>CM044306.1:138367714-139715214 GCA_024291935.2 Okapia johnstoni | reverse complement strand
GCATGAGAGGCTGGGAAAGTTCTTATCCCAAAGTCACATTTCAAGCTGAAATTGGGGAGGGGGTGGTTCTAGAAGGAGAGAGAGCTTCCCTGGTGGCTCAGGAATAAAGAACTTGCCCGCAATGCAGGAGCCACAGGAGACATGGGTTCGATCCCTGGGCTGGGAAGATTCCCTGGAGGAGGGCATGGCAACCCACTCCAGTATTCTTACCTGGAGAATCCCATGGACAGAGGAGCCTGGTGGGCTACAGTCCATGGGTGGCAAAGAATCAGACACGACTGAGCGACTGAGCACGCACACGCAGGAGGAGCGAAGTGTGGTGGAGCCCACTAGCAGAATCTACATCAGGTGTGTTTTATGAGTGTCCTCTTTTGGTAGATGAGAAAATGAAAGTTGTAACTAGACTGAAGTAAGACAGAGAATACACGGTAGAATGAGGGATCTAAACCAAGCCCTCTTTGACTGTGTCTCACATGTCTCGCTGACTCTTATAGAGCCTCTCTCTTCTTTAGTGGAGATGTAACGGCTTAGAGGGAGGGCCTATCAGGGTACGTCTAGACACATTGCTAACATATTCAGAAGAGAGACTGTAGAGTTGGGTCTGACAGTCAAGATCAGCAGCCTCCTCGTCTGGCAGAGAAAATGCGGGCAAGGGTGGTCAACAGTCAGGAATATGAAGGGAAGCTTCATCTGGCATCTTATTCATTTACAGACTCTAAAGGTAAACTTCTGGTGTCTTCAGACCAGAGGCATTTTTTATTTAATATTAAAAAAATATTTGTGTCTTTATTTGGCTGCAATGGGTCTCAGGTGCAGCATGCAATATCTTTTGATGCAGCGGGCACACGGACTCTCTAGTTGTGGCATGTTGGCTTAGTTTCCCTGTGACATGTGGGATCTTAGTTCCCCAAACAGGGATCAAGACTGCATCTCTTGCATTGGAAGGAAGATTGCTTCCCCCTGGACCACCAGTTCAGTTCAGTTCAGTTCAGTTCAGTCACTCAGTTGTGTCCGACTCTTTGCAACCCCATGGACTGCAGCATGCTAGGCCTTCCTGTCCATCACCAACTCCTGGAGTTTACCCAAACTCATGTCCATGTAATGCCATCCAACCATCTCATCCTCTGTTGTCCTCTTCTCCTCCTGCCTTCAATCTTTCCCAGCATCAGGGTCTTTTCAAATGAGTCAGCCCTTTGCATCAGGTGGCCAAAGAACTGGAGTTTCAGCTTCAACATCAGTCCTTCCAGTGGACACTCAGGACTGATCTCCTTTAGGATGGACTGGTTGGATCTCCTTGCAGTCCAAGGGACTCTCAAGAGTCTTCTCCAACACCACAGTTCAAAGGCATCAATTCTTTGGCACTCAGCTTTTTTCATAGTCCAATTCTCACATCCATACATGACTACTGGAAAAACCATAGCCTTGACTAGGAGGAATTTTGTTGGCAAAATAATGTCTCTGCTTTTTAATATGCTGTCTAGGTTGGTCATAACTTTCCTTCCAAGGAGTAAGTGTCTTTTAATTTCATGGCTGCAGTCACCATCTGCAGTGATTTTGGAGCCCCCCAAAATAAAGTCAGCCACTGTTTCCACTGCTTCCCCATCTATTTGCCATGAAGTGATGGGACTGAATGCTATAATCTTAGTTTTCTGAGTGTTGAGCTTTAAGCCAAATTTTTCACTCTCCTCTTTCAGTTTCATCAAGAAACTCTAGTTCTTCTTCATTTTCTGCCATAATGGTGGTGTCATCTGCATATCTGAGGTTACTGATATTTCTCTCGGCAATCTTGATTCCAGCTTGTGCTTCATCCAGCCCCACCAGGGAAGTCCCCTAGAGGCATTTTTTAGATCTTTAGTTTCCTTGATGGGAAATAAGTCTTATGGAGCTAAAAGGGATTCCCAAATGGCTTAGTGGTAAAGAATCTGCCTGCTAAAGCAGTATATGCAGATTCAATCCCTGGGTCAGGAAGATCTCCTGGAGTAGGAACTGGCAACCCACTCCAGTATGCTTGGTTGGAAAATCCCATGGACAGAGGAGCCTGGTGGGCTACAATTCACGGGACTGCAATGAGTTGGACATGACTGAGTACCCGCCACCACACACACACATATGGAGCTAGGATGTTGCATAACTGGGTCTCAAGGAGAAAAATGTGTCTCCAGCACCCAGATGGAGGCTTTCTTTATAAACTTCTATTCAGCAGAGGTGTTCAGATTTTATCAAGAGGAATTCTTATCCTCTGTGGGCTCAGGAGCCTGTGTAAAACCTCAGATTTTAAGTTTGTAAATGGATATTTTGAGGTGGCGTACCAAGTGATGTCTTGGCTGTTGGAAACTCAATAAAATGAGTCATGGAGAATAATTACAGTTGTGGAAGATTAGCGGTTGGTGAGAGAGGGTAAGATGAGGTCTGTGGCAAGAGTGACATTGGGGTGAGTGTTAGGGTGAAAGTAATTATAGGCAAGTGATCTGCAGTAGAAATATATTGTGAGCCGTGGACACCATTTTGCATTTTCTAACAGCATTCACTAATATAATTTAAAAAAACAAGTGAATGGACTTTAACAATACATTTTATTTCAACCAGTACCTACAAATATTATTTCAACTTATACTCCATGTAAAACTTAAAGCTATATTTTACCTTTTTTGAGTGTGAAGTCTTTGAAATCTGTGTATGTATTTATACTGATAGCAAGTCTTAATGTGACCCAGCCTCATTTCAGGCGTGTGATAAGCATATGTAGCTGGTAGCTGTGATATTGAGTAAAGCAATGAAACCCAGCTAGACCCCAGTTGACCTCCAGCCACTCAAGTTTGCACGGGAGATTTTGAGGAAATCTTAGAGAATCTGAACTCCTCAGCCTCCAAAACGCTACATAACCGATATTGACCAACAATGTAATAGTTCCAACACTGTCTCAGTTGTACTTGTCATTTCTAATATCATTTCTCTGAGGTAGATGAAAGTTTGAATATAAAGAGTATTTCTGGAGATAGATTGAATGTGTTCTCCTATGAACCAGAAATTAGTAAATGGAGAGGGAGAATATTTTATAACTTAAAATGAGATGAGAGTAGAGGAGCTTAAGAAAGAAAAGCCAGGAATGATTTATTATCCTGACAAAACCAGCCAGACATGGACATAGGTCAGGGTTACACCACCTCCATTCTGGAGCATAATCAACGTTAAAAAATTGATTTGCTGCATCTCTACCCAAATCCACCCAGCTCACCTGCCTTTGAAAGAGCCTTCAAAAAAATTCAATTGAGAATGAGATGTGCAGCTTTATGGTCTGTGAACAAGGAAGAATATTTGAAATACTTGAATTTAGAAACTGCTAGGTATTACAGCGCAGAATGTTTCTTGTTAATACAATATAAAAGAACATTCATATTATTGGTCAATGTGATGACTTAAGTAAAATAGTAGCTGTGTGTTTTCCCCACAGGATGATTAAAACGGGCACAAATTCTCATCCTATAATATAAGATATTGATACATTTCCATGTTTTACTTTTTTAAAAAAATAAAAGCAATAGTAAATAATGGCAGAACACCAATACTACTTTACTTTTCCAAATTATCTCACAGAAATGTAGAATAGTTAGATAGATAATGATTTAAATGATGAAGGAAATGTCTCACAGAGAGATTTTTCTAATAAACTTTGGATTAAAAAGAATTCAGGGGCTTCTTTGGCAGTCCAGTGGTTAAGACTCTGTACTCCCAATGCTGGGGGCACATGGGTTCGATCCCTAGTTGGGGAACAAAGATCTCACATGCCATACAGTGTGGCAAAAAAAAGACTCCAAACTGTGGTAGACTGAGTTGTTTGTGTGTGTGTGCTCAGCCATGTCTGAGTCTTTGTGACCCCATGGACTGTAGCCCACCAGACTCCTCTGTCCACGGAATTTTTCAGGCAAGAATACTGGAGTGGGTTGCTGTGTCCTCCTCCAGGGGATCTTCCTGACCCAGGAATCCGTGTCTCTTGTGTCTCCTGCACTGGAAGGCAGATTCTTTATCAACTGCGCCACCTGGGAGCATAGGAGAAAGGTGATTTAAGTAAAGACGCACTGATCTCTAAGAACAAGCAAAATGGAAACTATTGGGTGGTCTGATTCGACGATCGCTTGGAGGGTACCCTCCAATGTCCCCTGAACACTCTGATGCTGAAGCATCTTTAGGAGCTTATTCATCTAAAGGGTCTCGAGGGAGAAGGGCAGTGAGCTGCGGAGATGACACTGTGTTGGCACCAGCCATTTTTACAAGCTGTGAAGGAGAAAAAACACACCAAAATCCTCAGTCCTGCCTGCAGCTGCCTCTGCTCCCATTTCTAAAGGAAGTCTTCCAGGCTCTGTTCACGACCTTTCCCCATTCTTACTGCCTTTAATTTCTAGGTGGACGCTTGGAAAACACATTCAACCACTTTCTTCATGAATTTCTGGAGGAATAACACACATCTGATCGCTTTTGGCCGTATGTCCTCTGCTCTGTCTCACCTGGAGACTATACTTTGTGTGTATAAACCACTTCTCTGATTTCAGCTCACCCACTTCGCTTACTGCCAGCCATGGTCTGGCCCGATGATGGTTGACCTGATGAAGGGAGAGCAACAGAGAACCCACTACTGGGTAGAATTTCAGAAGACAGAGGAGTTGGCTTAGGTTCTAAACATACCAAGGGCTTGAGTGTTGCGTAGGTCGAAAGGCATATTTAATAATCTAAATCTATAACATGGTGTCACTAAGAAGTAGTGAATAACTGAATTCTAAAGGACAGTGAAATGAAATATGCGGTAAATGTGAGAAGGAGCCAGGGAAAGACTTTTTTAAGTAAGAAGAAATAAGAAATAATTGTAGAGTGAGTGAGTGAGTGAACGTTGCTCAGTCATGTCCAACTCTTTGCGACCCCATGAGCTATACAGTCCATGGAATTCTCTAGGCCAGAATACTGGAGTGGGTAGCCTTTCCCTTCTCCAGGGGATCTTCCCAATCCAGGGGTTGAACCCAGGTTTCCTGCATTGCAAGCAGATTTTTTTTTTTAACAGCTGAGCCACAAGGGAAGCCCAGAAATGCATAGTAAAACAGTTCAAAGGATGGTGAGTGATTTAACTGCACTTGGGAAGTTTTTTTCCTTTCAATCTCTAATTTTAACTGAGTTACTTCAAGTGTTCCTTTCATCCTTGCTTCACTCACCCGAGGTCTTTGGGGAGCACATTAGATGGATCAAGCTCAGGTCACTTGCCTGGCCTTGGGTTGGTCACAGGTCGGGGAAGCAGGTTCTGTCAGCCCTTCCTGCCTTCTGTCGTTGGAGACAGGAATCTGGAGTTACTGAACCATCAAGACTATACTCACCGGGAACTAGGAAATTGTGATGTTATTAGAGAGAGGAAATGGATACAGGACAGCAAAGCAAATCAACCAGACTCCCATCAGATAAATGTCCCTAGGGTTCCTCAGTCTTGGATTATTTCCTGATCAGATCTATTGGTCATAACATCAGTACAGTTAAAGCATGGGAGTGGCATATGTGTGATTAGTGGGATATAAATTTACATAATATTTTTCTTGCACGTGTGTGTGTGTGTATATATATATATATATATATATATATATATATATATATATATATATATATATATATATATATGCCTGCTCAGTCGCTTCAGTTGGGTACAACTCCTTGCAGCTCTATGGACTGTAGCCCACCAGGCTCCTCTGTCCATGGGATTCTCCAGGCAAGAATACTAGAGTGGATTATCATGCCCTCCTTCAAGGTATCTTCCCCACCCAGTGATCGAACCCATGTCTCCTGCATTGGCAGGCAGATTCTTTACCACTGAGCTATGGGAGGAGCATGCCAAAATACTTATGTATTTCTCCATTTCCTCTTCCTCACTTATTGAAAAATGTATTGATCAAGTATCTATTTGCCAAGTGCTAAACTGAATAATAGAGATGCAAAGGTGAACTCAACAGATGTGAATGTTCTCTATGCCATGAAACGTGTTAAGCAAAGTCACATTGAGGGCAACTCCTGAGATTTTAGTTGAGTCATCTGGATTAACCTGGCACTCTCAAACAAGCAGTAGTTTCTCATACAAGATTTTTACATCGATTTCAAGGTGGTTTAAATCTAATAATCCATTATGTTGATGGCTTTCATATTGAAGTATACCACAGTGTGATGAAAAATATTATTACTGAATGAACCCTTCAGTACAGTATATGAATCATCATAGATGCAGGGGGAAGAGATTATTATTAAATGAATGAAGGCACAGTCAGAAATACTCAGTTCAGTTCAGTTCAGTCACTCAGTCGTGTCCGACTCTTTGCGACCCCATGGATTGCAGCACGCCAGGCTTCCCTGTCCATCACCAACTCCCGGAGCTTACTCAAACTCACGCCCATTGAGTCGGTGATGCCATCCAACCATCTCATCCTCTGTTTTCCCCTTCTCCTCCTGTCTTCAATCTTTCCCAGCAGAAACATTAATGTCTACTGTCAGGTCCTGCCTAACTTGAAAGGTAATATTCTGAACTGTGTACATTGATTTGTGGACGTGTAAGATAAGGGCATCCTTGATGGCTCAACTGTAAAGAATTTGCGGCCAAGCAGGAGACATGGGTTTGATCCCTGGGTTGGGAAAGTCCTTGGAAAAGGAAATGGCAACCCACTCCAGTATTGTTGCCTGGAGAATTCCTTGGACAGAGAAGCCTGGTGGGCTACAGTCCCCGGGGTCGCAAGAGCTGGACACAACTTACTGACTAAACAACAGCAACAGGCTTCAACTAGAAGAAAAATTAGTCGCTTTGATACTAGTTTTGTAGGAGTTTTAAATATGCATAAGAAACAGTATATTTATACTTAACCTTTGACTTGTCTTTATTGCTTAAGTAATGGAAAGATCTTCCTGTTTGGAAGTTAGGTGCCTGGGGACCCGCTTTAACTCGGAGGATTCGCGCTCCTCCAGACCACGAGGTGCGTGAATGCCTTGGGGTCCTGTCGGTTGAGCCCTGCAGCGATGATGCACTCTGCAGCACTCCAGTGGTTTGAAAGTTAAAATGCCTGGTAATTTACCACGAGGGAGGGCCTTAGGGAAGAAGAATATGGCTCAATTAATTAGCACTTGTTAGCAAACTTCAACTATTACCCTATTTAGATTTTCAAATCACTGATATCTCAAATACCCACAAGATTTGGAAAGGAAGTAAGAATAAGCAGTAGAAAAAGATAATTTGTCCAACAGGGCAGCAGCTTTTGAATACCGTGTGAGCAGCAGATCCGTGTTCACAGGTTAGCCTTTCTATAAAGGAGAAGAAGGAAATGGTATCAATTTGCTGTTTTTCACTCCATGGTTAAAAACTCATGCCTTTCAGTTTTGAGTTTCTGGTTAAGATGAATACTCGTGATGACCACCTAGGGATTCCTATGAAAATCTAAGACAAACTAATTTTGAGAATTATCTGGAGCTTTATTATGGGTGTTGGTTTCCTACTCACTCATTATATCTCCTAAGTGTCTATTGTTGGTATTTTAAAAAATAATGATTCACAATGTTTTTTCAAGGTATTGTTCAAATACTATGAAAATTTTTCTTTGTTCTGAAAGCTTTTCAGTCATATCTCTCATGCGTTCATGGTATGGAAACATTGTCTTTAAATACTATTTACAAGAAATATATTAATAATTTTAGCTCACATCCCCCCTTTTTTTGTTCTAATTACTTTGACTAAGATTTCTAAGAGACTATTAAATAATAATGTGGGAAACCTGGGTTCGATCCCTGGATTGGGAAGATCCCCTGGAGTAGCACATGGCAACCCACTCTAGTATTCTTGTCTGGAGAATCCCCATGGACTGAGGAGCCTGGCAGGCTACAGTCTATGGAGTTGCAAAGAGTCAGACACAACTGAGCAACTAAGCACAAATATTGATACTGGACATTTAAGTCGTAGTTTGAGTTTTATCAGTTTTCTTTTTGGTTGGGGTTTTGTTGTAGTTTTGTTTTGATACTTAGTATGATGAAGAATTTGATTTAAGATACAATTTTTATCCTCTTAAAAGCTAGCCTTGTCTCTCTGGTGTCTCAGAAGGTAGAGTCCGCCTGCAATTCAGGAGACACAAAAGACACAGTTTTGATCCCTGGGTCAGGAAGACCCCCTGGAGAAGGGAATGGCAACCCACTCCAGTATTGTTGCCTATAGAATCCCATGGACAGAGGAGCCTGGTGGGCTACGATCTATAGGGTCACATAGAGTCAGACATGACTGAGTGATGAATACTTCCACTTTTTTCATAATGAAGACTTTGATTTACAATAATTTTTATTATCTTAAAAATAGCTTTGTATCTTTAGTTGCCATTAATTTTAAAAATGTTTGTAAATCAACCTTATAAAAATAGTATTTGAGTGAATTTAGTAAGATAGGTGGTAAAGAATCCATCTAGATTGCAGGAGACCCCAGTTCGATTCCTGGGTCAGGAAGATCCACTGGAGAAGGGATAGGCTACCCACTCCAGTACTCTTGGGCTTCCCTGGTGGCTCAAATGGTAAAGAATTGGCCTGCAATGCGGGAAATCTGGGTTCGATACCTGGGTTGGGAAGATCCCCTGGAGAAGGGAACAGCTACCCACTCTAGTGTTCTGGTCTGGAGAATTCCATGGACAGAGGAGCTTGGCAGGCTATAGTCCATCTGGTTGCAAAGAGTTGGACGTGACTGAGCAACTTTCACTTTCAGTAGGATAGGGTACGTTTGAGTTTGATAAGATTCCCACTAATCTGCCTTACAGCCTCCCGATTTCTATATTTCTGTTTCATACATATATATAAACTCCTTGATCATTTAAATCTGAAGACTTGGTATTAGATTTTCAAAGTGAGGAAAATATGAAGTTTCCTTAAAGTTATTTATAAAATCCATGGGAATCAAATTTAATTATAGAGCTCTAGGCTTCATGCTTTTGAAAGGCATAATGCTGAAGAGAATATCCTAGTTTGGAAAATTTTGGTGCACGGCTGTAATCACAGAATGTCATGTGTTTAGTTACTTAGTTTGCATGCAGGCCTTGTGTTTATTTAACTTACAGTATATTATAGAAAACATGAAGGTTGGTAATAAAAAGCTGAGCTGAAGCAGGTGGATTCACAGGAAAAGGACAAGCATGGAGTCAATAAACTTTTTGAGAAATGGACAGACAGTCACATCTTCTCCCTCTGGAGGTAATGGGGCTGATTCGCAAGGAAATGGTTGCCTTGTGGAGTCAAGGCACTTCCACTTCCTTGATTCACAGAAATCTCCCTCTGGTGGGCAATTCCATTTTCACTCTTATGAACCCCCAAGGAACTGCAGGGGTGCACACTGGAGAATTTCCTGACCACAGTTCACATTCGGTGTAATTGAAGTTAAAGCCCTGATTCCGTTCTGTGCTGCTCTGAGTTAAAGGATAGGAAAACCTGATGTGTGTGGAAGGGCAAAGCATGTACGTGCGTCTTCCTCCCTCAGTTCGGCCAAAATAGCCCTAACTGAGGCTGATTATAAACATCGAGCTGCTAATTTAGGAAGCTAGAAACAAAGAAAGAGTACCGAGAGCGTAAACAAAGCTAAGTTACTAACTTACTAGTTTTATGTATCACACCCGATTGCTTCAGTGTAGAACCATAGATACGCGTACGTATGCAACTGTCAGGTTATTCATATGAATGTCACAAACAGTTAAATATCCGCCATGTTAAAGCCTACCGTTATATGTATATTGCTAAATGCCCTACTTTGAATTTCTCAGTGGGTCTGTTAATTTTCCTGTGAGATGATTTTAGACATATCCAAAAGTGTATTCTGAATCATTAGGGTGCTGTTAGGAATTTATCCTATTTAGCAACCTACCTTCTGGTAATATCTAAAACCATCTCACTGTATTAAGTCTTGACACTATCCAATGAAACACAAGCAAAGGAACTAGTGATAAGTCTGTCATTTCCAAATTTCTAGTAGGTTCCATGTGCTGTACCATCTTAAACTCTGCCTTCTCTATTTAGGTTTATTGGCTTATCAAGGCAAGATATAGAAAGGAAGAATTATTTTAATATTTAATAATTGTCGTTGCTTAGTCTCTAAGTTGTGTCTGACTCTTTGTGACCCCATGGAGTGTAGCCCTTCAGGCTCCTCTGTGCCAGGCAAGAATACTGGAGTGGCTTGCCGTTTCCTTCTCCAGGGGATCTCCCTGACCCAGGGATAAAACCTGCTTCCCCCATGTCTCTTGTATTGACAGAAACATTCTTTACTGCTGAGCCATGAGAGAAGCCACCAATATTTAATAATAGTAGGTTCTGATTTGATTCATAAGCTGATTTATGTTATAGCAAAAAATTGGCCAAGTAGCATTAAACTATACATAATAAATTATAAATATTACAGTATCACTTCATTATCTCATACTTGAGAACATAGTGATTTAATCCTGGACGTCCGTCTTCATTTGAGGCAAAGATATATGCAAGAGAGGCAGCCCCCAACCCTTCCTGGGTACCAAATCATTGTTATCTGGTTCTATTTCCCTTCCCTGGTACGTATTATCACCTAATAAATTATAAAATATACATATCCATTTGCTTTTATTCTTCTACTCACAGACTGTAAGCTCTGTGAGGGGAGAGATTTTTGAATGTTTGTTTTTCTGACTTCCCCGGTGGCTCAGATAGTAAAGCGTCTGCTTACAATGCAGGAGACCCGGGTTGAAACCCACTCTGGTATTCTTGCCTGGAAAATCCCGTGGACAGGGGAGCCTAGGGGGCTATAGTCCATGGGGTCACAAAGAGTCAGACGTGACTGAGTGACTAACACACACACACACACACACACACACACACACACACACACACAGTGTACTTAAACAATTGAATGGATATGAACATGCTATCAGCATGAAGTGACACTGTACAACTTAATAATAATTTGAACAAGAGCATCAGTTAAAAACCCAGTTCTGGGACTACTGAGCAAGGTTGGAATCCATTACTCACTTTTCTGTATCGGAACTTTGGGAGGCAGAGTATAACTGGGGAGCGTCCAGTAACAACACATGTTCCCGTGTCTTTATGCTTCTGTGTCTTTTTTCCTCTGTTATGCTTCTCCTTCCAAAACAAATTCCTTTCCCCTGTATTTTTGATACGGTTAATTCCTAATCACATTTTTTTTTTAAGCAGAAGCTGCTTTTATTTAGGCTGGGATACTGCAAAGAGGTGGGCAGTCATCCTTGGCCTGGCTGGTGGTGGAGATGAGGTGGGCAGTCATCCCTGGCCTGGCTGGTGGTGGAGATGAGGTGGGCAGTCATCCCTGGCCTGGCTGGTGGTGGAGATGAGGTGGGCAGTCATCCCTGGCCTGGCTGGTGGTGGAGATGATGATATTATTTTTCTTTCTAATTTTTCTTTACTTTTCGTCTCATATTGGAGCACTGCCGATGAACAATGGTTTGCTAGTTTCCGGTGGATGGAAAGGGACTCAGGCATACATATATACGTGTCCGTTCTCCCTCGAACTCCCCTTCCATACAGGCTGAGCAGAGTTCCAGGTGCTATACAGTAGGTCCCTGTTGGTTTTCCATTACTTCAAGTAGTAATTTCTCCAGGACATCTTTGAACTCTCCAATATGGGTTGGACGCTCCTGCCATACACTCCGACAGAACCCTGTCCTTTATACAATATTAAACCACATTGGAATGAATGCAGACTTCCTTCATACTCAGCTGGGCAAGATCCTCATTTCCCAACAGACAACAAGGGTGTAAATGGTTTCAGAACCTGAGTGTATGCGTGCTAGGTCACTTTAGTTGTGTCCGACCCTATGGACCATAGCTTGCCACGCTCCTTTGTCCTTGGGATTCTCCAGGCGAGAATACTGGAGTGGGTTGCCATACCCTCCTCCAGTGGATCTTCCCAACCGGGATCAAACCAGCATCTCTTATGTCTCTTGAATTGGCAGGTGGGTTCTTTACCACTGGGGTCACCTGGGAACCCCGTTTGACAAGCTAGAGAATCAGTTTCTCAAGATTTTTGACTTAAAAATGATTAACTTTATTTATTCTCCAGGGACTTGATCCATTTGCCACTATTTATTAATAAATCATTTCAGTAGACAGAGAACTGGAGTTTTACATTGAACTCGGGGGGGGTGGGGCGCGGATTTCCAGGCTGTGGGTGTCCATAGTTGATTGTTGCTGCCATGGCAAATAGCATAAGGAGTACAGCTCCATTTCACTCTAATAGAGGTGAATTATTTTGCCAGTATATGAAGGAGTATGCTTAGAGTATCACAGTGCTTTGTGTAAAGGGGGAAAATACAACAATTACAGTGAACTGGGTAGAATAGCTGTGTTATCACAGTACATAAGACTTTGATTACACACTGCCAAGATTCATATCAGCCTAGTGGTTGTTGACAGATAAAGTAACAAAAATGAAACCCATTTATTTTTTTTTTTCTTTATTGAGACCTCAAGGTAAAGCAGATTTTCAGTTCTTGTATTTACTACGCTGATAGAACAGAGACTGACAGCAAAAACGTGCCAGTCCAGAGATATAAATTAAGCGTAGGTTCATATCAAAATTCCATTTAGTCTTGGAAAAGGACCTGCTGTTGGGATTATTTTTGATCTTAAAATAAATATATTGTGGGGTTTCACAGTGTACTTGGTCTGTATTAACCCTTTCTTGTGAGCAATCCTTTCAAAAATTTTTTTTTTGTTTTTGCTTTCAGTTGACAAATCTTTATTTTGCAGTGTTTGAGGCAAGTTATCATCAGAGTAGGTTACATTTTGCTGAATGTAAATTACTAGCAACAGGATGATACACATTTCAGTCTGCAGAAAGTATGATGGAAAATTGATAGCAGACCTTTTACTGTATTACAAAGTCGTATTTCATGCTGCAGGTTGGTTATCTACATAAGGACGAAAGTAAGTGGGAAATGAGAAGTGAGAATTTTTGGTTTGTTTGTTGAGATTGTAGATGTGTCTTGAATACAATTTCCGGCTACAGCATTTGCACCTTCCTTCCTGTTACTTAAGTCGTCACTTAAGTTCCTCCTGCTTCTTCTTCGATTTGGTCCTCCCTCTCTCCCTCTCTTCCTTCCTGCCTTCCTCTCTCTCTCCATTCTTTCCTTCCTGCCTGCATCCCTCCATTCTCCTTCTCTCTTTCTCCTTTCTTTTTACGCAACTAGCAGTGTGAAAATTTGCTATAGTTTCTCATAATTAAGACAGTATTAAGTTGCCTATGAGATTCTGGATCCAACGACATGATATACATTGTGAATTATATACAAGTGGGCAAACAGAGGCATCGAAAAACTCTAAACACCGTTATAATCCAGTGGTTTGATTTCTTGAGTATATCCTAAAAATAATTTTGGTTACATTTTCAAATTATTCTTCTAAAGTCTGCATTTGAAAATTTTCTCATTAATTTTTTAGCAACAGACAGATAGCATGAACTTGTTTCTTGAATTACCTTTTCTGACCTTTTGCCAGATGATAATTACAAAAAAAGGAAAGCCTGGAAGACTTGCAAAAAAAAAATTAAGCTTATCAAGTAGCTAAAATGGCCCTTCTGTGCTGGTGTCGATTTCAAAATTAACATTTTGGTTCATGTGCTTCTAATAATCACTGACCCTTACTTCATGTACTTTCCACAGGAAATGAATACAGCAGAAATTACTTTGACCCACTGATGGATGAGGAAATAAACCCAAGGCAGTGTGGGATGGAGGTCAGCCAAGAGGGTGAGCTAGAATTAAGTATGTAATTTTTGTGTCAGAATATTCTTCCCCATTCATGAAAATGAGGTGACAAAGATCACACATGCAGTTCCATTTAGATTCTTGCAGCTTACAATTTAAATGGGATGTTTTAACCACTAACGATGTGATGGACAGCGAAGGTAATTTCTGATCAAGGACAGCGAGCTGGTTACCTAGAGGAAGTGGGAACTGGCTTTCATGTGATGCTGCTGTACGCAGTCTGCTGCCTTTCCAGGGCCCGTGTCATGTAGATGAGGAGTGTTATCACTTTACAAAGGCCGGCTCAGCCCTTCACGTTTCAAAGGAGCATTCCTCAATAAACTTCATCTAGCATGTGAGATTTCCATACCCAGGGACTAGTGGATTTCTTTCACTGAAGCCGTGGGGCCACCGTTTAAGTTTTGAACCACAAAGGTGTAGGGGTAAGATGATTTCTTCTCGCACTTTGGTTCCAGCTGTGGATGTAAACTAACAATTTAGAATTGCTCATTATGTGCCCACCGCTATGCCTATTTGGTAGTTTACAAAGCGTTCTAGCCATGATGATAGTAATTTGTTTGTAGTTATATTTGCATATCTATGAATTAGCTGAAGAGAAATTTATCATAAATATGTTCTTTTAGCATCCATACAGGTTCCTTTTAGCATCCATACAGCCCCTGATAAGGGGCTTCTCAGGTGGTGCAGTGGTAGATTCTGCCTGCCAATGCAGGAGACACAGGAGATGCAGGTTCGATCCCTGGGTCTGGAAGATTCCAGGAGGAGGAAAATGGCAACCCACTCCAGTATTCTTGCCTAGAAAATCCCATAGACAGAGGAGCCTGGTGGGCTACTAGCCCATGGGGTCCCAAAGAGTTGGACACGACTGAGCACACACGACTATGCCACAGGCTAATGATAGAATTCTCTGTGATCAATTAGTGAAGTTGTTCCATGAGGTTATTGAGATAATGACAGTGACAAATATTACTCAGAGTCATTTGCAACCCGAAAGACCATATTTCACCATGGGCTCCAGACATTGTATCTGCCTTCTAGGGCAAGGGGAACATGTTTGAGGTATGTATGTATGTTCTAATTCAGTGACTAAGGTGGTCATCCAACTTGGCATAATGTTTATGTTCAGTTCTATCTAGTAGTAGGACATCCACATAATGACCCTTTAACCCTCTTCTAAGAACCATGTTTTTATACTGTTATTATTTTTGGTAATGACATGACCTTGTTGCTTTATACATGTAAAATAATAAAATAGGTCTTGAATTTTCTATTATACTTCAAGAGCATATATAGAAGAATCTAAGACCACCTAAGTTTGCTGTTTCTCATATACATGTAGCACAAAAATATGATATATCTTGGGAGTAGCTAATGTAAAACAGTTGCTCACTTTGATTTAATG
This sequence comes from Okapia johnstoni, assembly GCA_024291935.2. Classification (NCBI taxonomy): domain Eukaryota; kingdom Metazoa; phylum Chordata; class Mammalia; order Artiodactyla; family Giraffidae; genus Okapia; species Okapia johnstoni. Next base: position 139,700,013 of record CM044306.1, on the reverse strand, counting down.
CTTATAAATTCTACTACATGATTTGACAAACCATAATGGCCTGTTCTGATTCTTGTGTAATAGATGTCATAATCTATTGAATATGAGATCTTTTTTATTGAAGTTATATTATAAATACCCTGCAATGTATATTTTAAAATCATTGTTCCAATTATCATCGATTTGCAAGTTTTTTTTTAGACAAAGACAGCATATTCAATAGAATTTTGAGTCTATGACCTATAAAATAACTAAATAGCCATGATGATTAATAATTTTTTTGTAATTACACTTACATATCTATAAATTAGCTGATCTGAAAGTTATCATAAATATGCTCTTTTAGCACCCATGTGTGTGTTAGTCACTTAGTCATGTTTGACTCTTTACAATCCCATGGACTATAGCCCGCCAGGCTCCTCTCTCCATGGGAATTCTCCGGGCAAAAATACTGGAGTGGGTTGCTATGCCCTCCTCCAGGGGATCTTCCTGAACCAGGTATCAAACCTATGTCTCCTGCATCTCCTGCATTGCAGGTAGATTATTTTACTGCTGAACCACTGGGGAAGCCATTATAGTAACACTTGTTAAGATAAAGTGACAAAGAGCAAGTGGAGTTCATGTGATCTTCTTCCGGTGAACAGATGAGAGCATCGTGGAGGGGACTTTGAGTTCTGAAGACCCGCTGAGTTCCAGAAAGACTCTTGAACTCTACAAAGAGGATGATGAAGCCCTCTCTGCCGACAGTGAGGAGACTGAAAGAAACACTCAGAAAAACATAGTTCTGCCAGGAAGTTCTTCATTGGAACAGGTCAGCACTGAAATCTAAATCAAGAAATGTAGAATAAGCTCACTTTTTGAAATGACAGTTGAAATATCAATCCTGCACATCGTCTCCTGGTTTTAGTTACCAATGTACCACTTCCTGACTTGCTCCATGACTTTCTGAGTCTTTCCCTCTGTCTTTCATAATACATTTTATCACACAGAGCTTACACTATCATATCAATATCAATCCAAGCCCTTGCACAATTTAGTTTCACTTCACTTTTTAAAATTTCATGTTAGAGAAATTTTACACGCGGACCGATGCTATGGTGGTGGGAGGCTGAGCGTTGGAGTCAGAATTCTGTGCGAGAGGCGGATGCTGTGGCACTTGAAAGGTGCAGGATCACAGAGAAGTGATGTGACTTTCCTGAGCTCGGTTTCCTCATCTGTACATGAAGGGCAGTGTGATCTGCTTTAGCACATTTTTAGCAGGATGAGATGAACGTTTAGCAAGAATCCAGCACAAAGTAGGTGCTCATTAAATCGCAGGGGGACAAACGAGAGAAAGCATTGTATGGCCCCTTCTCAGCTCACCATGTTCTTACCCTCACTGTGTCAGAAGTTTCCTGAACACCCCAGTCAGCCTTGTCGGTGGGAAAGAGCTTCAGATCTTGTATTAGAGCTCATGGTGTACCCTTGGTTTTGATAGTTATATGACCTTGAACCTCTGTGTGAAATAGGGTGGATTAACTTGAACAACACATGTAGCTGTGGTTAAGGAGATGTGTCCATGTGCCTGGCAGTTGTTCATTTTATATATTTGTACAGACTGTGACCTATTCGTACTTTTTATTGCTATTGGAGTGGTGAACTGATACGTAAAAGAAGTCAAAGTGTTTAAATGGAGGTGGGGGTGATCCTGACTGTGGTGCGTTGTTAGGTGTATCCACACACGCTAGGGAAAGGAGAACGGAAGTAAGGTCTCCAATGTCATTTTTCACGAGGACACTAATCCCATCTTGGGACCCCCTATCCTCTCCACCTAGTCTAAATCTAATCATATCCCCAAAGTCCCTTTTTTGATTACAATCACACTGGGGAATAAAGTTTAAACGTGTGAAGTTTGAGCGAACACAATTCATTCCGAAGAGATCTCCTTTAAAAAACGCTAGATTTTCATGAAAACTTTTCTACATAGATCGTAGCTCATGAAAAATTCATTTACCCTGTGTACTGAAGAATGTACTTGTTTCAGAAATGTTTCGGCTGAAGTGCCTCTAATGGCTGAGTGCTTCGTTTATTTTAGGATAGAGCTTTGAATGGGAAAGAAGCCTGGGGCTGAGAAAGAGCTCTGCTCAGAGACGGGTGGACTGCCAAGGCTCTGAGATGTATTCCTTCTTGTTTGTTGGAGACCCAAATGCTTCAAAATATATTCCTGGAAGAAGATTTTGACATGTACTTTTAGGAGGAACAAATTAAAATAAAACTGCTTATTTTACGGCTAAAATTTAGAGATTTCCTTCACTCATTTGAGCTCACTTCACTCATTTGCACCATAAAAATTCTGGGCCATTTATAAATTTTGAAAGGATAAAATCTCTTGAAACATGTGGTGAATAGGTACCATTTGTTTTGCTATTTAGATGGCTCATTTGGGGTGTTTAATCAATCTGTTAGGATATAAAGTGGTACCAGGGAATACAGTTTGAAATGGAACAGAAAATAAATTTATATTCATGTAACTGAAATTTTCTAGGAAAAAACAATGATTTGACTCCAGGTTTCTCTAACTGGAAATTTATATTACCTCATTTCTGAAGAATAGAAAGGTGAAATGTGTGTGTGCGTGTGTGTGTGAGAGAGAGAGAGAGAGAGAGAAAGACTGACATACCAGTGTCAATTTACATATCAGTGAAACTGCTAAAGATTCATTAAAATGAAAAAAAAAAAAGAAAGTATATGAGAAAAAGATCTTAGTAAGAATGTTTCGATGCTGTGTCCCATCTACCAAGTTCATCGAAATGTGAGTTCTGCGTAGAATTTGCAGAAATCCAAGGAAAATACCAGGGTGCTCAAGCCTCTAGACCCAGTATGTTGGGTATATTTACAAAAACCTCTCAGACAGGAAGTTAGACTGCAGGAGGTCTCATTTTCAATATGTCTGCATAACACCAATAAATAGTAACAAAAGTTATATCTGAATATGGAGAGAAATAGCCTTATTTAACTTTCACCTCCCATATTTTTTTTTTTCTCTAATACATGTGCTGACCACAACGCTCATTAGTGGTAAATATAAAGGAGTGACTATAAATAATAATTGTAGTTATACAGTGCCTTTGATCAGAGCACCTCAAAGTTTTCATGACTCATTAATCTGTGAAATACATCAGTGAAGTATAAATGTGTCAAGGATTACTACCCTCCTTTTGTAACCAGAGAAACTGAGGCATTTGCAAGAAACTATCAAGGTCATTCAATGATTTGATGAGAATCAGGGACATGATCTATAAACCAGATCTAATTAGAGCAAAGAAAAACAGGGCTCAACGGAAGCCAGTTGCTTCTGTGAAATTGCTGAGAAACTTTATGTACTGCTTGGAAACAACATTGCTTTAGAAGACACACTTTTTATTTAAGTTTTCATTTTGAGTGATTTCTTCCATTTAGTGATGAAGACCTCCCACAGCTTCCTATTTAGATCACTTAATAGTGAACCATTTCCCTGATATTTCTTTGGCTTGCATTTCTTCTACATGAAGAAAGAATATGGGTACTTCCCTGAACTTCCAGCAGTTGGGGCTTCACTTTCCAATGCAGAGGTTGCAGCTGGGGAGCTAGAATCCCACCTGCCTCGCGGCCAAGGTACAGAAGCAGTGTTGTAACAAATTCAATAAAGACTTAAAGAAACAATGTATTTCTTATGAAACAGCTCAAGTTAATTACTAATAGAAAAAATGAAAATAATTTTTACATATATCTATACATGTCCATGGGCTTCTCTCATAGTTCAGTTGGTAAAGAATCTGCTTGCAATGCAGGAGACCCTGGTTCAATTCCTGGGTCGGGAAGATCCACTGGAGAAGGGATAGGCTACCCACTCCAGTATTCTTGGGCTTCCCTTGTGGCTCAGCTGGGAAAGAATTCGTCTGCAATGTGGGAGACCTGGGCTGGATCCCTGGGTTGGGAAAATCCCCTGGAGAAGGGAAAGGCTACCCACTCCAGTATTCTGGCCTGGAGAATCCCATGGACTAAGTTCACGGGGTCACAGTGAGTCAGACACAACTGAGGTACTTTCACTTTCACTTTCTTTCATACATGTCTATGGACTTCCCCAGTGGCACTCCTGGTAAAGAATCTTCCTGCAAATGCAGAAGACATAAGAGATGGGGGTTCTGTCCCTGGGTCGAGAAGATTCCCTGGAGAAGGAAGTGGCAAACTGCTCCAGTAGTCTTGTGTGGACAATTCCATGGACAGAGGAGCCTGGAGAGATATAGTCTATGGGGTCGTAAAGAGTCAGACATGATCAAGCACACATTGCTTACTTATACATGTCCACATCTATAAACTTTTGAAAATGAAAGTGAAATTGAAGTCGCTCAGTCGTATCTGACTCTTTGCGACCCCATGGACTGTAGCCTGCCAGGCTCCTCCATCTGTGGGATTTTCCAGGCAAGAATACTGGAATGGGTTGCCATTTCCTTCCCTAGCGGATCTTCCTGATCCAGGGATTAAACCCGGGTCTCCCGCATTGCAGGTGGACTCTTTACTGTCAAATATTAATCTGTCTGTTGTCAATTAATTTTGAAGCACTATTCTGCAGAAAGGTATTGTACTCTACTTCGCAATTCCCATGTAAGTGAATGTTAAAAGGATAAATCCTGCAATATTATTATTATTTTTTTTTCTGAAGCCAGCTTCTCAGTTCCAAGATGACAAATCACATTTTCTTGAAAACTAACCTCGCTCATAAAAACAACTCATTGTATGGTTTCTTGAAGAAAAAATAGTACTTTTTTTACATTATTATTTTTTCATTGCTCTTTCACTCTGTTGTTCAGTCGCTAAGTCGTGTCTGACTTTTTTGTGACCTCATAGACTGCAGCACGCCAGGCTTCCCTGTCTTCCACTATCTCCCAGAGTTTGCTCAAATTCATGTCCATTGAGTCAATGATGCCATCCAACTATCTCATCCTCTGTCGTCCCCTTCTCCTCTGGCCCTCAATCTTTCCCAGCATCAGAGTCTTTTCCCATGAGTCAGTTCTTCGCATCAGGTGGCCAAAGTATTGGAACTTCGGCTTTAGCATCAGTCCTTCCGATGAATATACAGGGTTGATTTCCTTTTACCCTATTATGGTTACTTAAATTTTCAAAGGTTTGTGCTGTGAGACCCCATCTAAAAGGGAATAGATTACCTTGTTTGCACACACAGAGAATTTTGCATTTTATATCTTTCTCTCTGTCTCTGTTTCCTAGTTGACCCTTGAATCATGTGAGGGTTAGGGGACCCTTAAGGAGAGGAAAATTCATGGATAAATTTATAGTTGGCCTTTTCATTGCTGATTTCATATCCTAGGATTCAACCAACCTTTGGTGGTGTAGGATGTATTTATTGAAAAAAGAATCAGCATATAAGTGAACCTGAGCAGTACAAACTCATGTGGTTCAAGGGTCACTATATACATAGACCTTCAAGACTGCCCTTTTTAAAACATTTTTATTGGAGTATAGTTGCTAAGACTGCCCATTGACTTTGTTATTTGGCTGACCATTTACTTTTCTCATATTATTAGCATCTGTTTTATTTTTATGACACGCTAAGACTCGCTTATTGTTATCTACAGTGCTTTTCAGATAAAACCCAATGTCACTGGTTGTTTAAATGTGGTCCATCAACCTCTCTTAGGATACTTGAGGTGCTAATTAGAATGTACATTCCTGGGTACCCACACAGACCTACTAACTCATAATCTCTGGAGAAGGAGTCAGAATGGATAAGTTTAACACAAACATGCTAGGAGATTTTATTCACATTAAACTTAAGACCTTTCTTCATCTTATAATTTTAGATAGTACTTCGATAGCACTCACCATGTGCCAGGCATTGTTCTAAGCACTTTATATATAATAACATTTAATTTTCATACACAATTTTGAGAGGTTATGGCTTTAAAAACAGTATCATGATAAGATACTGAATTCCTATTCTCCACATATATTTGTAATATCCTAATTGTAAATGAGAGAAGACAACACCTATAAAATACGAGGCAGCATTTCCTATTTAACTTATAGAAAGTTATAAAAGTAGTATAAGAGTTCCTGATTACCCTGCACTCAGACTGAATTGCTTTTTAAAAATTATCTGGTGGATTCATGTCAATGTATGGCAAAACAAATACAAGATTGTAAAGTTAAAAAATAGATAAATAAACTAAAAAAAATGAAAAAAAATGAAAAAAAAATATCACTAGAGTGGTAAAATTATGAGATTTTTTCCCCGCTCTGCCCGGTGGTAGAGTTAATTCATTCAATCTATCTTTGAGTCCTGGCCATAGTTGATGGGATATTTTCAGAAAAAATTTTGGATTTATTTTCATTTTTCAGGGTTAGTTTTCATTTTTAGGGTCTTAAAATTTGCTCACTAATAAGTTCTCTCAAGAAAAACCAACACAAAATTTACCCCAAGCACATTTTGGGGTGCACTAGTGCTCAGTCACTCAATAGTATCTGACTGTCTGGGACTGTATTAGCCCTCCATGCTCCTCTGTCCATGGTTCGGGGATAAGCAAGGAAATATGAACATGGACATGGTGTTAAATGATATTAGTTTTTTAAATATATTGAAATTAGCTGTATTGAGTACCAAGCATTGGGTCAGGAATTTTTGATACCTTTTTTTTTTTTGCACATAACCAGGGGGAGATAGGTGTGATGATTCTCATGTTTTAGGTGAGGAAACTGAAGCCACAAGCTTGTTATTCTTTTCTCTTTGTTAACCCAGGACTCTTAGATGCCCCTGTACCCTTTCCTTGACTTCTCAAATTCTCTTTCATTCCATTCTTTGAGGTGGATACGTAGCATTTTGCTGTAGGAGGTCACAGGTACATACTCTTTCCAACCCTTGTATCCGTGGATTCTTACATTCCTCCGTGGCTTTCCTTTAGGGTCGTTACAACTCGAGTCTCACATTTGAGAGAACTGATGAAAATATATTTAAATAGCATGCCATTTAAATTATTTTTTAAAAAGCAATTTTCCACTGTAGATTTAGAAACCAACAGATCTATTTTAGCCAGCATAATTTCTGATTAACTAATTTAATCTGTGCAAAATTACATAAGCAAACCTGAAACAAGCCTCCATCAATTTTCTTGCCTTTGGATGTAACGTAATATTTTCAAAAATGAACCAAATAGAGTAATTAGCCCCCAGGCAGAGCAAATGGCTCTAATAGCCATCTCCCACATATTTCTATGGTGGAAAGACTGAAGATGAATACAGAAATGGGGCAGCACATGGGTTAAAGGCCTGCATGTACCCTATTAAGTAACGGTTTGGAATATTAATACCTAGGGTTACCTTTTCAGAAGTTCAAGGTAAGAAAAGAGAATTCTATCTTCCCTTTAGGCTGCTAAAATCTCTTTTCTGATGGGTTGTCTGATTTCAACAGACCAGGGGTGCTTCCCTGGTGGCTCAGTGGTAAATAATCTGTCTACAAGGCAGGAGACCTGAGTTTGATCCCTGGGTGGGGAAGATCCCCTGGACAAGAGAATGGCAAGCCACTCCAGTATTTTTGCCTGGGGAATCCCATGGACAGAGGAGCCTGGCAGGCTATAGTCCATGGGGCTTCAAAGAGTTGGGCATGACTTACTGACTAAACAATAACAATATGATTTCAACAGTGCTTGAAAGTGAACAGACTTTCTTGCATTGTTAATAGAGGGTCACTTTCTGCACTAATTGCCCCTCAGGGAGAGAACCTTGCCAGCGTAAGAGATGACTGAGCGATCAGTATGAAAACACCAGGGGAGTATTGTTTGAATAGCGCTATAGGTGATTCTGAAGTACTGCTTTCATGGTGCTGTGATGGTGGTGAGGTGACAGTGTCAGGGGCTGTCACTCCCTCCACAATTAAGAAACACTGAATTAAATAGTGTGACTTCATATAAGAAGCATTGACTAATTTGATGAAAGTGATTTTGATTCAATGTGTATATTATATTGTAAAATATAGAGAAAAAGGCAAAGCAATTTTCCAGAGGAAGAGGTGTCCCTGATGGTAAAACTAACTCATGCTTCCTTATTGTGGGTTGTCACTCTCCCCTTCTTTTTAAATTCCCTATTTTCTTTATACAAGGCTTCCCTGGTGGCTCAGATGGTAAGGAATCTGCCTGCAGTGCAGGAGACGCAAGTTCAATCCTTGGGTCAGGAAGATCCCCTGCAGAAGGGAAAGGCTACCCACTCCAGTGTTCTTGCCTGGAGAATCCCATGGACAGAGGAGCCTGGTGGGCTACAGTCCACGGGGTTGCACAAGTCGGACACGATGGAGTGACTCACACTTCTCTCCCTCATCGTTGTGTTGCGTTTAGTTCTTCAGCCTCGTCCAGCTTTTCTTCATACACCATTCGAGACCAATTGTTTGCTCCTTTTCCTTATTTTCATAATCTTTTCAAGAACTAATTTTTTATTTTTCTTGGTTTTGTCTATGACTCATTCAATTTCTCTTTAATCAATTCCTTTCTTTATCTTTATTATTTCCTGTTATTGTATCACCCCATGATGTGCAAAGTATCCCAACTCCCATCCCAAATCTCTAAAGACTGATGGTGCCATACACACACACACCAAGAGGATGGAGGTTCCTTAGCAAACTAAAACTAAAGCTGCCATATGATCCAGTAATTCCACTCTTGGGCATATATTCACAGAAAACCATAATTTAAGAAGATACATGTACCCCAATATTTATTGCAACAATATTTACAATAGCCAAGACACGGAAGCAACTTAAATGCCCATCAACAGAGAAATAGATAAAAAAGACGTAGTACATGTGCACAATGGAATATTACTCAGCCATAGAAAAGAATGAAATAATGGCAATTGCAGCAACCTGGATGAATTTCGAGATTTTCACCCTAAGTAAGCCAGCCAAAGAAAGACAAATATATGATATTGCTTATATGTGGACTCTTAAAAACTGAACTTATATACAAAAGAGAAATAAACCCACAGAAAATAGAAAAAAAAACTTATCATTACCAAGGAGAAAGGCAGGAGAAGGATAAATTAGGAGTCTGGGATTAAGACAGGCACACTACTATATAGAAAACAGATAACCAACAAAAATCTACTATATTGCAGAGAGAACTCTAGTTAATATTTTGTAATAACCTATAAGGGAAAAGAATCTGAAAAAAAGTAGATGTATATTGTATGCATAGCTGTATATTGCTGTACACTTGAAACTAACACACCATTGTAGGTTAGCTACACTTCAATTAAAAAATATTTAAAATTTAAAAAAAACGGAAAAAAAAGAGGATATGACAAGGCTTATTACTCATGCAATGATGCTTTTGGGGAAGAGCAGCTCAGGCTTACAAGTGGCTTGAGAAAGCAGGGGGTGGAGATGGTTTGGCTTTTACTATGGCTAGGTGGCGGGGTCAGAGTGAAGTTTCCATGAGCAGCAGGTGCTGTATGATTTGAACTTCCTATTGACACCAAGGTGGGAAGTGTCTGGAGTAGAAGAGAAGCTTGGGGTGGAGGCTGAGTCTTGTTAATAGTCAAACATCAAAAAAGGAATCAGACTCTTGAGTACACCTGCATTTGCTTACTTTGGGGTTAATTTGCTTTTTTTTTTAAATGTCTTAAGGTAAAAGCATACATCACTGATTTTATATATCATCACTACAATGTAGACTTTGAATACTGTAATGTTCTTCTCTGTATTTCTTGGCTGTATTCCACTAATTTAGAGATGTTACGTTTTATCATTTAGTTCAACATATTTTTCAATTTCTCCTTTGACCTCTTATTTACTTTTCCTTGATTGAGAAGAAATCTTTTAAGAGTGGAAACACATTTAGGGAAGCAGTGATGGGGGACAGATGAAGTTTGGAACATAATTTTTCTATTTGCATTTCCCATTTCCATGATCAAAGAGGTAATGAATAAAGTAAGTATTGGAGAAAAATAGCTGGAGACTTGTTGTTGTTGACTTGTTATACACTAAACGTTGATCATAAACAGGAGGAAATCTCGCGGTATAATATTAATGTTGTTTAAGCAGGAGCAGAAAGTTCTGTTGGTTTTTGAACTTGCCAAAGGGTTTGGACAGTCTACGTCAGACCAACATCTGGAGGTAGCGTAGGTAAAAGAAAGCTCAGGAAATTACAGAGTGGAGAGAAAAGTCCAGAATATGTCAGCAATAGCACAGTAGAAGCTGACTCCAAGAGATAAGGTACTTTGTTTGCTCTTTAAATTTTGCTTTACTTTATGAAGTGAAGTGAAATTCATTCAGTTGTATCTGACTCTTTGCGACCCCATGGACCGTGTCCATGGAACTCTCCAGGCCAGAATACTGGTGTGGGTAGCCATACCCTCCTCTAGGGGATCTTCTTAACCCAGGGGTCAAACCCACATCTCCCACATTGCAGACGGATTCTTTATCAGATGCATTTATGAATCCAATAGTCAACAGACATGAATTACTGGCCTTGTGATGTTAGCAATGAGTTAATTTTTAAAGACACACTTATACAGATGAATTGTGAATGTTAGTTCTTGGGTGGTCTGTTTCCTCGGATGATAGTGCTGTTCTGTTTTTATCCATCTTTAGTGTACCACCCGAGGCAGTGATGACTGAGCCATCCTGGGCTTGATTCCTAGAAGGGAATGGCTGGTCTCTGTGAGGCTGTCCCAGTATCTCTAGATTGAAGAAAGATGTGGATTAACCAGAAAAATAGGAACGCATGTAGGAATCAGTCAAAATATCTTTAGGTAAAACAGTTGAAGACATTTAGTCTATTGTTTTCAAGACTATAAGCCAGACAAGTGGGCTCTCTGCCGTGTGATAAAAACAGAAGAAAGAAATTCACCAAGTTACAGAAGAACGTGCTTGACTAGGAATCCTGCTACATCACGTTCCACTTGTGTGATCTTAAGCACAGCCTGTTTGAAGATGTTCTGTAGCTCAGTGTTCTTATCTGGAAAACAATGGGGACGATCCTCGCCTTCTTCCTTCATAATGTTGTGAAAGAGAAAGGCGAAAAAGTTTCTGTAAGTGTTTTTTTTGACTAAAGTGCTATATAAAAGTCAGTTATTATTAGTGTGCTGTTTTCATTTGTAAAGCTTAGCTTCTGGATTCACTTGTGTGTTAGGGGAGGTTCTTAGAAATGATATTTCGTGATATGAGATAGAAGTGGGAGGTGTGATATGCAGGTGAGAGCACAGCTCGGGGGGCGGACAGCCTGGGGTTTGAATCTCAGTGATTCCACATCCTACTATGTCATCTTGAGCAAGTTAACATCTCTATGACTTAGCTTTTTGTTTTCAGTCTGCAAAAGAGGGATTAATAATAGTTCTCACAACTTCTGACAGTTCAGCTAACAAAGATGAATGAGCTGGGAGCATTTGAATTATTGCTTAAAATTTTAATGCACTCAGTGTCCCAAGAGGATGGTCAATAAAGTTGAATTAATTAATTATTTTTGGAGAAATACAACTGTGGACATTCCATTTTCTGTGATTCTGTCATCCTAGATCCAATGAGATTATTATGTAATGAATTGGAACCAAAGGAGCTTATTGAATGCATTTTGCATGTTAATTTTGCTTTAATGCCTTTGGTTTAGATTTTCAAATACACACACATGCATGTGTGTGCTCAGTCATGTCTGACTCTGCAACCCCATGGACTAACCCTCTAGGCTCCTCTGTCCATGGTTGGGGGACTGTAACCCACTACCCTCCTTCCTGAAAGAATTGTTAATGAAATTGTTAAGGAAAGTAATACACAATAATAGTGAAACCTTAAGATGAATGACCTCAGTGCAAACAGAGAGACAATTACAGAGTCAAAAAAAGAACCAGCATGCTTGAAAAATCCCCATAAACATACTGCTAATAGAAAAAAAAAACTATAAATTTATAAATGTTAAAACAAGCTTCTCCAAACACTTGTTTTTCCTTTATATTAAGTACCTTCATTTCAGGAAATATATTTTTTGATAGTGAAAAGACTGCCTAGTAGATGGCTTTGACATCTAAAATGTATTTTTCCTCTTGTTGCCTCTTCTTAGCTCCAATATCCCTAAGGTAATTAGTGTGGGCTAAAATTTGCATCATCAACTTTTGTGAATATGAAAGAAGAAAATGTACATAATGAATTGAATAATTCATATTTAAAGTCCTTTCCAACTTTAAAATATATGTGGGTATATATATATTTCATGTAAAAATATATCACAGGTTTATCAAGATTTTCTAAAAAGAACCTGAAGCATTGAAGCTAATATATATATCAGAATATTATATATTGAATCTAATACATATATTAGATTCAATGCTTCAGGTTCTTTTCAGAAAAAATAAATATTAGTTTAGGTTAAAGAATTATTAGCTATGACTCCATCCCATTTTATTGTTCAATAAGACTTCACAGGTACAACAAATTTGCTAAGATGATGAAAAGCCTTTAAATTATTACTATGACCATGTGACAATTATTTTATATCTGTTTAATGTTTTCTTTCACAAGTAGGAAATATCTGTGAAGAAGGTTCAAACAGAGAACATGCATAAGAGACTCTGGTGTCTAATCCTTCCCTCTTGAAATTTATGTTTTAAAAATATGTTCTTAAGTGGACTAACAGGTTTCCCAACTGCGTTTTCCTCTCTTGGATCTGTTCAATAGGGAGAACTAATGAAGCAGGACCATTTTAGAGAAATAAAAAACAAAACCCCCAAAATTATGTCTTTAATGAAGTATACTTAAATTATGCCGAATTTAGGATAATAATCATGAAGTCATGTTGTTTGGGACTCCTTGACCGAACATTCCACGCTGACAACCTCACCTCAATTTTCAATACTTTAGAGGATCAAGTCAGAAATAAAATATATAAACTTCTTCCCATGACTCCAGTTGCCCTGACCAGTTCTAGCAGCGCTTGGTGAAGCAGAGCATTATGGGTGCCAGTCTCTTACTAAAGGCCACTTTCTGTTGGCAGCTTCATTATAAGAAATGACTGGACGTCTTAGTGGATACACCTTAGAAGAGGGGAATTCACAAATGACTATGTTCGTTTTGTAAGGAGCACGCAGCATCAGTGAGAAAAATTTAACCTCCATTATGCCATTAAAAAATAAAAACAGCAGAAATCATCAGTGTTTAATGAGATGTAATCCACTAAGGTTAATGGAAGGCCAACAAAGCCTTAGGTGGAATTACATGAGCAGAGAAATCACCTGCTTTGATTGAAAAGAACAGAGAGAGGACAATATAAAAAGAGGTCTTTGAAGTCCAAAATTCTACTGGCAGGAAACAGGGTCAGAAAATCACTTAGAAGCAAGCACGTGCTATCTTTTCATGAAAACAGGAAGGAAGATCCAGAAGATGACATCGAGAGTCCAGAGAACAGAGCTGAGAGCCACAGGGAGTTATTCTCAGATCTTGAGTCTTAATCAAGGACTTTCCAACACTTGTCTGGATTTCATAATCACTGTAGAAGCACGATTCTAGCCTTCTGTTATTCAAGCGTGCATGTGTGGGTGCTAAGTTGCCTCAGTCGTGTCTGACTCTTTGCAAACCTATGGACTGTAGCCCACCAGGCTCCTCTGTCAATGGGATTCTCCAGGCAAAAATACTGGAGTGGGTTGCCATGCCCTCCTCCAGGGGATCTTTCCTACCCAGGGATAGAACCTGTATCTCTTATGTCTCCTGCAGTGGCAGACATTTTTTTTTTTAACCACCACTAGCTGTTATTCATACCTTTGTGTAATTCCTTCTAACACTGTACAAGGAAAATTGATCTGTATGAACAATAGCATACAGTACAAGTGGTGGAGTATCATTTCCAGATTAGGTTATAAAGGACTGTGGCTTCCATCCTGAGTTGCTTCTCTCTCTCATCATTCATTTTCAGTCAATACATTGATATTTGCCTGTATGGTACCTTCTCAGAACATCTGGAAAAATGTTTTAATAGGATTACCATATATTACAGTTTTCAAGGGAGAGTTCTGGGTTATGCCTGTTGCCCTAGAATAATTAAAATCTCCCCTTGACTTCAAAATGTCCCACATTGAATCATAAATTATATGATCACAATTATTATTAACATCGCTAGCATCCTAAATATCTAGCCACATATCCATTTCTGTTTGTTACATTGTACTATTAAAGGGTGTGTGTATGAGAGAGAGAGAGAGAGAGAAATAGAAAGAATCAAAGCTGTGTTGGTATCCCCAAGGCATTTCTCCTTCTTTTGGTTATATCATTTACTATCCTCTCTACCTTTTTGGCCAAAAAGTAGCTAATCAGACTGAGAAAACTCAGATTCCATAATAAGATGGCTTGTTGTTCGTTGTTTAATCATTAAGTCTTGTCTGACTGTTTTGTAACCCCAGGGACTGTAGCCTGCCAGGCTCCTCTGTCCATGGAATTTCCCAGGCAAGAGTAATGGAATGGGTTTCCATTTTTTCCTCCAGGAGATCTTCCCAACCCAGTGATCGAACCCACATCTCCTGCCTTGACTAGTGGGTTCTTTACCACTGAGCCACCTGGGAAGTCCGTAAGGCGGCTACTATTGGTATAATTCTCACGTTCATATTTGGAACCTAAACCTAAACCTCACCCTGATCTTGGAAAAGTCAGCTTTTACATAGATGTTCAAGTACACTTTGAATATCTTTTTTTTTTTTTCACATTTCTGTTTTCTTTCATGCAGGATTTGAGATTTGATGGGGAAGGACTCAGTGAATACATTCCTATGTCATGTTTAAAGAGCGACAGAACATTTGAGAAGTACGTTCCCTTAGTGGTACATTTAATGTGCTTTATTTTCCTGTTTGTTTCTTTTGGTATGGACTAATTATGGGCTAATCATAGGTGACAGGCACCCCTTAGTTTGATTCACCCTAAGGTTCCGGTTTGTGAGGCCCATGACCCCATTTCCTCCTGGGGTGTATCTGTGCTTTTTCGCTCATATAGGACAGTTTGGGGAGGGGACTTTCAATCTTTCAGAGACTATCCAAATCCCTTATCCAGGGTAGGAGCTTCTAAGATTGGGACATGGCAGTTTCTGCCCCTGCATCTCAGATCAGGAGGTGCAGGAGTAGTAGGTACATGTTCAGAGGTTCTCAGAGAGGAGGATGGTCTCCCGTGGAAGCTTGGGCTTCCCTCTCTTTAAATATGTGACCTCCAACAAGATGTTGAGGAATAGAACTTTACTCAGCTTCAGCTTTTCATCAATGAAGCAAGAATAATAATACCTTGGTGGATTATTTTAAGGGTTAAATGAGATAATAAATATAATGCATTTCACAGAATGCTCTGAGCATGAGAAGCACCAAATAAATACTAGTTAATACTGTGGTTCACAACAGGGATCAATTTTGCCCCTAGGGGACATTTAGCAATAACTGGAGATATTTTTGATTGTCATGACTGGACCTAGGGGGGAAGCTGTTAACAGCATCTAGTGGGCAGAGGCCAAGGATCTTGGTAAACATTCCATAATGCACAGGGCAACAAAGAATTATGTGGTTCAAAATGTCAACAGCATGGAGGCTGAGAAACCTTGTTATACATCAGTGCTGTTTATTCATCGCCATTTTACTGAACTCTTAATCCTACTAGCAGTGGAAATAAAGTATCATCTGACACCTGTCTGTGAATATTATTCAGTACTTGAAAAAATAGGCCATATGGGCAGGATTACATATTGCTGAGATTTCCTTTCAATACTCAATAAGGTATAGAAAAGCAAGCCTACTACATGCTACATTTCTAGTGGTAGGACTTAACCCCAAAATAGCCAGGGACGTTGGCACCATACTATATGTGACAGAAAATTAATTATAGGCTAACTTATGGTCATGAAAATTGGAACTAACCTAAATATCCAACAACAAGGGATTATTTAAATAAATTATGGTAGACACTTAAAATTAAATACTAAGTCATTGCTAAAAATTTGTACTTAAAAAATTAATCTCCTGGAAAATGTATACAATGTACAAAGTGAGAAATACAGGTTACACAGTATTTACAGCATCAGCTTCATTTTGTAAAAGAAAAACAGTGAGTCTCGGGACCTAGCTGTGAAGAATTCTCATGTTCAGTTGCTCAGTAGTGTCCGACTCTTTGCGCCCCTACAGACTGTAGCCCACCAAGCTCCTCTCTGTCCGTGGGATTTCCCAGTCTAGAATACTGGAATGGCTTGCCATTCCCTTCTTCAGGAGATCTTCCCCGTCCAGGGACTGAACCCATGTCTCCTGCATTGGCAGGCGGGTTCTTTCCCACTGAGCCACCAGGGAAGCCCTAGCTGTGAAGAATAGACCTCAGTATTTTACCAGTGTTTATCTCTGGGCTGAGGACTAACAAGTGACTCTGATGGGGGTATTTTTATAAAATTAGATTTTATATCGTGCACAAACATACATGTATATTTATATAATTACAAAATTGATAATAAAAGCTGTAAACAGGAGAAAAAAGAACACTGTTCTGCAAGTTCTGATTCAAAAGTAAGGTGATGTCTGGCTCCTGGTCTAGAGTATGAGGACTCCAAGGGGCCACAAACCACTAGACTTATCTCTAGGTAGCTGACATCCTGTTGGAGCTGTTTATTAACCTTTTGATGTGCATCGCATTCCTTTTTAACTAAGGAAGGTATTTTTAGAAACCCTGTAATTACAAAGAACTCAAATCACAACTGAGAACCCTGCTTTCTTACCCTCTTTAGGATGATTATCATGAATTCAGTACATAATTATTTAGATTAAGTTTTTAGGATATTTCATGAGGGCTTTATATTTTTTTGCCATGGGAACAAAGAAAGAAACTGAGGAAGACATCTCACTGTGGTTTACATAACATATCTGATGTTTACTATGAAATCAGTTTACCTTCATAACTGTATAACAGGGCCATTACAGACAATAGATACAGTAGTTTAAAAGTAATAAAATTTACAACAAAGTGTATTTAATTTGAAATTGAATTGCCAGCAAATGGGTGTCCTAATGAACTCTCGTGTCAATGCAGCTCTAACTAAATTAAGGGCAATCATTTCTATCCCAGGAAACTAAATCAGTTGTGAGATCCAAAAAGGCCATTCCTCTGGTGGAGGGGCTGTCATTGTCACAGATGGCCCTGCTGATGGAATTAAGCTTAAGTCAGGAGAAGTGAAATGCAAGATCCTTCTTAATTCAAATGAATTTGGAAATGCAGGCAGTTAGGACTCATGAAGATCAGAAAAAAAAGAAAGAAGAAAAAAAATGTGATAAAGAAGAACCTCAAATCAAGCCAGTAAATGTTAATAGGAGGAAAATGCTTGGGGAACATTTTGAAACTAGACATAGATCTTGAAGGCTTCCCAGGTGGCACAGTGGTAAAGATCCCATCTGCCAGTGCAGGAGACGTAAGAGAGGAAGATTCAATCACTGGGTCAGGAAAATCCCTGGGAGAAGGAAATGGCAACCCACGCCAGTATTCTTGCCTGGAGAATCCCATGGACAGAGGAGCCCGGCAGACTACAGTCCATGGGGTCACAAATAGTGGGACATGACTGAAGTGACTTAGCATGCACAGATAGATTTTGATCTCTGGACGTTGTATTAAAAAAAATAAAAAGATTGTGTCATATCAGTTATTCATCTTATTTAAATAATTCTTCCCCATGGTTTCTCCAACAATTCATAAGGTTGAAGGGCCGGTGATAGAAAAGGAAGTGGTAACACGTTTTATCAAGTATTGGGTCTGGTACTTTCCAAAACAAGTCATATTTTAATTGTTGGAACATTTTTAGCTCATATGTTGTTGTTTAGTTGCTAAGTCGTGTCCGACTCTTTGTGACCCCATGGACTGTCCACGGAATTTCCCAGGCAAGAATACTGGAGTGGGTTGACATTTCTTTCCCAGGGTATCTTCCTGGCCCATGCACTCTTGCATGAGTGCATGTTAAGTTGCCTCAGTTGTGTCCCACTCTGTGTGACCCTATGGACTGTAGCCTGCCAAGCTCCCCCATCCATGAGATTCTCCAGGCAAGAGTACTGGACGGGGTTGCCTCGCCCTCCTCTTACAGCAAGTCACATGTTTTATAGGGTCTCATTTCAAAAATGACTCACCTCCCTGCTTGAATCCACTGTGGCGGGGTGTTTCTCTGACTCTTGTTATTCCGAGAAAACGTGCAAGGGATGCATCAGATTGTGTGTTGTATCAAAGGCGAACTTTTCCACTCTCTGCCATCGTCAATTTCTCTCCTTTTCCTCTCCTCTCTTACTATATCTGCTACAGAACTACAAGTCAACGAGTAATTGCAGATCCAAATGTTTGTGAAGCAGGCGGCGTAGCCAAGCTCGGTACCCTCCCAGAAGAAACCCACCAGTCAAAGGGAGCGGCGTGGCCTTGGCCCCGCTGGAAGGTGAGTTTCTGGAGACTTTTTCCCTCTGATGTAAAGAAGCTAAATCTAAGGTCAGCTTCATTGACTCACTTTCTTGTTGTGTCTTTCCTCTTGCAGGACCCACCCTTTAGAGAAACAGAGTTCTAGCAGGTTTTAAAAAAATTAATTAATTCCTTTTGCTTTTTGGCCCAGCCCCGTGACATGTGGGATCCTAGTTCTTCGACCAGGGCTTGAACCCACACCCCCTGCAGTATAAGCGTGAGGTCTTAACCACTGAACCCCCAGGCAAGTCCCTAGCAAGTATTAATAACTCATTTTGAGGAGGGTTCTATGTTGAAATAGAATTGCTAAAAGGTTCCATCGCGAAGCCACTGGAATTCCTCGAAACTGGGTCCATGGAGCCAGGCTGGGTTCTCACTAGACAATGAGGCCGACTTGCCACCATGCAAATGAGACAAGGCTTGACATTTGATGAATTTTCCATCTTCTCTCTCTCCTCTGCTGACACTCGCTCTGAGGAAGGTTGTAAATGCAAGAGAGATTGTGGTATAATTCCTCAGACTGGCATTTCTGCCCCCTAGTCACCATTCGATTATCTTCCAAATTGCTGTGTTTCAGAGAGATAAAGATTTTTTATGGCTTGCTGACTTGAAACAACCACGAGAGCCAGCAAAAGATGGCTAAGCGGCCATGCATAGTAATTCCATTGGTAAATGACAAAATCTTTGTTTGTATGACATTTCCAAAATTACTACAGAAGATGAATCTGAAATACAAAATGTCACATTTGGCATGCAAAACTATCACAATATATTTCAGTACAAAATTCATAGAGGCGTTTAATTTAGAATGTGTTTAATAACTCAGTCTGCCTGCATCAGTAATCCTGCCTTGAGGTTTAAAGAGATTGTCTTATTTATTCACATGGTGTTAATTTTTAAAATATTTTTGGCAACCAAAATGCTAAGGTTAAGTCTTTATTGTTAATTAAGATTTTATAATTAAACCAAAAAGTAATTGTTATTCTGATTAGTGTTTAATTCTGACTTGTATGAAAAAAGCAAAAGAAGTTTAGCAACTTTCATTGTTTACTTAACTGTGATTTGATTCCAGAAGCATACTGTCTATATGGAAATGTACATTATCTCTCACAAAATAAAGTCTAGGCAGGATTAAGAAGTTCTTTACTGTTAACTGCAGATTAACGGATGGTGCTACCAACATGGGTAGCCAGGAGAGTAACCTGTTTCTAAAAATGACATTAATTTTGCTTAAAGCACAATGTAATAGAGAATTCTTTAAGGTCAAATTATCCTTAAGGCTATTAGGGTGGAAAACATGACTTTATGACTTTTGAGTTATTAATAATCTGTTTAATTTTTGTGTAATCTGAAGCAATAGGATATTAGCAGCTTATCAGTTGGTACCAACTTTTCAGCATTTACTAAAAATGAACGGCCCTTTGGTCCCAGCTGAAGGTAAGCAATGAAATTCAAATGTGCTGTAAAATATTCTTCCATCATATTCTTTAGTTACATGCAGTTCATGCCAAGTTTTAGGCTGAAGCAGATAGAAATGCTCTTATTCCTTTATTTATTTAGACTCTCAGTTGAAGCCTGTGGGGCAAGGTGACCTCATGTTGAAATTAAATGCAAGCATTCGATCAGGTGAGGTGTTAGTCTGACCTGCTTTGCACATCACTCATCAATGGGGCCCATGATCTGTGATTAGTGAGAGAGGTCAGGCTGTCACCATCCAAGCTGGCTGTCCATGTTCATCCATCCCTTAAGAGGCCTGCTGTGTGGCTTTCAGAAGTGTTAGTTTCCTGTCCATTCTATCTCATTATAATAGATGAATGGTTTCTGATGTCACAGATCATTAACATACCACGCTTAAGAACTGGCTAAACTTTCCCTCGCATAATCGGTAGGCCTGCCTTTTGACCCCCTAATTACATCTCTTGTAGTCCGCCTCTGTTATCATGGCTAATACCTGACAATTACAGGTTGAGTAAAAATAATTGTCTACTTTTTCCCTCCATGAGAAGTGCATTGTGGCTAATTGTGTGGTTTTACCCAATTCCTGCATCGTTCAAGAAATTCAAGAAACCCTCTTTTCTTTAGGTTGAGCAGAGTCGGTCACCTCAGCCTCTTCAGATAGAGATGAAGTGCATCAGGGGTCTCAAGAACAAGGTGCCCCAAGGCTCCTACCTCCTCAAAGTGTCCCTGCTTGGTCAACCAGGCGGTCATGTCTTGCAATGGTACCCAGCGGAGCAGCTGAAGAGCAGAACACACCCCGTGAGGCACGGTGGAAACTTTTATGATGTGGGACTGTTTTTCCATGAAAGCCTTTATGTGGTAAGCTGGTCTTTTTGCACATGGATCACTATCTGTCCAGCTTTTCACCTCTGGAGATGGTTTTAGATATTCAACTTTGTGTGCTAAACAGAAAGAATTTCATTCATTATTCAGCAAATACCCAATATGCATCTGATATGAACCAAGCTCTGTGTTACATGCCAAGAGGTCACTAACATGTGTATTTTGTGTGTGTGCAATTGTGTGTATACATTGGGAGGCAGCCGGGGACACTGATTGAGGGCGACAACTCAGCTTTAGGTAGGAAGGAAAGATGGAGGTTGTTTGGAAAATAGATTATGGGTATAGGGGAAAGTGTTTACCAAGCAAAGGAATTCTGGAGAAGACAGTGCTGGAGGAGGAAGCTAGGGTTAAGTAAAATTAGAGCGTGATCATGGATGCAAGGATCAGAAGTGAGGGGTTTGAGATCATTGAGTGGCCTTTGGAAGCAGAGAGGATAAGCTTAGCTTTCTCTCAGGCATCAGCACCAGACAGACTAAGACAGGGAACTGCAGCCCACAGGGAAGAAAGGAAGAGGCTGGGTTAGTCCTAGAACCCTTACCATGTTCTGGTGCACGAGATGCCAGGCTTGAGAATAGACTGTCTGCTAATATAGAATTGCCTTTTATATCGTTAATTTGGATGAACAAGATGAACATTGTAACAATCAGCGTAGGTATCATGGGGCATCAGGGCTGACAAGATTCACTGAGGAACCAAGCCTCAGTTGACTCATCCGTGAAACAGGAGTTAAAAAAACCTGCTTACCAGAGGCACTACAAAACATGAGGTGATGGTGGAAACCCACAGTGCCAATACACAGGAAGAATTCAGAAGTGTCTGTGGTTATCATCATTATGGTTATTCTGTCTCTCTGACAGAGAAGCCCGTAAATGTTTACCAGGTGACTTTCATTTCAATACATAGGACAAATGCTTATAAATATATATATTTAAGCTTTTTATTTTATATTGGAGTATAACTGATTAACAATGTTGTGATAGTTTCATGCACAGAGTAGAGTGACTCCGCCATACATATACATGTATCCATTCTCCCCCAAACTCCCCTCCCATCCAGGCTGCTGCATGACATTGAGCACAGTACCCTGTGCTATACAGTAGGCCCTTGTTGGTTATCCATTTTCAGTAGAGCTGTGTGTAAAAGTCGATCTCAAACTCCCTCACTAGCCCTTCCCTTCACTTTTCCTCCCTGGTGAACATAAATTTGTTCTCTAAGTATGTGAGTCTGTTTCTGTGATAAACGCTTATATTTTGAACAAATTTTGAATTAACCTTTGCTTGAGAAAGATGTTGGTTAACACTTTTTTTCCTCTAATGAATGACCCCCAAAGCCTTGTTAAAACGTGTGGGGTGCAGATGAGAGGCATAAGTCAAGGGAGGATATGGAGAAGACTCACCCCCTGGGGGAGCCTTTTTGTTTGCATGCATGCTTAGTCATTCAGCTGTGTTCAACTCTTTGCCATCCCAGGGGACTGCCCCTCAGACATAAGTGTGCATGAGATTCTCCAGGCAAGAACATTGGAGTGGGTTTAGAAGGGATCTTTCAACCCAGAGGCACATCTCCATCTCCTGAATGTCTTTGGGAGCCACAAGGAGCAAAACCACAAAGAGGACGGATCGAATGTCTTTGGGGAAAAAAACGCACAGCGTTGATAAGTGCATCAAGTCCATAGGGGAAAGCAGAAGCAGCTCATTCCTCCAACAGTGAAATGCATTTTTCCCTTCCTGCAAAACAGAACACAAAGTATCTTGGAAGAGTTGAAATAACAACCCCAAATTTTCTTCCCCTGTGTCAGAAGCGAACAAACCAAAATAATTACCTCCTGCCACAGCTAAGGAAAATTTACTCTTTAACAGCCTGACAAAATGTCACTGAATTACATCCATCCCTTGGTATCACCTAGCAAAATCCTGGATCCCCAAAGAGATCTACTAGGCTATTTCACATGCAGTGAATGTAAGAAAAGTACAAAAATTCAGGACAAAAACAGAAACAGGCAAAGCATCAACACCCCCAGAACTTGACAGGAAAGAGAAGTCATCAGAGGCTGTTTGATTTCAGAATAAAAATGCTGTTGCTCAAAGTTCTGCTCATTCCACTGGGTTCTAGCAAGTTTTTCCACTAACCACACAGTTCTGCCTGCCAGTCACTCTGCTGGCAGTTTATGGGAGACTGACAGTTAAAACAGCAAGGTTTAAAGAAGTGTCATTTTTCAATAGTAGGAACAGATAACACAAAAACACACAAATGCGTTTGTGTATATAACCAATAAAAGGACATCTAAGATATTTATGTCATTCGTTTTCAAATACAAGCTGAAGTCAGGGTCATTTCTCCATGAACAGGAGAAACTGGCTTCATACGGTTATTTGAAAGTTCAAGACATCTTACTCATTTAAACAGGGGAAGATGGTGATCTATTTCTATGCAGACAGAAGGGACTGTTTTCCCTGGTGGCTCAGATGGCAAAAAATTTGCCTGCAATGAAGGAGACCTGGGTTCAGTCCCTGTGTGGGGAAGATCCCCTGGAAAAGGGAATGGCCACCCACTCCAGTATTCTTGTCTGGAGAATTCCATGCACAGAGGAGACTGGTGGGCTACAGTTAACGGGGTCTCAAAGAGTTGGATATGACTTAACAACAACAAAAAGATACCAGTCATATGGTGGACTTTCGTAATAGTTCAGTTCAGTTCAGTCGCTCAGTCGTGTCTGACTCTTTGCGACCCCATGAATTGCAGCACGCCAGGCCTCCCTGTCCATCACCAACTCCTGGAGTTTACCCAAACTCATGTCCATCGAGTCAGTGATGTCATCCAACCATCTCATCCTCTGTCGTCCCCTTCTTCTCCTGCTCCCAATCCTTCCCAGCATCAGGGTCTTTTCCAGTGAGTCAACTCTTCTCATGAGATGGCCAAAGTATTGGAGTTTCAGCTTCAACATCAGACCTTCCAATGAACACCCAGGATGGATCTCCTTTTGGATGGACTGGTTGGATCTCCTTGCACTCCAAGGGACTCTCAAGAGTCTTCTCCAACACCACAGTTCAAAAGCATCAATTCTTTGGTGATCAGCTTTCTTCACAGTCCAAATCTCTCATCCATACATGACTAATGGAAAAACCATAGCCTTGACTAGACGGACCTTTTTTGGTAAAGCAATGTCTCTGCTTTCTAATATGCTATCTAGGTTGGTCATAACTTTCCTTCCAAGGAGTAAGCGTCTTTTCATTTCATGGCTGCAATCACCATCTGCAGTGACTTTGGAGCCCCCCAAAATAAAGTCTGACACTGTTTCCACTGTTTTCCCATTCTATTTCCCATGAAGTGATGGGACCAGATGCCATGATCTTAGCTTTCTGAATGTTGAGCTTTAAGCCAACTTTTTCACTCTCCTCTCTCACACTTTCAGCATGAGGCTTTTTAGTTCCTCTTCACTTTCTGCCATAAGGGTGGTGTCATCTGCATATCTGAGGTTATTGATACTTCTCCTGGCAATCTTGATTCCAGCTTCTGCTTCTTCCAGCCCAGCATTTCTCATGATGTACTCTGCATATAAGTTAAATAAGCACAGTGACAATATACAGCCTTGACGTACTCCTTTTCCTATTTGGAACCAGTCTGTTGTTCCACGTCCAGTTCTAACTGTTGCTTCCTGATCTGCATACAGGTTTCTCAAGGGGCAGGTCAGATGGTCTTGTATTCCCATCTCTTTCAGAATTTTCCACAGTTTATTGTGATCCACACAGTCAAAGGCTTTGGCATAGTCAAAAAAAGCAGAAATAAATGTTTTTCTGGAACTCTCTTGCTTTTTTGATGATCCAGAGGATGTTGGCAATTTGATCTCTGGTTCCTCTGCCTTTTCTAAAACCAGCTTGAACATCTGGAAGTTCACGGTTCACGTATTGCTGAAGCCTGGCTTGGAGAATTTTGAGCATTACTTTACTAGTGTGTGAGATGAGTGCAATTGTGCAGTAGTTTGAGCATTCTTTGGCATTGCCTTTCTTTGGGATTGGAATGAAAACTGACCTTTTCCAGTCCTGTGGCCACTGCTGAGTTTTCCATATTTGCTGGCATATTGAGTGCAGCACTTTCACAGCATCATCTTTTGAGGATTTGAAACAGCTCAACTGGAATTCCATCACCTCCACTAGCTTTGTTCGTAGTGATGCTTTCTAAGGCCCACTTGACTTCACATTCCAGGATGTCTGGCTCTAGGAGAGTGATCACACCATTGTGATTATCTGGGTTGTGATGATCTTTTTTGTACAGTTCTTCTGTGTATTCTTGCCACCTCTTCTTAATATCTTCTGCTTCTGTTAGGTCCATACCATTTCTGTCCTTTATCAAGCCCATCTTTGCATGAAATGTTTCCTTGGTATCTCTAATTTTCTTGAATTGGTAATAGTATCTTGGGCCAAAGAACATTTCATTAATTACCAGATAGAATTGTTATGCTTATAATTCTCATTTTCTTTGGTACAGGGATGGGCCATCTTAAAAAAGGATATAAATAGTAGGTAAAAAGCAAAACCAGCAAAATGCAGGCAAAGAACATTGATTAATGAATTTAAAAAATTTTCTGAAAGGTCATGTGCTCATGTTGGGCTAAGCCCCAGGCGGGTCTAACCAATATGACCAGGTGCTTTGTGTGGAGCAGGTAACCCATGCTGACTCCAAATTTGCTGACATAACAAGATTATTATTTCTGGAAGGATGTAGCATTCTGGAGAAATTTCTGTATGAATCCATTAAGACCATGGTTTCCTTCAATTTAAACCTATATATTTCACTTTTTATATTACTCTACACTACACAGGAAATAAAACCATGTTTTGGACTGAGTGTTTGTGTCACCAAAGGAAAAAAATTACATGATTTTGATGGTACTTAATCCCATTTTATTCCATAAGTACATCTGTTTTTTTTTTTTTGTATCACCTGTCAGTGTGAATAATTAGATTTTATGAGTACTAGTTTAAAGGCAAAAAAATATATTAAACTGTGGCAATTTTGAGGATTCCTTAAGGAAGACATCAACCACATGACATAATTTCCTTGGATAGTATTTACAAGCACCCTCTATAGCTTCCCAAGTGGCGCTAGTGGTAAAGAATCCACCTGCCAATACAGGAGCCATAAGAGACCTGGGTTTGATCCCTGATTTGGGAAGATCCCCTGGAGAAGGAAATGGCAGCCCACTCCAGTATTCTTGCCTGGAGAATCCCACGGACAGAGGAGCCTGATGGGCTACAGTCTATTGGGCCACATAGAGTTGAACACAATTTAGCAACTGAGCATGAACACATTACCACACAGTCGTATAAGTTCAGTTTCCCAACAATGAATACTACAAGGAAATGTTAAGATAATCTTAAGAGCCAAATCTTGGTGTTAGTAGTTTCTAAAATAGAAATAAATCTGATTGAGAAGAAACACACCAATTTAGAGAAAAAGACATCATTTTAACATTAATTATATATGGGGAACCTGTCACTGGTAGTGAATAAGGAAATAAATGTTATTTTATGGTCTTATGACTTCATGTTTATTTAGTCTTATCTCCCCTCTTTAAACTACAAAAACAATATTTTAGGTAAATATTTTCAAAACAGAGAAGTGAGCTCATAAACTGACTTCCTTGAGGCATGAGCAAACTTGACCTTGCTCATTCTCCAGTGGGAAGGTAGATGAAAGCCTGCTGATGTGCCTTCTAGAAATTTCCAGAGTACTTAGTCATGCTTGGAGACCTCCCCAAGTGCATCAGTTGATGTTAACAGCCAACTCAATTATTTTAAAGACCAAGAAGAAGTTTCTTTCCAGATAATTTTTGATATTTTCAAGTGAAAATAGCTGTTTTGGCCTTTCTGATTATAGAAGACAACTTAAGCTCTTTGGGAAGAAAATCAGAGAATTTAAAAAAATACATGTCAAAGCCTAGTTCTCAGCAAGCATGTATTCCTGTTCTGGAACCACATTACCTGCATCCACACTCACCTTCCTTTTATTAGTCATAGCTGTCTAACTACACAGAGGAGATAAATAACTACATAACTTTGTGTTTGATAAATAAGTATATAATCACTTCAAACTTAGGAAAAAAGTATAAGTAATAGAAGAGTCACACTACGTGGTGCCAGCCAACACTGTGTGGGGTAAGCAAGTTTCTCCGCTGAGTCGGCTCTGATTTTCTGACCGACATAATGGGGAGACATAGACATAGAAAAATGTTATTGTTTTAAGCACTGAATTTTGGAATTGTTTGTTATGCAGCAATGGATAACTGAGGAACTAATTTGGCCCCTTCTATGACCAAGAGCTGGGCTTCCCAGGTGATTCAGTGGTAAAGAATCTGCCTGTCAATGTGAGAGATGCAGGAGATGGGGGTTCAATCCCCGGGTTGGGAAGATCCCCTGGAGTAGGAAATGGAAAACCCACTCCAGTAATCTTGCCTGGAGAATTCCTTGGACAGAGGAGCCTGGCGGCTACAGTCCATGGGATCTCAGAATCAGACACGACTGAGCATGCATGCGCAAATGACCAAGAGCTACATCAAGAGTTGGAGAAATAGGGTCAGGGCTCTCAAATTGCTTGGGTAGCTTTTGCAATTTTAGTCTTGTGTGCTTAAAGAAAAAGAATCATTATATATCTGTATTTAGAGTTGGTTCACCCAAAAGGCATTTGATTCCTGTGTGCAATGCCTGGTCCTTGAGTTATGCTGTGTGTATGTAAAAAGGAAGGTATAAGAGATGGGAGCAGATAGGTAGAGGGCTCTTACGGACTGAAATGTATTCTCTCCAAACTCAGGGCCTGAGGTCTTAAATCCCAGGACCTCAGACTGTGACTATGCTTGGAGACAGGGTCTCTGTAAGAGGTTAAGTTAAAATGAGAACCCTGGTGGGTGGTGGTGGTTCAGTCGCTAAGTCGTGTCTGACTCCAGCAACCCCATGGACTGTAGCCTGTCAGCTCCTCTGTCCATGGGATTCTCCAGGCAAGAATACTGGAGTGGGTTGCTATTTCCTTCTCCAGGGAATCTTCCTTACCCAGGAATTGAACCCGGGTCTCCTACATTGCAGGCAGATTCTTTACCAACTGAGTTACAAGGGAAGTCCACTTGAAGCTGGGGTAAACTTGTAGTTGAGAACACTGGGGTAAATCCTAATCCAGTAGGACTGATGTCCTTATAAGAAGAGGAGATTAGGGCACAGAAACCATGGAAGACCACGTGAAGACACGGGGAGACAAACAAGGAGAGAGATTTCCGAAGAAATTAATCCTGGCATCGTGTCGATCTTGGACTTCTAGCTTCCAGATCTTTGAGAAAATAAGTTCCTGTTGTTTAAGTGTTCCAGTTAGTGGAACTTTGCTATGGTGGTCCTAAAAAAACTAATATAAGGGCTCCTGAAGAACTGGTGACAATGAATTGTCCTTTGACTTAATGGGAAAGAAGAAGCAATGATTAACTTCAACGTTTTAGAATTCAATACATCAATTTGGCATCATTGACATAAGGTCTAAGAAACCTGGCTTCAGCTCACTGTATTATTGAATAATTTCATGGATATATAGAATTTTAAGAAGTGTGCTAATTTGCTTCAGTTGTGTCTGAATTTTTGTGAGCCTATGGACTGTCCCCCACCAGGATCCTCTGTCCACGGGATCCTCTAGGCAAGAATGCTGGAGTGGGTTGCCATGCCCTTCTATAGGGCATCTTCCCTATAGACCCAAGGATTCAACCTGCCCCACTTGAGTCTCCTGTATTGGCAGGCAGGTTCTTTGCTGCTAGCACCACCTGGGAAGCCCTTTAAGAAGTATATCAACCAGTTAATATTTATACTTCAGTGTGGCAAGGTATCATTGTAGCAGTAGATGGGCACTATTTTTGTTTTACTGGAGGGAAATCCAATATGAATAAAATGGCAACTTTTCAAACATGACGTTTAATCCATGCATGTAAATCAAACTGAGAATCTATTATTCATTATTAAAGGGGTGGCATATTTTTATTACTCTGAGAATGAAACACAAATACTGTGAAAAATTTAGTGCCTTTTCTTGAACTTTTGAGACACTTATCATGTAGTCATCTAGCTAGTACTGGCTCTCATTTTAAAATATAGCCATGAAATTAATAAGTTTGGAGTTTTATGCCTGAAAAAAGGATGCTCCATTTCAGTGAAATAGGCAAATTTATTTTTTATTTAAAGCTTCCTAAATACTTAAGACGGTAAAGGACTATAGTAATCTTCTGACTCCAGTATGTATATGAAGAATATAGTTCATATTCTTGTCATTATTAGTCATGGTCCCAGCGTTCTTCCCTGAAGTGCTTTCTGAAAATGACATATATCAGAAACTGATTAAAATGACCTAAAGTATTAATTCTTAAACTATGGTGAACCCAACATTTTGCAAGAGGTTATTTTCTGTGTGACATTTAATATCAAAGAATTGAAATGATTTTAATAACTCATAGGAAGGAGTGATTTTAGGAAAACTGGAGCTTGACCATGACTGCTGTTTTTTGATTATTGATTATCACCATCCATAATGAATAGCCCTGGCTATTAGCATTCAGTACTTTTGGGAAATGACTTAATCTCCTGGGCCTCAATTTCTTCATTTGTAAAATGGGAATCTAATACCTAATTCGTAAAGATTTTGTGAGCATTAAATAATGTGATGTCCAGATTGCTTGTATAGTGGGTAAAATGTAGGAAATAACTAGTAGCTATAATTGTTTTTTATTTATAATAATCTTTTATGTAGCATGTTTTCTTCTTTTCGCTCTGTTTGATTTCTCAAACCCTTCAAAACATTCCTTCAAGAATTATTTGTTGATCCATTCTTGATTTCTCTCTTCTAAGAAAACTCAGTTTCCATGAAATTTGTTCAATGCTCTTTTGCCTCTTTTCCTTGTTACTAGGTGATGTGAAGGGTTTCAGGGCCGTCAGTGTAAAAAGCCGGTTATCATTGTCACATATTCGCTGGCAGGGAGGAAGAGTCATGTGCGTTGAGTGCCTGCACTACGTCAGTTTCATCACTGTGTTTAAAATGCCCAAATGAGTACAAATTCCACACCATGCAATCTATTGTTAAATCCATTTTGAAAATGAGAGAAACTGAGATTTTTGAGATGAGAACTTGACCAGATGTTCAAAGCTGAGATTCAAACCCAGGTTTAAATGACTCCACAGTCCAAACACAAAGTTTCACAGCCTACCCTGAAGGACACAGCAAGAATTGATACGTTGGTTTTTTAAATCTGTAAACTACTCATCAGTTCCTATAATTTTCTCCACACTTTTACCAGATTTCTGTCTCTAACGCCAAATCTCTCCTTCTCTTCTGGCTCTTCTTCTGTCCTTTGTGTCTGTTTCCTACCTCTGTTCACATCTTTTACTCAGAGTGGAGCACCCTAGTTACAAAACAGTAGCTCTTGTTCACTCTGCATGCAATTCAATAATCAATTCAATTTTTACCAGCCTCACCTGGGGAATGAGGCTACTGTATTACATAATATTGACAAGTGGTCACTTAATCTGAAATAATTTGGCAGCACTAGAATGTAAACTTCTTGAGAGTAGGGACTAGTGTCTATTCTGTTCACTGCCGAATCTCTGCCACCTAGAAATGTGGCTGTCTTGATAAACATTTTTTTAAATGAATGAATAAACCTAAAACTTCTAAAGAGTCACATGGCAGGCTTCAAATAGATGAGTATTGACTGCCTTACAGTTGAAAAGTGTTTTAACTTTTAAAAAATTCGGTATTTTATGCAGATTCACATTCTTTACTTTATTGGAAATGCTTTTGAAATGCCGTAAATCCACCTTTGTCCTTTGTGTCTGTTCTCTACATCTGTTCACATCTGATTTATTCAGGGTTCAGAATGCCCTAGTTACCAAATAGTAGTTCTTGTTCACTTTGCATGCAATTCAACAATCAAATCATTTTGAATTCTCTAAAGAGGAGGAACTTGCTTCTATATTTGAACTCACTCACATTCAGAGGGAATACGTTTTAATATTTCAACATCTATACAAAATGCTTTACAATGACTTTTAAGACACTAATTCTCTTATGAACACTGAGTGAAGTCACAAAGGGCTGACGAGGGTAAAGAATTTCTCCAAGGTCACATGGCCTGGTAATTGCAAAGAGCAAGGCTGGCTATCTTTTCCTATCCATCTGCTGCATGCGTGTACCAAACAGTAGTCAATGGCTTTGAACTGATGGGGCTCTCAGAGCTTCTAGTGGTTGGCAGGAAAAGGATTTATGCTCAAACAAACACAAAATCACTAAGCTCAAAGACCAATAAAGGTCAGTCTAGTAGACTGCAAAGCTGAGCATGTCAAGCCCCTGCTTAAGCTCCCCTAGTGGCTCCATTACACTCAGACTAAAAATCCAAATTCCTCACCTGGCCTTCCAAGCTTTACATGATCTGGCTCCCATCCTCCTTTCTAATTTCCTTGCATGTGACTTTTCTGCTTGTGTGTTTCATTTGAGTTTCTCTTTCTCTTCTCTGAACAGACCAAGCTCATTCTTATTATAAGGTCACTGCATTAAATGTGGCTTTTGGCCGTGAGGTTCCTCCTCTAACCTTGACACTGCTGTCCAAGGTCAAGTGCCCCTTCCCGAGACAAGATTTTCTTAATAAAATAGCTCCTCCTCTGGCCATTTTCTAGTATATCTCTAATTTCCTTTTATTATTTTAATATTCTTAGTGATCAAGTAGAGCATTTCTCACTATTGATATCATCTTATTTATTACTTGTCCCTTCCCCCACCAGATTGTAGCTCAAGAAGAATAAGTTTTGTTTAATTATTTTTATCATCAGTGCCAAAAACTGTTGCTGAAGTTGTTGTTTAGTTGTTAAGTCATGTCTGACTCTTTTGGGATCCCATGGACAACAGCCCACCAGGCTCTTCTGCCCATGAGATTTCCCAGGCAAGAATACTGGTGTGGGTTGCCATTTCCTTCTCCAGGGTCTTTTCACTGGCCAGGCATTGAACCAGCATCTCCTGCATTAGCAGGCAAATTCTTTACCACTGAGCTACCTGGTAAGCACCTAGGGTGTGGTTGTGTAGTTTCATGAAAATGGTTCTCCTTTTACATTTGTTTGGTACTGAGTAATACCAAAAAGAGATATTTGCTAAAATATAAATGGGCTTTTAATAAATGTGTGTGAATGAATGATTGAATGAAGAGAAGCATTAATTTGGATATGGCTTTTGACATAGTCAAATCAATAATGTTAGTAGCTGGGAGAACATGAACAAATCATTACTTGTCTAAATCTTTTTTCAATCACCTGTAAAATGGGCTTATATTAACCACATTGACATGCAGATCAAATGTTATAATGTGCATGTAAGAGCTTTGTAAAGTATAAGATGCTGCACAGGCATTAATATTATCGCCAGATATATCTTTGGTACCATGTGGGTTTCCCAAAGGGAAAGTGTTGATTAGCAATTATTGCCAAAATTTTTATCCTTTCCAAATGATGTATTTGCCTCTTCCTTGTAAAACCATTTGTGGTTAATTTGTTGGTCTTTGATCTAATCAGGCTGCAGATGTTCAGAAATGCCATCTTTTTGTGCATTGAGGCTCAGTCACTGGGGTTTGTAAAAGTAATGGGCTGTGCCCAATTTTTCCCCAATGTCTTCAACTCTCAGGGACAATGAAGAGAAAAATCTATCTTTTGCCTAACAAGGAGAAACTGAAAAGAAAATTTAACTTTTTGTTTTCACAGTCAAAAAAAAAGGGGGGGGATATGGGGGGAGAAATCCCAGAACTAAATTTTCTAAATTAAAATATTCAATTAGATTTTGCCATCTCCCTAGAGTGAAATATTCTTAGTTGAACATTTGAGTAGCATGTGAAGAGATGAGTTATGACATATTGAGGTTGAGGTCAGGTAATGGAATTGCGATGTAATGAGATGACATGCCATATATTTCCTCTTGATTTCAGTCATGTTTGATGGAGAATGGTGGCAAGGCCATATTTTTTAGCCAGTAATTATTCAGGTATGAATCAGTTTGATCTCAGACAGAATTGTGGTTGCCCTGAGCTATGGAAGTCAATTAGACATATGATCAAGGACACACAAACATGTCTTGTCTTGGTATCTATATCGGACATTGATTCTCAAAGTCTCTTCTGAAGGACCATGTAAATCACTATTACCTTAACCTGACTGTAAAAATTAAAATTCCCAAGTTTCACCTCAGACTTACTGACTTAAGGATGAGAATGGGCCCTAGAAATCTGCATTTTAAATAAATGCCTTTAGATAATTCTCACACAAACCAAATTAAAGGGGTACCTAGATGATGTCCTTGAGGACATCATTGTATGATTGTGAATGTTTCCCAAATAATCAAATTTGTTGTTAAGAAATCACAAAATGAGATTCAGGGACTGTAGGTTTGAGAGATCATAGACCTCTGATCTCATTTTAGGGAGATTTTTATTTCAGAATTACTAATTTGAAAGCTATCTGATGAATCCAACATTCGGACTCATTCTTTATTTATTTTAAAATTATAGTTAATTTACAATGTGGTGTTAGTTTCGGGTGTATAGCGAAGTGACTCAGTTATATACACAATTTGTTTTTGTTTGGTTGCTAAGTTACGTCCGACTCTTTGGAATCCCATCGACTGTAGCCTGCCAGGCTGCTCTGTCCATGGGATTCTCCAGGCAAGAATACTGGAGTGGGTTTGCTGTTTCCTTCTCCAGGGGATCTCTCTAACCCAGGAATGGAATCCGGTTCTCCTGCACTGGCAGGTGGATTCTTTACCAGTGAGCCCCCAGGGAAGTCCTTATGTGTTTATACACACACATCTATAAATAAATAAATAATATTAATTTTATAGAAATAAATAATACACAAATTATATTTAAATGAACAAATAAATATATAGCATTCATATTTATAAATATATATAAACAAATAAGCATTTGCATTTATAAATATATATATATTCAGAAAGACTCACTCTTTAAGGATCCCAAAGACAAAGTCATTGCGGGTGCTGGGATGATGGAGCGCTGTTGGAGGAAGCATGTTTTCTCTTGATAAGCTCTGGGTCTGCTTTTGATGGCTGAACCCAGTGGTAGCAATGATGGAGGGAACAGGCTGAATACAGAGAAACGTGGGGAAGAGCCCAGCTCCTCAGTCTGTAGGGGTCACCAGGGGCAGGAAATAGAGTTTAGAGGAGTGGTCCAGAGCCTGCTCACCAGGAATCCAAGGTAGGCCCTCTGATGCTCACCTCCAACACTCAGGAAGCACAGTGTGAATGGCTCTGGAGCACATTGCCGGAAATCAAATCCCAGCTCTAGCCTCTACACCTATTTTCTGTGTTACCTTGCCCCAGTTCTCTTTGCCTCAGGGGCATCATTTGTCACTTGGAGTAAACAACAAGATCTACTTTGCACAGTTATCATAGTGATTGAGTTCATAAGGATAAAGTGATTCAAAAAGTACCTTGCATTCAGTCAACTTTCAATAGAGATGAGAGCTTCCCTGGTGGCTTAGTGGTAAAAAATCGACCTGCCAGTGCAGGCAACACAGGTTCGATCCCTGGGTTGGAAAGATCCCCTGGAGAAGGAAAAGGCAACCCACTCCAGTATTCTTGCTTGGGAAATCCCATGGACAGAGGAGCCTGGTGGGCTACAATTCATGGAGTTGCAAAGTGGGACACAACCTAGTGGCTAAGCTACAGTAATGACAACAGATGAACAGTTGATACTCTACTGTTAGGATTAAGAAACTGAAAAAAAAAACCAATTTCTAAAACAGGGAACTGGAGTTATACATTTGCACACAAAGCACTGGTTTTCCAGTGGTGTAGGTGTAAGATTTTCCTCTCTTCTTCTATGCAGAAGCTATGATAGTTAGAGCTGTTCCCAATCTCTGTCCTTGATCCCCAGGCCAAGATAAGTTTCCAAGAATAATTACTTTCTTTCATCCTGCAGCAGAAAGGCAGGGGATTAGAGCTAATTTGTCTATTTATTTATCTTGGCTGAGGGAATGGAAAGGAAAATAAAATGGTGCTATTAAACTCTCACTAGATAACCTAGATTACCCTGTACTCCTCTGTCCAGAATTATTTGCCTCAAATAGAGCACTTTGCTGTTTTCTAATGCAAATTAAATACGCTTATTTACTTTCGTGACTACCCTTGCTCCTTACAGAATATGAGTTCCCAAAGACACCGTTTTGTTCTCTTCCCCTTCTCCCTACCTGCCACCTCCTTTTCATCACTGCTGTCCTTTCCCCCCGAGTCCTCTCCTCCACCGCCTTCCCAGCACTTTGTACATGGTGAAACAAGATCCATCCAAAGATGGTAGGTTACTTGTTTGAGTGGTAAACTGGGATTTGATCTCATGTTTGTATGATGCCAAAGCCCATGCTTTTAACCCACTAGGACATATAGCTTTCTTTTTAAATGAGAGAAAGAATTAAACAGGGCAGGATTGAACAACTGGGACTGAGGTAACAGATATATAAAGTCAGAAACATTGAAGATGCATTTGTAAGAATTCCAACCCAAGCATCATGTCCAACAGCATCATTGCAGACCTACCACAAACAACTCAAGTACTATTGGGTACTTCACTTGTCTCTAGAAGTGCAGGTTATGTGCATATTCCCATTTTCCTCTACTATTGACTGTATCCTGCTTGTGTGTGTGCTAAGTTGCTTCAGTTGTGTCCTATGCTTCACAGCCCCACGGACTGTAATCTGCTAAGCTCCTCTGTCCATGGGATTTTTCAAGCAAGAATACTGGTGTGGGTTATCAGGCCCTCCTCCAGGGGATCTTCCCAACCCAGGGATTGAACCTGAACCTCTTATGTCTCCTGCACTGGCAGGTGGATACTTTACCAATAAGCCACTGACAAAAGAGCCACTAGAATTTTGATTTTATATTCCGTGACTTAGAGCTATGTTTCTGAAGCTATCTTGACGGAATAATTATATTTATACAATATTTAAGACTGGATATAAGCCAGGACTTCCCTGGTGGTTCAGTGGTAAAAAAACCTTCCTGCCAATGCAGGAGGCACATGTTTGAGCCCTGATCTTGGAAGATCCCCCTTGCCTCAGAGCAACTAAGCCTGTGCACCGCAACTCCTGAGCCTGTGCTTTAGAGGCCAGGAGCCACAACAGCTGAGCCTACATGCCACAAGTACTAAAGCTAGAGCTCTCTAGAGCCCGTGCTCCACAACAAGAGACACCACCACAATGACAAATCCATGCACCACAACTAGAGAGTAGCCACCACTCGCTGCAACTAGAGAAAAGCCCATTCAGCGATGAAGATACACCGCAATGAAAAGTAAATAAATAAAATGTACACCCACGGTGGATTCATGTCGATGTATGGCAAAACAATACAATACTGTAAAGTTAAAAAATAGATAAATAAATTAATTAAAAAAATAAATCATCAGTATTCATGCATCTTAAAAAAAAATGAAAGACTGAATATGAGTTAGTACAGAGCAGGGGAAGTCAATATTATGTTTGTTATTTTCTGGTAACAAACCCCCAACACTTCAGTGGCTTATATGCATTCAATATTCCACATCGGTCCAAGACTGTTAAAAGTTCAGCAATTTCTCTTTTACCTGCGAAGTCTCTCACCCAGTGACAGACTTGCTCCCTTGCCTGTTCCCTGAGATTAAAGCTATTTCTGGTCCTAACTTATATATGAAGGATTTATCCTTTCTGAGATTTAGTTTCTCCTAAGTTTCTTTATGTCCAAAGTTCCCCAAGGAGTTCAGAAGTATACACAATTTTGTAATTTAATTGAAAACTTTTCTTCATTACAGCAAGAATTATGGTCATTTATGACCATCTCCATCGTAAGGAGAAGCAGAACTTTAAAAGCCTTATATTTTTGAAATTACTTTATCTTTTTTTAAAATAACTTTTTCTTAGTATGAAAACAATAGTCATTCCAAATATTTCAGAAAATTGAAAAATACTTTGTCAATGTGCATTTTCATCATTTTGTAAGACTTCCCTAATCCTTTCTGAGTTGCTTCAATTTAAAAGTATTTGGTGTCCAAGTGGAAAGAATTTTGCTTTCTCTTCCAATCCTCCGTGCAAACTTCAGGATTCAAAATCCTCATTTGTTTCTTTTCTGCTTGTTCTCCACTCTCCTTTCACATGCATCTTCTATAATATGGAAGATCAAATGCATTGCCCTTATGTCATGCAGTGAAATTCACCCCATACTGTCTCTTCCTTCAAAAAGAATGCCCTTGATGGTCCACAGAAAATAAAGGTACTCTGAGAAAATCATGACCTCCAACTACCAGGACTTTTGTGATGAGATAGTATTGATAGTTGAGGGCAGACCGATCCATTTATTTCCCTTATTATAAGTATTCAGTGACAAAGCTACAGAAAAATAAGGAAGCATCACATCATAAATGTGTTAAGTTGCTTTAGTCGTGTCCAGCTCTTTGCAACCACATGGACTGTAGCCTGCCAGGCTCCTCTGTCCATGGGATTCTCCAGGCAAGAATACTGGAGTGGGTTGCCATTTCCTTCTCCAGGGGATCTTACCCATGCAGGGATCGAATCTGTGTCTCTTACATCTCCCGCATTGCAGGTGGGTTCTTTACCACCAGCGCCACCTGGGAAGAAGTCCACCTTGTAGGAGGGCTGTGGAAATACTCAGGTTTGTGGAAAGGATCCCCTCTAAGAGATACAATGAAACTTAGTGATACTTTCTTGCCATGGAGGAAACAAATGAGTCCCAAGCTACACATTACTGGGCAAAAGTTCTCTCCTATAATATACAGTGCAAGAAAGGCAATGAAAGATTAACATGACCACTGCTGTCAGATTAATTCCTGCATTTGGTAACCTATGGCTCTGATCCTCCTCTTCAATCATTATCAGTGACTAGGTTTTGTCTTATTCAAATACTTATTTTGGGAGGAGGGGACTGTCAGGGTAACTTCAGGTGACATCTCTATCTTGTGAAATAGGCTGGAATGAAGTTTCTTTAGTGCCCAAAGACTGGCTTCTTATTTATATTGTTACAGGTGACACAATGGTGCCTGGTGTTTTACACCAGGAGTTTAGATTATGCTTGGGAGCCTAGAACTATTTCTCGTGCACAAAATGATACTTGTGTTTTACGTATTTATCTGATGAGGTTCAATCAATCTTAAAATGCTCTTTTCTCCTCTGTGGAAATAAACTGTAATCTGAGTGGTAGAAATAGTTGGGATAAAGTCTTAAGACAGATAGTAATAATAATTGTGTGCATTCACATTTTATGAGCACTTTTATATTCGTTATACAAGCTGACAAGTGCACCAACTCTATGAGGAAGATGCTTATAATTTTGTTTTTTATGGGTGAGGAAATTTAAGTGCATGGAAAGTAAGATACAAAAAAAGAAGTGACTTGCCCAAGACCACAGGAAAATTGATGGTATCACTGAGTAAGATCAAGTTAGTATAAGAAGAGCATTAATTTTCACTTCTAAATGCAAGGATAAAACTGATGAAATTACTGTAACAGCATCAGTTCAGCTTCATTTTTAAATGAAGATCAGAAACAGGTTTCTGATCCCCTTTTTCTTCCTCTGCTTCACTTAGCTCTTACTCTTATCAAAAAGGTTACTCGCAGCCGACTAGCCAAATGAAAAGTATGGCTTGATTAAGAATCTCTTTTGTCAGTAATTTGTGCCTAATGTTTTTAGCTCTCCCATGGGCTGTTGTAGAAAATGGTAAATCTGGTTTAAATGAAACCTGATCCTGTTAATGGTTTAATAGCAGCTGCCACAGGGTTATGGCATTTTTCAACAGATGCTTCTGCTTCATTTTAAACATAAACCAAGCCTTGGAATATTTACATAAATCATATAAAATATCCCTACACACTTTTGGTTAAATATATTGTTATAAAATAGTATTAGAGAAGTCCCTATCTTTGTCCATTTATAATTATCCACAGAGAATTAAAAAAAAAACAGGCTATACTCTATTTAAAAAAATAGATTATTCATGTCTTGCACTTGCCTAAAAATTTTTTTAAAGGCTGAAGAATGGGCTCCATCTCTCATCTGGGGACATGAAAGGTGCTTGGTTGATCCCATGGTTCTGTCCATCTTTAGGCCTAACACTATTTATTCAGCACTGACAAATTGCTTACACAATGATGTGCATTCTAGTGTCAACTGAAATGCACAGAGTAGTCACAAAATTAAATGGGACACTTTTTCTTTGAAAAGGTAGACTTTGTAATAGTACTTCAAACTATCATTCTGCATAGGCTTAGTTTCTCTGGCATATGTTTGTTTAACCATTTTTTTAAAAAAGGATTTCTTCTGGTCAAAGCACTTGTGCTGGATACACAAATGATACAAAGATAAATGTCAGGCAAAATAAAACAATGACTGGTTCCAAACCGGGAAAGGAGTACATCAAGGCTGTATATTGTCACCCTGCTTATTTAACCTCTATGCAGAGTACATCATGCGAAATGCTGGGCTGGATGAAGCACAAGCTGGAATCAAGATTGCTGGGAGAAATATCAATAACCTCAGATATGCAGATGACACCACCCTTATGGCAGAAGTGAAGAGGAACTGAAGAGCCTCTTGATGAAAGTGAAAGA
This sequence comes from Okapia johnstoni, assembly GCA_024291935.2. Lineage (NCBI taxonomy): Eukaryota > Metazoa > Chordata > Mammalia > Artiodactyla > Giraffidae > Okapia > Okapia johnstoni. Next base: position 139,660,596 of record CM044306.1, on the reverse strand, counting down.
GGAAAGTGAAAAAGCTGGCTTAAATCTCAACATTCAAAAAACTAAGATTATGGCACCTGGTCCCATCACTTCATGGCAAATAGATGGGGAAACAATGGAAACAGTGACAGACTTTAGTTTCTTGGGCTCCAAAATCACTGAAATTAAAAGACGCTTGCTCCTTGGAAGAAAAGCTGTGACCAACCTAGACAGCATTAAAAAGCAGAGACATTACTTTGCCGACAAAGGTTTGTCTAGTCAAAGCTATGGTTTTTCCAGCAGTCATGTATGGATGTGAGAGTTGGACCATAACTCTTCATCTGAGCACTGAAGAATTGATGCTTTTGAAGTGTGGTGTTGGAGAAGACGCTTGAGAGTCCCTTGGACTGCAAGGAGATCCAACCAGTCAATCCTAAAGGAAGTCAGTCCTGAATATTCATTGGAAGGACTGATGCTGAAACTGAAGGTCCAATACGTTGGCCACCTGATGAGAAGAACTGACTCATTTGAAAAGAATCTGATGCTGGGAAAGACTGAAGGCAGGAGGAGAAGGGGACAACAGAGAATGGGATGGTTGGATGGCATCATGGACTAGATGGACATGAGTTTGAGCAAGCTCTAGGAGTTGGTGATGGAGAGGGAAGCCTGGCACTCTGCAGTCCATGGGGTTGCAAAGAGTCAGACATGACTGAGCAACTGAATTGAATTGAATGACAAAAGATAGAAATAGTCAAACAAAAGAGATACCAGCTCAAGCAAAAAGAACTGAAAGCACAGTGTACCTCTTTAGTTAGCATATTACAGGTTTGAGTCCTAAGACTCCTACGAGGCAGAATCTTGAACTGGCAGAGTATAATCTGTCTTGTTTTTTGGGTCGTATTTTCATGGTGGTATGTTTGCTCAATAACTTTGGGCTATAACCATTATTTACGTAAGCGCATCCAATGCTGTGTTTTTAAGGACAAACAATAACAATACAAATCAACTCTTTCATGCTCGTACTCAGTCAGTGAGTTGTGTCCAACTTTTTGTGACCCCAAGGACTGTAGCCTGCTAGGTTACTCTGGCCATGGGATTCCCCAGGCAAGAATACTGGAGTGGGTTGCCATTTTCTTTTCCAGGGACAAAGCAACTCTTAACTCTCAATGATCTGTACGTATCACTGACTGTGATGTGTTTCTAAATACCAGTATTCCAATCTTCCCTTGTCCTCACATCTGTCGTAGGTACTCCCGCCTAAGAAGGATGTGAAACTTGGCACGGCTTTCTTGTTTGAACTCTTTCTCCTTCGTGGGAAGGATACTTATCTCCACCAGGTTGTGGGCTGGGCAACCTTCCCTTTGTATGATAGCAGTATGGATGTGGTGGAAGGAAAATTCAAGTGTCCGCTTCTCCGAGGACGTTATGATCAGAAAGTTGACAACTTCAAGAAAACTGAAGATCTGATTTGCTTGGACCTGGACCACTGGCTGTGCAATCTCTATTTTCAGGTTTGCAATGGGATTTTGTTAGTGGGAAAAAGAATGTAAAGATTTTCCAAAGCTGCTTTTCTCCAGCCTTTAGCTACTGAAAATTCCAATAAGTATCAATATCAAAAACCTATAATAGGAGTTATGTCAATATTGATTTTTCATTGTTGTTCTCAGTTGCTCACTCATGTCCAACTCTTTGGTGACCCCATGGACTGTAGCCCACCAGGCTCCTCTGTCCATGGGATTTCCCAGGCAAGAATACTGGAGTGAGTTGCCATTTCCTACTCCAGGGGACCTTCCCAACCCAGGGATTGAACTCACGTTTCTTGCATCTTCCGCACTAGCAGGAGGATTCTTTACCACTATTGATTTCTCATAATGCAGATTAAATTGATGTCTACAAACAAGGGACAAAATTCTAGAGTTAGTAGAAATCTTAGGATAATTTAATCCAAACTTCTGTCTTATGAATCAGGACAGTTATCTAAGTCCCTGATTTCTCAGTTTGCAGTCTGTTGTTGCTGGAGCAGACTGGTCTCAGCAACGTTGGGCAGGGGTTGTATTTCTTTTTTGAGAGTTCTTATTGAGCTTCTGTTTTATGTTGGGCATTGCTTGTTCCAGAGATATAAAACAGATAGACGTGGTCTCTGCCTTCTGGATGCTTGACATTTATTTGATGAGACTGACAATAGATAGCCCACATTTCCACAGGATGAAAGTGGACATTAGAAATCTCTCTTTACCATACACGTGGCTTCAATGTATGCTGCCTTGTTTATGCCAGAAATTAAAATAATAAAAAAAAAAACTTGGGTACACATCACTAATTTGTGTAGGTTTGGCATTCTCTTTTTTTAACCAAGTCTTTCAGCAGAACAGCTGTTGCATAAATTCATTTTAGGCCAACACCATGGAGGATCCAAAAAGAAAATAGTAGCACACATGAAATATAAGGCATCCCAACACATTCTGGTCTATTTATTTTTGTCCTATATGTCCACATTTGTTCTATCTCTTTATGTTGTTTTTCCAGAGTGCTTATATCATCAAACACTATGAGTTTTCTTCCTTACCATTGATTTTTTTCAGTCTATCTACCTATCTACCTACCTGAGGTAAACAGTAAATATGGACATGTTCAGGAAACATGTGTAGTTTTGACCTAAAAATCATCAGCTACATATCCTTCTTATGTGATGATTTTCTTGTGTTCTATTTAAGTTTAATTAACTGACCTTTTTTCCTTTTAGCTTATTCAGTTACAATGTTTTGTTGAAATATATTTTTGTTGCTCTCTAGTCATACTATTAAGAAAACCACTCTTGGATGAATACGTGCCCTTCTAGTCATCCTGGGAATAGTGGCATCTTAAAAATAAATCTGCTTTCCCAGGTGGCTCAGTGGTAAGGAACCTGCCTGCAAATGCAGGAGATGCAAGAGATGCAGCTTCCGTTTCTGAGTTGGGAAGATCCCTTGAAGAAGGAAACGGGAGTCCACTCTAGTATCCGATTCTAGTCCCATTCCCAGTTATTTTGATTTGTTTTGAAGTGAACCTCAGGATCACAAGTTTTTAAAAGTTTCTAAGGATTAGAAACATCGATATAAGTAAGTATGAAAAGGAAGATCATAAATGAATCAAAGGAGTTACTGAAAAATCACCCAAAAAAATTTTGAAGAACACCCTCAATAAAACTATTTATCAAATTAGTGACCTGAATACTATACATAGAGATCAAAATGAAAATGAAAATATAGCCGTAAAAGAAAATAAATTTTGGTATACGTTTATTAGATAATGTAAGGGGCATTTATAATTTTTCATTAAAATTTTCATTGTTACATAACATTCATTGTTCTATAAATTATGGCACGGACTTTGTTTCATAAAAGATGATTTAGGTAGCACAGGTATTGATAATAAAGAGATACACATTTTATATTTGAGATAAAATAAAAAAGTGATGTTTAAATTTTACAAGATCAGAAAAAATGATTATTTGGTAAATAGCATTAGAATAACTTGATTTCAGTAAAATCTACTTTATTTGAACACATTGATAACTTTTTTTTTCTCCTATTTTAAAAAAAACAGTGAAATAAGTAACATTATGATTTATCTGTAGAGCTCTCTGGCAATTATTCACTATAAATGGACATAATTGTCCACTAGCTTCCTTATTTGAAAGACAATAACAGAAATTTTCTTCCTGTGTATATTTCATGGGGGGTTGGTGGGCGGAAGTGAGTCTTACTAATGAGAATAGTACTGTTATTCAAGCACATGCTTTTCTGACTGTGAGGCAGAATAAGTATGAATGTAGATGATTCTCTTTCTTGAGGATGAACACAAGAAAATTCTTATCTCGAAACCCTATTTTCCTCTATGTGAAATTCTAAAATATATGACTTTTTCTAATATGAATTTTCACAAATGCAAACATTTCTGAACAAGAAAATTTTGAGTAGCCTTTTAGAGTTACTCAGGAAGAGGATAACCTGAGTTTGGGAAGAGAAAAGAGATAGATATTGGAGCAGAAAAATGGTTTTGCAATGCAGACTTAGAAGAGATGAAAGGAAAGAAGCCAAGTCAGATAGATCTTAATCATTTCCCTCTGTTGTCTCTTCACTTAAGAAAACTGCCACAGTCAGAGGGGCTGCAGAGCCAGGCTGTGTGGCTCAGCCATGACCTCATGCATTACTCACATGGCTAATAACCCTGAGCTTTAAGGAGGAGACTGGGAGCTGTTCTGATTTAGCTCCCAAAGCATGTATGAAAGAATGTAAAAGGGAAAATTATGCAAGCAAGACAGCCTTTCACTTTTTCCTAGAAAAGCTTTTCTATCAAGTCCTCTCTTTTCTGAATACTTCATTTCCTGTGTCAGTGATTCTTTCCACCAGGATTTTATTATTAAAATTTTAAACACAGAGAAAAGTTGAAAAAAACTGCATACTGATTCTACAATATGCTCATTTAATTTTAAGCTTAAAATATTGTTTCTTGAAGATAGTAAATACTTGCTATTAAATGAGTATTTGCTAATTTTATTCCAGCATGACTATTAGACAATTATTTGAAATAAGAAATTGAAAAATAAGAACAAAGAAACTAATAAACACATAGAGCAGGGACATTTTATGTAAACCTGTTATTACAAAAAATGCATTTTTATAGTGCAACAAAACAAAAAAAAATGTGAGTTTTAGAAAAATTGGATTCATCACTGACCTTTTGGATTTTGCACGTTATGTTGTTCCAGAGAGATAATTGTGTGTTGTGTTTTCAACAGTTTGGATAACAGATCCATCTCTTAATAGGTAATTAAACTTCCTCTACATTCGAATGATCAAGAAAACCACAAAAGGCATATTCAGCTTCCCCCTGAGTTTCCAGATTGTTTAATGGCTGAAGCAGAATCAAGTGTGGATAATATAGAGAAAAAGAATTGTTCCTCAAGGAGTGATGGAACTAAATCCTTCTCACATTCATCCCAAGGTTAGTTCACATTTTATCGGCATCTTATTACTCATATTTCAAGTTCTGTTATATTATATAAAACTGAGAAAGAAAGAAGTGATATTAGTGTATTTATCTCTATACCATGTCATTTAAAGAGAATGTAATCATTGACAAGATTTCATACTGCACAATTATAAATTATATAATAAAATAGGAAGCATTGAAACACAAGTCTTTCTCCATGATTTCTTGCTCTAATATATGTTTTCAGTTTTTTGAGGAACAATTGTAACTTTTTAGATTCTTAGTCCTAAATTTCAATCTTTCTTGCATGCTCAATGAAAGAGAATTGCTTTCAGAAAAAAAGTTCTCAAATAAATTAATCTATTCTATAAGCCTTTTCTTTCAAAGACTGGTTTAATCAAGCACTGCATGAGCAAATAATGCTTTTGAAATATTCAGTGTATACAAGTTTCAGTTTATAGAAAGAAGCTAGCCATGAGTTCTCGCACAGTAGGTCTCTTCATGAGACTTCCTTGATTTGAAAGCTTAACACATTTATCTTTGGTTTTTATCAGATGTGTGAAATCACCAATTATGACTGAATCTGCCCATTTCTGTCATATATTTTTAGTGTGCTTTAACTACTCATCCATCACTTCTCTGTATTTATATCTTATCATCGGCTATGCTTTTAATTTCACTTATTAAACAGAGAATCTAGTTTTTCTTTTTTTAACTCTCAATAGAAAATTAATTTACTGACACATTTGATCAGTATCCATGCTTTATAATATTTTTAATATAGCATGTTTTTAGTCTGGTTCCATTTTCCTTCTGGTTGAAATAAATCTTTAGTAATTAATTTAAAGTTTGAATCTGTGAATGCTAAACTCTGTTAGTCTTTGCATGTCTGCAAAAGTCTATTTTTTCTCATTTTTGGTAGATCATTTTTACATGTATAAAACTCTAGGGTACTAATAATGTTCCCTCACTGTTTTCTCCACCGTATTCTCATGTCTGTTGTGCTGATGAAATATAGGTATTAAGTGGATAGCCACTGATGGATTCTAGGAAGGTGAGTGGAGTATTTCACTTCTGTTTTAGGCAGATCCTTCTGGTAAGTTCTAAGAGGATTTATTTGAGAAAGGCATGGCTAGAAACAGATCAGTTAGGGAAAGTTTGGAGCAGTCCAGGCAACAGATGAGGATCTGAATTAGGGCAGAGATAGTAAAGTTGGAGAAGAGAGTATAGATTGTCAAAGTATTAAAGAAGTGTAATAGAATGACCATAGGACTAAGAACAAGAATATCCTTGTTAGTTGGATATGGATGGTGAAGAAGAATTAAGGATGATTCTTTCTTAATTTATTTTATACCACGGCTGGATATGGATATCAACCAGCAAATAACAAGAAATAGAGCGGGAAGGACAGGATTAGAAGAAAAGCTGTGAACTTCATATTGGACCTACCGAGTTTGAGGTTTCTACATTATATCCAAGTATAAATGTTTGGGGGATCTTTGGAAAAAATGCACACGAAACTTGAGAGAGAGATGGAAGTTTGGGAAGGAGAAGATGTCCATTGGAGAGGCATAAACACCTACATTCTAGCTGAATCTGCTAAGTGGTAGGTTTCAAACTGGGAGAGTGTGTAGAAGGATGGAAGTGTTGGGATGAGGGCAAAACTCAGGAAAACAGCCATGTTTCAGAAGGATGCTAGAACCCTACTATAATCAAACCCAAAGTCTGAACTATTTAACATCCTAGATGACATCCATCTTCCTTGTCTCGTTCTACCTAACAACTGGGTAACACAGAGCTTCATATTCAGCTGCCAGTGATAAAATTTCTTTAGCTGTGCCCAGAGTTTTCCAAATCCCTTGGAGACTTTTTGCCTTGTTGGGCCAAGTAAAACTCCACTGACTGCAACTCATTTTCTAGAACCCCACTTCCTTTCCTAACAGACAATTACAGCACAAGCCCTGGGCTATTGTATTTACACCTGTCCTATTTCTCTACAAGTGAACCATTACCACCACCCCATGATTACTGAGACACTGCCACGTCCAGAGAATTCAGTGGCAGTTTATAGAGTCATGTGTACCTGGACAGGCTATGTTGAAATTTTACTCTTAGAATTCTCATATATTGAATTCTGTCAGCTGGCTTTAAATGGGTATTTGTGAAACTAAATTAGAAATGAGATATATATATTGAACCTAGGTAATAAATGCCAACACCATAAAGTGGCTTGATTAATGGGTACTGTTTCTCACACCTGAGGACTTAGATTGACTATACTTGCAGCCTGAGAGAGTAGGAGGAGATCAATGTCACCATCTGGGCTTTGAGAATAATTTGTAGAGTGTGCTGTCCTCAACATGCACACCTTTGAACTGACTGGAAGCATTCTAGGTTGGAATTTAATAGGTTTAAGGCTTTGATTTTTTATTTTTAATTTATTTACTTTTAATTGAAGGGCGATTGCTTTACAATATTGCTGTGGTTTCTGCCATACATCAACATGAATTATCCATAGATGTTGGGCTTCCCTGGAGGCTCAGGTGGTTAAGAATTGAACCCAATGCTGGAGGCCTCAGTTCTATCCCTGGGTTGGGAAGACTCTCTGGAGGAGGGCATGGCAACCCACTCCAGTATTCTTGCCTGAAGAATCTCATGGACAGAGGAACCTGGCAGGCTACAGTCCACTGGGACACGAAGAGTCAGACACAACTGAGCGATTAAAGAACAGCATAGAACATACATACGTCCTTCCCTGTTGAACCTGCCTCCCATCTGCCACTCTTTCTCACTCCTCTAGGTTGTTACAGAGGCTTGATGAGTTCCCTGATTCATACAGCAAATTTCCATTGGCCGTCTATTTTACATGTGGTAGTGTATATGCTTTCATGATACTCTCTCCATTCCTCTCACTCTCTCCTTCCTTATCCCTGTGATTTTTTATTTTTAAAATTATTCAGTTCAGTTCAGTCACTCAGTCATGTCTGACCCCATGGACTGCAGCACATCAGGCCTCCCTGTCCATCACCAGCTCCCGAGGTTTACTCAAACTCATGTCCATTGAGTCGGTGATGCCATCTAACCATCTCATCCTCTGTTGTCCCCTTCTCCTCCTGCCTTCAATCTTTCCCAGCATCAGGGTCTTTTCAAATGAGTCAGTTCTTTGGATCAGGTGGCCAAAGTATTGGAGTTTCAGCTTCAGTATCAGTCTTTCCAATAAATATTCAGGACTGATTTCCTTTAGGATGGATTGGTTGGATCTCCTTGCAGTCCAAAGGACTCTCAAGGGTCTTCTCCAACACCACAGTTCAAAAGCATCAATTCTTCAGCACTCAGCTTTCTTTATATTCCAACTCTTTCATCCATACATGACTGCTGGAAAAAACCATAGCTTTTACTAGGCTGACTTTTGTTGGCAAAATAATGTCTCTGGTTTTTAATATGCTGTCTAGGTTGGTGATAGCTTTTCTTCCAAGGGGCAAGCATATTTTAATTTCATGGCTGCAATCACCATCTGCAGTGATTTTGGAGCCCCCCAAAATAAATTCTGTCACTGTTTCCACTGTTTCCCCATCTATTTGCCATGAAGTGATTGGACCAGATGCCATGATCTTAGTTTTGATATTTCTTCCATCAATCTTGATTCCAGCTTGTGCTTCTTCCAGCCCAGCGTTTCTCATGATGTACTCTGCATAGAAGTTAAATAAGCAGGGTGATAATGTACAGCCTTGACGTACTCCTTTCCCGATTTGGAACCAGTCTGTTGTTCTGTGTCCAGTTCTAACTGTTGCTTCCTGATCCACATACAAATTTCTCAAGAGGCAGGTCAGGTGGTCTGGTATTCCCATCTCTTTTAGAATTTTCCAGATTTTGTTGTGGTCCACACAGTCAAAGGCTTTGGCATAGTCAATAAAGCAGAAATAGATGTTTTTCTGGAAATCTCCTGCTTTTTCATTGATCCAACGGATGTTGGCAATTTGATCTCTGGTTCCTGCTTTTTCTAATTCAGCTTGAACATCTGGAAGTTCATGGTTCACGTACTGTTGAAGCCTGGCTTGGAGAATTTTGAGCATTACTTTGCTAGCATGTAAGATGAGTACAATTTTGCAGTATTTTGAGCACTCTTTGGCATTGCCTTTCTTTGGGATTGGAATGAAAACTGATCTTTTCCAGTATTGTGGCCACTGCCGAGTTTTCCAAATTTGCTGGCATATTGAGTTCAGCACTTTCACAGCATCATCTTTTAGGATGATGATAGTGGAGCTATCAAAGCTAGTGGAGGCAATGGAATTCCAGTTAAGCTATTTCAAATCCTAAAACATGATGCTGCGAAAGTGATGCATTCAGTATGCCAGCAAATTTTAAATTATTTCGTAGGATCAATTAGCTGATCAGGACATGTATACACTCATAGAGTGTGTTTTTAAATGATCTTTAATAGTTTAATATATTTAGAAAATTATTTTTGTTCTAAGTTTAATAGGTTAATTTTTAGCAGGTAATGTTAAAGGAAATTTTTATTACCTCTTATTTTATGTCTTGAAATTTTGCTAAATTTAATACAATATAAATTCAATTATTGTATAAAATATTGATATGCACCTAAGAAACCAACAGCATTTATTTTATAAAAATAAAATTAAAAAGTTTATTCCAACCATGTAATACTGCTATTATAATTTCCACCATTATTTTCTTCCTTTTTAAAAAAACTTTAATTTTGTATTGGGGTATAGCTGATAAAAGAAATCAGTCCTGAATATTCACTGGAAGGACTGATGCTGAAGCTGAAACTCCGATACTTTGGCCACCTGATTCGAACAACTGACTCACTGGAAAAGACCCTGATGCTGGGAAAGATTGAAGGCAGGAGGAGAAGGGGATGACAGAGGATGAGATGGTAGGATGGCATCGCTGTCTCGATGGACATGAGTTTGAGCAAGCTCTGGGAGTTGGTGATGGACAGAGGAGCCTGGCGTGCTGAGGTCCATAGGGTCACAAAGAGTCGGACACGACTGAGCAACTGAACTGAACTGTTGGTCAATTAACAATGCTGTGATAGTTTCAGGTGGACAGCAAATGTACTATGGTTGATTTTTTATGTCAGTGCAGATATCATAGGTGGATAACAATAGGTGTGCTGCGTTCAATATGCTTAATGTGGATGAGGGGAATGTGGAGAGGTTGGGAACCTAAGGCACCATCATCCTAGGAAAGACAGAGTGCCAGGAAAGGACAGAGGCGAAACAGTCATCCGAAGGGCAGGTTTAGCCTCCAAAAAGCTTTGCGTGGCTGCTCTGTCGAGGACGCTCTCGGACGCTGCACATAAGTCTTACTCAGTCCTGTCTGCCAGAGAAAAGCTTTTACCCACCTCTTGTCTTGACATCCAACCAGATGAGTCAGGCCCTCCAATAGGAGGGTTCGGGATGCCATCATTTTGTGAAAATAAATTAACTGAAGGATAGCATATAATGTGTGAAACCTGGAGATCTGAGATGTAGGAGAAGAACAAGTCCAGATCATTTCTGGTGGTCACAATAATCTTCCTAACATATAATAGATAAATCAAGACATATAAAAGAAATGATTATGATTCTATTAGATAAAAAAATAGAAAAATTCAGTGATTTTTTGTTTAAATTTCAAGTTCAAAGATCCAGTCAACTCTGAAGTTGCCTTGTAGGACACAGAAAGATGTGCATATGTCACCTGAGTTTCTTCCTTCCTTCTTTTCTTGTCTGTTTCCTCCCTCCCTTCCTTCTCCTCTTCCTTCCCTTTTCTCCCCTAGTGTTTCATGATTCAGTACAGAACTGAAAATCTTATTTTAGAATTTTTAACTTTTGAGGAAGTAGGTTTTGTTGCAACAGTTATAATATTTCTATGATGCTGACGTTTTAACCTGATTTTAGGCTCTGGCATGGGAGACTAGAGGCAATTACTCTTAGACCATTTTTTCACCAGATCATTTTTGCTTTCTAGTACTTCCTCAAGGTACTGTGGCTACATTTTCCACACCTACTTCCCTGTGTTCTGAACTTGGCTTTTAGAAGGCTGCCCCAGTTCCCTTAAAAGAGGGACAGATGACACTCCAAGAATGGTGAATACTGACATATCCAATACGAGAACACTACATACCATGAGAGGAACACTTTCATGCTCTAGGAAAGTGCTTTGGAAAAGGCAGACTATCATTTGCTCTGCTCTAAGTCAGAGACTAATAATACAAGTTTCACATTCCACGACTACGGAGGGAACCTCTGCCCTTATTCTGAATAGAGTAATACAGAAACAAAACAAAAATTTCTTTGAATATATGCTACAGGTGCATATGTTTACTTATTTTTCTTGGAGGCTTCCTAGATGTAGTATTAGCAGCTAATATTCCCCATGGGTTTGTTTTCCAATCTATCAGGGTTGTGATACAGTATGCTATTTCTGCCACTGATATGTTGCTCGGAGATTTAATAATGGGTAAACAAACACAACATGTGGTAATTCATTTCAAATTAAAAGTTTATTAAACTCCGGCTTGATGGCTTTCTGGCTATTTGCAATGAAAGAAGTGAACCTTAGGGGAGGGGTGGGCACGTGGTGTGTTCATGGCTGCGGAGTTTCTATCTGAAAAATATGTTTATGATCTTCTACAAGCTGTCCCACATTGATAGGCTCCATATGTAACCTGCTGGATCTGCTGCAGTCCCCAGATTCTGAGAAAGTGACTTTAATGTTCACTTACCAGTTCACATGTGCATGCATGTGCACGTACGCACCCACTTACACACACACACACACACACACACACACACACACACACAGGAAGGTGATTCTGACTTTAATCTCATAGTTGATGTTCTAAGTGGGGATCAGTCTTGCAAATAGGTGGACGCCTGAGGCCAGAAAATATTTATGAAATATAAAAGGCCCACTGCCCTGCAAAAAGACCCATGATACAACTTTTGGGTTTAAGCTCCTTTAGTTTTCAGGGGGCAGACTAGGGAAATGTTTGTTCTGCTTGACAATTTTGTTTTGTACGTGCCTACATCGCATGAATGATGGTCTCTGGCAAGGTCTATATATGTTTTCTGATGCAGAATTCATTTCAGGAGAGTTTTATCGAGTAACTACCAGCAACAAAACAGGCTGCTAAATGCTGTGCGATTATAAACCCAAATAAGAGGCAAATCCTCAACCTCCAGAGGCTCACTGGAGCCCCCCACCACTCCACCACTAAGATGTAGGTCTCCACGTTGACTTGATTGGGGGAGGGCCTGCCAGCACCCTGTTTACCTGCAGGACCCAGGGGAGACTTCACTCTTGGAGAAGTGAAATAGACATCACTGGATAAGTAACAAAGATTGGGTTGTTAGGCGAGGGGGCAATGGTGGGAAATAGATGCTATCTGTCAATCAGATTTGTTCCCCATCTCGGTCTTCTCATGGTGGGAATCTCAGGAAGAGGGCAACTGCATGTAAATACTCACCAACCTGCTAAAAGAAACTTTTCATTGAAATTTTGTGAGACCAGGAAGTATACTGTATATTATGGTATATACTATTCGATGAGAAAATGAGGCATATCGTGTACATGTACTCTGTTCTTTTTCTTTTTAAGATTTTTTTTTCTTTTTCTTTTTTTGATGTGGACCATTTTTAAAGTCTTTATCGAATTTGCTACAATATTGCTTCTGCTTTATAGTTTGGTCTTTTGGCCATGAGATATGTGGGATCCTAGCTCATCGACCAGGGATTGAACCCTCACCACCTGTACTGGAGGCGGAGTCTTAACCACTGGACTGCCAGTACTGGGGGTCCCTGTACTGTGTTCTTTAGACTACAGTTCTGTCATTCAAGGTTTTACAGAGGCACTGTGGGATGAGTTAGGTGAGAAGAACATGAGCTCAGGTTAGCTCATGGGCTTCTGGAAACAAATGAGTAAGCTTTTGAAGGCTACTGAAGCTTGCCTGAACTTTTTTTAAAAATACAATCCCATTTAAATCTCGTATTGGTATGACCTGGGGAGATATGTGTTAATTTCACATTTCTTTGGGGTAAAAGAATATCCATGAGAAAAGTTAAAGGTTCAGAATGGTACAAAGTGTATTTGAAACTATTGGATACACACAGGGATGGATTTGTGCAAGCAAGCACAGGTTTGATTCCTAGTTGGGGAACTAAGATCCTGCATGCCGTGTGGCCAAAATAAAAGGTTTAAAATCATAGAAATGCTTCAAAATATTTTAAAATAATTTAATCATTTTTTTTAAGCATCCCGTGTTCAAGGTAAATCCTTCCTGCCTTCTTTTCTTCTTCCCTCCTTCGTTTTTGCATTTGGTGCTTTCTTGTGTCCTGCCTTCCTTCTTACAGATCAGTGAAGTTGTCACCTTGTAACTTTATTTACAGACTGAGTAAGACTTCCAATAGCTGAAACATTAAACTCCCCAAATTGGGGCTCAGCTGGGGAAATTCCACACAGATGTTAATTGGAGGTAGAGTAAGGATTGCATTTTTAACACGTTTAGTAAAAAAAAAAAAATAATTGCTTTCAACTTCGGTTTTGTAGGCTTCTTCACCATTGTGGGTTATTTGCAACAACGGTATCTAGTTTGAACCACTTCGATCTCCAAGTCATTTCAAAAAAACTGCTGGAATTGAGAAAGCTTTAAACAGTCATGCAGGTCTTTAATTGTAAATTAGTTTTGACAGGACTACGATGCAGAGCCCGGCTTGGTTCCAAAGTGATGCTAGCTGACAACCTCGGCTGCTCCAGGAGCAAAGGAACATGTGGAAGAAATTGTTCTTTTCCATTTCACAGCTTGTCATTTCCTCTGCAGGGCAGCCCCTGACCCCTCTGAGAGATCCTGACACCCATAAGGGAAGTGTTCCCACTGATGTAAAGGAAGTGGAGAAGCAGTTTAATGCAAAGAAAGCGGGGAGGAGGGTGTGTCAGAAGGACCGGGGGACAGAGAGATGAGACGAGCTGAAAACGTTTCCAGCAGGTTGGAATCTTTGCTGCGTTATTCCCTTTCAACAGAGAAAACCGAATGATAATTTAGAAAGGCTCAAATCACTGGGGGAGGGGAAGGTTAGCACTACTTTTTAAAATCTTTTTTTTTTGAGGTAGAAATGGCAATAAAAATGAATGTGTCACATGTGAATGATCAAAATAAAGGTCCGAGGGAAAAGTACAAATATATGTTTGCTGCTCAGTTGCAATATGTTTCTAATTACAGAATGTGTGTGGATTAGATCGACAACGTCAGATTACAACTTGTGTTCTCAGGATGTTTTACACCCTCAGCATTTTATTTGGTCTCATATATTCATCACAGTCAATTTTGCCTCTATACCTGAGCTATTAAACAGTTCAGTAAGGAACATAAAAAAGCAACGGGGTTGTGTTATCGTTCAAACTGGTCTCTTATGCTTGTCAATGGGCACAAACTGTTTCAAAACTCCACAAATTATCCATATTTTTAGAGCTACTAACGAAGTCATTTTTTTTTAAAGAACTTTTTCCTTTTGGAACAGTTGAAAACCTTTTTCAAGATACTCACTTTTCTGACTGTGGTCTTTAGAGCAGGGGTAATGAACACTCCTTCCTGTACACACACATCTTGAGTGTCTGTGTGATCCTTAATCTGTTATGGCAAACATGTGAACAGCTGCAAGCGTGCCTTAGATTTTAGGCCATCACTCCAAAAAGGTACTGTCTGTGAAAATGATTCCCATTGTTCCTTGGCCAATGTCTCACTGAATCTGCAGATACTCAGCGTCTCAGTATTAGACAGACGTCCTTGCAAAATGATATTGCAAGTGGATATAGACGCTGAATAATGTCGTGGTTCTTGATTGAATGTGAGACACTGAAACTGACCTAGGAGGCCAGAACAATTTGAACATTTAAAAAAAATTGTATTTATTTATTTCTTGGCTGTGCTGAGTCCTCATTGCTGCGCGGACTTCTCTCTAGCTGCGGCAGGCAGGGGCTGCCCTCTCGCTGCGGTGCTCAGGCTTCTGACTGTTGTGTCTTCTCTTGTTGTGGACCATGGGCTTCAGTAGTTGTGGTCCTGGGCTCCAGAGCACAGCCTCAGTAGTTGTGACACATGGGCTTGGTTGCTCTGTGCCATGTGGGATCTTCCTGAACCAAGGATTGAAGCCTATGTCTCCTGCATTGGCAGGTGGATTCTTTACCACTGTGCCACCAGGGAAGCCCTCAATATGAACATTAATAAAAAGCTCTTGGGGCAGTGGTTTAGGAAGGAAGGCTTACTATGGACCTGTGACAAGACACGCTTGTCTCTGGTCCCACTATTCAATCTGGACATTCCAGAGCTGAATATGCAATCTGGGTAAGTTGGAAGTAAAGAATCGTAGGGACAAAATGTACTTTAATCCTGTTTCTACTAACGTGAATTATGATCAAAGAAACCACGACCAAGTAGGGGGAGTTTGCTCCTTACACATGACAAAGTGGCAGCCCATCTGACGTAGCTTTTCAGCTTACGATATTGATATTGGTTTTTACTACAGGCTCTTTCATTCTTTAAATGCTGTTTTGTTGTGGTAGTAGCACAACATGCAATCTGCCCTCTTAACAAATGTTTAAGTATACAATACAGTATCGTTAGTGCAGCTCCCTACAACTCATTCATCTTGCATCACTGAGACTTTCAGTTCAGTTCAGTTCAGTCACTCAGTCGTGTCCAGCTCTTTGCAACCCCATGGAGTGCAACACACCAGGCCTCCCTGTCCATCACCAATTCCCAGAGCCTACTCAAACTCATGTCCATTGCAACAGTGACGCCATCCAACCATCTCATCCTCTGTCATCCCCTTCTCCTCCCGCCTTCAATCTTCCCCAGCATCAGGGTCTTTTCAAGTGAGTCAGCTCTTCACATCAGGTGGCCAAAGTATTGGAGCTTCAGCTTCAGCATCAGTCCTTCCAATGAATATTCAGGACTGATTTCCTTCAGGATGGACTGGTTGGATCTCCTTGCAGTCCAAGGAACTCTCACGAGTCTTCTCCAACACCACAGTTCAAAAGCATCAATTCTTCAGTGTGCAGCTTTCTTTATAGTTCAACTCTCACATCCACACATGACTACTGGAAAAAACCATAGCTTTGACCTAGATGCACTTTTGTTGGCAAAGTAATATCTCTGCTTTTTAATATGCTCCATTATCCTCATTATCTCCACCATAGTTTGGCCTCAGGTCAAACAACAGGGAGGGAACACAGCCCCGTCCATAAACAGAAAATTGGATTAAAGATTTACTGAGCATGGGCGTGCCCACCAGAACAAGACCCAGTTTCCCCCTCAGTCAGTCTCTCTCATCAGGAAGTTTCCATAAGCTTCTTATCCTTATCCATCAGAGGGCAGACAGTTGAAAACCACAATCACAGAAAACTAATCAAACTGATCACATGGACCACAGCCTTGTCTAACTCAATGAAACTATGAGCCATGCAGTGTGGGGCCACCCGTGATGGACAGGTCCTCGTGGAGAGTTCTGAGGAAACGTGGTCCACTGGAGAAGGGAATGGCAAACCACTTCAGTATTCTTGCCTTGAGAAGGCCATGAACAGTATGAAAAGGAAAAAAGATAGGACACTGAAAGATGAACTCCCCAGGTCGGTAGGTGCTCAATATGCTACTGGAGATCAGTGGAGAAATAACTCCAGAAAGAACAGAGAGACGGAACCAAAGCAAAAACAGCACCTAGTTGTGGATGTGACCGGTTATGGAAGTAAAGTCTGATGCTGTAAAGAGCAATATTGCATAGGAATCTGGAATGTTAGGTCCATGAATCAAGGCAAATTTGGAAGTGGTCAAACAGGAGATGATGAGAGTGATTATCGACATTTGAGGAATCAGTGAACTAAAATGGACTGGAATGGGTGAATTTAACTCAGATGACCATTATGTCTACTACTATCAGCAAGAATCCCTTAGATTTGGCTCCTCTTTCCATGGGATTTCCTCAGGTGAGAATACTGGAGGGGGTTGCCACTTCCTCCTCCAGGGGGGTTCTCCCAAAGCCAGGAATCGAACCCACGTCTCTTATGTCTCCTGCCTTTGTAGGTGGGTTCTTTACCACTAGTGCCATCTGGGAATAAGAAATAGGAAATATAAATTAGAAAAATGGAATTTTGAGTCAAACAGGTCAATATCTCCTTTAGAATGAGGAAGGAAAGAAATCATCCCTTCAGGTAGTGCAACTCAGCTTCTTAGAAAAATCAGTCTAATCTTGAATGTTGACATCTTAGCATTTAAACTTTTAATCTGTCATTGAATTTGAAGTACTTATTTGGGGGTAAATAGCATATAATTAAACCATATTTAAAAATTCACTCTGCAACATCTGACTTTTAATTGGTATAGTCAGAGCATTTGCACTGACGGTAATTATGGGTATGTTAGGACTAAGTTTGTCATTTATCTTCTGATTTTCTCCTGTTTCTCATCTTCTGTTCCTCTTTCATTCTCGTGCATTACTTGAACATTTTTAGGATTCCATCTTGATTTGATTATAATTTTTGAACAAATCTAATATCCATGGGTGATTTATCTCAGTTCCTGAGATAAATCCTGGTGTCAGTATTTTACATTTTGAGTCAAACATAGATAGTTTACTTCCGTTTCAGCCCCTTTACCCTCCCCACTTTTAAATATCATCGTCTTGGGTACATGTGGTGTTATAGTTTTCGTTCCAATCATCATATATAATTTTTAAAATCACTAAAGGAATAAAGAGTGTATTGTATATATTCACATTTGATGCTCTGTCTGAATTTCTCTTATTTTTTCCCTTACAGATGCTCTAAGATTTCTTCTTTTATGATTTCCTTTCAGTTTGAAGAACTTCCTTTAGCCATTATTTAAGGGACGATCTAGCAACAAATTCTTTTAGTTTCCTTTCATTTGAGAATGTATTTTGCCTTCTATCCTGAAAGATAATCACTGAATATAGGAATTGTTCAGTTTAGTCACTCAGTCGTGTCCGACTCTTTGTGACCCCATGGACTGCAACATGCCAGTCCTCCCTGTCCATCACCAACTCCCAAAGTTTACTCAAACTCATGCCCATTGATATTTGTAGTTGATAATTTTTTTTTCCTCTCAGCAGTTGAAAAATGTGCTGTGTTGGTCTGCATGATTCAGCTTGTGTATCTGGGCACCCCCTGGACCCTGGGGAATGCCTGGGAGGACAGAGGGGCTTCCCCAGGGCTGGCCACCTGGTGCCTTTGGGTGGGGAAGGGAGTCCCCAGCCTCAGGATGTTAGGAAACTTCCTGGTCTAGGAATTAGTTGTGGTGGAATCCTCCTGCTGGTACCACTTAGCTATCTGTTTGTTGTCTTCTGGTGGGAGGAGGAGGGCTGTTTCAGGCAGTGGAGAAGGAGACAGCATCACGTGGATGCTAATTTCAGTAGGAGACAGCATCATGTGCTTGCTAATTCTGGTCTGTCTTGTTCTCCATGCTGCTGGACTCACCTGATGTTACTGGTGGGACTTACTTCCTGGACCACTATTTGCTGATAGGATGGAGCTGGAGATGCTGGGTCTGGATTACTTTCCTCTGTTGGATGGGGTCGGAGGGCATATAAGATGCCCTATCCTATATTATTGCTCCAGCTCTGGGGTCCCTCATCACCTCTCCCTCCACTTTATATCTTTCAGAGTTTCCTTTGGCTGCCTCCTGTTTTTTTTTTTTTTTTATGAGCTTGGCTGTATTCCAAGAAAAATTTTATTTAAACACACTAGTGGGCTCCTGTTTTATTTCCAGGGTTTATACTTATACTTAGAGAGGAGAAGGGAGAAACAAGGGTATGCCATTTGCTCCCAACTGGAAATCCTCTGAGTTCTCGGTTTTGTTTAGGTGGTCTTACAGGGCTTGAGGAATATGGAAGTAAACATTTTTTTAATAGTGGTAAAATAAAGATAATACACCATTCATCATTTTAACCATTTTTAAACATACTGTTCAGTGGCACTAAGTATATTCACAATACTGTATCACCATCACCTTCTTCCATCTCTAGAATTTTCTCATCTTGTCAAAGCTAAACTCTGTAGCCATTAAACAATAACTTTCCATTTCTCCCTATTTCCAGGCCCTGGTAATCACCATTTCTACTTTCTGTCTCTCTGAGTTTGGCTGTTCTAATTCCCTAATGTAAGTGGAACCATATAATACTTGTCTTTCTGTGGCTGGTTAACTTTACTTAGTGTGATACTCTCAAAGAAGGAAGTTTGAATTGGTATAATCTAGTACTCACTGAAGTGTTTTAATACACTTTTGAGAAGAAGAGTTTAAAATTAGTAACTAACTTGGGACATTGAAACCTATAAAACCTGGTACGTAGTATGAACTCAAAAAGTTAGCTATTAGCATCATTTTTCTTCAAGATTTTATTATTCCTTTTCTCCCCAGTGTGAATAGTTAAAACTCAGCATTTGGGATGTTGAGTCAAAGTTTGTTTGTTTGTTTTTTTCCTTTTTGAGATAAGCACCCCTAATATCTGTCTACCTACTGGGAATGTGCAAGAAAGAAATCGACAGAGAATGCAGATTTCTGCACATTTTGTGGGGGAAATAGAACGTGGACATGGGAGTCAGAGGGCCTTATATTCACATCCTGGAGTCCTACTATTTGACGTCCTCTGTCAAGCTCCTCAATCTATGACTCTTAGCTTTGTCACCTATAAAGGGGAGATAACAGGCTCTGCTTGAGGATCAGTAACAACTTCTGTGAAGTGTAATAGAAGGAGTACGTAGGTGCTCACCAAACCACCCCGTGTTATTGTCTTAGTTATTATAATGTGAAAAACACACTTGGCTCTGTCTATATCCTACTTAATTTCAGTATTGGGCAATGGCTCCCTCTATCCTTACCTTTAATCTTCTGTTAATAATAGGAACTTACTAGTGGAAAAAAAAAATTGGAGAAGAAAATGGCAACCCACCCCAGTGTTCTTGCCTGGAGAATCCCAGGGACAGGGGAGCCTGGTGGGCTGCTGCCTATGGGGTCGCACAGAGTCGGACACGACTGAAGTGACTTAGCAGTAGCAGTGGAAAAAATAATTTATTATTCTCTGTAGCTTTGGGTGTTCTAAGTTCAATGAAAGTGTCAGTTGATGATAACCAAGGAAAGCTCATGAGCAGCATATTAAAATTGCTGAATTCTTTCATTGTGCTTAAGATGAAGAGTTTAATATTCTTAAGAATAAGGGGGAAAGCAGCTAACTTCCATAAAAAGATTCAGTCTTTTTGAGGATGGCAGAAATGGGTGATATTTAAAAATTATTCTTGGAAAAAATAACCAAATATCTCCCTGCTCTTATATTATAATAATATTTTATTAGGCAAGACATGCACGTGTGAATCTATTTTTATATTCTGCAAATGTAAAATACTCAGAAATCACTATTGGTTGATATGATAGCAGAAATATTTATAGTTCTGTGCTGGCAATAAAATTAATTAAATTTACATGAATTAAATAAGTAACATATAAATCTGAAAAATACTGTTTTAATAAATTGAAAGATACTGTATAAAATATGCTGTATTATTGTCAATCAACTAACTGTTGGTCTTCGTAAGTGGTATCAAAGTGTCACATGGATTCAGGTTCTACGTGGACCGGTTGAGGCTTAGTGGTTTGAGGTAGAAGTGAAAGTGAGAATAGTTTTGTAGCATCTCTGCTGCTGCTAATATTAAAACATCCCCAAACATGATATCATTAAGCTTCTTAACACTTCTAAGAAACCGATTCATAAAATAGTATGGGCACTTTACCTTTCACTAATATTCTAGGCTTTAGGGAGAATGTGTGTGTGTGTGCACTCAGTTGTGTTCGACTCCTTTGCGACCCCATGGACAGTAGCCCACTGGTCTCCTCGGTCCAAGGAATTTTCCAGGCAAGAATACTGGAGTGGGTTGTCATTTCCTGCTTCAGGGGATCTTCTCAATCCAGGGATCAATCTGCATCTTTTGTGTCTCCTGCCTTGACAGAGGGGGATTCTTTACCATCTATGTCATCTGGGAAGGGCTTCTCTGGTGGCTCAGATGGTAAAGAATCCACCTGTAGTGCAGGAGACCTGGGTTTGATCTCTGGATTGGGAAGATACCCTGGAGGAGGGCATGGCAACCCACTCTGGTATTCTTGCCTGAAGAATCCCATGAACAGAGGAGCCTGTTGGGCTACCGTCAATGGGATCACAAAGAGTCGGACATGACTGACCAACTAACACTTCATGCCACCAGGGAAGCCCTTAGATAGAATAATCCTGGCTGAATCACTGGGAGGACTGATGTTGAAGCTGAAACTCCAATACTTTGGCCACCTGATGCGAAGAACTGACTCATTTGAAAAGTCCCTGATGCTGGGAAAGATTGAAGGCAGGAGGAGAAGGGGACGCAGAGGATGAGATGGTTGGATGGCATCACCGACTCAATGGACATGAGTTTGAGTAAACTGTGGGAGTTGGTGATAGACAGGGCGGCATGGTGGGCTGCAGTCCATGGGGTTGCAAAGAGTTGGACATGACTGAGTGACTGAACTGAATCTAAACTCCAATTCTATGGCACATGCCCTTTGCCAACAGTTACATGTTTGAAGGTCAGTTTGTTCATTTGTTTCTTCCCATGAAGAAACCCAGTAGGCTGCAGTCCGTGGGGTCATGAAGATTCGGACACGATTGAGCGACTTCACTTTCACTTTTCCCTTTCATGCATTGGAGAAGGAAATGGCAACCCACTCCAGTGTTCTTGCCTGGAGAATCCCAGGGACGGTGGAGCCTGGTGGGCTGCCGTCTATGGGATATCACAGAGTCGGACACGACTGAAGCGAATTAGCAGCAGCAGCAGCATGAAGAAAAGACGGAATTTGCTCCTTGACATGATGGCCAACGTTTGTCTGTTTATGTTGGCAGCATCCAAGAAGTTACTGTTTATAGGTTCAAACTGTACATGCTAGCAGAGAATGTTATCAACTCATTACCTGCATTAATCTAGTTTCTGGTTATTCACTGTTAACATCCTCAAACAGATATTCAACCATTATTTTGAAAGTGGTTAAAATTTACTGTCTTAACTAGAAACCAGATATGAACAATCAGGTTTCAAAAAAAATTGACCATCTGTTTCTGCTGTAGATAAACAATGCTAAGGTTTTGGTCTGTGGTTGCAGCCATGTTCACTGCAACATGTCATTGAAAATTCATACTTTGGTGCTTATTTTGGCCTTTAAACTATTCATTTGTACTGTGAACTAGATTATGTGCTTCTAACTGTCAGTAAGCTGAATGCATTTCAAGTCAATTTACTAAAATAGTTACTGTTAAGCGGTATATTTGGACAGAGTTGACACCTTTGACATTTTGTAAAATGGCAAAAATAACTGTATTTAAGGGAATGATTTATGAACGTTGGGCACCCATAGAGCTTCCGTCTGATTATGGATTTTGCTTTAGCTGCTGAAACTTCACAAACTGCTGAAAGGAATGCTGCCAACTGCTAATTAATGCTGTGTGATCAGATATTTTAACACAGATAAGCACACACAGAGAAACGCAGGAAAACGCAAGGCCCATATAAAATCTACGATCTTCTTGTTGCTTCTTAGCATTGTCTTTGTCTAACAGGGAAAGAGTAGTTGAGGTCTTAGCAGAGGCAGAGTGAGGAAGGAAGAGAGAGTAAGATTGATGGTATAGAACTGCCTTTGTGAAACACACATTCTTTGGTATAAATAAGGAAAGCAACTTGCAATGATTAAAAAGTATTTTGAATCCTGAGTTGTCTTCTAGATTGCTGGCCTCTATTAAAAACTTCTTAAAATAATAGATAGCTTTAATTCTTCAAGCAAAAGAAAAATTATATCATCTTAGATTTTCCATATTTATTATATAGATGTGACTTGACTATGGGGGAAAAAAAGAGCAAAATCTCTTGTATTGCAAGTTTTAAATGTATCAGGCTAAGGTTTACTTAATTAGAACCTCCAGGCAATAAAGGAGCCCTTTTTAAAATTCTGTGATTCTTAATATGCTAAATAATGCAAAGCTTCAACTCTTCAAGCATAAGACACACATCTGGCAGTTTAACATTTAAATTACAGGAGGAAAAAAATTCCTCACTTCAGTAGTAATTTTCTCAAAGAAAAGAATAGGAAATGTATTACAACTACATTTAATTTCTTTTTGGATTTCCATCCTGTCTAATTGTAGGCATTTTTCTAGGTTTTCTGTATTTGTACTTTTTACACAAGCTTTCTGTACATTTTATTAATCTTTAATTTGAGATGCTTCTCACTATTAGAGCTCTTGAAAAAATGGAATATTTTACTTAGCAAACTGTTTTGAGAAATACATCTGATCTCTAGTAATAGAAACAATGGCTTAGAAAATAAAAGGAAAATAAAATCTCAGAGACACACAAAAATATTACTGATGAAAAGGCAACATTTTTCAGTTAGTTCCACTTTCAGGGTCTAATGTTTTTCAGTATTCGTGTTTTCTCTGTTTTGTCATTTTCTGGCTGTTTTTCACGCAAACAGCATTATAAGCAGCATTCTTTCTTTGTGTTTCTCCAAAGGACAGTGTCAGATCCTTGATTAATTTTACAAAGGTCATTTGGAAAAACCATTAAAAATATGCCAAGTAAAAAAGATTAGCACAACACAGGGAAAACACACTTTTATAAACATGTGCATTTATATATATATATATATATATATATATATATATATATATATGGCACTGAAACATTATACAGTTTTGACAAATGTTTTCCTTGTGCACCTCATGCTTTATTAAAAATATGACTGCTTCATTTATTCTTTTCTGGGTGATCCCAGCTGACACATTCCAAAGGCATCAGCAGGGTACTGTTGTAAACATCTCATCTTTTTCTCAGTATAAGGTGATCTGATAATTAAATTGCATAGAGGTTCCATAAAAAAAGTGGACTTTCAAAGTAATCAACCAATATCTGTATCACTAACACAAAAACATGGGTGCTAGTCTTGTTGTTTTTCAGTCTCTAAGTTGTGTCCTACTGATGACCCCACAGACTGTAGCCCGCCAGGCTCCTCTGTCCATGGGACTTCCCAGGCAAGAATACTGGTTCAGTTCAGTCGCTCAGTCGTGTCTGACTCTGAGACCCCATGGACTGCAGCATGCCAGGCCTCCCTGTCCATCACCAACTCCCGAAGTTTACCCAAACTCATGTCCATTGAGTTGGTGATGCCATCCAACCATCTCATCCTCTGCCGTCCCCTTCTCCTCCTGCCTCCAGATCATGGCATCTGGTCCCATCACTTCATGGCAAATAGGTGGGGAAACAGTGGAAACAGTGATAGACTTTATTTTGGGGGGCTCCAAAATCACTGCAGATGATGACAGCAGCCACGAAATTAAAAGACGCTTGCTCCTTGGAAGAAAAGCTATGACCAACATAGACAGCATAGTAAAAAGCAGAGACGTTACTTTACCAACAAAGGTTCATCTAGTCAAAGCTATGGTTTTTCCAGTAGTCATGTATGGATATGATAGTTGGACTATAAAGAAAGTTGAGTGCCGAAGAATTGATGCTTTTGAACGGTGGTGTTGGAGAAGACTCTTGAGAGTCCCGTGGACTGCAAGGAGATCCAACCAATTCATCCTAAAGAAAATCAGTCCTGAATATTCATTGGAAGGACTGATGCTGAAGCTGAAACTACAATACTTTGGCCACCTTATGTGAAGAACTAAGTCATCTGAAAAGAATACTGGAGTGGGTTGCCATTTCCTTCTCCAATGCATGAAAGTGAAAAATGAAAGTGAAATTGCTCAGTTGTTTCCGACTCTTCGTGACCCCATGGACTGCAGCCCACCAGGCTGCTCTGTCCATGGGATTTTCCAGGCAAGAGTACTGGAGTGGGGTGGCACTGCCTTCTCTGAGTACCAGACTAATTCTTTTATAATCAACCATTAAACTGGAGAGAAGATATGAAGCATTTTAATGTTTTAATTGTCACGGAGCATTGGTCATTAGGAAGCACAAGACTTGCCAATCCC
This sequence comes from Okapia johnstoni, assembly GCA_024291935.2. Lineage (NCBI taxonomy): Eukaryota > Metazoa > Chordata > Mammalia > Artiodactyla > Giraffidae > Okapia > Okapia johnstoni. The sequence goes on along the minus strand of CM044306.1, from coordinate 139,635,607 downwards.
AGGGAGAAGAGGAATTCTTGAGGAAAACCCCGGTGGTCTACGTGGGCAAAAATTCTGAGTCTTAAAGCAGTGAAGAGAAATCCAAGCAGACAAAGTCCCACTGAGCTGAGGAGACATAGTTTAGAACGTGCAGAGTGAGAGAGAGCAGGGAGGTGTGCAGAGAGGAACCCAGCGGTTGTTTAGGGACCACCCCCCACCCATGAGTCCTTGCCTGAGGTAACATGACCAGTTAGACTAATGGAGGCTTCGCTAAGTAACGACTACGGACCTGGGAGTAGAACAGAGATAATAGAGCTGGAACAGAGGCAGCACTCAAGTCAGGAGAGCCACGTTAACACCTCATTTTCAATCTGACAGCAAATTGAGATGCTGGAAGTCTGCACGTTAGGAATAAAGACCATGCTCTTGAGAGCCTTACTTTAAATCTGCCCCCACAAAAGCCTAAAACAAAGTTCTGACAAGAGTGGCAGAGGAGTTAGAGTCTTGAGGTTGAGTCCTGGTAAGTTAGCGTGACTTGGAAACATGTTTTACAGACATACTTAAACAAAATGTAAATTTAAGCCTACACAAGTTTAATGGAATTGGCCAGTAATTGAACTGTGTAGTAGGAAAAAATATCAACACCAGTTCAAGAAAGATGACAGAATTTAGAGTTTTCTACAATGTCCATTATATTGTATAATGTATAATACTTAGACATACAAAAAACAGGAGAATATAAACCTTAGGGGAAAAGTGAATAACAATGACTGTAAGATAATTCAGGTTTTAAGTTTACTGTGAAAAGCCATTAAACTATCCATTGTAAATATATTCATAAATTAAAAAAAACAACTACCTGCAAACAATTAAAGGAAAATATTTTCTTAATGATTAGTCAGATTATCTCAGCAGAAATGTGGACACTATAAAAGACATAACCAAGTGGAAATTTCAGAACTGAAAATCCAAGAACTGGAAGAAATTAACTGATTTGAAATGCAGAAAATAAAAAGTGGGAAGAAAAATGAAGAGAAACTCAGAGATCCAGGAAGTCATAGCACATAGTTTTGCATACATGTAGTGAGAGTTTTATGTAAGGAAAGAGGGTAATAATATGAAGAAAATATGTATTAAACAAGTAGTAATTGGAAATTCCCCATATTTTATAGAATATATTGGCTCATAGATTTAATACCCTCAGTGAACCTCAAAAGAATAAATGCAAGGGAAATTGCATTTAAGAACATCATAATTGAACTGCTGAACACCAAAGTTAAAGTGTTATTGTTTTTTTAAATGAATTATATATAGGGGAACAATGATCTGAAAAATAGCTGACATTATTATCTGAAACAGTGGAGACCAGAAGTCAGTGTAGTGACATATTAAAATGCTAAAAAAAGGTCAATTCAAAAATCTGTATATAGCAAAAAACCCTTCAAAAATTGAGGTTGATATAAAGATATTTTCAGATGAGGAAAAACTTAAAGAATTTTTCTTCAGTAGATTGGCACTATTAAAAAAAACCCAAAAAACTAGAGAATTTCATTAGGCTAGACGAGCCATCTGCAGGGAGGAACAGTTTTCCAAAGGATGCAGACATGGAGACCACGTCCTCAAAATTTTACACTGTGGAAAACTCATCTAAAAATGACCCCAAAAGCAATTCCAAAGGGTTGAGATTGGCAGTGCTCAGGCTCTAGAAGGAAAGAGGAGGACAGGCTGCCAGGCTGTGGCTGCTCATGATCTATGATCCATGCCATCTTTTCAGAAAATGTTTCTGGGTCCACCTCTTGGCCAAAGCTGTGGCTCTATTGAGGAGCTCCAATCTCTGGACCAGGGTGTTTGTTCCAAGATGCTGGGGAGAGGGTTCAGCATAGAGAGTCACTGAAGGGAGAGCTCAGGCCAATGGATTGAGAGGCATAAAGCTAAAGTAACACCTGCTTACGTATTGATGGCATCTTTGTAATTTAAGAAACGTTTGTTAAGGAGGCATTCTAATTCAGGTAGAGGCGACCACTGGCATTTAGCAGGTAGAGGCCAGAAATGCTGCTAAACATTCTATAAAAACAGGACAGCCCCCACAAAAAAAACAATTCTCCAATCCAAAATGTGCTTCATGCTGAGGTGGAAAAACCCCGATATAAAATAAGTGGTGCAAAAGATGATAAAAGTTGCTCAGGCGGGAAGTGCTGGGGACACAGCGATAACTGAACTTCCTAGTCTCAAGGTTTGATGTTGGAACGATGGTGTGAGGCACAGAGAAATGTCTTTGTAAGCTTGATCACAGAAACAGAGCTGAGGATAGAGAATCCTACCCGGATGAGGGGAGAAAGCAGATCACACACAGCTGCTCCTTGTAAATTGCATCCCCATGGTGTAGGGTTCTACTGGAAGTTCATGCATTGACTGAATTAAAACTGGGAGCATATAACAACTTAGAGCTTCCAGAGAATTATTTCTTTTACCACCATTTGTCAGCCTTTATATAAACTCTTAGATTTCAGCAGTGTAAGCTTACATGTCCTCTGATGTAAAAATTTATAATTTTTGTTTCACCTTTTGTCTTTAACCCTAGGAAGCATTTCTAATAAAATTAGTCCCTGCCCTACGGACTGTGGTCTCAGTCTCTCAAAAGAAGACCATGAATTACACAATAAGGTAAGATAAAGGTTATCGAAGTTGGTTTTGACTATGAAAACAACAGTCCTGATTATTGACTATAATTTCTTATAATATATTTCCAGGTAGAAAGTAATTTGATCTTCAGGGCAGGTTTTGAAGTATGGACATACTAAACAGGTGACGTTTGTGAAATTAGTAATGCTAATAATATTTTTTTATTACATCTGAATCAGACTTTAAGCTGTTGAAGACTTTAGCTAAATTAGTCTATAATATAAGACTCAAGCTTGAGCAGGGTGATTAGAAAATGTACTGATTGTGCTGTTCTATTTGACATGATCACGGCTGCCATGAAGTCTATCCAGAAACTATCTTGATAAATTTAAACAAATTACTTAGCCTGGGTTTCCAAATGTGGGTTAAATTAATTTTACTAGTATAACTGGATCCCATTTTTGGATATTTAACCATTTCCAAAATCTGTATCTACATAGACCAAATGACTTCAAGTTTTAAATATTCAGAAAATTTAGTCTGGCCAGAAAATTAAAGTAAAAGAATTTCTCTCAACCCTTCCCTTTCCCATACAAATTATCTGAGTCATTACCTGTATTCTAAAGTATGTTAACTAAATAAACACAGGTCTATAGATCCAACTTGCATGCCACTCTCTAAAGCTTGGTATTTCCATCTCTAAATAGTGGGCCACCATCAAATCAAATAAATGAGTTTTTAATGTCTAGAAGACAACTTCCCAGCATTTACAATTACGGTTGTTTCTATATTACAGAAGAAGAAAGTGTAAGAAATCAAAAGTTTAGTGACATTTGTAGCAGTGAAAGGCAACATTTACTGAGTGCTAGGAAATCACTCGACGCCAGAAAATGTTCTCAGGTCCTCCACATCAAATGACTGTCTTATTCTCATTACAAACTAATGGGATAGATACTTTTAGTGACACAATTTTCCCTGTTTTGCAGGTGAGGAAAATAGGGCGCATGAGATGGAGTAAATTAGCCAAAATAACGTTGTTAACAAGTATATAGCTGCGCTTTGAATCCAGACTGTTTCTAGAATCCATTTTGGGATCTATCATGAAATAATATATCAAAATTTTATTTCTTTGTCCTTTCAGTCAGGGATATGTTTTCTACTTCTTGGGCCTTATAACCTTAATATAAGGAACAGGATATGGAAACCAAGAACAATTCGCTAGGAAGGAAAAAATGTTACATCCTTTATGAAAAGTAGAAGTGTTAGTGACTCAGTCGTGTCTGACTCTTTGCGACCCCGTGGACGTAGCCCACCAGGCTCCTTTGTCCATGGAATTTTCTAGGCGAGAATATCGGAGTGAGTTGCCATTACCTACCTCTTCTCATAGTATTAGGAATTAATTTGAATGTTCAATTGATATTAAAGACTCTGACTCAGGCAGTTGATAGGGTAGCTGTGGGGAAATTGAGGTTAATGTTGAACTTCACATGTGAAGCATTTGCTTTTCAAATTTATTTACACAGTGAGAAAAGAATCAAAATGTGTGGCCCAAGGTGGTCAGAAACACTAGTTGTCATCCAGAGTTCAGAAAGGGAAACCCCAGGGGGTTCGTTACCGAAGGGGCCTCTCTGGGTAAATCCTGAACTACCCAGCCAGATTCGAGTGCCTTGTTTTTCTCTGGGTGCTGCTAATGTTAGTAGAAACCCTGTCCTGAAAAATTCTCTGAAACGCACATCAGAAATGAATTAAGGAAAGAGGAAATAGTATTCTTGCTGGATGGTCTCAGGATTTAGGCTGGATTTAATTTGGAGCTGCGGGTTTTTATTTTTTAGATGATATAACAACACTGGTGAAACTGAACATGATGTCATATTCATTTGCTTTGATACTTCAGAGGCACCTGGAGTTTGTTGTTGTTATTATTGATGCGCAATTCTGTGACCCTGTTAACACAAGCCTCTGAACACAGTAGATCTACCCCAAACCTTCCTCCCCAGCCTTCTTAAAAATGGTGCTGCTCGCATCTCGTCTTCCCAGGGCAGTTCAAAAGCATTTGTAATCCCCAGGATTCAGCTCTTTATTCACCATTTCCTCTTTCTAAGGCTCTCTCTTTTGATGACACAATCCCCTTGCTCTTCATCTGGCCAGATGGGCAGATGAACAGTGCTCTCCAGAGCTCTGCACAAAGACTCTGTAAAGAGTTTATGAGAATAAAATGCTGCTGTTCAGTGGAGCTTAAGTGTGCCAGTGCCACAATGCTTTGCCCAGTGCCACTGCACTGGTGCCTCTGACCCGTGAACTGCACTGGTGCCCCTGACCCGTGAATTGCGAGCTTTCTTTCTCCCCAAACACTGACCTTCTCATCGGTCCCAACATCATCACCCTTCTTCATGAAACAAATGGTCCATGGAAGGAATTATTGCTTAGGGGAAAAAACCTCTGGATAACAAGGTAGGGATCCTGGACTTTGCTTTCTCTCATGTAGCAATATATAGTGCCTGTGTTCCAAGTTATGCCTGACTCTCTGCGACCCCATCGACTGTAGCCCGTCAGGCTCCTCTGTCCATGGGATTCTCCCAGGCAAGAATACTGGAGCGAGTTGCTGTTTCCTTCTCCAGGGGATCTTCCTGACCGAGGGATCGAACCTGCGTCTCCTGCGTCTTGTGCATTGGCAGACAGATTCTTTACCACTGAGCCATGGGGGAAGCCCACTTTCTATCATAGAACACAATTAAACGGGCCTTTCATTTCATGAGCTGGACAACTTTGAGACTTAATATCTTAAGTCTAAAATCTTAATATTATCTTAATATCTTAATATTAATAACTTAATAATATCTTAAGACTTAAATCTTCCTGTAGTATTTTCTACTTAGCAGCTTCGTAGAAACGCTGTAATAAATGCAGAAGAAAGGATGTTAAACATTCTATTGAACATTTCATCTAATGTTCCTCACCCATGGTATATATTGCATTGTACCAGATGCTACTTAGATCCTTAATGTTCTAAAGCATGTTAAGTTCTATCCTTTCCATCCCCAGAAAGAACCTTATTGCTATTATATCATTTGGTCTTCATAAAAAAGTCCTGCGGTCTACACTAGACAAATATTATCTCCATTTTTCAGATTAAAATGCTCAAATCCATGGACTTTAAATCATTTAAGTTTCCAAAGTGGTTCAAAGACTTGAATGAGTGTCTTCTGACCACCTCTTGGTGCTTTTGACTACAGAAAGCTACTACGTGTATGACTACGGTTCACTTTAGCTTTTCCAAATTCTTTAAAACACTTCTTGGCCCTCCTTTTGTGTTGTGTTTGACCGAGTGCATGTTTATTGTTTCCTCACTGAGGCTCTGTTTGAATGGCAATCCTCACACCAAATTTTCAGCTCATGAACTTGAAAATCACATTTTGAATTCTAGCAATTTATACTGATATTTACATGTTTGCTGTTGATTTCTGCAATGGGTCAGACTCTGAGGAGCCATATTATGTGGAACGAGCTGTTTCAGAACAAATTTGCACCAGTTTCTCTCTTAAAGTATAGAAATTCATCTTTCTGAAGACAATGCTGAGGGAAGAATTTTTTTTTTTTTTTTTTAATGATGATGATCTGCTTTGGCTTCAGGAACTTAGGAGTTGTAATGGGTCAGAGGATCTATTTTCTGTCTTTTAAATGTTGATAATGTCCTTACTTAAAGCATCAGTTCTTAGGTGCAGATTTATATTTGTGATTGATGGATTGGTTAGATTGTTAGAGCATATTCATGTAAACAGATTCTCACACTCCTGCACTCATTCACCTGGGAATTTGGCTGTATGTGTTTACTTCTTTTCAGATTTAAAACTCTTATTTTCTTTGGGTTTATTTCTTTGGAGATGAACAAATGTCTATGACTTTATGTCTTCCCCAACACCCATTTTAAAGGATTTTTAGTACATTAACTTGAATGTTTTTTAAATGAAATGCAAAAATTCAGAAATTTTTTGTTATTTTTAGAGTTAACAGGTATATATCTTTGTGACTTAGCATCTGGAGGTAGTCCGCTGTCATTATCGTAACATAAGTACTTAATGAAATGACCTCTCACTCTTGAGTATTTACTGTGTGCTTATTACCATGTTAGGAGTTGTGAAAAATACAAAGAAATATACAACATAGCATTGTCATCGTGAGTATATTTGAACAATTGAGATAAATATTAGCAGATTAACCAAACTGAAAGCAGTTTAGTACAATCTATCATAAAACACCTATATTTTAACAAATCAGGGGTGTTGATGGGTAAACCAAATCTTTGATATAATTCTTGGTAGCAATTTCAACTTTTTATTCAGCAAGATTGAATAAAGTATCTAAGCATCTTGTAAAGAAATACCACCACATTTGAAATTTGAATGACTACCAAAGCATATAGTAAGCAGTCAAGTAAGGTGTGCAAATCAAATATTTTTAATTGGGACAATTCAAAGCTCTCACATATTTTAAAGAATTTCAGCAATCCTTAAGATACTCAGGAATGGAATGGAATAATTAAAAATACCAACAGTAAATAGTCTGACCAATGATTCTATAAGTCATTCTGGGAAAACTGTCACTGAAACCAGGTAAACTTTCTCTCTGCTCCTTGGTAATTTTTTTCCCATTTATTTCATTTTATTTCATTCTTCGAAGGAAAAACCAACTGCTTGGAAAACTGGAGAAACTGAAGACTATTCACAAGATACATCTTATTTGGAGGAGCTGGAAAAACACAAGTTTTCAGTTTGGTGAGTAGGTCTATCTTGTCTATCTATTTAAACTTTTGAATTCATTGAATTCAACAAATCTTTACTTATTCTATTCTTTTATTATTCATTTATTCAACAAATACTGATTGTGTGCTTACTACAAGCTGTATGATTTGTACCCAGATTTGGGAAAGCTCATAGTCCAATGAAGTCTATATATATTTAAAAACATCAGTGTGGTATGATAGCATTTTTTTTTTTCCAAAGAATACACACATATACACCTGGAGAAGCTGATGGCTTGCATTTGCTTGAGAATAGAGAAGGATTTTAGGAAGAAGTTTGAGCCAGATCTTGGGAAGAATATGACAGTGGAGAAACGTTGACAATTTGGCATGGACAGTGCCTAGAGATGGGGTTGGGAGGAAGGCTGGACTGATACCCACTGCAAACCTTAGTTCACTTAAGATCTAAGCAGATTGTGGTTACGGCTCTCTTCCTGGAGGTGTGTATACAGGTATAACTGTCTATGCAAGCATATGTATAGCAAACAGGAAAAAATACACATAGAAAAGTCAACAGTGGAGCTTCTCAGAGGTAACGAGTACAGAATTTTGCAGTGGTGGGATTCATCAAGGATGAGGAAAGGAACCGCAGTAAGAGGCACTGTGACACGGAGAGTAACCAGAAAAGAGGAAGGAATGGAGTAGCTTGTCCAAGTCCATCTGCTCCAAACCACTGCTGCCCTGTCCCTCAAGATCCCTGCCCTGAGTGGCTTTTCCCCCTGGGCATTTATCTGCCCTACGGTTTGGTTTCTGAAGATTTTTTCTCTTACTTTTCCATCCTGGAACCATCATCAGGAGGAATGGTAGCAGCTCAAATTTCCTTTATCCAATCTTAGGTGGATAAGACTTTTATAAGTTCTACTTGTTTTCATTTAAATGTAAAAGTTTCAGTACCTTCACCAATGCTTTCCTGAAGCAGCCGAAGTATGGTCTCCAAGCTAACCAATGAGCTGTTCTTTGGATTAAGAGATGCAGGCTTGGGACTTCCCCTGTGGTACAGTGGTTAAGACTCTTCCTTCCATTGCAAGGGTGTGGGTTCAATCGCTGGTGGGGAAACTAAGATTCCACATGCCATGGTGTGGGGCCAGAGGTTTTTTCCTGAAAAAAAGAGAGATATAGTCTTGTGCTTAAGAAACATCAGGCAGGAAGGGGAGTCAAAGAGGCCAGGAGATAAGAAATCACTCAGTTCAGTCGCTTAATATGCATGATTAAATTATCTAGGTCTGTTTTCTCCTGTATCAAGTGGGAATAATAATAGCTATATTGTAGAGCTTTTTGTTTATTGTGAAAACTGAGAGATAATCTAAATAAGATAGCCTGGACAATCACTTGGTGCATATAGATTTTTGATAAAGGCAACTAATATTAATAATAATAAGTTTTGAGAAAATGTCTTTTCCCAAGGTTAAAATAAGAAGCATCAGTCACAGGAGGATGTGTTCTTCAAACACACCAAGCTGTTTATCACATTAGGGTCTTTCCACTAGATGCCTCCTTTGTCTGGAATGTTCTCTGGGATCTTAGTAGGATGGAAGCATGTACTGCAGGTCTTAGTATAGATTTTCCTGCTCCAGAGAGGTCTTTCCTTAAGATCCTACATAAAGGGGTACTCACCTCTCTCTGGTGGTTTATTTTCTCGTAACTTTCTTCTTTTAAAGTACTTACCACAGTTGAAGTTAACTGTTTGTATTTATTTTCGTGTCATTTATTTGCATATTTCTGCTTTCTCTCACTAAAAGGAAGCTGTAGGCAGACAGAAACCCTTTGGTAAAAAGTTTTAACTGGAGGATAGTTGCTTTACAACGTTGTTGTGTTTCCAGGCTTCTGCTGTACAACAAGGTGAATTAGCTATGCTGTTGTTGTTGTTTAGTTGCTAAGTCATATTTGACTCTTTCCAATCCTATAGACTGTAGCCTTCCAGGCTCCTCTGTCCATGAGATTTCCCAGGCAAGAATACTGGAGTGGGTTGCCGTTTCCTTCATATATTCCCTCCCAGAAACCCTACTTGTCTAATCACTCCTGGGTCTCTAGGCCCTAGTTTTAAAATACCTGGGTTGTAATGGGCAACCAGAAAATATTCATTGGGTGAATGAATAGGAGGGTAAATGAGTGATCGCTCAACTTGTCTCTCTCTCCCAGCCCCCTTGGTTGTCCTACCTGTTGATTCACTTCCAACCTCTCCTTTGTCTTGAAATTGCTATCATTTTTTTAAAAAAAGGAATATGGGATAATTAGCCACTCCAAACATTTCTTTTAAACCAGAGTTGAGGATATGGGGGATGCTGAGACCTCATAAATGCGTTGTGTTTTAAATGGCCTGAGATACAATCTGAACAATTTCCTTGATGTTTTATTGGAGCTGGTAAATCATTTATGGGGGAAGCCTTTACCTAAATCCTCTCCAAATCCCCATAAAATGCATTTAACACAGAATACTGTACTACCCAGCTTCAAAGATAAATGTGACTTTGTGTGGGAAGTAGTTGCTGCCCCTGTGCAGTGAGTCTCAGCGTAGATATCTTCTTTCTCTTTCACACAAGGTCTATCTCTTCCCCTTCCCGTCCCAACAACTTGCCTCCTTTCACATGCTGATGCTGGTAAATTTGGTAGATTGCTAAAACTTCAGTAAATCACAGCTTCTATTCTTTTCCTTTTTTTAACGTACTAGACCTTTAACTAGCCAGATGTAACACTCTCTTGTTTGTAGCTGAAAATCATTTTTTTTCAAACTTCCAAAATATAATGTTAAGACCGTTAGATTTTCTCAAACAGAAAGAGAGCCAATTAAGTTGCCTCTGAGTGTGGAAAAGAAAACCTGCTTCCAGCACGTCTCAGCCCAGGGGGCCTGCTGCCCATAGTGTCAGGTGGTCGAAAGTCCTCTGGGCCCTTGCTGGGTGGGGTTTGTATCACAGTTGCCTCTTCTGGGCCTCAGAGCCAACACTTGCAGGATTCTTAATTTTCCCCTTTGAGATTTTATATGCTGTTTTGAGCAGATGCCTCCTTTTGCTCATATATTATTTTTTAATTTTTGAAAAATTTTACTCATTTATTTTTGGCTGTGCTGGGTCTTCATTGCGTTGTGAGCTTTCTCTGGTGTGGTGAGTGGGGGCTCTTCTCCAGTTGCGGTGTGTGGGCTTCTCATTGCCATGGTTTCTCTTGTTGTGGAGCATGGGTTCTAGGTACGTAGATTCAGTACTTGTGGTGTATGGGCTTAGTTGCCCTGCAGCATGGGGGTTATTCCAGGACCGGGGATTGAACCTGTGTCCCCTGCGCTGGTAGGCGGACTCTCAACCTCTGGACCACCAGGGAAGTCCTGTGCTTCTATTTTAGATAGCATGAGAAATCCAAGGTGTCCCTGGATACTTGAGGACTAGATGATTGACTTCCATCTTTACCCCTTCGGTGGTTAGCTCTGACTGTCATGTGCTCCTTCTACACTCTGCACACCTTTTCATGCCACTCAAAACATGGCCCATAGGTGTCTCATAAGCCCCTCCCTGACTAGTTCCTGCATGGTAAGTCACTTGTCAGGTCCGACTCTTTTTGACACTATGGACTGTTGCCCACCAGGCTCCTCTGTCCATGGGATTTCCCAGGCAAGAATATTAGAGTGCGTTGCCATTTCCTTCTCCAGCAGATCTTCTGCAACCAGGGATTGAACCTGCATCTCTTATGTCTCCTGCATTGGCAGGCAGGTTCTTTACCACTAGTGCCACCTGGGAAGCTCCCATTGGACAGTGAGTTTAACAAATTTTAAGGATTGGAGATTAAGTCTGTTGTGTTCTTCCTGGCCTACTCTCAATGATTGATCAATTGCAAGCACTTAATAAATATTTATTGAATTAATACATAAAAAATAAGAGTAAATAAGAATTTTGGCATTTCCAGAAGGAATTTTCTGGAGAAAAGAGCAATGGGACAAAATGACTGTAGATGTTCTGGGTCTGTTTGTCCCTGGTGACTATTGTTTCTACTTGTTGAGGATGTTTCTTCCCTAAAAATTCCTTCACTCACCCTCTTTTATGATTGCAGATCCCCACCTACTCACATACCACCTACATACCCCAAGGCATTGGGCTGTGATGTGTATTATGTTCCTATGACAACCACGATCGATTCAGGGGTAGGCACATGATCTCAACCAGGCCCTCCCAGCCTTTTCACAGGATTTTATGTTCTGTTACTTGGTGATAGAAATCCCTTCTCTTCTATAAGCTCTTACGCTGAAATGATTTAAGTTTGATACTCTCCATGGCCATGGCCACCGATTTATTCTCCCCACTTCCTGTACCGCCTCTTATTAATATTTGGCATTTGAAACCAATGGATGTAAGAGTCTCACCAGTGCTTTGTAGGGGACACATATTCTGTTCTAGTCTAGCTAATGGAAATGTGTCTTAGGAGCTACCTCAAGTCCACATTAATGATGAATAAAATTATATGCGTACCTAACAACACATTTGTTGTTGTTCAGTTGCTTAAGTCATGTCCAACTCTTTGTGACCCCATGGACTGCAGCTTGCCAGGCTCCTCTATCCTTCACTATCTCCTGGAGCTTGCTCAAGTTCATATTGAGTCGGTGATGCCACCCAGCTATCTCATCTTCTGTCACCCCCATCTCCTCTTCCCTTCAATCTTTCCCAGCATCAGGGTCTTTTCCAATGAGTCAGCTCTTCACATCAGGTGGCCAAAGTATCGGAGCTTCAGCTTCAGCATTAGTCCTTCTAATGAATATTTAGGACTGATTTCCTTTAAGATTGACTGGTTGGATCTCCTCGCAGTCCAAAGGACTCTCAAGAGTCTTCTCCAGCACCACAATTCGAAAGCAAAAACATGTATTTCAGGTCAAAAAATATATTGTCCACTAGGAAGATTTTATTTATTTTCCTGCAAGAGGAAAGACTTTAGTGAGAATGTTTATTTTGTCCACTCTGTTAATTACACAGATAAGCACTCATTTGCCTGCGTAAGCATAGCCTTAGAATCTCATTGCTCACCCTGCTTCCTAAGGCACTCACAGCCTTCATCTGTGTGCAGCGATTGCTCCGACGGAGTAAGTCAGAGGACCTGTTAAATTCCTCTGGAAGTAGTGCTAATGACTGCTTCAAGGCAGTGGCAATCACTTGAGTAGTTTAAAGAAGGTAACATGGTTTTCAGAGGTACCTAACTCATGACTGGGGACTGAGCTCCATAATAAGACCATCTCAAAACGTTTCCATTAACATTCAAAGACGACTTGGTGCCTAAGCAACCCGAGAGTCACAGGTTTTTAGAGCAGGATCTCAGGGATGATTTTGTTCAGCCCGTTGGTTTATACTAGGATCAAACTGAGACTGCTTGAAGTTAAGTGACTTTGCCTTAGGTCAGACAGCTAATAAGGAGTGAAAATGGGATTAGAACTCACTTCCTTTCAATCTCAATCCAGTACCAATTATAAAAAAAAAAATTCTTCCTAGAATTCTGCTAGTCTTTTTTATCATTTCCTGTTTCAATCAATTGCAAGCTGCTTTGATATTTATTAATAGATTCAGGAGAAAGTGCTGATTCTTAGGAAATGGGTTGTTGTAAATTTCCTCTTGCCAAGGAGGTGAATAGAGGGCAGATGCTGAGATGTTTGTTAAATGCACATGTTGCTGCCCACACAGAATGACTTCTTTTTTGTGTTCTTGGCCATTCATTTATGTGACTGGCCTCCATTTGTTGCTTAGGGAAGGTATGAGTTAACTATAAATATCACAACAGGAAAGTTATTATTCAATACAAGTGATACACTTTCCTTTTTATAACTCACGTGTGATTTGACATTGAAATAAAATGCAGATGCTCCTTTGATTGGCGTATTCCCTATTGTGCTTTTCCAAAACACCTTCACATATGGTCTGCCTCATTCTTGAGAAATGACTTGTTGTTTATGTCATACAAACAGAACAGATTGATTTTACAGTGAGTAAGGAGGATGATGAATTGGACATTGGAGAGAAATCCTTGTCTTGGCAATCTAAACACTTGAAAATAAACGTGGCCATTTGGAAAAGGCTCCCATGATCCACCCATAATGCCTTCAGTTCACCCCTCACCCCTTCTTAAGGGTTAAATAGATATATACTCAATCTCAGCAAATCAGAGTAGTTACAGTCACCTCAAAGTATATTTTTTCTTTTCACCATTTAAGTATATCTTGAGATCTAATGGTCAAAAAAAAAAATGTCCCAAAGAACCAACCCCAAAAATCTATTGCAATGTTGTGTCTGCACTATGACCAGAATAAAACATTTCTCATTTTGGTAGAAGAGTAGTATTATCTCTTTTCTATCATGTGATTTTTTTTTTTTAAGTATAAAACTCTTGCACTAACGGGACTTCCCTGGTGGACCAGTGGTTAAGGCTCCATGCTTCCAATGTAGGGGACACGGGCTTAATCCCTTGTCAGGGAACTAAGATCCCACATGCAGTGTGGCCAAAAAAAATTCTTGCACTAACAAGCTTTCTTGTGAAAGTTGCTTAGCCATGTCTGACTCTATGCAACCCCATGGACTGCAGCACGCCAGGCTTCCCTGTCCTTCACCAATTCCTGGAGCTTGCTCAAATTCATGTCCATTGAGTCACTGATGGCATCCAGCCATCTCATCTTCTATCGTCCCTTTCTGCTTCTGACTTTAGTCTTTTCCAGCATCAGGGTCTTTTCCACTGAGTCAGTTCTTTACATCAGGTAGCCAAAGTATTGGAGCTTCAGCTTCAGCATCAGTGCTTCCAATGAACTTTCAGGGTTGATTTCCTTTAGGATTGTCTGGTTTGATCCTCTTCCTGCCCAAGGGACTCTCAAGAGTCTTCATCAGCACCATTGTTCAAAAGCATCAATTCTATGGCGCTCAGCTTTCATCATGGTCCAACTCTCACATCCGTAGACTACTGGAAAAACCAAAGCTTTGACTATATGGATGTTTTTAGGAAAAGTAATGTCTCTGCTTTTTAATAAGCTGTCTAGGTTTGTCATAGCTTTTCTTCCAAGGATCAAGTGTCTTTTAATTTCATGGCTGAAGTCACTGTCTGCAGTGATTTTGAAGCCCAAGAAAGTAAAGCCTGTCTTTGTTAGGTGGCTCATTTCCCCAACACTCAGCTGGCTCATTTCTGTCCCTCTCCAGTTCTCATTGCCCTAGAGCATGTCAGCTGGCTGACCTCAGATTCATCAGGGGACTTTAGAGTGTGCAGTAGATGACTTTTACAAAGCAATGTGTTAAAGTATTACTGGCGTATTCCAGTGTTGGTTTGATGTGGGTGAAGATAAAATGCCCTGAAGGAGGAGTGAGAACCAAGTCAGCTTATAATGGCACAGCATAGTGAATCCCTATGGAAGAATATTTCTTCCAGTAATTTATCAATGATACACATGTAATTAGATAGTTATTGACTGACGTCTCTATCGTATTAGGTGGCACTAAAGCATGACCAGCTAATCATACTTAAAAGGAACACATCTTAATGGCTAAGTATATAGGTGCTGGGGCTAAAATACCTAAATCCAAACGAACTAGCATTATGAATTACTTAGACAAGTTTTTCAAACTCTTTGTACCTCAGTTTCTGTTTAAAAAAAAAAGTTATCTTTAAAACAGAGCTAACAGTACCTGGGCTTCCCTGGTAGCTGAATAAATTCCCTGGTAAAGAATCTGCCTACAATATAGGAGACACAGGACATGTGGGCTCGATCTCTGAGTTGAGAAGAACCCCTGGAGAAGGAAATGGCAATCCACTCCAGTCTTCTTGCTTGGGAAAGCTCATAGACGGAAGAGCCTGGCAGGGCTGGCTATAGTCCACGGTGTAGCAAAAGAGTCAGATACAACTTAGCAACTAAACAACAACAATAATACCTGCCTTATTTTAGTGAGCTCGAATATGCATATTTTAAAAAATGGAGCAGTATAAATGCTCATAGCACATAGTAAATGCTCAAGAAATGTTTGCTATTGTTACTGACTGAGGCTTTCCTTCTCTCTACTACCCCCCCACAATGATGTGCTTTATACTTGTATTTGTACTATTAAAATAATGACCTGTTCATTTTTGAGAAACAAAATATTTTGGTAAATAAAAGACCTGCATACAGTGCTCTATGTCAACTGTATCTTAATAAAGCCGAAAGAAAACAGCTTAAAACAACAAAAAAAATAAATAAAAGAAGTCCTTCCACTAAATGAATAAATAAAAGATTTCAGTGAGAAACTCAGACATTAATGGTAGAAAAGAGATATCAGACCAGTAAATACCATGAGTTAGTGTTCTACTGCCGCATAACAAACTACACATAGTTAGCAACTCAGAGAGCTTCGCTGGTAGCTCAGCTTATAAAGAATCTGCCTGCAATGTAGGAGACCTCGGTTCAATTCCTGGGTTGGGAAGATCCCCTGGAGAAAGGATGGGTTAGCCAGTCTGGTGTTCTTAGGCTCCCCTGGTGACTCAGATGGTAAAGAATCCGCCTGCAATGTGGGAGACCTAGGTTTGATCCCTGGGTCGGGAAGATCCTCTGAAGGAGGGCATGGCAACTCACTCCAGTATGCTTGCCTGGAGAATCCCATGGACAGAAGAGCCTGGTGGGCTACAGTCCCTGGGGTCACAAATAGTCAGACATGACTGAGCGACTAAGCACAGAGCCCAGCAGCTCAGAATGAAACCCATGTTTTAATCTCATGATTTCTTCTTTGGCTCTTACAAAGCTGCAATCGAGGTATCAGCAGGGCTGCATTATCATCTGGGGGCTTCACAGGGGAGGGACTGCATTCGGCTCCTTCAGACTCCGGGCAGGGTTTATGTCCCTGTGACTGAACGAGGGGAGGCCCTGGCTGTGTGCTGCCCATTTCCTGCATGCGGGTCCCAGAGGTCCATGCAGTGGGGCACCTTTACCTCAGCTACCACTTTATGAAACCTGCCTGGGGAGTCTGTCACTTTGGGGAGGGACCCTGAAGCTTTTACCTGATTAAGTCAGCACTTCCCAGAATAACCAGAAGACCTTACCACCAAATCAACTATCTGAGATCTAATTACTTCTGTAAACCCCTTCACCTTTGTCCTTTCCTATAGGCTAGAAGCAAGTCGTTGGTCTCACAATCAGTCCCACGTCATGTCGGCTTTCTCCTCGTTTGTCTTTTTCGCTGTTTAGTCACTAAGTCGTGTCCGACTCTTTGCGATCCCATGGACTGCAGCACGCCAGGCTCCTCTGTCCTCCACTACCTCCCGGAGTCTGCTCCAATTCATGTCCGTGAGTCTGTGATGCTATCGACCCATCTCACCCTCTGCTGCCCCTTTCTCCTTTGGCCACCAGGGAAGCCCCTGGAAGTGTCTACATGAGGAAGAGAATGGGAGAGAGACCAACCAGCACTCCGTTATGTTGAGCTCTTGCTTACAACCACTTTCTGAAAAGTGAAATGCACGTATTTTTCCATATTCTTGGATGAACATTCTGATGTTCAGAGCTGAAAGCAGTCTTAACGAGACAATGAACCTGTGCAAATGTAGCCCTGGCTCAATGCATCGAGGAGCAGGTGTTCTTTTATTCCACGTTTGTCAAGTTTACATGGTGTCCTAGATTCTGGACACTTAGTATTAGAATTGGTTCCTGTTTGGTCTCCATCAACACATAGTGTGTAACTAGTTGCCTTTTCCTTTAGTACAATTTGGAAAATGGGCACAGGATGGTGCAGAAGGCTCATCTCATGGATGCCACACTGATTCAGTTGGAGAGATGGAGAATGAGGTGAGCAGAATTAATTTAGCCAACTGTCTGGAAACCTAATATGACATCAGTGATAAGATTTAAATATCCAGGAGTTTCAGATTATGAGCCAGTTCAAATTCAAGCCGCATGATTTAAGTGATGAAAGGGCAAAGCTGGGCAGGAAGCAATGTAGGGATTTATTTGATGCAAAAACACAAGTGACCAGTAAAATGGATAATGTTCTGTTGTAATAGTTTGCAAACAGCACCAAGAAAACTATTGAGTGGGTGTATTTTGAGCTTCAGGCATTGTAAATTCTTTCACTCTCATATACTTTATGCCTTCTTTAATAAACTGGAGAGTCTTGGGCTAGCTTCATCGGTGACGGTAGGTGGTCATTCATTTCACAATCCACTAATTTTCATGATTATTCAGTATTTTATGTTACCTAAACTGCTTTGGATTTTGTCTTACTCAGATTGTAATATGGCAATAGCTTATATGATTTCAGAATCATTAATTCAATTGGTGTTCTCAACAGATGGGTGTTACGCTCATCTCTCTGAAGACAAGCAAAAATTTAATGTTCTTAACAATGCTGATGGAATATCATTTTTTTGAAATATAGATCAGTAGCCTGTGTCTTGTTGAAAAGATGCAGAGTGAGTAGAAAATTTCTGGGAAGGAAAACAATTGACATCAATTATGGTCTATTCCTAACTTAAAGAGACAAATGTATACTTACCTTATTTCTAGCTTAATGACTGGATTCTTATATAACATGGAACAAATAAAAAGTCACTCAGGTATGTCCGACTCTTTGTGACCCCCTGGACTATAGCCCCTCAAACTCCTCTGTTCATGGGATTCTCCAGGCCAGAACACTGGAGTGGGTAGCCATTCCCTTCTCCAGGGGATCTTCCCAATCCAGGGATCAAACCCGGGTCTCCTGCATTGAAGGGAAAAATGCTTTACCATTTAAGCCACCAGGGATGTCCAAAGGTATCCTTATCCCAGTAGCCAGGCTACTTAATCCTTTAAGGTTTTTGGTTTTTAAGTATTCTCTTTTTATGATATTTTACAGGGATTTTAGAGGAACATACTGTAAGGACTTTCAGTATTAAACTCCATCTCTCTGTCCCTCGTTTTTACCATATTCCTCTCCACCTAAAAGTTGATGCTTGTTAACAGCTTCCTGCTCAGTTGTCATAAAACCTAAGCTAATAGTTTCAGGAAAGGAACACTTACTGTATTTTAAGGCTACCCACTCATTTTGGACATTTTGACAGTTTAAACGTTTTTACTAATATTGAGTTAAAATCCTTGTCCCTGTTTTTAAGTTATTAGTACCAGTTTAATTCACTAAAATCCCAAGTCAAAAGTCAGTCTATTTATTGCTCTATTTATATTCCAATATCTATCTGTCTAATCTTCTATCTTTGCATTTATCTAGGGTTTAAAGATTTGTTAAATAGTGTTTAGATTAATTAGTTATCAGATTATCTCAGTTTCAATATCCCTCGCCATTTTTTTTTTTACCCAGTTACCCCCTGCAGTAATGAGAAACTTACCAGTAAGTAAACAGAACTCTATATAGATGCTTTGAAAGAATTCAAGGAGATGTAGTTTTCACCTCTTAGGAGTGCAGAGAACAAGCAGAGTATACTGGTTTCATTTAAGGACTATCTTCCCAGCTCCCCTTGGGTACCATTCACACTGCTGCTGCCCATCACCACCTGGCCCTTTGGGGGTCACCATCTTCCTAGGTTGAGCAAATTCTGTGCTGGCCTCCACAGATGAGTGAAGTGGATCAGGCCACCCCCCTCTTCTGTTCACTGGCTTTTCTTTGTAACATCTCTGGCAAATGTTCCCTTTCTTCATTCCTTCGTTGATGGCTAAATTTTTGTGATATTCTCTCTTCCTGACTTCCAGAAGCTCCGTTCAAGCCTGCATACTAGGCACTAAACAGAATGAAGGATTAAAATATGCATATATATAGATTTTTTTCACGTGTTTCCATTGATGTCAGTAATAAATTACTAACATTTATTCCGTGTCCCCTCTATATGAGAACTATTCTAACTGTTCTCGTGTATCTTTCTCAGTCCCTCAACAGCCCGGTGGTATAGGTAACATTATTGTGCCCATTTTACATATGAGGAAACTGAGGCAAGGAGTGATTAGTTAAAGTTGTCAAAGTCACATGCCTGCTAAGTGGTCGAGCTGGGATTCATACCCAAGGTGAACTCCAAACACATCACCATGCTGTGCTGCCTCCAGCTACAATGGAAATCAGCTGACAGTTTAAATTAAATCCCTCAGTCCAGCAGGTAGTTGGAGGAGAAAATGGCTATCCAGTCCAGTACTCTTGCCTGGGAAATCCCACTGAGAGAGGAGCCTGAAGGGCTACAGTCCACGGTGTCACGAAGAGGTGGACAAGACTGAGTGACTTAACAACAGCAGATAGTGTGTTAGGACTATTCAGCAGGCGTGACCTCCAAACAACAGGCACACGCATTTGACATAGCCACTGAGTCATGTGTCACGAGCCTGGCGAGGAGGAAAGCCACGAGTTACACTGAGGCTTTCAGAAGTGTGGGCGCTCCTGGAAGAGCACAGGTGGAAGAATTTCTTTTTTCTTCCTTCGTTTCTCCTTTATTCCACGCCGGGAGAGGCGTTTGTTGCACCCTGTGGATCTAGAACAGGAGAATTGAGCTCAATAATAGTAAATCTTAAATTTATTCTTATCTTGGGTACCTTTTTGATTCTGGCTGGTAGCGGATTGGAACCAAGGGAATAACTTAAGAACAGCAGTTCTCAGGATATTTTAAATTAAAGTTGTTTGGGGATTTATCAGGCCTCACAAGTCTCCTCTAGATAATTCAGTTTATGGATGTGGGGATAGAGATTTTTATTCTTATTTTTAATTTGATTTCTGACCTTTCTGTTTCTTTCTCTCTCCCCCCCCCTTTTTTTTTTACCTCTCTCTCTTCTCTCTGTTTCTCTCTCTTCCCAAATATATGAATTATAAATCTGCTCTTCTACAGTTAAAGCAAATAGTAAGGCACACAATTTGAAATGAATGGCAATCCATTTGAAATTCACTTAACCCAGTTTTATTTTTAATCCGCATAAGGTACCAGTTTTCTCTTTCCTATCTACCAAACAGTATATCTTTTGCTTATTACCTAGATGGGGAAACTGAAGCTTGGACATTTAGATACTTTGCCTTGTGACGTAAGCAAGTAAGAGTCACAGCTGAAATCTCACCTAGGTTTCTGAACCTCGAAGTTTATAAATGCTCTACACCTGCTATTGATGTCCTCTTCTTGACTACAATTTCCTTGAAGGCAAAGGCTGTGCACCATCATATTTTTATGCCCAGTATCACTGAGAAGAATGACAGGCACACGTAATTGCTCAGTAAATGTTTTTTTTGAGTTGCTGTATTTTCTCTGTCCTTTTCCCCTCTGTAGATTATCATAAAAAGTTGTAGAATTGGCTTTCCATTCATTCTGTTGACAAACTCTTTCCCCAAAGTGCTGCCTTTTGATTAGATTGGCCTCAGCCTCTGTGAGCTGGACAGCCTCCAAGGTTTGCTGGTGGAGATTTGATGCCACCGTTTGACTTGGAGAGTGGCACTTGGGTGGCACTGGTGGAATAAGTCCAGTAACTAATGGGAACATCAGTGATGGGTTCAAATCTGGGACACATTAAGGTAATTGTGTGGACAGGCAGCTCTGGAGACTTGAATGTTCATCTCTATCTCGATGCTACATTGTTGCCACATTCGAGCTGACAAGCTTCCCAATGATGTACTGGCAAGCTTAATGAGAGTCGCTACTTCTTATCCAACTGTTCATCATTGGAGTGGATAGTATGGAGGAAATTCACTTCCAGTCTTTGGTTTTCTGCCATGGGCGACAGTATTTGGATGCCTCTGTGATTTTTCCAGGTGTTGGCCGTATCTGACCTAACTTTTTGCCAGCTCATAATGATGTGGCTTCAGTACGGAAGCTATCAACCCATCTCTGAGCCTGTTTGCTCATGTGTTTCAGCACGACCGTCAGCATTTGTCTGCAGGATTGCCTTAGAGGATTTGCAGCGGTGGCTGACTGTCTAGTGGGGAAAATATGAGCTGTCCTTGAGAGCAGAATTTAATTCTTGTGATGCTTTGAGCTTCAATTGTATGATGAGCAGGTGTAATTCAGGGGGAAGGAGGGGGGAGAAAATACCACCTCAAGTCATTAGTCCCCATTCTGCCTTGTGAGCTGGAACCCCAAACCTGCGCCAGAGGGAGTTAGCTTTAGATGTCAGAATGTTACTGAGACTTAGACCCAGTGGGCTGTGTCAGAATGGGGAGGGCTGGAACTCTGTTTTGGGAACGACCAAAGTATTACGAGGAAGATTGTTTACATATTCTTTCATGTGTGGATACAGTGCACACTCACTTATGAGCACTGACTGTGGATTAGGCACTGGGAATACAAAGATGCATCAGACTCAGCCTGTACTAGCAAAGTCTTAACAGTGTACTCAGGGCCACTAAGTCCACTGTCGTGGGAACTACTAACTTGCAAGTGTAGGAACTATAGGTTGAGGGAGTTGAGTAACTCAGTGAAGTGCACCCAGTTAGTAACTGTCGCATCTCTCAGTATTGGATCCAGGCTTTCTAAGTCATGTTCTCTTTGTACAGTGAAACAGTCACACAGGTATCAGTGGTTTACTCATAAAGAAACTGAAGGAATAGGTGAGGAATTTCATCCACTGAGGATGGGGTTTTGAGGGAGAATACTGAGTTACTGATGAAGAATTTTGTCTAGTAGGAAATAGTTACTGGAGAGGTAGGTACCAAAGAGGTATGGAGCCCATTGAATCAATTCTCTTTGCCATGCTAGGGGGCTTCTTTCATGGGGATTTTATTATAACTCTATCCCTGGGGGTCAGGATTGATTTTTAGGGTTGGGAGTAGGGTTGATGAGCTAGTCTATTGAATTTAGGGATATTCAACTTCTAAGTTTAGAAGGCTGGATTTAGAAAGCGTGGAGCTAACTAGATGATTTTGTCTATTTTGTTTTGAGTAAGTATATTTTTGAATGATTTATTGAAAATATTTGAAAAAAAAAAGTTCTGATTTTACAGAATAAGCACTGTTATTAAACCAGCATGCACCATTTCCTTTAAGAACTAAAAGCATCATCAAACCTCAGAGTTGGAAAGGATACTTTACTAACTACACATTTACTACCTCAAGTTGAACAAAACATATTATGCTTCATATAGACCGAGGGTCGTTACACAAAATAAAAGGTTTAATTCACAATTGCTATTGATTTGAGGCAGTTTTATTCTTCTGTGCTTCTGTGGGATGTCCCTCAGAGACACCTTCCTCTGGAAATGTAGCTTAGGTTAGCGTTTCCAAGCACAAGCTGTGCAATTGACTACTTGGGTTCACATTTTGGCCTTGTCAATGGATAATGTCCTAGATTAGATTTGGACCTCAGTTTCCTGAGGCATAATGACAGTATCATCTCATAGGGATATGGTAATGATTAAAGGGGTTGATACAAACTTAACCTTGCACTTCTCTTTCCTCAGCTGTTGTCCCAGACAACCACTTTGCCTTGCTCACATTTCTTTTTCCTTGGGATGGTTTTGGTCACTGCCTCCTATACAATGTTATGAACAGAGAGGATGAGATGGTTAGATAGCATCACTGACTCAATGGACATGAATTTGAGCAAACTCTGGGACATAGTGGAGGACAGAGGAGCCTGGCTGGCTACAGTCTGTGGGGTTGCATGACTCAGCAACTCAGCAACAAATAAAGCCCTTAAAGCAGTGCCTGGAACACAATAAGTCTCTTAATATTAATGTTAAGTCTTATTGCTATAGGCTAACTCAAATTCTTTGTGATCCTTTCTCAATTGCAAAAAAAAAAAAAAAACCAACCATTTCAAGATATGTAAAGTTTTTCTAACATTGCAATTTTTATTCACTTATGTTTTCAGAAGACAGGGAGGGTTTCCTTTTCTGTATCCCAGTGGACTCAGGAATTTACCACTTTCCACAGCCAAGCTTAAAAATCTTGGCATCTAGTGGTAGGGCTCTGTATTTTATCTTTCTGCATCAACCAAGAATACCCAGCACCGCAAAACTGGCTTGGAGCTAGGGGTTTCCTTACTCGATTCTGCCCTGAAGATTGCTGGTCTCAAAAAGGGTTAATCTCTAGAGGCAGGAGAGGAAGGACTCCCCAGTTCTGCCCCAGTCCCAGGGCTGAGGTCGACCCACTGGGATACTGTATCACAGATAAGTCACTGAAGAAGGTGATCCATTTCCTGGCATCTTGGGGCTCCTGTTGGTTGGTGCAGCGTGGGCAAATACATAAGCTGTTCTGATGGGTATTAGACCAGTCTTCATGGAATGGTGGAGAAGGCAATGGCACCCCACTCCAGTACTCTTGCCTGGAAAATCCCATGGACGGAGGAGCCTTGTAGGCTGCAGTCCATGAGGTTGCTAAGAGTCGGACACGACTGAGTGACTTCACTTTCACTTTTCACTTTCATGCTTTGGAGAAGGAAATGGCAACCCATTCCAGTGTTCTTGCCTGGAGAATCCCAGGGACGGGGGAGCCTGTTGGGCAGCCGTCTATGGGGTCACACAGAGTCGGACACGACTGAAGTGACTTAGCAGCAGCAGCAGCATGGAATGGGATTTGTGGCTCTATTGTGGAGAGACACAGTGACTTGCAGCTCTGCTGTGTGTAATAGAACTAGTCTTTTCTGCATCCTGAGAAGTGAAGGGATGGATCTGCATGTCCATCAAGACAAACAAAACACTGTAAGTACTATAAAAGGATCAAGGAATCACTGTTCTTCTGACCTACACCAAGCTAAGCATGTGCTTTGCTATCATTTCGCTATCAATTTTTCTGCCTGGACACACACATAATTTCCTGTTTCTGAACTTAGTCTTCCAGTTGATTCCAGGAAGACATTGCAAAGGACTGTATAGCACCATTGACTCGTAGAGACCACGATGAGTGGAATAATACAGGTATGGGACAGCACAGGAAATACTAGCATTACTTTTTAGATTTTGAAGAAGGTCTACGCTTTCTCACCTTTTTGGGTAATAAATATCATGTGTTTAGTTTTCTGGATAAACATTTTGAAAGTTTTCCACATGACAACATTGTCAGTCTTCCTGTGTTATTCCAAGATAATACTGGTTTTTTTTTTGGGGCACAGTACCTACAAATAGAAATATTGTGGTTGTTCCCTGCACTAATTAATCCATTTAACATATTTTCTAAGTACACGCTTTGAGTCAGACACTATTGATGAAATTAAGGGTACAAAAGCAAAATCTCTTAAAGAGTTGAATTCCTGAATCTGAACTGTCATAACTTTTATTATTCACAGTCACCCAAAGAACATTCGGACGGTCACAGACTATTAATAGCTGTGGTTGAACTGATTTATGTGAGAGAAAAATCCGCCTTCCTCTTCATATTTGTTTCAGTAAAAAGAAAGAAAAGAAAAAACAAAAAACTTGACTAACAGTAACTTTAATCTAAGAAGCAACAAAAATACTCATCTTCGAGTTCTCTCTTTCTATAATCAACACCAGCAGCCTAGTATATATTCACACATATCTGGTTGTAAGTTATATTCCTAATGAGTTGGTGGACTGCCCAAATACTAGCTAATGTTCCCTCCTTTTGCCAGTGAGAACACAATGACAAGTAAAGGGAAGCGAGAATTTGTACAATTGTACAAGACTGTTCTCCAGATTCACAAGGATTTGGTCTCAAAGTACTTGGCATTGTTCAAGCCACATATAAATTTCTCAATGTATTACCACACCAAACAAGTTTTTCCTGTTCCTTCTCAGGAAAATCTTCCTTAATATAAAAAATAACTGAGGACAAAAGTTACCAAAATTTTCAGCCTACTTTTCTCCTTGGAAGACCAAAGATTTAATGTCCTGTGAATGATTTCTTTTCCTGGGTTTAGGAAAATAAAACTATTTTGGACAGAATTGTTAAGTCAAACATCGTAAACTTACTGTGGTCTTAAGCTTGGGACCTTCATCTTAATTTATCAAGAGTGTCCTATCATATTTTTAGCCCTTTCAATCTAAAAGTGAAAGCAAAAGTGAAAGCTGCTCAGTCATGTCCGACTCTTTGCAACCCATGGACTATAAAGTCCATGGAATTCTCCAGGCCAGAATACTGGAGTGGGTAGCCTTTCCCTTCTCCAGGGGATCTTCCCAACTCAGGGATTCAACCCAGGTCTCTCGCATTGCAGGCGGATTCTTTACCAGCTGAGTCACAAGGGAAGCCCAAGAATCCTGGAGTGGGTAGTCTATCCCTTCTCCAGCAGATCTTCCTGAACCAGGAATGCAACTGGGGTCTCCCGCATTTCAGACAGATTGTTTACCAATTGAACTATCTGGGAAACAGGAAGTTAATTTAGGGGTGGAGGGTGCAGAGAAATTTTCTTTTCAAATTTATTTTGTGAATTAGCATTTGAATGTCTCAGAGGTTCTTGGCCAGTCTTACTACTTAAAGACACAGGATAACCTATTTTTAAAAGGCTTTTAACTAGCTACTGATATAATTTGTTATGCATTGTTTACCAGTTAATCTCTAAATTGCTCTTTTCTTTCAGTTAAAGAAGATACTTTGGCTCTACAATGCCACTGCACTTTTTTTTTTTAATGTGAATGATTGCATTATTTATTTTGCATGCTGCATTGCTTCAGTCGTTTCTGACTCTTTGTGACGCTGTGGACTGTAGCCTGCCAGGCTCCTCTGTCCATGGAATTCTCCAGGCAAGAATACTAGAGTAGGTTGCCATGCCCTTCTCCAGGGGATCTTCAGAACGCAGGGATCCAACCTGCATCTCTTTCACTGAAGGTAGATTCTTTACCACTGAGCCACTGGATAAGCCCTATTTATTTACTTGCCTGATAATTTAGATTCAATTTTATTACAATGTTGTAAGAATTGAAAACAAAATTGGTAACCCTTTCTGAAATAGATTCTCTTTCTTGGTACCCTCTTCATTTCTGAAAAGACATTTACGTATATTTAAAAGTGGGTTTAAGATAACTGATAGAAGTTCTCTTTCTTAACAGGCAGAATGCTAATTTCTGTGACAGGTTTCCCTTCAGTCTCACTGATGAGGAACTTCTCATGGGTTATTGTAAACGTTACATTCTCAACAGCAAACAATAAAGGTCTTTACATGACTGTCAATCTCTACACACACACAAAAAAAGCACAAACCACAATGTTAAAACAATCAAGTTCTTCCTTATAAAAACAATTTAAATTTATTTATGAAATTTGTGCCTCTCAACAACCATTATAAGAGACATATCTTGCCAGCTCACAAAATATACTCTATTTCTTGGTGAATAATACTCTGCAAGTGACTGAGCTCCATCTGGAGTCCAGAATTCTTCTGTCCAGGGCTCCATGTCTTCATGGAAGAGGATATCATAGGGCGTCCCCAGAGAAAGAGAAACAGGCATGGCTTTCTTTACATAAAAGAAGCCATTTTTGGCCTAAGCCTTTTTGTGATCTAAGCTTGGCCACAATACTTGCCCTAGGACTGGTCTCAGTAATTAAGGATATTGAAGGAACAAAAGGATGCAGGATGATAGCCAATATTTTATAATAACTTTAAATGAAGCAAAACCTATAAAAATTTGAATCGCTATATTGTACACTTGAAACTAATATTGTAAATCACCTATACTTCAATAAAAATATTACCAAAATAAAAAAGAAAAGAATGCAGGCACAAAGGACCGTTATCAGGCAAGAGGAGTAACGATAGCAAAGATGCTGCATCAGTTTTAAAGACTGGTGGTTAAGATTAGTCTGGAGCACTTTCTTGATCTGTTTTGTAGGATTTAAACTAAACTCCTCGGGCTCTCCAGTCCCTCAGTCCCTGAGGGGCTTGCCCCATTGCTCAGCTGGTAAAGAACCAGCCTGCCAATGCAGGAGAGGCAAGAGACAAGGGTTTGATCCCTGGGTAGGGAAGATCCCCTAGAGAAAGAAATGGCAACACACTCCAGTATTCTTGCCTGGAAAATCCCATGAACAGAGGAACTTGGTGGGTTACAGTTCACGGGGTTGCAAAGAGTCAGACATGACTGAGCATGCATGCCATGCAGACACTGAAACACTAGACCAACTAGAACCTAAGAGAGGAGTATGTTGACCTTTCTGACCCTCTGACTTCATGACTTCAATCAACTAAAGCTTGAACTCTGTTGACCTCCCAAGCCCCTTCATAAATATGTGTATATTGTTCAGTCATTCAGTTGTGTCTGACTCTTTGCGACCCCATGGACTGCAGCACACCAGGTTTCCCTGTCCATCACCATCTCCTGGAGCTTGCTCAAATTCATGTCCATTCAATCAGCGATGCCATCCAACCATCTCCTCCTCTGTCGTCCCCTTCTCCTCCTTCCCTCAATTTTTCCCAGCATCAGGGTCTTTTCCAATAAGTTAGTCTTTCACATCAGGTGGCCAAAGTATTGGAGCTTCAGCATTAGTCCTTCCAATGAATATTCAGAGTTGATTTCCTTACCCTTAGCTTAAAACTTCCCCACTTTTGCTACTGCGGAGACATGCTTTGGGAAAGATCCCTGGTGTACTCCTTTCTTGATGAAAGTAATAAATACTTCCTTCTCCCACTCTTTAACTTGGGTGTGTGTTTTGGCTCAACACCCACCAAGAGGCCAACCCAGTTTTAGTACCTTTAATAGAGGGTTTTCCCTGGTGGCTCAGTGGTTAATGAACCTGCCGGCCAATGCAGCAAGAGATGTGGGTTCAATCTTTGGGTTGGGCAGATCCCCTGGAGATGGAAATGGCAACCCACTCCAGTATTCTTGCCTGGAGAAGCCCTTGGACAAAGGAGCCTGACAGGCTACAGTCCATTGGGTCGCCAAGAGTTGGACATGATTTAGACTAAACAGCATCAGCAAACTTTCATGCAGTTTTTTGTTATTTGAACCAGGTGTCTGTTACGGGCTGAATTGTGTTCCCCAGATTCATATTTTGAAGCCCTAACACCCAGTATCTCAGATTGGAGATAAGGTTTTTGAAAAGGTTGTTACATTAAAATGAGGTCCTAGGGTGGGTGCTAATCCAATATGACTGGTGTCCTTATGAGAAGAGGAAATCCGACACACAAAGTCACATCAGGAATATACATACGCAGGAGGAGGACCACAGTCGGACACAGAGAGAAGGCGGCCATTTGCAAGCCATGGAAACTGACCTTAAAAAAAGAGAGAGAAAGAAAGAAACCAACCCAGCCAACACTTCAATCTTGGACTTCTGATCTCCAGAATTACAAGAGAACAAATTTCTGTGGTTTAAGCCACCCAGCCTGTGGTATTTCATGATGACAGCTCTTGCAGACGAGTAAGGGTCCCATATTTTCATTTTGTACTGGCCCGTGCAAATGATGTAGCTGGTTCTGACTTTTTAAAGGATAATTTGATCCTGCTTTTGGGTGATTCTAACCCATTTGAAAGGTGATTCTAGGAAATGTAGCCCAGTTTATCTAGGTTGGCAGCTCAGCAAAGGAGAGCAGGATGATTCCTAAGAAAGCAAATACATGCTCCTCCAGGCCCATGTCACACAATTTGTGGAATGTCAGGTGCATATTTAATACTTCACTGGACTCAAACGTGTGGAGACAAGGAGACATATTATGGACCTGGGTTTTGCTGAATTGAATTTCCATTAACCTATACCTGTTCAAGGCATAGAATTTGGCAGAGATCCTGAACATTTCCATGCGTACATGAGTGCTAAGTCACTTCAGTCCTGTGCGACTCTGTGAGACTCTATGGATTGTAGCCTGCCAGGCTCCTCTGTCCAAGGGATTCTTCAGGCAAGAATACTGGACTGGGTAGCCATGCCCTCCTCCAGGAGATCTTCCCAACCGAGGAACTGAACCCTTGTCTCATAGCTCCTGCATCGGTAGGTGGATTCTTTACCACTAACACCACCTGGGAAGCCCAGATGTTTCCATCAGTGTCTATAAAACTGTCCTTTAACTGACATTGCATCTTGACATTTCCAGTTTGTGTCTTACTTTAAAAAGCAGAAGGAGAGTTTCCTGGCTCTAAAACCATGAACCTTCTGAATTTATATAGGATTTGACACATTTACTTCTCGGCACCAGGGTGTTTGAAGCAGCCACGACATCCTAGCTATGATTGCATATTCATTACTTCTTTTATTTTATGGTGAACCTTTGCTTCAGTGCACTCACAACAAGATTGTATGCACTATAGCTGGGTGTTAACAGGTTTTTAATTTCGGTTGTTGCTGGAAGCACTGTATTGGAAATTAGACATTTTTAGTACTTCATTTATTGTTGATTTATTCATCCCTCTTGTCTATGGATACAGTGTCACTACAGTATGGTTTCCCAGTTCTGGATGCAAATGCCAGGGTTTAGAGCATGCCTCTTGGCAACTCACCATCATAGAATTGGCCATGCCAGCGTTAGTGCCTGGTGGCATCTGGCTTCCTGCTCTTCATTAAATGGGAGAAGACAGAAGAGTAATATTCTGATTTCTTGACTGAAATGGTTTCAGAAAAAAACCACTAAATCAAATAGACCTCAGACCTCAAATTCCCAGGGGAACAGCTTTGTCTTGCTCTGTTTCTGACACTCTTGCAGTCTTCCAGTAAACACTAATGCCTTGTCCAAAGTTGTGCAATTCCTAGGGGAGAAAAAGCAGTCTATTCCTTAAAATGCTTAAAAATTTTTTAAACATTCTAAAAATACAATATTTGAAACACCCTGCTTTTCAAAAACATAGTTTTCATGGCTCTTTCCCTAATGTTTAGGACAGGGCCAAGTGGATAAAAGGTTTTATGGCATTTAAAAATATATATATATTGAACCGAATGGGACTTCCCAGGTGGCACAGTGGTAAGGAATCTGCTTATCAATGCAGGAGACACATGAGATGTGGGTTCAATCCTGGGGTCAGGAAGATCCCCTGGAGAAGGAAATGGCAACTCACTCCAGTATTCTTGCCTGGGAAATCCCCATGGACAGAGGAGCCTGGCGGGCTACAGTCCATGGGGTCGCAAGAGTCAGATATGACTGAGCTCTGAGCACACCTGATTGAACAGAATGAAAGTATTATTCCAGGATATCTTGTTTCCCCAAATAATTCTTATTGTTTTACTTTCTCATTACACAGCAGCATTTACAAGGAATTAGATCCTAAAGTCTAAACAGAAACATTAATAGTTCTTTCTTTCAATACTAATATTCGCAGCAGTTATAATGAAGCCATCTTAGTTGATGCTAAAATTTCCCTATTTTCTCTATTTAATAATTAAAATAGCTGCTTATTTGTACAGGGCTTTGGAAGAGAAGTCTCAGAAAATGGTTTTTACGTGTGTCAGACTATTCATATTGCTGCAACCACGTTTAATGTTTTCCCCTTTTCCTCATTAATTGGGTAATTATCTCATGAAGTCCTTCCCGTATTAGAAATTAGCTGAAAAACGGTGCAGCAGGGGCAGTCAGAGGCACACGGCAGGGTGTTCAGCCATCTTCTCGTCTCCCAGGGGCAGCTCGCTGGGACTTGGAGAGCCTTGTTCTTGCCTTTCAGAACGTCACCTTGAAGCAGGCTTCCATCTCCGCACCCTTCATACAAAGTCGATGCTCCACCAGTGTTTACTCAGTGGGTGACTAACTAGTGATTCAGTTATTTTCCTGTTATGACAAGGTGGTGCTGAGTCAGCAGCATGGCTCACCTCCCAGAGTTTTCTTCACCACAAGCTCTTTCGGGTATGTGCCTGATTGCTGTCCTGAAAACGGATGAGGTTCCTCTCAGCGTGCGTGCTAAGTTTGCTTCAGTCGTGTCCGACTCTTTGCGACTCCATGGACTATAGCCCGCCAGGGTCCTCTGTCCATGGGATTCTCCAGGCAAGAGGACTGGAGTGGGTTGCCATGCCCCTCCTCCAGGGGATCTTCCCAATCCAGGAATTGAACCCACATCTCTTGCCTCTTACGTCTCCTCCATTGGCAGGCAGATTCTTTGCCACTAGAGCCACCTGGAAATCCCCATAATTGACTCCTTGACTTGTCGTTTGTTTATTAAATCAAACTTTTCAAAGAAGGCCTTATCTTTAAAGAAGGATAGATTTTTCCCTTCAATGTTGGAAGTTTGAAAGCTCTTCACAGTTAGCTCGGGCTTCCCTGGTGGCTCAGTGGTAAAGAACTTGTCTGCCAAAGCAGGAGACATGGGTTTGATCCCTGAGCCGGGAAAACCCCTGGAGAAGGACATGGCAACCCACTCCAGTGTTTTTGCCTGGGAAATCCCATGGATGGAGGAGCCTGGTGTGCTTGCTGCCGTCCACGCGGTCACAGAAGAGTAAAAGTCAGACACGATTTAGTGACTAAACAGCAACAGTTAGCTCTCCTGAGTGTACCCATTCTGAGAGGAGACCCATACTAATTTGACACAATAAGAACATGATTTTTTAAAGCTGAAGGAATATATTAGCTTTTCTCTATTTTTTATCCAGAAGTGTCTAATTCAGGATATGAACAATAAAAGTAAACGAGTCTTTTTTAAAATTTTGTTAATTCTCAGTGCCTTTCTGGGGGACATCTATTTCCCTTTTCTGTGAAGAAAGATGGAAGCCACCTAGGTTAGTCCTGTCACCCTGCCATGAGTCTCTTCTGGGATTCTGCTTTTATTTTGTTATGATTCTCCAACTCTTACCCCTTGACCAACCCAAATCCTGCCAGGCTTTCAAAGTCCCCTCAAGAACCATCTTCTCAGCAGATGGTCCCTAAACATTCCCAGCTACAGTGACTTCTTATCCACCCCAGACCTAACGTAACCTTCCAGTTAGACCATCCGTGATTAGTGTGTGCATTGTCTTTCCTCCCCAGGGAAGAAAAGAAGAGAGACAGAGACCAGAATATTCTCTGTTCTCCTATAATAGTGTTGGTTGAACCAGAGGTGATGAATAAAAGAATATCCAACCTAACAAAGTAGACTTGAGTTAGCAAAGGCACGAGCTGTCTTTTGAGGTTAAACGTAACTTCCTGTTCCATGGTATTGCTTTCCAGGTGGCATGGTTTGCAGGAAGGAAAAACTGCCACAGTTGAGCGGTTTATGCTTGCTCAAGGGACTGGGGGATTCAAAAGGAAACCAAGCCTACCTTGGATACAAGGAGAGACGTTACCAACAGTGGCAGCATGAGCGAATGGCCCTTGTTATTTGTTAATCCTATACAATTAACACTGACATGGGGAAAATATGGTTTTCAGGACTACAGTGTAATCACAACATATCCCAGGAAATCATGTAGGATTTAATGGCAGGTGTGAAATTAACCAAAGCTATTTTCATAAATGCTATAATTAACAGATTCCCAGGAAGAAGCCTTTCAGGTTCTGTAGAAATTCTCAGCAGTCCTTATGCATTTACTTGGGAAATGGTGGGTGTGCCCCTAAACTGGTTGTCTTGCTGAGATTTTGGCCTTTTCCTAATTTTAAGTAAAGCGGGTAAATATCAGAACCATGTCTGCTTATCAATTGCTATTCCTCCTTTGTTTCCTGTGTTTTAAAAATGTGTGTTACAGGTATTTGTTCCTGTTCAACTTTTGCTTCCACTAAAAACATTCTCTGTATTTGGCTTTGTTGTATTTGCCACTTAAGAATGCAGAATTTATTATTATGTGCTTAAAGCAATCATTTAACACTGACATTTTAAGCACGACAGTAATCCAAGTAATTGTCACCCATTCAGTTAACTGAAAATATCCTCACTTCCTGAGACAGCTAATTATAATGCAGTGTTACTATCTTTTCACTGTAAACATGTTTGTTTTTGTGTTTATTTTGGTTTAGGCTGTCTTCAAGGACGTCCCTACTCTCAAGACTTGGCAATCTGCCCTTATTCTTTCTCTGCTGTTTTCAGAAAGTAAATGAAGACACTATAGCCACAATTTTGAAGGAAAACAAGAGGGTTTTTGTTTTTCACGAGCTTTGCTTGTGACTTCAGGATTTTGAATTATGAGTTGTTTCTGAAAAATTGGATCAATTGTTATATAAACGGGGATTAATTTCTAAACATGCTCAACGGTTTTAAAAGATGGGATCAGATATCTCAGATACTCTCCTTCCACATAGCTCTTCAGCACTGCAGAAAGACAAAAGGGAATGCCTTTTTGGCTTCATAAGATTTGGGCTCAAATTCCTAGTATGGTTTTCACCCCTTGGGAAGCTCTACTATGATTTGCCTCGCATAGGGATTTTGCACTGTCCCTTCTTTTGAAAATCCCGTACATTCAGGAATCTAGAATTTCCTAATGTAGTATTGGATGTTTCCATTCAGAGCTAATTTAGAGGGTCGTTAAGTAGCTCATTTACTTCTATCACATCGTACCATATACTTTTCTTCATTTAATATACTGTACTCTTAAATTGGGGGCTTCCCAGGTGGCTCAGTGGTAAAGAATCTGCCTGCCAACGCAGGAGATGCAGGAGCTACGGGTTTAATGCCTGGGTCAGGAAGATCCCCTGGAGAAGGAAATGGCAATCCACCCCAGTATTCTTGTCTGGGAAATCCCATGGACAGAGGAACCTGGCGGGCTACAGTCCGTGAGGTCACAAAGAATTGGACACGACTGAGCAATTGAGTGTGCATACATGCACTCTTAAATTCCCTATTGAGTGCTTTCTTTTGTGTTTACCAAGTTAGACCTAATAATTAATGTTGTAAGGAGTAGTACAGAAGATATAACATGTTACATAAAAACATATTTTCACCGTGTTTCTAAACTTACTGTGTGTGTGCATGTCTGCAATTGCCCTCAGGGAGATGCAGCTCCAGGGCTGTATGTTGCTTCTGAACACAAACACTCACATACACTCACTCACACACACTGACGCATAAGTACACAGACACAGTACACGCAGACACATAGATACACAGAGACACACAGTCACACACACACTCACACACACTTACACTCATATCACACACTCACACACACACACACACACACACACACACACACACACAGAAGCTCGGCTGGAAAAATGTTTTGTTAGGGAATTTCATGGCAACCTCTCTAAATGACACTTGCTGCTTGTGATAACGGGTAGTGTGGGCATTTAGTAACAATCCCCCCAAAACATACCCACATGTGGAGCACCAACCACAACAGCAACATCTAAAGCAACACTTAATCCAATTTCTCTCTCCTTCTAAGGAGAGTCTTAGCATTCTAAGGAACCTCTCAGAAACCTGCTCCTTGCATCTCAATGTCCATAACTGGGTCAGATAACCTCCCAGTTGCAAAGAGGAGTTAGAGATGGGAACCTCTAGATTCTTTTTGCCTTGAGAGTTGGAGGGGGGCCAGTGACAGTCAGATTAGAAAGTGCTTCCTGGGAGCCAACTAATCGTTGCTACATGGTCTGTGCAAATCTTACAATTATTTTAATTAGCTGTTTTTTTATTTTCCTCATCCACAGGAAAGAGGTTCTCCCCCTCCTTCTCCCACTTCAAGCCCCAAAACTGGTAAACATTGAATTTATATTAGGATTCATATTAGGATTCTTTGGTCAAAATGACAACAATTAATATACATTTGCTCAAATTAAAAGAACAGTGGGAGTGGATAGCGGTAGAAGATAAAGGGAACTGGTCAATGGCCTCGGGGATGGCTAGACCCAGGGGCTTACGGGCTCTGATCAGAACACTTTTCCCCATAGTCATCCTCTGACCTGGAGCCAGAGTGGTTTCGTCTCATTCTTGTTTCATCAAACACCACCTCCACAGAGTGGTCTTCATGTTCTCCCAGCAGTCACACTGTATCTCCTTATCCGAGGTGTCCTTTTCATGACTATCCTTGGTCACGGGAAGTATCCTTATCCAGAAGCCCCTCCCACAGGGCAGCTGACAGTGAATTGAGGAGGAAGGACACATGCTTTGTCTCCTTGCCTTTTATTGGGACAACTCTTGAGGGCCATTCCAATTCCAGAGCATCAGTCAAGGACTCAGGTACACCCTCCTTAAGGGCCAGGATTTCCTTCTTCTCAACTCTTCATCCTCTAGTCAGAACAGGTGTCTGTGGATCTCAAGTTCTTTTCCTGGTGGGTCTTCTGCCTGCAGCACTGCCTCAGAGTGGAAGACTGTCTAGTAGGAGAGAACCAAACATTTCTGGGACCTCTGTTTACCTGGGTGTTCTGATCAGCATTCTCAGGTGTTTCCTTGGATAAAGTATACTTCAATAAGTGCAAAGATTAAGAAACTATCATTTTACAGGTCAGAGTTTCAATTGACAGAAATAGCACATCCTTGAAATATAAGAGTGTATATACAACATTAAGTCAGCCACTGTTGTTGTTCACTCGCTAAGTTGTGTCCTGTTCTCTGTGACCCCATGGACTTCAGAGCATGCTAGGCTCCCCCGTCCTTTGCTATCTCCCAGAGTTTGCTCAAGTTATGTCTAGTGAGTCTATCTCATCCTTTGCCACCCTCTTTTCCCTTTGTCTTCAATCTTCCCGAGCATCAAGGTCTTTTCCAACAAGTTGGCTCTTCACATCATGTGGTTAAAGCATTGGAGCTCCAGCTTTAGCATCAGTCCTTCCAATGACTATTCAGGGTTGATTTCCTTTGGGATTGACTGGCTTGATCTCTTTGCAGTCCAAGAAGCTTCTCCAGCACCACAGTTTGAAAGCATCAATTCTTTGGTGTTTAGCAGCACATTTTGCAAGTTGTGATCATACTTTTGTTTCAGGTTGATATCCCATGATTCTTACACCAGATGTGGCTTTTTAAAATAATGCTTTCATAATATGTTTGAAATATTCTTTTTTAAAAAAATATGCAGGCAAAGTACTTATAAAAATACAATTCAAATATAACTTTGAAGATGCAAAATTATTTATAGAAATTATTTAAATGATTCATAGGATATGTATTATTATTTTAATTTATATGTATTATTATTTTAACTTAAGATTTCCTTAAGATTCTCCATCCATAGCAAGTTCACAACAAATAGGTCGGGTTCTCGTTACCTTTCTTTCCTAACTTGGTTGTAATTTCTGACATTCTATTTCAGTCTACCAGGTGCACGAACAGTGATTTCTTTGGAAATGTGGCTTAAAAGTTAGATTTATTTGCCCTGGGGAAACAGGCTCAGTAGTCATGGTGGAAGGTCAGTTTCCAGAAATGTCTAGCAGTATTTGGCCACTTGTAGATGTTTCAATATGTACACCCACGTGTATATATTGATACAGAGGCTCAAACATTACTCTGAAGGAATTTAATTAGCTCTTTAATTTCTAAATTTCCTCAGAGCTATCAACACAAATTACTTTTTATAATAGGTGGCTAAATAAAACAACTCAGAATTAAATTGGAAAGAAAAAGTGTTGATATATTATGTGTTTTGTTGTGATAATTATGAGAATATATGCCCCTCTATTTTAAGTCATTACTTAAAAGTTTTCAAAAACAATATGCATTAATAATTACTAAAACCTATCTTGATATAATTGGAAGAATTTAAATTTTATTTCAACAGCTAGAACACGTCTCTGAATTCAAAAAAGGAGAAGAGAGTGAAATTTTGATTATTTTCCTCATTATTTATTTAGAAAATACTATTATTATTATTGGTGAGAGAATAATTTTTGGCTAATATTAAATTGACACCTGTTATGAGACAAGTATTAGGCTTCCCTGGGGGGCTCAGATAGTAAAGAATCCGCCTGCAATGCAAGATACCCGGGTTTGATCCCTGGGTTGGGAAGATCCCCTGGAGGAGAGCATGGCAACCCACTCCAGTATTCTTGCCTGGAGAATCCCATGGACAGAGGAGCCTGGTGGGCTACAGTCTACGGGATCGCAAAGAGTCAGACATGACTTAGAGACTAAGCACAGCACATGAGACAAAGTATACATTCTCCCTTTTGATTGCTCCATGAAAACTTTGAAATAGGTATTGTAAGTAGGTATCTTAAATAGGTATTATTTTAGAGAGATTAAGTACTTTTCTCAGGGCTTCGAAGGTGGTTCAGTGGTAAAGAATCTGCCTACCAATGCAAGAGATGTGGGTTTGATCTCAGGGTCAGGAGGATCACCTGGAGGAGGAAATGGAAACCCACTCCAGTATTCTTGCTGGTAAAATCTCATGGACAGAAGAGCCTGGTGGACTATAGTTGATAGGGTCGCAAAGAGTCAAACATGACTTAGGTACTGAACAACAACGCTGATCTTATGTATATAATCATGCATCTTGCCAGTGCAATTGTTTTTGAAGCTAACTGCTTTTGCATTATTGTTCTAATTGTTAATCAAATTTCCATTAGGCATCAAGTATTTAGCTATTTTCTCTGATAAAGTGTTTTGTAAACATTTTAACCAATTAGACCAGGCAGATACTGGCAAGGTAAATGTTCTTCTGACCAACAGATTAGCTGCAGAGGTAAGTGATTTCATGAAGTCAGAAGGAACGCTTCAATAATAAATGTGACAAAACTGCATTTCTGCTTCCTTCACTGGTGTCATTCAGTCTGGAGCACTAGCTGTCCTAAGCTCTCATATATCTTCATTATCATAAAGCAGCGCTACATTTGCTTATACTTCACTCTAAGAAAATTTCTCTTGGAAAAATAAATTCATTCTGTTGTAATATTACATCCAGTATTTGTTACTACAGAGTATTAAAGAAAATGCTCTTTGGGGTAGGGGAAGGAAGGATTGTGAGTTTGGGATTAATTAGCAGGTGCAAACTAGTATATATAGGATGGATAAACAAAGGTCCTAACATACAGCATAAGGAACTATATTCAATATACTGTGATAAACCTGTGTAAACATCCTGTGATAAACCTGTGAAAACGCATCTATATATGTATTACTGAGGGGCTTTCCAGGTGGCACCAGTGATAAAGAACCTACCTGCCAAGGCAGGAGACTTAAGAGACACGGGTTTGATCCCTGAGTCGGGAAGATCCCCTGGAGGAGGGACAGCAATCCACTCCAGTATTCTTGCCTGGAGCATCCCATGGACAGAAGAGCCTGGCGGGCTACAGTCCACGGGGTCTCACAGAGTTGACACGACTGAAGGGATGTGGCACGCACACATGTATGACTGAGTCACTTTGCTGTACGGCAGAAATTACAGCATTGTAAATCAACTATACTTCCATACATTTTTTAAAAAAAGAAAATAGTATTAGTAAATGGAAAAACATGATGTCCTAAGGCCAAAACACACATGTGAAATAAAATATATTATTTTCAGAAAGGTAAACGGACTTTGGTTACCTTTCCTTCAAGATGTAACTTTATTTTTGAAGTTTGATTTCATTTTCTTTTTCTACTGGAGGATAAGTTGCGTCTGCCTCTGCCCCTCTCTGATGCCTCCCACTCTCATTCAGAGACTGTCACTGGAAATAACAGCCTTAAGAGTTTGGGAGTCTCTTTGGAGTCCTTCAACATACTCAATCCCTGTTTTCTCATTAGAACATTCATACTTTTGTGCCTCAGTGGGAATGATCAATTATTTCAATGTCAGTAGTGATACTATTACCCCTAAGATTTAGCAATTTTCAAAGATCTTTTAACTTAATTAGAGGCATTTTTTGTAAATTGAATTAAACCTGTTCAAAGTACAATATGTTATGTTAAAAGTATACTACCCCAATTGGCCAAGGAGACAGAATTTTAGGGAGAAAAATCTAGTTGAAAAATGCTAACCTCCAGATAAACTTGTGAAGTTTTCTTTTTTGAGAAAGCTTTCTAAATATTGGAAGAACGGGTGACAGTTTTGTCCAAAGCATTTTGTTAAATGTGAATGTACACTTTTGTTAAAGTATTTCCCCCAATACTTGAAACCATGACAAAGCAACAGCAGATTTGGACATTTTAATAACTTTGGTTAAAAAAAGAAAGCTGATGCCATTTATAATTTATATAGATTAATCCAATAACCAGCACACGATTATAGTAATATAGTAACTCATTTTTTACTGTTATTTCTTTCCAAATAAATGTTTCTTCATCTTGACACACACACACACACACACACACACACACACACACACACACACACACACACACACATATATATTTTAACCTCGTTTTCTTTTAAACATGATGTCACAGTGAACTTGCCCAAAGAGTCCCTACCAGTCAAACCATGGAATGATTCACTGCCGTGTACTTATGAGACTTTTCTCAGCTGCTGCTGCTGCTGCTGCTGCTAAGTCACTTCAGTCGTGTCCGACTCTGTGCGACCCCATAGACGGCAGCCCACCAGGCTCCGCCATCCCTGGGATTCTCCAGGCAGGAATACTGGAGTGGGTTGCCATTTCCTTCTCCAGTGCATGAATGGGAAAACTGAAAGTGAAGTCGCTCAGTCGTGTCTGACTCTTAGCGACCCCATGGGCTGTAGCCTACCGTGCTCCTCCGTCCATGGGATTTTCCAGGCAAGAGTACTGGAGTGGGGTGCCATTTTCTCAGCTACCGTTTAGAAAATCCTGATGAAGGTTTTCTCATCCTCAGTCACCCCTCCTCATCACCCTCACCTTAAAAAAGTAGTTCGTGGGCTATCGATGGGGCCAGAGAAGAGTTCAAACTCCTACACAGGCTGACCAGGCTTCTTTCACTTCTGTAGCTTTGTCCTCTATCAGCACTACTTAGTGATAACAAAGACCTTCTCCAACCAATTCAACGGATTTCCTAGTTTGGAAATAGGACTTTATTCCTCTGAGAAAGGCCTGTGTGATGGATGCCCTCCCGGGTTTCCTGCCCACTCCCTCACCCCGTTTGTCTAATTCCTCTTCGCTTCACAGATCTCAGGATTTGGTCCTTCACAGACCTAAGGACTCCTGTTCACTGTAGGAGAGAGTTGAGGAATGCATTCCATGCGTTTTTTTTTCTTTCCTTCAAAGCAATTTTGGTATTATTATTATTGTTTTTTTAGTATTATTGCACTGATGGATCATAGAAATCTTGTTTGATTTCAGGTCTCTATAAGGACTGGGCACGGAAGGGGGATATATGTGTGTCATATGAAATGTGGTCCAGAGAAATAGGTTTCATTTAATAGCTGAATACTGGATGACCTCCTGATTCCTCACGCCCTCTGGCAGCTCACCCCGGGAGCGATAGAGGGGCTGCCTGCACGAGCCGAGGAGTGGCTGCCGGTCTCAATGTGATTTTGCAATGATCTGTGCTCTATGGCTGCCTTCATAACCCACAAATCAATTCCCACTGTTCGTATTACACACCCCAGTGGCAGAGGCCATTTGTTATCCTTTTGATGGTCATACTCTTTGTCCATAACCAAGAAAGATTACAGGAGAAGGAGAGAAGGGTTGAAATGTGGATGAAGATATTAGGCCGTGGCACCATGTGTCACAGTCTGCCTTGCGTATATACAAGAATGAAAAAGGTACTTTCTTTCAAGGCAATCTGGAAACATGAATGCACAATTGTCTTTTGAATAAAATCTATTTCAAGAACAATATATGCAGGGAGCATTGTGGATGAAGTTCTATATTAGTGCCTGTTTGTATTTCAGGTGTAAGTTCAAAACCATTAGGAGAGAAGGACTCATGTAGACTTTCTTGTCGTTCCAGAATTGTTTATGAGGATATACTTGACTAGTTTTGTTCAGTTAATGAGCTTTTGGATGCATCCTTTTATTTGGCATCATTTAACATCAACTGATTCTTTTATTAATTTCTATCTTTGCTGTGTCCAGTTTTTTAAACTCTGATTGATGCCAAGGTTTTCTCAATCCTTTAAATCTAGATGGTATAGTTACTATTAGGCAAACAAATAGAAATAAATACTTAGTTGTGTTGACTACGTATAAGAAAATTAATATTATGAATTATATATAGATGGTATGCAATGAAATCTTGGTGTTATTTATCCTAAATCAAACATCCTATAAATGAATATGTGTATCAGAATGTGGCTGGGAAACCCTTTATTGGTGAAACTAATGGTAAAAGTATGACTTGATAGTGAGTTCTAGGCATAAATATTTGAACTGCTTAGTCATTTCATGTCAATAAGTGAAAAAAACAGTGGAAATTTCCAAAGGTCAAAGAAGCTACTGTCTTTTCTGTTTTGCATCATTTGAGATTTTCCAGTTTTTTGCAAACAACACAATGTCAAATCTGTGTTTGATTTTCTCTTCTCTTTGAAGAGGCAAAACAGTGACAGAATAATTAACTGGAGAGGAGACCATGCACAGAATGTTTTCCTTCAGCAGTGTAGCAAGTCCTGGGTTTCATTTCACATGATGGTAAATGCATTCTGGAATCCTTCTGTAAGAGAGGCACTCTCCTGACAATTTTACTGTTGGTAAGCCAGAGCTTCTTGGGGGCCCGTTTCCTGTTTGACTGTTCCTCATTTGATTAACTAAAAAGCACGCTTAGTACAAGATGGCACATAGTTTTCAGTGAGATGATGCTCTCCACCTTCATGGAAAAAGACACCCAAGAACAACAACAATAAACTCAATGTCAAGTTCAGTACCTTATTAGTCCTGTACAGACCAAAAGGCTAAAGTCATGGATTGGAATTTTAAAGGGAATAATGGATTTTCTTTCACTGACTGTTGTTAGTTTTTCTTCTTTTTACCTCCCAAAGACTTAAGTTTTATTACTTATCTTCTTCTGGAGGTACAATTGCTATATTTGATAGCCTTCAGAGAGAGATGAGATTTTGTATATAAAATCTTTGGAATCTGTCTATGAATTCCAATCCTGTTAATGTTCCCACAATGCCTCGAACTGCTGTGGTTAGTTAGTCACTAAGCCCGTGAACTGCGTACCACGGAACCAGCTTCTCCCTTGGTAACGTGTTTACAATCAGGACTAATTTTGGTTTAGGAATTTGCTGAATTATTCTAGAATAATTCTAGGATTAGAATTATTCCTAGTAATTCTAGGAGATCTCTTGTGTCTCGTGGATTGGCAGGTAGATTCTTTGCCACTGAGCCACGTGGGAAGCCCAGTTCATATACCATCCCATCCACCTATTTAAAGCACACAATTTAAAGTTTTTAGGATATTCACACTCCTGCAACCATCATCCCAGTTCACTTCAGAACATCACCCCAGAAGAAACACAGGACCCATACACAGTGAGGACTCTTTCTTTTCCAGTTCCCAACTCCTCCTTTTTTTTTCTTTTTTTGCAAACGATACTTTAAAAATTTTTTTGAAAACATCTCCTGCTGTCAACACCACACAGAGAGAGGAAACCAGAGCTTAATCAGAATCATTGTATCTCACTCTTTCATGTTTAGTTTCAACAGAAAATATCAGTATTGTATTAAAGAATACAAGAGTTCTTAAGTTTCAAATTCTGATTCATGTGTTTTTAGTGGTATGTTAGTCATTCACTTCAATTTTCAAAATGAAGTTGTTAACTTTGAACCAGTTACATGCCAATAATTAAATCTAATCTTAATAGAGAGGGATCCTTGTGAGTATGTGAGGTAAGCAGGACTATGGTATAAACTGTAAAGATTTTTTTTTTTTTTACAAAAGTGGTTTGTTGTTTACAGTGGTGTATCTTCATATTTCTTTAAATAATTTAATTGTAACACACATAACCTATAATGCAGCATCTTAACCATTTTAAGTGTGCAGTTCGGTTGTAAGTGCATTCACATGGTTGGGTAACACATCTCTGCAGCTTTTTCATCTTGTAAAACTGAAACTCTGTACCATGAGCGGACTTCCCTCCATCTCTCCCCTGGACCCTGGCAAACAGCATTCCGCCTCCTGTCTACGAATTTGACTACTCTGGGCATCTCACATAGGTAGAGTCACACAAGACTTTTCTTTCAGTAACAGGCTTATTTCACTTAGCATAATACTTTCAGTGTTCATCCATGCTGTAGCATGTGGCAGAATTTCCTTCCTTTATAAGGCTAATAATTATTCCACTTGATTGACAGCTACGCTTTTTCCACTTTTTGGCTATTGTGAGTAATGCTGCTATGAACATAGGTGTGCACACATCTTTTTGGGATCTTGCTTTGAATTCTTTTGGATAAACACCCAGAAGGAGTATTGCTGGATCATATGGTTGTTGTGCTTTTTTAATTTTTGAGGATCTATTGTAGTGTTTTTCATACTGATTATATGGTTTTATATTCCCACCAACAGTGTTTAAGAGTTCAATTTTTTTCAAATTCTCATCAACATATTATTTTGTCTTTTTTTTTTATGATAGTAGCCATCATATTAACAACAGGTGCGAGGAGATATATCATTGTGGTTTTGACTGGCATTACCACATCCATACTTTTGTATTTTGTGGGATCTTAGTTCCCCAACCAGGGATTGAACCCGTGTCCTTGACAGCAACAGCTCAGATTCCTAACTGCTAGAACACCAGGGAATTCCTGACATCCATGTACCTGTATGTTCCCCTTTAGTAATCCATTGTAGTGAAAAGGACCGTAACTAGTTTGAATCCCAGGTGGCTAAGAAATACTTTGATTCAAATTTACTTTCACTGTGTCTTCTTTATCATTCTCAAAATATCTTATTTGGGGTTGTAGTTAAGCCCAGGACTTATCTACTATTTCTTTGTTTGTAGCTGTTCCTCAGCTGCTGCTAACACTGCATCTGGAGAATTCTTCAAGCATCTCTGTTTTGTGCTGACGTCAGTGTTTTCAGAACTTGAGTTCGCTCAATGGCAAAGCCAGGGCTTCTGGTACATCATCCTGCTGATGGCTTCTCTCTGGTTCCTGAGGCTCTACCTGCATTATCTCAGCCAGTGGTTTTTCCTCCAGGCCATTTCAACTCCTGTTACAAAGTGAGTTCTTCCCCCGAAAGTCAAAGGAATGCATTTTCATCTTGAGAGGCCAATGAGAGTGCAAAACTCCTCTCTCACCCACTTACCATAAGACCTAAAATGCAGGTATGAGTTGAAAAGACAAAAATGTCTTTAAGAACAGGGATGTCTATTACAGTTAGATTCTCATTTTGGGCCTGTGTATACAAATATATAACTGGTGCATCAATATTTATTTAAAAT
Organism: Okapia johnstoni; assembly: GCA_024291935.2. Lineage (NCBI taxonomy): Eukaryota > Metazoa > Chordata > Mammalia > Artiodactyla > Giraffidae > Okapia > Okapia johnstoni. The sequence goes on along the minus strand of CM044306.1, from coordinate 139,591,388 downwards.
TTAGCAGATTCAAATATGTTCTAGTATCTGAGTAGAACCCAGAAGGGAATTTAGCAACAATATTTTATCCTATTTTGATTTTATCAGAGTGAGACTTAGGCTGAGGGTATATTAGAAGTAATATAAGTATGGTTTATCATCTATCCTCAGAGAAGCAAAGATTGCTCCTTCAGCAAAATGATTGAATCTAAACAATTACCAAACTCAGGCCCAGGCAGCTTTCTGGGCCATTATCCTCTGGAAAAAGATGATACTGTAAAGGTTATCTCTCCATAAACATGATTTCAGAGACACTGTAGATAGACAGATAGATGTCAGTACAAGTAAAATTCATTTTCTCAAATGTAGATGGTACAGATAAAAACAAAGATGTGTGTATATTTTCAATTAAGAAGATTGTAAACTAAGACACTTTGAAAAATAATATGTATGTTTTACATATACATATACAGTTATTGGTCATCTTTTGGAATTAAATCACAAACTTCTATATATATTATAGCATATGAAAATTTAAATATACTGAATAACTATATCTTCATGGGAGAGTGAAATAAGTCTTGTATTTCTTCCCTCCTTCCTCCCCCCTCCCTTTTTTTTTGTGTGTGAGAGTTTCTAAAGTAGAAGAAATAAATATTATGTGCTTGGGACATTTGCTTTATACTATTTGCTCTGTTACTCTTTCAGTAGGAAAGGCAGCTCTGTCTTTGTTGGTTGGTAATGAAATCAATACCTGCACAAATATCTCGGTAGCTCAGTTTGTCTAATTTCTTAAGCAACAGAGGGTCTAAGCTCAAGAGAGAAGGGGTATATGTATACACACAACTGATTCACACTGTCGCATAGCAGGAACTGACACAACATTGTAAAGTAATTATTCTCCAATTAAAAAAAGAAAAGAAAAAGAATCATAGGACCTAAACACTGGATATTTTGTTGATTATTGTCTAGTTCCACAGGCTTGAATCATACATTAGTTCCACGTCATGTTGTAGTTATGGGACATGACAAGAGCTACAGCAACACTGAGAATTTTTCTGTTTTTACTCTATGTTAGGTCCTCTGATAAAGAAATGTACGCACCTTATTTTATTTGATACTCACAGTGGCCTAACAACAAAGCAAAAACTTTCCTTCAAAGCAAAGGTCAAGGAAAGGATAAAATGAAGAACTCTTTTTAGTAGAGAACTGATAAGCAGGATACACAAACAGGATTAACTACAGAATGGCTTTATGAGGCTGAAACACAGGGGAGGGAAAAGTGAGAGTCAAGGATGGCTCACTTTGCTTGGAAAGAGGGTGCCAAGGTCTGGATGAAGGCTTCTTGAATTACTGGGCTCCCCTTGGATTCAAGCTTCAGATCCTAGGTTGTGTCAAGTTGTCCCTTTAGATGTTTCGGTGGTCAGCAGTGTTGCTGTTGTTGTATGTAGGGGCTCTAGCTAGAGAATCGTAAGCAAAATCGTTCAGCTATGTGAAACTTGCAGAGAATTATGAGATTTATTTGTATTTCTGATTTCTGTTAAATGCTGAGTTGTTACTAAGTCCACTGATATACTTTGATTTCAGATAGCCTTCTAGTGAGTATGTTGACCTGCTGGGTAGTTTTTAGTCTGAAGAATGCTCTGCTCAGTGGATTAAAATGGTATCCTTTCTATGACTGCATATGAAATTTACGAAAACAATGCACAAGGTAGAATTTGCCATTTCCTTGAAAGTGAGCTGTTGAGATTCTAAGGCAAAGATGAAGACTTCTAACACTTGATTTTGAGATGCCATTAAGTGTCACATTTTCTGTATTAAAAAAAAAAAGCACATTGTTCTGCAAAGTGTTTTGTTTGCTTAGCATTTTGTAGAATTCCTCTCCTTTGTACATGTGGCTGCTTTGTTTTCCCACAGATTCCGTTTTTCCCCCCTCACGGTGGAGCTCTGCTACCCAACCTCTTCCCTTCACATCGCAGAAGAGATGCTTGTGGTTGTGGTGGGGCCTTTAATGCTGAACGCAGTGGTCCTTCCCTTGGTTCTGATTAGATGGGGCTGTCAGCAACTGTTTGCCTTCTGCCCTGATGTCCTGTCAAAGTTAATCATCACCATGGGACTGTGGGCAGTTCTGGACCCACTGGCAGTATTTATTGTGGATACTGTCCTGGGGGTAAGTCAAGTAAAATAATCGGGATATGAGTCCTTGACATAGAATGTAATGTTAGTGCACACATCAGTTGACACGGGAAGTTTTGATAATCATGCCCAATTCAATACGCATCTTAAATTGAAGTTACTCATTTTCTTCTCATAATAAAAATTTGTGGATGTCTAATGCAATCATTGTAAGTGTAATTTTAGCTATGTTAAACACTTGCAAAAAACAGAAAATAGTGGAGATTAAATCCAAACTAATTGGTACATTTTCAAAAATTATTACAAGGAAGGTTTCTTTTGTAAACTTTTTGGTAATTTTTTTTTAATACAAAGGATTTTCACAGCCAAACTTTGTAAAAAGTAATTGTACGGTAGTTCCTTTACTCAATTAGGTTATTTATTTCCTTTCAATTTAACACTCTGTCATAATAGATAAACTCAAGAAGAAGAAGAAGAGCTTTTTAAAGATTTCTAAATAATAAATAATTTAAAAAACTTCTCCACAGGCATTTGACATTTGTGATGTTTATCAAATGACAAAACAGTGCATTTTCACTCTAAAATATATAGTTTGAGATTTCATAATTAACAATGATATACTACAATATGAATATGTATAACACATGCTAATAATGATTTAAATCAAATATTCATTCATGACATTATCTTAATTCATGTAATAATCTTCCTTAACTGCTCTATTTCTCCTTTTAAGAAGATGGTTTTTCAACTGGTGTATATGTGTTTCCATTCTATTCATTGTGTCCAGCAGATCATAGGTTGGAGAAGGAAATGGCAACCCACTCCAGTATTCTTGCCTAGAGGATTCCATGGTCAGAGAAGCCCAGCAGGCTACAGTCCATGGCCTCGCAAGAGTCGGACACAACTTAGCGACCAAACCACCACCACCACCAGATCATAGCAAGGGGATTTTTGATGGACTCTGCTTGTTAATTGTATTTGAAGTAGATTCTGCCAATAAACAAACCAGTCAATCCTAAAGGAAATCAGTCCTGAATATTCATTGGAAGGACTGATGCTGAAGCTGAAGGTCCAATACTTTGGCCACCTGACGGGAAGAACTGACTCATTGGTAAAGACCCTGATGCTGGGAAAGATTGAAGGCGGGAGGAGAAGGGGGCGACAGAGTATTAAATGGTTGGAAGGCATCACTGACTCAATGGACATGAGTTTGAGCAAGCTCCAGGAGTTGGTGATGGACAGGGAAGCCTGGCGTGCTGCCGTCCATGGAGTTGAAAAGAGTCAGACACGACTGAGTGACTGAACTGAACTGAACTGCCAATAATGGCTTCCCTGGTGGCTCAGTGGTAAAGAATCCATCTGACAATGCAGGAGACAAGGATTTGATCTTGGGTCAGGAAAATCCTCTGGAGTAGAAAATGGCTACCCACTCCAGTATTCTTGCCTGGGAAATCCCATGGACAGAGGAGCCTGCCAGACTAGTCTATGGGGTTGCAGAAGAGTTGGATGTGACTTAGTAACTGAACACACACACACACACACACACACACACACACACACACACACACACACACACACACACACAGGAGTGTTACATTCATCTGTTAGAATCCAAGTCAGCTTCCATCAGGTCTGTACATAGACTTCTGTACTGGTTCTGAGATGGCCTTGCTGGAGGCTACTTTCCTGTAGATGACATCAGAGGCCCCAGGGTAAATTAACAGAGAGTGTTTTGTCAGCTGCCTTTGATACAGTGGACTATTCATCTGGTGACCTCTCTAGGGGATCTATCTGGTTGGAACAGGAAAGCTGCTCCAGGAGGGCTGTGGACTCTCTGCATGAGGAGATCTCAGAAGATCATAAAGGGCAGCTGCTCATCCTCCCAGATGGCTTCCCGTGTGGTGTTGCAGTAGGACCAGGCTGGCTCCTCACCTTCTCAGTAGACACACGAGACCCCAGGAGGAGCTGGGAGATAGCAGGGGCGATGGTCCTGCTGGAATGTAGATAGCATCCTTCTCTCCCCCTCCTGCTCAATAATCCTTGGTGGCAAGTCTTCTGCTTACGAACCTGGAGTCCACAAGAAATAGGAACGTGGACAAAATCCAGTTGGCCCCAGCCAATCCACTCAGAATGAGAATGAGGCTAATCAAAGGGGTGAAAGAGCTTAGGATGGGATGGAAAACACAACCACTTCTAACTGTAGCCCACCAGGCTCCTCTGTCCATGGAATTCTCCAGGCAAGAATGGTGGAGTGGGTTGCCACACCCTTCTCCAGGGAAACTTCCCAACCCAAGGATTGAACCCAGGTCTCCTGCATAACAGGTGGGGTTCTTTACCCTCTGAGCCACCTGGGAAGTCCCTCTAATGGATCAGGCTCCCTCTTCTGACCTGTCATCAGGTGGTCCATGGTACTGAGGCTTCAGAGAGGGGTCACAGACTAGAACCTGAAAGCAACTCTTCCAAGGACCAACAAACTGTCATTGGCACACGATTGTACCTCTCATCCTTTGCATGGAGACTAGACACTGGGTACATCAGCAGGCTTGAAGCACAGTGCTTTTAGTTCATTTTAATAATGTTAAATTTACATCTTGCAGAGTCAACAGTCACACTTACCTGCAGGCTGTAAACAGGGGCCCTTCCTCTCAGAGGTAAGAAGTCTGCATTCTCACACAAGGCTAAAGAAGCCATTAGTGGACTGAGAACCTCAAGGGCTCTAGCCTTGTTGTGAGCAGCCCGGAACCCTGAGCAAGGGAAAGCCAGCCTAGTGAACAGCCAAGGCAAGGGAGACGCCTTCTCAGATTTGCTGCCCAAAGTCCTAGCAACAGGCTTACAGTTTGCAAGGGAAATCCATTTACTTCTGTAAATCCCAGAATAGCACATAGAAATAAGTTCTGGAGTGGTGGTGGAAAAAGCAGCAGTTGAGAGCTGGAACATCAGTAACAGAGATTTTGATGTAAGAAAAATACAAGTCAACCTCTCCAGGCTTCTTATTTTTCTATACATGTATATTATGGATTCTTTTTAAACATGGGTTTTGCTGTTTAGTCACTATAGTCACGTCTGACTCTTTTGTGACCCCATGGACTATAGTCCACTAGGCTCCTCTGTCCATAGGCTTTCCCAGGCAAGGATACTGGAGTGGGTTGCCTTGCCCTCCTCCAGGGGATCTTCCCGACCCAAGGATCAAATCCACATCTCCTGCATTGCAGAAGGATTCATATCTATACAAAGATCAGTTTAATAAATATTTTTTAAAAAAGTAGAGAAAGACGTCCTTCTCACTTACATTGGGGAAAAAACACCTTATTTACATTTATATGGCATATGTCTTCCACTTGAGATCATGAGAGTCATAATTAAAGAACACTTGTGTTTTATAAAACTCAAAGGTCAAAGATGTCATATGACAACATCTTAGGTACACAGCATTTTACATTTGCTTTTAAAGACCTCTTTGCCTTGTATTTATTTCTAACCCAATATAGAATATATTTTTCCCTGTTTAAAATAAAGACATTATTAAATTGACCTAATGTAAACTTTTGTTTTCAAGCTCGCATTAAATAGCTTGATAACTTTTTTTATAAGTTTTTAAAATGAGCCATCTAGTTTACACACAGCACAAATTAAATTTCTTTCAAATCTGCTTCAGAAAGAGAAGAATCTTTCCACCATGGTATTTAATTTCTTCATATCTTGTGCTCATTAAATCAGAAGTTAATAGTACATAAATAAAACATGGCTTTTACTTTATGAATTGCATGTAGAGTGCACTCATTTAAACGCTCATAGAGAAAATGAGAAAACCCTGGTAAGCAGCCATGCAAGCCCAGTCTTTTCCTTTTCCTTCCTGCAACTGAAGATATGATGAGCTTGAGCACCTTGAACGTTTAATTTAAAAACAAATTATACTATCAGATGGTCTTTGCATACTTAAATTATCTAACATGATGATCAGTGTTTTTTCCTTATTATTATTATTTTTTTAATTTGTATCTTCTTTTGTCAGCGACTTAGACAGAGCGGGGAGACTCCGGTAGCTGATGCAGCAAAACTGTACTGGATGTTTGAAAGAACCATGCAATCTGGAATTCTTGGTGTGATGCTCACGGTGCTACTTTATGTCCTACTGTTCATCATTTCGTCTCTGATTTTATATGTGTATTGTCTCAGGTAAGGTGTTTCAGTCCTGTTCTTCAGAGCGTTCAGCCTCCAGTCTTGTTATCTGTTGAGGCTGTGAGAACATGGTTAAAGAAGAGAAGGTAGGTCCACGTCTCCACGTCTAAGGTAGAGATCTCTTTCTTGTGTGTAGAAGAATAGCCAAGAAATTATTTGAGCTTTGGGGAATGTTTTCTCCTTTTCAGGGAGAACTAATTTTGCTGTGAATCATTGCACTTGTTTCTTCAAACCAAGGACCAACAAGAAACAAGCAGCAATCTCATGATACACAATGACATTCTGGAAACTTTTCTGGGAGACTTGTCTAAATTTCTCTTTTCTTCACTCTTCCAACTCAATTTCTTCCCTCTCTCACCACTCCCGCCAAAATCACCATGAGAAGAACCATCCTTCAACGTTGAGCCTGAATATCATAGAGGTAGACTTGACAGGTTGTTAATTTAGCAAGCAAATTATGTGGGTGGAGAAAAGCAAGGAAAGTCCAAATACAAGGCTGTATAAAAGTGCTGGGAAGACTCTCCCCTCTGTCGGTGGCTTCCTTTGCTGGCAGAAGCTTTTTGTTTTGATACAGTCCCGCTTGTCCAATTTTACTTTTGTTGCCTGTGCCTTTTAAAAGTTTTGAATTTATTGCCAAAACTGATGTCACGAAGCTTTCCTCCTATGTTTTTTGATATACATTTTACAGTTTCAAGCCTTATATTTGTACTTAATCTATTTTGAGTTGATTTTTGTGGATGGTTTAATATAAACATCACATCTTACTGTTTTGCATGTAGATATCCCGTTTTCCCAATACCATTTGTTGAGAAGACCACCCTTTCCCCATTGTATACTCCTGGTGCCCTTGTTAAAGATCAGCGGACTGTATGTGCACGGACTTATTTCTGGGCTCTCTAGTTTGTTCTGTTGCTTTTGTGTCTACGTTTATGCAGTACCGTACTTTTATAATTACTGAAGTTTAATAATATAATCCAACAATTGCAGTTCTGGAGATTGATTCAGAAAATTAAAATCAGGACCTTAAAGAGAAATTAGCACCCCCATGTTCATCGGAGCACTATTCACAATAGCCCAGCTTCCCTGGTGGTTCTAATGGTAAAGAATCTACCTGCAATGCAGGAGACTCAAGTCTGATCCCTGGAGAAGGGAATGGCTACCCATTCAAGTAGTCTTGCCTGGAGAATTCCATGGACAGAGAAGCCTGGTGGGCTACAATCCACAGGCTCACAAAGAGTCAGACATGACTGAGCAACTAACACTAACTCCTAACTAAGCTGTAGAAACAACCTAAATGTCCATCAGTAGATGAATGGGAAAAAACGTGGTATATACTTACAATGGAATATTGTTCAGCCTTAAAAAAGAAGAGAGTCCTGTATTATGTGACAACATGGATGAATTTTGAGGACATTATACTAAGTGAAATAAGCTAGTCATTGAAGGACAAGTACTGCATGATTCCACTTACATGAGATATCTAAAATAGTCCAAGTCACAGAAACAGAATAGAATGGTGGCTTTCAAAGGCTTAGGAAAGGGAGAAATAGGAAGTGGCTATTCAATAGATAGAAAGTTTCAATTATGCAATATGATTAAGTTCTAGAGATCTGCTGGTCAGTATCGTGCCTCTACTGTGCACTTAAAAAATTACTAAGAGGGTAGATTTCATGTTAAGTGTTTTAAACAATTTTTAAAAAAGTGCTAGGAAGAGGTCAACTCAGGAGTCTCTGGGAACATGGAGGAAAGGAACCTGCCCAAGCCTGGATGTGGTAAGGACAGTAGCCAAACACTTCAGTTGAAATATAACATTTGAGTGATTTTTGAAGTCTTCATATAATTTAGCTAGAAGGAAAACAAGTATGTAGGCACAGAGACTCTGAACTCATAGGAAACTCATCTTGGGGAATAATGCCAATATGGATTTGTGCATGTTGACTGATTTAAGTTTGAATTCCTAACCCAGACGTTAAAGCAACACCCCTAACTCTTCTGAGCTTTTGGATTAATGCTGTCAAAACATGTGATAACCCAGTTGGCATCAAAGAAATACAAAGGAGCTCAAGGCTGTGGTGCAGGCTGCTAAGAGAGCATTTTGTGTAGCTCTGGGCACCAGAAGTTTCCCAGTGTGGGGACTGGCTGTATAAGCTCCAGCTTGGACCCCATGGAGTTGGGCTGACTGGATGTCATTTCTCCAAGAGCCTGAGTGATTTCTTGCTGAAGAGTTTCTACTAGAAAAATCCTCACTTTCCAGAGCTCTAGGAGAAGAGTTGACTGGGATGCTGGTTCCTTGCCTCTGTGCAAGCAGGTTCTTGATCTGGGTGTAATTACTTTGGATTTTGTAGCTGTAATAGAAGTATCGATCTTTTTAATGATTTTTGTTATTATAGGTAGAATATATGTGGTATATAAAATTGAAACTATAGAAAAGAGTAAAAAAATAAATTAAAAACACCAGTAATTTGTTAATTACTAACATTATTAATCTTTTGATAAATTCATTTCCATCTTTTCCTGTGTATGTTTATTTTTACAAAGTTGAAATTATAACTTTATATGTTGATTTTTCATTTGTTTTGGTTTCTTTTAAATTGCAGTATAGATAATTTACAATGTTGTGTTAGTTTCAAGTGTATAGCAAGGAGATTCAGTCATACATATATATATATTATTTTTCAGATTATTTTCCATTATATATTATTACAAGGTATTGAGTATAGTTTCCTGGGCTATACAGTAGGCCCTTGTTTGTTTTAATCTATTTTATATATAGTTGTGTGTATCTGTTAATCCCAAACTTCCAATTTATCTTCTCTACGTACCTGCTACTCTCAGTCTTGGTAACCACGTTTGTTTTTTATGTCTGTGAGTCTCTTTCCATTTTGTAAGTAAGTTTATTTGTACTATTTTTTTAGATTCTACATATAAGTGATCCCACATGATATTTTTTCTTATATATATTGATTTAAACTTAATGTTATATGATATTTTCATAGTCTTTACTTCATGAGCGTATAATACCTATACAATATTTTATAGCATATATGCAGTATAAAATATTTAAATACTACTTTATTCCTGGACAATAGAATTATTTTTCATTTTTGTGCATCTTATAAATAATTCTGGTGAACATCTTAAGACTCAAGGTCTTACCCTCATTTTCAACTACTCTCTGAGTAGAGTCTTAGAGACCTAGACATTCTGGTTCAGAGAGCCGATGTTTCTAAGACATCCTACAACTAATTTGAAATTGTTTTCTAGAGAAGTTGTATAGATTTAGGCTTTCACCACTGTGCGCAGGGAAACAGCAAATTGTGTTCATATCATGCATTAACCTTTTGTAATCTAATGGAAGAAACAGAATCTCATCCTTTTCTAAACATGCATGCATTTTTCAGTCACTAAATATTCTCAATATGTTTATCATCCATTTTTATTTTCTCTTTTATGAAATGCCATTTAAGTGTCCTTTTTCCTTTCTTTCTAAGTTTTTATTACTAAGTTATGTGAGTTTAATATATAATGGCAGTATTAACTCTTGGGTCATACTTTAACAGATATTTTCCACATTTGATAATTACCTTTTAAATGAATTTTTAATTTTGAAAAAAATATAATTCATATACAGTCAAGTCTTTTGATCATTCTTGTGTCTTATTTCAGTTCAGTTCAGTTTAGTCGCTCAGTCGTGTCCGACTCTTTGCGACCCCATGACTTGCAGCACGCCAGGCCTCTCTGTCCATCACCAACTCCTGGAGTCTACCGAAACCCGTGTCCATTGAGCCGGTGATGCCATCCAACCATCTCATCCTCTGTCGTCCCCTTCTCCTCCCGCCCCCAATCCTACCCAGCATTAGGATCTTTTCCAATGAGTCAACTCTTTGCATGAGGTGGCCAAAGTATTGGAGTTTCAGCTTCAACATCAGCCTTCCAATGAACACCCAGGATTGATCTCTTTTAGGATGGATTGATTGGATCTCCTTGCAGTCCAAGGGACTCTCAAGAGTCTCTCCAACACCACAGTTCAAAAGCATCAATTCTGTGGTGCTCAGCTTTCTTCACCGTCCAACTCTCACATCCACACATGACCACTGGAAAAACCATAGCCTTGACTAGACGGACCTTTTTTGGCAAAGTAATGTCTCTGCTTTTAAATATGCTATCTATGTTGGCCATAACCTTCCTTCCAAGGAGTAAGCGTCTTTTCATTTCAAGGCTGCAATCACCATCAGCAGTGATTTTGGAGCCCAAAAAAATAAAGTCTGACACTGTTTCCACTGTTTCCCTATCTATTTCCCATGAAGTGATGGGACCAGATGCCATGATCTTAGTTTTCTAAACATTGAGCTTTAAGCCAACTTTTTCACTCTCCTCTTTCACTTTCATCAAGAGGCTCTTTAGTTCTTCTTCACTTTCTGCCATAAGGGTGGTGTCATCTGCATATCTGAGGTTATTGATACTTCTCCTGGCAATCTTGATTCCAGCTTGTGTTTCTCCCAGCCCAGCGTTTCTCATGATGTACTCTGCATAGAAGTTAAATAAGCAGGGTGACAATAGGCAGCCTTGACGTACTCCTTTTCCTATTTGGAACCAGTCTGTTGTTCCATGTCCAGTTCTAACTGTTGCTTCCTGATCTTATTTAAATAGCTCTTATTGTGTCTTATTTAAATAGCTCTTAATTAAAATATTTCAATAGCTCTTATTGTATCTTATTTAAATAGCTCTTAATCAAAATATTTAAATAGCTCTTATTGTGTCTTATTTAAATAGCTCTTAATCAAAAAATATATCCCCATTAGAAATTTTACAAGTGTGTGCTTCTATTTTGATTTAGACATTATTTTCAATGAACTCCTAATCATAAGCCATGTAGAATTCATTTGCTGTGGCTAGTGTCAAGATCTAAATGCAGCATTGTTTTTAAAAATTTTTCTGGTCTGTTCTTTGTTTGCATCATCTTTAAACATTAACTCTTTTGCCATTTTATCTTACTGGCTTTTCTTTTAAGTAATTTTAATTCACCAGCTTATGTTTCAGATATAACAGACAGAGTTTCTCTTTTCTAGAATTTCTTTTCAAAATTTTACCTGTTTACCAAACTTTTATAGATGGCCATCTATAGGCATTGACTCAAGGAGAAACTTTGAAGACCACTTGTATCTCTCAGATTGTTTACTGCATATTTGGCTCTGCAGCATTCCTCATAACCCTTTCAAGTAAAACTTCTCTTGATTTTATACAAATCTTTTAACTCTAAATTCTTTATCTGAATAATCCAAAAGATCTATAGGCTGTACACATCTTTTTTTCTTATAATATGCAGAGAATGAGAAACCACACTTCATTTTTTTTAAAAATAAATTTATTTATTTTAGTTGGGAGCTAATTAATTTACAATATTGTAGTGGTTTTTGCCATACATTGACATGAATCAGCCATGCGTTTACATGTGTTCCCCACCCCCCTCCCACCTCCCTTCCCATCCCATCCCTCTGGGTCATCCCATTGCCCCAGCCCTGGGCATTTGTCTCATGCATCGAACCTGGAATGGCGTTCTGTTTCACATATGATAATATACACATTTCAATGCTATTCCCTCAGAACATCCCACCCTCACCTTCTCCCTCAGAGTCCATAAGATTGTTCTATGCATCTGTGTCTCTTATTCTGTCTCTCATATAGGGTTATCGTTACCATCTTTCAAATTCCATATGTATGCATTAGTATACTGTATTGGTGTTTTTCTTTCTGGCTTACTTCACTCTGTATAACGGGCTCCAGTTTCATCCATCTCAGTAGAACTGATTCAAATGTATTCTTTTTAATGGCTGAGTAATATTCCATTGTGTATATGTACCACAGCTTCCTTATCCATTCATCTGTTGATGGACATCTAGGTTGCTTCCATGTCCTGGCTATTATAAACAGTGCTGCGATGAACATTGGGGTACACGCATCTCTTTCAATTCTGGTTTCCTCAGTGTGTATGCCCAGCAGTGGGATTGCTGGGTCATATGGAAGTCCTATTCCCAGTTTTTTAAGGAATCTCCACACTGTTCTCCATAGTGGCTGTACTAGTTTGCATTCCCACCAACAGTGTAAGAGGGGACCCTTTTCTCCGCACCCTCTCCAGCATTTATTGCTTGTAGACTTGGATAGCAGCCATTCTGACTGGCGTGAAATGGTACCTCATTGTGGTTTTGATTTGCATTTCTCTAATAATGAGTGATGCTGAGCATCTTTTCATGTGTTTGTTAGCCATCTGCATGTCTTCTTTGGAGAAATGTCTGTTTAGTTCTTTGGCCCATTTTTTGATTGGGTCGTTTATTTTTCTGGAATTCAGCTGCAGGAGTCGCTTGTATATTTTTGAGATTAATTGTTTGTCTGTTGCTTCGTTTGCTATTGTTTTCTCCCATTCCGAAAGCTATCTTTTCACCTTGCTTATAGTTTCCCTTGTTGTGCAAAAGCTTTTAATTTTAATTAGGTCCCATTTGTTTATTTTTGCTTTTATTTCCAATATTCTGGGAGGTGGGTCATGGAGGATCCTGCTGTGATTTATGTCGGAGAGTGTTTTGCCTATGTTTTCCTCTAGGAGTTTTATAGTTTCTGGTCTTACGTTTAGATCTTTAATCCATTTTGAGTTTATTTGTGTGTATGGTGTTAGAAAGTGTTCTAGTCTCATTCTTTTACAAGTGGTTGACCAGTTTTCCCAGCACCACTTGTTAAAGAGATTGTCTTTTCTCCATTGTATATTCTTGCCTCCTTTGTCGAAGATAAGGTGTCCATAGGTGTGTGGATTTATCTCTGGGCTTTCTATTTTGTTCCATTGATCTATATTTCTATCTCTGTGCCAGTACCACACTGTCTTGATGACTGGCTTTGTAGTAGAGCCTGAAGTCAGGCAGGTTGATTCCTCCAGTTCCATTCTCCTTTCTCAAGATTGCTTTGGCTATCCGAGGAAACCACACTTTAAATGTCAGTTAGATTTATTCAAGCTTTCATATCCTGGAAGTGGTACACAAATCTGAAAGACTGGTACTTGAGTTAATTGTTAATTAGTTTTTGGGGTGCTGATGTCTTCTTAATCACTGTCTTAATAGCCAAATAGCCTTATAAGTTTTAGCTGCTGTCATTTATTACTTAGTAAAATTAATTTAGATTGAAATAATTTAAAGACATTTTGATGAGAGCATTATGAGCATATTCATTGTCTAGGGAATATGTGTAAGATAATCAAAGATTTTCCACTTCTGAATCAACCTTCTTTACAGTTTTCCTTATTAAAGCAAACTAGTATTTACCACGTGGAGGGAAAAGTTCTAAATATTATCTAATTAATATATAGCTAAATAATTTCATCCCTCTTAAATTGTTAGTCTGGCCTCACTGTAACCAGATGATTTTTGAATATATATATATATAAAATGTCTTGCCCTAATGTGTGTTAGCCACTCAGTCATGTCTGACTTTTTGTGACCCCATGAACTGTAGCCTGCCAAGCTCCTCTGTCCATGGAATTCTCCAGGAAACAATACTGGAGCGGGTGGCCATTTCCTTCTCCAGGGGATCTTCCTGACCCAGGGATCGAACCTGGGTCTCCTGCACTGGCAGGCAGATGCTTTATTGTCTGCTGTTGTTGCCGTATTGGCTTCCTATTGTTTTCACAAATATAAGGTCTCTTGACCGGGGCCAAGCCTTCCCCACGTATACAACCTTAATACTCTGTGTCTCCCCATCCCTCTGTCTTGAGGGTTCCTTTTCATCCATCTCTTTCTAGGAATCTTCCCCATGCCCTCCCTTCCTAGTTGTAAGTACTTGGCATTTGATAGGCGTATGTGGATATTTGCTGACCGATTAAATGCACGATCAAGGAATGAATGAGGAAGATGATTATCCACTTACAAACATGAACCTACATACACATTGAAAAATATACACTTAACAACTCAAAACCCATGGTAGGACAGCCTCTGGAAATGGGATTTGTGGGGAGCGGGTTAGTAAGTCTTGACTGCTTTCCATTGTGTGCACATTTTGGTTTTCTGAATTTCTTTTTCCTTTTACTAATATTACTTTACCTTCTTTGTTTTAGTCTTCTTCTTTATGCCTTCCTTGTATTTCCCCTTTCTCTATTTAATGCAATTTCATACCAAAGCCATTTGGATTTTAATTACTATTAACAGGATGGTGGGCTTCCCCAGTAGCTCGGTGGTAAAGAATCCACCCGCAATGTGGGAGACCCGGGTTCAGTCCCTAGGTCAGAAAGATCCTATGGAGAAAGAAATGGCTACCTACTCCAGTACTTTTGCCTGGGAAATCCCTCGGGCAGAGGAGCCTGGCAGGCTACAGTCCATGGGGTCACAAAGAGTTGGACACAATTCACTGACAAATCAGCAAAAACAGCAAACAGAATGGTGACTACTCAAGGGTTTCCAGAAAGACAAGGAAAACTTTCTCTACACATATCAGCGCTTCAGTGTCATTTGTTGTTCAGTTGCTAAGTTGTGTCCGATTTTGCAACCCCATGGACTGCAGCACACCAGTCTCCTCTGTCCACTATATCCTGGAGTTTGCTCAAATTCCTGTGCTTTGACTCGGTGATGCTATCTAACCTCCTCATCAGTGTCATACACCTCATCTAAAGTGTTCAACAATTCTGCTAAAGAATATGTGGATTTTAGAAAAAAAAATTAAATATTTAAAAAATGAATGAATGAATTTTGGCAAGCATGTGCTTGTCACTCTATAAGCTTGACTGTTTGCGTGATACCTGTTCAGATCTGTACCTGCCACAGTCTAAAGTATTTATGCCAGTAGATAAAGTACTTTTCCAACTTATATCACAAGCACAGTGACTACAACATGTATAAACCCATATTGTTATACTCCTTTGTAAGTTCTGGAGTTAGAAATAAGCAATCAAATTTGATTCTTCTTCATTTTAATATATGTTTTTGGAATTAGAGTTATTTAAAGTTATAGACTCCATCCTTTTCATGACCCTTAAAATACTATGTTAACTAAATGTTCACACTTGTCTTTTTTAGCTTTAAAAGAAATGTCACATGCTAGGTTTCTATAAATGACCCACATTCGGATGTGAACCAAACATAATAGCTTCTGCCATTCACCAAGCAGTGAATTGCTGCAAATGTAGGACACAGGGCAGAGGACTTTGTAAATTACTTTGTTTCATTGTCCATCACCAGAACCTCTAGCATAATATGTGACCTGTTTATATAAGCAATAATGCCTGAGGCTTTATAAACAGGTAGAATGTAGTTTGTACCTTAATTATCTTTTGAAGAAAAAATTTTAAAATGTAAAATTTTTAAGCATACCTAACAGTTGTATTGCTAAAAAATTAAAATTTTCAGCCATCGTCATGTAATGATGTATATTTCAATAGACTATCATAAATTTTTAGCTTTGTATTAAAAACAAACCTAAAAAAAATCTCAAAAGTTATACAGTGAAATTCATATTCTTCATTTAGATTCATTAATCAATAGAATTTTTTTCATATTTGCTTCTCTTTGTTTCATCCAATGTGATCCAGTATCTTCAATTTTATATAATTCAATCTGATATTTATACACACATGCCCCAAATGGCAAAACAAAAATAGGAAAAAAATGTGTGTATGTGCTATTTTTAATTATTCCAAAATAACAAACTTTCATAACTAAATGTGATCATGAAGATTTATATTTATTAAATTGAAACTGTTTTTACATTATCTTAATAGAATTATTTTAACATTCAGCTGGACTCTTTAACTTTCTAAAGAGAACCAAAAAAGTGAATACTAGATGTTCAGCAACTTCGATCAGTATGGACTGCATAAATATCCTAAAGGGATAAAACAGCACACTTTTAGATAAATGTTATATTGTTTACTGATTATATTATCAAGTGGTTTACAGAATTGTCAAAGTTCAATTTGCTTTTAAATTTTGTATACATGACCATAGACTATTTTCTCCTTGTTTGTGTAAGCTGACTCTCAGCAGACTCTTTGTGATCAACTGTAGCCCACCAGGCTCCTCTGTCCATGGGATTCTTCAGGCAAGAATACTGGAGTGGGTTGCCATTCCCTGCTCCACAGGATCTTCCTGACCCAGGGATCAAACTGAGGTCTCCTGCATTGCAGGCAGTTTCTTTACCATCTAAGCCACCAAGGAACCCATAGAGCTGAGAAATATGCTTTTCAAAACTAATAAAGGTTGGTAAGTTGATTCATTATTAACTCATAGTGAAGTTTTCACTGGGAAATGACACTCAAAGTGGCGAAAAAATTTTTTTAATTAAATGTAATTAAACCAGGGGCTTCCCTGGTGGCTCACATTGTAAAGAACCCACCTGCAATGCAGGAGACCTGGGTTTGATCCTTGGATCAGGAAGATTCCCTGGAAAAGAAAATGGCAACTCACTCCAGTATTCTTGTCTGGAGAATTCCATGGACAGAGGAGCCTGGCGGCCTACAGTACATGCGGTCACAAAGAGTCAGATACGATTGAGCGACTAACACACAAACTTCACATAGTTTCCATGTGGAAGCTGAGGTTCCAGTATTTTGGTCACCTGATACAAACAGCTGACTCATAGGAAAAGTCCTTGATGCTTGGAAAGATTGAGGGCAGAAAGAGAAGAGGGCATCAGAGGATGAGATGGCTGAGTGGTATCACCGTTGCAACAACATGGACTTGGGCAAACTTCTGGAGATGGTAAGGAACAGGGAGGCTTGGTGTGCTGCAGTCCATGGGGTCGCAAAGAGTCAGACATGACTGGGCGACTGAACAACATCAACAACAGCTTTCCATATTCCAGTGTGTCATTCTGTTCTCTGTTAAAGCATTTGTTTACCATCCTGTAGATCCTGGCTTGGATGTTTTTTATAATCATTCTTTCACACAGAATGAAGGAGATATAAAAAGGAGACATTCATTTCCTGGGCAAAAGGAACAGAAGCTAGCAGGAATAGGACTGTGATTCCTAATTAATTCAAAGTTAATTGCATTGTTGATAATCCTGCACTTAAAATCTTCATATAGAAAATGTTTATGGCAGCAAATTGACAGTAATTTAACTACATTAAATCTTGCCACCATTAAAAGAAAAAGATGAATGTTACATTAAACAAGCTTAAGAGAATGGTAAAGACTAGTTCTTGTTTAACAAGACAACTAGCAAATCATTCAAATGGCCGACCTAGAATCTCCAAGCATGGGAAGAATAGCAGTTGCATTTCAAGATGGCACCAAGCCATATGGACCATCAGGGATGCCGGGTGGCAGTTTTGCGTTTACAGTCATTTCTCAGTATCCAAGGAGGACTGGTTCTAGGACACCTGTGGAAAAGATGTTCAAGTCCCAGAGTTCCCTGCTCATCCAGTGGTTAAGACTCTATGCTTTGAGTTCAGAGAGCATGGGCTTGATCCCTGGTTGAGGAACTAAGATACCACATGTCACTGTATGGCCAAAGTGAAAAACAACCAAAAAAATCCAAAAACAAAACCAACAAAAAAAGATCTCAAGTCCTATAGTCAGCCCTCCATATCCTGGGGTTCCACCTCCCAGGGTTCAACGAACTACAGAATGCAGAGTGTGTATTACTTTGTGATACATTGTAGGCTGAAGTCATGGATGCAAAAAGATAGGAAGGATGACTGAAAACGTATTGAAAAAAATTCCTGTGTAAGCAGATCTGAACAATTCAAATCCATGCTGTTCAAGGGTCAACTGGGTTTAGAATTATCTCTAGATTATTTATAATACCTAATACTATGTAAATGCTATGTAAGTAGTTACTTGTGTACTACAAATTCAAGTTTTGCTTTTGGGAATTTTATGGAATTTTTTTTTCAAATTTTTTCCAATCCCTGATTTGTTGAATATGTAGATGTAGAGTTTGCAAACAGAAGGCTGACTGTATTTCCACTCTGTGATGAATGAAAAATAGTTGGGGAGGTGGGAAAACACAGGCATCATATTTGACAGGAAGAGTCAAAACATCTATTATGCTATTTGGAAACAATCAAGATAGAGGCAGTTATTTTTACTGAGGAGTTAGATGATGGAATAAAATGAACTTTGGAGTTAGCGCTGAGTTTAATTTCTCTCTCTGCTACTTAAAAGCAGTCAGACTAACTTTTTTGATTTTAATATGTTGATATGTAAATAACAGAATTAAAGTAGGCTAGATAACACAATGTATGTATTATAACTATTAAAACAGGAACACAATGTGTTTACATTTTATTATCAAGCCCATTTAGAGCACAAGACAATTATCTTAACCATTGAAAGAAAATATTTAAAATTCTCCACTTTGTATAGAAATAATTTCCATGCGATTTTTAACTAGCTTGATAGTCCAGTTTATATTTGGGCATCTTGTAAAAACTTACTTCTCTTATGGGTAGTTTATTAACACTGTGATGCATTGGGGTTCTTGATCTGGCCTACAGAATGTTAGTGGCACAATTCTGTCCTTAAACTGGTTCCATGAAACAAGTGTCTGCTAAGTCACAGGATAAATATGGTATTTCCCCAGAATTTTAATTTTACTTAAAGTTTTTCTTTCTTTTTTTTTTTTGGCCACACTACATGACATGCAAGATCTTAGTTCCCCAACCAGGGATTGAACTCATACCCCCTGTAGTGGAAGCAAAGCATCCTAACAACTGGACTGCCAGGGAATTCCTAAATTATACCTATACTTTTACAAAAACAAGTATTATATTAAAACAAATATGTTGGTAAATTAGGGATAGAATACACATCTTCTCTTTTCTGAACTTAGAAGTAATTCGTGGAAAAGTTTTATAAGTATTGGCTTAATTAATGTTTATAATTCAGCTAAATGTTACCAATGAAATATTAGTGTTTTTCAGTGAGATACTTTGCTGTCAGTTTATCAACATCACAAGAAAAATGTGCTTTTCTAAATGAGTACTTGGAGTTGGTTTTAAAAATGGGAAAGGATTAAATGAGTAGTTCAACAGGTTAGATGTTTCACCAGATTTGTCCATTTATGGATTCATATTGTAAAGCAAAACCTCTGTGCTAACTGAGCTGGTGACACGGCTCTAAAACCAACTTGCTGAGAAAAAGGAAATCCAAGCTTAAATTTCCTTTGACAAATCCCTCACATTTGAACTAATTTGGACACTCATATACAAATTAGTGGCTAAATATTTCTCATTTTTCAGCAGTCTATAACTTAGAATCAGATATCTTAGGCTTCTAAGAGATAACTATAAAAATCCCAAATTGTTGTTGGATTATGATATTTAGCAGAGAAAATTATTAAATCACAATCAAATAATTTCTGAAAAAGAAAGGGAACTAGTGAATTAAACACATAGAAATTTATAAAAGAGAAAACATTATTTAACCTTTTTGGGAAAAACGCAAACAATTATTTTGGGGAAAAAGCAGATAAATTTTTTTTTTTTTTAGATTACACAATGATTCTTGGATATTAGACACATTTCAGCGCGTCCATAGTGAAGAAAGCAAGTTTTTTATACCATATGATTTGGAGATTTCCAATCAGGAGCTAAGCTATATCATAAAAAGGTCTGAGCAGTGGAGAGGACTCAATGGTGAGAGAAGGAAGGTGAGTTGGCTTGAAGTAGATTTGCATTTTCATTGCACAAAAGACACTTGTTCTCTTAGCATGTCAGCAAGTTGTTAAATTTTTTGTCACTGTTCTCAAAACCATTGACTATTGTATGTGATTGCCACCACTGTACAAATCCTGCCACTCAATTGTATATGGATGACTTTTTTTATTAGTTGAATTGAGGAGACATAGCTACGTGTTTCGTATTGTCCAGCACTCTAATTTTCTTATAAAAATATTTGTTCACAACTGCTGTATATGTATATCGGGCACAATGACACAAGGATTGTGAAGAATATGGAAGACTGAGTTTCCACACATGACATGATCATCAGCTTTCATGTGACTTTAAGTGAACAGGAGGAGGGGAGTATTATTTCTGCCTTTCTGCTGTGATGCCTTTGTCAGCCAGTTCCCTAGATTAACTTCCCTCTTTTAGTACTGATCTCCTTGCCTTTTCATTGGCTCCACCAGCCTCTTCTGGTTAGTGTCAGTGTCTCACAGGGCTCTGTACTTGGGTCTTTTCCAGTGAGTCAGTTCTTCACCTCAGCTGGTTAAAGTATTGGAGCTTCAGCTTCAGCATCATTCCTTCCAATGAATATCCAAGACTGGTTTCCTTTAGGATTGACTGGTTGGATCTCCTTGCAGTCCAAGGGACTCTCAAGAGTCTTCTCCAACACCACAGTTCAAAAGCATCAATTCTTCAGCACTCAGCTTTCTTTATAGTCCAACTCTCACATCCACACGTGACTACTGGAAAAACCATAGCTTTGACTAGACAGACCTTTGCTGGCAAAGTAATGTCTCTGATTTTTAATATGTTGTCTAGGTTGGTCATAACTTTTCTTCCAAGGAGCAAGTGTCTTTTAATTTCGTGGCTGCAGTCACCATCTACAGTGATTTTGGAGCGCAAGAAAATAAAGTCTGTCACTGTTTTCATTGTTTCCCCATCTATTTGCCAAGAAGTGATGGGACTGCTTATTTAACTTATATGCAGAGTACATCATGCGAAATGCCAGGCTGGATGAAGTACAAGCTGGAATCAAGATTGACAGAAGAAATATCAATAACCTCAGATATGCAGATGACAGCAACTTTATGGCAGATAGTGAAGAAGAACTAAAGAGCCTCTTGATGAAAGTGAAAGAGGAGAGTGAAAAAGTTGGCTTAAAACTCAACATTCAAAAAACTAAGATCATGGCATCTGGTCCCATCACTTCATGGCAAATAGGTGGGGAAACAATGGAAACAGTGAGAGTCTTTATTTTGGGGGCTCCAAAATCACTGAAGATGGTGATAGCAGCCATGAAATTAAAAGCTGCCTTGCTCCTTGAAAGAAAAGCTATGACCAACATAGACAGCATATTAAAAAGCAGAGACATTACTTTTCCAACAAAGGTCCATCTAGTCAAAGCTATGGTTTTTCCAGTAGTCATGTATGGATGTGAGAGTTGGACTATAAAGAAAGCTGAGTGCTGAAGAATTGATGCTTTTGAACTGTGGTGTTGGAGAAGACTCTTGAGAGTCCCTTGGACTGCAAGGAGATCCAACCAGTCAATCCTAAAGGAAATCAGTCCGGAATATTCATTGGAAGGACTGATGCTGAAGCTGAAACTCCAATACTTTGGCCACCTGACTTGAAGAGCTGACTCATTGGAAAAGACCCTGATGCTGGGAAAGATTGAAGGCAGGAGGAGAAGGGGGCGACAGAGGATAAGATGGTTGGATGGCATCACCAACTCGATGAACATGAGTTTGAGGAAGCTCTGGGAGTTGGTGACGGATAGGGAAGCCTGGCCTGCTGCAGTCCATGAGGTTTCAAATAGTTGGGCATGACTGAGCGACTGAACTGATGATGGGACCGGATGCCATGATCTTAATTTTTTGAATGTTGAGTTTTAAGGCCACTTTTTTTACTCTCCTCTTTCCCTTTCATCAAAAGACTCTTTAGTTCATCTTCACTTTCTGCCATAAGGGTGATGTCATCTGCATATCTGAGCTTATTGATATTTCTCCTGGCAATCTTGATTCCAGCTTGTGCTTCCTCCAGCCCAGCAGACAACTACTCAAGTACCACCTGACAAACTATTTATTCTCTTGGACTCAGCTTAAGTGTTTTCTTTGCAGAGCCTGCCAGGGAGGACTAACTCCTTTTTGCTAAATTTGCCTATCTTACTTGACCCTTCCAGCATCTAAGAATTAACTTTCCATGTGTCCCTCTTTCTCTTTAGACTAAAATCTTCTTGTGTAGTAAAGTGATATTTTCCTCCAACTTTGTGTCCTCAATCTCTAACAGGTTCTGCAGAATATAGTACATTTTTATTGTCTATTTGCTCAATACATAAAAGACCGTGTGCATGAAGCACTGAATTATTAAACATATTTAGTCTCCCCATGTAATAAATATAAAATTACCCTATTCGGTTCTCTACTTGATAGACACCTAAACATTTTCTTAAAAAAAAACCCACATAGGTTTACTAATAATATACTCCATACATCTTGAATTCTGTGAATTTAATAATTAGTTTAACATTACAGCAGGCATTTTGAGACCATCGTCCTTGACTTTATCATATACTCATTTTTACTTTACCATATATTCATTTTGGTTTCTTCTTCAAATCCTTGACAAACAGTGTGCTTTTTAAAAGGCCAAAGTGGCTGAAAAGATCCAAAAAATTAAGTGAAGTGTACTTTCTCTCTAGCATAATTTCAAAGTGCCTGGGGTAGGTAGAGTTCATTTTATTTCATCATTCATTTTCACAATATGGAAGTTGAGGAATTTGGAAGCCATCCAATGATGAGGATCAAAATGATTTGAGTTGAACAAGAGACTTCAGAGGAAAATAGAAAATTATTTTATTACTTATTATTTTCATTTTAGTTAAAAAAAAGAGAAAGAATTAAAGAGGGAGAGATGGGCAAAGATGGGAAGAAGAAAAAGAAGGAAAAGAAGAGGGGTGTGAGGGAGGGAGGGGGAAATAAACAAATGTTTAGGTGCTGGAAGGGAAATTAAAGGAGATGGAAAAATTCTTTAATTCTTTAAAATTAATATTTATTCCCTTCTTTGTTAAATCTCTTAGCTGACACATGATAGACAGGAGTAGAACTCAGGAAGAGTGTCACTGGAGGTTTGAGTCCATCATGCTGACTGCACGCACAATCAAATGGACCAGAGAAGAGACAATTTGATTACATGTAACGACAGTAAACAATTTAATCAAAGACATTTGTGTCTTAAGTAAACTATTTTGGCTTAGATTCTGTTGGGCCATTAAGAGAAGTTAATGCATCAAGATAAATTGCTGCTGTACCTTTCATGACATAGACTCAGCATCCATCAGTGATGAGACTCATAGAGGTGTTTATGCAAATCATTTGAAAATCTGTAGAGTACTTGTTATTTTCTGTTGTGGGGGTTACATTTGCTAAGTACGCAGAAACAGTCACAAAGCTGAATGGATAGACATATATATTTTATTAGTTGCATCTCTTCCTGACCTGGTATTTGTACCATGAAGCCTTTCTCTTCCTTATGACTAGTTTTTGTGTATTATTCTTCTTAACCTGTGTTATGTTTGCTTGCTTAGTTTATTTCAATAGAGAAGCAAGGTAGCCCTGTTGAATAATTGATATACTAATTTCAAGATGTTATACCAGTTTAATTGAGAGCAATCATCTATAGTCTAAAATGCTAAATTAAGAGTGGAATGGACATTTTAATATAAAAGTATTTCATGTAAGCAGTCTATAATTCTTGTGCTTTAAAAATTTGATCTAGAGTCTTTGCCATCGTGTTAGCTATTAAGCACGTGCTTCTCATTTTTATGGTCTGGATTAAAAATTGCCACATAAATGGACACTTTATAATATGGTTAATTTTCTTTTATTAAATTGATAAATGCAAAAGCAGAGAACACATCTAGAGTATGATGAGAATTTAGGATTATTGCATTTTATAATTTTTATGTTGTTCATACATACAATTTGTCATTTGTGCAAAGACAGCCAGATGATAATTTCAAAGTATTTTAGCATTTTTTTTGAGAAAGAAAAGGTCACTTTCAGTAGTCAGAGAAGACATCATTCTACTAAACTAATTTGCCTACATGCAAATTTTGTCATTTTGGCCTCATTAACTATTTATCATGGAGTAAAAAAATATATATTCATGAAGGGGCAGCTCCCAGCCTGATGGAGCTGGAACTAATATTTTGCAACTCTAATGATTTTTTGCATCCTTAATTAGATAGCATAAGGTTGATATGATTAGGTCAGGATGTAGTGTTTTTCATTAAAATACATTTTAGAAGCTGTATTCATAATCTGCCCTTGCAATTAAATAATGAGCCTATGAATTTAATATTATCGACCCAATTATTATCCCATGCAAACGTATACCTTTAATAAATTTGTGCCGTAGGACCTTCATTAGCAACAGAAGAAATGATATTTCTAGGTACATAGATTGAATGGCTATGGTTCAACTTATATAATAGTTTTAACCATATTGAGAAATGAAACTTCCATACTTAGAAATTTAATTCCAAAGTGTGCCCTACTATTTGTTGAAGACTAATTTAGATTGTAATTATTTTATTAAAGAAACTGCCACTTTAAAATGGACTGTTGAAGCTCATGAAAGTAGCAGGATGCCAAGCAGAGATGGAGAGTTAGGTCAATTGTGCATCGTGGGACAATGGAGTGTATGTACACAGACAGATGGATCTGATCAAACGGAGAGTTTGGAAAGCATGACAGCTGAAGTGTCTGCTTCTTGAGTGCTGCATTATCTGGGAACTACATATGCAATTAATGAAGATGAATATTCTTGTTGTCTGTTAGAATAGTTTTCATTAAAGTTTGCCTATACAATGGAAATCGCTCGCCAGGTAAAGAAGCTGCCTGCGGGAAGGCGAGTTGGATCTCTGGGTTGGGAAGATCCCCTGGAAAAGGAAATGACAATTCAGTCCAGTATTTTTGCCTGGATAATCCTATGAACAGAAGAGCCTGGTGTGCTACAGTCCACAGGGTCACAAGAGTTGGACACAACTAAGCAATTAAGCACACACGTACAATGGAAATATGTAAGATACATTGAGAAGAAGTTGCCCACTTCTTATAATGAATGCATACATACAGGGAATCACACACACTTAGAAACACACAGAATAATAATCGTGTTCCTTATCCTTGTGGAAGGGTTGCTGTTTATCTACTAGTTTTGTGTAGGGACCACAACAGCTGAGTTGTTTAGTTCATTCTTGATAAAATTCTATTCTGAAGATCTATATATTTTATAATTTTTAATAAATTTAATAATTTATATTTTATAATTTATATATTACAGATAATTTATGATATATCAATAATTTATATATTTACACATACTATAAATATACATATTATTTATACATAATATAAATATATAAATCATTATAAATTTATTTATTATATTGTTATATTATTTATAATTATAAACAAAATATTTAATAATTTTTATAATTTAATTAAAAATGATAACACTTTAACTTAATATGAATTTAATTATAATTTCTATTGTAATAATTATAGATTCTATACAATTTATAATAAAGGAAGATGATTAAGAGAAGCTGAACCTACAGTTACTGATGAACTATGTACGTAGGGAGGCGAAACTAAGAATGGTTATCAATACAGCAAACTGCGAGTATTGTGTCAGGCATGATATGACCGCCATGTTTTCCTAGAAGTATTACTCAGTTCTGCTTGGGGAATACAGCCAGGGAGTAGGGGCAAAGCTTTGACCCAGCTCGTAAATCGCAAAGTGGCAATACAGAAAAATTGGAAGCATGTTGATGGGGATTTGAGGTGGAGGCACTTGATAGATTTTTCCATGCAAAAGTCTGTATTCAGAATCTGTCCTTGCAATTAAACAATGAGCCCATGAATTGAATATTTTCAACCCAATTATCTCTTAGAAAAAGGAGACAGTGAGTTGAAGTATAGTGATAGAAAATACCAAGCAAGTCTGAAAACTGAAAGCAGTTTGTTTTGGGTGGAACAAAAATCAGACGGACAGAAAAGGAGAGAGATCAACCTGGAGAGGTAGACAGGAAACTAGGAAAGTGCACAATAGACTGTATATTTATTAATACCATGGGTAGTAGAAAGCCATTGAAAGTTTTGGTAAAAAGAAGTAACTCATTTGGTTAAGACTTTGAGTTGCCTTTGCACTGACTTTTATAAACTGCTTATTTTAGAGCTCTAATACTTCTGCCTCTTTGAAAGTAAATAGTTTAATGCAGTCTAATTCATGCTTCCATTTTCCATCAGTAAGAGTTGTTTATTCATGAAAGGTCTAAGTGATCCATGACATCCTCTATCCGATTCAATTCCATAGTCACTTATGGATTGTGTTCTTGTGTCATCACAGGTTCATCGTCCTGACCTGTAGCTGAGGGACAAGTCCAAGTCTCTGAGCATTTTACAAGCTTGGTGGGGACTTGAAAGTGGGTGAGGGTAAATAACAAGTGATATTGGAGCTAGCCAAACATGAAATTAGGAATCGGAAGTGGAAGTGGAAACCAGGAATCAAACTGAATCCAAAATGGTGGGTGACAGTGGCGACTAACAAACAAGAAGCCTTGGATCTTGTTGGCTCCAAGCGCAGACGGGCTTCTTTGAGTCTAGGAGATGGGCAGTGGGCCTAACTCAACTGGAGCTGAGAGCATCTTCACTCCCGAAAGCAGGAGAGAAAAAGGGTGGGCTCTGAAATCATTTGCATGTGGCATTCCGGTCCCCAACTGAGATCCCAGCAAACTTCGGTACCCATGGGAGCCCCCACTTCCAGCCATCGGAAAGGCTTTTTGCACTAAGAAGCAGGCATCGAATTAAATATCCACAAGTGAAAAATAAGCATCTTAGGCTCCAGAATAGAATCCTTAGTGACAGAGACACACAGCAATGGGAAAAGTAAATGACCTGGACTTTGACGGGGAGTCAGCATACTGGGTGCCCAAAGCATTGCTGCATTCAGAAAAACATTCTTTTTTTTTTTCTTTCTGTTAAGAATGTCCCTTAGGGACTTGAGTGAATACAGCTTACAAGTATGCCTAAATTATCTTAAATAAACAGGTTTCTGCTCAGTAATAAAATATCTATTCTGAACTCCATCTCCAAGGGTATTTTCTTCTTGCATCAAGCAAATTCCAAGTTCTAAAGAAGCATGAAGACAGTTATCTTTTAAAGGTTTTAATATAAATGTGGACTATAATTAGAACTACCCACATCATATAAATTCCAATTCTTGTGCAATAAAAAGATTAGTATTGATATAATTTGAAAATATAAACCTTAGCTACAGTTTGACATATATGTATATAAATCACATATATGTGTGTACATGTATATATATATATACATGAAGATGATTTTTAAAATGTATATGACAACTGATATTTCTCTTTGGCTTTGTTTTTTAAATCATAGTAAGCAAGGGGCAGAGGAAAAGTGCTCTGTGTTGGTATGGTGGTTTGTTTAATTGATAGACGTTTCTCCCTTGATCGTTTTTTATCTCTGAACTTCTGGGATGTTTGTTTCTAACTTACCCAATACATATATTGTTAAACTTTTGAAAGGTCGTTTGAGAATGGAGAAAATGATCTCTTCCGTAAAATGAAAATGATAGATAAAGACAAAAGAGAGCAATAATGAGAGCTTTCTGAAGATTCTTCAAATGTTTGTGCTTTAAGATCGACAGACTTATTTACATTTGGCTAAGTACTTTCCCCCTTGATTCTAAAATCATTTCTATCTTTCCCAACCCCTACGAATCCGATATATTTGTCATTAAACTGAGACACAATACACAGCTTTCTGTTTTCTAACTTACTGAATTTTCCAACTATCTTACTCTAATTTCTCTTCATGATAAAACAGCCAACCACTAACATATTAATGAAGAAGTCATTAGTGATCGTTATTTAATTGCCATATTATTATTTATTCTTATTAATAATGCAGGAGCTACTTATCTTTTAATAATTATGTGGCGGGAAATGAAATTTCATGTAAAGTGTTAAACAATGTCATTTTCTTTTATCTTCAGAAGTATAATGTTCTTTACCAGGAAAATGAAAATCAAACACTTTTTCACGTTTTAGTGTTTTTTAAGAAACAAGTTTTCCAATATTACTTGCATTAGTATAGGCTTCAGTGAAACTATTAATAAAATGCAACTCCATCAAAATACAGTCTTTGCTATTCCTATTTGTTCCTGTTAGTTATTTTGTTTTTATAGGGTATTCTCTGGATTTTAACAGTCACAAGGCTCAGATAAATTAGTATTGCAAAAATGTAACCACAGCATTACTACTTGTTCAGACAAACCATTTGTTTGACTGTGAACACTTGCATTTTGGTAGATCACAGATAATTTTTTTTTTTTTGATCACAGATAATTTAAAAAATAATTCTTAGGGTCTAAGTAATACTTTCTTAAGAATGAAAGCAGCAAATAAATAGCTGTTTCTGTGTGTCAGTCCCTAATGTCAAGCAATTTACAAGCTGGTTCATTTAATTATCAAAGCAAGCATAAGGGTTTGTCTTTGCTCTCCTTTTACAGGTGAGAAAACTGAGACTCAGAGAGATGAAGTAACTTTATCCATCCATTCACGGATTCACCACTTTTTACTGATTATCTTTTTAGGAAGTATGCACTTTTCTTAGGAGCAAGTGAAAGTAAGATAAAACAGTATCTCTTCCCTTGCAGTCCAGTAAGGAAGATAAATAAAGTGAAACTGTAATAATGATATAGTAAGATAGTGGACTAATAGAGCTATTTGCTGGATAGTATTGCGGTACCTTGAACAAAGATAGTATTGACTCATTTGAAAGGGGCATTGAAGACCTCATACTGTAGAAGACGTTTGAAATAGGGATTAAGACGTAGAGTAGTCCAAGGACAAACTGATCACCAAAAGAAAGGATGATGAAAGCAGGGGATAAAATGTTATGATATTTTGGAGCACAGAAAACCCTTTAGCAGATACAGGCAATAGGGAGCACTGAGGCTGGATAAACAGGCAAGAATCGGACTCATATTGTTTTAGTATCTCTCTTCCTATGTCCATTCCAAAACCACCATTCCCAGTAATTCAATACTAACTGGTAGAAACATGAGCCATGAAAGACTGTAAAGTGAAGTCACAAGTTACAAAGGCATACATAATATTGTCCAAGCGGTGATATCTTTCATTGCTTTTATAAATTTCCTATTAGTTTTCATGATTATTTTCACAATTAAGTAAAAAACAAAAAAAAAAGACCTATAAAGGTGCTCTTTGAAAGGAAAAAGCACAATTTAAAATCCTTTACAAGCCACCATCTCGTACCATCCAGGAATATCCATTCTGCAGAAAGAATATGCAAGGCACAAAACCAGCAATTCAGGTTATGCTCAGAAACAGGGGTTTCGGCCATGACAATCTGTCTGCTTCATCGTGGCCTTATGATCTATCTTCAGACAGAGAGGAAAGAAAATGCCAAACAGCATCAGTACTGTAAGAACAGTAGGTCCATGTTTACAGCATGTCTCTCTGTCCATTCTGAGGGATATCTTTCCAGGTTTGATGAAACAGGCACCGTGCTTCTTTTGGTGGCAAAACCCGGTGACACTGGTTTCTCCTGATGCGATTCGGTCGGTGGTTTCTCCGTGTCCACACTGCCTCCTTTCCAGTCAGGAATGCAGTTTGGTTTCCACTGTCACTGCCAGCAGCAGCGGTTGTGCTTTGTGCCTTGATTAGGTTCTAAAACACAGCTAAGCTGCTGTGACTGTTCCTGCTGTACTTTTGGCAGCATCAGCTTCGCAATGCGGGCTCCAAGTGACGCGCACGCCATCAACAGGCACTTCCTGCTTTGCAGGTTGATCCCTGGCCTCTTCTCAGGCAAGCCAGCGGAAAAGCTCTCCGTGTCACTCTGCAACCTGTCACCAGCTTGATCTATTAGTCAGCCCTTTGCTTTAGAAACCTGCTTATTTTTAATTTCTTGCTATGAAAGGTATATTTCTGTTTTGGTTTTTTTTTGGCAAATATTTCATGATTTATCAAATAAAGTCTGTCTTTCCTGAAGGTTGGATCCTTCTAGATTGCCTTCAAACCTTTTTTTTTTTCTCTTTTTTCCTTCATATTTGCTGATATTCCTTTTGTGTACAATAAGCTTTTTTTTTTTTTTCTTTAGGATGAAATGAGATAGTTTTTTAAAATGAAAAATGCAATTTTAATAAATCTTCAGGTTTTTTTTTAAAAAATGGAATTTTTATAGTTTTTAGATATTGCAAAGTCTGAAGGGAAAGAAAGACAAGAGAATCTAAGTAAGGAAACTACCTTTTATGAAGAGGGAATTGGTTCGAACCTCTGGGCAGTCTGTTTGGGAAAACAGTCCCAATCTCATCAATAACAGTGACGCTGAGACTTGCCTCATGCGCTTTGCTTCACATCATACCATTTCTTTGTATCGTATGTTACCAAAGGGATTTTTTTAATATGCAACCCAAATTGTACCTGTTGATAATTTCTTTTAATGTGTAGACCCTTTAAAAAAAATCTCTCCTTCTCATCTTTTAATTTCCACCTTATGCCATATTGCCCTAGGAATAAGCCAAAACTCTTTTTACAGGAATTCTTCCGCATCCCTTAAAATATAGTGAAGAACTTCACAGTGGTCAGAAGACCAGATTATAATATGATAAATGTAGAGTTAAGTGATGAAAATCTTATTTCATTGTTTTAAAATGTTTGCTCTTTAAAATGGGTAAAATACACTTTAAAATCTTTATTAAGATGCAATTTACATACTTTATGTCCACTCACTTAAAGTGCCCAGATCAGTGTTCTCTCTCATGTCTACAGAGAAACCTAATTTCAGAATATTTTCATCACCTCAAATACTATCATGGAAATGGAAACATTGATTTAAAAATAAAGCTTGAGATTGCTTGGAATATATATATATGTATATGTATATATTATATATTATATGTATATATATGTATATATGTATATGTATATATTTTATATATATATATATATTCTTTCTATTTTGGATTCCAGTTTAAGGAACAAAGCTCTAGGTACTTAAGGTGTACAGGGAAGATCTGGGTTGATTCTGGAGAATTCAACCTTATATAACCCTCTCGGTACCTGGATATTTGCTTTTCCTCAGATACACACTTAACATTTCTAGCTCTAGACTTTTGCCATCGCTGGTTCTTCTCTTGTTTGGCTGGACGCCAAGCTTGATAAGCAGGAGTCACTTCTATAAATTCCTACAAGTTTTCAGGTAGATTCCATGGTGACAAAATATTACTGTTGCTCCCTCATCTCTTTTAAGAAATCAAACTACTGCATAGAATATTTGGATTCTCAGGATTTAGAAATAACTCTTTATGTACACATAATCTATATTCTCTTTTATAATATGAAAATCCAAGCATTCTTTCTTTCTTTCCCCCTAAGATTTTTTTTAAGGCATTTTATAGCAACATAGCCTGGAGGATTTTGACCTCAAGGTTCAATTATAAATGCCAAAAAATAAGTTATTAATAGTATTAGTTTTTATCTTTTCTTGAGCCTCATACAATGCTGATGATAGTCTATTGTTGCATACCATGCCACCACATAAGGAGGATTGACATTACAGATCATCAAGGCTGAAAAATAATTGGTTCTGTTAGATAACAGTGCTTTCTGAGAATCATTTTATTTGCTATAGCTTCAGGGTCATTCCAAATATCAAAATTTTGTTAGGATTTTTTTTCTTTTCCTAGAGAAATGTAGAACAATTTGCCTTGTAACAGACATATTCACTATGTGTAAATGATGGTGGAGACTGACACGGTGAGTAGTTGAATATCATCTTCTTCATCACCACACCTGGAAGGGAGTTGTTATTTTCTGCAGTCCTTAAACAGATAAACTATTTCCCCAGAGTGCAAGAAGAGTCGTGAAGGAACAGTGCACTTTACTGAAAATTTTGCTGCAACTCATGAAATCTTCATTGTCATAAACTAATGCAGTTGATCATCTTCAAGATGGTTTCCCATGTTTAGGAATAAGTGCTGCATCTCTTTTTGTCTCCTTTTTTTCTCAGTTTCTCCTAAATCCTTTGTGTCTGTCAAGAAATCTCAGTTTCTCCTAGATCCTTTGTGTCTGTCAAGAAATCTGCTGAGAATTCACTGAAGGAAAGTCTGTCACCTAGGGGCTGGCAGAAAGAGAAGTGAACCTTCTGAGTTTCTGTCACATTTGCAGTGCTAATTATTTTTGATTCTTGCTAGCGGGACATGCTGCATATACTATATCGTATATCCTGACTTAGTTTTCACAGTCACAGAGACACTCAGTGTTTCTTTATGTGATTCTTCTATGTTGTTTTTTATGAAGTGTTCCCCAGCCCCAACTAAATTTATACTTGCATCCCAGTGATTAATAAAGCACAACAAATTTTGCTGTTAGGTAATTAGAGTGAAAGGGAATGTTTGTACCTGCCTTCATTCTGGGTGAAGAATCAGCTTATGTTGTAAGAGCATCATACAAATATATAGATGAGACTATTGTTTAATAAGTCAGAGTTTGGACAGATGTCATAAGAAAACAAAAGTTCTCTAGAGAAGGATATACCTTTTCCTTGGCTTGTTTGTTATTATTTTTAACCCCAAAGATTTTACTTCTATGATCAAACAAAGAGTTCTTTAAATATCCCTGGAAATATAATCAAGTTGTAGATTTTCACTGAAAATATTAAAAGGAAAGATAGTATATCATGTTAGTATCATACATTAGGATCTTTAACACATTGTCAGGATTATTTTGTTTGTTCTTTAGAGAAGCTCTGGGGTAATAAGGTCGGACAATTTCACAGGTGAGGAAAATTAGTGAGACAGCGAGATGACATGTCCATCATAATAAATGTCACATCCAGGGCTAAAATCTGGAGTGTTTCACCAGGCATGATCTTTGCAAGTATCAGAGTGTTTCAGGAAAGGGATGAAAACTTCCTGAATAAGAATATTTTTGTCTTTACTTTTACATTTTTAGCAAATAATGTATAAGTAGGTTATATACCATTTTGCCCTCAATATGTAATTTAGAAATGATAAATGGTAAGAAGACCTCCATGAGATGTTCAACACAGGAATCTCAGCTTATCGGCCAAGACATCAAGAGTCAGGAGTTAGGGAATGAGTTTTTCTGTTTTTTATTCTATGCCAGCTCAGAATTGCAGTATTATTTTGCAAACTCTGACTGTGCACAGGGCCTGCTTCTACTGGTAAGAGCTAGTAAAAGAATATTTGGAAGATCTTAATGAAGTCTTCAGGTAGGAAGACTTTTCCAGATCATAGAAGACCACTTAAAGTCCAGAATTCAGTGATATATTTTTACCTGAATCCTATAATTTTAATGGATAAAGATTTCAAATTCATATTAATACTTCATGCATCTCAACATATTTAGGTAGATGGTGACAATAATAGAGATATCCTCCTGAAACAAAATGTCTTAGAAAGTAGACTGAAATATATTATTTTGCTCACAAAGAACTAAAATGATAAGACTGAGAGCTGATACTAAAAGAATGGCCAATTTTGTGTCAAGTAAGAAAATCAACTCAAGCAGTTACTGGGCTTTACTGTTGTCATTCAAACAGACTCACTGTCTGGACAAGTACATCATCCCAACAAGTAAGGCATTGGAAGGTAACACATCTCACAAAACAGACTTGAGAATCTAAGTAGTAGACAGTAGATCCTTTCTCTCTTGGTCTCTCTTTCAAGACTCTCTTGGGTTGATGAAGAAAAATGTGTAGCATAAAAACGTAGCGGGTTGGTTTCAAGGCTCAAGGAAGAAATAGCCATGAAAATGCACGAAATTACCCAGTGCATCAGTTTTCAGCCCCTTTAACTATAGAAGAAGATCCTTTAACATAGTGGTATTTTCACTTCTTTCCCAATAACTCCTTTAGTCTCTCACCCCCAGATACCACCAAAAATGTGTAACCCAAGTCAAAATTGCTTGCAGAAGGACTTCCCTGATGGTGGAAGACTGCATGCTTCCAGTACAGGCAGCAGGGTTTGGTCCCTGGTAGAGAACCAAGATTCTGCATGCCACACCTTGGGGCCAGAAGATTAAAATAAATTGCTTACAGATTCAATATATGCACTTTAGCCCACTTCTGAGCAGCATACACCACTCTAATTCCCCCCATGTATATGTTGTTCAGTTGCTCAGTTGCTCAGTCATGTCCGACTCTTTGTGACCCCATGGACTGCAGCACTCCAGGCTTCCCTGTCCTTCACCATCTCCCAGAGTTTGATCAAGCTCATGTCCATTGAGTCAGTGATGCCATCCAACCGTCTCATCCTCTGTTGTCTCCTCCTTCTCTTGCCTTCAATCTTTCCCAGCATCAGGGTCTTTTGCAATGAGTCGATCGTTTGCATCAGGTAGCCAAAGTATTGGAGCTTCAGCTTCAGCATCAGTCCTTCCAATGAATATTCAGGGTATATATGTATATAAAATATCACAATTTTCATCCCTTAAGTGTTTCCCACACCCCATATGGTTCAAGGTTTTTAGAGTATTTACAGACATCACACGGTTATTTATTTGTTTTGCCACAACCAGCGATTTCCTGGCCAAAGGTCTTTGAGTTTCTCTCTCCTGAATCTTCTCATTTCTCCTGCTGTTTCTTTATCATGACAACATCTCTCTCTCACTCCTCTCTCTCTCTCTCTCTCTCACACACACACGCACACACAGTCGGCGCCTTTGAGTGAGTGTTCCCTCCTTCTCTCCTCCTTTATATTGTCTCCTTAATTCCACTCAATATAAATCACTGCATAAGGTACAGGACTGAAGACCTGGGAGCCCCAAACCCCTGCTGTTAAGCACACGTTTATAGACTTGTTATTTTCATTACCGCTTTATAAATGACAGCGTTTGAAGCGATGTGTAGGTTAAGGAAGAGAACACCGAGGACTTCCATTGCTTGGATGTTTGGAAGCTGTGGGCTTGAAAAGCACACGTGAGCTTTTGTGTGTGGAAAACCGTACTTGAAAGAAATTAGCACGGCTTTCAAGACTGAATTTGAATTTAAGGATGCGTCACTGCAAGCGTAGATGACAATGTTGTAAGTCTGTATATTACTGAATTTTGAGCAAGAAGTTGAAGTCCTGACATAGTAGGAGGAAAAGAACTGGAACAAAAAGGAGGAAGAACATTTTCAGACTTAGTTTAGAATTTGTGTGTATGTTTAGGCTTAGCTTTCTTGCTTATTTATCACTAAATCACTGATGCATTTTCTTTTATTGAATGGCAATATTCTCTTAAAGGAACAAGGAAAATTACTTGAATTTTATAATTTGTGATTGTGGACTCTCTTGGATATCTTCTTTAAGTCACTTGATAAAAATGAATGTGACTGTGAATATCACCATTTACAAGATACATCTAGGGCGTTTTGTATGGCTTCCTTTTATAAAGTTTAATATTTAACCCCGAATGCTTTTGTATCTTTCGATTAAAGGTCTTCTCCAGCTAAGGGCTTCCCAGGTGGCTCAGCGGTAAAGAATCCGCTGCCAATACAGGAGATGCGGGGTCGATCCCTGGGTCAGGAAGATCCTCTGGAGAAGGAAATGGCAACCCACTCCAGTATTCTTGCCTGGGAAATTCCATCAACAGAAGAACCAGAGGAGCTACAGTCCATGGGGTCGCAAGGAATTGGACACAACTTGGCGATTAAACAAAAACGACTTCAGCTAATTCTGTACGAGGGCTTTTCTAGGTCCTGGCATTTTTATTAACATAGAGCTGCTACTCCTCTACTGCTGCTTCCCTCTGCCGCTGAAAACAACTTAATAAAGCGCCTTCACATACACAATTTTAACGAATTGCTGTATCTTTCATTTTCCTATTCGATGATCATACAAAGACTTAAGAGAGAGGCTCTGAGACTTGAACAGTGTCTAGTAAAAGGCAAAGTGAAAAAGCGAAAGTCGCTCAGTCCTGTCCAACTCTTTGTGACCCCATGGACTATACAGTCCATGGGATTCTCCAGGCCAGAATACTGGCGTGGGTAACCTTTCCCTTCTCCAGGGAGTCTTCCCAACCCAGGGACTGAACCCAGGTCTCCCGCAGTAAAAGGCAAAACCTGGGAAGAAACTTGGATCTTTTGGTTTTAGCACCTATGTCCTCTCTCTTCTCTTCACTGTTATTTGAATTCGATAGTAATAATATATAACATTATTTTTTCACAAAAGAACTGGGGACAGAGGCTGCTAGTTTGTTGCATATGATGCAATTAAAAGTATTAATTTTTAAAATTAGACACTGAGAATAATTTATTTTATGTTTAAAATCTTATTTGTTTATTTATTCATTTATGGCTGTGCTGGGTCTTCGTTTCTCTAGCTGTGGTGCACGGCCTTCTCATTCTGGTGGTCCCTCTTGCTGTGGAGCACGGGCTCTGGGGCACGTGGGCTTCAGTAGCTGAGGCTCCCGGGCTCTAGAGCACAGGCTCAGTAGTCATGGGTCATGGGCTTAGTTGCTCCTTGCATGTGGGATCTTCCCAGACCAGGGATCGAACCTGTGTCTCCTGCACTGGAAGGTGAATTCTTTACCACTGAGCCACCAGGGAAGCCCCAGGATGATTTTAGTGTTCTAGGCTACCATCTACCTTTTGAAAATGTTGAATATATATATTACTCACCACAGTAAGTTATAATCTTTGTGAGAAAATAGCCAATTTGAAGTTACATCCCTAACTTCAAAGAACACATGGTTTTATTAGAATAGGCAGAAACTGTAGATATCCTTTAAAAAAGTAGGTAACAATTTGGGGCAATATCAACGTGATAATGGGTCATCAGTTCATAGGAGTTGAAGCATCGGGGGACCACATCAGATAGGAATGCTGTGGGAGAACTTGTTTCCTTTTTGAAAATCACTGGGAAAAAAAACCTTCTAAAGCTTCAACACTGAAAATGTGTGGCTACTGGTTGAATCATATGATTCCAGCAGTGTCTCCCTGATGTCACTTCCTTTTCGGGTTCTCACCTGAGTTACTGCTATGACCCAGTTGAAATGCAAATACCTTCCTCCCACTTTCAAACTCTAGTAGAAGTGTGGATAAACTTTCCTTTCCTTGGATATTTCTACGTAGTGATCCTCATCTTACAAAAGAATTTGTTAAATACTTAGCCAGCAGGGAAACAGATGAAAATGGAAAATTTCTCAAGCTTACAGCCCAGTTTATGATCCTGCTAATTTACTCAGTGGGAAGACCCTGCCCTATTAAATATCACTTTGCAGACACAGCTACCACACCTTTACTCCAAAGAGCTCCTATAAATTTTTAGGAACTTCCTACTTCCTTGCTTTTTAACTCCCAGTTTGCTGCTGAACAAAGGAAACTCTTTACAACCAATAAGATTGGAAACGATCTCCCAGGGATCCTTGGTGGTGGCAAACTAGGATCTTTATTGAGTTCATTTTCTGGCTTGTGAGACACATTCCAGCATCCCCTCTCGCAAAACCCAGGTGATTTGCAAAGCTATAGTGACTGACAGGATGAATAATCTGAATTCAGGGAGAAATTCACTTCTTGTCTTTCTGGAAACAGAATTATCTCATGACAAGTTCAGTGATACAGAACTGTCATCCAAGTATTAAGGCATTCCTACAATACGAAATACCAGAAAACAGAAAAGTAGAGTTACTGTACTGTTGGATCATATTAATAGTAAGGGAACAATTTGAAGATGCAGAAAAGTTTTCATATGAAAGATGAAATATGAGAGAGGAGGCACTCATATTTAATATATCTTGAGCCTGTTACATTTCTTAAAATAACTTTATTTTACCAAGAATAGGAAATGTGCTTTCTAATGAGCCTTTAATCAGCAAGCTTCTTAATTAAAAGAATATGAAGAAAGAGAGGAGGGGAAGCAGGAGGTGCTTTTAGACAGGTCATCCCTCATCCCAAGAGGCATCATGTTGCTTACAACATCAATAAACTTGCTTCTCTTTAACAGAATTATTTAGTCTGCAAGCAGCAAATAAAATTTTATTTTTTCCTCACATGTAAAGTTTATCACAGGCAGACCACCAGACTGTAGCTAGAAAAATCAAAACCCAAAAACCTCAGGGTTTATTTGATGTTAGAAATCAGAATATTAAAATTCACATATGGGTTAAGATTATATGTGTCAACTTCCTTTCATAAAAGTCACTATAGAAATTGGAATTTTGTATGTTTTCATCATCTGTATTTATTTATAAAATTAAAAAAGTATATATGTAATGTTTATCAAGGAATCTTTGCAGCTGTTAGATATTTGATGAAACCTCTCAAAGGATAAATCACAGAATTATCCTAGAGAATGTGCCATATGACTAAGTAATGGAAGAAGGAATCTGAATTCGTGACACATAGGAGCTGGCTATTAGAAACTTTGTCAGATGCAGGTTATCTGACAAAATAGCTGTATGTAGTCTCAGGAGAAGAGAGATGGGTGCTGGAAAAAATTAAAAGTAATGGTTAAAAACTTCCCCAATCTGATAAACTATATTCATTTAAGATTCAAGAAGCTCAGCAAATTCAAAGATAAGCTCAAAATAAACTGCACTATGAAACATAATTAAGTTGCTGAAAAAAATCACTCCTGAAAGGAGCCAGAGAAAAGTGACACATTACACATAGGGGGTTACTTAGAAACAATGCAGATGCGGTCAAAGAATATCTTTAAAATGTTGAAAAAAAAAACTGTCAGGTAAGAATTCTGTATCCAATTAATATATCCTTTAAGAATTGTTAGGTAGTTAGAATAGGAAACAGGAGTCCAAAATGGCGGTGGCTAAAAGACAAGGAAGGGAGAAGCCCACGAAAACAGAACAAAGGAAGGCACGAGGACCTGAGCGAAAACTTCAAGTAGAACAATACTCCTGGCTAAGCCCAATTTGCATAGGGCAGGCCCAGGGGGAGGAAAAAAATATGTAAAAGGAGGAGCCAAAGCGTGCTCTCTTTCTCTCCCCACCCCCGCACGCTGGGGCGTTCTTCTCTTCGTGTCTTTGGGTCGTCGGTCGGCATGCCCTTATGCTTAGAGGATGGATTTTCCTGCTATTATCTAAATAAAAGAGCTGTAACACGGAGCTGTAACACTGATTCGTCTAAGAGCTAGAACACGGTCCCTTCGTGACCTGAGAGCTACAACACGGTCTGTCCAAGACCCAAAAGCCGTGACCCGCCGAGGGCTCTAATGTCCGTCACTCCAAACCTTTGTTGTGACGAGACAGAACCGAGGAGCATACACTCGCCTGACGGAATGAAAGATAAATAACATATCCTCTTGTAAAAAAAAAACTGAGAGAATTCATCCAACAGATAAGCTACAGAAGATGGGCTGAAAGACGTTCTTCAGGTTGATGTGGAATAATACCAGAAGAAAACCAGAACCCTTAGGCATGATGGTAGAAGAACAGAAACGTTATATATCTTGGTAAATATAATAGACTAGTTTTCTCTGCTATAGACTTCTATAAAATATGTATATGTGTGTGTGTGCTCAGTCATGTCTGACTCTTTGTGACCCCATGGCCTATAGCCTGCCAGGCTCCTCTGTCCACAGGATTCTCTAGGCACGAATACTCGAGTTGGTTGCCATTTCCTCCTGCAGGGGATCTTCTCGAACCAGGGAATCTTACCTGTGTCTCTTGTATCTCCTGCATTGATAGGCTGATTCTTTCAAACTGTGCCACTTGGAAAGCCCCCCATAAAATACAGATGACTATTTAAATGAGAAAAAAATGTAACATTGTCTTGTTTATTTCAATATAAGCAGGCATAATAAATATAGCAATACTAATATGAAAGGTAGATAGCACAGAGACCTATATGTTTGCAAGCTTTCTGTTTCATTTAAGATGGTAAAATATTAGCTGTAATAGACTATTAAAATTTAGGAACATACATTTATAATCCCTAGAATAAACACTAAAGTAATGTACAATAAAAAGTCCAAAATGTCGGTTGAAATGAAATATCAGAAATATTCAAATACTCCAAAAGAAGATAGAAAAGGAGGAAATGCTTTGCAAAAAGTTATGACAAGGAGAAAAATAATAAAATGGTGTACTCAACTCCAACAAAATCAGTAATGAAATTATATTTAAATGGTCTAAACACAGCAACTGAAAGCCAGTAATTATCAAATCATAAAAAAAGCAGAACATGTATTCAAGTATTTGCTGTTTATTAAAAAAAAGCTCACTTTCAATATAGTAATATAGACAGACTATAAGTAAAATAATGGAGAAAAATTTAGAGATTAATGTGACTTTGATTTAATTTCTCATCCTAACTAGTATAAGAGCAGTGAAAATTACACTCTACAAACATGCATTATCCCTAGATCATTATATGACTTTACATTGACTATACATAGAGGAGAAATAACACTGCAATTAAGGCAATAATAACCACATGGGCAAACCAAGTGCAGTACCCTGACATGGCCCCTAGGAAACAGCTCTTTTGGTTACATGATGGTTGATACCACTGTATGCAGGTCTGTCATTGCTTTGAGGGATAAGCTCTGAATAGTTTCATTTATTTAAAAGAAGTCCCTCTTACTGGCTCACAATGGCCAAAAGAAGGCTTTGATGATCTCTACTCGAGTCACTACATCATTGTGCCCAAGATTTTCTAGTACATCTGATTGAAATCTACTTTATTTGTACAAGCTCAACCTCACTTTGAGTACACAAACACTAATAAAAAAACTTGAGTGATAATATTAATGTTATAATATCTTAATTCATAAATGGTACCATACTGTCATGAATATAAGTTGTTTTTTGCATACCACCTAGGAAATTCCTTCTCAAATGCACATGTAATATTGTAATAACTCATATTCTGAGCAATAAAACAAAAAATTAATTGCAATATTTCTTCTCTGAGCTCAATGAATATATTCCCAGAAGTTCACACTGTCTCCCTGAATTTTTAAAGGCAATATCTTTATGTTGATAATATTAAAGTTTATATTCTAAATAATATGTACAAATACCTTGTAACTATTCACTGCCATGCAGTTGCAGTAGCACATGCAATTTAACCTCCCCAAGGAATATGCTGGTTCCACTCTCCTAAAGCCAATCCATAAAAAGCTCAGCTTTGAAGTTAAAACTGGGATGGAGAAAGATAGTACTTTCTTTCTATCCTGAAAGATAGTACTTTCAGGATTAAAGCCTGAAGCTTGCTCCTTCTTGTTCTTTTGGAATTGGTACATAGGAGTAAGAGGTATAGGATCAGGAGAAACAGAGGCAAGTTCTAAAATATATTGTTCTCTATCTTATATTCTCATCTTTGGTCTAGAGAGGAGGTGGGTTAAAGTAGCTGATTGAATCTTGAATCTCATATCCACCCCCTATCCCTTATCCTACAAAATTTAAGATTGTACTAAAAAGTAGGGTACAAAGTATATGGTAGAAGTAAGATATCCTCTTCCTGGAAGTATGGGGACAGATCTAGAAAGATCTCCTGCCATAAATGGAGAAGCTGGAAAGGCACCTGAGTTGAAAAGCACCCAACTGTGGCCATTCCACAGCATCAGCAAGATCAGGGCTTGGCTGGAGGTGATGACCCAAACATAGAGAAATCACAGCAATGTCAATAAAGGCTGACAGTTAACTGAATTATCCAAGGACCATCACTGGGTTCTGTTCAAGTGGAGAACCATCAGCTGGGCAAGCAGTGAGCAGGCGATAAAGGAGATAGCCTTAATGACTGGAAGGGATGAAACACCACGGAGAACCAATGGCCCTTTGCCATCATCTTGCACATCACCTAAAACGTATTGTATTCCCACAAGTCTCTAAGGAATCTCTTCTGGCTCTTTGGAGAGAAGCAGAGTCACAGGGGAGAAAATTCTAAAAATAATAAATGAATGAGCTCTGCAAAAAGATCTCTATGACGTAGCTTTTATGAATTGGATGGGTTTAGAATGTGAAGTGGAGAAGGCAATGGCAACCCATTCCAGTACTCTTGCCTGGAAAATCCCATGGATGGAGAAGCCTGGTAGGCTGCTGTCCATGGGGTCGCACAGAGTCAGACATGACTAAAGCAACTTAGCAGCAGCAGCAGCAGAATGTGAAGAACGTGGAATGAAAGTTGACAACCAGGTGTTAAGAGTGAGCAATTAGGAGATGATGCAGTGGCACTTACTGTGGTGATGGCAAAGACCAAGCAACTTCCTTTTCAAAGGAGCAGGGTGGGCTAGAAATCAGTAGTTCTATTCCAGCTATGTTACATTTGAGATGTCTAACAGAGGTAAACTCCAATACTTTGGCCACCTCATGTGAAGAGTTGACTCATTGGAAAAGACTCTGATGCTGGGAAGGATTGGGGGCAGGAGGAGAAGGGGACGACAGAGGATGAGATGCCTGGATGGCATCACCGACTCGATGGACATGAGTTTGGGTAAACTCTGGGAGTTGGTGATGAACAGGGAGGCCTGGAGTGCTGCGATTCATGGGGTCACAAAGAGTTGGACACGACTGAGTGACTGAACTGAACTGAACTGAACAGAGGTACATATGCAGATGTCAAATAGTTGGATACAAAATCTGTAGCTCACAGGAGAAGTCTGGGAAAGCAAGATAAGTTTGAAAGTCATCAACACATGTTGTTGTTCAGTCACTATGTCAAGTCCAACTCTGTCATCTCTCAGACTACAGCATGCCAGGCTCCCCGGTCCTTCACTATCTCCTGAGTTTGCTCAATTGAGCCGGTGATGCTATCTAATCATCTTCTCCTCTGCTGCCCCCATCTCCTTTTGCCTTCAATCTTTCCCAGCATCAGGGTCATTCCTAATGAGTGAACTCTTCACATAAGGTGGCCAAAGTATTGGAGCTTCAGCACCAATCTTTCCGATGAATATTCAGGGTTGATTTCCTCTGGAATTGACTCTCAAGAGTCTTCTCCAAAACCACAAGCTGAAAGCATCAATTCAACACATAGATAGCAGTTAAAGTCTAGAAAAAAGATGTCAAGAGAGGGTTGAGAGTTGACAGGAAGAAGACCACTGTCCTAACGACGATGTGCAGAGGTCTTGTAAAGGAAAAGAAATGAGCAAAGGAGACTGCATGCCAGTGGTAGCTAAAATCAGTGTATCTTCCCCAAGAAAGGATTTAAAATGTTTGAGGCATTTATCACAGTCTGGTGGCAAAACACAGACTCAGTTGAGATAAAATTGCGTGAAAAAAAATTGAGAACATTTGTTATTCAGGTAATATTTTGGGCACAAAAGAGAGGAAAAATGATGAGAACTCAGAAAGACTGGGAGAATCAGATCCCCATGTTCTGTTTATTTCCACTCGAACTTGATGAATCTGGGACAAAGCTTCCAAACTGAACAGCTGGACTATGATATCCATCATACACACTGTGGAAGCGAGAGCTCCCATAGCTTTTTATCCCGTGTATTAATAAGTCTTGGGGATGCGAAGGGAGAAAATTTAGTTAGGATAATGTTGTGTACTTCTATGTGGGATTATGAATCCTTAATGTTATTGTCTCTACTGATGTTTGTTGGAGTAGGAAGAGGCAGCTGGCTCTCTGTGGTTTTCACAAGAAGACATCCACCTCACCAGGCTATCACAGTGAGAAAAATTTTAAATGCATAAATGAAGATGGATCATGGTCCCAGTCCCATTGCTTCCCTTTGTGATGCTTTTTGCCCCGAGATTACACAAATGGATGGTTTTATGGCCACTCAACATAGCACAGCTGTAGATACAATATATAATACAACAAGAAATTGTTCGGAAGTTGGGGGAGGGAATGGTGGAAACATTATCTGTGCAATGCTGTCGAGTTCAAAACTGTATGCGTCAGCCCATCCCATCTAGCACACATTGGCCGTGTAACTTAGTGGTTCCCTACAGCTACTCTTCAATTATAGGCACGGCTTCTTAGAATGTTCTTGACATAGCGTCTTTCTTTTCTCCTTCTCTTTTTGAAATTTTGCTTGTGCCAAATGCAAAAAAAGAAAAAAAAGTTTCCTTTCATCCTTTGTCATTTTCTGCAGACCATTTTCCTGAAACTAAGGCCAGCTGAAGTGCGCCCTGGTGTGAGGCAAGGCCACCGAAACACCAACCCATTATACCAGACTCATCAAATGTGCAATTCTCCTTGTGATCCACTAATTTTCAAAAACAATGGAGTTTTACAGTCATTCATAAGGAAGCCCCAGGAGCAAGAAACGATATTGAAATTAAGCTTAGCGTGTGAAAACATTATGTTCTCGTCTTCCAGTCCCTCTGCATTTATGTCTCTGCGCTCTGAGTGATAACATTGCTATAAAACCTCGCAGCAAAGCTGGATGTGTCACTCTGCTTCTACCTGGAGGGGGTGAGGCCCCTGTAAATCTTGGCTCTTGCAGGACTCGAAGCTGATTAAAGCGTGCTGGCTTGCTCTGGAGCTCCGTTCCTTCCTGTGCTCCCACTGTCACTGCCAAATACCAGCAGTCCCTGACAGGGCTCCCCAGCCTGCCTCTGCCAAGTGAAATGTTTTGAAATTAAAAATCTGAAGA
The DNA here is from genome assembly GCA_024291935.2 of Okapia johnstoni. Taxonomy (NCBI): domain Eukaryota; kingdom Metazoa; phylum Chordata; class Mammalia; order Artiodactyla; family Giraffidae; genus Okapia; species Okapia johnstoni. Next base: position 139,546,828 of record CM044306.1, on the reverse strand, counting down.
AATTGGTGCAGTGAATGCTTGATCAGGTGGTTTCTCCTTAGGAAACTGCTTTATGGGAAAAATTCAGCACAACCTCCCAGGGGCGGCCCAACACAGAACTTGAATTTAAAGAAACAGGATTTTTTTTTTCCTTAAATTTGATACAAATAGGCTCAAGTGCCTCAAAGTAAAGACCTTTGTTTGTTGAGAAAACTATTTGTTTTTTGAATGATGTTTATTTGATCGTTGATGAATGCATGCTCATTCTAGAAAATATTCAAGAGCGGACTAAAAGTATAAAAGACAAAATAGAAATGATCCATAATTTCCAGAAGTGAAAGTGAAAGTCGCTCAGTCGTATCCGACTCTAGAGTCCATGTGTAGTCCATGGAATTCTTCTGGCCAGAATGCCAGAGTGGATAGCCATTCCCCTCTCCAGGGATTTTCCCAACCCAGGGATCAAACTCAAGTCTCCCACATTGTGGGAGGATTCTTTACCAGCTGAGCTACCAGGGAATCCCTCAAATCTCACCAAAATTTAGGTCATACTCTCTCTATATATACATATATATATATATACACACACACACATACACATATATGACAAATACTGGTGGCTGAGACAGCCTTGTGGGAAGCCTTATGTTGGGAAGATCCCCTGGAGAAGGGAAAGTCTACCCACTCCAGTACTCAGGCCTGGAGAATTTCATGAACTGCATAGTCTGTGGGGTCGCAAAGAGTTGGACACAACTGAGTGACTTTCACTTTCACTTTCAGATAGTAAAAGAATCTGCCTGCAATGCAAGAGACCCAGGTTCAGTTCCTGGGTCAGGAAGATTCCCTGGAGAAGGAAGTGTCAACTCACTCCAGTATTCCTGCCTGGAAAAATCCCATGGGCAGAGGAGCCTAACAGGCTACAGTCCATGGGGTGCATAGTTGAACATGACTGAGTGACTTAACACTAACTAACTATATATATATATATATATTCCAATATACTGAAAGCATTTTTCAGTGTTATTAAAGATTCTGAGAATATGAAGTTAATTATTTGTATAAAAATCCATCTCATGGAAGTACCAACATTGATATAATTTATTTCCTATTATTCAACATTTAAGTACTTTCTTCCCTAATTGATGCTTTTGAATTGTGGTGCTACAGAAGACTCTTGAGAGTTCCTTGGACTGCAAGGAGATCAAACCAGTTAATCCTAAAGGAAATCAACCCTGAATATTCATTGGAAGGACTGATGCTGAAGCTGAAACTCCAATACTTTGGCCACCTGATGCGAAGAGCTGATTCATTGGAAAAGACCTTAGATGCTGGGAAAGATTGAGGGCAAGAAGAGAAGGGGGCAACAGAGGATGAAATGGTTGGATGGCATCACCAACTCAATGGATACGAGTTTGAGCAAACTCTGGGAGATAGTGGAGGACAGAGAAACCGGGCATGCTTCAATTCATGGGGTTGAAAAGAGTCAGACACGACTTTGTGACTGAACAGCCACCACTCCTAATTTTACATTATCATGAATAATAAACAAAGAACATTTTTTTTTTTGTGCTAAATCTGATCCATCTGTAATAATTTTCTTATGGTTATTTTTTTAGCAGTAGAATTTCCAAGCCAAAAGATATAAAAAATCTGAAAGACCTATTATCAAGTTACTCCCTAGAAATGTAATAACTTATCATTAGTGATTCAGGATAATGTGCATTTTAACCCATGATTAGCAGCACAAAGAATCACCTTTAAAAAAAAATTCCTTTGCCAATCTGAAAGAGGATTTCATTATCTTAATTTGTATTTTTTGATTGGTAAAAAATATGAAAAACTCCACATGTTTAATGCCTATTTGTATGTATTCTGTGAATTATTCACTTACGACATTTGCTATTTTTCTATTGGGGTTTTAGTGATTTTATTTTTTTTAACTTGTCAGAGCTCAATATTGATTACAGCTATAATATTTTCCTTTGGCTATCTTTTTGTTGTTGTTGTTATTATAAGCATGTTTCCAGTTTGTCACTAGCTTTTTAATAATGACTGATTTTTTTAAATGAGCTTTAATTCTTAGTGAGAAATTTTTCTTTTTGAGTTCTCTCATTGTTTTTGTGACTTCTAAGTCTTTTTCTACCCCTCAAATTAGTTAATTAGTCTAAAACCATTGCTAGATTTTTTTTTCATGGTTTTACTTTAAACTTTAAAAAAAATTGGTCTATCTGGGGATTTATTTTGGTGATGGCATCAGTAGAAGCCAATGGAAAATCCACCATTTCTCTATCAGTCAAGCTTCTCTTAACTATTAAAGACATGTATACACTAGAATTTATCTTGAAAGGCTAAATATTTCACTGCATATATTGTCAAGTCTTGTGGACCATAGCATTTTAATTACTTCTCATTAATTTGCATATCTAATCACACTACGTTTTTCTCATTGCTCTTCCATTTATTGCATATGCTATTTTTTCTTTCAGATGAAATTTAAAGTTGTATAGTCAAGTTAGAAAGAAAAATGTCAGAATTGTAACTGGAAATTTTTAACATTACAAGACAGTCCTCATTGTGAAATGTTAACTGATACTCACACCATGGGAGTGTGCAAGGCAAGAATTCTGTCCAGCTTGAGTAAGGTTTAGTTAACACAGTACTGTGTACAGTCAACACTGTCTGGACAAATTAGCTTTTGAATATATTTTATCAATAATCTTCTATCTAGGAAGAAATAACTTATCCATCATCATCTCAAAAACACTTATAGCTTGCAATCTATATTCCAGACATATAAAATAATTAACTAACTAATATTTTCATTTTTAGGTCCCTCAAGGAAACGTTACAGTGTTCTTTATATAGGTTAGATACATTTTAATGTACTTTATAGTTATTTTAAATTTACTTTAAGTAAAACCACATTTAAAAAAAAATTAGATCTTTTAACTGCTTGTGTTCTTAAATAGTAAAGTTACTGATTTAACAGGATTTTATTTTGTGGCAGATTTTTCTTTTAAAGTCTCTTATTAATAAAACTAGAGTTTTCCTATTTATTCTCTTCAGTTGTTTGGAATAGTAAGCAACTTTGGCCCGTTCCTTATTCCTCAATGATTATATTCCTTATTTTAAATTCTTATCTTATTAAATAGAAATTGCCCATGATTTCAGAACAATTTTAAATAGCACTAGTGGCAACGTGGTTTTCATTTATATTGGAGTACCTCTTGTGTTTTATTGCTGAAAATTATGTTGGTTCTTGTTTTAAGGTAAATCGCCTTTTCTATGTCAGATAAGGATATTTCCTTCTTTGGTTTTCTTTGAATTTTATCAGGGATGCACTGCCTTTTAAATTTTTCTTTTTCTTTTTTCTTTTAATGCTGTTTTCTAGAAGAATTTTTGTTTTCCCAGAATTTTTCATTTTTTTATGGAGACTTACAAATCTGTTTACAGAATTGTATGTCACTATAGTTACATAAAAATCTTCATTTTCAGAGCTTGCATTTTTCTGGTGTGCACACCCTTTTGCTATAAAAAACTCCTCTCCCCAAAGCTATCAGGTGTTTCTGTGTATCTTCAGGGAGTCCTGGGTGTTCAAGAATAAGTCTGTCAACTCATGCCACCTCATGTTATCCGCCTGCCTTCCTCCTTGCTTGCGGGAGCTGCCAGGGAGCCACTCCTTTCCACTGATATCACTGTGAAGTCCAGGGTCTCCTCAAAGGCACGCATAGACAGACACGATGTCTTATTTCCACGAGCAAGGGAACTATTCCGTCAGCTTCCCTTTCTGTCTCATTGATCTCATAAGTGACGTGTTGGGTAGTGTTTCCAAGAGGTTATTCCTAAAACCTAGCGGTCTGGTCAGTTTTTTGTGAACAAGGTTGCAAAGGGAGGAATGATCATTCAATAAAAAAAAATGGGTCTATTAGAATGGAAAAGAGCAGAAATCAACAAGAAATGACAATAATAGCACTTACCTCATATTGGATGAGAGCGTCTTGCTAAAGCAATCAGAATAGTGTCTGGCACCTTGAAAGTGTGCAATAGATGAGTGCGATTAACCTTTCATATTACATTTTTATTTCCATGTGAGCAGACTGAATTTGGCTTTTTAAAATCTAATATTAATTTTGCTGTTTGATAAGAGAACTTATAATGCTTTGCACTATTCCCAGAGTTTCCACTTACTAATTGATTCTGTCATTTTGTTTAATAAACTGTTGGGTATTTTATCTTCTTTTGAATTTTCTTGATGCTGTTTTTTGCTATCTGAAGTGTATACATTTTCTTATCCTTCAGTGATTTCTAAAGTATAATTACTATTTTGTAGTTTACAAATGGCTAAATGTAAAAATTACTTATTTGAGCTTATGCGTTTATTTCTAATCTCTTTAAAAATCAGTTTAGGAAAGAATTGATTGTGTGTTAAATGGCTGTTGTTAACATTATCTTGTGATAGAAAGCACCTTAAAACCTATTTGTAAAACAAGGAAATATATAAATAGTGCACTGAAATGAAACATGAAATTCAACTTTTTGACAGATATTATCCTAAATTGTTAGGATAAATTTACTTAAAAAGTAGTTTTCATTAACATTTTCATACATTTTTTTCTATTTTTTTTCCGATAAATTTCTACATGGGACTTTATTCACACAATGAAATATATTAAATGCTAGTAAATGGAAAAGTGACTCCTTTTTAAAATGTAAAATATTCAAGCTAATAGCGATTTCAAACCATATGGATTTTTCCTATCAGTATATTAATACAAAATATACATTTAATTAAATTATAGCAAGCAATTAAAATCAGTGTGGGAATAATAGAGCGGAAAAATAATAAGTATAGGGTAATATACTTTATGTGACGTGAAGACAAGACACACATTTTCTCTCTCCAGCTCCTTGATATTTGTTCATAAGATCCTGGTAATAGAAACAAATTTTTAGTTTTTGTTTTTAAAGGTGGCTTAGCCTCTTTTCTGGGAATTCACTAGACCAGAATGTTCCCGTGTGTCTTACCATCCTGCTGTCCCCCTCCACACTGGTTTTCCTTCTCATTAGGGAGTGGCCAGTGTCTATTTCCTCTCCGTTACTTGCAGTCTGGTGCATCACTGCCATGACACTCAAGAAAAGAAAATATAAAAATAGCCTTTCAAAAGGACACTTTGGGAAATGAATTCTATGCAGTGAAGACAACAGTTGACATTTTCATGCTCAGAGCATTCCCATATTTTTACAAAATAATACTTTCCTTTTCAATAAGCAAATGGTCAGTGATTTCCCCAAGACTGAAGGTAATCTTATTTTTCATTCAAATTAAAATATGTGCATCAAGAGAAACACAAAAACGATGGTTTGTTTTCAGACACAGCATTCCTTTTCATTGTTTTCATGTAAAAGTGTGGGTGTGCAGTCTCAAATAGTGTGTTAAATGGGCAAGAGGTTGAGTTTACAGAAATCATCAGTGGTGGCCTCATCATTTTTCATTTCATTTGCTCATTACTGAAGTCTGGAAATCTCTACTATATGATGAGATATGGTGTCCTTAGGAAGCCTATGACAATGTGGATGAGATAAGACATTAATGTAATGGCCTCTGTTTCTAAATTTCTTTACAATGGCACACATGTAGAAAATATAAAAGGCCAGGTATTTCTGAAATGACAGTGTTGATGGTCTTTAAATAGGATAAAGAAAACAAGAGTATTTACAACTGGCTTTGAATGTGGTTACTCTGCTCTCTGGAAGAGACTGGGGCTAGGATAGTGACAAAGCGAAGTGATAACACTGCAAACCCTCTGGCTTCCTCTCTGTACAGTAAAGGGAGAGACTTCCTGAGGGTGGATGGCCCTTTGTGTCGGAGGAGCATGTCGGTGACCTTTGTTGTACACCGCATGCCCCAAGACAGTCACCAACAGAGGGAAACCAGAGTGCAGCATGCAACTAAAAATATATAGCCAAGCTCATAGGAAATATTCAGTCTAGAGATGCACATTTAGGTGAAATATGCAGAGAAGTGACAGTTCCTTTAAAGGCAAGAAACCCAAGATCCACTGTAAAGAGATCACACGTCAATACTAATGAATAATGAGTCTCAGATTGTCTTGATGGAGGCTTTCTTACAAAAAAATCAGGTTATAAATACCACTTCGTTATATTTCATGGAGAAGGAAATGGCAACCCACTCCAGTATTCTTGCCTGGAGAATTCCATAGACAAAGGAGCCTGGCAGGATATAGTCTATGGGGTCGTAAACAGTCTGACACAACTAAGAAAATATCATTTACCTGTTATATTTACTCTAAAGTACTGTATTCTTCATGGCAAATAGATGGGGAAACAATGGAAACAGTGAGAGACTTTATTTTGGGGGGCTCCAAATGGTGATTGCAGCCATGAAATTAAAAGATGCTTGCTCCTTGGAAGAAAAGCTATGACCAACTTAGACAGCATATTAAAAAGCAGAGACATTACTTTGCCAACAAAGTTCTGTCTAGTCAAGGTTATGGTTTTTCCAATAGTCATGTATTGACATGAGAGTTGGACTATAAAGAAAGCTGAACACCGAAGAATTGACGCTTTAGAACTATGGTGTTGGACAAGACTCTTGAGATTCCCTTGGACTGCAAGAAAATCAAACCAGTCAATCCTAAAGGAAATCAGTCTTGAATATTCATTGGAAGTACTGATGCTGAAGCTGAAACTCCAACAATTTGGCCGCCTGATGCAAAGGACTGACTCATTGGAAAAGACCCTGATGCTGGGAAAGATTGAAGGCAGGAGGAGAAGGGGATGACAGAGGATGAGATGGTTGGATGGCATCACCGACTCAAAAGACATGAGTTTGAGCAAGCTCTGGGAGTTGGTGATGGACAAGCAAGACTGTTGTGCTTCAGTCCATGAGGTCCCAAAGAGTTGGACATGACTAAGTGACTGAACTGAACTGTTTTCTGCAAACAAAATTCCAACTTTAATGTTTTTGTTACACTGAAACATTATATTTTTGGAAACCTATGGATTATTGATTACATGTTCACTCCCTAAATCACTTAAATAAAACTAATGATTATTTTATAATAATAATTTACAATAACAATAATAAAAACATAGACTGAGCAATTTCATTTATTTGTCACATCCCATATGTGTACAGTCTTGAGGAGCAGGTTGCCATTCTCACTTTCCTAGTAGGCAAATTGAAAATCAAGTCCTTTAATGTAAGTGACTAAAATGTCTTCCCAACTTTAGTCACCCTGGTCTGAGTCCAATCACTTTTACTATATTATACCTAATGTTGTCAGAGTAGTTCAATGAAAATTACTCATTCTGTTTTAAGAATACAGTTTCCAATACCCATCAGAATAAAACACAGCAGCTACCCCAAAATAATCACATCAAGTGGGTCCAGGCAATATTGGTCATTCACATGACAGAAAAGGCAGAGATCAAAATTTAGAAAATCTAGGATAAGATATCTCATGACATGTCAATGTTTGAACAGTGCTCTCAAATAATCATGCTTGCAAAATGAATGCACATCCAGATACCATCTGTTGTGAATCCATAAATCTCCCATTCCTGTGTTTGCTCTCGTTTTTCCCTATGTCATTGCAGTTACATGAATTCTTCAAGGTTACGTTGATCACACAGTTGATATTGCTGGAAGCTGTGTTTTGAATGTGCAATTTTGGCTCATTAAAGAAGGAGCGTTGGCGGGCCACTGCCAGGGAGCAGTGAAACTAAAATACTACTAAGAAGGCATCCCAGAACTATGAACTTGCTTGAATCTTCAAAAATCATCGAAAGTGCCAAATAGCCTTGACAGTGAGTCTGGCATTTATCGAGCCACTGCTCTTTCCAACACTGCAGGAAATATCTAGGAGGATATAAAGACATATAAAGTATGTAGTAAAGCAGCTTACTAGCCAGGAGTGTAAGACAAAAATTAAACACATAAAACAATCATAGAGAAAAGAGTAGCAGTTATAATTAATTGCTCAATTGTTTGGTATGCTTTAGAAGTGTATCTATAACTCTTGAGGAAGTATGCATGATCATGCAATAGAAGACATATTTCCATGTCAAAAAGTTGCAGAGGTAACATTGCTTCCTGAAGAGTTTGTTTATATCAGAGAATTTATTTGCTTCCAAATGAATCCGTTTTATTATCACCTGAGGAACTACTGGAAGCAAGCACTCCTTAGAATTGAGCCCAGTGAAAAGAGTGCACTGATAAATTTTTTCTAGCCCTTTGGCACATCTATTCTGCCTGTATAATATGTGACAACAGGATTCAAGACCATGCTCCAAATCACTCCCCTTCCCATGGACACAGGCAAACCCAGTACAGGGGGTGGGCCTAATCTCTGAAAGCTGTGAGGTTGCTTATATGTGTGTGTTGGTGTATGCTCAGTTGTGTTTGATTCTTTGTGACTTCATGGACTGTGTAGCTCACTGGGCTCCTCTGTCCATGGAATTTCACAGGCAAGAATACTGGGAAATATTGGATTGCCACTTTTTACTCCAGGGGATCTTCCCAACCCAGGGATTGAACCTGTGTCTCCTGCACTAGCAGGCAGATTCTTAACCACTGAGGCACCTGGGAAGCATGGTGAGGTTTCTTGTTTTGCCCTAGAATTAGACATGAAAATAAAACACACATCTTGAAGGAAGTTTTATTTTCATGAACTCTGTCCTTATTCATATAACATACTTTGGTAATGTGCCTGGAATATAATCCAGTGCTCAGTAAATCTTATTTGAGACAATGCATTCCAGGGAATAGTATCAGATTAATATCAGATTCACAGACAATGGCTGCAAATGTGTAGATATCTTATGATTAAAAAAAGACACTGATAAAATGTAGTAGCTTGGTGTTTAGAAAGTCATTACAATAAGCTGCTGCTGCTGCTGCTAAGTCACTTCAGTCATGTTCGACTCTGTGTGACCCCATAGACGGCAGGCCACCAGGCTCCCCTGTCCCTGGGATTCTCCAGGCAAGAACACTGGAGTGGGTTGCCATTTCCTTCTCCAACGCGTGAAAGTGAAGTCGCTCAGTCATGTCTGACTCTTCGCGACCCCATGGACTGCAGCTTACCAGGCTCCTCCGTCCATGGGATTTTCCAGGCAAGAGTACTGGAGTGGGGCGCCATAAGAGAAGATGTTAGTGGGGAAATATTACGAGTTACTAATTTGTAGAATTCCAACTTCTAAGTCAAAAAGGCAAAATTATGACTTCAAAATGGAAATGACAATTTATCACTCAACTGACAAAACATCTTGGGGCAGTCCTTGGATCCCTTATTAGTTTGGGTTATGGATTGAAGAGAAAAGAAACCCCTGGTAAGTTTAAGAAGAAAGGAATGTGTAGAGGCACTTGAAGCTGAAATGGGGTTTAGGAAACATAGTCTTAGATTTTTCTCTACCTGTAGAAGGTCTGGAGTGTATGTTGAGTGAGCCAGTCTGCAGGACCCAGTACAGAGCTCCGTGTAATATGTTTAGTTAACTTAACTTTAGGTTACTTAGAATCTTGACATCTAAGAATCATTTACAGTTTTTTAAATCAGTTTTCTATAAAGTTTAACTTTTGCTTATATATCCAATAGCAAAAATAAATGTACAAAGTTTTTTGTTCCATTAAACATTCATTGACCTGGAAGATATTAACTAATATTTCATTTTGTGATTTGAAGGGAAACAAAGAAGAATTGAACAAACTTTCTTCTTTTAAGATGCTTCCATAGAAGAGGTGTTGAATTTTGAACACTTTGATAATTCGTCTCATGTAACTTTGTAATTCGGAGAAGGTGATGGCAGCTCACTCCAGTACTCTTGCCTGGAAAATCCCATGGATGGAGGAGCTTGGTGGGCTTCAGTCCATAGGGTCGCTAAGGGTCAGACACAACTGAGCAACTTCACTCTCACTTTTCACTTTCATGCATTAGAGAAGGAAATGGCAACCCACTCCAGTGTTCTTGCCTGGAGAATCCCAGGAACGGGGGAGCCTGGTGGGCTGCCGTCTATGGGGTCTCACAGAGTCAGACACAACTGAAGTGACTTAGCAGTAGCAGTAACTTTGTAATGGATAGTTATGAACTTCATGGTGTTAAATTCGTGTGTATTTACTTTGAAATGTATTAAGTAGAATTCTTCCCATTGAACATACGATTTTTTTATTGGAGTATAGTTGAGTACAATGTTGGCTTAGTTTCTGTTATATAATGATGTGAATCAGCTATCTGTATACATATATCCCCTCTCTCTTGACCCTTCCCCCTGAATATATGACCTTGGATATGAAAGTTGGTGGAGATGTTTTGGAGGAAAAACAAAACTCATTTTCCTGGAAAATGGGTAGTCAGACATGACTTAGATAACTCTGGCTGAATAGTGAAGAACTGACTCATTGTACAATTTGTGAGTTCCTTGAACGAATTGATGTCTACTAACTTTTAATCACTAAAAAGTACATTTTACTAAATATTCCAATTATCATACCCTGCTTGAGTTTTAAAAAACAGATCGAAATTAAATCTGTGAAGTATGGAAGTCAACTAATGTCTGTTGTCGACTTTAAAGCTAGTTAACATGATATTCACCTTAAAGTGATCAGATTCAGGGTCTCTGGCCAACATTCATTAGATTCTAGAACATATACTAGGTCACCTGGGCCATTCTGAGTGGCAGAATGTGGTAGAATAAAGCCGTAAGCAAAGGGCTCTGCCACACAGAGTGCTAAGCTGTCACATTTTTTTCAGATTCTGTGACTCAGTCACCAGCCAAGCAGCAGATTTGTGATGAATAGCACCCATATTGATTTTTCCATAATGGAGTGTAAAAGAAAAATGGACAGGTTTTGTTGCAGGTATTTTCATGGGGTACTAAATTGGAGGATTAGTTGCAAACAGCAGTACTGATAAAGTCTGCTGTCCATCTTGATGGTTGGGTCTTTCTATTAAAATGACACATAAATAACCTATTATATCCCCCACCCATGGAAATTCAAATGCACCTGTCAACATGATAAAGCACTTGCCTGGAGGGGAGCATTGTTTACATTTTCACTCTATTCTTCAGAAAAAGTGAGATTCTAATTATTTCTCCCACTGTAAATTAATGCTGACTCTTATGGTTAGCATATCTCTATATTGTTACATCTTTTGGAAAGTTAAATAATAGAGCTGATCCATCATGTATTATGCAACGTGTATTTTATGACAGCCTTCTCAGAGCTCTTAGATCTGGTCTCTAAATGCTTATTTCTTCTTTAACTTATCTGCTCGCTGCCTCTGTCTTTCTCTTTTCTACCCCATGAGAAATCTTTGTTGATACCCAGTTAATTCCAAAATGTGAATTTCCACCTTCTTTAGCTTACCTTGTTTCTTTCCCTTGTTGAAAAACACACTTATGATTTTCAGCCCACAACTACTTGTTTTCAATGATCTAAGTCATTTTTAATGTCTTCCTGGGATATTTTTCCCATCTGATCTATCATGTCTGAAGACATATTTATATTTGGTTACATTTAGAGTTTATTTTCCTTAGACTTTTTCTTTGTTCTATAAGTAATTGGGTTTTTAAATAATGCCTTTCCTTAGAAAAACTTCACTTTTTCCTTGTTATATTTAGAGTTTACACCTTATAAGTAATTGGGTTTATTTTCCTTAGAAAAACTTCACTTTTTCCTTGTTCTTCTTATTGCTATCTCTTGGTCAGTACTCGTGATAATAATTACATTAAATAATGCCTCTAATCATAAGTTCTTACAACTTTCCCCAACTTATTCCATGTATTTCTCCTTCACCTACTCCTTCTGCCTCATCCTTGTCCACATATCCTAACCTCTTCCAAAAAGTAATTTCTTTATGGATGGAAAACACACAGGAACACATTGTCTCTATGAATGCTTGGGCTGTGGGTGTTAGGTCACTCAGTTGTGTCTGACTCCTTTGTGACCCATGGACTGTAGCCTGCCAGGCTCCTCTGTCCATGGGATTCTCCAGGTAAAAATACTGGAGTGGGTTGCCATGCCCTCCTCCAGGGGATCTTCCTGACTCAGGTACCAAACCCATGTCTCTTCTGTTTTCTGCATTGGCAGGTGGATTCTTTACCACTAGCAATACCTGGGAAGCCCTGACAATTATCTTTGTTGTAACAAAAATTGGGACATGAGTTTTATTTTCTGTCTTCTCTCTCTCTCTTTTTTTTCTTAACAAAGGAAGTGGGTAGATTGTACTAGTTGATATTTTTGAGTCTTTTAGTGGACTTAAGAGACAAATCATCAACCTGAAAGAACTGGCTGATAATCTGAAAACCAAACAAACAACTCTGAACTGTGAACTTATGTCTAGCTGTTGATCAGGCTGCCGATAAAAACAAAACTGTACTTTTGACATACACAGTAATAGATTATTACTAAAAGGTTACTAGAAAGTGTTTAATAAAATAAGTAATTAGTCTGCTAATACTATTTAGTTTGGTAATACTAAAATTAGTATTAGCCTGACGTCACTTGAAATGTGTATTAGAGTATGTTTTCATTACTCAGAAAATGGCTGTGCTCTATTTCATGCATGTGTGTGCGCATGTGCGTGCATGCATGTGTGTGTGTGTTGTGGAAGAAATAGAAACAGGGGAAGAGAGAGCGAGCACAGTGACCTCCCACTTTTATCTAAGCACTTATCTCTTTGTCACTCACTCTCATGTCAAGCTGGGCTTCCCAGGTCGCTCAGTGGAAAAGAATCCACCTGCCAATGGAGGAGATGTAGGGTTGATCCCTGGGTTGAGAAGATCCCCTGGAGGAAGAAATGTCAACCTAATCCAGTATTCTTACCTGGGAAATCCTATGGAAAGAAGAGCATGGTGGCCTGTAGTCCACGGGGTAGTAAAGATTCGGACAGGCCTGAGGGCCTGAGCACACACCCATGCTCATATTATGTAACTGAATAAATTAGGGAAACTAGACCGTGCTGTATATCATAAGTCACTAGAAGTAAAAATTCACAAATCCAGCTGGTCCATTCTCTCTGTATACAGAGGGATACTGACTCTGTCTTTAAGTGAACATCTAGTAGAATTCAACAGCAGATGAGTTTTGTGCTAATAAGAAAATCCTTTAGCAGAGCTCTTGGAAATATTTCTTTCCTTGAGACTCTAAGTGAGAAGTGCTTGGCAATCATAATCATGTCACATAAGTCTTGATTTTCCTGGCTTCTAAGATGGACACATTGATGTGTCACATTTATGTATTTTGACATTGTGCTCTTTCAGATTAGAACAAAGTTGAAAAGAGAAAGCTCTGTTAAAAATTGTGTATCATGGTTTGCTGACCTCAAAGAACCCAAAAGACTGGAAATACTGACGTACATACTGTTACGTCCCTCAATCTTGGGTTTCTTATGTATTTCCTACTTAGTTCATTTTCGTTACATTTTATTGTGTTTCAGAGGTTGAAATTCTCTTAGAAATCTCAGAGTTCAGTAACTTCATATTATTATTTAGGAAAATGAAAAATGAAGAATTTTGCCCAAATGATGAGAATCCAGATCTAGAACTTTGTTCTCATGACTCCTGAAGAAGACTGCTTTCCAGAGTTAAGAAAGGAGGATAAGCCAAAAACATTGGGAAAAACAGTGGCTTGTTGATATTAATATTAAAATAAATGTTAAAATAATACTATCTCTGTTTACAGATTTCGGGATCTCAGTGTATATAGTCAATCCAACGCTTACATTTTATCAGTATTTGGGGTTTGATCTTGGCCTAAAAAAAGAACTAGAGAGAAGTATTTGTTTGATATTTTCTTATTTGCTTTTTTTTTAAAAAAAGATTTTAACATGAATCATGTGCATTAAAGAAGTTCTGGAAGTCCTGAACTGTTATTCAAGCAGGAGACTGCTGAGGTGACAGGAATTTGTGGTCGGTGTTGACCGGAATGTGGGACACGGAACATTTTGGAAAGTTAGAAATGCTCTGGGGCTTCCCTGGTGAGTCAGACGGTAAAGAATCCACCTGCAATGCAGGAGACCCCGGTTCAATTCCTGGGCTGGGAAGATCCCCTGGAGAAGGGAATGGCAACCCATTCCAGTATTCTTGCCTGGAGAATCCCATGGACAGAGGAGCCTGGTGAGCTACAGTCCCTGGGGTTGCAAAGACATGGCTGAGTGACTAACACACACAGAAATGCTCTATTCCTTAATATTGGTGACTCTCAGGAGATACATTTTTATCTTCAAAGGCATTTTCTTTAAGTAAGAAAAACCACTTATATGACAAAATATATGACCTATATATATACGTAGGAATATATTTAACCTGATTGCCATAGGAATTATTTAACCTGATTTCCTCATTTTATGGATAAAGACACTGAGACCCAGAGTTCATTAGTGACTGGGGAAGATATAAGATAGTCCTTCCACCTCTCAGGGTGTTATTCTTCATAAAAGCAAACAGAGACAGCGGACATTTCTTTGCATCCAAGTCCTCTCTGAACACTTACTTTCTACATCCCAGCCTCAATAATAAAAATCACAAAGTTGTTTAATATGCATGTAAGATTTAAAGTGAATATAATTTTCTGCTTTCACTGAAATGGACACTTCGGCAGTGCTTTTTGCCCACTTCACAGTTTTAAACTGTCTCTTAGAAAGGCAGTAGAGACACAGTTTAAAAGTCTACATTTTGAGGTTAGACAGTCTTGTGGCCATATGTTGGTGCTGTTATTTACAAAGTCTCATCTTAGATAAATTACTTGATCTCTCTATGCTTCACTTTCCTTATCTGAAACTTGAGGCAATAATAACTGCCCAGGTTTATAATGAGGATTGAATGCAATAATTCTTGTAAAGTGAGTCATTGACTGTGTTAAGGGTTGTTATTAAAAGTGCCACAAACGGTGTGGTTTGTAAAGCTGAAGCTTATCATCTTAAAATTCTGGATGCTCAAAGTCAAGGTCAAAGTGTTGGCAGGAGTATAGACCTCCTTCTGAGGGCTATAAGGAAAAAATCTGTTCCATGATTCCCTCCTAGCTTCTGGCAGTCTGCCGGTAGTCTTTGGGATTCCTCCTTATAGACGCACTACCCCAGTCTCTGCCTTCATGTTCACGTAGCATTCTCTTTGTGTGTGGATGCCTGACTCTGTGTCCAAACACCCAACTGACTCATCGGCAAAGACTATTCCCAAATAAAGATACAGTCATAGGAACTGGGAATTAAATCTTCAATAACTTTCAGTTCAGTTCAGTTCAGTCGCTCAGTTGTGTCCGACTCTCTGCAACCCCATCAACCGTAGCACACCACGCCTCCCTGTCCATCACTAACTCCCAGAGTTTACCCAAACTCATGTCCATTGAGTCAGGGATGCCATCCAACCACCTCATCCTCTCTCGTCCCCTTCTCCTCTTGCCCTCAATCTTTCCCAGCATCAAGGTCTTTTCCAATGAGTCAGCTCTTCGCATCAGGTGGCCAAAGTATTGGAGTTTCAGCTTCAACATCAGTCCTTCCAATGAACACTCAGGACTGATCTCCTTTAGGGTGAACTGGTTGGATCTCCTTGCAGTCCAAGGGACTCTCAAGAGTCTTCTCCAACACAGCAGTTCAAAAGCATCAATTCTTCGGCACTCAGCTTTCTTTATAGTCCAACTCTCACATCCATACATGACTACTGGAAAAACCATAGCCTTGACTAGATGGACCTTTGTTGACAAAATCATGTCTCTGCTTTTCCAGGGAGACACAATTCAAGCCATACTTTGTCCATCCCCAGTTTATCCGTCAACATCAGCCTGAGTGACTCCTGTAATGTTATCTTTTCTTTCTTTCTTTTTTTTTTTTTAATGCATTTATTTGGCCATGCTAGGTGTTAGTTGCAGCATGTGGGATCTAGTTCCCTGACCAAGGATTGAACTCAGACCCTCTGCATTTGGAGTGCTGAGTCTTAGCCACTGAAGCACCAGGGAAGTCCCAATAATGTGTTATATGTTATACCTCTATTCAAAAATGTCCAATGGTTTCACAATTCATTCAGAGAGAAAACCATACTCCTTGATGATCTACACATCCCTCCATGCTCAGCTCCTCCCCCCGGCTCTCTCTGCTCTGGTTTTCTCTCCTCTTTCTCCCCTTGCTTGCTTTGTTTCAATTCTTTGGCCTCTTGGCTTTTCCTTGAACCTAAGACAAGTGGAGTCCCCTCAAAGTCATGGTACTTGCTGTTCCCTCTTCTAAGTGTGCTATTCTCCCAATTATGCACTTGATTTGTACCCTCACATTATTCAGACATTTATTCAAATATCTCCTACTCTGAAAGGCTTTCCATGAATAAAATTAAAATTCTAAATCAAATCGCAGTGAAATAGCCCTTTATCTTCCTAACTCCACCCACTGCCGATTGATCCACTGCTCCGCTTCCTTTTCCTCCACAGCACTTTTGATGTATTTAGTTATTTGTTTTCCTCCACTAAAAAGGCAGCTTACAAAGAGCAAGTGTTTTGTCTCTTTGATTCAATTCCATGTTTCTGTAATTCTCTGGTGCAAAGTAGGATTTCAATAAATAGGTTCTGAGTGGATGGTTGAATGAATGAACTAATGAATGAATGTGCTTCGAACAGAGCCTTTTACATAATGAGTCCTAAATAAGTATTATTTATAATTCTTATTCTTAATTAATCTTTCCCCAAATAGTTACTGCTGTGATTAATTTTCTATATGCTATTTTTCTTCTTTCTTTATTCTGCTCTGGAAATTTCTTGCTCAAAGAGAAAACCATATTCAAGGAAAACGTAAGATCTAATGTTCAAAGTAAGTGTTAGTTGTTCGGTTGTGCCTGACTCTTTGCGACCCCATGAACTGCAGCCCACCAGGCTCCTCTGTCCATGAGATTTTCCAGGCAAGGATACCGGAGTGGGTTGCCATTTCCTTCTCCAGGGGATCTTCCCAACCCAAGAACTGAATCCAGGTCTCCTGCTCTACAGGTAGATTCTCTACTGACTGAGCTATAAAGGAAGTCCCTTGTTCGAAAGTGACAATAAAACTGATAACTGAAATGAACACTCCGAAAAGCTAGACTCACTGAAAGTCAACAAACTAGAATCTACCTAAAAGATGAACACCAAGTTCTTCCATCCTTTTATTTTTCAAATAAAAAATACCTACCTTCACTTGTGTGGACTTTTTCTCTCCCTTCTATGTCTCAGCACAGAGAAGGTGTCCCATAAGATCCATCTATTGTTATCATTCTCTGTCTTGATTTATCCCTTCTCAAACCCTTTAGGATTTTTACTTCTCTTAGAGCATTGAAGGGCTTCCCAGATGGTGCTAGTGGTAAAGAATCCACCTGCTAGTGCAAGAGATGCCTGAGACAACGATTTGCTTCCTGGGTTGGAAGATCTACTGGGAATGGGCATGGAAACCTACTCCAGTATTCTTGCCTGGAGAATCCCATGGACAGAGGAACCTGGTAGGTTATAACAGTTCATAGGGTCACAAAGAGTTGAACACAACTGAAGCAGCTTAGCACACATGCACACAGGGCATTTAAATCTTACTAGTTTTAAATTATACTTAATTGCCCTTGTTCTAACTTTTCTTGCTAAATTCTGTTTCATACAGGCCAAGAAAATATATTTTATCCTGTCTATGTTGTAGCACCTAGTTTGAATGAGTGACTCAAAAAGGTTTTGAACAACAACAACAACAAAAAACCCTAGTTTTAAAGCACAAATGACACATACTGATTTTTCTTACAGTTGTGAAAAATAACCATGAAATAACCCCTGTTCCTATAAGAGGGGGGCATTAAATTAAATACACTCTTTTTTGTTAGTAAACCATTAAAAACTCTACCAACTCTTTGCATGAGGAAAACCTTGGACTTAGTCCATCTTTCCTTGTCTCTTCAGTACTCTTATAAAAGGCAGGAATGTGATTTTTATTTCATTTCACATTTATCATCTATAAAATCAAAACAATACTTTCTTTACTTGTAGGGTTGTTTGATGAGGTAATTAATTATTGTATAATGCATTGTAACTCCTGGAGTAAAGGTTTTATGTGTGTGCAAAGGGGTATTATTCCAGGAGAGTTATGACATAGCTCATCCTTTGCTTGTGGGTGGAGTAGGTGGGGTGATGTGATAAGATAGCAGCTGAACAAACCTCACTAAGTTAAGAAATAGGGAGTTCAGACTTGCATTGCGGAAATTTGGTAGAGAGTTCACCTCACTGATACTTCTGAAGGAAGGGCCTTGGTGTTGTTATAAGACTGACATAAAAGGGCAGATGTCTCACACATCAATTTTGTAGTTGGAAAAAATGAATCAGTTTCAGTAGCTTCAGAGATAAGCACGACAAAGCAAAACAAAAGCAGATTGCCTTCAATATTTAATCCTTTCATATCACATTATCATTTATTCTTTCAGTAAATATCTGTTTAGTGCCTTTTATGAGTCAGACCCTAGTCCCTTTCCTTATGAAGTTTATATTTATGTTCAGAAAGACAGACACAAACAAGGAAATATGCAGTGTGTAGGGTTGGAAGTAAGATGTACAGTAACGTTACCATGTAAACAAAGCATTGGTTGTGGCTAAGGGTGGAGGTACTATTACATATTAGAGGGGCCAGGAAAGACTTCATGCACAAGGTGACATTTGAGTAGCATTTTAAAGGAAAGGAGTGACCCCCAAGGGTGGCTGGGAAGACACACTCAAGTGCCATTGTGAAAACTCATGTAAGGCCATGTTCCATGTTTGTAAGTTCACTCTTGCTGCCACCAACTCTCCCTTCTATTAATAGATTTTTATCCAATTTATACAACTTAACTCAGTTTTGAATAATTTGGTTAGCATGTAAAGACATTATAATTCATATAGTATTGTTCATTTTGTGTGCTAAATTGCGTCAGTCGTGTCTGACTCTTTACGACCCCATGGACTGTAGCCTGCCAGGCTCCTCTGTCCATGGGATTCTCGAGGCAAGACTAATCAAGTGGGTTGCCATGCCCTTCTCCAGGGATCTTCCCAACCCAGGGATCAAACCTGTGTCTCTTATGTCTCCTGCATTGGCAGACAGATTCTCTACCATTAACGCCACCTAGGAAGCCCAGGTTCATTTTAGTTGACACAAAATATTTGTGCAGCTAAGTTTGGGGGTAATTAATCCTGCAAATAAAATAAAACACACAAACATACGCATAAAAAATACCCTTTCCCCATCTTCTGTTTGTATTACACTTTGGTATTTTTCTATCATTGGAGAAAATTAAAGTCAAGGATGAGATAAGAACTAAGTATTAGTTGCCAGCATGGTGAGATGAATAATTCCCTGACAGCAAGGAAAGTCTTCTGCTTCAGTGCCCTTCACATTGAAGCAGTTCATGAGTGCTTAGTTGCTACAGTAGAGTCTGACTCCGTGCTACCCCATGGACCTGTAGCCTGCCAGGCTCCTCTGTCCATGTGATTCTCCAGGCAAGAATATTGAAGTGGGTTGCTGTGCCTTCTTCTAGGGAATCTTCCCAATCCACTGATCGAACCCATGTCTCTTATATCTATTGCGTTGGCAGGCAGGTTCTTTACTACTAGCACCACATTGAAGCAGAGGTGTGGGTAATTTTTTTTTTAAGGGAAAGTGGTCTTTATATTAGTAGGACACTTGAAGTTCATTTTACTAGTGACTTAACAGCTTACTGGCTTTAATGGATTTGAGTAAACTTGAGCCAGATCTATGCATCACATTGCAAGCCCACTACCTGTAAAGGAAAAAATGTAGTCAGATTTCTTTCCTTTTGATAATTGGACTAAAACTGGTTGTCTGATCTAAGTCAGTCCAACTATTTTTCTTTGGTTCTGTCAGACCAGGGACTAAAATATTAGAGCAAATAGATAAGTAACCTCCAAATTCATGCTAGGTTTTTTATTTTTTTCTTTCTGGAATTCAGCAGAAGAAAAGAAGACCCTTTTTAAAATGCTAAGATCTAGGTATATTGTGCAGTTCTCCAGCCTTGATTTATATGTGTTACACAATAACTTTAAAATTAAATTTTTTTCTTACATCTATAGAAAGTAGAATAGACAGGTAGAAAATACTGCTGGCCAAATCATTATGACTATTTTACATATAAACAATGAATTCCTCACCTGTAGGGTTTATCTCAAGGAGCAGTGGGTGGTTAGAGCAGAGAAGTCTAGTCTTTTTCCTTACCTTTCTCCATTCTGGCATCCTTTGACTTACACTCTAGTCCTAATCTCAGATTTGGTGTGGAGTGGTTTTCACCCTCACAGTCCACTCTTCATTTTGGCAGCCAGCGCTCCCAGGCAAGGCAGGGAGTGGTGGAGACAGGGTGCTCTGTGCTCACAATTATTCTGAAACCCATCTACAGTTTGTTCATACATAGTTGCGTTGGTAATACTATTAACATTTGCATACAAGGGAAAACCTTGAGGCTGTTGTTAAAGACCTGTGACTTTCTACTTACTTAAAATAACCTGCATCTTTTTCTTGCATTTGTGTCTATTCCCGGGAACTTTGCAAAATATTTTAACCAGAAGTCAAGTTCTTTGTGGTTTCCTAGTGTGTTTTGTAACAATTCTGCAGTTGTGGTGTGAGAAACACATACTTCTGATAACAGAGGCAAGAGGTAATGTTTGGTGGGTTACCAAAATCAGCTATGCTCACGATAACAGAGCTGATGCGACAATGTGTGTACAAACACATATGGCTCTACATTAGGCTTCCCCAAATTGCATTATTTCTAGCTAAATTAAGCACAGGTAATTTTGTTCAGAAGTCTGGGTTTTTGGCAATGTAACACAGTTTATTATCTTTCTCAAAATTGGTTCAAATTTACTGAAGTACTTGTTCTATACTCCTAATGGTTATGGTAAAGAAAGAAACATCAAGGCATAATCATTTTCCTTACATCATTTATCTGTCGGTAACCTTCTCTTGGGCTTCCTTGGTAGCTCAGCAGTAAAGAATCCGCCTGCATTGCAGGAGACCCATGTTTGATCCCTGGGTTGGAAAGTTCCCTTGGAAGAGGAAATGCAACCCACTCCAGTATTCTTGCCTGGAGAATTGCATGGACTGAGGAGCCTGATGGGCTACAGTCCATGGGGTCACAAAGAGTCAGACACAACTGAAGCCACTTAGCAGCAGCCATCTTCTATTAATTCTTTTGTCTTTTGTTTCAAAGCAACACACAAAATGAAGGAACGTGCAGAACCGCTGATATTCATAGGCTGCAAGGAAATTAAAGCATCTGGGGAAAAATGAAAAGCACCATCAAAGGTGTACACGCTTCCAAAGCTTCTGAAGTTATCCCAGGTTTTCATTCCATAGTTAAGTCAAGGTCATAGGTTAGATTCTTATGTGGGCCGGCTATGTCTTTGTCTAAACTCTGGATCCATCAGGGAAGAGGCATCACTTTTATCATTTGGAAAGCCAGCTGTTGCTGTGTCTTTTCTATCTTTGGGAGAGGAGTTACTGTGCTTTATTAGGACCCAAATCTTCGAAATTTTGACTCTTTAGTTTACAATGTTAGTCACTCAGTCATGTCTGACTCTTTGTGACCCCATGGGCTGTGTCCCACCAGGCTTCTCTTTCCATGGAATTTTCTAGGCAAGAATATCGGACTGGATTGCCAGTCCCTTTTCCAGGGGATCTTTCTGACCCAGGGATTGAACCAAGTTCTCCTGCATTGCAGGTAGATCCTTCATCATCTGAACCACCAGGGAAGAATTTACACTGGAATATGTGATATTTTGGAGAAGGAAATGGCAACCCACTCTAGTATTCTTGCCTGGAGAATCCCATGGACAGAGGAGCCTGGAGGGCTACAGTCCATGGGGCCACAGAGAGTCAGACATGACTTAGTGACTAAACCACCACCATGTGATATTTTAGAACTACAGACACAGTCTTTGTCATACATTTGCATTCATTAATTCAAAAGGAAGGCTTGGTTTTCTAAAACAAAACACAGCATTTACGGCTAAGATGCTCATTTTGCCAGGACCTAGTTTTTTAATGACATGTTCTCTTCTAAAGAATTGGCAAATAAGATTGCTATCATCAAGGCACAATGTATTTGGATTCTAAGCTTCAAATACACAGGAGACCAACTGGGTCACCCGATATGACCTAATTTCCTGACCTGGGCTCTCTCTTGCTGACTTCCACACTTGGAAATAAAAGTGCAAATTCGAGTGGGGAAAGAAAAGAAATCCACCCAAGAGCTGTTAAAAAAAAATGTATCTATGCAGTAAATCTATGTACCACTGTGTAATTATAATAACATAAACAAATCCACTGTAAGGACATTCACATCAGACCTAATTTCATGCTGAACTATTATAATGCAATTAAGAGCCTCATAGTCCTGTTTTAATTAAGCTCTGCTGTGAAATATGCAGCCTTTGAACCTGCTCTGGCCTGTTCCATCTACCACTGAATTACTGCCCTGGACTTGTTTTCTACTGAACGATGAATCTCATTTAAGGGTTACTGTTTGCAGCTCTGGCATTGGGTGGGTTCTTCTGTGCTTTTATGCCTCCAGATCCAGCCAGTTTTAGCTCCTCAGAAATGCCCTATACATAGTCTCTTGACTCACCTGTCTCAAAAGATTTGTTAACTCACCCTGGGCTTTTGCGGAAATAAAGGAACAGATTTGATTGGTTTAATGAAAGAGATTTTAGGTGACAGGAGAGTTCACTTGTGGAGCTAGCTTCAACTTCTGTAGGGCAGAGTCAGTATCTACTGGCTTATCCTTTTGCAGAAATACTAAGCGAACTCCAATTTTCTGTGGATATTACTTAGTTTGCCAATTAGTTTAACCATTACTCACTAGAAAATGAAAAACAAAGGCATCTATATAAAATGCACTTTATAGAATAATAAGATCCTACTTCCTTCTTTTTATCTCTCACTTTCTTTCGACAAGAATGTCTAGGTTGTCTGGTATTTGCCTTAACAAAACCTTCCCTTCCTTGATTCCGATTGCCTGAAATAAAATTAAACAGGGAATATTACAGGTGAATGTCTAGCTTGGTGATCAAATATCAAGCCAGTCTGCTGAAGAGCCTGTTACCCAACAACTAGTTTTAAAGAAATAAAGTGAAAAGTCAGGAGAACAGAGTTTCAGGCAATCATGTCCACCCACTTAGATTATTTGGAAATGAGCCAAAGGACTTAAGAAAAATCAAACGGTGATTGCTTCATCACACCTCACCTCTGTGTCCATCCTCTGCTCTGCTTCTCTTTCGGTTTAGTTCTTGTTATAAAACATCCATGTTCTGCTTTTTTTTTTTTTTTTACCTTGTCCTACTTTCTTAACCCTAGGGAGGATTTTAAGAAGGTTTCAAAGCTAAGCATCCCCAATTGCTTCAGGCTGTCTTTGGTTGTAAGTCAGAATACAAAGCAATTACCCGGAGGGTAGGATGTGTTGGTGGCCAATGGGAGAGTGTTCCCTAGATCACCAGGTAACTGAAAATATTCTCTTTAGGGTGAACATCTGGTTCAGATTGTTAACCATTTCTAGTGAGGTTTTATGGGTCACTCTCCCTTTTCCTTTTCCAAAAAGTGTGTACTCATAAAGCACAAATAATAGGGTTTAACTTGATCCACATGCCACTGCTTCCCTGGTGGCTCAGACAGTAAAGAATCCACCTGCAATGCAGGAGACATGGGTTTGATCCCTGTGCTGAGAAGATCCCCCTGGAGAAGGGAATGGCTGCCCACTCTATTCTTCCCTGGGAAATCCCATGGACAGAGGAGCCTGGAAGGCTAAGTTCATGGATTTGCAAAGAGTTGGACATGACTGAGAGACCAACATATACATGCCTTGTGTACACATGTTTGATTATCGGATCTTAAGAACTGCTGGCTGGAAATTCTGGAAATGGCCACAATTGCTTTAGTATTAGAACTGTATGGTCCAAAAAATAAATAAATAAAGGGGAAAACATCAGTAATTTTTTTCCAATGAATCTCCAATTCAAAGAATCTGGAGAACTTTCCGTGGATATTAATAAACTAACCAGCTGTGGTAATGCGGATGCTGCCTCTATTCTGATTTTCTATGACAATGACACTGTGTCCTTTTTGAGTCAAGAAGGATGTTTGCAAAGTTCCTGCTCAGACCAAGGATAGAAAAATCTTCCCATGATTCTTTCACAGGCACAGTTCACTGGGGAAAAATTCAGCATGCTCAAAAATTCAGAAAAACCCAGAACCATGTTCAGACACAGTTCCATTCCTCAGCCACACACTAACACACAAAGACAGTGGTCTCTGCGATCAAACATGTTACCACGTGCTGTAATCAACAGTTACCTTGGCTTTAGAGTCAGATCAGTTTGGGTTCAAATATCAGAGCTACGTGAAGATTTGCGGTCCCAGGGGGACACTACTATATATATGCCTCTTTCCCCCACCTGAGCTAGTTGAGTAAAACTAAGTTAACACAGGAACCAGACTAAAGGAAATAAAAATGTCAGCCTCATGACTGCTAAAGCTGTTTGGAAGATGCAGTTCTCCATTAGCAGCCAAGTGGGCTTGGTAACTCATTACCCCATAAGGCAGGAGCTGGAAGACAAAGTCATGCTCCAAAGAGGCTGCTCTTGTTAAGACTTGACTAAGAACAGGCAGAGGATGTGGGTGCTTCCTGGATACAAAAAAACAAAAAGTGAGAGAGAAGGGGCAAGGGAGCTACTCTGAGTTCTTGTTTCAAAAACACCAAGAAGGAGAGTAAGAAAAGCTTGTGGGTAAATCAGAGGTAGAGGAATAGGATTATTTCTTAGTAAATAATATCATCCTACAACTGTCTTTGGTCAAGTTACTTCATATTTCTGAACCTCAGTTCCCCTGGCTATAAAATGGGAATAATAATACCAACCTGATAGAGTCGCAACATAAATAGACAAACAAGGGTGTGTGTGTGTGAACTGTCCACCTCCAGGCCTACCACTCAATCATGCTGATTTACTTTCTAGTCTGGGTGGTGGTGGTTTAGTTGTTAAGTTGAGTCTGACTCTTTTCAACCAAAAGGAACTGTATCCCAGCAGGCTCCTCTGCCAGTGGGATTTCCCAGGGAAGCATACTGGAGTGGGTTGCCATTTCCTTCTCCAAGGGATCTTCCTGACCCAGGGATTGAAGGAGTGTCTCCTGCATTGCAGGTGGATTCCTTACTGCTGAGCCACCAGGGAAGGCCTTCCTTTCTAGTCTATCCACCCATTCTTATCCTAGACTCCAGTTAGGGATGTCTCTGGGTAGTAGGCAATTCACTCCTCTCTGTCCTCAGACTAGAGATGGTTGAGGAGGAGAGGAGGCAGAAGGATGTGCATATCAAAAGCAATAAGAACTATTTCTAAAAACCTGCTCTGCACAGTTTACTACCCAAAGTTTCACGGTCTTTGGGCAAGTTACTTAATATTTCTGAACATAACCTGTATACTTATGTTCTAAAAGGAATCAGCTTCCAAAGCAAGAGTTACTCCTTTTCAGACACATGCAGACATCTTCAGAGTCGTGTAGCACGCCCGTGCTGCCAGCGCTGCAGCGTGGGTATGTTTCCTCCTGCTTTTCCAGGACAGAGGTTTCCATCCAGCAAGGCTCCTGGCTAACTCTTGTATCACCAAGTTCTTCATAGAATAAGCAGAAACCCCCTAATTCTCCAGGATGTGCTGTGCTTATTCCCATCTCGTTTCTTTTGCTCTGTTTCGCCTGAAGTCTATCCTCTTACATCCAAAGGCTGGGAGATATCAGAAATGTGTGTGCTACTTGGCCTTGAGCTGCACTTGCAGCCAGGAGGCTTCAGTTCTGATCCTGGTTTAGGCTTCAGTTGTGATCCTGGCTCTGGGAGGGGCCCGAAGAGCAGAACATCCACCTCTTGATTTGACCTGGGGATGTGCAGTGTCACTAAACACGCCCACCAGGTGATCCCACAGATTAAAACATAAATATATAAGTGGATTCACGTTCCCACTGTTGCTACCGTGGCTTTGACATAGTTTATTAAATACTTTCTTTAGATGTGGTCAATGCTATCCCTAAACCTGTCCTGCCTGTTTGCCATGGTCCCATTGCAGTAGCATCACTAGTTAGTGGTACCCATGCTTGTTGCCACCTTTGAGACATCTGTCACTCAAAGCTCACATCTAGCTCTCAACTGAGCTCTGATGGCTCTGTTTCAGAAAAAGATATCATTGACTCTGTTGCCAATTCAACTGCCACTGCCCAAATGCGGGGCCTAGGCATCTACTTTTGGTGAGATGATCTCCAAACTATCATCTTTCTGGTCTACCTGTCACTCTGCCCTTAGCTCTGTTACTCTAAAATACAAGTCAAATGAAGCCTGTCTTCTACTCAAAATCCTTCCAGCCTTCTCCCCTTCACATTACGAATATCTTAGCAGGGTATTCTGTGTCTTCGCAGTACAAATGATGTTTCTAGCCTTACATCCTGGTTCTCACACCTGTCCTTCAGTCAAGCCCACTGGACCGTGGATTGGCCCTTGAGCCCACCATGCATTTTGCATCTCAGTACTGGACACACCCATGGCCCTTTTCATACATTCTGAAATCCCAGTAAGGTTTTGAGACCCGAATCAAACCTCACCTCCCTGGTAAGGTTCCTTCCGTGCACTCATCACGATTACATTGGCTTTAAGTTAAACGTATACCAGTCTCTTACTGTGAACTTCTGATAGTCAGTTCCTGAAACTTGTCTATATTTTCTGAAAAAACTAACATAGCTAGATCCTCAATAAATGTCAGTTTTTAATTGTATCCAACCTTAATCTTTTCTTTCATTCAAGCTATTTTAAGACATTTATCACTTTTTTTTTACCTGTTTGCCTAGATTTTAATGTTACTTTTTCATTTTCAAAGAAAAAAGCTTACCAGCTAGAATCCTGGGAGTTTATTGTCAACTAGAGACTTGAATTAAATAATAATTGGCCAGAACTTTCCCTTATATTATTTAATCTTTCTATATGTTTGAGTGTTGAAAGTACTTGAAAATCATCTTAGGAGTTAACTTTGAGGAACGTGTTTGACATGGACTTTCTGCCACACAGATAAATGCTTTCTGCCTCAGAAGGAGCCAGTGAAGAAAGAAATCAATTGAATACTTTCCTTTACTTACCTCTGAAATGACTGGAGTATGTGAATAGAGAAACTGAAAATTTTAGAAAGCATTTTTCGATAGCTCAGCAGTTGCAGGAAAAGATGACAAAGAAATCTGGAGACGAGAAGGTTTATCAGTCTGAAAAAATTTCCTGGAGCGGTATAATCTAATCTTTCATTGCCAATGTTTCAGGCAAGCAATAGAGAAATATCTTTTGAACTAATTCATAGTTCAGTTAACTTTACTGAATGCCCCACAAGGAATGCTGTATTTAGACAACAGAATTGTCACAAAGTAAAAGTGGTATGTAAACAAAATATGCAAAAATCTTGCCTTGTGCACTTCAGTAAATATATCTTTAATTTGTCTTGCTCCCTGTTTTGGTGATGCCAGAGACTTAGCTTACTACCCAGAAACAAAAAAGAGCAAAGATTTATCTCGGGTCGAAAAGCACAAACACCCATTCATAAAACCATTCGTAAGCATTTTTTTTAATCAACACTGTCATTGTCACAGCCTGCTTGATCTTCCTACTTTGGGTTAATATGGGAGCCAATTACAGCTTCATCTGTGTAGAATTAACTTTACGGAGCACACACCGGGGATTTGTCTTTCTTCACTATTTAGATATATGTCATAAAAATATGCCTGGAATGGAGGCAGAGGCATTGCAGATGGCAGAGACTCCCAGATTTATTGTAGACGCATTTAAAATTGGTTCTGCTCTTGCCAGAAGTTAATTAATTTTTTTTCTCTCTTTTTCTGGGGCTGGGGGGGTCTCTGTGTCTCACTAGGCGGCAGTGTATGATTATATCTGGAAAAAGCATGGCGTCCAGTCCAGCATCTCCAGCTGTGACCTCCAACAGCACAGTGAAATTTCTGTGACTGCACTTGGTCCAGGAGATATTACTTCTCACGTAGCCGTGTACACCGTTTATCCCAGTGGGTTCCAAGAGCTATACCGCCATTTTCTTAGGCTCCCTAGCGGTGCCATTGTTGAGGTGAGTATACATGAAAAATTTTTAATGCAAATGCTGTGTATGTCGTCATGCATGCATGTATGTCGGTATATTTATACTCAACTTTTAAGCTTCAAAATTAATTTGCAAACATATAACCGATGCTTCTAATACCATATAGGACTTGAAGATGTATTTTAGTGTCTTCTTAAAGAAACGAAGGTATCACATAAGAAAAAAAAAATGTTTCTGGGCATAGCTTTTGGAAGAGAGGCAGGAAACAAATTACGTGAAATAATTCAGGAATCTGCCTGATAAACTTTGACTCAGTTAATATTTGGAAATACCAGCAGATTGATGAAGAAGAAATATGAGTCCATAGACACGTTGATGCAGCAGAGAAGTGCACAGCCCTTTGCTTAAATGATCTTACACAAAATGAATGAGATAGTGCAGTTTCATAGTTTTTTTTCCATAAGATAAATCTTAAAAAAAAAAAAAAAGAAAGAAAGAAAAGCCTCCATTCCCTAAATGTTTCAAAATTTTTAGAGTAGCATTTGGCAAAGATCTTAGTCACATTTCCTTCTAAAAAGTCAAAGTCTTTTGGTGAGCTGAGTTTATTTAAAAGACCAAAACAAAAAAACACAAAACCCTCTTACATCGCTTCATAGTCTCAGAATTCAAACTTACAGGCATATTTAAACCTGAGGCACCCATTAGCATCAACAGTGGTGTTGAATCATGAGGTCAGAAAGCGTGTTATTTCCCATTATTTGATGGAGATGAAGGACGGAGGAGGAGAGTTCAGATACATATCACATCCGGTTCTCTGGTCTTACTGGCATGAAACTCCCTTCACAGTGGCACAACGCTCTTGCTAAGAATTTGCAGCATGAGGATCTTTCCATTCCCATCACATTTTCCCTGTGGAGTTTAGCTATAGCTGTTTCTGTTATGAGGTGGATGAAAGTATGCCTTCATAAAAATCCCTTTGGATATAACCTTGAAGAAATTTCTAACTGTCTGGAGCTCAGCCTTGCAGGTTAGGGTGCTTCTCCTGTCTACAAAATCCAGCCCACAACGGTATTTGGCACTTGAGTGACTCTCTCAGGCTCCCAGAGAAGCAGAGGTGTGCTAGACCCATTGTCTCACCTCCCCTCTCCCTGATAGAAGAGGGGATTGTGTGTATTGTAGCAAAGAAGCGGGTAGGCAGACGACGACCAGGCCCCATGTAATTCTTTGGGGCTTTGGATCACAGGCTGCTACTGACACTTTTGCCCCCTGCGTGTGCACTAGGCCCTTGGTTTAGTCATTTCCCACTCCTCTGACTCCATCTTTATCTGTAAAACTGGGTTATGAATATTTATGCTACCTGCCTCATAGGGATTTGGGACAGATGAATGAGATAACATTGGCCATGTATTTTAGGTCTTTTTAAAAAGGGGGCAATATGCATTACCCAGTGTTTTGGATCATGCTCATGGCATTCTTGCGGCAAGAATACTGGAATGGTTGGCCATTCCTGTGCTGCAGTTCATGGGGTCACAAAGAGTCAGACATGACTTAGTGACTGAGCAACAACAACGTGGATCATGCATGACTAAAATCATTCAACTTTGAAACATTTTTTTCAAACGTAGTACGTACCATTATGCTAAAAATAAAATAAGATAACTTCTAAGAGGATTGCGAGATGGGGCAGGAAGCATTATTGACCTACCTGGTTTTGGTTGTCTGGGTTTTCCATGCTGTGGGATTATATAATGGTCGATTATGTGATGGTGGAAGTGTTTTTGGACCCCTCTATGCCTGTTCCCAACTGAGAGGCTAGCAAATACAAAGCCTGCTTTTCCTCTATTTTTCAGATCTCAGCAAAGGCACAGGGTCCTGCTCCCTCTGCAGTCCAAGTCTAAAGCCCACCCACCTATTTCTTTGTACTTTAGTGTAACCTGTTTTGTCCACTATGAAATTCATTTTGAAAGGATCTAGCCTCTTTGCCAGGTGGCTCAGTGGTAAAAGAACCTGGTTGCCAGTGCAGGAGACATGGATTTGATTCCTTGGTTGAGAAGATCCCCTGAAGGAGGAAATGACAACCCACTCCAGTATTCCTGCCTGGAGAATCCCATGGACAGAGGAGCCTGGCAGGCTACGGTCTATGGGGTCACAAGAGTTGGATATGACTGAAATAACACAGCAGCAGCCTCTTTGCAGCTTCTCTAACGCATTTTAGGAGTGCCTGTGTGTGTGCCAAGTCACTTCAGTTGTGTCTGACTCTTTGTGACTCTATGGACTATAGCCCGCTAAGTTCCTCTGTCCATGGGATTCTCCAGGCAAGAATACTGGAGTGGGTTGTCATGCCCTCCTCCTGGGGATCTTCCCAACCAGGGATTGAACCCGCGGCTCATATCTCCTGCATTGGCAGGCAGATTGTTTACCACTAGCACCACCCGATAAGCCCCTTTTTAGGAGTACTAGATCTTATTGTTCTAAACTTGTTTCTAGTCCTAAATTGTGTCTCCCAGAGGACAGGAACCATAAAACCATACCAGTCCCAGAGCATATTGAAGACTAGTCAGGTTTTCTTTCAGCCATGTGACTGGTTATTAAACAATATTCTTACTTTCTTTTATATCTTGACCCCTTGCAGGCACAGTCAGATCTGTTACTGGATTTTTGAGCTAAAAACCCTGAAACTGGAATGGATTTGAGACTTGTTTTGGCAACTTCAGTGGGAAATGAAATTCAAGTATTATCTTTCCCAAAGATATTTTCCAACAACAGCACTTAGATAGACTATACTTTCTGGATTAAAGAAACACCTATTCAGCTTTTCAAATTGTAGTTTATAAGTAGTCATCTACTTGGATTAAAGTTAACTTCTCCCTTTGAATTCCCTATCTGTGCACTAGGCACATAGCTATTGCTCAACGAAATTTTTAAATTGTCTTGAATTTTGGGATGCCAAGTTATACCACTTGATGAGTAATTCTGCTCCATGAGATCTTTTCCATTAATGCCTATATCATGTGAATGGAGAGAACTTATACTTGGGAGGGGCTTCCCAGGTGGCTCAGTGGTAAAGAATCTGCCTGCCAATACAGGAGACCCAGGTTTGATCCCTGGGTCTGGAAGATCCCTGGAGGAGAAAATGGCTACCCACTCCAGTATGCTTGCCCGAGGAATCCCATGGACAGAAGATCCTGGCAGGTTAGAGCCCATGGGGTTGCAAAAGAGTTGGACACGATTGAGAGACTAAACAAGGGCAAATACTTCGGAAATGACTCACATCTGTTTTGAGACACCTGTAAGATCTGTGCACATTTTGATGGATATTCTGTTAGGGGAAGAAACAGGTAGCTGCCTCTGTATCCAATTTGCTTACAAATTAGATCTGGAAACAAAAAAGAGTAAAATGCTTCATTGTTATAACCTGAACTCTCTTCTCAGAGGTTTTATGGTGGTTGTTAAACAGGGTATCTCAGGTTCCGAGCTCCTTCCGCATTTAACACAGCTCGTTTGTGACGACAGTGATTTCTAAGTCTCTCCTAATTCTGATATGCAATATAGGTCATGTATTAACCTTTTCTTTTTTCCCTCAAGAAAACCTTAGCAATTTGAGTTTTGAAGCCGGTTATCTGCCAGTTCTAAATTTTCTGTGAAAAGCTATGGTTTTGGAACAGAATAATTTCTGCACTAGAAAGGTCAGCTTCCGTTGAGTGAGTATAGATGTTATACTACAAACGATCCTTGCTACGGATTTATGTTCACCATTTTTTTTCATCCAGGTCTGTGTCCCGAGATGACACAGTTCTTATAGTGTTCTACATATTTGACTTTAAAAAATAAAATCCCCTCCGTGTTTGCTGAAGATGGTCAGTGGTCTGTCAGGAGGTGAGGGCCTCTCCTGAGTTCTTTTTTCACCAACCTCTCTGAGCCCGGGAGATTCCATGGCCTCTGCAGAGGAATAGGTTTTAAGTTAATTAATTAATTATTTACTGAAGTGTAGTTGACTTGCTATATGTATATATAATGTATGCAATATATATACAATATACATATATCTATATTCTTTTTCAGATTCTTTCCCTTATAGGTTATTACAAAACCTTGCGTATAGTGCCCTGAGCTGTACAGTAGGTCCTCGTGGTTATTTTATATATGGTAGTGTGTTATGCTAATGCTTTGTCTCTGTTTTGCAGTGTGAGTTATTTTTGAAAGTACAAAGCGATTCTAAAGTTTTGAGTGCTGCAGAACCTAGAAACCCAGGCAACACTGGTGCAGACTCATCAAGTCACAAATAAGCTTCCGGATCCCAGGGTATCCATTGCAATTAAGAAAGTCCTTGGAGCATTAGTTGGGGTGGAATGGGAAAAGGTTTTTTTCTTTTTGCCATTAGAGGCAGTGTCGCCTGGTGGTCTGAGCAGAGAAGTGGGAGTCAGGAACCCAGAGATCTAACAGAGGCTCGGGGAGGCCCCGCTGAGCGGCTCCGGGCGAATTTCTCATCCTCCAGAGGACAGGCTCACCTACTTTGAATCTCCCATCTGAAGAGCTCCTTACCCAAGGCCTAGAGATACACAGCAGGAGGCCTGATTCCTTGTCTGCAAAATGAGAATATTAATACTTGCCTAAATAACAGATTAACCAATTAGTGGTTATTAAGTGTTCTGCTGATAGGAAAACAGCGGGAGAGGAAAGGTGACAACAAAACCTGGAAGCACCATTTTATGATTAGATGGATTTGACTTGGCTCTGGATTTTTTTCCTGCTTATGGAAGTGAGCGGCCATTGGTGTGAAGAGCGGGTGTAGAGGGACTAACCCAAAACCATATGACCCTCAGCGAGAAGACAGCAGAGGAAAGTTTATCTTGCAAGCCTGCATGAAGCTTTGAGTAGGGAAGGAGGCACCAGATTCCGTCTTTGACTCAGTGATTTGCACGGCAGAACATAATACAAATAACTGAGCATTCTCAGTTGTAACTCTTCTATTTTAATATCTTCCAGAAAAGACTATTTATTGTTTTTGGAAACTCCCATATCCATTTGTTACAATGACTATGTTGCTGTGTGTATGTGTGTGTGTGTGTGTGTGTGAGCGAAAGAGAGAGAGAGAAATACACAAAAATGAAGAAGAGAAATCAATAGGAAAATACTGAAAACTTGGGGTCTACAGTAATTATATAAATTGTTGAGAATTTCCTTATCTAATTTTTCCTTATGTTGAAAGTCATTGTCCCTGAGAAGGGGCAAAGCTGTTCCTGTTTCTCATTGTGCATAGAGAAAATATTAAAGAAAATATTAAAATCCACTGGCCTAAAGAAAATATTAAAATTACCCCATTTTTTGCAAATAGAAGAAAGTCCCATTTTCATTTCCCAAGTTTAGAAAACTTTTGTGCACATTTTGTGCACAACACCTGCATGAAAAGACACAGTAAGTTCTTAGGGCACAACTGCTTATAAGACATAATTGAAAATATACATATAAATAAGGCAGTAATAGCAATACTTATGACTCTGCATAAAGTATTGCTAAAATTGTCAAGTACAGGATTGTCTTTTATTTTTGGTTCTCATATTCAAACTTAACAGCTGCTGCTTCTATTGATTTTTAAAAAATAAGTTCCTGATACTATCTTGCTATTTCTTTTCCCTAAGAATGATTGGTTATTGTGATAAACTGCAGAGGGGCAGCATTGTATTGTATTTAAAACTTAGATCCCATTTTAAACAACAAATTATGGAAAAGCAGAATGCAAGAGCAAAGAAGAATTCAATTATCAGGCCACTATTCGAATATAAGGTCACTTATAAGACATTCTTCTATCATACTACCATGAAAAGTCTTAAATAGACATGTTTACTAATCATTTAAATAAAAATTAAATATATCAGAGATTTCTCTCCTTTCGAGGATTACTTGACAAAATTATGATTTCCATATGTTTCTATCAAAATAAGTGATTTTATTTGTCAGTAATAATTAGGTCAGTGCGACTTGCTATGACATGGTTTGCTTTTCACAAAACTAAACAAGATGGTTCTCACCCCAGGCTTACTTTATTATTTATATATAATTGGTAATCTGTAAGAGGAAAAATAGCTTTGTTTTTTAAAAATAAGAACGTTATAATTTTAAAATAAATGCAACAGATGTCAGACATATTTTCAGAAAATGTAGCTAATACTTCTAAAAAGGTATTGTATTATTTGTCCTATTTTTATGGGTCAAAAATACAAATGCTAGTGACTAAATTAATTTTAGTAAAACTACGTTTGGTTTCTTTAGAAAATCCTAAAGAACTGCTTTCATTTTATTTACTAAGGTGTGAATTTAAAAAACATTTTAGAGTTACTACAAGCCTTTTTTTAAAATAACTTCACTTGTCCAATCTTATAAATAATACATTTCTCTATATTTCATTTGCACTCATAATTTGAGACAATTATTCTTTGGTAGTACCTGTTTTTTATAGACTACATTTTTGTTTGCATATAAAAAGGAAAGAATAATCACATGCATATTTTTAAAAATATTTACTTATAGAATTATTTTCAGCATCTTAGATTTCCTTTGACTCTCCAAATAATTAAACTTATGAAAGCTGTAGAAAAGATTTGTTCTATTATTTCATTTATCTATCAGGTACAATACATATATGCATGATATATTGGAGAAGAAAATTTTTCTGGAATTCTAAGTCATAGGAAATGTTTTAAAAGGTTTATTAAGTGTAAAAAAAGCAGTTTGAAAAATAAGCCTTGACATACTAACTAAAACATATGGTTAAATATTTAATATAAACATTATAGAGGTGAAAAATATTTATTGCACAGTCAATGAAGAATGAATCTTTTAACTTGGGTAAAATTATGGTCACTTTCACTCATCTATATTTTTTCCTTATTGTATTGGAATTTAGAAACCATAACTTGAAAGGTAACCTAAATTTGAAAAAAATATTTTTATGTTTTCTGTTTATTAATCTTAAGTTGCTACAAATTTGGAAAAGTTTTGAGTTTTTAAATTATAAATATATTTGCTTTTAATTTTTTTCCCAGTTGTACTAAGGAATAATTGACATACATCACTGTATAATCTTAACATAAAATACTGTGGTTTGATTTACATGTATTGTGAAATGATAAACATAATAGTTTCAACATTCATCGTCTCATACAGATACAATAAAATGAAAATTACAAAATTCTCCTTGTGATGAGAACTCTTAGGATCGACTCTCTTTACGGCTTTCTTATCTATCATTCAGCAGCGCTAACTGTAGTTTTATATTTTATCCCTAGTGTTTATTTATCTTATAACTGGAAGTTTCTATCTTTTGTTTGAAACATATTTTAAACCCATGCCTCCAACAGTCAATGCTTGAGCTGAGCATTTCAGAATATGACATAATACAACTAATCAGTGATTTTTATCTTGATTCCATTTGACAAGGCTGCCTAACACTGATTTCTTAAAAAGTCAAAGATAATTCACTCATGAAAAAAAGCCACAAAAGCTTAAACATAATTATTTTTTCTTATATTTATGTATAGAAATATCATGAAAATATTTTGGTACATTTTGTAGTTGTGTCAATATTATATCTACAAATGAACGATTTAAGAATCTATAGATACAGAAATATTAGATTTTCCTTTTCAGTTTATGGAACAAATTCTTCTATAATGACCTGAAACAATTATTGAAGGATAATATGATTAAGCAAAGTAAAGATCAGTTGCTTATTGTCAGTTATTTTTACATATTTGTATCCTATAAATTATTATAATCCCATTTATATTTAATAAAACATTGACATAAAATCATATAAGTTTATTTTATGTGCAAAATCATATATAGTGTGCTGAATGACACACATAAGGCATGAAACAGTAACAGTGGTTTATTTTCTGAAGCAATCTTGACACTAATGTTAAATTACAACTCAGAAACATCTAGCATTTTTACCTTTATGAGAAAAGGCTTTTTACATATTTAACATAATTCCAGGGAAAATAACCTGGAATTATGTATAAAGATACATGCGCTGTAACCAAAGGGCGTTTATATTCCCCTGTGGAATACTTACCATGATTTTATTGCCATTTTGTGTCATTTTCTAAAGGATACAAAATACAGTCAGTAAACAAACTAGACTTTGGATTTAAGGTGACAGCTGCTACTTCAGAAGCAATATTCAGATATTTAATCTTAAGAACATTGAATGTTCTTTATTTTTACGACCAAATAAAGTATACTTTTCGCAAAAATGAAAGGACGGTGTGCTTTGAGTTATAATTTTCACGGGAGTGGTGATCAACACAGCCACCACTACTGACACCCCATCTTCACTCAATCCTGGCAAATTAATCCGAACGTCGGCTCTTATTTAACTGTTTGAGAAGTTAACATCAGTGCTGGGCTTTTTCGAAATGCAAACTTCCTTTCTCTTAAGTCATGCTGGTTTGATCTATTATTTACTCTGAATGACATATCGCTTCCAGTTCTGTTTTGTTGCTGTTGTTTCTATTTTTGTCTAGCTCTGTTTTTGAAATCTACGATTGTAACCTGATGTTAAGACACTTTACCCCTAGCTCAAGTACAGCTATCTGAATTTTACTGGAGAAAATTTCATTTCACTATGGAGCCATAATGAGTTCACCTGGACCTCCAACATTGCAGTCAGTGAGTTAGTGCTATGCACACGTACGTCTTATGTTCAGTTTAGCAAATTGAAACCAAATCTGTCTGAATGTTGTATCTACTTTGTTATTCCTCTTCCTCAGCCCCTTTTACCATCATTATAATGAACTTACACTAGAGATTGATCAACATGTTTTGGGGAGCTGAGTACAACCCCTTCTACCAGTCAGGTGGCAAATAAAGTCAACTCTGTTTTTCTAAATAGACATTTGAGGGTATTGCCACCCTTACTAGTAGTCAATTCACTATCTCTTTTGTAAGGCCTGTTTTAACACAGTTTCTAAGAAATCTAGGGGCTTCTTTATACCAAGAAGGCCAGTCCTGCTTCAAGCACAGGATAGAAGAGACTCACATGTGTTGTCTCCATGGCCACGGGTGTCTCTAGTGACCACCAGCTCTGTGCATCCACATGGCCTGAAAGACCCTTGTCTTTCTCTGCAGAAATTCTTTGCTGGTCACAGCCTGGCAATGCCCAAGCTTGCGCTCTATTCGTTCACAATCATACGTGTGTAACACTACGCTGGTGGGGGCCTGAGCAGCTGGTCAAGTTCATGGTGGCTATGGCCTCAGTCACATAACGTGCCAGATCTAGTTTTTGCCCCAAAAAGTTGATTGTTAGTGTTTTTGCCATTTTTAAAATTGCTTTTATGAATGGGTAAAATTTGGAGTTTCTCGGGCCATTTTCATAATATTCTTTATTATTTCTTAAGGCTAGATTTTGACAGTGGAATTACTAGGCCAAAGAATCTGAGAATTTAAAAAGATATATATTTGTGAGCATGTTTCTTATAGACATAAATATGGTATAATCTCCAAATTGCCCTCCAGAAAAGGCAGGCCAGTAGAAAGCCACCACTGCAGTGGATAGGAAGTTTGTCCAACATTTTGATAATCTTTCTGGCTATAGCTACACAAACTGTACTCTCTGCAACTTACAGAGATAGTGGTATGTTTGAACTATGAGACCACATGGACAGCACAGTTTACTGTGACTTTCTGCCTTTGAAAAATGCTGTAAGACTAGTTTTTTTTTTTTTTTTCAAAGCACAGCGCATTTAAAAGCAAGCTCGCCATGGGATCTTAGTTGTTTGCAATATTTATTTTCTAGCAACGTTTCTTCCCAGTAATCAATGAAACTCTTAAAATAAGTATGACCATAATATTATTAGCTTATTTTTCTAGCACAAATCATATGAAATTGTGACCCTAAACAGATGCAGTAATTGGAAAGTGAATAGTCTTACACAACAATTAACTGAGAAGTGACAACAAATAAGTTTCTTTACTGACTATAATTTAAGATATATTATATTTTTATTCCTTCTTTCCCAAGACCATCAGGGCTAAGTATTATTTGTTAATCTGATGTCTATTCGCATAGACATACAGATCATTTTCTACAAGTACATTTTTGATACATTATGGTGGGAGCTGTGATGAGGATAAGGGGAATAGTTAAAAGTTTAGAAGCAAGTTTAAAAATCCAGTAGAGCACAGACGGCTGCATGCTCTTGGTTCATGGCCCTGTGCATCAGGATAGAGAAACCCTTCCAGGTCATTAGTCCAGATGATAACTGGGGAAGTTCCTCAAATCTTGAGAAAATAAACCCATGCCTGATGCCATGACCCTCCTTGCCCACACCCTATGGACATTTTAGGAATCCCTGTTAATTAAGACATACTATTGAGTAAAAAAAAAAAAAATCCAATAATTTATTTCCTAGAGGATAAAGAAATGATTGAACTTGTTACTCTTGAATCAAACTCCCAATAACAAAGAAAGATTGTGAATAGCAGGAAACTTAGGAGAAAGAGAACTCGTCATTTGGAAACTCCTCATTCGGGTGAATGCCACCCCACTTGGTATGAGGAATGTGTATCTCAGAAATTTTGAGACTACTGGCATGATCCATCATATGAGGATCTAAAAGGGAAGATATCGCAAGATGATGGACCACGCTCAGATGATGACTCTGAGTTGAACTTTTAGAGAGTCTTGATAAGAAGGAAGATAAATAAATGCTAGTGTGGCACAGCATGTTTCCCAATAAATTTAGATTAAAAAAAAAAAGTGGACGAAGAAGAGCAAAGAAAGGGATATAGTGAATAATTAAAAAAAGAGAGAGATGGTTAAGAATGACAGGAAGAGAATTCCTTGGTGGCCCAGTGGTTGGCACTGGCTCTCGCACTGCTGGGCCTTGGGTTCAATCCCTGGTCGGGGAACTAAGATCCCACAAGTCTCACAGCAGCCCCGGCTCCCCTGCCCAGTAGTGGGTCTAATAAAAACAAGAATGACAGGGGAGCGATAATGGAGGACAATTCTAGGTGACAGTGGGTGGAGTGGACTCTAAGAAAACCTGATGAGAGATGCAACAAGAGAAGAAATGAAGGTGTGCAGTTTCTCTCAACATTATTTAGCTGTAGACGTCAAATATCTAATATATTTCTGCTTAATCACAAAAGACTTTTTATTTACCCCACATGAGTGGGAATTACAATGGATGTTCTCTTCTGTATCCAGGGACATGCATTCAGTTTGCCAGTGTTGACATAGATGGGGTCCCTGCCTTTCTCATCAGGGTGGCCTTCGGTTCAAAAGGCCATAAGTTCTGGGGAAAACAGTCCTTCAGCAGACCTCTTGGAAATGTTACATACGTTCAAAATGTAGGAAAGACAGATGAAGTCAGTGAAATTGATGATTATTATAAACAGCCCAGAAACAAACCCAAACTGTGTGTGACAAGTGAAACAGGATGTTGGCATGGTCGCTAGTTGTACTCAAAGATAATTAGTCTTGTGTATACAGAAAGCTTCTCTAGGGACAATGAGTTCCTGCTCAAAGGAATGTTGTCCTGTGTTTTCCCCTGATATTTTTGTTTTCTCTCCATTTCATCGCACAACAATTATTAAAAGCAAAAAGGAAAACCCCAGCCTTGCACTTTATTTTGACCATTTTGGTTTCTGTAGGATTAGGATAATTCACTTTTCACATGTGTTTAGATTGCTGATTATGACCCTATGTTCTGTGTTACTAAATATTATGTGAATGCTTGTTTATTTATAATTTTGGTGCATTACAAAATTATTGTTAAAGTCAGAGACAAATGGAACCAAATCATAAAACCTAAATTGAAGGCTCCTGTTAAAATGTGGAATTAAGTTAACAAAAATGGTTTTTCCAAGCTTTTTTTTTTTTTTTTTAGGGGAAAAAAATCACAGCTTTCATTCGTTCTGGGTAAACATTTCTTTGAAATCTGGTAAATTAACATGTGCCATTTTGCCACCACTTTTCAGGTATTTGGTGATATCGGTGGTTTAACGTTTATCCACAGTGAATTGGTCACAGCTCTTCAGAAGCATCTAAGTGAAATAGACAGTACACTGGGAGACTCCCCGGATGTTAAATCAAGAGAAATGAAAAAAATTCTTTAAAATAAAAAAGGTATTTCCCTCTGATTAAATATTTGCTCACTGCTATACGTGAGTGCCTCAACTAAGTGCTTTCTTGTTGCTTCCTTAAAGCTCCACAGTGGCGCACAAGTCATTGTGAGAAGACTATGTTCGGCTTGCTTTCCAACCTACTGCCTTATAATATGCACTTTACTGAAAGTCGGTAATTGGTATTGGGAACAAAAGCTGGATGTCGTGATCATCCCAAACGTGTTTTCAGAGAGCACAGAATCCTGCCCATCTTCACCAGCTCAGAAAGAGCTACTTGGCTCCTGTACAGTTTGAAGAGGGATAGAATATCGTCTTCCACGTTGTTCTACCGAAGCGTGTTCTTTCACCGAGGGAGTAAGCGGGATGGCTAGACGAGGATATAACCAAGTCTAAATAAATCCCCTTTGTCCTTCACTTAGCATAAAATTTTCACTTTTTTTTTTCCTAGAAGAAGCTTCAAGGGAAAACAAAAGGAAAAATTACATAACAATAAAAAAACATCACTTAAATGAGTCGTTTCGCAGAGCATATATCTTGTATTCTGAGATACTAACAAACAACCCCAAACCGGCTGCTTCAGATTTGACTCCTTACTTTCCCCCCTAAGGTCTTCCCAGCTCTTTCTAAGAAGATCAAAGTAGCAAAGCCCTCTTGCCAGTTCTTTATATTATTCCTTTTTCTCTTCACTCCCTTGCTTTTCTCTTTTCAACTGGAGGTTTGGAATAAGCTTTAGGATCACAATTGGACAATGAACTATCAGAGGGTGGATGGGTTATAGAAAATCCTGCATCTTTAAAAATCTTTTGCCCCTTTTATAGAGCAATAATACAGACGATACCTAGGTCCTCTGATCTTCCTCTGTGTTTTTGCTTTATTAGTTGAAGTATAGTTCTTTACAATGTTGTGTTCGTTTCTACAGTACAGCAAAGTGAATCAGCTGTATATATGTGTGTGTGTGTGTGTGTGTGTGTGTGTGTGTGTGTGTGTGTGTAGCCCCTCCCTCTTGGGTCTCCCTCCCATGACCCTCCCCCCATCTCACTCCTCTTGGTCACCACAGAGCACCGAATGGAGTTCCTTGTGCCACACAGCAAGTTTCCATCAGCCATTTGTTTTACACGTGGTAGTGTACGTGTGTAAATCCCCATCTCCCAATTCATCCCACTCCCCTCTTTCCCTGACCTGTGTCCACATATCTGCTCTCAACATCTGTGTCTCTATTCCTGCCCTGCATATAGGTCCATCTGTACTATTTCTCTTGATCCCACATACATGTGTTAATACACAATATTTATTTTTCTCCTTCTGACTTCACTTTGGGTTAACGGACTCTAGGTCCACCCACATCTCTACAAATGACCCAGTTTTCTTCCTTTTCATGGCTGAGTGATATTCCATTGTATGTATGTACCACATCTTCTTTATGCAGTCAACTGTCAGTGGGCATTTAGGTTGCTCCCATGTTCTAGCTTTTGTAAATAGTGCTGCATTTTTCAGGAAGAGTGAGCAGGTGTTTTGAGAGTCACCTTTCTCAGACAGAAACCAGTGTGAATTAGAGAGGTCAAGTTTCATACCTATAATTGGGGAACATGAACACATCTGATCCTGGTGATTTTTCAACCCCTATCTTTGATTGTTGTCCAGCTATGAGCATATCTTCAATCTTACATAAGGCATGTGCATTAAGGATTACACTAGATGTTCCCTCTATTGGCAGAAATTAGCATATGCACATACTGTCTATATTTTTCATCCTATTACTGAAGGCAGATCAACATATAATAATGCCTCTTTCAATGTGAATATCAGTGTCTATGACTTCTTGACTTCCTTACCTCCACTCCTGCTCGTATCTGTGGTCACCAGCTACTTACTTCCACTTCCACTTAATAGCTTTCTATTCTAATGATATGCTTTATTTTCCCCACTAGAGCATGAATTAGCAGTGTAGAGAATTTTCCAAATGTATCTTCGTATTAACGGAACTTAGAACAATTCTTGGCACTGTGCAGGGCCCCAATAAATATGTGCTGTTGGGAAGATAGTCTGAAGGAGAAATGGGGAGGGCTTGTAGGCAGACTTTTGCTATGCTATCATTTATGCTATAAGTAAGAAGCCCCCCCCCCCCCCCCGAAAAAGTGTGGCCAGGTACAGTAAGTTCTATGATGGACCTGTATCAGTACAAAATATACTGAGAAGAAATAAATGTATACATGTAAGTAGATTCCTGGATCTTCAACTGTATTTCATTCAATTATTAGGACAAGTGGATAAAGCAGATGTAGTTGAACAAGTGATAAGGTAGTTTTTTTTTCACTGAACCATCATTTGCTTAACTGAATTAATAAAGGTACCTGTGGCACAGTGGTAAAGAATCCATCTGCCAATGCAGGAGACTAAAGAGACTTGGGTTTGATCCCTGGGTCAGGAAGATGCCCTGGAATAGGAAGTGGCAACCCATTCCAGTATTCTTGCCTGGAAAATTCCACAGACAGAGGAGTCTGGTGGGCTACAGCCCAGGGGTTGCAAAGAATTGGACATGACTGAGCATGCATATATTTATTTTATGGGTCTGTCACTTTTTTTTGGCTGCACTCCATGGCATGCAGGATCTTAGTTCCTGGGCCTAGGATTGAACCCGTGACTCCCTGCAGTGGAAGCATGGAGTCCTAACCACTGGACTGCCAGGAAATTCCCACCACTTTTATTATTTATATTTTTTCTCACTAAAATGTAAGCTCTCTGCTTTAATTAGTGGTACCCTCTGAAGTCCTCAGCACCATTCTTTGAACCAGTAAGTGCTCAGTCAATTTTCACTGGATGAAAGTGTAAACTGATAAGCCAAGTTTCACTTCACTTTATTACTGAAGTGTTGTACAACAGTGAATTGAATGAACAATGCAGAGATCAGTAATCAATTGATAACTTTTCTTTCCTTGTGTTTCCTTTAGGAATTGGTGGTCCCAATGAAAGGATGGGTGTAAATTAAGAAAAACAATCTTTTCTTGCTCCCGAAGGATGCACATGGCCACAATGTATTTCCTAATCCAAAAAGTCTAATACAACAGTACTGCACAGCAGGAGTTATTCAGTATTTTAAAGTCAAGTGTTCAGTGTTTTGTTGCTTGAGTTGTTTTATCATTGTTTTCCTTGCCATTGAACCGATCTTACTGAGCATTAAGTGTTATACAATAGCTTCAACATATGAGTCAATCTAGCACTTTCATCAACATTTTGTGTGTATGTGTGGTGGGTAGAGATTAACTGCCATGTGTTTTCAAGGTTCTTTCTTGTTGAAAAGGCCCACTCTAAGGTTCATGGGCTCATGCTATAACCTAGTTCAACACTGAAATAAGATTTGGGTACTGTCTTGTCTCCAAAGGGAATGCCCTGTTTGCATTGGCATTGAAACAACCGATTTAAGTTAGATTATTTTGGATGCACACACATGGTTAGTTTCTTAATAGAAAAAAAAGTAAAGGGAAAAAAAGGACCTTTTCATTCTTATAATCAATTCCTCTCATTCCTGTGGCCTTTTATGAACTCCGAACAATACCATGGATAAGGAGAGAAAGGAGTGGTCTTTGTTAATAGATGCTCTATAAGAACAGACTTCTATCATGAGCGTCTTCAGTGTAATGTTCTCTTGGTAGTGTACAAATATTTATACACTATGCAAAGTGTTATTTCAAAATTCAAGATAGGTTTCTAGACGACTATACATCTATCAATTCTACTATTTTTCTCAGTAAATTGAGGACAATTACAGTGCTAATAATTATTTTTCAGGAATCTACTAGTAAAATAAGCTTTGGTTCATCTATGAACTTATGCATGTTTCTTCCAATTATTTCATTGATAACTTCTTTTCTAATATTGCAGTTACTCACTGACTTGTGTCATTCACATTGATATTTTCCCTCGCATAGAGCTAATACACAATACAAACTAAGGTTATAATTGAAAACAGTAAATAAAAAATACTTTTAATAGATCATTTTTGCTAGTACCCACCGTGTTCTTATTGCTCAAATAGATTATCCACTTGAAATTAAATTCTATTAAGGAATAAAAATATAAATAAGCAGGAATTAAACATTTAAATGCTTGCTATAAATTTAAGAGCGAGGTCTGCTCAGTTTTCCTTATATTAAGCTCAGTGACAATAGATGGATTACACTAAGTGTCAGTTAAGCAAGTAGATGAAAAATGACTGATTTTCATCCTTCAGTTAAATATGGTGCTAAGTGGTATGCACTGGCATTAAAAGCAAATTACTTATCACTTCAACAATCACAGCATGAGACCATTCTATTGAAAGCTGCATTTCCAGTCTTTCTTGGTCCTCAGTTTTATTAAATAAATCAACTGATAATGGTTGGATAAGCAGAGGAAGGAGCCTGGGTGGCATTATGACATTTCCATTTTCTA
The DNA here is from genome assembly GCA_024291935.2 of Okapia johnstoni. Lineage (NCBI taxonomy): Eukaryota > Metazoa > Chordata > Mammalia > Artiodactyla > Giraffidae > Okapia > Okapia johnstoni. The sequence continues at coordinate 139,502,199 of CM044306.1, read as the reverse complement.
AGCGCCTATTCGAGAGATCTCCGAAATGGTCCTTTGTAGTCGCCAAGAATTCACAGTCACGACTACACACACAAACCCACCCACCCCCACACACCCCCACACACTGTATAACCACTCTAAACTCTAGTCTTGTCTGACTCTTTGCGACCCCATGGGCTATACAGTCCATGGGATTCTCCAGGCCAGAATACTGGAGTGGGTAGCCTTTCCCGTCTCCAGGGGATCGTCCCAACCCAGGGATCAAACCCAGGTCTCCCACATTGCAAGCGAATTCTTTACCAGCTGAGTCACAAAGGAAGCCCCCACACACACTTTATTTATATATAAGTCATCTGGTCCCGTTATCTATGTGAAGCACAAATTCCTTCCTCTACATCACTTCCAGTTGGCCATCTTGCTTAATCTTAAACACTTCGAGGCACAGGAGAGTCACCACTGCAAGTGAGAACTCCCATTACTGTCACTACAAGGAATTCCTTCTAGTAGCTTGAACATAATAGTTACCGGATTTGAGATCCTTGTGAGGACCCGCCAATTAGGACAGCTCAGAGCCTTGGCAAATGATACGTCTTAACTAAATTGTAGTTGACTGAGTGAAATCAAGTAAGCCTCATCTTTTTAAAAATATGTAAATTATTTTATTTTGAATACAGTGCACTTACACATATTTTCCTTTTGGTGACTGAGGAGCAGTTGGGGGTGGGGGTGTGGATGTACTCAAGAGTGAGGAAGGCAACCCTGGGTACTCACTTCAGGGATCCGTGAAAAGTTTCACTATCTCACGCAGACAGTTAGTGTACCAAGGTTGGAAGTTGTTTAGTTTGCTTTAGTATTTGTTTTGGCATATAGTAATTTTATAGTTTTTTGTAGCTTGATCTGTAAAGTTTATTGACTGTCTTAAAACACGGTGTATTAAATTGCTTATCATTTCTCATATTTTGAAATGCCGCTTTTATTATGTAATAAGCGCTTACAATTACATTGTTTTCCTAGAAAGCTTTGCTGTTGCATTGATTTAGTGCATATTTTCACGTTAGTGTCAGACTCCACTAATTAAAGTAGCTCATAGGTCTATGTTAATCAGGGATATCCTATGGTTAAATTGCACAGAGCTAAGAAAGACTTATGGGCAACATAGGCAGAATGAGAATTTAGAGAAAAGAATGCAAATGAAGGACACAACCTATGTAGTGGATTTTTAGAGAATACGTTAATTTTTTTTTAATTTGAGTATATTTGGAATTTTTCATAATAATAATGAATTAGGATGAGCAATGATGCACACTAGAAACAGGCAATACCAGATGTGATATTAAGTGTGAAAACAGCTCTACTTGATAGAGAAACTATAAACGCCAACATAAATTATTCTATGTTTAAAATGGATAACTAACAAGGACCTATTGTAGAGCACATGGGATTCTGCTCAATGTTTATGCCAGCCTAAATGGAGGATGATTTGGGGGATAATGGATACGTGTACACGTATGGCTGAGTCCTTTTACTGTTCACCTGAAATCAACACAACACTGTTAATTGGCTTTACCCCAATACAAAATAAAAAGTGTAAAGTTTGGAAAAAAGCCTATAAATTATTAAGTACCCCATGCATCCAATATATGCTGATGGAGCAGAGACAGAACAGTAGATATTTTGATTAAAAAAAGATGTGCTTTAAAAATTGTGACTCACTATATTGTTGCATACCTGAAGCTTTTATAATATTGTAAATCAACTAGATTTAAATTAAAAAGAAAAAAGGAACAATCACTGCTCCAGAGGCATTCTGAGACCCCACGGGCAGTTAGGAAATCTGCTCCTTTGGTTGTGGGAAGTATATTGATCAGCCTTCAGTTCTGCCTTGTGAGGTAGGTGCCCCCAGCCTCCTCTTCTCCATGACTCTTGGCTGTCTTCTGAGAGCTCCTGCCTCTGATAGGATTCTCTTTAGTTGTTTCTGAAATGACCTTTAGATTACGACCTTCTTGAAGTCTAAGCAGCTTTATCAAACTGCTTCCTGATCCTTGGTGCCTCAAGGTTATTTAAAGTCTAAGACAATCACAGTTTCTTTCTTGTGTTTTTTTTAAGTTTTGTTTAGGTTAGTGCTCTTTTTGGCAGTACAACAGTCTCAGAAACTTAGGCAGCTTTTTTTTATTTATTTGATTCCAGTCAGGTTCATATGCCAATAATCACACTTACAGTTCTTTTTGAGACATGACTTAATTGCAGATGCTCTGAGTTTGTTAAGCACTGGTGGGAAAGTTATATCTTTTTCCTGAGCCATTTTCTGTTAAACTAATTGCCTACCCTTATAACCATCCAGACATAGTCACAATGGGATGAGGGGATTACTGTTGATTTTATCCTTGTCAAAAGACTTTCTTTGTGCAAAGATGTTCTCAAATTTACTTTGTGCTGGTAGGTGATAAAAAGCAGTTACTTCCTCTAACCCTAAAAATCTCCAAACTCTTGTACTCCCTTCATCCCCTTTCACTTTTGTTTGCTAATCAGCAAATTCTTTTTAAGCTCATATCTTTTCGTAGAACATTGCCTAATGCAGCCAGCAGTCTCCAATACATGCTATAAAAGTTTTATGTTATTTTCTTATATCTTTCCAGATCCTAGAACATAAGTTCATGAGATATATTGCAACTTTCAAGTTATTGCAGGAAACGATTGTTAGTTTAACAAAGAAGGGTTATTTCCTGCGCCTGCTGTACATCCATCACAGGTCCCTCAGGCACTCTGTACACATTGGCATCAGTCTCACTCTGTGCCCAGGCTGATCAAGGTATCACCCTCTAGAACGCTGCTGGTTGTCATAGCAGAAAAAAAAAATAAATAAATAAAGTAGCATGACCGGCTCTTAAAGCTTCCAGGAAGATGGGAGCCATGTCCCTGCCACCCACAGGATCAAAGCAAGTAACATTCACAAAATGATGGAGATGCTACCACAGGGGCTGATTCAGATATAAAAAAATATACTGACTCTTATGGCTCCTCTTGGCTCCATGTCAACCATTCAGTACCTCTATTGAATATACTTTGAAAAACAACCCAGAATCTGGCCCGTCATCACCTAATCCTTTACCACGGCCCCGGTTGGAGCACTCTGATTGCCCTCTCGGATCTCTGCAGTCGTCTCCTGCTGGTTTCCCTGCCTGGCCCCTCACTGCGCTTGGATCCATTCTCAGCGTACTAACTAATTTGTTGTTGTTTAGTCGCTCAGTCGTGTCCACCTGTTTTCTGACCCCTTGGACTGTAGCCCACCAGGTTCCTCTCTCTATAGGATTTCTCAGGTAAGAATACTGGAGTGAGTCACCACGTCCTCTCCCAGGGGTTCCTCCCAGCCCAGGGATCAAACCCACATCTCCTATGATCCTTTAAAAACAAGTCAGATCATGTGACTCCCTTGCTCAAACTCCCCATTTGGTCAGCATCAAACACAGAGTTCTCAAAATGATCTCAAGTCATCACCTCCTTGTCTCAGTCATACATATTCTCACCTGTATTCATTATGTTCTGTCATTCTGATTGTTTTCTAGTCCTTGAAAAATACCTGTTTTCTCAGTCTGGAAGGTCATGCCAGGCTTTCTGTTAAATCTGATTTCCACACTGTTAAATTCCCCCAGAGGTCTGTGTGATTAACTCTTTTGCCTCTTTCTAGTCTTTGCTCACATAACACTTTCATAATGGAAGCAAAGCGTTACCACTCTACTATAAAATTGCCTCTCACAATTGTCCACTTGAAAGCCTTCTAGATCTGAAGATATTTTCCCCTTAGTCTCATAGCCCCTAAGTCTTGTATCATTTATTATGAAGACCAACCATGAAAAGAAGCTTTTAAAAGTGTTTGTTCACAAAAATTCTCTTTAGGAGAAATTTTTATATCAGCTGCTGGCGGAAATATGCGCAGGTGAAGTATAAGAAAAACAGAACAAAAACGAACAAGCAAAACCCAACTTCATTATGAATCGTGAGACAAGCCTTTAACAAATAATCTTGGAAGGAATCCTTAAATACTTTTATTTAAGAGAGCATGGGTGGTTCTTAGAAATTTGTATTTTAAAAAGTAATGAGTGTAATTATGATAAACTTCCAGGTACCCGCTACTATAGATAACATGAACAATACAACCGATCAGGACAATTTACATAGAAGAATGTTAATGTTTTATAACGTCAGCTTAAAATATGTTTTCCTGTGCTCATGGCACACTAATAAAAATAAATTACATAATTGGATTACTCTACAAAAAAAGAAAAATAACTACTAAATCATACAAAACAGAAGTTGTGCAATACATATTTAGATAATACAAAAATTTTTAAATTATGCAAGTTTATATTAAAAGGATATATGCTGAAGAAATTTTTAAGTTATTTGTGGGCCAAATAGAAAATAAAAATTGCAACCCTAAGTTATTAAGAAGTTAATGATAATCACTCAGCTAGAACACTATTTATGAAAACATATCAGATATGGCCAAGGCTATTTTCAGAACGAAATACTTTTAACATTTAAACAAATTGAGAAGCTAGAAAAAAACATGAAAAATAATAGATTTTCCAAAGATGAAAGTCACTCAGAAAGCAGGAACATTAATATTAATTTTTTTGAGGGACAAAGCCTAGCAGTAGTTTCCTTTTCTGATAAGATTGGGGGAAAAAAGAAAAATTGCAAACATACAATATTAGGAATCAGAGAAGTATGGTCTAATCACAGATAAAGAAGAGGTTAAAATACAAGCTTTAAGAGGAAGCCTAAAGGAAACACAAGCAAAGGATAAGAATTTGATGTTTGGTTAGGAGCTTTTGGCCAGATAAATATACACATGATTATATCTATCTATCTATCTATCTATCTATCTATAGACACACATTGTGTGTCAGGTATTTTATCAGATACCTGTATAAAATCATCTATGCTTATGTATAACTATGTACTATTAAGTGTCTGGTACACAACCAGTATTGAATCCAGTGATTAAACTGAGTCATTAAGTGACCAATTCAAATATTTATACCCGGGATATTGTACATCATTTTTAAGGTATTGGTGGTTATATTTTGCATTTTGGAGAACTTTTATTGTATATATAGTCAAATATCCCAGATTTATTTTTCCCCTATGTCTGGTCCCATTTTCTACACTAAGAAGTGAAGTGAAGTGAAAGTTGCTCAGTTGTGTCTGACTCTTTGCAACCCCTATACAGTCCATGGAATTCTCTAGGCCAGAATACTAGAGTGGGTAGCCTTTCCCTTCTCCAGGGGATCTTCCTAACCCAGGGATCCAACCCAGGTCTCCCACATCGCAGGCGGACTCTACCAGCTGAGCTCAAGGGAAGCCCAAGAATACTGGAGTGGGTAGCCTATATCTTATCCAGCGGATCTTCTCAAGCCAGGAATCGAACCGGGGTCTCCTGCATTGCAGGTGGATTCTTTACCAACTGAGCTATCAGGGAAGCCCTTTCTACACTAAAAGTGTTGTCAATCATGAGATCATATACTCTCCTCATTGTTCCACAGTTTTATTTTTTAGAATTAACACTTTAATTCATGGAGAATTTATGTTATGGAGGAAAGATTGAACCTCATTTTCTTTTCACTTAACCAATCATCCCCAGATCATTAATTCCTTACCACTTCTTTTCCCAACCAAACTGAAATAAAGGAAAATTTAATCTTGCTCCCAACTACCCAAACCAACCAGAGGGACCTCTCTCCATGGGTTTATGACAGTAAAACCCTAACCCCTCAGGTCAGATAATCTGACATATGATAATTGACTGTATGAGTAATTATTGTGTTATGCAAATAAACAATGCAGATGAGTCATTTCATTAAACAAACACCATGGGGTCATTAGGTTTTGCTCTCTTTGAGGGGAAAATACTATCCATGAACCTCTCTCCTGAACTGGCAATAAAACATCACTGGTAGGCTCATATGAGGCTGGATAATATGTTTGATTTGTATTGAATCTCTGTCTGGTGGTTGGGGCCCACTGAGGTGAACCAGCCCACAAATCACAGCTTAATGGGAATCTACTTTTTACATGTTGCTTAATTAAAAGTTGTGAGCTTATTAACATGTGTCTTTGGCACTGAGCTTTGGGGATGTAATCTCCACACAAATAAGAATAGGTTGTAAAAGTTTTATAGATTGACGATGCTATTACAGTCCATACCTTAATAACCCATCATTTCCCCCAAAGAATTTTTCATGTCTTACATTTCTTTATCCAGCTTCTTTTGTTCATGTTTTTTGATGCGTAGGGCCTATTGCAATATGTGCTGATACCCAAAAAGTGTTATTTGTTAAATATTTCATCTGAACCTCCCTCCATTATTTAATCTTATTAGCAAAGTTATCTGGAAGGAAGTCTCAGAGCTCACTTTTCATTAGAGGGGCTTCAGGTAGTATAGATCTATTAGGTATGGGTTTCTAGAATTTCCATTATAAATCTCTATTTTCAGGGATTTATAATTCAGCTATAAAAATTTTGCCCTAGGCTTCAGCTTGGAATACAAGGTCTTAGCCTGAGAGAGTACATTGTTAACACATAAAAAAAAAAATCATGTTGTTTTCATCTCACCAAAGTGAAAAAAGGAATGGCATGTAACCATTTGAAAATACTTTCTAATCTGCCACTGTAAGAAGGTGTTAGGAGCTTTTTGTTTGGTTTGGTTTTGACATGATGTTTCACAGTATGTCCGTTTGTAATTTTACCTGCATCAGTTGGTGTTTTTTTAAGTGTCAAAATAAAGACATCTTCCTCGTGCCTGACATGACAGTCCTTGAACTGGACATCTTTTATCTTTGTTGGTGGACCCTCTGATACAGAGCATTTCTGGCACTCTAGCATTGAAGTATCTAAGTTTACTAACTCCTATCAGGAAGATCCTCTGTAGGAGGAATTGCAACCCATTCCAGTATTCCTGTCTAGGAAAATCCCATGGCCAGACAGACCCTGGCAGGCTACAGTCCACAGGGTCCCAAAAGAGTTGGACACGACTTAGTGGCCAAACAACAAATCAATATTAAGACAAAAAGTCTCATTGTCCTAACCAACTGAACCTTTTCATTATTGATCTCGGCAACTGAAGTCTCATTTTATTAATAATTAAAAATTGAAGTTGACAACCCAGGAAAAGAAAACATCAGTGACCGTGATATCATCAAAAGACTTGTGTGGAAGAAGCTGACCCAGGCTCTGCTTTGAAACATCTGTGTGACCTTGAGAGACCTGCTTAGATGCTCTGAACCTGTTACTACATCCGTCAAATTCCACTTAACACCGTCTGAATGTATCATAATGTTCTATAGGATGTTAAGAACAATTAAACAACAGCTGCTGACAGTATGATCTGGGGCCTTGGTTAATAAAAGCCAGGGTGCATGGAAAGGACTTGCCCCAGGTTATTAGACAGCTCAGATGGATATAGACCAGGTCACCCCTACAGTCAAATTTCCATAGGGCAGGAGGGGAAGGAGGCAACAGAGAATGAGATGGTTGGATGGCATCACTGACTCAAGGGACACGAGTTTGAGCAAACTCCAGGAGATAGAGAAGGACAAGGAAGCCTGGCATGCTGCAGTTCATGGGGTTGCAAAAAGTCAGATGTGACTTAGCGACTGAACAACGACAATAACAACAATATTTCAGATAGGCCCTTCCCTCCCTAGATTCACCTTTACCTCTTCTTTCAGTCTTTCTGTTCTGATTGCTTACACATTGCTGAGGCCAGGCATTTCTGCAAGGGAACGTTGCCACACATATATAGGCTTCCTAGGTGGCTCAGTGGCAAAGAACCTGCCTGCCAATTTTTAGGAGACACAGATTCAATCCCTGGGTCTGGAAGATCCCCTGGAGGAAGAAATGGCAACCCACTCCAATATTCTTGCCTGGGAAATCCCATCGACAGAGGAGCCTGGAGGGCTACAGTCCCCGGGTTGCAAAAGAGTAGGACAGGACTGAGTGACTAAACAATAGCAGTTATACATATAGACATATATATATGTATATTTATAAATACATAATTTTAGTAATTTTATGTATTAACCTTCCCGTAGTTACTTCACTTTATAAAGAAAACAGTGAAGGGTACAGTTTGACAAAAATAGAACTTTCTTTACTGGCGTGGTTTTGAGCTATGTAGTTTGGAAAGAATGGGGATTCAGAGGGCATGGTAGCCTTCTTCTAACTGCTCAAATCACATCAAGTAGATAAGACAGAATCCATGTCCATTTCTGTTCCTTAACTGAGAAATCTGATGCCTTCAGGAAACTGGCTGTACGCAGAGACTTGCAGGATGCACAGATCCCCAGGTTCTTGGCTCTGCTTAGGCCTTATTCCAAGGTCTCAGACTTGGGCTTAAATCAAGGCGGATTTCATGGACTGGGGCATGGAAAATGTCATAGACCATGAAAGAGGAAAAATACTTCTATTTCCTACACATGCACATTAATGATATCATTAAACGTTTTCTAGGTCATATCTCATGAGGATTTGGTAAATATTATGCCGGGGGAGCTCCACAACTGAAATGTGGACTAAAGTAAATGACCTATGAGTTTCTTTCCAAACTTTGGGTTCCGTTAATCTAACATTTCATTTCATAACACATAGATAACATCGCTCCCTCATGAGGGGATTCATTCAGCACCTACATCATTGTGAGGAGTTAGTATGATTGATTCTGTTGACCTGAAGAAGGAAAATCCTGCAGAATGGCCTGGAAGGCCGTGACCATTGAAGCATGGTGCCTAGCAACATTAAAGGGATTGTAAAGGAGGTGTGACTGGTCCCTAGACCAGGTGACTACCTGGAAATCTATACACATCTGAAAATCATTTGAGTCCTTTTCTTTCTCAGCAGACCTCCTTCAAATGAGGTAAAGGATGCCAATTTATGGTCAATGAACAGAAAAAGACTTTATTCCAGCATCTCAGGCTAGGTTTTTTCTCCAGTTGTGTGCATAGAGCTTTAACATGAAAAATGTAATTTTCATGATGCTAAAAGAAAACATCTTATATTTTAGTAAAAAGACTGGGTAAAATGACAACTAGTCACTGCCCATCTTATGTCACAATTTCCATTTATGTTAATCTTGTTTTCTTTGAAGAAAAGCACTTTTTAAGATAACAATTGTTCCAGATCTACTTCTAGTGTACAATAATTAGAGATATTGAAGAGGTTTAATCTTTATTATATTAACTTTATTTAATTAACCTTGTCTAAAACTGGTTGGAGCCCTCTGTAATTACTCCATAGCTAGGCATCCACTAATACTATGACCGTGGTTATTTTGGTGAACTAGCTAAACTCACATTAATTGTAAACCACATACTATACTCTAAGAATCGCACTATGGAATTACAAATACATGTAAGACAAGATTTCTATTTTTAACTATTGATGGAATCTATTTGAGGAGTCAAGATATATGAACAAAAATACATATTAATATATATGCTGAAGAGTATTTATAAACTATAGCAGCTATTAATAAATTCTAACGGTTGTTGATTGATGAGTGAAGAATAGATAGAAATGTTTTCTGTGAGGCTAATCCCATGGATGTATCAAAACAGAAAACAATCTAAGGCAATTATGCAGCAAATTCAGCATTAGATAAGAAGATATTAAGATCAAGCAAATAAAGTAGCATTTCTTTCCTTTGTCTTTCTGCTCTCTGTCCTTAATTCAAAGGTTGAAGTTAAAATCGGTTTTGAACAGGCTCATATTTACTGAATAATTGGTACAGTGCTAATCATCGGTTAGGCATGGGTTCAAGCAAACAGATGTTGAATTGAATATGGCTCCATCTTGCAAGCTTGATCTTCAGCTTACTTTGTAGGTAGAAATTCAGATAAATCTACTACCTGCAGTAGCAGAGGAGCTAGCCTGTTATTAGCAATGTGGCTAGGGACCACTGCAGAGCCACAGCCTCTAGCACTGGAGCTCTTAGCCTGGGGAGCTAGGGAGGGAAGAGCCATCGGATCCATGCGCCACACAAACCCTTCTCAGTACTTGCACGTGTCTCGTCACCATGCAGGATATCCTGTGAATGTGTAATGAGAATTACGTCTGAAGTTCATCTGAAAACTTCCCTGAAGACCCATCCCTCAAAGGATACTATTGTTGAAATACACATGCCAAAGTGTGCTTAGAATGTTCATTAAGGAAACATTTCCCAGCCTATTGACATGTATGTTGGGAGGCATGTGCTTCAGTTACTATCACTTCGTACGGCATTGCTTTTTCTTTTCCCTAGTTCCTTTCCATTCCATTTTTGTTTTTAATCCAAGCTCCCTTTGATGGTGAGGGGAGGAAGGGCCAAGAGGGAGGGAATACATTTCACTTGGTTGTACAGCAGGAACAAACACAACATTGTAAAGCAGCTACGCTGTTGTTTAGTCACTAAGTTGTGTCCGACTCTTTTGTGACCCCGTGGACTGTCGCCTGCCAGGCTCCTCTGCCCATGGGATTCTCTAGGCAACAATACTGGAGTGGGTTGCCATTTCCTTCTCCAAGGGATCTTCCCAACCCAGGGACTGAACTCCTGTCTCCTGCATTGGTGGGTGGGTTCTTTACCACTGAGATACCTGGGAAGCCCCCTCGGAAAGCAACTATATTCCAATTAAAAGTTATTACAAATTTTAATGATTTCCCTCAATGTATGTATTTCCTTAGAATGTATATACCTGACTGTAAAATAAAATAAAAACATTCTCAGACTGTAACAAGAGAAGAAAATTCTCCAAAAGGGTCATATTTATTCAATGAAACTGTTTCACTGAGATTTGACAATCTGACGGCTGTTTTGATATATAATAGCACTATTAGTTCACCTGACTTTTGAATATATGTGACACTGTATATACTTTTTCTTCTAGTCAGGGACATCATATAAATACATTTTTTGATTAATTGATATTCATATGAAATGTTCCCATCTTGATGGAGTCTGTAGTTGTTCTTCAGGGAGAAATCAGCATTTTATGTGAAATTGGGTGTATATTGCTTAATCAAGTCTTTTTCAATTCAATTTACTCACAATGAGTATTCATGAGGGTTCACTTTCCGGAGACCCTTTGTTTCATTATAGCTAATAATTTTTGATGCAGTTATAGCTAATTATCAAAGAAAAACTAATGAGGCTTCTCATGACATAGTAGGGTAACTATTTCTGTTAAGTAACTTAAATTTTGTTGGCATAGTATTTTTCAGGAAAACAAAAATAATATTTAATATGCTTAAAAATACAGAAAGTATGTACCTGTTTGACAGGTGAACTCAAAACTATTTTTTGAACATAAATTTTGAACTCATTTGTTTAACCTGAATATTTACTATGGACAACACTTCCTTTTGTTAAATATGCAATGGGAAAAATTATAAATATCAATCTTACCACTTTGTTATATTTAAGCTTTCAATGCATGTTGCAGATAAAATTTTAGTACTGAAACACCAAGGTCACTACATAAAGATATATGAGCATATACAGAATGCATTTGAAAAAGGCAATTAAGCATTAATAATTGCTTCTTTTTTCTGAAATATATTTGGACAGTAGTATTTATTTCTTTTTAAAGTTTTTCTATGTCTTCTTGTATACAAAAATAGTAGAAATTAAACCAACTTGCAATCATGTGGAAGTCAAATTAAGGCAAGATGCACTGCATCACTACTATTCATAATAAGTGAAATATATATAGATATCTTATGAATGTGTGATTCTACTGCACTGGAGAAGGAAATGGCAACCCACTTCAGTACTTTTGCCTGGAAAATGCCATGGATGGAGGAGCCTGGTAGGCTACAGTCCATGGGGTCGCAGAGAGTGGGACATGACTGAGCAACTTCACTTTCTTTGCATAGTTCCTTTTGGAGAAGGAAATGGCAACCCACTCTAGTATTCTTGCCTGAAGAATCCCGTGCACAGAGGGGCCTAGTGGGCTACAGTGTATAGGGTTGCAGAGAGTCGGACATGACTAAGCAACTAACACACACACACACACACACACACACACACACACACACACACACACACTGCACTGGAGTATTTAAGTATTCATATATTAATATGCTATGCTTTACCATAGTTACCAATGAGAAAACTGAAAATGATTTAGAATCAAGTGAATGCATGTGTGCTCAGTCATAGCAGTCATGTCCGACCCTTTGTGACCCTATGGATTGCAGCATGCCAGGTTCCTCGGTCTAGGAATTCTCCAGGAAAGAATACTGGAGTTGGTTGTCATGCCCTCCTCCAGAAGATCTTCCCGAATCAAGGATCAAATCAGTATCTGTTAGTCTCCTGCACCGGCAGGTAGGTTTTTTACAACTAGTGCCACCTGGGAAGCCCCAGAACAAAGTAACCTGCCCACATTCACAAAGTCAGAGGGTGTAGCGGTGTTATATTTGACTTGTGTTCCCCAAAATTCATGTTGAAGTCCTAACCTCTAGTACCTTAGAATGTGACATTATTTAGAAGTAGGACCGTTCAGATGGAATGGAGGATGGAGTTAGAATGGAGTTATGCTGTAGTAGGTGCTCAGTCTCTCAGTCGTCTGACTCTTTGGGACCCCATAGACTGTAGCCCTCCAGGCTCCTTTGTCCACAGGATTCTCCAGGCAAGAATACTCGAGTGGCTTGCCATTTCCTTCTCCAGGTGATCTTCCTGACCCAGGGATTGAACCTGCATCTCCTGAGTCTCTGGCATTGCAAGCGAGTTCTTTACCACTGAGCCATGGGGGAAGACCCCATGCTGTAGTAGGATGGACCCCAAATCTAATAGGACTGGTCTCCTTATGAAGTGGGCTCTTTGGAGACACACAGGCACACAAGGAGATGCCACGTGTGAACATAATCACAAAGATAGGAGCGATCCTTCTATGTACAAGTCAAAAAAAGCCAAGAATGGCCAGCAAAACACCAGAAGCTAAGAGGGAGGGGTGAAATAGATTTTTCCCCCACAGTGTTCAGAAGGAACCAAAGATGCAAATACCTTGACTTCAGACTTCTGGTCTCCTAAACTGTCGTACAATTCATTTCTGTTGTTTATATCACCCAGGTTGTGTTTGTTCTTTTTTTATGACAGTTACAACAAACAGACCGTCAAGACTGGAAGATGTGCCCATGCCAGGTCATTTACTGTTTCTTTCATTCTACTATCTGCTGGTAGCTGAGCCGAGCCCCCGGTGTCCAACCTCTATTCTAAAAAAGGAAGTTCAGTTTAATACCTATGAGGGTCTAAATCACTGACTGAAAGTCCTCTGTTGGACTGAAAGTGACATTACCCAGAGGAAATAGATGAATTCTATGTACATGAGAAACAAGCACATTTTTTAAAAAGCTTACTCTTTATTTGGAAATGAGATTTATTTATTTTTTGATGTGTACCATATTAAAAGTCTTTACTAAATTTGTTGCATTATTACTTCTGGTGTTTATGTTCTGGTTTTTTGTTATAAGGCATGTGGCATCTTAGCTTCCCGATCAGGGAATGAACAGCACCCGCCTGCATTGGAAGGCAAAGTCCCAGCCACTGGACTGCCAAGGAGGCCCCAAGCACAATTTTTAATTCAAGTTTTTATTTAGACTGTATGTTTTCATTACAAATACATGTTTTCACTTAATACTTAAAATAGCATTTTGTTTGATACTTGAAACACTAAATAAAATCCATTGACTAGAAAATAAAATGCAAATCTTAAAGAGTTATTGATCATTTAGGGTAAAAATGGGTAGCATCTCATGAATGGTTAAGTACTTCTAAAATGAAAAACAAAAAGTTCTTAAGCTTGGCATAGCCAAAAAGAAAATGAATCATACTGTCATATTGAAATTTAAGAGGTATTACAAATTTCTAAAGGCTCCTTGAGCTTGTTTATTAGAAATGTTAATGGTGGAGGACTTGGGTATTTATTTTACATGGTATGGCTTTGGTAAGGAAGTTTTCAGAAGCAGGTTCTAGGTGATGGTTAAGTCTAATTCTCTCAGATTTATAGCCCCACAAGTACTAACCCAACCGTGACAGATCTTGGTACTCTACTAGCCCTCAGAAACTTAATTCCTCCTCAAACAAGTCACCTGATTAAACATTTCAAATGTTTTGTCATCAAAACTCTTTGGCATCTGTCATGATTAATGACCCATCTTTCTTACCAAATGGTGATTTCAAACAACTTCTCAAAATAATTCTTTCTGCATTGAAGACAAAGTCTACCAAATGCAATGCTGCAATAATTTCTTCAATATATTTTACAAAATAGTTTCTGCGATGACTAAAGTTAATGTCTGCTAAGGACTTAATTTACATTTTAGGGGTCATGTTAATGATTCTGCTATTAATCACTAGAGCTCCCTCTATGTCATTAGAGAGAACTTTCCAAAAACTAGTTAAACTCTTCTGAGACTTTCATTACCTCTTCATTGATTTTTGTGTCTGTGGGTAGAAAAAATGAAATGAACCAAGTTAATTGGGCTCAACAGTGGTGCGTCTAACACTTAGAATCACACATACTTTGCTTTTTAGTTTTTTAGACACCTGGATGGATGGGGCTCCTTCTTTATACATCAAACAATAATCGCAGCCAGCTTCAAGTTGTGATCTGTATACATTTTTCTTTAAACATATATGCTAACTACTTGAACCTATTTTAGGTAAACTGAACCCTTGACAGGTAAAAAAATTATTTTAGGTTTCCTTTAGAAATTGGTATAGAGTCCAAAATGTCTAAATTGTCTTTTCATAGCACTCCATGAAAACAATAATTTAACTTTTAAAGTATGGAAAACTATATGTTATTCATGGATTTTCAACTGGGTGGAGTGTTGACATACGTAACTTCCATGTTGTTCAAGGGTCAAATGTATAATTATTGGCACCATGAACAAAAACAGGCAACTAAAAATACAGATAAATTTGAAAGGCAAAACTCCTTTCCAATATAAGTAATTGCAACCACGGACAAGATTTTGACTTCTGTCAAAATTTAAAGAGGTAAAATAAAAGACAAAGTAAGAGAATTTTCTCAAAAATTATAGAAAAAAGAAAAACGAAAAATGAATCAATTAAAAATAAGTTAAGAAACATGAAGGAAAGGTAGGAAAACCAGTATAAGAATCCTGAAAATTGCAGAAACAGAGACCAAAGTGGATAGAAGAGAATAAATAATTTAAAAAAAAAAACAACCCAGTAATTTAGGAAAAAAAATCTTTCTGGGCTGGCTGCATCTCCCATTTGCATACTTTAAGGGCTTGTACAATATTCAATATAACAGAGATCAAGACATAGTGATATCATGGAGAAAATCTCAAATTTCAAGGAACAAAATGTCTACATGCAAACAAGAAGAAAAATCAGAATGCCAAAGATAAGAGAAAATTCAAGTTGGCCTAAGGCTTTTCCCCTATAACATTAAATATGACAGTGGAGTATATCTTTATAGTTCTGTGAGAAAGCCTTAGACCTGGAGATTTCTATACCTAAAGTCGAGTCATGTCTGTGTAAAGGTGACAGAAAACCATTTTTTTATATGCAGTAGTACATTTTGACCCAAAATAACTACTCAAGAATGCGAAAGATTGGTCAAATTATAGTACATCAAAAGAGGAAGCTACTACATCCAATAATTTATGGCAAATGTTGGATGTACTAAAATAGATAAAATAAATGATGCACATGTCAGTATAATCTTTAGCTTTGAAACTGCATAATACAAATAACAAGTTAGTAATAATTGAATCTAAAATACGAGATTATAGCAATGAAACTAAAAAGTAAATAGTAATAGAAGGTCTTGAACAAACATGGAAAATTTAGACTTAAGTATTTACCTCCTCTATCTATAGTAATCCCACTCAGTAAAAGTAAATAAATATTTAAGGGTAAAAATACACACATAAATAAGAGAATAAATATTAATAACACAACTCGGTAAACTAGAAAAAAATGGAGTGACAGCTTATCAATCATGAGAAAGATAGAAGTTTAATCCACCAGTAAAACAAGCCCAGAATTAGGTTGATTCATGTTACAAATCACATGATTATTAGGAAATTGAGATAGATTTGAAAGCAAAACCTAAAAATCTTTATAAAAAGCAGTTATAGCATCTGTGTAACTAACAATACATCTTCTCTATCCTGAGTACCAACCATTTGGTCTCTGAGATAAGTGAACCTGAACCAGAAGCTGGATTTTGAAGACACCAGACAAACCAAGTGTGGGCAGTATCATTTATGAGACAGATAAACAAAAGAAACTCAATATTGAATGGTGAAACCTTGAGATTGCTTCTAATATTTAACTCTGAGAACACCACCAATTCTCCATATTCATGATACTGTTGGATCTGTATTAACTACACAGGCAGGAGGAAGGTTTGGGACCTGCCTCCTAATTACAGAACTGGCCTACAGATGTACTGATATATTTCAACGCAATTTCAAAAATTCTAGGTCTATTAGGATCCAATCAATTCTTGATTGTTTTTAATTCAGTTCAGTTGCTCAGTCGCATCTGACTTTCTGTGACCCCATGGATGGCAGTACACCAGGCTTCCCTGTCCATCACCAACTCCCGAGCTTGCTCAAACTCATGTCCATTGAGTTGGTGATGCCATCCAACCATCTTATCCTCTGTCAGGCCCTTCTCTTCCTGCCTTCAATCTTTCCCAGCATCAGGGCCTTTTTTAATGAGTCATTTCTTCGGATCAGGTGGCCAAAGTATTGAAGCTTCAGCTTCAGTATCAGTCCTCCCAATGAATATTAGGAACTGATCTCCTTTAGGATTGACTGGTTGCATCTCCTTGCAGTCCAAGGAACTCTCCAGAGTCTTCTCCAACACCACAGTTCAAAAGCATCAGTTCTTTGGCGCTCACTTTTCTTTCTTTTTTTGGTTTGTTTTTTTTTCTTTCATTGTCTTAGTAAAGACATAATGATCTTTCGATTAATTTAAGAAATACAGAAACTGTAACTTGTTTGAATTTCTCCCATGAGGAAGAACTGGGTAGTGACATAAAGGAATTGAGAATTGTGGGAGAAAAGTAATTATTCATTTCAGGAGTAGAAAATAATAAATAGATTTAATGGTAGATTGAGCAAACAGGATTCCCCAGTTTTTGAAAGTAGATTTCAAAATTCTCAGATTAAGAACAAGTTAAATCTTGTTACAGAAACCCTGAAAGGAATGAAATTAAAAATGATGAAAATCTTTTAAAATATATAATATTTCTACAGTTTGGATTACATCCAATGACCTAGAATAGGAGAGACTGTTAAAATCAATCTAAGTACATGTGACAAGAGTTGATGAGCTTAGATGTTGAGACATTTATAGAATATAAAGAGACACAACACCATAAAGCAAGGAGTCATAAAGCAAGAGAATGATGCAAGCTTCTGGATGCAAGCTTCTGAGAACTAAGTCAATGTTATCAAAGCCCAGAAAAAGTAAACATTCATAAACAATGTCAAAATCAGAGAAAAAAAAACAGAATTATTTAAAATCTCTTCATGGAGAAAGAAAATGAGGAAGAAAAGGATGGGGATTCTGTCTGGGAAGTATAAGCAAGATAGATAGATAACAGTACGCTAGGAATGAAAATACAGCTTATTCAAAGACTAAAGACAGCCAAACTCACCAATATGGCAGGGCAAATAAACTTGCAAAATCATTTCTGATATTCTTCATTTCCAAAGATTGATCATCTTACTAGCTTCTTCTAGATGATTTCTCTATAAAGCTGATTCTGTATAAAACTGCTTGATTGTGTGTGTGAAACGCACAACTTAGGAAATTCAAACACATTTACAAAATAAAAATATCTTTCTTTTTCCAAGATTTTGGAATTGAGTAGCAATATTTTATTTAACTCACAGAGGTAAATAGAATTCTTAGAGTTAGCTAACATAGGAATACAGGTACTGTATGTGTAGACATATAGAGAAAACAGGCACGTGAGTATATATTAACACAAGTTAGTGTACGTTAGGTCAGAAGTAAGTGTGGTTTCTATGTAAGAGATTAGGAGAGGCAATTTATTGGGGGCAGACAGAAAGAGAGCCATGGGATTTCCAAGCCCAGACGGAGGGGTGTGGGAAAAGGTGTCAGGCTTCTCTGAACCATCCGGGAAATCTTTGTGAGGCAGACAACTTAAGGGATGTTAAAATGTCTACAGATGTGTAAACCTAGTCATTTCAAGCATATATTTATCCCTGAAATTGAACCCATGTGTGTCAAGTCACTGACTATAGATTTCAAAGGGAAACAAGACTGAACATTTCTGTTCCAAGCAGGTTTTTTTTTTTTTTGTAGTAGCAGCTGCATTGACTTTAAGATAAGGGCTTCTTTATCCAGGCAGATGCAACAGTCATCAGAAGCTAATTTGCTGGGATATTCACATATGCAAATCATGTCACAATGCTGAAATGCAACCATGTAATGACTGGAAAATGTTATACTCATAAATCATACCACCGCGATCATCAAAATTTCCACTCAGCCAGGACAAATTCAATAGCATTTATGTCTTTCCAGCTTTTAGCCCATAAAAACTCTGTGTTTTTGGAGAGTGTGTTACACTGGTGATCTTAAAACTCCCAAGTCTGGTATAATGAGTCCTCAAGTGCATTATAACTTACCAGTAATTACATTTCAACATATCTGCTTTCAGCAGTTAGTGTTTTATTCATAAACATTTAAACACTGAATTAGGCATAAAATAAAAATGTTGGCAACAACCCGGCTTAATTTCATTAACTATTAGGTAAACTTAGTATTTCTTCTTCAAATAATCCTTGGTTTTGAATGCTAAAGATGTAATGAACTTCATGGTTCATAGCATCTGACATTGCTTAATTAATGGGTGCATTTATAGTACATAGGCCTTGGTAATTGATTTATATGCATGATTTGCACATACAGCTGTTAGTTCCTGTAGGAAAGTCATAATTCAAATGAGTGCATATTTTGCAGATATGGGAAAAAGAAAAAAAATTTGAACTTGACAAGTTCCCCCAAAACATGATAGCAAATTAATAGCTCAGAAACAAACCTGCAGGATGAAGACTTAAAGTTATAGTCTGAAATTTTAACAATGTGTGCATTTCAAATTGAGAAAATGCTTTTGTTCCTTTGAAGTATTTAGTTCACAAGGAACAAGAATTCATTTGTATACTCTTCCATTCAAATCTATTCATTGGATGGAAAATGGAGTTAGATTATCTATTGACTAAGTTCATAAATTCACTGACTTCATTAAAATGTATCAAAGACTTAAAAGACGCTCACCTACCTACATAATAACTGGTCCTTTCATTGGTATGTAGGTCACATGACTGGATAAGCATTTAAATATGTTATTCTCTAGATAGGAAAGGTCTATGTCACTTACAACATTTGAGATTTACGTAACACCTTTTCTATAAGCAACGAGAGATTGCATTTGCATCCTTTTGTTTGTTTGTTGTAATTTTTTGACTACAGCATGCAGCATGTGGGGTCTTAGTTCTAGACCAGGGATTGAACCACTGATCTCAGTTCTAGACCTTTGGAAGTGCAGAGTCTTAACCACTGAACTGCCAGGGAAGTCCTGCTATTTGCATTATTTTAGCTAGTTTTCTAGCAATAGCAATAATTCACAAGCAAGCTGTCCTTATAAGTGAGGGTGTGGTTATAGTAAACGGGGAGAAACAAACAGGTCTACGGAGTAAAAGCGACTGCTCCCTTAAACAAGGAATGGTCCGTGAGATACTGCATCTCTACATTTCTTCCATTGCACCCAGGGACCTATACTATCAGGAAGAAACTATGATTTCTCTCTATTCAGGGTCTTGGGTTAAGTCTCCTTCAAATGTAAGACATATTTTATGGGCAGGCATGGGAATGCCTTTTTTTTTTTTTACTTTGTCCAACAGATAATTTTGGAAGGTGTAAGTTGCCAATTAAGGGGTCAGAATTGAAGACTGAGCTTGAGCAAACTCCAGGAGATAGTGAAGGACAGCGAAGCCTGGTGTGCTGCAGTCCATGGGATCTCAAAGAGTCAGACATGACTTAGCAACTAAATAGCAACAACTGAAGACTAACTGAACTCTAATGGCAAAAGTCTTCTGCAGCAGTTACAAAGCTTAAGGTGGAGAAACAATGGTTTCTGGACTTCACGTTACTCCACGGGAGGAGCATCGTTCCCCAGATCTGGTGGCATTCTGTGTTGTGGCCCCACACTGCACCCCAATCTTTTCACTTACTGTGCTATTTGCCAGAGTCATTTAGCAACTTTCTCCATATTATTGATGACGACTAACCCTTTCCCCTTTGTTAGCTGCTGGTGGTATTTCAGTGAGGCCTTCAGGAAACACTTGCAAACATTACCAGTTGTTTTTTTTTTTTTTAAAGGCAGCTATCAAAGTGCTTTATTGTACATTAAAACATTCACAGCCCAGGCAACTTGATGGTTTTCACCATGCTGGCCCCATTTCCTGGCGCTCCAAGGCAATGCTTAGCTTTTCACTTTCTAGCCTCATGCCCTACATCTGCTCTTCTAATGCCTTCATTCATCAGAAGACCGGCAGTTGTAAATTGTTCCAAAGCCCTTCCCACACATGTGCGTGCACAGGCTTCCTCGCGTGCACACTCAGACAGACACAGAAGCACGTACACATGAGGCAAGACTTGTACCTTCTCTAGTACCATATGCACTGGACGGAGAACAGCTGTGAAGAGCGAGTCTATCTGATTTGCTCATTTGTTGATGCCCGTTTAAATATTTCAGTGGTTACTTAATTCTTTCACTGCTCTTTGAAGATCTGGAAAGCAAAATAAGTATACAGTCTTCCTGGCGGAGAATTAATTGGTTCACTCTAGCCAGGCACTGCACTTGAGAGAATGCATGTTCCCGTCTGGAGAAGGAAATGACAACCCACTCCAGCATTTTTGCCTGGAGAATCCCATGGAGAGAGGAACCTGGTAGGCTACAGCCCACGAGGTCGCAAAGAGTCGGACATGACTGCGTGACTTCACTTGATTTGACTTGACTTGATGTTCCCGTCTGAGGGCTGCAATGATTTATAGCCTATGGAGGAATCATTTCCCATCACCAGGGTCAACATGTTGAAAGGTATTAATAGAAGTGAACTGAGTTCCTGTGGCTTCTTCTGATAGGGCAGTTAGCCTTCAAGATGTTGGCATTTGGGGACAATCCTTATTCACACACCCTGACCCATGTTGTTTTTTATTTCCAAACTCTTGCATTGCCAGGGCTGGAGATGATTAAATAATAAGTGAAATCCACCCCTGTTTTCTTTGAAGGAAACTCTAGGCTTGCAATTTATTATTGAAATTTTGCTTGGTACATGTTTTTGAGCATTGCAATTAATTCCAAGCTCTTTTTCTTTCTTGCCGTTCTTAATAACTGTGATTATGTAGTTAAATCAAGAGACCAGAAAGATGACTTGGGTGAGATGTTAGTATACATAATTAATATTATATCAGGGTCCCAGAGTCTAGTGAATGGTGATTATTTGTGTAATCCTTCCAGATACAAGGCTAATCCTGATACATCCGCTAGGGTCATCACTTGGTACTGTGGGAAATGATGGATCACAATAACAACCACTCTTCATATGTACTGCACTCCCATTTAAGAACTGCTTCCCTAAGTATTACCACATTTGAGTCTCAAAATAATCCTTTGGCATAAGTAGTGATATATCATAGCATTATCTGTTCTCTGTAATAGTCAGATGGTGGTGGTTTAGTTGCCACCTCGTGTCCAACCCTTGCAACCCTATGGACTGTAGCCCGTCAGTCTCCTCTGTCCATGAGATTTCCCAGGCAAGAATATGGGATTGGGCTGCCATTTCCTTCTCCAGAGGATCTTCCCAACCCAGAGATTGAACCAGGGTCTCCTGCACTGCAGGCAGATTCTTTACTGAGTGAGCCACTGGGAAAGCCTCTATAATAGTCAGAACTGGGGTTGAAAAAGCTAAAATAAGTGGAACTAGTCCATGCAATTAAGTGTTTAAATTTCAAATGTATAACATTTCTCTTATGCCTAACTACTATCTGTTGTTACCCCTGGATCTAAAGTTTTAATTATAATAAATGCTGCTGGTGACTCAGACAGTAAAGAATCCACCTGCAATTCAGGAGAGCTGGGTTCGATCCCTGGGTTTGGAAGATCCCCTGGGGAAGGAAATGGACAGAAGAGCCTGGTAGGCTACAGTTCATGGGGTCTCAAAGAGTCAGACAAGACTGAGCGACTTCCACTTCATTTTACATATTTATAAATCTGAATCCTTAACCTCTTAAACCTCAAAAATAAAATTGAGTTCTCCTTCCTGTAGTGTGAGATGAAAGCTTTGCCGTTGCTCCATGTCCCGTGATTACAAACACGTACACGAGAGACGGTAAACTCTACAGCAGAGCGGATCTGTGATCTCACACGAGCACTTGAGAAGATTATCCATCCATTCATGTGATTATCCTTCCTTCCTTTTTCTCTTCCCTAGTTTTCTCTCTTTTTCTCCCTCCCTTCATTCCGTCCTTCCCTCCCCCTTTCCTTCTTTTCATTTAAAAATCTTAATTGAACTCTTCATCAATGTCCCACTGTTGATAGATAATTAAATAAATACATACCTCCCAGGTTGTTTGAAGTCCTATGATGAAAAATAAAGTGGGATGAGAGCCCAGAGGGTGACCCTTCCTGTCCAGCTCTGACCCTTATCTTCATCTCACAGTGTCTAGTGGAATTCTAACCTCATTCAGTTTCCAGCTCAGACAGCCTCCTTCCTTGCAAGTTTACACATCATTTGCGGTCCATATGCCTGTCTTTTTATTTTCCCTCTCTACTTTCATACTTATTGTTAACATTTATTGAGTATTTAGAACATGATTATGCTCCAATTGTTTTGTAAGTCATAACCTGGCCAGATCAGCTTGACTGTGAAGTTGCTGAGAGGAGGGACCATTACTGTTATATTTTTCAGCCCTTTGCTTAGAAGCTAACACACATAAAGGCTCAATAAATTCTTATAAAATGATACATTAATACATTTTATAGGAACGTGAAGATAGATCCTATGGAAAATGTAGATATAGTCTTTAATTCAGCCCTGATGTACTAGAAGCTGTGCAGAAGAAAATGAGCATATTTTTTCCATTTTGAAACTACGATGTCTAAGTGATCTACATTTTTTTTTTTTTTTTTGGCCATGCAGCATGGCATGTGGGATCTTTGTTCCCTGACCAGGGTTCAAGAGCCCCCTGCAGTGGAAGTACAGAGTCTTAACCACTGAGCAGCCAATGAAGTCCCTAAGTGATCTACATTTTTATATAACCTGAAGGGAGTGTCTTCACCCTTCTTGAGTCATGGACTATGGCAGTCTGATGAAAGCCACAAATTCATTCTCAGAACAGCAATTTTAAATGCATAAAATTAAATATCTAAGATTACAAAGGAGACTAATTATGCTAAAAATATCGAAATTTGAAGGATTTTGTTATAATGCACACACTTCCTCACTGATTTATTAAATAACAAGATCAAGAGGTCAATCACCACAATGTCAAAGGCATGAGAACATAAATCATATTCCAGGATATCTGCAACAATGTGATGTAAATGTACTTGTGATTTTTACTGGTGACAAAATCAAAAGTACTGCTAATACTATCATGGTTTGGGGGCAGTCTTAAACACGAAAGGAAATGTTGAAAATTTTTGTTATGTAGTCACGAAAATAAAGAAGCGCTTAATCTCATCCGAGTTCACAGACTGTTTGGATTCTCTTGAGGGATTCTGGGGTCAGGCATGTGTGGGACTGTCAATTTCAAGTGAAGAATCCAGATCTATGGTCTTCTGTGATAGTCTTTAGAGTTCAAATTAAAACCAGCTCACTTCTTAGGAATCATAAGTCCACTTTAATCCACAGCATAATATGCATAAACACAAATCACTGAGAACATTCTGATGTACTGAAGAAAAACAAAATTAATCATAGAAATGTATACTGAAATTAAGCACAGCAGGTAGACGGAGACCCTGTGTGGATTTCAAATGATATCACACATCAGTGCCCTGACGCACGTTGCCCTTCTATTTCTGCTGCAAAGAGGTCTTATTGGAAACAATTAAATATGCTAATGAGAACTAGAACTGAGAATTAAGAGAATATTTAGCTTTTGGCTATTTTATAAAATCTTTCTAAGTTTTGGCTTCTTAACAATAAGACCTACACTGGATTTAGATCCAGAGTTTTCATTGTAGAAAGAGATTACCTTTACTTAGTGTGATCAAAGGTCCTATTCTGAATGATAGAAGTTATCTGTTTTGGAAATATCTCCAGTTTCGTTCTAAGTCACCCACTCACTTGAGTCTGGTTTAATGCATATCTTACTATTTATACATAATATGAAGACTGGGGCTCAGTTTGAAAACTTAGAAGCTATAAAGATGGTGAACATGAATAAACCAACACAGAGACCAAGAGAAACAAGTCAAGATAACCCACAGGATTGGCCAGATGCCTCACCTCACAGACTTTGGAGGCAGCACTGTGTAAATATAAAGTCTGGAAACCTCATTTTCATTCTGTAAGATAGATCAGCTTTCAAAAAGTGATTATATGTGGGTATTCTTTTGGTGAGAAAAACAGCTTCCTTTCACACATTCTGAATGAGGCTGTAACTCTACAACAAACACATCCCTTCAAGCCATATTGCCTAGAAAAGGTGAGGAATGTATGAGAAGCCAGGAAGCAAAGAATAATTCATGATAAGCCCACTCTAGCTTCTCTCCCAGAAGCTGTTCAACCTCAGGTGGGCTGTGGGAGACAGAGGGTGACTCCCTCAGAGGCATTTGAGAAATTTTATCTTCAGGTGAATCTATGCGCATGTGCATGCTAAATCACTTCAGTCGTGTCCAACTCTGTGTGACCCCATGGACTGTAGCCCACCAGGCTTCTCTGTCCATGGGATTCTCCAGGCAAGCATACTGGAGTGGGTTGGTATGCCCTCCTCAAGGGATCTTCCTGACCCAGGGTTTGAACCTGTATCTCTTGCATCTCCTGTATTGGCAGGTTTTATTTTATTTTTTTTACCACCAGTAGTGCCATCAATCTATAGAGAAGATTAAAAAAAATAGAAATAGGGGAGAGTGTATAAATTTCAAAATAGTCATATCAAGAAACATAAGAAATATCAAGAAACATAAGATATGTTTCTTCCTTGGTACTAGTTTTATTAATTAAATGAATCATGCAACCATTAAGGTGGCACTAGAAAAAGCAAGTCAAATTTTGAAAATTCATGTAATTTATTATCATGTGAAAAAGGAATTGAATCAACATGTTGTAGTATACATACAAAATCTAGAAAAACCCAAATTAAGGATTTAAACTGTTGTGATGGAAGACAATGGAAACAATTTTAATTTTATTGAATTTATGACCTTGTAGCTCCTTGGCTTCCTTCTAGAGTGGGCCAATAGAAAATGTAGGCTTTTTGCTGAAGCTCCACTGAACTTTCCCTCAACCCTTGGTCAAATTCCAATTTGGTGGGGACAGTCTAACTATAAGGTGACAAGCCATAGCTGTTTTAGAGTATTTCCCTCCATCTGGCTGTACAGAGTGGGCAATACTTGTTTGTTTACAGAAGCCAAATGTCATATTTTCTAGTCCTAGAAAGGAGAGTGGGTTGATACTAAGTCTGTGATTAAAAAGAAGTTTCAAGTAAACAGGTTTCTGGGGGAAGAATCCCCGTGGCTAGGCAAAGGGATTACAATTAATTCTACACATGCCATACTTTAAAACTATTATGAGACAATAATTTTAGCAGTTCTACAGACGATTAAAAAGTCATTTTGTAAAATATTCTCACTGGAGTTATTTTTTTTTTAAGAAAACATTTAATTGGTCCAATCAAGCATAACTACTTTCTGCTTATGGTGTAATTTGTACACCCTGCTTACCACACGGTGTGTGGCTATTTGTCATCATTTTATAAGTGTATATTCCCCACTGTAGTGATTGGCTATCATTAATTGTGAATAATTCCCTGCTCATTAAAATATCGCAAAAAGAGGGAAAAACAAGACCCAGCAAATAAAAGGATAGGAAACCTGCTCTGAGTTCTCTTTGCAAAGACACAGTAAGTTTTTTGAGACTTTATAAGTGATATCTGTTTGGAAGACTTTAAAACAAGGACACGAAAAAAGTGACAAAAGCCTAGCTTTTCAAGATTTCTCAGAAAAAACCTGAGCATGCCTGATGCTTTCTCTGCTTCAAGTAGCAACTGCTTTATGCAACCCAAACGAGATTTGCTTTGAAACATTTAAGTTTCTGCAACCCTTCTCTTCACTGTATAGGTTAAACCACACTGACAGGAGACAGGAAACTACATAAGCATTGTCCCAAAGGGACTGTTTCAGAATATAGAAATACCATTAATCAGTGAGGGAATATCAAATCTTTACAAAATGCAGACAGCTTAGAAGATATAAAACCTAGAAGAAACATCTATCTAAGTTGCTTAATAAGCTCCTCAATGTAAGTTGCATAACTCTAACAAGAACAGGAAAGATTCAGGTTTATTTAGAACTGAGCACAACGTGGGACAACGGGAGCAGAGTTCACGTGCTCACATGAACGTTTGCAGTTATCCGTTGTCTTGGTGAAATGAAAACATCTCACGCATTTACACTTTATATGGAGTTGCCTGCTCCCTGATCCAGCGTCTCCATTCCTTTCAGGTGAGCTCTGTCTGCCCTTCCCACTGGGGCTCTGGTCTCCGGGAGTCTGCGGAATGCATTCTTGTTCTCCAAGCTCTCCCACCTATTATTCAAACAGTTCCCGAATTCCTACCGCTTTCTCCAACAAACCTGAAAGAAATCAATCCAGGAGAGCTCACAGAATGCTCTTTAGCCCTCCCGATGAAAGCACAGGGACAGTGACCCCAGTCCTCCGGCCCCATGCCCCTGACTTGACTGCCTCTTCACGTCTCAGACCAGCAAACGTACCACCTCTATGTGCACCTTCAGAAATATTATGCCTAGGCATAAAATTTATGTATCTGCTGACTTTTTCCTTATTTAAATATTTGTTGACACTTTCTTATTTTTCAGATCAAATCAATAGCTATATGTTAATCTCATTATCTGCAAGGGACTTCTATCTAAATCAATGTTGACTAGTACTATATTCATACTTAATTTCCCATAGCATCTTGAGCAAATAAGCTTCAATTATTTGCTAATAATAATGACTATTATTATTATCAACATCATCATCATCATCAAGATATCTTGGACTTGGATTAGACAAAGAATGCCATCAAAAGGCCCATGCGTGTGGTGTTTACTAAGTTGCTTATAGCAGTAGTTGTGTCTGACTCTTTGCGTCCCCATGGACTGTAGCCCACCAGGCTTCTCTGCCCATGAGATTCTCCAGGCAAGAATACTGGAGTGGGTTGCCATGCGCTTCTCCAGGGGATCTTCCCAACCCAGGGATCAAACCTGCATCTCTTATGTCTCCTGTATTGGCAGGCAGATTCTATACCACTAGCGCCACCTGGGAAGCCCCAAAGGGCCCATAAATGGTGCCAATTAATCTTACATATGTTAACATAAGCTTCCTGTATGTCTCCCTTTCCCTTTCTGTATGTCCACGTGTATACATGTGTGCCGGTGTGATTCTTCTTGTTTTCACCCAACATGATAACATGCCTAAGTAGAGCCCTCACGTCAGCTTCTGAGTGCCCCAACACTATAAATACTCACATTCCTCGCTCTCTCCCTTCATCTGCCCTCTGCATCTCACCATCATTCCGTCACTGCGTTTACCTGATTGTCCGTCTCTTGTTTCGGCTGCTGTTATTGGTTCCACACTTGCCTTTCAGAACTGACACATGGATATGGTTACTCTCTGGTTTCACTCCCATTTCTCTTTGAGCATAGTTGACCCTTGTATGCTGGTTCAATTTCTTTCTGGCTGTTTCTGGTCGTTCCTTGTCCTCAAGTATTCTCAGCTCTCAGGGGTCCATACTGGTCTGAACTGCAATTCTAAGGAGGTAGAGAGGCAGTGGTTAGACTTTACCCACTAACTAGCTGATGAGCAGATAAATATGAATCAAACCCCGTCCCTGTTCTTGAGGAGTTCATGGCCCATTTGCAAAGATACATTTATAAACATTATTTATTCAATAGTATGAAAATGCTACAATGAAACAATGTACAAATTACTATAGATGTTCAGTAAAAAAAAAAAAAGTAGTGTCTCAGTAAAGCATATTTTAAAATATTTGATTACACTATAGGGAAAAGGTTTTCCAAATGGAAGAGTTATCTCAATTATGTAAATGCATAAGCAAACTGAAAAGTTTCAATGTAACATCTGATTATACATTGTACTGCTTCTTCCTCATCAATGTATTTGCAGAACATATTTTATTAACATGTGACTAGAAGAATGTCTTTAGTTTTACAAAAAGGATTGCCATTTTAAAAGTTAGTTTAAAGGAAAAGAATCTGGTGACAAGTTTATGGGAAGTGGGAAGACAGCTGAATGTGTGAAGATGTGAGAATTCACTTGGGTATTTTGATCTCACTGGCTGGAGTCTCCCCTTACAGGCATCTGAACTTTCTGGTGGACTGTAGCCCACCAGACTTCCCTGTCCTTCACAATCTCCTGGGGTTTGCTCAAACTCATATCCATTGTGTTGATGATGGCATCAAACCATCCCACCCTCTGTCTCTCCCTTCTCCTCCTGCCCTCAGTCTTTCCCAGCATCAGGATCTTTCCCAATGAGTCAGTTCTTTGCATCAAATGGACAAAGTATTGGAGCTTCAGCTTCAGCATCAGTCCTACCAATGAATATTCAGGTTTGATTTCCTTTAGGATTGACTGGTTTGATCTCCTTGCTTTTCCAAGGCACTCTCAAGAATCTTCTCCAACACCACATTTCAAAAGTACCAATTCTTTGGTGCTCAGCCTTCTTTATGGTCCAACTCTCACATCCATACATGATTACTAGAAAAACCATAATTTTGACTATATGGACCTTTGTTGGCAAAGTGATGTCTCTGCTTTTTAATACATTGTTTAGGTTTGTCATATCTTTTCTTCCAAGGAGCAAGTATCTTTTAATTTTGGAACTACAGTCACTGTCTGAGCGCAAGAAAATAAAATCTGTCACTGTTTTCACTTTTTCCCCATCTATTTGCCATGAAGGGATGGTATCAGATGGGATTTGATGCCATGATCTTAGTTTTTGAATGTTGAGCTTTAAGCCAGCTTTAATACATAGCACAGTATGGGGGTATCTAATTATACAAATTATTTAAAATATTTACAAATCCAGCCAAACTGCTTGATTCCTCAAAAAGATTGATTCCTAAAAGATTCCTCCTTTTTTTGAAAAGAGAGAGTTCACATAAACATGAAGCAGGGAGAAATAATACTAAGAAGTCACAGAGCGTGATAGTATCACAGCAAAAAATGTTTATGTCAGTGTAATGACATAATCTGAAAAGACTCAGTATAATTTAAGTAGGGCATATAATTCACTGAATGAAACTCATTGGCTTGAAATAAGTTTAACTGTTCATGTGAATTAATGGTAACTATTTGGAAACTGAGTCACTATAAAAATAAATTGATGTGTTACTCAAATAAATAAAATATTATTAAAAAGACACAAGACTGGAAAAGGTCAGTTTTAATTCCAATTCCAAAGAAAGGCAATGCCAAAGAATGCTCAAACTACTGCACAATTGCACTCATCTCACACGCTAGTAAAGCAATGCTTAAAATTCTCCAAGCTAGGCTTCAGCAATACATGAACCATGAACTTTCAGATGTTCAAGCTGGTTTTAGTAAAGGCAGAGGAACCAGAGATCAAATTGCCAACATCCGATGGATCATCGAAAAAGCAAGAGAGTTCCAGAAAAATATCTATTTCTGCTTTATTGACTATGCCAAAGCCTTTGACTGTGTGGATCACAATAAACTGTGGAAAATTCTGAAAGAGATGGGAATACCAGACCACCTGACCTGCCTCTTGAGAAACCTGTATGCAGGTCAGGAAGCAACAGTTAGAACTGGACATGGAACAACATACTGGTTCCAAATAGGAAAAGGAGTACATCAAGCCTGTGTATGGTCACCCTGATTATTTAACTTATATGCAGAGTACATCATGAGAAATGCTGGGCTGGAAGAAACATAAGCTGGAATCAAGATTGCTGGGAGAAATATCAATAACCTCAGATATGCGAATGACACCACCCTTATGGCAGAAAGTGAAGAAGAACTAAAGAGCCTCTTGATGAAGGTGAAAGAGGAGAGTGAAAAAGTTGGCTTAAAGCTCAACATTCAGAAAACTAAGATCATGGCATCTGGTCCCATCACTTCATGGCAGATAGATGGGGAAACAGTGGAAACAGTGGCTGACTTTATTTTTCTGGGCTCCAAAATCACTGCTGATGGTGATTGCAGCAATGAAATTAAAAGACACTTACTCCTTGGAAGGAAAGTTATGACCAACCTGGACAGCATATTTAAAAGCAGAGACATTACTTTGCCAAAAAAGGTCTGTCTAGTCAAGGCTATGGTTTTTCCAGTGGTCATGTATGGATGTGAGAGTTGGACTATAAAGAAAGCTGAGTGCTGAAGAATTGATACTTTTGAACTGTGGTGTTGGAGAAGACTCTTGAGAGTCCCTTGGACTGCAAGAAGATCCAACCAGTCCATCCAAAAGGAGATCAGTCCTTGGTGTTCATTGGACGGACTGATGTTGAAGCTGAAGCTCCAATACTTTGGCCACCTGATGCAAAGAGCTGACTCATTGGAAAAGACCCTGATGCTGGGAAAGATTGCGGGCAGGAGGAGAAGGGGACGACGGGGGATGAGATGACTGGATGGCATCACTGACTCGATGGACATGGGTTTGGGTGGATTCAGGGAGTTGGTGATGGACAGGGAGGCCTGGGTACTGCGGTTCATGGGGTCACAAAGAGTCAGACACTGCTGAGCAACTGGACTGAACTGAAAAAGACATAAAATAAAGCATCTTTGTCTAACTGCCCAACTTGGTTAAATGGTCATTTTGGAAAACAGAGAAGTATTCTACTTTATCCACAAATCAAACAGACAATGAATTCAGTTGGTTCCACCAAGTTCAGTTAACACTTCAAAATGATACTGAGTCAAGCTCTTTATCTCAAGTAATAGAAATGTTACTTACAGAAGAGTCAGGATGAACTAAGTTGACACCAACTAAACCATGTACAGAATATTTAAATGATGGCAGCAAATGCGTAAAATATTTCATTTGTGACAAACATTTGCTATGAAATTCCGTTCTCTTTAGTTATAGCTAGAGCCCTTATCTAAACGTTAGTGTCACTGATTGGAATTTTGTAGAAGTCCAGCATCCATTCAGTGACTAGAGCCCTTTATTCTTAAGTTTCACACAACTTCTATTTTGACTCCTCTTTTTGGAGCTTGTTCTCAATTTCATGATAACATGGATTCATGGATATTATCACTGACTCAATGGATATGAGTTTGAGCAAACTCCGGGAGATAGTGAATGACAGGGAAGCCTTGCAATAGACTCAATGGATGTCTTTCTCTTGCCAAAACAGATCAAGGCCATTCAACCCATCAAAGATAAATCCTTGTTTGGGCAAACAGTGAGAGTTAGGATGGAGCAATGTTGTCAATGATTAGTGTGAAATCTGGAATGTCAAACAGGAAGCGGGTGAAAGAATACAGTGATGATATGAGAGGAGACTAACGGGGCCATAGAATATAATGTCACCCTTCACCATACAGTGTTCTTAACAACCAAACAATAGGTCACATGAGCAGCATAATCTGGGGGAGGGATTATGAACACAAATGAACAGGTTAGGTACTGCATCCTCTATTCATAATTTGGAATATTATACAGTAATTAAGAATCAATTTTCAAATAATATCTAATATTTGTAAGGGTACATTTCCAGTGACATACAAAGAGGGAAAATCAATAAAAAAAGATATAAGATGATCTTAATATTATAACTTGTAGTAGACACAATACATATAAGATATTTTATATTGATTTTAATAAGTAAAAAGGGGAAAAGAATAGAAATTTAGTGCTACAAAATAATGAAGTATACCGCATATATTCTCTATGTGTTTTTATATTTTTCATATATTCTGTAATCTAATACAGAATGCCTTACATGTATGACTTCAGAAAACAAATGCTATTAGATATAAGCTGGTCCTGGTGACAAATTCAATTAATATCTAAAAAACAAGTGAATTATATGTTTCATAGATTAGATATCACATGGATCATAACATGTAAAAATTGCATTCATAGTTTAATTTTGTGGTTTATGTTCTAGTATAAAAATATTACAGATTGTCCAACATAAATAAATAAAAGTTGGATAGAATTTAACATCTCTCTTTATGAAAGACGTTCCATTCCCCTGTCTCCTTCTTATACTACAGTCCAATCATTCAAGCATACTTTTAAATAGCATTTCTTGTATTTGAAAAGTTATTGAGTAATCAAACAGTGACCTTTACTGCTCCACCAAGAAATGCAATTCAGCTTTGTATGGCATCCAAAGTAATCAATATCCTATTATGATCTCAAACGGGACTTTACAACTGAGACACAGCAGCCAGGATATCAGAAGTACCTTTGTTCTCTCTAGTGTTAGAAATCTGGTGGCCTTGCACAGGAAACCATTTAAGTAAGGATCTCAATTCTTTTCTCTATTTGAACTGGACAATGAAGTTTAAGCTTCTAGTTCTGTCTTGATGTTAAAAGAGTAAGGCTGAATTAGGTTTCCTTTCCTCGTGTAGACTTGTTCGTTACAAAGAGCGAAAATACAGATATAAATCTCTTTTCAGCTTGTCTCTTCCCTCCTACTGAGCATGCGTGTGTGTGCATGCCCAATTTCTCAGTTGTGTCTGACTCTTTTGTGACCCTGTGAACTGTAGCCTGATGGGCTCTTCTGTCCATGGGATTATCCCTGTAGGAATACTGGAGTGAGTTGCCATTTCCTCCTCCAGGGGATCTTCCCGACCCAGGGATTGAACCCGCATCTCTTATGTCTCCTGCATGGCAGGTGAGGTCTTTATCACTAGCGCCACCCAATCAGTACTGTACATCAATATGAATATATTTGAAATTCTTACAAGATATCTGAAAATCTGGCAGCCTGGCAGTTTGTGAAGTGCAGTCCTGGCAGAGGTTTGTTTGTTAATGACAGCCTGAGTGGCCTTCCAGGGCAAAGTCAGTTCTACTAAAGGTTATGAAAAAGACTAGAAGTTGGCTTATTGATGAATTCCTATCTCAGCCACGTGCATCAGAGACAATTGATTTTAAGTATTTATTTGAACATTTACACAACCCAAAGTGTGTAGAGTTTCTTACAAAGCTTCTCAGATAAGGCATGCTTTGGGGATTCATCATTAGTATATACGTTTCAGAATGATGCTTAAGAAGTTCTTAAGAACATTCAGAAAATCTTTGATAAATTTACCTTGAAAACTATATAAATATCAGAAAGAGTGAAGAGAGAAGAGTGTTACCATGATTACCGTCAACAAAACGGATATTTTGATAAAATTCTCATGCCATCAGCTCAATTAAACAAGAAAAGGAGGCTACAAAGACTTGTGCATCATCCCTACAAAGATTGATCTTCACGGAAGCGTCTTAACTTCTAGATACCAAGTAAGTATTTTTGGGGGAGAAGTCCTAATGAATCTCCCTATAAATGATATTTAAGTAAATCAGACAAAATAAACAAAAATCTTTTCTATATACTGAAGAAGGGCCATATTGCTGTCATATATGTTCATTTCTTTGGTAAATAAATGTTCCTATGACCTTTCATTATAACAAAGTTTAGGTGTGACCAAGAAAGTAAAATTATGAAGTTATTACATCATTGAATTCAAAGAGATTTACCCTCTCTTCTGACGTCTATTACATCAATGGCACACAAGCTTCTTTGAAAGTTCCGATAGCCGTTGTATGTAAGGGAGTTGCTTTTCCCTCTCACGTGTGCTTGCTGAGTCACTTCAGTTGTGTGCGACTCTTTTTGACTCCATGGACTGTAGCCTGCCAGGCTCCTCTGTCCATGGGATTCTCCAGGCAAGAATACTGGAGTGGGTTGCCATTCCCTTCTCCAAGGCATCTTCCCGACCCAGGATCGAACCTGTGTCTCCCGAATTGCAGGTGGATTCTTCACTGCTGAGCCACCAGGGAAGCCCAGCCACCAGCCAGAAATATACATAATCCCGTCCCTTTTGAGCCTCCCTCCCACCCCCCGCCCCCATCCCACTCCCCCATCCTACCCTGTTAGGTCATTACACAGCCCTGAGCTGAGCTTCCTGCGCTATAACAGAAGCTTCTGACTAGCTATCTGTTTTCCACATGGTAGTGTATATATGTTAATCCCAATCTCCCAATTTGTCCCACCTTCCCCTCCCCACCCCCACCGTGTTATTTTCAGTTCTCACGACCCACTGTGGGGTAGGTGTTACTATAATCCTCATATTCCAGATGAGGAAACTGGGGCACAGAACTTTTAAATAATTTGCCCAACATTATGTGTCTAGGAAGTGCCTGAGTGATGTTTGAACTTGAGCAGTCTGTCTTCAAAGCCCATAGAATGACCACCACCATCCCCTTGCCACCATGAGTACAGTGGGTGCCCTCTGTCCAGAAGCTATACAGAGAGGAATAAACTGCTTCTCACAGTTGTTGGTTCCCTTAGATAGGAATAATTTTCTCTCCGGAGATAATGATTCAAGAGAAAAATTTAGCAGCAGCAGGGAGGGCTTAGATTCGATGCCTTTTATCTGCAAGAGTGTGATCCAGTGCCCTCTAGAGGGGAAATAAAGGAGATCAGGGGCTACGTAGGATTTTTTTTTTTTTTTTTAATGAACGTAAACAAGAAAACTGCGTAAGAAAATATTAACGTCAGTGTTTGAAAAACCTACACTCCTATTACTAAATCAGTCGCGCGCTCTCTCTTTGGTAAAATTCCTCATCTTCCTGTAATGTGGAAAGGATGGTGTGTACTGAGTGTTGTACAAATGGACTGCAGCCAACAGGATGATATTAAAATAAAGAATGTTAGAAAAGAGATAGTAAAATATTAAACATCTCACCAATAATTATTTAGGGAGTACAATTTCACAGCTGTATGATTTGAAGACACTGAAAGTCACCTTCAGCATGCTCGGATAAAAGGAGATAATTAGTGAAAAATCCGTTGTTTTCTTGCAGGACACCTTGGTATGACTCCAGTCGACATGAAATCAGGTCACCTGCACCGTGCATCGAGACACTCATCAAGCACCAAAAATCTGTCCTGGTTCTGAAGAAATCTGATCTCTCTAGAAACCAGTGTTTGTGGATGCTGAAAATAAAGAAATTTTAAAAAGTCTAAGGCAGAAAAAATATATGCATGACTAATATTTTAAATAATTGGTACTCATTAAATACTTGATGAATTAGTGAAGGAATTCTGGTTGTAGTTATACTATAAAGGTCAAACACTCTTTAGTTCTTTCTTTTATATGTATTGTCTAACTTCTCACCCATCTTTGTTGTACTAATGAAATGAAGATATCCATCATGATGTAACTGTGAGCTTGGGGGATCTAAATTACCTTCATCTGGCACCATTCCAATATACTATAAATGAGGTAATTGTCCTTGACTATAAAATTTGCATTTTCAAGACTTAATTGCTATCATTACATCTTTTTGTAATTCTATTAATTTAACTGAATGGAGCGTTTGGTTTTTTATGGTTAAAAATTTGCATTAAAACATTGTACATCTAAATAGAATTTTAATATTTTTTATCAAAAGCTCTGACTGTTATCCCAGAGGAGCTAAATAATTTCTCAAGAAAAAGTAAGAGACTGTCAACCAGCAGGTTTTACCTTCCGTGATCATTAACAGACCTTCAAGTCATCTGGCAAATACTTCATTCTGGGACTTGAGAAATTACTGAGGCTGTGTCCTCCATGGTGTCCTCCTTGCTAATCATTAATAGGAAGTCTATTTGCCATGGCCAATGCATGCATGAGTGCCCTTTCCTGTGATCATCTTGGTGTTTGAGGCCTTTCCCTCTTACTTGCAGAGAATAGGTCATCCCATGTCTGCCTGTGTTTGGGTTCTATTAGAATATTCTGTCCTGACTGCCTTTCCCCTTCAAGCTCCCTGTTTACA
Source organism: Okapia johnstoni (assembly GCA_024291935.2). Classification (NCBI taxonomy): domain Eukaryota; kingdom Metazoa; phylum Chordata; class Mammalia; order Artiodactyla; family Giraffidae; genus Okapia; species Okapia johnstoni. The sequence continues at coordinate 139,465,925 of CM044306.1, read as the reverse complement.
TTCACAAGTCTGATCTTCCAGCCATGGTTCAATGCACAGACTAGTTGAAAAATGTGACAATTCTCACTCCTACTGGAGGGTGCTGTTGAGAAAACTTTTCACCTTAGCAGCCTTTGGAATCTTTTTGGTCACTGTACAGCTATGGCAGCAATTTCTAAATAAATTTGAATGTGGAATCTTTCTAGCAGATTAACTAAAGCACTTTCTTAAGTGAAGTCACATATAATTGCAGTTAATAAAGTTGACTTGTTACTTAACAATTCACCAGTGCTTTAGACCTTTGAAAGCTGCCAGTGTCTTGATTTTCAGGACAACCAAGGCTGGTTGAAATCAGAAGAACTGGGGGGAAATTTCACAATAATGTTTGGAAGGAGGGGTAGAAACTCAAAAGAAGCCTTTGTTTTGAATGATTTGGGGTTGTAGGGAATTCTCTTTCCACTCGCTGTGCGAATGGGTTCTCACACACCTGCATTTACACCTTCATTTGCACCATGGAAAGATGACAAATATTTGCAGAAAGTGGACCGGGAAAGGGAAACGTCCCTAGAGACACAAAGAACCTCGGGCATACTCTTTGTGAAGCACTCGCTTTGAAGATGAGGAACTGTAGTCCCGAAAGCCCTGAGAATTGTCCGCGGACTTTCATTTAGTCAGCGGCACGGGCAGATCCTGGAGTCAGCGTTCTTGGTTCCAGTATGGACTTCCTCTCCGATGACCAAAGCTCTTCACCTGAGGGCGAGCATTACAGACGACAAGTGAAGCAGTGGAGCTTGGGAAGGTTTAACGAGAAGTGGTTGCTATGAGCCCTGGATGCCAGGATTAGCTCTTCAATGGACAATCTTTCTACCTCATGGATCTTTCTCTAAATATTCCCAGGCCCAACCCCTGAAGCCCAATAAACAGAAGGGCGTGTGTCTAGCCAACCACAAAGCTATTGTGCATCACCTAGGTTTCTTTCCCCACCAAACTGACACACCCACATGTTGTATACATGACATCACTTTTGATTCATTCAGAGGCACAAAATGTGGCAACTCCCACCTCAAAATAAATTCAAGGTGCACTCTTGGGAAATACAGGGCTGTATTGTGTTACTGAGCACACTATAATGTATCTACCTAGCAGTGGCATCAGGTCTGAGTCACTCATGAAAAGAGAAACACCACCTTCATCAGCATATACAAAACATGTCACTGTGTCTATTCAAGGATGTAGGATGGGCTTTTTTAGTTTAATTAAACCCAACTCATCATTTCAATTGTATTTGACAAGTATTAATGAAATCAGCCAATTATTCGGTAATCTTTACAACAAAGATATTTCTTATCAGAAGCAGAAATAAATATTCTTATCTCTGCCTTTTGCCCCAAATCCTCCCGCACAACATGATTAGTCATAGCTTCGTATTCCCTGTGCTTTATATCCTTAATGCACGATGATATTTCAAGTTTGACCATTTAGAAAAGGGCAGGTAATAATCACAAATTTATTACGACCATGGGCCAAGCGAAAAGACTGTGTGAACTTTGTATCTCATTCTCTACGTTTACCTAATACCTCAACTCAAAGAAACCCAAGTCAATTTAACAAACATTCACTGAGCTTCTACTATATTCTAGGCATTATACTCGGTGCTGGGATCTTAGAAATGAAGAAGCATTTTTCTTTACCTAAAAAATTTATTCCTCTCATCTGAAGGGCTTCCTGGCAGCTCAGACTGTAAAGGATGCGCCTGCAATGCAGGGAGACCCGGGTTCCGCCTCTGGATTAGAAAGATCCCCTGGAGAAGGGAATGACTGCTCACTCCAGTATTCTTGCCTGGAGAATCCCATGGACAGAGGAGCCTGGCAGGCTACAGTCCATTGGGTTGCAAAGAGTTGGATACGACTGAATGACTAACACTTTCTCAATGGCTATAGCTATTATCAGTTACCTCTTTCTATGCTACTTTGAGGGTTTTGTTTTAATTATATTCTAACTGCTCAGCTATTTTTCTAAGGAATAGTTGAAAACATGTCTTTCTTTATATCCTGACCATTGTGAACCTGTATCTTGCTTGTCCTGGTTTACTCCACTTGTCACAGTGTAATTAATAATAGCACCATTTTCATGCCCAAAATATTCTTCCTTGGATGGCAAATTCTGTCTGCACAGCATAGTGCTCAGCTTGTGGCTGGCTTAGAGACCAGATAAGTGAAGGCAGGAAGAATAGAGCTTCACAGACTGAACCTTGCATTTGACCGCTGGTCCAGCATTGGCCAAAGAATCCCTGGTCAACTCCTTGAACACCCCCGGCTTCAGCTTCTTACTCCAGGAGATAGACAGGGTGACACCAGTGCCATGGGATTGCTCTAGGATTGAAGGGTTTCGCATGTTGTAAAGCAGTTTGTAAAAATAAAGAACTGTGTAACGGTTCCAATAAATAATTGTGGTTGATGAAAATGACACAGGTAGTGTGAAGAGTCAGAGACCTCAGGAACAGAAGTGCGCTGAAGTGTATTTAGTCTAACCCTAATATTTAGGTCTTTTGTCTCCAAGACTTAACAAGGACTTACCCAAATGTAACTAGAAACACCAAGAGTAGCAATGGGAATGATCATACCTGTCACTTACTGTATCAGGGGTTGTACATGTGCTGTTACTAACTCTCCTCTTTTCCCAGTTTACACATATAGAAACTGAGGTTCAGAGAGTTTGAATAATTTATAACAGGTGTAAGTAAATGAATCGCTGAGTTAGGTCTTGAATAAGCACTTCCTATCATTCCCAACTGACTTTGTTTTAAACTTTTTATTTTGTATTGGAGTATAGCTGATTAAAAATGCTGTGACAGTTTCAAGTGAACAGCAAAGGGACTCAGATACATATATATGTATCCTTTCTCCCCCCGGCACCCCTCCCACCCAGGCTGCCACATAACATTGCGCAGAGTTCCATGTGCTGTACAGTAGGTTCTTGACCCAATTGACCTTTGTTATCTGTCTGTCCTTGTGGGAAATTCTCAATGCAGAAGTAGTAATATCAACATATGCTTTCATGTACATGCGCACACTGCTTCACACACACACACACCTATGTACACTAAGTAGCTAGACAATATATTAATAACAAAGAGTGCATGTGCACACTCACTGTCCATACAGTTCTCTGTCCAAACCTAAGCTTTTTAAAGTCTTGATTTCCTTTAAGACATCTTTAAAGGCAAACTTTTTTTTTTTTTGCTGGGATGGGGAGTGTTCTACCTACAATCACTGTTATAAAATACAACCAAATATTTTCTATAAATATGTTTATTTTTAATACTTGTCATATATTAAAAATAATTATTTGTTAATTTAGGCAATTTCTATTTATAACCACTAAATAAACATAATTAATTTTCAATTCAATATTATATGTTAACTTTTCATTAAACCAGAGAATTTGCCATTATTTGCATGTTTCTACTGTTGTGTTGAGTTCTTGATCAACATTATTTCCTCTTCCTTTAAAAAATTCATTTTTTCTAATAATGCCTTTTATTAAGCAAGGGAATATGAATTCTATACATTTTATCTCACTTATTAGGTATTTTGCTTACTTTATTTGAATGTTAAGCTGTCAACATTTGGTGAAAAAAACATAAACACATCATAGTAATAATTTTAACTCCTCTCTGCATGGAACAATTTTTCTTAAATTGTTAAAAAATTGCAAATTATCCACAATACATCACACAGTTTTCGCCTAATACACTGTGTGACAAGGATCATTTTAACGTACTTGTCCTGAAATAATCTGTTTCAGTTCTCCCATCTCTCAGGGAGCCAGGTGTTACTCGACACTGAGACCGATGCGGCTAAAGATATGCAGGTACATTCTGCTCTGGGCTGACCCTGTGCTAGTGACAGGGTTCAGGAGGAGAAAGCTGTTCACCACAAAATGCTGAAGGTTAAATACAATAGTACTGCAAGAGTCATTTTCCAACTGAAAATTACAGATTTTTCCCACAAATATTTAGTGAGCAATTTCTCTGTGCCAGGAACTCTACAAGGCACTGGGAATAGAATGAGCCATTTAAAAAGCAATTATTTTCATCAATATCTGTGCCTTCAACAACTTTTACTGCAGGGTGAAGAAGCATAACATAGAATAATGAATTAAAGCACGCGGTGATAAATGCTATAATGGCGGTAGGCATGAGATTCTATGGGGCTGTGTATGTAGTAGAGGTCTCTAACCTGGACTGCCAGGGACACAGCTGGGTCACCTTCCTGGTGTGTTGATTCTTAAAAATAGTGAGTGCAAGGTAGAGTCTGGGGCAGAAGGAGAGACCAAGATCCAGAAGTGAGAGTGTCAGCGGTCAGGGTAGGATTTGCGCTGTTTTCCTTTAAAGATGTAATGCTCGGCAGGGTTTTTGATACCGTCCATGGCCCTGGATACAGTGTTAACCTCTTAGCTTTGACTTCACCTAGCAGTAAGATCTCAAGGTTTGGAAACATCTCTGAAGTTCGGTGTGCTCCTCAAAAAAATTGAAAACCATCTTTGCTTCTTACCATTCAAACTATGAGGATAAGATGAAGCAATGCAAATGAGGTAAAAGACCCTCGAGAAATTTTATACCAGCCCCTGTAAGAACTGAGAAGAGAAACAAGATCTCAGTATCAGAGGGACTCATGTAGCAGGCAAGGACTGACCTAGGAGTCAGAGTCCCTGAAACACAGCATTTTACGTTATGCCAGAATGCCAGGATCCGTTCCTGGCTGTAGGCTGCCTGCTTGCATCTGTGATGCAATGCCTATCCACCTGAAGAAACCTCAGTCGCTTTCCTGCTGAAAAGCATCGCAACTCTGCTACTATATCTTCTGAATCTTCCACAACTTAGCTACTTTCAAGACTCATGAGGCTGACATTTTGGTGTAAATATCCAGTACCATTTTATTTTCAGACTGAACTCAAGAGCGGTTAAAGGAAAGCAAAGGATTTAATAATTGTGCTAAACTGTAATTGTGAAAATGCTACACTTAATTAAAATGATTACATACTATGGGCCTTCACTGAAAATCTGCCTGCCTTTTCTCTATCGATGGTATGAAATATGATTGCTTTTTACAACAGATCGAATAACATAACTGCTAGACGTTCTCCGAAGTTGGACTAGCTTTAAATCTCGGTTCTCTCACTTGTTAACTGAGTGATCTGCAACGAATGCTTTAACCTTCCTTTGCAACTGTTTCTTCACCTGTAAAATGGGATAATGATAACATCTACTTCACAAAGTTCCTGGCAGGAATAAATGAGGTAATTCACATAAAGCTGTCAGAACAATGCCTGGCACATAGTAAATGCTCAATAAATGTTGATGATTATTATATCCAGCACCAGGGTCAAGACGAGTTACCTTGCTGGCACTCAATAAAATTTGCAACCAAAATGAATGAACATTTGACTCAGGTCAGTAGCAAATAATGACATAGCACTTCATGTAAGTTCATTTTAATAAGGATACTCCCAAGAAGGCCTATTTGAAAGCAAACTCAGACTAGTGTGCATGAAAAGAACATGCATGAGAATGACAATATTCAACAGCAAACATTGCTTCTAATGAGGGCAAGTTTCTGTCTGTGGGTTGTTGCAATAAGATGTCTGTAAATAGCTTGCTTGTTACACAGTAAGAAACTGTCACAAAGGGAAAACTTCAAGGTGCCGGAGAGCATTTAAAATACTGAGTCATGAGTGCTGCTTCCAAAGAAACAATACCTTCTGCTGTTTTCCACTTGTGCTTAAAATACCAAAACAAAATGGCACTGATAGAACTTATTATTTTATCCAAGCTTCCATGTTAAAATCCCGCCTCTCATCACTCTGGGCAAATGTTACAGCAAGAGTGGCTTTGATATTCTGCCACCGCAAGTGTTGAAACAGTCTGACAAAAAACTGCATCCCAGCAAACAAAGGTTTGTATATTTGGAAACAACCAAGTGGCTTGCTGAGTCACTGGCTTGCATCTGGTTATCTGATGTATGTCTGTTTGATGTGTGGATCCAGTGATTGGGACAGTTGTTCAAAGCATCTATGCTGTCCTGATGGACTGCTACAGGGGGTTCAGAAAACAGCCAACATCCAAAACTTGCTTCAGAGGGTCAACCCAGAGATTTGGCACTTCATTTTTGCAAAAAGGCATTCCCCTCTTTTTCAAATGTCTGAAATGATCAGGTGCCTCCTTCTGCAAGTGCATGTAATAGATTGTTTCCAATGTAGTTGGACTGATTTGTTCCTCTATTAGGAGTGCCTGGGGCTTCCCAGGTGGCTTAGTGGCAAAGAATCTGCTTGCCAATGAAGGAGACTTGAGTTCGATCCCTGGGTCAGGAAGATTCCCCTGGAGGAGGAAACGGTAACCCACTCCAGTATTCTTGCCTGGGAAATCCCGTGGACAGAGGAGCCCGGAGGGCTACAGTCCATGGGGTTGCAAAGAGTCACACAGTACTTAGCAACTAGACAGCAACAACAATAAAGAGTGCATAACTTTTCTCCACATTTCTTCTCTGATCTTGATATTCTCTTCGTCACCCTGTAATAGAAATACAAGGTTTCTTCTTCTAAAACCTTGTGTTTAGTTAGACTGACCACCTTTTCATACCCTTATTGGCCATTCTATTCTATTGTTTGAATTTTTGAATGGCCTGTTCATATGGTTTGCTCATTTTTATAGTGGGCTTTTTTTCTTTCTCTTAGTGACTAATATTAGACTTCTTCACATTTTCCAGGTAATAAAGTGAAAGTGAAAGTCGTTCAGGCATGTCCGACTCTTTGCAACCCCATGGACTATAAGGTCCAAGGCATTCTCCAGGCCAGAACACTGGAGTGGGTAGCTGTTCCCTTCTCCAGGGGATCTTACCAACCCAGGGATCGAACTCAGGTGTCCAGCATTGCAGGCAGATTTTTTTACCAGCTGAGCCACTGGTATATTATCTTTCTTCCTCAGCCCATGGCTACTCTTTAGTCCCCTGTATTGTCTTTGAAAGTACTTTTACTTGATAATCATCTCAAACTCAAAAGTTCTAAGAAGAGTACAAAGAATACCTGTGCATATTATCCCTAGATTTTTTTTTTTGGATTGTTAATGTTCTACTTTTCTTCTTTATATGTACGTGCATGTGTGCATGCTAAGTTTCTTCAGTCACGTCCCACTCCTTGCAATGCTGTGGACTGTAGCCCACCAGGCTCCTCTGTCCATGGGATTCTCCAGGCAAGAATACTGGAGTGGCCATGTTGTCCTCCATGGGATACTCCCGAACCAGGGATTGAATTCACCTCTCTTGCAGCTTGTGCAGTGCTGGCAGATTCTTTACCACTGAGCCACTGGGGAAGCCCTTATGTGCATGCATGTCAGTGTTTACGTAATATAATGATAAAGTTTTTTCTTTAATTTAAGATAAAAACCCACACTTTTTGTCCATGTAAAGAGCTCAGAGAGCTAGACTTTTAAAATCCATTATATAACGTTTGCTTTTAAGTGAGTTTAACCCATTTAAGTTTATTGAATGATAAGTATATTTTGCCTTAATTTTCATCGTTTTGTCTTAGTTTTCTCATTAACATCCTCTTTTCTTTTTTCTCATTCTCTGCCCTTTTTTTTAGTTTGATAAATTCTTGACATTTAACCTTATTAGGCCAACTTATTTTTAAGAATGTCCTTGATTTGGATTTGTCTGAAGTTTTCTCATCAATAGATTTAGGTTATAATCCTTGACAGGAATGTTTCAGGATAGATACTGGGTTTTCATCACATCTTATCAAGTGAAGTGAAGTTGCTCAGTTGTGTCTGATTCTTTGTGACCCTTTGGACTATAGCCTTGTAGCACACCAGGCTCCTCCGTCCATGGGATTTTCCAGGCAAGAATACTGGAATGAGTTGCCATTTTCTTCTCCAGAGGATCTTCCCAAACCAGGGATTAAACTCAGGTCTTCCACATTGAAGGCAGACTCTTTATCCTCTGAGCTAGGAGGGAATCCCACATCCTATCAGGGGACATACAATCTCAAGTTTATTCCGGAGGCAGCGAGAGGCAGACATGTCTCCATCTTTCTAGGTTCTAATTTTGCCTTTCCTCCCTCTCCCACTTCACAGCTAGGCTCCTTCCTTGCAGTCTGCTCGAAAGGCAGAAGCAATTGTTGTCATTGTTCAGTGCTAAGTCGAGTCTGACTCTTTGCAACCCCACGGAGTGCAGTAGACCAGGCTTCCCTGTCCTTCACTGTCTTTTGGAGTTTGCTAAAATTCAACAGGTAAATTGTATAAGCTAATCCTGCAATTGCATAAGGTTAAATCTCTATGATAAATTCCTGATTCTACATTATTTCTAGTATTTCTGTTTCTCTGATAAAACTAAATCTGGTAGAAATATTAAAACATTTATTTATCAATCTATCTAGAAAACAGGAGTATAGCTTCCATTCTAACCCCAAACCATGACGTTCATCCTTGCCTTCTTTCCTTCCATGTTTAAAACTTTATTAATGTGAGAAACATAGCTTCTATTAGCATTAGTAGGCTCACTTGTTTGATCAATTCCTGGGGGCTTCTCAGGTGGCACAGGGGTAAAGAATTCGCTTGCCAGTGCAGGAGATGCAAGAGACATAGTTTCGACCCCTGGGTCGAGAAGTTCCCCTGGAGAAGGAAATGGCAACCCACTCCGGTATTCTTGCCTAGGAAGTCTCATGGACAGAAGAGCCTGGTGGGCCACAGTCCATAGGGTTGCAAAGAGTCAGACATGACTGAGTGACCGAGCACATACCTGTATATATACATAACCAACCTCCCACAGCCATCCAAGCAGCTGCTCCCGTGCGGGCACCTTCCTTCCTCTGCTGGAGTCTTCTCATCCTTCTAGGGGCCCGGTTCCTTATTCCTGAGTCAACCACCACACCCTCCGCTGCCCCATGTCCACTCCTCGCTCCGCTCTGTCTCTGACACCGGGTCCCACCCACCTGCATTCTCCACCCCCAACCTCCTGCCTGATGTGGACGCCTGTGCTGTTCAGCTCCATCTAAATGGCTTTAGGACTGACTTGCTCAGGAAAAAGAAGAGGAAAAGTTTGTGGAAGAGGAAAAAATCCTGCCGTTACATTTTTATGATATTTCATCCTGAATAGCTTTCTAAATTAAGAGGTTATCTTTTTGGTTTTTTTTCTGATCATTTTAAGATATGTTTTTTTAATTTCTGGTTTCCCTGGTTACTGAGAAGAGAGATGTTGAGTCGAATCACCCTCCTCCTACAGGTAACGTAATTCTCCTTGATTGTCTTAGGACATTAGTTCATTTTCTTTCCCACAAGTTCTGCAGTTCTGCTATAGTGTGGCTACTTGTGGATCTACTTACTTGTCTTCTGTTGAGTACTTATCATGGCATTCTGTTCTGAAGACTATGCATTTCTTAAATATTGAAAAAGTCAATAGCTTCAAGAGGTGATAGAGGTTGTTAACCAAGCCGTCCATGGTAATAATTTTGCGATATGTAAGTATATCACGTAATCAGCCTCCAAGATTAAAACACCACACAGGCCACCATCTTGAGCCTGGGTAGTTGATTCATCTGTCTTTCTCATTGTTTATTTATTCAGCTACAAATTCTTGATATTTTCCATGCCAGTCCCTGAGAAAGAATCTCAGAAGTCTGAGGAGAGGAGATAAATACTCCTGATAGAAAAATTGCTCAAAGTCAAGTTAAAAATGTCTCCCAATAGTCCATTAAGTTTCTTGCTTTCTGAAGATTCTTTCATGAATACGTGGTATTTAAGGATATGAGTCATATTCCTGGCATAATTGTGGACTTGTCACATGAATATAAAGGGATGTAATGAATGCAGAACAATAATAGGGTACTAATGAAGAAATTTTGTGAAATAATACTGGGACTTTCGTTTCTATGGCAATATGCCTATGGCTTTGGTGCAGCCCACTTCTTATGTTAGAGCCAAAATATTATAGCTAACCACAATAACGCTCTGATCTGTATTTCCCCAAAAGCATCCAATCCATTCACTTCATGTTGTAATTTTTTTCTTTCACATACATAAAATATTTAGCTAACTGAATTCTGTATTGAATCAATAGATGATTTGATGTCATTTGGTTACAATCAAACATCTATCAAGTCCATTAGATTTTCAGTTCAATTACTCAAAAGGACATTTTCCTTTTCAGCATAAACTTGGAAGTATGAGACACTTAGGAAGTAGCTTTGTTGTGTTGATTTCAATTGAATAATGTCTTTAAAACACTTGGTTTACTTTTCTTCCAGGAAGCAATGTACTTATGGCAAAATCAAGCTATTTTCAGTCTCCCTCTCTATATATGGGAGGTGTTACATTTATAGCAACCATCTACAAATAAGCCTTTGGTATTTATGTCTGCTGTTCTGCAATATTGTTTTTCATTGATCTGTTTTTACTGAGACTGATGGGAAGGGCTATGGGATATTGAGATTCTTTTGAACTTCTGTTTACTTAAAATATATCACTACATTTGGTCATGGTTTGAAATATATGTCCAAGGGATTTTAGTCAATGTTTAGGGGTTTATATTCTCACAAAAGAGAAAACAATCATTTCTATAAGAACTTTCACTGAGAAGAGTCAGCATAATCTGAATACAGTAAACTTGATGATATTTGAAAGAGAGAAGAGTGAGGCAAGGGATGATATGATAGATCCATGAATATTATCAGAAAAGGAGATAATTGAATAAGGGTAAAATAAAGCTTCTTACTCCTGTGATTGTGCATATGACTAACTGTGCCAATCACAGTACACGTATTTTTTTTTAATTTTGTTTCAGCTGATTTGCAAGGAAATTTCAGTTCAGCATTTTCCTTAGGACACCTAATTATATGCATGCTAATTTAATTTATTCCTTGTATAAAAACAAACTGTACGGTGATTTGCAAGGAAATTTCAGTTCAGCATTTTCCTTAGGACACCTAATTATATGCATGCTAATTTAATTTATTCCTTGTATAAAAACAAACTGTACGGTAAAGGTGAGTAACTGTTTAGAACCAATCCCAATAACTGCTATTACTTACAAATTAAGGAAAGTGATACTTAGAATAAGATTAAATTTCTTACATAGTTTTAAAATAGAGCTCCAAACAGGAAGTATCTTAACAGACTAGGATACTGTAACGCATACATTTTGCTTTATTTTGGATTTCTTATGCCGATGCAATGTCATAATATCTGTTCTGAAAAGCATACTATTTGTTTAGTTACCAGGCTAAGCAATTTACATGAAAATAGTTTGTCTAATGCCCAAAAGAAGAAGCCATGTGCTTGCCTTATGAATATGTGGGCACTGTTTTAGACCTGTTTTGTATATAATTTTGATATTATTACACGACAGATGGTTTTATATGTCCTTCAGAACTGACTTAACCCGAAATAGAATATCCTAGAGAAGATCCTGATAGGCAATGGACCACTCAGTGCTTCGTCACTCCAGTCCCTATGTATTATTTTATTTTTCAGTCTTCTTTCTTGTCTGCTCTAGACTGCTATCTTAAGTTACATATTACGCAACCATCTCCACCCGCATCAGGCTGGTAGAATCCCTAGTGGAAAGCTCACGAGTCTCCTTTGCTATGCTATGCAAAGCAGCTGACAGGGAAGGCTATCTGACAGTCTAAATTAATTCTAGATTCGACCACATCCTCCAGTATGTGAACGTGGCCACCCTGACCACTCTAGCAGTTTGAGCTATTGCAGTTAGCTCCACTCTGATCATAAAGGATCATCCAGGACGCATTTATACAATACAATTGGAGTTTGATCCTGGATTATTCATCTAATTACTGCAGGGCTTCTGTTTGGGGACCAGCTTATGCTCCCTTTGGGCAAGCTGAGGCATTAGCTAGTAGTGTGTTAGGACACACCCGAGGTTTAGCATATTGCCAGCTGACTCATACTCTGGAGTGTGGTATGCTTCATTATTTTGCCACACTATTCAGAATGAATAGAAACTTTAGGTTTCTATTTTAAAGCAAAGGGGATAACTCAGACCCTCCTCCTAGCCAGACATAGGTTTTAAAAATAGCATTTCTGATACCCAGATACCTAGGGGAGTATCACCTTGAGCACAGCTACATCGCCTCGTCCATGATTTTAACCTTGAGGCAGATCCTTTTTCTGATATCTTATTCCTAATTCTTCTTCAGACTCCGTCCAGGGAAACATTTTCACTTGCCGTCTAATCTCAGGAACCTAGAGGAAGAGCAGTCGTGTAGGACAACCTAGTGTCTACAGCCTGAGTTTCCTTACATTTTTTAACAAATTCTTTAAATATTAAAAATTCAAGTTTAAGGCTCAAGAGAGATTACCAGCAAGTCTGAGTTGACAGTAACTCATTCACTCACTCACTCTTTCATTCATTTATCATGTATTGACTCTATGCCAGGCCCTGTGATTGTAGCCTGGCCATTTTATATATCCCTGATATAGGGAAGATAATATTCGATGGTGTCAAGGACACTGAACAGCAAATGGTGCTTGGAAATGAGGAAGGCGGTGTCCCTAGGTTCACTTCTAGGGTTTCCCTAGGGCTAATCACGTTTATCTGAGGTCTTCTCTGTGGGATTTTTAAAAAGGTTACCACTCCCTCTCCGTGAATGTAGTTGCCTCTGCATTTTTAGCTCCATGTCAAAAAATTAAGGCATTTCAATATCGCTTGCCCTACAAAGCAAGCAAAGGTGAGTGTAAACATCTGAGAATTGACTGACTTGGATTATTAGCAGTGGGACAGATGGGGAAAGGAATGGAGAAGCAAATAACTTAGCTCTAATTCCAGAGAGAGAGAGAGTGGAGACAAGTCCTTTTGTAGTTTAGACACCCAAATCCCTTGGCTCAGGAAGGAATCACGGCGATTAGAGGCTGCGGGCGCTGGGGAGCCGGTGTGCGCCTGTTGGACGGCTGGAATGCTGACTCACGTGTGAAAGAACCAGGACTGACTCAGAGCCCGCAGGGCGGCAGCCTCAGTCCCGCAGGGGTCTGGCTCACCCTGGCCCACGGCCTGGCCTTCAGTCAACCGCAGGCCCATTTGCGGCTACGGCCTCACACTGGCAACAAAGCAAGAAAACCAGTCTCTCAAGGAAAAATTCCTCTGTGTGCCCGCTTGGGCTCTCTGTGAAGCTGATCAATCCTCGTGGTGCCCCTGTCACTATAAACTGCACTTCCCAGAGCTGTATTTTTAAACAGGGAACTGCTTACAATAGCCATTTACAACTGTATGCTGTTTAATTAGCCAGCCTGGGCAGTGCTGCAGGCATAGATCACTTTGCTTTAAAGATCTGAGAATGTTAATAGTACAGTATATCATTTCCATTATTGCTGGATTAACGTTGTGTCTCAAGGAACACCTAATGCAGATCATGAGAAATGGCCTGGAGTGACCTGAGGGTTGCGCGTTATTAGAAAAGTGATAGTTCCGATGCTTAAACAGAAGGACATTTTCTTTGTTCAAATGTCAGTCAGCATTCAGCAGTGGGGCTTCTTGAAAAGAAAGATTGCACTTCATTTATTGGTAACAGCCTTTGACAGTTCAGGCTGAGAAAGGGCCAAGAGTTGGGTTAGAGTTGCTTTGTCCAGTATGGTAGCCATGGGGCAGCCACATGTGTTCATCCACACTGGAAAAGTGACTAGTTTGGAGTAACATGTGCTGTAGGAATACACTCAAGATTGCAAAGGCTTAGTATAAAATATATATCTCATTAATATTTGTTTCATTCTGGACACGTGTTGCAATTATAACATTTCTGATATGTTTGGTTAAATAAAATACATCATTAAAATTAACTTCTGTTTCTTTTTTTCTAATACAGCCCCTAGAATATTTCAGATTACATAGGTGGTTCACAGTTGAGACTCACATTTTGTTTCTTATGGATGGCGCTGTGCTAGACTTCCAAGAGAAAAGAAAAAAACTCTGGCCAACAGTGAAAGTGTGTTTTAACTTTCTTTTCGGTTACTACTAGCTGACTGTATGTGGAAAAGACTAAGAAGAAGATTAAACACAAAGGAGAAGAGAAAGCCTCGTGGTGTGACAATTTCAGGCAGTAAAGCCAGGAAACGTAAGAAGCCAACTCAAACAAGAGTTTCTCAGAGTAGTACAGCACATTGGTTGAAATGCAGCCACATTCTACACACAGGGTTTACAACCATCACTGAACAGATGCAAAGGTACCATTAGCTGTCTCAACTCTCTGATAAGAAGCTAGGCCATGCACCTTGAGGTGGCCTCTCCCAGAACATCAAAGTGTCTGGAGCTACTAAGAAGCATAGGTTGTCCAAGGGTAAATTGAAATGAGCATGCACACAGAATGAAAGAGCGTAGAGAGTTTGGGACTGACATGTACACGCTGCTATATTTAAAACAGATAACCAGCAAGGACCTATACTGTCTAGCACAGGGAACGCTGCTCAATATTCTATAATAACCTAAATGGGAAAAGAATTTGAAAAAGAATAGACACATGTATGTATAAAACTGAATCACTTTGCTGTACACCTGAAACTAACACAACATTGTTAATCTAATATACTCCAATATAAAATAAAAATTAAAAACAGGAATGAAAGCATTATGTATATAGTTATATATAGTTATTGTTTAGGCAATAAGTCATGGCTGAGTCTTTGTGATCCCCATGGACTGTAGCCTGCCAGGCTTCTGTGTCCATGGGATTTCCCAGGCAAGAATACGGGAGTGGGTTGCTATTTCCTTCTCCAGGGGATCTTCCTGACTCAGGGATTGAACTGTGTCCCCTGCATTGGCAGGGGAGGTTCTTCACCACTGAGCCACCAGGGAAGCCCGTATATATATATAAAGAAAGAAGGAAAGACCCTAGAGTTGGTGCACCCAGCACATGAGATAATTGGTAGGGAAGTTATAGAAGCTTCTAAATTCCATTACTACTACTATTTTCTTTCAGTACAAGAAAACTGGAAAAATTAATTTGCAGTTTTTTAAAAAATATATACTCAAAGTTTGCATAAACTTACAGAAGCCACGGACAAGCTTGTCGGAAAGTCATGGCGCTAATAAATTCCAGGAGGCATCTCCTAAAACCTCCTCCCTGAGCGTCACCTTTGCCATCATCTTGTTGCTACTTGTTGAGAAAAGCCGCATCATATCAGCAGTGCTTTAGAGCATGTTGCTATAAATGCTGTACAAGAAACCACGATTAAGCCCGTTGAAGCATACGCCTATAAGGAACACAGGGGAAAAATAGCTTTGACTTTACAACACTTAAATCCATGATTCTATACAGATTTTAGCCCTGGACACCATGGCCCACCCACCGCCATCCCCTCCACCTCCCCTCCACCTCCTGCACATTTGTTTTTTAAATGCATGTTTACTCAGGTGCATAGAAGGGCCAAACATTTGAGGAGGGAGGGAATGACAGGTTCATACTCTAAAGGAGGTGGAAAAAAATTATGAAAGTCTTTAATTTCAACAAGCATTATGGCAAGGTTTTTGAAATAAGTTCTTGGCTTGTGAAATTTCCTATTAAAATGTCCAAAATATTCTGAGTCATCTGCTTTTGAAAGACAGATTTCTTCATTCAGTCCATATTCTTCATTCAGTCCATACCTGTCTATTCTCTATGTGTGGTCCTAGGAAAGGAGGCAAAAAATATACGCATTGTTACTGCATTAGAAATGTACAGAGGACTTAAGAGTGTTCACCTTACATATGTTGTAAATATGCTTCTAAAAAAAGAGAATGTTCCGACACATTGTTGTTGCTGTTCAGTTGCTAAGTCGTGTCCCGCTCTTTGCGACCCCATGGACCTTAGCACACCAGGCTTCTCTGTCCATGGGATTTCCCAGGCAAGAATACCGGGGTATGTGGCCATTTCCTTCTCCAGGGTTAGGGGTCTTTAAATAATCATAAAAACAATAATAGGATTAAAAACAGTTAACATATATTGAGCGCCTAGTATGTGTTAGATGGGCTTTCCAGGTGGCTCAGTGGTAAAGAATCCACCTGCCAATGCAGGATACATGGGTTCAATCGCTGGGTCTGAAATATCCCGTGGAGGAGGAAAAGGCAATCCACTCCAGTGCTCTTGCCTGGAAAATCCCATGCAGAGAGGAGCCTGGCGGGCTACAGTCTATGGGATCATGAAAGTGTCGGACATGACTGAGCAACTAAACAGCAAAACAATGTGTTGGACACCCTCCCAGGCACCTTGTATCTCATTTACTCTTCACAATCCACCCAAGAGCTATACTGTTACCTCAGTTTATAAATTTGGAATCCAAGGCTCAGAGTGACGGCTCAATGGGCAGAGACGTGATTTTGTCTCACTTTAGACGATGCTCACTTTCTCTGCTCTCGCACATTCTTACAGATACGCATTTAATTCAAATAACACAAATGGGGGACTGTGTGCAGTACTGACATTCTCATCTGCTCCTTCTAGAAGAGCTGTCAAATGGGGGACTGTGTGCAGTACTGACATTCTCATCTGCTCCTTCTAGAAGAGCTGTCAAATGGGGGACTGTGTGCAGTACTGACATTCTCATCTGCTCCTTCTAGAAGAGCTGTCAAATGGGGGACTGTGTGCAGTACTGACATTCTCATCTGCTCCTTCTAGAAGAGCTGTCAAATGGGGGACTGTGTGCAGTACTGACATTCTCATCTGCTCCTTCTAGAAGAGCTGTCAAATGGGGGACTGTGTGCAGTACTGACATTCTCATCTGCTCCTTCTAGAAGAGCTGTCAAATGGGGGACTGTGTGCAGTACTGACATTCTCATCTGCTCCTTCTAGAAGAGCTGTCAAATGGGGGACTGTGTGCAGTACTGACATTCTCATCTGCTCCTTCTAGAAGAGCTGTCAAATGGGGGACTGTGTGCAGTACTGACATTCTCATCTGCTCCTTCTAGAAGAGCTGTCAAATGGGGGACTGTGTGCAGTACTGACATTCTCATCTGCTCCTTCTAGAAGAGCTGTCAAATGGGGGACTGTGTGCAGTACTGACATTCTCATCTGCTCCTTCTAGAAGAGCTGTCAAATGGGGGACTGTGTGCAGTACTGACATTCTCATCTGCTCATCTAGAAGAGCTGTCAAATGGGGGACTGTGTGCAGTACTGACATTCTCATCTGCTCCTTCTAGAAGAGCTATCAAATGGGGGACTGTGTGCAGTACTGACATTCTCATCTGCTCCTTCTAGAAGAGCTGTCTATCACACAAACAACAGAGAGCCTTTCTGAAAAATTATTATTATTATTATTTTTGTAATTTTCATTTGCTCTAATTAGAAGACAAGATGTTCTCTGAATCTGAGGCCATACTCACACACAAATAGAAAATCAATTGAAAAGTGAAAGTAGTTGATAATCAGTGCATCTGAAATACACACAGCTAAACTGATTTAACTCATTCACTTTAACGAATTTACCAGAACATAGGCCTGCTTATTCCAACACAGCAGCCACTGGCCACATGTGGATGCTGAACAGTTA
This sequence comes from Okapia johnstoni, assembly GCA_024291935.2. Lineage (NCBI taxonomy): Eukaryota > Metazoa > Chordata > Mammalia > Artiodactyla > Giraffidae > Okapia > Okapia johnstoni. Next base: position 139,448,422 of record CM044306.1, on the reverse strand, counting down.
AATGTGTCCAGTCCTAATCGCAAAGTCCTTGGCAGTGTAAAATACACACCAAACTCTGAAAACTTTATACAAAATGGTAAATGACATCATTCATAATTTTTCATATTGGGTGTATGCTGAAAGGACAATAATCTGGATATATAAAGCTCAATACAATATTATTATAAAATTAATTTTCGCTGTTCCTTTTTACCTTTTTTAAAAAATATAGGCACTATGAAGTTCAAAATTGTATTTAGCTTGCATTAAATTTCTATTGGAGAGGACAATCCAGAACAATCCAGAAAATAAGACAGCAGTACCGGAATATCTTACACTTACGAAAATGCACTTATTTTCTCCCACGTCCCTAGTTCTCTGCAAGGTTCAGGGGACAGAAGAATGAACCATCTGAGTAAACAAGGCCTTCAGGGGATTTACAAGCGAGGAGAGGAAACAGAACAGTTTATGATGAGCACAGGAGAGGAGATGGCAAAACCAGGAACTGGCATTTGGGAGGAAGGAGGGAGCCGTCTGAAAGTCGCTGATTGTTGTCACTTTTGCATGGTCAGTGTCAGAGGACCTCAACCACTGTCCCTGCAGGAGGCCTGCCCTGATACAGAGTGGCCACAATCAGACATCTCCAAACCATCCTAACAGTGATGTGGCTTGACCAAAGATTTTAGGGTTTCGACCAGACGGACCTGCTTCTTTGCTTTGGTGGAGAGGAGAACTCATGAACTGATTTTCACAGTTCCGTCTTGTTAGTACCCAGGAACTTTCTGCTCTCAATGACAAAGAGTTTCACTGTCAGGAAGAGAAATTGCTGCTGACCTTAGACCTTTTTTTTTTCTTGGAAAGTGGAGTAATGGGGCACAGGAGCAGAGTTTGGTATTTGACCGAATCCTTCACAATTATCATGCATGTGTATATAATAAAATTAATTCTGTGTCTCTGCATCGTAGCCTGCGGCAAGAAGCGTACAATCAGTTTTGTATGTATAATAGATCACAGCGTTGTTCATGAATAATACAAATGCATTGAGCAGATACTAGTGAGAGAGGATGTTTGTCTTTGCATGGAATCGAAGTGAACATGTAATATTGTGATAATATATATTTGATGAATTCAGGTCTGACTTGCCTTTGCCATATTCTGCTAATTCCCCGACAAGGGTTGCCACAATAATTGAGTTTCCAATAACATTATGATTATTTCCACATGATAATTTAATTGCGGGTATTTTTTAATATTGTAATATTGTAGATTTGTGATTATTATGCATTTGCATGCAGATTTTCATGGTGACTTGGAGCACATCCCTACATTTATAACTTAATTTTATATATTATTGCATATATATTTGGGGATGAACTCATTAATGCAAATAAAAAAAATGTAGGTCTGTTTAGTCATTCAGCTTTTATTATAAATGGCTGAAAGCCTTGCTCATTTTTTATAACAGTCCTTACAATACTGTGAATAAACCAAAGAGAACCTTAATTCAAGAATGGATTCATTAAAAAAAATGGTAATAGCTATAATAATTACAAATTGTAGCATATTTGTTTCACCTAATTGGAATATGAGATACTATATATTACTCTTTTCAGGATGTAAAAGTTCTATGTGTGTTATTCATTGACTTTATTTGGGGAGCTCCTTATGATTAAGAATATAGAAATGTTAAGTTGGAATTTAGTGAGTGAAAAGGAAGAGAAAACTTCTTAAAAAAGGTAAAATTCTATATAATGATCACATTATACATCTTAGAAATAAGAAATCAATTTCATTGTAAAGACATCTGAGTCTTCTCAAAAACTCAAATTATCATTTGAGTTTTAAGGTAGAAGATCACAGGCAGATTTTTATAAAGGCAAAAGATTATATGAAAAAAGGGAACTCTGACCTTGTTCTTTAGATAAAATAATTTGAAACTAAAAACTACCAAAATTTGGCTTTAAAAGCTTGTATTCTAAGACAGCTAATACGAAGAAATCACATACCTACTGCCACTTAAAAGCAGAGGAAATGATGATCAGTTTAGGAATGTTTACAGAAAAAGTAAGACAGAGACCTGAGGCAATCATTAGTACAGTAATCTGACCAAGAGACACTTTTAACAAATACATCCAAACAATTGGAGATAGTAAATTTTACTTTTACTTAAGTACTAACCTTGGGTGTGAAGAATAAAAAGTGAGACAGATGTTGCTGGAATTAATTTCCATTTCACTTCACTTTAGCCAGCCATACACTTCCACTGAAGAGAGAATGCAACCCACTATTGACAGAATGGCTGAATCTGAATTGACTGAATTCAAATAGATGTGTCTAAGTTAAATGATTTAACAGAATTTAGCCATTTTTTTTATTGCAATATAAATTTCATCTCAGGTTATCAGAAACAAAATAGTGAATGCAGAGGCCATTAAAGCTTAATTTTAACTTAGATTTTTGGTAGAGTTTCATTTTCAGATTTATTAGACATTCAAGTATGGATGTTAAGCAGAACCATGATTTAATACTGTGGGACAAACAAGTGTTTCCAAGAGTAATGGCCACCAGAAAGCTTCTTATAAGCTTTTTAGGCTGGATAAACACCAAGACAGAATAAAAACAATGCTCTGGTGGAAATGCAACCAAAGTCTATCCAGAGGATGATAAAATTCAGGAAGTCTTCTTGATTGGCTTTACAGACAGATGGACAGAATTCTGAGAAATGGAGACGTGGGGAAATGACATGATCAAAGATCATATAAAAGTGTTGAGATGACTAGAGAAAAAGACACAGCTTCGCATGAGTTTAATTAGATACGGAACTAGTTTAATCAGATACAAATTTAACCACTATGAACTTTAGCTCCTTCATATATTAAAATGTTCTCAAGTTGAAGCTTCATAACTTTGGTCACCTGATGCAAAGAGCCAAGTCATTGGAAAAGACACTGATGCTGGGAAAGATTGAAGGCAAAAGGAGGAGGGGCAGCAGAAGATGAGATGGTTAGATAGCATCGCTGACTCAATGGACATGAATCTGAGCAAATTCTGGGAGATGGTGGAGAACAGAGGAGCCTGATGTGCTAGAATCCATGGCGTTGCAAAGAGTTGGACATGACTTAGCAATTGAACAACAACAACATGTTAAAATGATGATAAAAACAGCTACCTTGCAGAATTATAGTAAGAACTAGAATTAACACACCCGAAAGAGAATAATCCAAAACTCCTCATCTAAAATGTAACTCAATAAATGAAAGAGGTTTCCTCTGTGAGAGAATTAGAGATACCAAGGGAGCATTTCACGCAAAGCTGGGCTCGGTAAAGACAGAAATGTCAAGGGCCTAACAAAAGCATAAGAAATTAAGCAGAGGTGGCAAGATGACACAGAAGACCTATACAAAAAAGGTCTAATGACCCAGAAAACCATGATGGTGTGGTCACTCACCTGGAACCAGACATCCTAGAGTGTGAAGTCAAGTGGGCCTTAGGAAGCATCACTACAAACAAAGCTGGTGGAGGTGATGGAATTTCAGCTGAGCTAATTCAAATCCTAAAAGATGATGCTGTTGGAGTTTTGCGCTCAACATGCCAACAGATTTAGAGAAGTCAACAGCAGCCACAGGACTGGAAAAGGTCAGTTTTCATTCCAATCCCAAAGAAAGGCAATGCCAAAGAACGTTCAAATGACAGCAGTAGCAAATATTGATTGAATGTTTACAAGAGAGCAAGAATTCAGGCCTTTTTAAAGTGAGAACATTACAATTATCTGTTTTGTACAACTGAGAAAATACTGTGCCAACCTCTCCAGTTCAAACTGCTCTTAGAGTCTCAAAGCAGAGTTTAAACCCAGTCGTCTGATGCTGGAGCTATCTAAGCAGTAGATGTTATAATGTTAAATTGTGTGGCATGTCAAATGAATGGAAAGTACCCCATTAGACTCAATTATTCTGAATATGAATTGACTTAGTGACAGGTATAGCTTGAAATGTGAAATAGAGCTTAGGGATTAGGATGTATTTTTCTAGGTGAATGGTTCTCCGAGTGTGGTCTTGGACCCAGTGCCTTCAGCATCATCTGGGACTTGTTAGAAATGCAAATTCCTAGACCCCATCCAGGCCTCTGAAATCAGAAACTCTGGGATTAGGTCTCAGGGATCTGGTTTAATACTCTCTCCTGTTGATTCTGAGGCTCAGATTTGGAAATCACTGCCCCAGGTTATAGGGGAGCCATTGCGACATGGTTTGACCTTTATGTTAGAAAGGTGACTGGTAACAGACTAAAGACAAATGATGCACTGAAAGGGGTACTTCAGTCATTCAGGAGCTTCCCAGGCAGTGCTAGTTGTAAAGAACTTGCCTGCCAATGCAGGACTCGGGTTCAGTTCCTGGGTTGGGAAGATCCCCTGGAGGAGGGTATGGCAACATACCTCAGTATTCTTGCCTGGGAAATCCCATGGACAGAGGAGCCTGGCGGGCTACAGTCCATGGAGTCACAAAGAATCAGACACTACTGAAGTGACTCAGCACACATGCAGGCACTTCAGCTGTTCAGACCAGAGACACTTAAGTGATGACACTGCAATTGCTATCAGGACAATTGATGGCAGAGATGGAGAGATTAGAAATATAAGAATCAAAGCATGACAACTGATAGAATAAGAGGCAAAGGGGAAGAAAACGTTGAAGAGACAGACATCTCCATCCTAGGAGGTAGGAGAGTATTGACGTCATTGACTAATATAAGGTGAAGAGGGTAATTGTGCTCTGTGGATTTGATGCTCACCAGCTCCAAGAGTCCCATGGGTGCCCGGAGACAGAAGGAGCAAAAGAGAATTGAGTTCCTTGAAATACAGAGATGCAGAACACAGAAAATTTATTCTGAGCCAAAATGATGCAGAGGACTGTTCAGAAGCCATATGAGGGCATCTCTGGTAAGCTCAGGACCCACGTCCCATCCTTCCAAAGCAGACGAGGGTCCTCATCCAAACCCTACTGACGAGAAAACAACATCTCCAGAGGTTGCTTGGGATAATCTCCATGCTTTCAGCAAGTTCTCTGGCTGAGTTCAGACCCCACTTATTCAAACAAGGAAAAAGTTTTCAATATTTGTTGTTTTTCATGACTAAAGCCAGTCATAAGGCTTTACTCCAAGGCTCAGAATGTCTGGGTCTCTGGCCCATCTTCATCTGTAGTGGACACTCCCTTCCTGAAGCCTTGTCTAGACCTCAGCTCTCTTAATTAATGGAAAATTCTTAAAGAGATGGGAATAGCAGGCCAACTTATCTGCCTTCTGGGAAATCTGTATGCAGGTCAAGAAGCAACAGTTAGAATCAGACATGGAACAATGGACTGGTTTCAAATTGGGAAAGGAGTACGTCAAGGCTGAATATGGTCACCTTGCTTATTTAACTTGTATGCAGAGTGTATCATGCGGAATGCCGGGCTGGATGAAGCACAAGCTGGAATCAAGACTGCTGGGAGAAATATCAATAACCTCAGATACGCAAATGACACCACCCTTATGGCAGAAAGCGAAGAGAACTGAAGAGCCTCTTGATGAAAGTGAAAGAAGAGAGTGAAAAAGCTGGTTTAAAGCTCAACGTTAATAAAACGAAGATCATGGCATCCAGTCCCATCACTTCATGGCAAATAGATGGGGAAACAATGGAAACAGTGAAAGACTTTATTTTGGGGAGCTTCAAATTCACTGCAGATGGTGACTGGAGCCATGAAATTAAGAGACACTTGCTCCTTGGAAGAAAAGCCATGAGCAAACTAGACAGCATATTAAAAAGCTGAGATATTGCTTTGCCAACAAAGGTCCATCTAGTTAATGCTATGGTTTTCCTGTGGTCGTGTATGGATGTGAGAGTTGGACTATAAAGAAAGCTGAGTGCCAAAAAATTGGTGCTTTTGGACTGTGGTGTTGGAGAAGACTCTTGAGTGTTTGTTGGACTGCAAGGAGATCAAACCAGTCAATCCTAGAGGAGATCAGTCTTGAATGCTCATTGGAAGGACTGATGCTGAAGCTGAAGCTCCAATACTTTGGCCACCTGATGCAAAACGCTGACTCATTGGAAAAGACCTGATGCTGGGAAAGATTGAAGGCAGAAGGAGAAGTGGATGACAGAGAATGAGATGGTTGGATGGCATCACCGACTCAATGGACGTGAATTTGAGCAAGCTTTGGGAGTTGGTGATGGACGGGAAAGCCTGGTGTGTTGTAGTCCATAGGGTTGCGAAGAGTCAGACATGGATGAGCAACTGAACTGAACTGAATATAAAGTGAAAATGATGAAAAGCAGGGAAAGCACCTATTCAGACTTTAGTTATGATTAGGGTTTTGGACCAGTTATTATTCCCTTTTCAGCTTCTAAGTCAATTGTTGAGGCCATCATTTTTGTTATCACATAATTCTTCCAATTGTCAATTACCAATTGTCTTTGAAAAATGTATAAAACATTGAATGACTTTTCTCTCCCATAAGCTTTTGTGAACCTATTCTCCTTTTATGCCTCCGTCACAGGATTTATGGTCTAAAGAGAGATTTTAAAGGTTGTGTCCTTGACTGCTGTCTTCCTGAAGGTGAGAGACGTCCCGTCTAGGAAGAAGATCCCAGGGGAAGATGTCAGCTGCCTGTGCTCCACACCTAGTCCATCATCTGCAACTATTTTAGATGTTGGAGGGTTCTTCAGGTTTTCCTAGCTTCTGTTTCTTCATCAGAAAATTGAGGATGAGGATATTTGTGATTATATGAGGAAGTCTTTGGAAACCATAAAATCCAAGCCAATCCAAGCTAATGCTATCAGCCATTTTTTATAGCAGATCATTCAAATAAAGTGAAACCCCACAGGTAGGAAGTAGCTGGTGTGCAGGCTAGGTCTTTCACTTCACAGAAAATGTACTTTCTTCTTTGTTACACTGTCTCTGAGATAAAGAGAGGATTTTTAACTTTTCTTGCCTTAAGTAGAAACACCTTGATCAGTCAAGAAATCAATAGAAGGAATCCTTTGGAAGCTGTCGTTTCTAGTAAAGATAGTCAAGAAATAATCAATCTACAATTTCAGCTTTTGCATCCACTCTCATTATTAGTTGGATCCCCTTGTACGAACTTGTGTCTGAACGTTTTAGCCCTGAAAGAGAAAGTTGTCTGGGACACAGGCTGGTGGTGTTTGGGGAGAGAATCAGATTCTAAAGTGAACTCAGTGTATTTGTGTGAAGATTCCTTTATATTACCTCTTCATTTTGTAGCTAGATACTCTCAACAGCGAAATTATTTGTTTCTTCAACGCAGCAGAAAAATAATACAAATAACTCATTGTTCCTTAATAAATATGTCAACAAATTATAAGAAATATTGAAATAATTTTGCTAGTGTGAATATACATAATTAGAAATGAAATAACTAATACTAGCATGTATAGAAAAATCAACCTTTAATCCCTATGTCTAATGTCATTCAATGACTATTTGATATTCTCATTAAACTTGATATTTAGCTACTAACTAACATAAAATCACTGTTGTACTGGTATTCTGGTGAGTAAATACTCACAAACACGTATTTTCACCCCTGAGGGAACGATTGTCAGTGATAACAAGCTCCTCCCCAACAGAGATTTTCTTCCCCTCTACTGAGGGTTGACGCCCTGCAGTGGCTGCATAGCTGGCAAGGAGCCACGTGATACTATTTGCTTTTGATCCTCTGAGAATCATTCCATGACTAGCAAAAGGTGTCTGGGCATTTTGGTAGCTGCAAATCTACTTTTCATGAAATGCTGGACTTGCAGCCACTCAGAACGCTGTAAGATTCCAAATAAAATTTCCTTGGTAAATCCTTACGTAAATTATTATGTTCTGACTCCGATAAGTAATCCAGGTGAAGTTAAGAGTTCTTTTTCTTGTTTTTTGGGGGGATGGGGTTGTTTTAAATTCTGAGCCCAGGCTGATGTCTTTAGAGCATTTCCCTGAACCCAAGGGGGAGCAATAATCCACACTTTGGTCCATATCCATGACGGAGAGGCAGAGAATTTCTTCAGGATTAATGACTATAGCCAAGTAACAAAACTCCTGCTAGTGATTAATCCCAAGAAAATGCCTTGATACTTATTATTGATTTTGTTTTCAGCTGAGAAAAAAATGCATTCCACCCATGATTTACATATAGATGCAAAGGTTCCATTTATCCTTAGTAGTAGTAACAGTGATATACTCTCGGGTGCTCTGGCAACACGTGTTCCTTGCCCTTCAGCCCCTTAAGACCGAGCAAGAAGAGGAAGCACACTGATTTGCATTGGCTTCGAATGGGAGTTCTGCTGGCAAGGGGATTTTTTTCACATATCCGAGGGTAGAACAAGATCTTACTGAGAATGGAATGTCTAAGGAGTTACTGTTCTGTACGTTGACCAATCAGATTTCCTGAATAATTGCTCAGCATTCCTTTTGCCTTACTACATTGTGTATTATTTTGATTTCCTCCAGGTAATCAAACGACAGATCTCTCACATAAGGCGCTCGTTTTCTCCTGCGCGACAACTATAAACGAAGGACTGCATGCTCAGGAGAAGAAAACATAAATGGAGGAGTCAAAACATACGAAACGAGCCTCATTTGTATGAACATATTTTGGGCCCCTCATCATCCCCAGTGGTTTCCTGTTGTGAAGTGATGCATTCTGTTTTCAAAATTACAAACTTGAGATTCAAAAGAAGGCATTTTACTGTGAGGTCACATTCCAAGCATATTATCCTATGTCTATTTCTTATGTGTGGCTTTTGCCAGAAGAAAGACCCACTTTGTCTGCTTTTGTATTTTAGGACCCTATGGTGGCAGAGCCATCTTGAGATTCTTTTCAAGGAATTCGCTACTTGCCAACATTCTGTGAGCTACCCTGCCAATCAGCTGGTCATCTTGTCTATAGAGAATACAAGTTAAATTTTGTGACTTAAAATTTTCCCACGAGTTTGGCTTTTGAGCTTAAAAGTGTCTGACTATTTAGGATCTCTTAAAGGATCAATTGTTTTATTGAGGACACAGAGGGTTTCTTGAAGTGGGAAGAAATAGGCAACAACTGTTCAACCCGGGAAAGTCATCTTCCAAACAAGAAGGAGCACAGATTGAGATCTTGCTACATAATTTACATGATCACAATGGCAGCCTCAGCTAACTGTTACGAGTACTTGTGTTGTCCCAGGGACTAGTTTAAGAACTTTGCATCTATTAATTAGTACTTGTAAAATTTGCTTTTTTCATTATCCAACCTAAAAATGTGGATTTAAATTCCACTTTTTATCAAGGATTAATAAAACTAAACTTTTTCCATGAAACAAGTTCGATGGATGAGTAATGAGTATACAGTCTTCTATTTTACATTGCATGTAGAAGCTAAGTAATTGGTGTCAGTTATGAGATGTAAAGGTTTTTTTTTTTCTTTAATTTTACATAGTTACTTATGAATCGTTTTCAATTGGAAGTGTAATATAACTCCCTTTAAAACTAAGAGAATAGTGTAGAGAAAGACAATTGCCCATAATTCTCTGATTTTAAGTGAAGCAGTACAGCAGGTCCCAGTTTTGTTGCATTGTGTACATGCTGTACTTAGTCACTTGGTCATGTCTGACTCTTTGCCACCCCCTGGACTGTAGCCTGCCATGGAGATTCTCCAGCAAGATTACTGGAGTGAGTTGCCATGCCCTCCTCCAGGGGATCTTCCCAACCCAGGGATCTAACCCAGGTAACCCGCATTGCAGGAGGATTCCTTACCATCTGAGACAAATTAATCTTTTTAAGCCTTACTTCTGGACCTGCAAAATAATAAAATAACACCAAATTCTGAGCCTTCATCTGAGCTGTAGTTTTAAAATGTGAACCGAAGATGGGACATGATAGGTGCTCAATAAAAGTACTTTCCTTATTGTTATTGAAATGTAAGCACAGTGGCATTTTCAGTTTTACCTTTATTTATGTCTTTGGGTACCTATAACTTAGAATCCAAATGTTTTCTTCATTTTCTATCTTTCCAAACCAAAATTTTCAAAGTGCTAAAAAGTGAATATCTTACATTTTGAACTACAAATATAAGACCACTCATCTCAGATTCTCTTTGGGGCTCTCGAATACTAGTCTGAAAACTATCTTCCTTGGAGCGTCCCAGTTCCTTAGAGGTGCTTTCCAGATGTTGGGAGAGGTGGCTGGACATCATCCACGCAGGTCTGGGGGTTCACTGTGGGGTTTGGGGTTTACTGTGAGGGTTCTGTTTCTTTTAATTTTACTTCTGGTGAGATGAGTTAGCATCCCAAATCCTACTAAGCATTATTGCATTTCTTTGCAACAGCATAGTCTAGTAGAAAAAGAACAGGCTGTAAAGCCAGCCAAACTTGGGTTGGCAGTGTGGTTTCCGGCTTCCTGGCCATGGACTTGGGGGAACCACCTACTTTATCAGAGTGTCAGGTTCGTCATCTGCAGAATGAAGTTACTAAGACATTTTAGGGCAATTGTAGGAGTGGAAGGAAGCAGTTATATAAAACTCTTAGCATTTAGTAATTCCAGGCATTCCTTCACTGCACACCAAAATCACCATTATTTACAAAGCTTTTTTTGTTATAGTTATTCAGGCATATAAATGTATACATACATATAAATGTATACATACATATATAAACATAAAATATATATTTATGTAAATATATAAATATTTGTAAATATGATATATATTTGTAAATATGATACAGAACAAGAGACAGCATTATTTTTTAAGGCAATGGCTATGTGGATTTTTAGCCTAGAAAACATAGAGAGACATTGACCTATGAAAGAATGACTTTGCTAAATGAAATTTTCTGTGAATCAAACTGAATGATATTGGTTTAGTCAAGCATGGCAGAGCTCCCTGAAATAATTAACCTTTCAAAGTTACACATTTTTTCAAAAAATTATTTTTAATTGGAAACATAAAACATCCAAAAAGTTATAAGTAATCTGTCCCTCTTTATTAGCTGTGTATACCTGTCAATTATTAAACTTTATCAATTCCATTCCAAAGATGTATCTTGGATCCTAAATGTAATGGTGGTCTCTGAATAAGAGGTACATTATCTTTGTAGTATCAATGCCTAGTTAAAGTTTAATTCCTCGTTAGTTCCATCTGTACAATAGATGGAAAACCTTTTAGATAATACAATGTTTTCTGTATGATTAATGAACTTGAAATTCCAAGTTGGTCATATTTAGGGGGATGACTATTTGGGATGCTGGTTTGAGATCTTTATGAACAGTGATGAAGACTGCACATGTAAAGAACACTTAAGGGGAAGATGTTTTACGAGATCTAGTGGCTGCCTGAACCAGAGTGGTGGTTGTAGAGATATGAGGAGGAGCGGATTTTAATGAGAGATACTAGAAGTAGCAAATCCAAGTGACAGGACTTTGCAATGGGTTAACTTAGGATGGAATCTGAGGTAGAAGAGGGTGTCAAGTTTGACCCTAAATTTCTATCTTGTAAACCTGGCTGAATAGGGAATCTTTTAAAAAATATTAATATGAATAAACTGTATCAAGTCAAACTGGCGATTATAAATATACTTCCTGAGAACCCTCTTCCTAGGACCATGTGAGGAATAAATAAGCTTAAAAGCATAAAGTGGTTATTAGGACAGTGTTTGGCACCAACAAGCATTCAGTAAATGACAGCTATGATGATGATGATGTAATGACAATGATAGATACTAGGTAATAATTCACAAATAATTCAAAATGACCTCAATGGCTGAAAATATATCTAGTTCATTAACTGTCTGTGAATGTTTCTCTTCTTAAATAACATGACTGTTTCACTGAACCTGGATTGTTAGAAGAGTGATTTTGCCTTACAACTGATGCATTTACTAAATGATTTATATATCTATCTGCCATTCTTACTGTTTACAGAAAGAAAGTAAACTATTTTTTAACCCAGCATTTTTAAAATCTTTGATTTTTTAAAATCTTTTAAAAAACAATTATAAGCATCGTGCTTATTTGAACATGACACTAAAAGAGGAATCCATTGTCAAATAATTATTGTTTGTAGATTTCCTCAAAATCTCTTCGTGCGTGACATTACAGGTTGGGCTGGCATGGTTTGATAGAAGACTAATAAACTTTATCTGATTTTGATTGAAAATATTACAAGCTTACAATCTTCCTGTTAAAAGACTCTCTTACTCTCTTGTATCATTGATTATCTTTTGTTTTAACTTGCATATAAATCCCCAACATTGGCTTCCCAGGTGGTACCAGTGGTAAAGAACCCACCCACCAATGCAGGAGACATAAGAGACTCTTGTTCGATCCCTGGGTTGGAAAGATCCTCTGGAGGAGGAAATGACAACCCACTCCAGTATTTTTGCCTGGAGAATCCCCATGGACAGAATAGCCTGGCGGGTTACAGTCCATAGGGTCGCAAGGAGTTGAACATGATAAACTGTGGAAAATTCTGAAAGAGATGGGAATACCAGACCATCTGACCTGTCTCTTGAGAAACCTGTATGCAGGTCAGGAAGCAACAGTTAGAACTGGACATGGAACAACAGACTGGTTCCAAATAGGAAAAGGAGTACGTCAAGGCTGTATATTGTCACCCTGCTTATTTAACTTATATGCAGAGTACATCATGAGAAACGCTAGGCTGGAAGAAACATAAGCTGGAATCAAGATTGCCAGGAGAAGTATCAATAACCTCAGATATGCAGATGACACCACCCTTATGGCAGAAAGTGAAGAAGAACTAAAGAGCCTCTTGATGAAAGTGAAAGAGCAGAGTGAAAAAGTTGGCTTAAAGCTCAACATTCAGAAAACTAAGATCATGGCATCCGGTCCCATCACTTCATGGGAAATAGATGGGGAAACAGTGGAAACAGTGTCAGACTTTATTTTTGGGGGCTCCAAAATCACTGCTGATGGTGATTGCAGCCATGAAACTTAAAGACGTTTACTCCTTGGAAGGAAGGTTATGGCCAACCTAGATAGCATATTTAAAAGCAGAGACATTACTTTGCCAACAAAAGTCAGTCTAGTCAAGGCTATGGTTTTTCCAGTGGTCATGTATGGATATGAGAGTTGGGCGGTGAAGAAAGCTGAGCACTGAAGAATTGATGCTTTTGAACTGTGGTGTTGGAGAAGACTCTTGAGAGTCCCTTGGACTGCAAGGAGATCCAATCAATCCATCCTAAAGGAGATCAATCCTGGGTGTTCGTTGGAAGGACTGATGTTGAAGCTAAAACTCCAATACTTTGGCCACCTCATGCGAAGGGTTGACTCATTGGAAAAGACCCTAATGCTGGGTAGGATTGGGGGCAGGAGGAGAAGGGGACGACTGAGGATGAGATGGTTGGATGGCATCACTGACTCGATGGACATGGGTTTGTGTAGACTCCGGGAGTTGGTGATGGACAGAGAGGCCTGGCATGCTGCAATTCATGCGGTCGCAAAGAATCAGACACGACTGAGCAACTGAACTGAAGCAACTTAGCATGCATGCACGCTGTATGGTATTTATTACTCTAAAGAACTGAGAGAAGGAGGAAGTAATTATGGACAGCAGTAGCCAAGGAGGCTTCAGGGAGGAGGAAGACTTTGCTTTGTGCCCTGAAAGATACCTGAGACTTAAATACACAAAGGAAACGGAAGAGAACATGCTGTTTAGCAAACAGGAGAAAGACATCACAATAAATAAAGCATTCCGTCTGCTATGAAGGTTGCCACGCTAGCATTTGCATCTGCGAGGGGACCAGTGGGTGGGGAAGGGAACTGGAGATAAAAGTGCTTATTACTTAGTTACCCTGTTGATGTGAGGAAAGAAAATTTCAGAAAACACACAAAAAATTTCTTCTTAATGTCTTCCAATATTTAAGGGGGGGCCCTAAGGTATCCTGCCCCCTACCCATCAACCCTATGTGTTGTCACAACCAGAGTTTAGTTACTCACTGATGCTGTGACTCAGGCCAATTTCATCCACTTTTTTCTGTACACTGACCTTTTTTAGCACCTGCCAAATACTAAATCTTACATTCATCATACTTAATTCCTTTCCCTATTTTAGATGGTGAAGTTCACCAAAATAGGCGGTGGATGCTTTGTGGTTTAATGATGTGGCGGAGCCAGTATAAATATAGGAGGGTGTAAAGAACAAAGCCATCCAAGCTGCTCAAGGATGTGCCAGGAAGACTTCACAGAGGAAGTGACCACTGATTCGAATTTCTGCACAAACGGTTAGCTTTCTGGACAGAACTCACATGGAGAGAGCCCCTGGGAATGCAAGGAGACATGTAACACAGTGGGAGAGTAATTTAGTATATTCACTTGCTAGAACATAAAGTATATTTATAGAAAGAGCAAAAGATGCTTTAATCTAACATGTCCATCTTGATTTCTCTTAATAGCTTTATTGAGATATACCTGACATACTGCACATGGCATGTCAATTGCAGTATATCTTGACATGCCCAGTTAAGTTTTGACATATGTCTACACTGGTTAAACTATTCTTACAATCAAAATACTGAATGTATCTGCTGCTGCTGCTGTTAAGTCGCTTCAGTTGTGTCCGACTCTGTGCGACCCCATAGATGGCAGCCCACCAGGCTCTGCCGTCCCTGGGAATCTCCAGGCAAGAACATTGGAGTGGGTTGCCATTTCCTTCTCCAATGCATGAGAGTGAAAAGTGAAAGTGAAGTTGCTCAGTCGTGTCCGGCTCAGTCGTGTCCGACTCCTAGCGACCCCATGGACTGTAGCCTACCAGGCTCCTCTGTCCATGGGATTTTCCAGGCAAGAGTACTGGAGTGGGGTGCCATTGCCTTCTCCGCTGAATCTATCTATCAGCCCCCAAAGTTTCACTGGATCCATCAGTAAGCCCTTCCTTCGAGCCCATCACCTCAAATTAGTTCTTTTTTCCCCATTTTTTAGAGCTTAACATAAATTGGGCCATGCAGTATACCCTTTTGTTTGGCCTTATTTCATCCCACATAAATATCTTGAAACCCACCCATGGATCCATTTTGTTTTCTTGTTTTGGTATTGAGGAGCCATCGAAGGGTGTATGATAAGTGAACAGCATGATTGTGTTTGGGTTTGAAAGATAACTTGGGGAGCTAACGAGGAAAGCTCAGTGAAAGATGAGACTTGAATCAGGAACCATTTGGAATATGTTCTGTAATCCAGGGAGGAGCAAGAAGTGAGCATCTCACATAAAGGGATTGGCTATGAAAGGCATGTAGGAAAGTTGTGTTATTGGCGGAAGCAAGGTTGAGGGCAACAGTGACATTTAGAATAGCGTTGGACACTGAACACGTGGAGGTGGTATCACATTTTCAATATGAGAGGAGCAGGGTGGGGGCTGGGGCTGTACCGGCTGACATGGATGTTGAATTTAGACCTATTATGGTTGTGAAGCCTTTGAGCCATTCAGGAGGAGGCATTCAACAGACAGTTTATCAAATGGGTCTTGAGGTCATGAGAAAGATATGAATTGGAAGCTTGATGGCTCAGTGGGTAAAGAATCTGCCTTTAATGCAGGGAACACCGGAGATGTGGGTTCCATCCCTGGGTCTGGAAGATCCCCTGGAGAAGGAAATGGCAATCCACTCCAGTATTCTTGCCTGGAGAATCCCATGGACAGAGGAGCTTGGTGGGCTACAGTCCATGAGGTCACAAAGAGTTGGGCACTGCTGATCTCTAAGCATACACACAGGTAAAAGTTAGTTGGTGCCATGTGTGGGGTTGTTATTGCCCATTGAAGTTATAGGACATAAAAATCAAAAAAGGCCCCAAAGTGACCTTTGGAGGTCATGAATGTCCTGCATCGGTAGGATGAGGGGCAGCAGCCTGCGTGCAGTGGGTGGAAGGTGAAGGAGAGTGTCTGTCTTCAGAGTCCTAACTGATAACCTTGCAGGGTCATTATCGGTGCTAGTTGCCTGCTCCACTGTCCTGAGCCCCCGGCTCTGTCTTTCCAGAGTGCCGGCTTGGGAACGGCTCCCTTCCTCCACCTCTCTGGCCTCTGGAAGCATTTGTGGAGTGTAAACACGAGGACCGACTATCACACACCCCACACCAAAGGCACAGGAGGGAGAGGACCTCCTTGAGCACGTCTCCCAGAGACAGAGGTGCTCCTTCTGCAGCTTGTTTTTAAGACTTCTCTGTGTGATGACCTGGGCCTTCTGACTCAGGGTGAGAACAATACTCTTGCAGGAAAAGTGCTGACGAAAATTCCAGAAGTGTTTCCCTCACCAGGTTTATTTCCACAGCCATACCTTTCTCTTTCAAGAAGCACGCCTTACCCTAGCATGGATTTGCAGGCTGGGTTTGAACGATCAAGGACAGCCCTCAAGCCACACCAAAATACACTAACCCTAAACCTAATCTGAAACACTCCCATTTTGTTCAGATTGCTGAGACAAATCCTACAGTTGCCATGCAGATGTGCGTGCTCAATCGCTTCAGTCGTGTCCGGCTCTGTGCGACCCCATGGACTGTAGCCCGCCAGGCTCCTCTGTTCAAGGGATTCTGCAGGCAAGAACACTGGAGTGGGTTGCCATGCCCTCCTCCAGGGGATCTTCCCTACCCAGGGATCGAACCCGCGGCATCTCCTGTGTCTTGTTTATTGCAGGTGGATTCTTTACCACTGAGCCACTCGGGAACAGGCAGATGTAAATGGGAGATATAGATCTCCAGGTTGGTAATTAGACTATGCACACAGTGGGTTTCCTTCTTCTCCCGTATTTTCTTCTCCTGGTGTACGTTGTCTTTGCAGCTGTGAAAGCAGTGTGAGCGTGTGAGTCCTCTCATTCAGTTTTCGTAAGGTAGAAGCTAAGTTTCCATGTGGGTCGTCTCATTTAGTCTTGGTGAGGTGAGGGCAGTGTCTGTGTGCTTCGTCATTACACCCCAGGCTGTCCCCGGGTGTGTGAACTGAGCACCCAGGCCACTGTGAAAAGGGGGCTGTGCATCTTTAAAGGAAATTGCAAGGGAAACCCTAACCTCTCTTAATTTACATATGGTGACATTTTGCAGAAATATTGAAACATTAGCAGTGACATAATGAAATTCTGCCTATCAGCCATGGCAGGAATAATGTTACTGTAAAGGTAACCCGGCCACAGTTTGTTATCAAGAAAATATTCTGGCCAAGAAACATATATTTAGTGAGGCATGATAAGGAGGGACTTTTCCCCCCTTATATTTTCTCTCCTGGGCCATCCATCTTCCTCTACAGATTTACTGCGGGATCACTCCCTTCACATGCTAATTATGTGCAGGTCTGGTGAATTTGTTAGTGGTGACACTTCTGGGACCCAGTGGGACTGCAACTCATTATGTGGCAATGTCCAGATATATCAGATATTATTAGCTGTCATTAATCTGCTGGGGAAACACTGAGTGTTAAAGGAGAAAGAGAGCAGAAAAGGGCATCGGATGAAGTCTGAGAACCCCGAAAGGTCAACAGAGAAATGGGCCAGAAAGGGACAACAACCAGGGACGGACAGCGCCTCGCTCCTGATTTTTCATCCCGAGAGCTGACCAGATGCATCAGGCACGAGGGGTGAAGCCGCACCCCTCGGCCATTTGTTATTTTAATACCCCTTGTGGCCATCTCGCGGGCACTAACCTTCTTCTGTAATTATGTACAGTCGTACACATTATCGATTATCTCATCTGAACCTCAGAGAAACACCAGAGGTAGGCATCTGACCATGGGGCAGATTTCAGCTCCAATTTTGTATATTTCTGAGGACAGCAAATTGTGAAATACAGAACTTGTTGCTGCTGTTGTTTTATTTGGTGTGTTCTTTGAACTCATGGCTTGAGCTGTTTCCTTCAGGTGGAGTGTTTTGTTGTCTTGTCTGTATGTGGTGTGTGCTCCCTACCCTCTCCCACCTCTGTGCCCAAATTCTAATTGTTCCCTTTAATGTTCAGCTAAAATCCATGTGATCTCACTCTCATCTGAACTGCCATAACACCTTTTCATAGTTAATGATATAGGACAGTAAAAGATATTCTCTGTATGTATCTTTTTGTCTACCTAATTCCCTTTAGTAGCTCATAAATCTTCAGAAGGCGAGAAAGTGAAAATCATCATATTTTGGGCGTTGAGTCTTAAACAAGATGCTTCGCATCCAGTAAGAATCATGCAAAATTAATTTTTATAAAAGGTACAGAAAATCATATATATATAAATGATTTTATAATGAAAGTGTGCATCATATAGGTATGTATATATTTATATATTTGACATACACACAGATGTACATGAATATAGGAGAAACGCATATATTATAGACAGTGCGTGCATGTATGTGCTAAGTCATCTCCGACTTTTTTGCCACCCCATGGCTTGTAGCCTGAAACGCTCCTCTGTCCATGGGATTTTCCAGGCAAGAATACTGTGGGTTGCCATTCCCTTCTGCATATTATAGACAGCAGCAGCTTAAATAATACATTAAAATGCTTCATTTTCTCTACTTTCATTCATTCTTTGTTGCTGTTAGAACTTATCTACCCTTCCTCTTTTATTCATTTTTCAGTGATTCTGTATTCCCTAAAAGTAGCTCAGAGCTCCAGTTCAGATGCCTTCTATATTACTGATTGTCCATTTTCTCTGTACTTCAGGTTGTTCATATTGTAAAGAAAGGCCTTGCAGGGATTCCTAGGATTATGCTAAATATTTTAGTCTGTCAGCTAAGCAACCTTTATGTTGCCACATAGTGAAGGATCCCAGAGTATCCGTAACTATGAGTTGACTAAGACTGAACTTTTTCCTTCATCGATGACTAGTTTCCAACGGGAGCAGACATTACTAGTACTCCACCTACATCCCTTGAGTTCACCCTCAAAGGTACTGGCAGACAGTCTGATTCAAAGCCAGAGACTTCCTGCATTCTTTCTCCTGCTCCAGAGCATTCTCTAACTATGGAAACAGGGAGTTAAGTCCCAGGAGTAGCCCTTTCCTAAGTATTAACCGTTTACAAAGTATTTATCATTTATTTCTTTATAAATGGTTGGGAGGACATTCCCCCTTGTAGTAGGGAGTAAAATCACTCAGCTTTGTAGTGTTTTACTTGACTTCTGGCTATAAACTTGAGTGATTGTCTTAAAACACAAATGATAAACTTCTTCCCCAAAACCATCTTCCCCTCTTCCTGTCCCTCAACACTTCTCCCAGGGTCACCTTTCTTTCAATATCCCCTTACCTCTTGCCCTGTCTGTGCCGCATTCACCCTTTCTGGAACATTAGACTTGCATGCAGACCTTGCAGACTGATCCCTACAAAAGGCCACACTGCATATGCTTAGCAACCAGCCCCCCGAATTGCTTTCCTACCTGGAATCTCAGGACTATTCTAATTCTTGAGCCAGTCCTATTACTGCCAGGTCCTCTATCATTTACTTCTCTAGAGGAGTTAGATTATGCTGATAGATATGGAATCCAGAGTCTAACCATTATAGGTTGCTGATATTTAGTTCTCTAATCTCTTCTGCCAGGTTTAAGCTCTGGACTGAAATTTTTTTCAGGCTTATCAGTTTTAGATGTCCCTTTACCCTACCATCAACCCCTTCATTTGGTTAAGTAAGTGACACTTTAGTCTAATGTTTTCTTTTTTTCTTTTTACCAACCATATGTTACCCAAACAGAACTTTCAATATTTGACTGTTCATTTGGGTGGCATCCAACTTCTGACAGCCCTTTCTTCTGAAGTTTTCTCCTCTAAAGACCTAAATAATGCTGCTTATAAACAGATCTTCCCAAAGCCATCCTAACTACTATATACGAAATTATCCAACTGTTTGGCTTCCATCTGTTATCTGCAAATTCTGGAAGTAGGAGGACATTAGTCTAAGTTCAGTGCAGGAAATAAAGATCACTCTAGATATTTTAACTTTCAGAAGTAATTAGAGAGCACAGAGGAACAGGAAATAAGAAGGCGACCCTAAGACAAAACAGATGCAATGCAGGAATCAGGAAGCCATGGCAACACTCAAAGTGGCTTTTACAAATGCCTCTCAACACCCACGGTCCACAGTCTTCCTTGGTGTCAAAATCAACATCAAGGAGACAGTCTCTGCCTTTCTCTTACTTTTTGGATCTTTTGCAGGTGTGTCTAATTAGAGAGACCTCATTCTTAGCCAGAAGCTGATTGTCAGAGAGTCTAGGAAGTGCATTTAGCTTTTCATCTCCTAGCACAAAGGAATACAGAAAGGTGGTAGGAATGGATCTTGCCTGCCAATCAACCTTATCCAGCCCAAAGACTGAAGATACGGCCTTCTCCCTTCTGCATTCTCTCCCCTCCCCCACCGGAGTGCTCTGTGGGTAAAACGCCGACCCCCCACCCCCCGCCCCAAACCTCCTCTGTGGGAAGGACGATAATTGCCCACCCTGTTCCCCTGCACTCCAATTCACTCCTCTTTGCTACTCATTCACTATTTTCTAGAGGCCCATAGTGCTGTGTGCTCAATTCAAATCAAATGTCTTCCATGATACTTAAGAGAGATCAGCTTTGTATCAGGGATTCAGAGTTCCTAGCCAGTAACTGTTTCTCTCCCTTGGATAGCATTTGTTTATTCCTCTTTTATTAAACAATCAAGAAAAAGTATAAACTTGAAATGTCCCTCTTCTCTCACACCATGATTCTCAGTTTAATTCCAAATGTCTGATATATGATTTAAGGGCTCACAAAAAGACACTAGAGAGTGTCCTGTGTGGTGAATGAGTTCATTAAGACGGCCATATTATTATTTTCTCGGTTGTATATGTATGTACCCCTAGGTGTTGTCCAGATGCCTTTGCTAAATTATTCGTTCTTTTCTTTCCCAGTGTCCTTCATGGTGCTCATTTGAATATCCAAGTGCAAGGGTTTCTGCTATCTGCTTCAAAAAATTCCTCAATGAACCTGGCTTGCCTAGACAGGATTGAGAGAGTCATTCACAAAGTACAAATATGTGAAGCTTGAGTATGTTTCAAATTCTTTTTAAAATCTTATTTTCCTTTTGGGTCATGCACATCCCTTTACTTAAAAATGATGTTTTGTAGATTTGAGTATGTGTCTTATTTAAGCAAATTATGTGCAGTTCGATTGAGAATAATGGCTAAATGTAAAATGTGAGTGTAAATATGTGGACAACGTTAGAACAGGAAAAACAGAACGTGCTAAACCAACATCCACGGTGATGTTTCCTGGTGACGTTAGAACAGGAAAAACAGAACGTGCTAAACCAACATCCACGGTGATGTTTCCTGGTGATGTTAGAACAGGAAAAACAGAACGTGCTAAACCAACATCCACGGTGATGTTTCCTGGTGATGTTAGAACAGGAAAAACAGAACGTGCTAAACCAACATCCACGGTGATGTTTCCTGGTGATGTTAGAACAGGAAAAACAGAACGTGCTAAACCAACATCCACGGTGATGTTTCCTGGTGATGTTAGAACAGGAAAAACAGAACGTGCTAAACCAACATCCACGGTGATGTTTCCTGGTGATGTTAGAACAGGAAAAACAGAACGTGCTAAACCAACATCCACGGTGATGTTTCCTGGTGATGTTAGAACAGGAAAAAACAGAACGTGCTAAACCAACATCCACGGTGATGTTTCCTGGTGATGTTAGAACAGGAAAAACAGAACGTGCTAAACCAACATCCACGGTGATGTTTCCTGGTGATGTTAGAACAGGAAAAACAGAACGTGCTAAACCAACATCCACGGTGATGTTTCCTGGTGATGTTAGAACAGGAAAAACAGAACGTGCTAAACCAACATCCACGGTGATGTTTCCTGGTGATGTTAGAACAGGAAAAACAGAACGTGCTAAACCAACATCCACGGTGATGTTTCCTGGTGATGTTAGAACAGGAAAAAACAGAACGTGCTAAACCAACATCCACGGTGATGTTTCCTGGTGATGTTAGAACAGGAAAAACAGAACGTGCTAAACCAACATCCACGGTGATGTTTCCTGGTGATGTTAGAACAGGAAAAACAGAACGTGCTAAACCAACATCCACGGTGATGTTTCCTGGTGATGTTAGAACAGGAAAAACAGAACGT
Organism: Okapia johnstoni; assembly: GCA_024291935.2. Taxonomy (NCBI): domain Eukaryota; kingdom Metazoa; phylum Chordata; class Mammalia; order Artiodactyla; family Giraffidae; genus Okapia; species Okapia johnstoni. The sequence continues at coordinate 139,426,369 of CM044306.1, read as the reverse complement.
GCTAAACCAACATCCACGGTGATGTTTCCTGGTGATGTTAGAACAGGAAAAACAGAACGTGCTAAACCAACATCCACGGTGATGTTTCCTGGTGATGTTAGAACAGGAAAAACAGAACGTGCTAAACCAACATCCACGGTGATGTTTCCTGGTGATGTTAGAACAGGAAAAACAGAACGTGCTAAACCAACATCCACGGTGATGTTTCCTGGTGATGTTAGAACAGGAAAAACAGAACGTGCTAAACCAACATCCACGGTGATGTTTCCTGGTGATGTTTCCTCATTTGCTATGAGAATTAAATATTAAATACTACATATAATGTATACTAATATATATGTGGACTAAATCCACATATATACACCCTGCAGTAAAGAAGGACGAGCTTAACTAAACACCCAAAAGACTATGAAATATTAGGTGTTTCCTTGACTCAAAACCCAGAGTAACTTTAGGCCTGGGTCACAAGCTGAAATGTCTATAGAGGCCAGAAAAGTGGCCTAAATGAGTGAAGCTGATGAGGTGAAAAATGAAGTATTAGTTGCCACTCAGTCTCAATACTGAGGGCTGTAGTATACTGAGGGCTCAAATAAGGTCTGAAGAGATTCATTGCTAATGGGAAAGGCAACTTCACTATTTTCAGAGCTTCCAGTTTTTCAAGAGAAACCAAAGTTGTGGATTCCGATGTGAAATGTCCTAACCTATAGTTCTTGTGATCCATGCATTCATAAACAACTATAATTGTAGGCTAGCATACTATACTATATATCCAGGTAGCGCTAGTGGTAAAGAACCCGCCTGCCAGTGCAGGAGACATAATGAGACCTGGGTTCGATCCCTGGGGTGGGAAGATCCACTGGAGAAGGGAATGGCAACCCACTCCAGTATTCTTGCCTGGAGATTTCCATGTACAGAGAAGCCTGGTGGGCAACAGTCCATCTTGTCATGAAGAGTTAGATATGAATGAAAAACTGAGCACACGCACACACATTTGAATATATAATCAGGTTTTGAAGTTAAGGGATATTCACTTTAGCTTTGAATTGAATGTCTGTGGGATTAGGAGGTCAGTTATTTTAACAATATTAGTTTATTTCTAAATTTGAGTATTTTTTCCTGCTGAATTCAGTACCCAATTTACTTCATTGGCTAAATTGGTATCAAAACCATCTTGGCAAAAAGTCTGGATCTTTCCTCTTCCTTGAAGATTTGAGGTAAATCTGCTTTAGTTCACATCCATATATAACAAGTGAAATAATTAGTACTCAGGAAACTCTCAGATTCGTTTCATGGGACTCATTTGTACAGAAAGTTATTCCAGGAGCTTTTTGAAAATATTCAGGCAAAACGTTTTATCATCACTGTTGGACCATTCAGCTGACCTAATTTCCCAGTCGTGTTCTTAGTTTCCAATGCTTCTAATTGGCCCAATTGTATCAAAAATTGCACTTGTTTAGGAGAAAATAGTTTGGAAATCATTGAGACAGCTTATTTTAAGTTTCAAAATCAAAATAATTGAAAAAAATTGCTTGCAACTTAGTCATTTCTCTTATGGGTTAGGATCTAAAGCACTAAGTTAAATGAAGCGAGCTGTTTTATTTGTTCTCTGGTGATTTTCTGCCTTAAGTGAAAGAAAAAGAAGACGACAACAGGTACCATGACTATCACATATTATAAAAACAGACACACAATTAAATCATGTGGTTTATTGTCCCTGATCATCCTAATATCAGTTAATAATAAATAACCTTGGATCAGAGGAAACTTAAAGTACAGATGCACCTTAGTTGTTTAGGGAGTGATTCAACCAAGGCAGCCAGTTTCCAGAGAGTTGTTGCAGTCATCTAGCCATGTGCACATCCACCTGAAATGTTAGAAATGAAAGCAAACCAGTTTATATATTGCCTCACATGATTTATTAGCCACTGTTCTGAGCAGCAGTATTGATTAAAAGAATTACTTAGGGTTTGGGTTTCTATCCCCTAAAACTTCCCACAAAATGTGTCCCTCATGTTGCTTCAGATGAATATTTTATTTGGTTAAACAATCAATGCAGATTGTTTCACAATTGTTAATAAGAGAGAAGATGGAATATTATGGTCACATTTGGCAGTTGTGAGTGAACCTGGTTTTAGATTCCTTGTCCAAGGAAACCATCTTGAGCAAATGCACGTATATGTCTGGCACGTAAATGCAAAATATTATTGAAAAGAAAACCAGAAAAAAAACATGTCTTCTGACTCATAACATTAGATAATTCTACCATTTTGTTCCTGAGTTGAAGTTGTCAGTATTCAGAACAATTATAACAGACCATGGATGTCCTAAATTAAATAGATAATTGATGTATTTAGCAGTCAATGGATTCCATTATTCACTGCCTTGAGCTGCCAACTGGGACATGGGACAGTTCATCTGATAATTTTGCTTATTCCATTCAGCTGTGTGACTGTGAAGTGTTGAATGAGAGGAACAATTTGGCCCATTTATAGTTTAGAAAAAAAATTTTAATTCTATAAGTTTCACTTCTAAGAGTTCTTTCCCAGGAACTTTGTATAGTTTATGAAATATTGCTGGAAACACAGTAAAAATCAAGATTAAAAGTTACATGATTTTCTTGTGAAGATCCTTTATGCACTGAAGCACGTTTGTTGCTGTACATTCTTCCATTTAAATAGTACAGTTAATACAAATCTCGTAAGTATGGCAATACTCAAAGTAAATCTGCTTTCTGATACTTTTGAGTCATGTCAAGTGGACTAAAGTGGACTAGGATTACATGGTCTAAACTGGTTCCATTTTAGAGTGAAACTAACAATAGCTCCAGGGCTTCCCAAGTGGCTCAGTGGTGAAGAATCTGCCTACCAATGCAGGAGATGTGGGTTCGATCCCTGGGTCAGGAAAGTCCCCTGGAGAGGGATTTGGCAATCCACTACAGTACTCTTGCCTGGGAAATCCCATGGATAGAGGAGCCTGGTGGACCACAGTCCATGGGGTGGCAAAAGAGTTGGACACAACTTAGTGACTAAATTACAGCAACAATAATTACTCCAGGAAATAAATGAATAAGCCAAGACTTTCCTAGGTGAAGGCAGTTGGTCCTAGGAAATCTGGAACTTTTTCCAAAGAACGTCTCTTTTCTCCTTTGTCATGGCTTATGGATGACGCCTGCTACATTTCTGATGTGGCAGTGTTTTCATAGCACTCAAAATTGTTTCTCAAGTTCCGTTGATGATTTGGTGCTATTTCATTTGGCTCCTAAAAAGCAAATATTAACAGAGGGCTGGTGGGGACTTGGGTTATAGACTGTGATGGTGTGAAAGTCAGAATCTCATTCAGCAATTGCACTCCTGGTCACGTTCTCAGCTGCATTAAACTTCAAATATGTTAAACTGTCCATCCTCATGGCACTTCGCGACTTTACATATTTTATGATTCAGCTGTTCCAAACAAAGCTTCTTACGGTAACTTCAAACTTTAAAGGGAGACACAGAGAGAAGTTGATCTTGTACTGAATAAGAGCCTAAAAGTCTACGAGATTTGTTTTCTTTTCCTGAAGCTTTGTTACCACAGTACAGATCTTTGGGCAAAGACTTCCACTCAGTGCTGAATAGCAAATGTCTGTGAGTCATTCTGAGTAATACTAGGTGGTGTTTACACTTTGGCCTCTTTGCTGTATCCTGTAGGTTGGCAGAAATCAGGCCAACGGAGTAATTGCTATAATGTACTCCCTTTTCCTAATATCTCAACAGAATCTCTCTTGCTTGGCAGTTCAGTTTGCATCTCAGCATCCTTTCATGCCAAATGTGTGATTAGGTCCCTGAGCTGCAGGCACAGTTATCTCCCACGAAGTCACTGGGGACTCTTGAGAGGAAGGAGGAAAGTGGAGAGAATACTAGATGAAGAATTAAGGTATTTCTTTGATAACAGAAGTAAGAGATCGAGAGGCAAGATGGAGAATGCTCATTTACCAAGTGTTCAGAGAGTCAGGATCCTGAAATTTAAGCCCTAAGGTTGGCCAAAGGTATGGCCCAAATTAACAACTTAAAGACCTACATACAGCTTTTGTTGTTGTTGGTTTGTCATTAAGTCGTGTCTGAAGAACTCTTTTGCGACCTCATGGACTGTAGCCCACCAGGCTCCTCTCTCCATGGGATTTTCCAGGCTAGAATACTGGAGTGAGTTGCCATTTCCTCCTCCAGAGGAACTTTCTGAGCCCGAGATCAAACCTATGTCTCGTGCACTGGCAGGTGGATTTTTTACCACTTAGCCACTGGGGAAGCCCCACATACAACTTTAGTCATGGCGCAAAGAAACAATGTCAGATACACAGAAATACCATGTTATTCAAATTCAGATATGATTTTGTTTTAGTCCAACCTAATTTATATCTATCAATCAGATAATTCCCAATACGTTGTATTGTTGAAGAAAGAACTGATTTCCAGATACCCTCAGAGATCATGCCCCTTAACAACTGTGAACAGTTACGTTCTTTTTACCATATCCATAAAGCAGGCTGCTCAGCCTATGAAATTACATCCTTAACTAAGTGAAAAGATACAGCACCTTTGGTGGAGGAAAGCAAAGTGGAGTTAGTTTAGTAACAGATGAACATCAGGATGCACAAGAGATAAAGAAAAAAAACATCAGGGGAAAAGTAAATAAATAAATGATGAAATCTTAGGTCAGTGTGATTTCATGATTATTGAAGAAAAGTAAATAAAACCCCTGTGATTATTTACATTGCTGGCTTGCTTTAATAGTGTGTCATCTATTACCAGTTCTGTTTATAGAAAACATCGCTTTTGTAAAAACATGTTTGTAATGAAAAATAACATCCACATAAAAAGATTTCACTGCAAAATAAACCTGTACATTCATTACCCTTGGCAACATCCTCTACAATATCTTTATGCTTCTCAGGGACAAAAATATGGTAGATCTTTTTTTAAAAGAATTATTTTTCTTTTAACAAAAGTCACTTAATGTATTTATCTTCCAAGGCATTGTGAAGAAAAATCTGGGGCCAATCAGTTTCTATTTTACTACAGAGAATTGATTGCCATGTTAAATGTTACCTATTTTTTTCTTCCAGTAAAACAACTAAAAATAGAATTCTCTCTCAAACTGACATATGTGATCCAGCTAATTCAGTAGTGTGTGAAGTCCTTATTCTGAAATAAGTCACTGTAATCCAAAATATGGGCTTCCGTGGTGGAAGATGGTAAAGAATCTGCCAGCAATGCAGGAGACTTGGGTTGGATTCCTGGGTGGAGAAGATCTCCTGGAGAAGGGAATGGCTACAATTTGCAGACAGCCAAAACATAGGACCACGTGACTGTGGGGTTCCTGGTTAGGTAGGGCCTTTGCATTCAAGTATCCATTGCATTTATAAAACTTTCCTTTCAAAAATGCAATTAGCTTTTTTATGAACTGGTAAATATAGTATGTAGAACACCCAGGGGTTTTCTATATAGTCACTTTTATTCCCGCATGTCTCTGGGAATCATAAATGGTTGTCTTCCTCTAGAATGGATTAAGACAAATTACATTAGGACATGAATGTGAATCTGATTAAGGTGGGACGCAGTTCAGTCTCTTTTATCCCTCTGGGATGACCACGCTTTCCTACAACAACCAGAAGACAGAAAAGCCTTTGGCAAGATGTTTCAAAGGCCATGTTTTCCTAATGCACATAAAAAAAGAATTTTCATGCTTATTCAAAAATTGGTCCAGACTTTTAATTTCTGTATCTAGCCAAGACAAAGCTTGAAGCACAAGCTCCCCTGGTATAGAGCATGTCTCAGATACTGATTCGAGGTGTCTGTGAAAGCCTGCAAAGAATAAATTTCCATGCAAAATTTCTTCTAGAAGAGGAGAGACTAGTTGAAAGGTTTTCCATTGACTAGAAATCTTTGGGAAAGAAAGAAAATGGCCTTATAAATGGTGGTAATACTTTCTGGCAATTAAGCACCTTCATGATATTTCGTTAAATAAAGGATCAATAGTAAGGTAATGCATTTGACCTCTTTCAAAACAAAGACAGGTGACACTGTCTGGAAGATGGAGTGAATTTTTTCCCTTTTTTTTTTCTTTTCAACCTCTCTCCCACCCCATCCCATCCCTCTAGGTTGTTACAGAGCAGCAGGTTGAGCCCCATGTGTTATACAGCAACTTCCGCCTACCTACCTATTTTACATGTGGTAATGTATATGTTTTTAATGCTATTCTCTTAATTTGTTCTGCCATCTTTATTTGTTAAATAAATGCTCCCCCTCACTGTGTCCACAAGTCTGTTCTCTGTGTCTGCATCTCTATTCCTGCCCTGAAAATAGGTTCATCAGTTCTATTTTTCTAGATTCCACATATATGCAATTAATAATCAATATTTATTTTTCTCTTTCTGACTTCACTCTGTATAACAAGAGTTATATATATCTGCCTCACTAGAACTGACTCAAATTTGTTCCTTTTTATGGTTGAGTAATACACCATTGTATATATGTACCACAACTTCTTTATCCATTCATCTGTCAATAGACATCTAGGTTGCTTCCATGTCCTGGCTGTTGTAAATATTGCTGCAGTGAATGCTGGGGTACAGGTGTCTTTTTCAATTATGATTTTCTCAGGATATATAGAGAAGGAAATGGCAACCCACCCCAGTATTCTTGCCTGGAGAATCCCAGGGATGTGGGAGCCTGGTGGGCTGCCGTCTATGTGGTCGCACAGAGTTGGACACGACTGAAACGACTTAGCAGCAGCAGCAAAAGCAGGATATATGCCCGGTAGTGGGATTGTTGAGTCATGTGGTAGTTTTGTTCCTAGTGTTTTAAGGAACTGGTGGGGGAATTTTGGCCAGTTTGACTTGGGTTCTGGTCACTGGTAATTGAAAGGTAACAAGTGGCATAGATATGCAGATGGAGGCCACATTGGCATGGATTCTGGGCAGCAGGCAGTCTCCAACGACCATTCCTTCATGGTCTGTCTCAGCTTCAAAGAGCCTCCCTTCCCAAGGCAGCCCGAGTCCTGTGACTCAGCAGGATGGAGGAGAATGGCTGAGCCATCTGGGCCAAAGAGGGGGCACTCTGCCAGTCAGTACTCTACATCTTCTGGCCCAGGTGGCAGACATGCCATGACTCCTTCACCGTTCAACTTTCCTTGTATGCATTACTGTTTTCTTCTCCCTAATTTTACAGACATTAATCTCTAATGAACATTTAATATTTCAAACTCTCAGGGTCTGCTTCCAGAGAACCCCCCTTGCAAAAATGAGTAGTATAGAAGCTGATGCAGTAAACACAGAAAAATTGAGGCAAAATTTTAGGTTGGAAACCATTATATGGATTTACATACAAATGACAAGAAAAGGAGAGCTGGAAGGCAATACGGACAGATAGAAACATCTGTGTCAGGCTAGTGTCTGACTTTCTGAAGTTATATAATTGTTAATGCGTGAAATAACACTACCAAAAATGACATTCTAAAGATTTCCGTCATAGTCTAACAAAGAGAAATCAAAAATGAATGGTTGAATTTATATTTTTTCTATTTCAAAAATTAATAGAATGTATCTAAAATTTAGAAATTGGACAGAGAACTAGTTTCTTAATAAATTGACTATTTATTTACAGAACTTTAGTGTTTGGTCAAATAGGTATAGGATGAATTTAGCAATTGAAACGAAAGGCTGGATTTCAAAGGTTAATTAATAATGGAGTGCATGTGATCAGAACTCCAGTGAAAGATGAAGCGGAGCGATAAGAGGAAAGCTGAGGCGAGATAAAAGTCTAAGGCATTCTAGACATATTAATGGGTTTTATTAAGATTTTAAAAACAGGATTCATAATAAATAAGACCAGATTTTACAGTCATATTCTCTTTAATAAATTCAGAAGATCCTTTAGGTGCTTTGCCAAAGTTTAATCTCACGGTTTGAGAACAATGATAAAATAAAGATAAAGCAAGAGCAGATACTTATAAAAGGGTGGTTGTGGCTAATTTCTTTCTTTGCTTATGTGTGTGCCTCCAGTAGTTTTGCTTTCACTGTGTACCTGGGAGAACATGTACTAACAGCAATCTGTTTGCAGATATCTTAGTCATGTTACTAAGGCTACTTTTCTATCCAGAGATCAACCAAGACTTTTATGTCTTATTTCAAAGATATTTTTAGAGAAGCAAGGTTCCTCTCCCCCACCTTTTTTTACTAGTAGTCTCTGTGCAAACATCTTATAGCTTTATGAAATAACACTATCAGGGTTTCTTATTTCTCTTTATTCTGACTAGAAGTGTTGGGCATAGTCAATATACTTTCTAAATTTAAGCAGTTCATGAGGAGGGAATAATAAACAAAAATTATGCAGAGAGTGGATAGTATTCAGGGAGTATGTGAATTGAAATATTAATTTGCTTCTTACTCTATGAGCTCACCCCACCATTTTCAGTAGTCAGCACATCTGTAATACGTAAAGAGGTATCCCACTACCCCTGCACTATTGCAATCTGGATCCTACGTATTTATAATCATTTAACCAAGCACCCACCTCTGATGACTGACAAGATGAAGGTTAATTGTCCCAGGGCATTTTAACAGGTAAACAGGCCTCTTATCACATCCTTGAGTCAATGAAAAACACACCCATGGACTAAAGGAGAAATGTGGTTAAAGTGCTAACAGTTATATGTTTGTTTCAGTATTAAAAAAAAAAAAAGAACTTTGAGAGAAAAGATGTCCATTGAATACAGAATTACTCGGACTCATGAAATTCCTAAGGTAAATGACAGTTCAGTCATTTTTACAGTAGATTTCAGTGCGTCACCGGTTCCCATCATTTGGTCATTTCATACCTCTATACTCTGTTTTAGAAAAATGTAAGCTAAACCTTTTATTATTTTTATTTCAATCTTATACAAGTGGATTGATTCTGGTATTAATTGTGACCAACCGTTTTCCTCAGAGGAGGGTTTTATGTATGCATTTAATGAGGTCATTGACGTTGCAATTGTGAGTACAAATACTGATGACAGTAGAGAAATGTGAAAATTTATCATCCTTCAGAATCAGTTTAAATCTGCTCTCTTCCCTGGATCTTCAGTCATCCAGTCAAGTCGACCCCTCTGCTACGGGCTTTCTCAGCACATTGCACCTACTTGTCTTCAGGATCCGCCCCTCTTTCCCAGGATGGTTCATTTGCCTGCCTCCTCACACAGACTTCCAGGAGCTCCATGGAAAAGAGATTGTGTCATTTTTCTTCTGAATATACAGCGCCTAACATAGTGACTAGCACGTACTGATCTTATAACAAATATTTCAATAAAGGTATTCTCTTTTCTGTAGAAGATAGCTCCAAATCTTAAAGAGGTAACAATGTGTAAAAATATGAATAACTTAAATGCGATGTAAAGAAGTACGGTCACAGTGTATATCCAGAGTTTTATTACCCTAACATCAAAACACAACTCAAAGACCTTTATTTAGGAAAAAAAAAGTTTTCTTTTTTAAAGATCAAATGTGCTTTAGGACAAGGGTTTTCTTTCTAGTCATGAAGTGGATGAATAATTTAGGTGTGACGTGGGGGCACAGGGAACATGGTGTGAACCAGGGAGCTGCTGCCTGTATTGAAGAGGGTGGCAAAGAGGGTTCAATTCATAAAATACAGATGAACCCAAGAGAAAGCTACGAGGTGAATGTGTTTTTACCCATTTATTTTAATCTTGTTGCCTTAAAGCTATGTTAAATAGACAATCAATCTTCTCAGGTACAGCTCCAATTTCAAGTATGTTTTTTAAAATCAATATTTTTAGCTTCAGAAAACTCAATCATTTATTTTAGATTCCTTAAGTGATACACACATATATATTCTATAACACTGTTTCAAAAGCCTTTGGTAAAGAATATCACATTATATTGACAATTTTACTAATGACTTAATCGTAGCTATGACTTCATGGAAGAAGTGATATAAAGTGAAGCACTCGTAAGTACACCAAGCATCTTCTTCAATAACCTGATAGAGATAAATTATTGCACTTTAATATTCCCCAGCCTATTCATCATTATTGAAAACTCAAACCCATAGTATTTTAAAGTTTATTTTGTCCTTACAGGTACCTATAACTTTTTGCAGAAAATAATTTCAAAATGAGACATTCTAAAATTTTGAGAGAAAACTATCTTCCTAAATTTAATAAAAACATTGGACTTCAATATTAATTGATGTTGGATTTGTGTGGTTTTATAACTATAATTACCAAGCTGATATATTTCTTCATTTCAGAGCAAAGACTCTTAGTGTTTCATTTACCTGAAACACTCAAGTAGACTCACTGAAATTCTCTTTTCTCAACATTCAAATTGTAGCAGTTCTTGCTTATCTACTACTTGCCCTGTTTCTCAGAAAGAACCAAAGGCATACTCATATTCAATAAGAGGGAAGAAAGCCATTTCAAATGTTATGCTTTCTTAAAGATCCTAGTGGATGTGTTGGCAAATCAAATTTTGCTATTATATCTATAAAAAAGCAAACAATTGTTAGCATTCTCAAATTGCTTCACTGGTTTGTATGTTGCTGTGACACCAAGTATGTAATGACTCTGAGTCTCAATTCATTGGCCATAATGTGGGAAAATACAGAAACAAATGGGAAGTGATTTCTCAAGCCGTTCTGTCATGGCAGTTCCTTTTGGTATGATTTAGGAAACTACAGGCAGTAGAAAAGCCTCCCTTTTAAATGTCAAATACAAGATTCATTTCTGTACTGCTTTAATCCAAATGTCAAAGTTCTGAGCTGAACCATCAATCTCACCAGAACTTTCCCAGCTTTACACATCAAAACTGCTGTCTTTTAAGGGAGAAATCCTGATGTCTGGGAATATCCAATATTTAATTTTCATGATGCTGAGAAAGGCATCCATAGAGAAGTAGAATCTATCCAAGTCTTGTGAACACATGACTGCTCAAGAGTGGGGTTAGCCAGTAGTCTAATCTTACCATAAGAAGGACGAAACTGAATTACGAGTACTTCCTTCTAGACATGAAAGATAATTCTGTTTTTCAGGGACTTCTCTCCTGTCTTATTTATTTTCCTACTCCCTGTTTCCTCAAAATAGAAATATGTTCCCTGTTCCTCTTCCTAAAGCCATTTACACTTGTCAGGGTAAAGTGACCAAGGTTTGCTGTTCACACTTTAAATGCCCCAGTGGAGTTCAGTGTGGAGTCCAAAAGGCAAGTTGAATGTTAGTCCACATGGAGATGGACAGTGAATCCCACGAGGACCAGAAAATAAACATAGGAGAGATATGAATAAACAAACAAAAGACAGGCAAAAAAGTAAACAGATATGTTAATAACAAACCAAAGTATCCAAATAATTTTTATTTGTTATGTGTTTTCCAATTCTGGCTAACGTTGGAAGCACTTATAGTGTTCTGAAAATAGACTATCCCTTCGGATGCATGGAGACCTATGAGGTAATCCTCTGCTGACTTACTAAATCATTCAGTCCCAGAGCAGAATACAGGGCTCACATTTACTCTGCTCAGCTGAGAAGATGTATTAGGTGACTTCAGAGAAGCAAGGAAAGTGACTAAAGGTTTAGGACCCAACGGATAAATGTCACCAAAATACAGATTCCAGGGACAGTGGTGTTCTCCTTGGCTGAGGCATTGTTTTAGGTACCTATACCAGGAAACTTTTTCTTGGCATATGTATCAATGGTGAAAAAATGTTCCATGATCATGAGGGTATGGAAGAACCTTTTAAATAGGGATTATTAGATTTGAAAAAAGCAAGCTTTTAATCTTCAGTTTTATTATATGAAGAAATTATTTACATTTCCACTTTCCTGAAACAGTGAAGACAGTGCCTGTGTGCTAAGTCACTTCAGTTGTGTCCAAGTCTTTGCAACCCAGTGGATTATAGCCCACCAGGCTCCTCTGTCCATGAGGCAAGGATACTGGAGTGGGTTGCCATGCCCTTCTCCAGGGGATCTTCCCCACCCAGGGATAGAAGCTGTGTCTCCTATGTCTTGCATTGCAGGCAGATTCCTTACCCACTGAGCCATCAAGGAAGCCCCTGAAGACATTAAGAAAATTATTTCAGTTGTGTATTGCCAAAATATTTTAAAAATACAAATATTCTGAAATCTGCTTTCTCTGGATATTTTGAGTGCTCATCAAAAGGGCAATTTTATTCTTAGTAGGAACATGGGAGTGTGTATAATAGATATCTGACATGTAGACAGGCATCTTCTTGACAGATTTTCTATTTTCCTGTTGACATACAATATGGATTTCAGCTCTGTGGGCACAAATGAGCTGGTGTAATATCGGAGGTGAAGAACTGAACGCTTTATTTTTCACTGAAGCTGCTTGGAGAGTATGTGGCACCAAAGACAGCAAAGATGGGCATGCTTTCCTAAGGATGGCGCAAGATGAATGGGTTGCCCAGAGCTGTGGAGACATTCACAGGTATCTAAGTCTCTGGACTTTGAGACTGAAGATGCTTTGGCATAACAGGGATGGCATATTTGAAGTAATTAATTTAAAACAGGGCTTCCCAGATGGCTCAGTGGTAAAGAATCTTCCAGCCAAGCAGGAGACATGGATTCAATCCTTGGGTCGGGAAGACCCCCTTGAGGAAGAAATGGCAACCCACTCCAGTATTCTTGTCTTGGAAATCCCCTGGACATAGGAGCCTGGTGGGCTACAGTCCATGGGGTCACAAAAGAGTCAGACATGACTGAGAGGCCAAAGAACAACAACAGCAACTTCAGACAGCATTATATCAGTTAATAATAATCAAAGTTCAATCACTACTATAGTATAAAATGTCTTATGGTAATTTTAAAAGCAACCATGCTTTTAAAAAGTTATGTTTTTCCAAATACTGTATTGCTGTTTGAATTGTACAACTGGCTGTGTTCTTTTCACCTTTTAATATATCCAAATCATAAAATTCCTGCGTGAAAGCTCATAATCTCATCTTTTCCATTATGACTGTTGATGTTGAGCTATAACTTTTCTATTTTAGTCTCATAGTGATAACAGTATTTATATTCATTATTGAAAACAAGGTTATTACCATATGTAAGGTAGATGACCACTGCAGGTTTGATGCATGAAGCAGGGCACCCAAAGTTGGTGCTCTGGAACAACCCAGAGGGATGGGGTGGGGAGGGAGGTGGGAGGAGGATTCAGGATGCTGGGACACACGTACACACATGGCTATTTCGTGTCAGTGTATGGCAAACATTACCAAATACGGTAAAGTAATTAGCCTCCAATGAAAATAAATTAATTAATTTGAAAAAATTCACAACATAAAAGAATACACTTAAATAAACTTTCATCATGGAAGCTGTGGAAAAGAAAATTCACAACATAAAAGAATACACTTAAATAAACTTTCATCATGGAAGCTGTGGAAAAGAAACAACTTCAAACTTTCTGCAAGTTTTTGAATGCATGGTTATTATGCCTGATGCATGACAGAATGTAATAACTGAAGGGGTTTAAGAAATCATCAAGTCCAGGGCATCTCAGACTTAGCTAAGAAACGGTGCGAGAATTGCTTTAAATACTGATCCCTGGGCTTGCTTCCCATAATATTTATTTGTGAGCCTGGATAATGGTAAAAGATATCTGCAACATATCAATCTATCTAAATATATAATCTTTGTATCTATCTATATAACCTTCGTATCAATCATCTATCTATCGACTGATCCATCAACACGGATGACAAGACTATACTGTGAACAAAAGCTAAAAATTAAATCATTCTATATTGGCTATGCTGCTGAGTACATTAATTTGTATCAATACTTTCAGATTGTATACTCTTGTGAGGACATGTATTTAACTCAATCTGTCAAGTTCTAGAAAAAAAAATTGGCGCAGTAAAGACCTGAAACATGTACATATTCAACCTTAGATTAAGAGCATCCATTTGTGTCTCATCCTCCTTTCTACACTGACTAGCCCCACAGCATGTAGAATGGGTGACACGTGTTACTTTTCCTTGTAACTGGTCAGCCCTGAGCATGGTTCTGACCAATGGTAGGTGCTGAGTGAATATTTGTTGAATGCAATCGAGTACCTTTGCTGCCTTCAATTAGAAGTAAAGCAAGGGAAATGAGAAAAGAGTATGGACGTGTAAACCCCTTCCCAATTTCCATTATTTGGGGACTAATTATCATCTTTCTTGATGCCTCATACTTCCTACGCCTAACTCATTTCACTGCTCATTAGCACCTCCACCACACAGAGGATGGAAAGAAGTTAATAAAGTGATTATAAGGGATAATATGCAAATTAGCCATGCTGGTTTGTTAGACAGGTAGTCTGCAATGCTTGATTAACAGGAGGCTTTGAGATTATCTTGGAATATTCACTTTTATGAAACCCTCTGTTGGTGAGCATATACAAGCAAGAGTATAGACTTGGTCTACTAGTCTTTGGTATAAAAATCAGCATCCACTGGCTGTCCAGGTACCTGAGCTGTGAGAGGTGCTGGTGCATCAGAGAAAATAGATTCAGAAGAGCTTGGAAGGCTGAAAGGCCTTGAAGCAACATTTGTAATCTGATTGGCAAGCAGTGTAATAAAGCACAAGTGGAGTATGTGTATGTTATATGTGATACTACGGTAGAATCCTGGTGTCAGCGATCTGTACAGCTGCAGCCTGCTAATTGTGCAAGCAGGAGGACATCCTGAAGGATCAATACTGTAATGTGAATGGAGAAGAACACTTAGGTAAGGACCCTAGCATCAGCGAAAGAGGAAGGAGTGAGATTTGGAATGAGGTTCACCTTGTGGTTTGTTTCCGATCCCGTACTGATCATGGGAATCTGAGGGCAATAGGTTGAGAAATGAAAATGAGTCAATGAGAGGCCAAGCCCTCTTCAAGTTCAGCTTAAAAACCCTTGTTGGGCAAAACCAATAAAGCCAAAAGACCAAATTAGAGAACTAAAGGGATGAACAAGCCCAGAGATGCTCAGATTTGGTTAAGCATGAGAAGGACTTGGTGAAAGTGAAAGTCGCTCAGTTGTGTCCAACTCTTTGTGACCCCATGGACTATAGCCCACCAGGCTCCTCTGCCCAAGAGATTTCCCAGGCGAGAATATTGGAGTGGGGTGCCACTGGGGTACTCTTTTAAATATGGATCCCTGAGTCCTACTTGCAAGGTTTTCATTTAACATGCCTGGCTAACGGGAGGAGATGTTTGTGTGTCTACATTTATGACATTGTATCTATGTCTCCGTATTATCCATAGAAAGATGATAGAGAGATCAATAAAAATATAGATACATCTATCTCTATCTATCTACCTACTTATCTTTGTTCTTAGAGCTCTCCTGGAAAGTCTGATGTACTGACAGTTTTGGGTATCACTGATTTATTTGATTTCTTATTTAGCTAAAATAACTAAGAACCATAAAGATTATGCTGCAGTCAACTTTTCTCAGCTATGACAAGAAGACCAAGTTTCTTGTTTCTCAGTGCAGCATTATTTTTCTCTGCCATGAATCCAAAGGGTATAGAGATGCAAATGAAAAACTAAGCAGATAGTCAAGTAAGAATAAAATGGAGTTTGGAGAACAAAAACAATCCAAACTATTTTTTCAGTAAGAATCACCTGAAAATTATTTGAAGACCAACTTTTAAAAGATGTTTTAATCTCAAAGATATCCAGTACACAGAATGAAAAGGAGTAGCATGTGAGGAAAGTTGAATTTCTCCTCAGATACCTTAAAGTAGCCAATACTTTTGAAAACTCATCCTATTTTTACCTAAAACTCAGCTTTTCAGAACCAAAGACAAGGTTTTTCTCTCCAGTATCTCAGGCAAAAGTGACCAGATTTATAGTAATTGGAAGCCATAAAATCCATAAATATAACCCAAGATCCCAATTTATTAGTTTAAAATGAGAAAGAGAACAAACTAACAGACTAGTAGAAAACATTTGCTTATGCAGTATAGTGTCTTTTTGTAATCAGTCAGGTTGGGTTATTAAAAACAGTAAATTGCCTGGTTTAAGTAAATTTAACAGCAAATTGGGTATAAAATAAAATACACACACACACACACACACACACACACACACACACACATATATATATGGCTGAGTAGTATTCCATTTTATATATATATATATATATATATATATATATATATATACACACATATACATATATCTCATGTCTTCTTTATCCATTCATCTGTTGATGGACATGGCTTGCTTGCGTATCTTGGTAATTGCAAACAATATTTCTACGAATATTGGGATGTATGTATCCTTTCAAGTTCATGTTTTGGGTTGTTTTTTTTTTTTTTTGTATATACACCCAGGATTGAAGTTGCTGGCTCATACGGTAGGTCTATTTTTGTCATTTGCAGCAAAATGGCTGGACGTGGAGGGCATTATGCTAAGAGAAAGAAGTCAAACAGAGAAAGCCAAATACTGTATGATATTGCTCATATATATAATCTAAAAAAATACAACTAGTGAATACAACATAAAAGAAGCAGACTCACAGATAGAGAGAACAAATTAGGGTTACCAGTGGGGAGAGAGAATGAGAGAAGGGCAATACAGGGGTAAGGGATATTGTACAACATGGGGAATGTAGTAAATACTTAATAACTACCAATGGAGTATAGCCTTTAAAAATTGTGAATCATATATTGTATACCTATAACCTATCATTTGTTTGCTGTTTAGTCACTAAGTCGTGTCCGACTCTTCTGTGACCCCATGATCTGTAGCCCGTCAGACTCCCCTGTCCATGGATTTCCCAGGCAAGAATACTGGAGTGAGGAGCCATGTCCTCCTCCAAGGGGTCTTCTCAACCCAAGGATTGAACCTGCATTTCCTGCATTGGCAGGTGGATTCTTACACATCAAATATACTTCAATTTAAGAAAAAAAGATATAACTCTATCAAAGTGTTACCTGGGTGAGGTTAGCAGATGTTTCCTTAACTCTGGCCTAGTGTTGCTAATTGGATGGGATAGTTTTTGTAGGCTGTCATAATACCCCTGGTCAGGAATAGTGAAAAAAAACACCTTAAGATCTCTTGGCTTTCTAAGTTTTAGCTTCCTTCACGTAACATAATGCTTTTAAGGCTAATCCAATGTTTCGGCATGTTTTAATACTTTGTTCTTTGTACTGCCAAATAGTATTCTATTGTACAATTACACATTTTTTATTCACTCATCAGTTGATGAATCTTTAAATTGTTTTCACTTGTAGGGTATTATATATTATAATGCTACCATGAGCATTCAAATAAATGTTCTTGTATGGATATATTTTTACTCATTTTTAGGTGAATAGCTAGGAGCTAAATTGCTTGGTCATGTGTTAGCTCTATATTTAACATTTGGAGAAACTCTTCCATTCACTCTGAGGAATTGGCCTGTTTTCCAATGGGTCTTCCAGCTTTAACACAGTATGACTCCATAAAATTTGTTGCAAGAAATAATTACAGTTAGTAAAAAATTATCATAAATGTTTAAATTTCAATTATTGAATATATATCAGTTCTCACTGCCCATTTTGATCTGTGTAGAATAAATATTTATAACCAAAAGAGATAATATTATTTCAAAGGTCCATTATTAGTACTGAGGATAACTAGGCCAATTTCCCCCCTTGATATCTGTCATGAGGCTAGTTTTCTCTATTATCAGTTAGGTAGTGATCCTTCTTCTTTATTTCTTTGATTTGAACTTAAAACAGGAATATGTGAATACAAAGGGAAGGGAAATCTAGACGTTCATTATATATTGTGGCTAGATTCTAAAGAAAAATAATTATCTATAGTATTTGAGTTTCTATTGATATGCCTGTACCCTGCTAGGCTTCTCAGTCCATGGAATTCTCCAGGCAAGAATACTGGAGTGAGTAGCCATTTCCTTCTCCGGGGGATCTTCCCAACCCAGGGATTGAACCTGGGTATCCTGTATTGTAGGTGGATTCTTCACCATCTGAGCCACCAGGGAAGCTGTTTTTACAGTATTTGAGTTCCTACTGATATGCCTACTATACTTGAATTACATTTTTAAAATATGTAAGTTTTAAAATCAGGATTTTAATATTCACTCTAAATGAAAAAAAAAACACATTAAGTTATCAGCAAAAAAAAAAAAAAGTATTTTTTACCTGCTAAATAAGAATCTGGTCAAAACAGTGCTCAGTTTTAAATATTCTGATTGGCCATTACCATCTCTAGTTTCGCTGTATTGAATGTTGAACAAGTATGTCAAGATATGATTAAGTGATAGGAGGATGAAAAAAGCAATTAGTTCAAGCAAAACTTAACAAAAATCCGTCATTTCAGTGAGAAAAGAAACAAGCAAAGCCCATTTAATTTGGGTGGATTCCATTCAATCTTTTAAAATATTTTTGGTGTCAGTTGTAGATTCAAGGGTTACCTTAATGCATTCATGTCTTGCATGCTAACCTTAGTAAAAGTATATACCATATTTGTTTCATAGGTAAGCTATTAGTCTTTAAATTATTTTTGAACAAATGAATGAATGAACATAGAAGCTACAATTTGCACTGTCCTTTAATATGAAACAAGTTGCAGACATTATGATTGTTCTTTCCAAATCCTTACTTGAATTAAGACCTAAGACTAAGAAAAATAAACTCAAATTAGTATCTCAATTAAAGATGGGAAATTGCAGTTAAAATTAAATCTTTTTGAAATCAATTTCAATAAACATTTTTACATTGGAAAATCTAATAGCAGATTTTTTGGACACAGACTTGAATAAAACATTTCATTTTGCAAAATAAGAAACCTTATTGTGGTCTTTTGGAAATGTCTAGGTGTTCTGATAAGGAGAAAAAAAAATCACACCAGAAAGGAAATTAAAACAATAAGGTACTATAGTAGACAGCAAGAACAGAAGCAGCTAATTCTTCTGTTTTCCACCTCCAACAGGCAGGCTAATCAGTTGTAATTAAGAGGCAAAGTAGCAGTCTAATAAACCACACTTGTCACTAGTTGTCATCTTAGTGATCAATTCACACCTCCATCACAATGGCAGCATCCCTTCAAGTACTCTAATGACCCCACTCTTGGAGCAGTAGAGGATTAGGGGATGGATAATGGATTGTTAAGGCTCTAATGAAGTGGGGGGTGAGGGGATGAAGCCTCTCGGTTGGGGAGGCAAAGAGAGGTAGGGGGTGGATACCGGCTTGAAAGAAAAAACTTTAATTAAAATTTTGGTTCACTTTGGTTTCCTGTATTTGAGCAAAGTTAATTTAAGAGGTCTAAGACTGCTCTTCCTATGGAGTTTACACTCTCCTTTTCTATTTTACCTATTCCTACATTCACAAAAAGATCTTGGCTAATCTCTACACTGTTTTTTTCCCCCCTTGTGATTAAATAACATTTAGAAGTACACATTCATTTTAACTTCTTTCATTTGCTTTTTAAAGATTTTTTTCTCAATTAATATATAAAAATTACAAGGACATGTAGTCAGTAGCTTCTTTTTCACCATTTAGAATAATTTTGTGTATGAACATTGAACAAAAATAAAAGCAGCTGTATTTTGTATACAACTCATGTCACATCATTTCCTGACTCTAAGAGGCAACAGAGCCTTGTATAAGGAGAAGAGAACACAAGCAATTTTCACGGGTGGTTTATAGAATCAGCCCAAACAACTGTTAAATTCTTTTGCAAGGAGAAAAATTAAACAATATGATGGCAGCTAAGTGTCCACTGCCCAGGAACACATAAAATGTGTCGATGGCTTCTACCATCTTTTCTTGCTAACATGGTAGAGTGTACTATTACTGATATGACTACAGGAAATGGATTTAACTAGCCAGTCTAATCCTTTCTTTGGGCTATATCATATCAACATGACCTTAGACCAGGGAAACCCTACATTATTTTAAAAATAAATGTAATCATCTCCTTTCATTGTATAGTCCAATAGTCAATAATTCTCTCTTTTCCATTAATTTGATAGAGGGGCTTATTTATATGTACATACTTATTATTACTTTATGTATAGTTGGAGCACCAGAATACATTATTTGTTTGGTTGAATCAAAACTACTGCAGCTGCAAATGTAAGCTCATTATCTTAAGATTTTTGCTTATTTGTTGTTATAAACAGAAACACTTCATCATGACCCTTCTTATTAAAATGCACCACACAAGATCTCATAGCCAGAAGAACTGAGATTCTTGAGTTTATGAAAGATTTTAGAACTTAAGAGACTTTGGCAATCTCACAATATTTGAGAGTAAAGATGTTAAAATTCATGTTTTCCTTTCAAAAGCTCCTCACTATTAGACAAACAGTTTAAAATCTCCTACTATGTAAGCAGAAGTGGCACCTTGTTTTTCTGACTCAGATCTCACTGAGGCGGCTGGATAATAGTTGTCTACTGAAGGTAGAGGATGATAGATACAGTATTTTGCTTTTTTAATTTGAACCAAATTTGAAAAAAATTAAAGAATTAAGATCATTAAAACCTGTACTTCAAAAATCGAAAGTCTTTAATTTCCATTATTCTCAAAAATGTCAATTTATCCAGTGGGGTGTGACAGAATCTGTGTATCTATTATCTACCCCATTAGGACTAATGAGACCTCATTTTTCCCCCTCGCTAAAATCAGATCCTAGGGCCAAGCGGTCCTCTGTTGATGAGATTCTCTTTCAATTTGGTTGTTTCAAAATCCTGTGAGGAGTAAGAATATTCCCCCTCGCCCCTCAAAGCACCCCCTTTCTTTTTCCCCAGCCCCGCTGCAAGAGCACCCTGCTCGTGTGGTACGAAGAGGACAAGGTCAACCTCTCACTGGCTTTTATTGATTTATTTTTCTTTTGTGCTCAACAGATTGTTGTGACACAATGGCAAACTTCAGGAACATGAGCCCGCTTCCTCGGAAGCCGTCTTGCTGTGAAATATTAGAATGGCAAAGGCTAATATATGCATCCGCCGGGCAGAGGGGACCGTTCCAGCCCACATTTCACACCACAACCATCAATTCATTGGTTCGGAGAAAAAAAAAAAGGAGCCTGCTCTTTCCTTGACCAGCTGCAGCAGACAGGAGCTGGAACATATGCCTGTCTGAAAGGGGAGGAGGGGGAGCCGCCTCTCAGGAGACATCACACAAAGAAAGCCAATCTTCTCCGCAAAGCGTGGAATGACTTAAACACTCCATTGTATTAAATATGAATGAGTCCTCATTGTGGCGCGCAGTGTGTGCGGACCCGCCGTGTCCTCCCATTAGCTACATGATTAACCAGATTACACCGGGAAGCCGGGAAGGTAAATAAGGCCAGCCTTCTGTCACTTCCTCCCCCAGGCCTGGCCGACAAGGGGCCGGAGCGCTGGACCCTTTGTAGTCAAGTGGGTGGAAAGAAGAAATAACCATGAATGTCATGCTTGGTAATTAAAAAAAAAAGGAGACAGACAGAGAGAGAGAAAGAAAGTTGTCTCCAGGGACCATCTATGGGAAACAGTGTGAAAACATCTTTCTGATCAACTAGCATGTTGGTATTGTTCCCTTTGACCACATAGGACTAATCTAACCCCCCTTCTAAACAGTCTCCTCTATTCCCTTTTGTGGTCAGGAAGACAAAAAAAAAAAAAGAGAAAGAAAGAAAAAAGACATAAAATAAAGCTGCCTGATTCTGCCCATTAGGGATGAGCCCTGATTCTGCTGGGCCTAGAATCTGCCAGCCTGTGAACCCAGCTTCCATCTCCCTCACGAGTGGGTCCCTCCTCGCCCGACTCTGTCTATATCCCCCTCCTTCTTAGAACAGATAAACATCATAGTTAAGTGGTTTATGGGAACTGTACCCAAGTTACAGTTCTTACAGCAGCATGAGCTTTGAGAAAATGCAAAGAAATGGGTGGCACTTTGAAGAACACCGATGAGAGAAGTATGTATTATCTGAGTTCAGACCTGGAAACCTAAATATCCGACGTGTAAAAAGTTCTGTGACTATTTAATTTTAGTTTATTAATACGACATAAAGTTGAAAGGTTTTGGTGAATCATATTTTAACTGACAAATATTTCTAGAGACTAGTTATTATTTAAAGACCAATAAATGTCTATTTATTTCTATTAGGTTAAAAAAAAGTTTCTATTGTTTAAAACATAATGGCTCTATTGGGTACAAAACAGAATATTTTGGTAATCAAAGTATAAATTATTAAAAAATGAAGACAACTTATTTTGACAAACCTTAGAAATTTTAAATTAAATTTCAAGTAAGGAGAAAGGGTAAATGCACCTCTAAAAAGCATAAATCCATTGGAAAAGTTGTTAAACATAGTATTGTTAGAACTAAACATTAATGTCTTTTTTAATGTAATTTTTCTTTCTTCAGAATTGCTTTATCATTAAAGATATAAGGTTTTATTTTTTTATCCAATTTTCCTACTGATACTGACCTTTCTTTAAAAAGTTTTAACAACTACGTATGAGATAAGTCCCTATAACATACAAACCAAAAAAATGGTTTCCAAGTTTAGTTTGGAAATAACATAAAATATACTAATAATTTAAGACCTCTCAGGTTACATATTGAGTATATATTTAAAATATATATTAAATTATTGAATATTATTATTGAACCTTATCTGTATTGATCTCAAGTCTAAGATATAATCACTCTTATTATCTACATGACTTTTTCCCTAATCATGAAATTATGATGTAGAAAAATAATTATCCCAAATGATGACAGCAAAATTCTGCTTTGATAAATAATTTTAATATTTTAACAATTCAGGAAAATGCCAAATGAGTAAGATATAAAAGGAGTATGCTAATCAAAGAAATAATAGAACTTCTGTTATTAATTGAACAATTTATTGATTAAAGAAATTTTCTCCTCCAGCATTTACTAGGAGATCTCAAAAATTCAAGCAATACGGATTCTATGTGGTGGGCAGGGATTTCAATCTAAGGATAGAAACCACAATTCGCTAGACATTAGATAAGAGATTTTCCTGGATTATTTGCCACTTAACTTCTTTTTATAAAAACCATTATTCAACTATTTTTGATGGAAACGTTTGTAAATTACCCAACTTCTTTGTGTGTGTGTGTATATGTGTGTGTGTGTGTGTGTGTGTCAAAACAAAACGTACAAAATTTATATTGATTTGGTTCAAGACCATTCTGAATGTCAACCACCATAGTTTTTTCTCTGAATAGAGCAGTGCCTGTCTATGGTGGATGATGTAGTCCTAGACCTGAAGGGTTTTGATTCCCCTTGCTCCCTACCAGCTTACCCAGATTCCCTAATCATACTGGGGAGCATCCTTTTAACATGGTACAGTGATCACCTTAGAAGCAGGGGTTTGAACTGGAGAAGATTACGGTCATGAACTTGGCACACTTGTCTCGTTCTTTCTGAATACCCATTGCCGAACTTCATATTTGCTGCCAGTCTTTATGTTCTTCTTTCTCATCTGCTTTATTTTCTGTAGCTTCATTCTAATCTTTAAAAATATTTCACATCAATGATCATGTTATGGATGGTGTCTGAGCCTCTTTTTCAGCTAGTTAGTGAACTAATTCCAACTTTGACATGAATGTTTTCATGGTTCGGCCTCTTTTCCCAACATCTGAGGCTACTCAAGGGTCTTGGTTTCCTCTATGAATTCTGGCTTGGAAATCATCTGAAATTTGAGGAATTCTAGGATAAAGGTTTCCAGAAAAGGAGTATTATTTCAGAATGACAAGGGAAAGTAGAATATCAAATTGCTGGGTTTCACCAGTGGGTTTCTTAAAATTTGAGATACTGGTTCCCTTAGCTCTTGCCCTGAGTTGCATCGCTCCTGGAAGATGATATAAATGATAAATGGTCCAGGCACCGTTTCTCTATCACTATATGAGGAAGAGGTGAGAATTCCTCTTTCTTGGTTTGTGCAGAGTTGTTTTAAATAAGGTTTGAATAATGAATGAGATGTTTTCAATCTCAAATTTCATATGTTCGTTTAGATATGCAGAAATAAAAAAATTTGAAATGATAAACTATGATATTTCTATATGTTGTTCATATTTAATATACTTTTTGATTTCCAGTTATATCACCAATGGCATAGAAATTCATGTGTTATTAAAACATTTGTCAGTCCTTATGGAACCTTTCATACTCTAAGATTCTGAACACTTGTTTTATTTATTTATAGCTGAGATTCAAGTCATTTATCAAGTAAGGAATTCTGCATTTAAATTACCTTAATTTCTTCCTGGTAAACAATGGCAAACAAATTTTCATTAAGCACATTATGTGAAAAACCTGAAGTTAAGCATAATGATTTTAGATTTTTGGATTATTTTGTCTCAATTCTACAAAGCTATTTTGTGCAGATTGATAAACAGGATTTTTTTTTTTTTAATCTGGAGTGAGAGAAAGAATGCTAATTTTGTACTTTGTATTTAGGTCTTTTTTCAAACAGTAAATGCAGAAATCTCCTTTATAAAACTTGGTTTCTAGGATGAGAATAATGGTATTCTGTCATATCACTGCTAAAAAATAAACAATCCATCACTGTATCTAATGGGACCTGGTATGAGATTCATAATTAACAAATTCTTAATAGAATAAGGTGCTTATAATAATTTCCTTCTCTATGATAGTGTTTAATCCAGTGAATATTTTCCAATTCTGTCATAGGTAAAACCTTCAGGCAGGACAATAAGGGAATTTAACAGAAAATTATAAAAGCCTAAGCTCAGTTTTAGTGGCTTGAGTCAATTTTTCAGAAATACATTAAGTTGTTTATCTTAAACAAACCTTGGATTGTTTCCTTGGTTAGATTTTAATATTTAAATTAAGAGATTAAAACTTTAAGAATAAAAATTACCCTCAGAGGCTATTTAATATTTCTTTTCTTTGAAAGATCTTAGTATTGGCTGACTTACTAGTATCAGAATACAGTGAACTATAACCAGAGGATATTTTGCTAGAAAAATATTAGCTTTTATTTTATTAGCTCTTTCTGAATGCTAAATACATCAGTCGTTCCTACTCTTTGCAACCCTGTGGACCATAGCCTTCCAGGTTCCTCTGTTCATGATCTAAAAACTAAGATCATGGCCTCCAGTCCCATCACTTCATGGCAAGTAAATGGGGAAACAATGGAAATAGTGAAAGACTTTGTTTTCTTGGGCTCCAAAATCACTGCAGATGGTGACTGCAGCCATGAAATTAAAATACATTTGCTCCTTGGAAGAAAAGCTATGACCAACCTAGATAGCATATTAAAAAGCAGAGACATTACTTTGCAACAACAAAGTCCATATAGTCAAAGCTATGGTTTTTCCAATAGTCATGTATGGATGTAAGAGTTGGACCATCAAGAAGACTGAGCACTGAAGAATTGATGCTTTTGAACTGTGGTGTTGGAGAAGACTCTTGAGAGTCCCTTGGACATCAAGGAGATTAAACCAGTCAATCCTAAAGGAAATAAACCCTGAATATTCACTGGAAGGACTGATGTTGAAGTTGAAGCTCCAATACTTTGGCCACCTGATGTCAAGAGCCACCCCATTAGAAAAGACCCTGATGCTGGGAAAGATTGAAGGCGGGAGGAGAAAGGGACGACAAAGGATGAAATGGTTAGATGGCATCGCCGACTCAATGGACCTGAGTTTGAGCAAGCTCCGGGAGATAGTGAAGGACAGGGAAGCCTGGCGTGCTGCAGTCCATGGAGCTGCACAGAGCTGGCCATGACTGAGCGACTAAACAGCAGCAACAGGCAAGAATACTGGAATGGGTTGCCGTGCCCTGCTCCAGGGGACCTTCCTGAGACAGGGGTCTACTCACCATCATTACTTATCCCTGGGATTGTCATATTTCAAACTATTGACCCATAATAATGGCATAACAGTAACAGAAGTGAAAATGAAACTTGAAAATATCCAGAGTCCATGCTAACAGTTTTTATGCTTTTGTTTAATTTTAAACTTTTTCCAGTCCATGTCAAATACAATTTTATATATTTTGATTATGAAATAAATACAGTATTGTATTCTGTTTCTGTACACATAAGTAAGCATTTTATATGTAGCAATACAGACTTCCAATTACTGCTTCAAGTTTCATTTAATATGTTAACACAGATATGCTATTTCCCCAGAGTCTATTCTATGGTTACACATTGAAGTTATTTCCAATTCTCTATTTCCAATATTCCAATAATCTCCTGGTAAATATCTCATAAAAATAGTATTTTCTTTCTGAAGAATTATTTCTCCAGGAAATCTTCAGGTAAATAATTGAAGTGTGTTTAGGAGAATCTTATTCCTTCCTCAGGTGCAGTAACAGACCCTTGGTTATTAACTTTTTTTCACTGAACACTAATTTTGTGTGCCACACTAGAAACTTGTGATCCTTTACAAACTCTCATAAGTTTTTGCACTCTCTTCCAACTCTCTATAAATTTCATTGCACAAGAAGCATTGTAAGGAAAAAAAAATGCTGCATTGATTTATTGAACAGCCTTGGTTACTTCTTCAAGGTCATTTTGAATTTATTTTGCTCAGCATTTTCTTGTTATCCTAGTCAAATAAGATTTCAAAATAATACCAGGCTTGGGATAGAGTCCTCCCAAACACATTTTTCAATGTTCCCTTTTCCCTAAAGTTCTTCCCTCAGTGTGTAGCTTATGAATGACCTTTTAAAGAGCTATCCTGTGATGATAATATGATATAAAATATCTCCAGTTCTATAATTCAAATATGTGCCTTGTAAAAACAGGATTTTGAACTTGATTAATCAATAGGTAGTTTCAAAAGTGGAATAGCATTCAATTCAAAGTAAAGTATGAGATTTTTCATAAATGGGTATTCTAAGAATATACATCTCTTTTGTGTGTAGACAGATATATCTATTTTAATCTCCTAGAAGCATGTTAATTCTTTTTTGAGTATGTCAAGGTATGACAAAAGCAGTGACAGCTGAATTAATCTCAAGTGAATTTCAGTATTTACTCTGTTGTTGTTTATTTATTGCTTAGTCACTCAATCGTGTCCAACTCTTGGTGACCCCATGGACTGCAGCCCGCCAGTCTAAAAGCCCTAAAGCAGAGTTTTACAGAGCAAGATCTTAGAGAAAAAGGATGGCCACTTAGGTAGACCAACATTCTGCATGATGCTTCTCCCTTCAGGATATTCATCAGTTATTGGCATGAGGTCTAGGGAGAGGACGGCCTGGGAAGTCAGAGAGGGTGACTGATAAGAAATAGCAGACTTCGGGGATTCTCAGGGCAACCAGTCAATCTAGATATGACAGGGCCATAATCCCTGAGAAAAAGGATGTGTGCTTGATCGTTTAGTTGTGTCTGACCCTTTGCAGCCCCACGGACTGTAGCCCACCAGGATCCCTGTCCGTGGAACTTTCCAGACAAGAATACCGGAGTTGGTTGCCATTTCCTTCTGCAGGGCATCTTCCCAACCCAGGGACTGAACCCAAGTCTCTTGCATCTCCTGGACTGGCAGGCAGATTCTTTACCACTAGTGCCCCCTGAGAAGGATACAGAGAGAATAATTGCATTTCCTGAGGTTTTAAGTCATACAAGGTAAAATGTTTAGAAGCTAAAAAAACAATCCAAAGTGAAGATTTTGTTAATCTTGTTATTTTCACAGTGCTGTCCATTTAGCAATAAAGATCCATCATCTATCTATCAAATCCATCGATCTACTTAGGGATGAATATCGGGAGTTCATCCTTAGATCTCTAATTCCAACCCATCATCACAAAATTCAGTCTGGTCTTCCACATTTCTATGGTATAACCCCTGACAGCTTCAGTACATTTAGTCACTTACTCAATTCTAGAATGCTGGGCTTCCCTGGTGGCTCAGTCGTAAAGAACCTACTTCCTAATGCAGGAGATGTGGATTCAATCCCTGGGTGGGAAGATCCCCTAGAGAAGGAAATGGCAACCCACTTCAATATGCTTGCCTGGGAAATCCCATGGACAGAGGAGCCTGGCAGGCTACACTCCATGGGGTTGCAAAGAGTCAGACACAACTCATTGACTAAACAACATTACCTCTCAATTCTAGAATATATTGAAAGTAGTTTCATAATTGTTTATCTATGCCAGTGTAAAAGCAAATACCATAACTAGAGTTCAAAACATATTTACTGTTCTTTCATTCTAGAATGGATAATCAAAACACTGTATTAAAAAACTGGTTGTTAGATTAGTTTTACCCCCTTGTCAATGTGATTATGCCATTCATTTAAAATGCACTCACTTCTTTATGTTTGTATTCCCTGTTAGAGTTTGAACGCATTCTTGTTGGTATTATCTTATTTTACTAAAGATGGAAAATATAAAAATGGCTCCAAATTTCAAGAAGTGTATATTCCCCATCCCCAGGATACCTTATTTCACATGACTAGCATTCTCTGGAACATAGTTTGGGAGGAGCTTTAAAAGTTTGAAAATGTTCACCCCTTTCATTCCAGAAGACAACCAACTGGCCATCAGCTCAGCCTCCTAGTGACATCAGAGACAAGCCTGGTTGACTATGCTCTTCAGTGTGAATGGGATAATCTATTTAAGCAACTCAATTTAAGCCCATGCTTAATATCAGAGTTCTGAGGAAAATGAATTTTTCCTCTTTAGTAGATTTACAGCTAATCTCTTAGGATACTGGTAAGTGCCATTTGCTATTGTTCAGTGGCTAAGTCCTTTCTGACTCTTTGAGACTCCGTGGACTGCAGCACGCCAGGCTTCCCTGTCCTTCACCATCTCCCAGAGTTTGTTCAAACTCATGTCCATTGAGTCAGTGATGCCATCCAACCATCTCATCCTCTGTCGTCCCCTTCTCCTCCTGCCCTCAATCTTTCCCAGCATCGGGGTCTTTTCCAATGAATTGATCATCAGGTAGCCAAAGTATTGGAGCTTCAGCTTTAGCATCAATCCTTCCAATGAATATTCAGGGTTCATTTCCTTTAGGATTGACTGGTTTGATCTTCTTGCTGTCCAAGTACCACAGTTTGAAAGCATCAAGTCTTCAGTGCTCAGCCTCTTTATGATCCAACTCTCACATCCATACATGACTACTGGAAAAAAACATACAGACCTTTGTTGGCAAAGTGAAGTAACATTAACTTAGCCAAATTTTATAGAATGCTTTAGAGCTTATGAAGCTCATACACTATTTCATTTCATCTTCACAAAAGCTCTGTAAGGTCAGAACTGTTTTATCCTCCACTTGTAGATGAGAAAAGTGAGTCTTAAAATTGCTTTTTACCTTTCTTGATTTCTCTTGTTTTCCCACAGGCAGTGAACAATGAAGTGACAACTCATGTGCTGTCCTTCAAATTCTCGTACTTCTGAATGATCAAATCACTTCTCTTTACTGAAACCACACACTTTCCACCTTCTGGAGAGGTTAGAAAACATACCCTGAGATTTTCTTCTTCTATTTCTTGGAGAAAATCATCGAAACATTCTCTTAGCATTCTACCTTCTCGCTTCATAAACCTTGCCCATCCCAACTTCTCCTTTTTTCTTTTATTCTCTTTCCTTTTTCCTCGTCTTTTGTACATTTTATAAAGTCCTTTGATATACCAAAATTACTGTATTTTCAATGTTAACTATTCACACGTTGCCAACTTCTATTTTGTCAACAATGGGATTTCTAGCCCATAGATTTTTCATGACACAGCTGAAGAAAGTTTCAACGTTTGAGAGATGTTTGGTTTTTCTTTCTCACAGGTTGACTGTTAAATTTGTACTGTACACTTATCAAGGATGCTCTAAATGGTACTAAAGCTGACAGAGAACAAGCAAGGGCTGACAGCTTCACTCCAGTTACAGCTGATTAAAGGCTACTGAGGCCTGAGGGCCCAGTTTCTGAGAAAGGACCACTAAAACTCGAACAATTCCAGCCTGAACATTTTATTCTGGCTATAGTGAAAATGTCTGGATCTTGCGCTGGTAAAAAGGGTAGCCAGTGAAAGTCAGCAGTAGAATAGCAGAGAATATGGGCTTAAATTGAGTTGCTTCTTCTTTACTAGAAGAAAAATGCATAGTTTGGAAAATAAAAGAAATGCACATGCCAGTGTACCAAGCATGCAGGTGTACTATATGCACAAACAGAAAGACTGCGTATAAACTACAGACATGCCGACATGTCTAATGATGCCCCTTAATGATTATTACCAGCTCTTATGATGCTAAGCAATCAGTACCACAAGAATATATAATAATAATAGGTCTTACATTTGCATAGCACCTTTCAATCCCCAAAATGTTGTCACATCTGTTATCTTATTTGATCTTATGCAATAATCGCACAAGCTGAGAAGAGACATCAGTATCCCAATCTTACATATGAGGAAATTAGAGTACCTTAAGTTTAGGTAAGTTACAAGTGATTGCATGACGAAGCTGATCATTAATATAGCTTCCCACCCTTGTTCTTCCTGTAAGTCTAGTGCCTGGATTTGATAATTAGAGGTTTAGACAATTTTTTTTTTTTTTTTGGCAAATATTACCTGCACTGCAGAGACCACTTGCTTATTTTTGTGTTCTGTCAAAAGTGAAAGTGAAAGTGACTCAGTCATGTCCGAGTCTTTGTGACCCCATGGACTATACAGTCCACAGAATTCTCCAGGCCAGAATACTGGAGTGGGTAACTGTTCCCTTCTCCAGGGAATCTTCCCAACCCAGGGATTGAACCCAGGTCTCCCACATTGCAGGCAGACTCTTTAGCAGCTGAGCCACCAGAGAAGCCCAAGAATGCTGGAGTGGGTAGCCTATCCCATCTCCAGTGGATCTGCCTGACCCAGAAATCGAATTGGGATTTCCTGCGTTTAGGCGGATTCTTTACCAGCTGAGCTACAAATAAATTTTCTATTTATGTGTCTTTGACATTCTAAGATTCTAGATTACTTGATGGTAGTGTAGAATCTCAAATCAAAACCACAATGAGCTATACCACTTCACTTGTACTGGATGGTTATAACAAAAATGTGGAAAACAAGTATTGGCAAATTTGTAGACAAATTAGAACCTTCTTCATTACTGGTGAGAATATAAGATGGTGCAGCCAAAAGAGTTGAAGATAGGAATTCATGGAGTTAAGCAGACTCAAAAATATTTCTTTGTTGTATATATCCTTGTGCATGCATGAGAACATGCTCTTTGGGACCCTACTGACTGCAGCCCGCCAGGTCCTCTGTCCATGGGATTCTCCAGGCAAGAATACTGGAGTGGGCTGCAATGCCCTCCTTCAGGAGGGGATCTTCCTGACTCAGGGATCGAACCCACGGGTCAAACTCACGTCTCCTGCATTGCACACAGATTCTTTACCACTGAGCCACTAAGGAAGCCCAGTATATCCTTGTACCTGCTTTGACAACGGGACAATGGAGCCTCTGTTATGTTCTGTGTTTTAATGTTTGTGTTTGATGCTTTACTGTTAATATGAAAATAAAGCCTTTACCATGTGATTCAAAAAAAAAAGAAAATAAGAATTCAAATAGATACTTATACCTCACTGTTCATTGCAACATTACTTATAATATTCCAATGTAAAAATTATTCACAAATTTCCAATTTTTCTACCTTAGAAATATCCTCAGGTAAAGCAAATATCTACATATTCAAATAATGAGCCCAGTTTATCATATGCACTTAAGTGTTTTTCTTATAAATTTTCTTATTTGGGGTGATATAGTTATCCTACCAAATCCCTAACTTATTTGCTAAAATGCTTAAATTTAGTTAATCTAATGGGATCAATCAGGCAAATAATAATTTCATGAACAACATGTGTTGGTTGCCTTATTTTTTCACTTTTAAATAAGTTGCTTTATGTAGCTTGGGAAACCATTTTAATAAAAGCTTTTAACGTTGATTTATATTTTAGTCAATATTTATATTGTTCTGGTAAGTGTGTGTGTTTCTGATCCCCCATGCATTGGGCTGTCACATGAGTTTTCCATGTAGAGAGGTTTCTAATGAATGTAAGGCACTGTCACTTCTCTCCTTGCTCTACTTTCAAGGATTCTGGACAGATTTCACTGCGCTTCCTCACATGCAGGCCAAGCATTTACAGTTTGGAATATCTTGACTACAATCGGCGGTTGTTTTTCAAATACTAAGGTACCTTGTGATTGCATTTATGCACTCAGACCAACATTTAACAGTGAAAATGTGGTTTACTTTAGTTTTTCCCAAATTAATTTTATTTGGTATGGGTCATTGGCCATTTTCTTCTGAAATGTTCATAATTTCCAAATGTTCATACAAGGGTGTGCATTTTCAAATGTTTTTGCTAAAATCATTAAAGGATATTTTTATTTTTTACTACTTTAAGCAGGAGCTTTCCATTACACTATCCCACCACATTTTCCTTTTTAAATATCAGCAATCATTTATTAGTACCTGAGGCCCGATTCTCAAAATAGCTGATAAAAACTCCCCACATAGTAATTAGAAGAGCTTAACTTAATATGGTACTTATAAAACATGTTTGAAAAGAAAAATTATTGCTTGTGGTTTGAGAATAATGCCAACTATAGCTATAATATGTCAAAAAATAAGTTGTGATTTTCCTTTATATTTAACTTTGGCTTTATTATGAAATTTACTTAGAGTGATGTTTCTTAAATTGTGCTTTAATAATATATCCTACAAAATTGTAACTAAGATATGTTAATGTACATACCTGGAAATTCTATTTCAAAATACAAAAGTGAAATCTTGAAAAAACTTTCTCTAAATATGACAAATTCCATAGCTACTTTACTTCAGAATATTATTGCAGTTTTTTTCACAGTTTTCTCAAAGGCAAAAGGTTTCAAAATATCTTTTCAAGTATTCCAGCTTACTAATTTTTAATTTGACTATCTATTCACTTGTTCAATTAATATTTGCCAAATGTCACATTTTGTACCAGATTCTGTGCTCAGCATTTATGTACACAAAAAAGAATAAGATGTGTACAGTGACTTAATGATTTAGTAAGGGATGATGGACATCACCAGACGGTCAACACCAAGATCAGATTGATTATATTCTTTGCAGCCAAAGATGGAGAAACTCTATACAGTCAGCAAAAACAAGACCAGGAGCTGACTGTGGCTCAGATCATGAACTCCTCATTGCCAAATTCAGACTTAAATTGAAGAAAGTAGGGAAAACCACTAGAGCATTCAGGTATGACCTAAATCAAGTCCCTTATGACTATACAGTGGAAGTGACAAATAATTTCAAAGGATTAGATCTGATAGACAGAGTGCCTGAAGAACTATGGATGGAGGCTCATGACATTGTACAGGAGGCAGTAATGAAGATCATCCCCAAGAAAAAGAAATGCAAAAAGGCAAAATGGTTGTCTAAAGAGGCCTTACAAATAGCTGAGAAAAGAAGAGAAGTGAAAGGCAAACAGGAAAAGGAAAGATATACCCATTTGAATGCAGAGTTCCAAAGAATAGCAAGGAGAGATAAGAAAGCCTTCCTCAGTGATCAATGCAAACAAATAGAGGAAAACAATAGAATGGGAAAGACCAGAGATCTCTTCAAGAAAATAAGATATACCAAGGGAACATTTCGTGCAAAGGTAGGCACAATAAAGGACAGAAATGGTATGGACATAAAGAAGTAAAAGGTATTAAGAAGAGGTGGCAAGAATACACAGAAGAACTATACAAAAAAGATCATAATGACCCAGATAACTACGATGGTGTGATCACTCACCTAGGGCCAGACACCCTGGAATGCGAAGTCAAGGGGACCTTAGGAAGCATCACTAAAAACAAAGCTAGTGGAGGTGATGGAATTCCAGTTGAGCTATTTCAAATCCTAAAAGATGATGCTGTGAAAGTGCTGCACTCAATATGCCAGCAAATTTGGAAAACTCAGCAGTGGCCACAGGCCTGGAAAAGGTCAGTTTTCATTCCAATCCCAAAGAAAGGCAATGCCAAAGAGTGCTCAAACTACTGCAAAATTGCACTTTTCTCACACGTTAGCAAAGTAATGCTTAAAATTCTCCAAGCCAGGCTTCAACAGTATGTGAACCATGAACTTCCAGATGTTCAAGCTGGATTTAGAAAAGGCAGAGGAACCAGAGATCAAATTGCCAACATCTGATGGATCATCGAAAAAGCAAGAGAGTTCCAGAAAAACATCTACTTTTGCTTTATTGACTTCGCCAAAGCCTTTGACTGTGTGGATCACAATAAACTGGAAAATCCTGAAAGAGATAGAAACAGCAAACCACCTGACCTGCCTCTTGAGAAATCTGTATGCAGGTCAAGAAGCAATAGTTAGAACTGGACATGGAACAACAGACTGGTTCCAAATAGGAAAAGGAGTACGTCAAGGCTGTATATTGTCACCCTGCTTATTTAACTTATATGCAGAGTACATCATGCAAAATGCCAGGCTGGATGAAGCACAAGCTGGAATCAAGATTGCCGGGAGAAATGTCAATAATCTCAGACATGCAGATGACATGACCATTATGTCAGAAAGCAAAGAACTAAAGAGCCTCTTGATGAAAGTAAAAGGGAAGAGTGAAAAAGTTGGCTTAAAACTCAGCATTTATAAAACTAAGATCATGGCCTCCAATCCCATCACTTCATAGCAAATAGATGGGGAAACAATGGTATCAGTGACAGACTTTATTTTGGGGGGGCTCCAAAATCACTGCAGATGATGACTGCAGCCATGAAATTAAAAGATGCTTGCTCTTTGGAAGAAAAGCTATGATCAAGCTAGACACCATATTAAAAAGCAGAGACATTACTTTACCAACAAAGTTCTGTCCAGTCAAAGCTACGGTTTTTCCAGTAGTCATGTACGGATATGAGAGTTGGACTGTAAAGAATGCTGAGCACCAAGGAATTGATGCTTTTGAACTGTGGTGCTGGAGAAGACTCTTGAGAGTCCCTTGGACTGAAAGGAGATCCAACCACTCCATCCTAAAGGAAATCAGTCCTGAATATTCATTGGAAGGACTGATGCTGAGGCTGAAACTCCAATACTTTGGCCACCTGATGTGAAAAACATCTCATTGGAAAAGATCTGATGCTGGGAAAGATTGAAGGTGGGAGGAGAAGTGGAAGACAGAGGATGAGATGGTTAGACTTCAGTCCATGGAGTTGCAAAGAGTCTGACACAACTGAGCGACTGAACTGAACTGAAATGAATGCTAGCTAATCGCTGCAGACAGTGACTACAGCCATGAAACTAATAGATACTTGCTCCTTAAAGGGAAACCTATAACAAACCTAGACAGCATATTAAAAACCAAAGAAAATGCTTTGCTGACAGAGGTCTGTATAGTCAAAGCTATGATTTTTCCAGTAGATAAAACGCATATTCCAATGCATATGAATATGAGCAAAGTTTGGGAGATAGTGAAGGACAGGGAAGCCTGGCATGCTGCAGTCCATGGAATCACAAAGAGTTGGACACAACTCAGAGACTGAACAACAACAACACTGCTAGATAAAGGGCTTCCCTGGTGGCTAAGTGGTAAAGCTTCTGCCTGCCAATGCAGGAGATGTGGGTTCAATCCCTGGGTTGGGAAGATGCCCTTGAGAAGGAAATCGCAACACACTTCAGTATTCTTGCCTGGGAAATCCCATGGACAAAGGAGCCTGGCAGGTTACAGTCCATGGGGTCACAAAAGAGTCAGACACGACTGAGCATGAACATACTCATACACTGAGCTATGAGCTGGCTAATGTTCTGGGATGTGGACTTTGATAGTAGCAACATGTTTTATGGGGTCAAAGAATTGATTCCTCTCAGAGGGTCATGGAGAGAGTTTCCTTAAGAAGGTAATGGTAAGATGTGTCTTATCAGACTGAATAGTGTTCTCACCAAGCCAGGTGGAAGAGAAGTGAATTTTGACTGAAGGGTCTGGAATGAATAAAGGCCCAGAAAAGTGGAAGCTCCTGAGGTATTCCGTGAATATATGCAAATTGATATGTTAGGAACACAAGAAGCTGTAGGAACAAGGGTAGGACACAAGACTGGAAATCTAGCGTGGGGGTGGTTCAAGGAGAATATGCATAGGTTTACAGATGAAGATAAATTTGGGAGTTCTCCTTCAGCTCTTTTCACCCATTATATATACTGACCAAACAAGAAAGCCTCAAGGATAGATATATTCACCCCAGAGGAAGTTGTTATAGGTCCGAAAGAGGGAAGCTGTGGCTCTTTACTGAAGAGACAAAGTATTTTCTCGTTCTTTTTTTTCTTCTTCTGCCAAAACTGAGTCTAAGCTGGGAAAGGGGGTGAAGCAGAGGAGGGTGAACAAGAGAGAGTAGATGGGGATTAAGGCAGTTCCCTAGGGGATGAACAAGGGGCAAAGGAACCCAGCACCTGGACCAAACTGCACAGCATCTGATCACAAGGCTTGTGAAATTTGCCTAACCTTTTGGAGGTTGCATGTCCTTTTTCTGAATGAAGAGAGTCGACTTGGCAATATTGGACGTCCTTCTGGATAAAATATTTTATGACTCTAAGACTTAGGATTATGGAAAGAGCACTGGATATCTGAAAGATAAATTTCCATCACAGTTTTACTTTAATCAACTTCATATCCTTGAGTATCTTCATCCAGTTTTAATATTTATAAGTTAATAATAGCTGTATCTATATACAAGTGCTATGTATACTTGAAAATACACATGGAGAATTTCACAGGATATACAAATGCTGATGTTTCTCTTTTTATAGCTGGGTTTAACAAAGTGTAAAATCAGTGTGAAGCTATGCACCCTATTAGATCCAGTTCCACCAAAATCTTTGGGAAGCTGAAGGCAAAATGGATCAAGATTCCTGGACGGTGAATCGGCTTCTTACTGGAAAGGCTCCACCAAAAGTCATCGCGAAAGAACCAGGTAAAAGATAGCTCTGCCTCCCTAACAGAGCTCCCCTCGTGAACAGTCCGTATCACACATATGATCATGCTGCTGCTGCTGCTGCTGCCATTTAGTCATTAAGTCATGTCCGACTCTTTGTGACCCCATGGACTGTAGCCCGCCAGGCTCCTTTGTCCATGGGATTTCCCAGGCAAGAATACTAGAGTGGGTTGCCATTTCCTCCTTCAGGGAATCTTCTCAATCCAGGGATTGAACCCACATCTCTTGCATCTCCTCCATTAGTAGGTGGGTTCTTTACCAGCTGAGCCACAAGGGAAGCCCCACATTCAACTATAGCCAGGCCCGTAAGCTCTGACCATTTCAATTAATAACTCTATGGTCAGAATCTCTTACTTTAGAAACGATTTTCTGTCGTAACTGAACCAACCACTATTTAGGGTCACCTGCTAGTCTCATACAAACTGACTAGGAATTTCATCAAGGACAGAGCAAGAATCAGGCTAGGCACTGTGACAGACACAGCTATAATGAGCCATTTATTATTTGGTTTTGGCTCCTTAACAACAGAGAAATGTAGTCCTCATTGTTTCCACTATGTAGATGAGAGAATGTTGAGTTCCAATAAAAGGATGACTTTTTTTTTTCCAAGGCATCAAACTAGCACCCCACTCCAGTACTCTTGCCTGGAAAACCCCATGGACGGAGGAGCCTGGTAGGCTACAGTCCATGGGGTCACTAGGAGTCGGACACGACTGAGAGACTTCACTTTCACTTTTCCCTTTCGTGCACTGGAGAAGGAAATGGCAACCCACTCCAGTATTCTTGCCTGGAGAATCCCAGGGATGGCGGGGCCTGGTGGGCTGCCGTCTATGGGGTCGCACAGACTCAGACACTACTGAAGCGACTTAGCAGCAGCAGCAGCAAACTAGCACTGTCTTTGGAGACTTTGGATCTCATCCTATGTGATGAGAAAGACAAAAGGTAGGCAGGTGCATGTGTGTGAGAGTGTGTATCTGTTTGTAACTTATTGAATGACAAATATATAGCAACATCTTTTGGTTACATGAGGTGAATGTAGATTGAATAAGCATAAATGCCTACCTTTGCTCATAAGTCAAAAAGCTGTTTGTCAGCTTTGCAAAGCTCTTCTCGCTCTCATAGAATTCCATTGAGGATGGAACCCATTTGTCAGAAATCTACACATAAACGTCACTTACACTGATCATGTCCATAAGCTGGATGTGCAAACCAAAGTGGGAAATATCATTTTAAAAGAGAAAGCAATGCATGCTTGTTTTGCAAATTGTTTTTGAAGTATTCTAAATGAAGGATCCTCCTTTCTCCTAATAATGATTTCTCACCCAGTCGCTAAGTGCAAGCCTACACGTCTACTTACTGTCTACTCGTCTTTCTTTCCAGTAATCTGGATTTATGGCGCATCTACCTTTCTCCTTCATCTGCAAGGTCCTAGGACATTCAGGTAGCCAATCTGTCCTTAAATATGTCTCTGAGGAAATGGTGCTAATTAGTATTGGAATTTACAGCCTTCCATTTTATTGACTTGTCCTACTTTCTTCGATAATTAACTAATGAGTAAAGTAATGAGCTATGTTAGTCAGTCATGCTGTTCAATTAAACGGCAAATCAATTATTGAAAATAGTTTCGGACAGCTCTAATGTTGGCATGATGTGTGCGTGTATGTGTGTGTGCATACTGAATGCAAGTGTAATTATGTCCTAGATATTACAAAGTCAGTCTATGTGAGGGAATTATGACTGAAAAGGCCCTTCCTGACTGCAATGCAAAGAGGATCCAATGCCAAATACAGATACATCATTATGTATCTATGTTCTTTCTACAGTGAGCAATTTTTACTTAACTAAGACATCACAGCTTCCTTGACTTGTGTGAAATACACCACCAAGCAGTGTCTTATGGATGAGTAATGAGAGATGGCAGAGAAGCAGGAATCAACTTTTTCACTTTAAAAAAGTGTCAAGGGCAATATGGTTGAAGTGGAAAATAGGTCTAGTTGTGGTTTAACTTTTTAATCTCAGGTCATTCATCTTAGATATTTTCCCACTCTTCTTTAATTATATTGGGAACATCTTTGTGAAATGTTTGTCTAAAATACAACATATAAAATTTATTGGGCATGAAAATGTAATTCAATGTCATGGTAGAATGGGAAGAGAACAGGTACACGCACACACACATGCACACACACACACGCACACACAGACCTGGTAAACTAAAAGCCAATTTAGCAAAA
Organism: Okapia johnstoni; assembly: GCA_024291935.2. Lineage (NCBI taxonomy): Eukaryota > Metazoa > Chordata > Mammalia > Artiodactyla > Giraffidae > Okapia > Okapia johnstoni. The sequence goes on along the minus strand of CM044306.1, from coordinate 139,387,228 downwards.
TGCAAAGAGCCTTTGTACATCTCTGGCCTTGAAGCTTTCCTTGAAGACAGGTAAACTGATAGTCAGCTCCTCACCAACCATGCTGCCACTTTGTACTCAGTAGGACCCTGTGGGGTCTTCCCAGGATAGGCCCCTCCCCCATATCCTCTGCTTTAATTCCTCTCTGAAGTGCCTAAATAATAGTATCTGATGCACATTTCCTGAGTTGTTCTACAGATGCCAATATGCCCACCTAATGGAAGAAATCAACAACTTGACGACTAAGAGTGCTGTATTCCCAGTCCTACTCAAGCCTGAGAGTTGATGGTGTTAACCCCTGTGACATCACCCGTTATGTCACCATCAACTGATCAGAGAATTACGCGTGAGCTGATCACCTATCCTGGGACTCCCCTCCCTTACCTGGCCTCTAAAAACACTTTGCTGAAACCCTTCAAGGAGTTCAGGGTTTCTGAGCAGGAGCCACCCATGACCCTTAACTGGCACCTTACAATAAATGCTGCATTTTCCTTTACCACAACCTGGGGTCAAGAGATTGGCTTTCACATAGTGGGCCAGTGGACCCAACTTTTGGTCCAGTAACAATTTATGATCTTTTCTGCTTTCAGTTTCTTGCTCAGTGTCTTCAGATATGCCTGTCACACACACACACACACACACACACACACACACATCTTCTCTTTGCATTACCTTGCACTGGTAATTTAGTGTATGTTTTAGATAGAGCACCCTATAGACTTTCCACCTGTTTTTAATCTGTGGTATCTAATATTTTTTGGCATACATTACAGGTTAAGTCTAGTGCTTTTTTTACAGCATGGCATACCTGAGCTCATAATTCTTCAAAGATTACAGTTACAACACCAAGGACTATTCAAACGCATAATAACCCATCACTAATTTTTTTTTAAAGAATCTTTAATTTGAGATCTGCTCCATTCTCATTTCATCTTCATGACAGCCTGTTTCCAACAAGACAGTAAAATAATTATTATATTTTCCTTTAATATAGCTTTTAAAGGTTGTCATTTTAAGGAACTTAGATTCTTAAGAATATCTTCTTTCAGAGAAAACTGGAATAAAGCTTTAAATGGTAAGGTTTTTGTTAGCATGGGAGAATGCAATTCGCACTTTCAAAATATCCCCAAATTCTTTAAAGGTGTAAATATTGCTTTTATCCCCTAAAGTACAGTTTAAAATCTTAAGCTTCAAAAATGATTAAGCTTTATTATAGAAACAACAAAGCAAAGCAAATCAAAGCCAGGTCAAAAAAGGCAACAGCAAGTTTTCATTTCCAAACAGTTTTAATGCTGTGTTTGTGTTCTTGCCTGAAAAGAGGCAAGGAACACAAACATTCCCATATGAATCAAATTAGAATTTACATATGAATTACATTAGAAATATGAGCTCCATCAAGGAATAATTAGCACTGTCCTGGGTTATGCGAAGGCGAATGAAATTAAATAAGAACAATTTCAAAGGCAAGTTTTGTTTTGCTTCTTCAACTAAGCTGGTTTAATCAGTTATAATGACTGAAATAAATCCACTCCATCTAAAGTAATGCACAGCCTACCATATTGTGTGAAATGCCATTAGTGACTTAGTAAATCATAAAGTCAATGAGAGGACATCACTCGTGAGTCTCCGACATGGTTATTCTATGCTTGATGCCAAATGTGGATGTGGGAGAACTTGATCCAATAGGAAAGCACAGTGAAGGCTAATGTTACAAAATATTCCGGGAAGACATCATCACAAAAGTCAAAGGGGACCGCCAGCATCACATCTTACCTGTTTTGCATCATATTTGTTGATGTTGATACTGCAATTGTTAGATTATGCTCATAGAGGACAGAGACAGAAATTTCTACAAAATGGTAGTGCTACTAAAGAAATAGAAAAAATGTAATAGCAACTGGTATCAGCTGGGTGACACAGACACACTTCAGCCACTAAACAGGGCTATGGTTTATGAGTGTCTTCTCTAATGAGCTAAACTGCAGTGACCATAAAACTGAAATATAATTATGACATTAAAGATGCCTATATTTGAACTTAATTATTAATTAATTTAATGAGAGGAGAGGAGGTTGTAAAATTGCTAATTAAATGGTTCTGTAAAACTGCAGACGGTGGAGGATTTACCAAATGATGAATCCCACAACAGTATTTTTGCTATATCAGTATCCTATTAACATACAGTATGTCACAGGAGCTAGTTAGAAGGTGGTTGTTAAGTTGATGTGCAGGTGTGCAGGGTGGCATGACCTCAAATTCCAAATGACAGCAACCTTGAGGGTACTTCAGCCCTTCCATGTAGAGTAGATACTGGAGTCGGTTAAATGAACTGGGTAGGTCAGGGCACAGTTCTTCTGACTGCAGTTACATGGAGACAAAATGTTTTGTTTTCTGTTTTTTTTGGTTGAGCCTCTGTCTTAGATCTTTTCTCCTGGTGGTTGGAGTGTCAAGGTTAACTTGCTTTGTATTAACCAAAACTGTGGGGTTGCAAGAAGTCTAAATATTAATCTACTTTAAAAGCAAGACAACATTTCATATTACATATTTATGGGAATGCAATTCAATTGAGATGTCAATTCTTGGCAATTCACATACTGGAACAAACAAACATGGAATTTAGCATGAGATAGATGTAGGCTCAAATTCTGGTTCTAACCCATATTAGCGACATGATCTTGGGAAAGCAAGCACACTTCTCTGGGTCTCTCAGTTTCTTTATCAGTAAAATGAGATTGAATATTCCTAAAACCATAGGACTGTCAAGAGGATTATATTAATAAAATCTGTAATGAAACTCACTCAGTGCTTACCCATAGAAGGTGCTTAAAATGAGAAATAAGTAAAGCAAAACTCTATATACTGAACTAGAATTTGAGAGATGCTCACCCCACATCATGGTGTGAGACAGTATTTAACTTCAGCACACAGGAAGTAGTGTTCAACTAATGTCAGGTTTTAAACAAAGAGTCATCAGGAGAATAATGTCCCTATTCATTGTTCAGTCTCATTCAAAGAATTTTTACTGAAGGATTTTCACCCTACTGAAGTCAAATTTGAATTGGAAAAAAAATCTTTAATGGCACACTTCAAAGATAACTAAGTAAAATGCAAGGTAACTGAAAACATAGTATGCTAATTGCTCATATAAGCTTAAAGTTATCCTTATCAATTTGCAAAGTAAACATATTTTCTTATCATGAAAAGATAATTCAAATTGATTCAAATTAAGTGCAGGACATTGTTTGAATTACTTAAGTAAACCCAAAGCCCTCGTTCTTTTCTTCTTATTGTACAAACAAACAAGCATTTTTCATTAACAAGGGAAATGATTGTCCCTTTTGGCACTTAGAATAAATGTTCATTACACTGACATTCCCATTCTCCCAATACCTAGTCAACATGAACTTCAGTTCTTTTAAAAACCAGTGACGATTATAAATATAAGAATATTCAATGAGTTTAGACTGAATCTACCTAGGAATGAAGGCAAATCTTTTTATTTGCTAACAAAATGAATAATCAAAAATGCTATTGATTATATTAGGTTGGTAAAATTCATAAGCCGCCTTGAAAAACTTGGGCTTACTAAAATCCATTTATGGATGAAATCTTAACTGTAGACATTTCATGCTGAGCATGTCTTTGAGGTGTGCTTATGATTGCATGATATCTTGACTTCTAGAGTGGACTTATGATTAGAATGAAGGACTGAAAAGGTTAATTAACTAATCTTAGATTATAAACTTTCAAACTAATTGAACAGGGGAAATAATTCATCAACAAATTCCCTGATTGGTATCGTACAGCACAAGATGATATGGTATGTTGTAAAAATATAGCTGAACAATGTCACAGTAAGAACTTCAGAGGTGAGAAAGAGCCTTTTTCTTAAGTTTAAAATAAGTGAAAGGATTTATGGTGACAAAAATCAGTGAATTAGTAGCAAGAATATGATTAGAGAAAAATATTATTTGTAAGTAGATCTAAAAGTAATTTCCAAGAAAGGTTAAACTATCAGTCTTGTCAAAGCAGATCATCAATTCACCCTCACTTTTAATCCGCTCTGTATACAGAATTTTCTCGGAGATTTTATGTTTTTAATATTGTTTTAAAATAGCTGAAGTAGTAACAAAAATACCATTGTGATATTTTTATTGGATATTGTTACCTGTGTAGATTAATTACAGGGAATCGTTTATGTTATAATGTAGTTTTACATCATAAGATGAAATAGATGCTCTATTTACTCAATAATTCTAAAAGTTTTCAGTTATAGTTTTTTATATAGAAATTGCATATTTTTGCTATATTTGTACCAAAACACTTCATATTTTTGCTACTATTACAAATTGAGCCTTTTCATCCATTATGTTAATACTTCTTTTCCAGCTTTGTTGAGGTATAATTGATAAATAACGTGCATGTTTAACATACTTGATGAGTCTTCCCAGGTGCTGCGATGGTAAAGAATCCACCCACCAGCGCAGGAGAGGGGGGTTTGATCCCTGGGTGGGGAAGATCCCTCGAAGTAGGAAATGGCAACCCGCTCTGCTATTCTTGCCTGGAGAATCCCATGGACAGTGAAGTCTGACGGGCTACAGTCCATGGGGTCGCAGAGAGTCAGACACGACAGACTGAGAGCACACAGCACAAGGTCCATGACTTGATGGTTTGATGTACATATACATTGTGAAATGATTACCAAAATCAGGTGAATTAACACATGCCTCACATCACAAAGTTACCTGAATCCTTAAGATCCCCTCTCCTGGCAGATTTCAAGTTTACAATACTCCATTATTAACTATAGCCACCATGCTTTGCATTTGATCAGTGTCTCCACACTTACTTCACCCCAGCACTTGTCAACCACAATTCTGCTCTCTGAGTTCAACTTTTTTGAGTTTCTACAGACAGACGAGATCATACAGTATTTTTCTTTCTCTTCCTGGCTCATTTCACTTAGTGTAATGCCCTTTAGGTTCACACATGTTATCACAAATGGCAGGGTTTCTTTTTCATGGTTGAATAATAGTCAATTGTATTTTATTTAGGCCTTCCCTGGTGGCTCAGATGGTAAAGAATCTGCCTGAAATGCAGGAGACTCAGGTTCGATCCCTTTGTTGGAAAGTTCCCCTGGAGAAGGGTATGGCAACCCACTCCTATATTCTGTGCCTGGAAAACCCCATGGACAGAGGAGCCTGGTGGGCTACAGTTCATGGGGTAGCAAACAGTCAGATGCAACTGAGTGATTAACATTTCACTTCACTTCTTATTTTCTTTATTCATTACATTTTTCAACTATCAGTTTTATAATAAGAAGGTTATTGAGTTTTCAAAGTAACTTTTTGCTAACTTTATTAGATTTTTTTGTTTCTCAATTGCCTCTATTGGGTTTTCTGCCTGCATAAAATAATCTTAATATTTCCTCTATCTTTTCATTTTATATGCCATTTATTTCCCTTCTGTAATTGCCTTATCTAGTACCACCAAATGTTGTTATTTTTTAACTGTAAGATGTGACAGTAGACATTTTTACTTTCTAACAATTGAACATTAAACTTCAACTACATCAAAGTCATGTTAGACACTTTGAGGAGAGTCAAAGGATACCTTGTGATATCTGGATTCTGTTATTAGACATTTTGTTGCTAAGAGAGTTAAAAGTTAATAATTATTAATTAAAAGCTCTAGGTGAAATAAAAATAAAATACTGTCAAAGTTTACATAAAACAGAGATTTTTGTTCTAAGTAGGTAAGTTTATATAGCACCAGTGCAGTAATACTGAGTACTTAATGGTAGCATTTGAAGTCAAGAGGTCATATTGATCAAAGACTTAGAGATGGAATTGCTCATAGGCATAGTAGGAATGGCTGTTTATGATAATGAAAAGGCTGGCTAACTGCAGATTCGATGCTGAGTGTGGACACACATCAACTCATCATAGTTACAAGTTAGCAAATATCTTCTTCCTCTGTGTATACAGCATTTAGTCCTCGACTTTGTAACTTGGCTGGTTCCTATCTAGGTTTTCATGATTAATAACATTTATTCATCTTATGTACTTTCTGTCTTTTTTTCTCTGATGAGGGAAGAATATGGAACTAAGATAAAACCTCACTTCCTTGATATCCATGTTACTGCTGGAAGAAGAAACTGCATTTTTAGAACAGAGGACTTGTTGAAATAAGAGCAACAAAATAACGTAAGAGAAATTCTTCAGCTGAAATAAAAGAAATTAGTTCATTGAGTAAAGTAAGCATGATTAACATAATTGTACATTCAGAAGTAATAGGCTGGTGAGGGTAGGAATGAGAAGTATAGTGTGTTAGGACCTATACTTAATGTGCAGTGAAATGGACATAGTAGCAGAAAAGGAATTTCAGACTTCTAAACTCAGCATTGTTACTGACCAGTTGATTGAACAAAATCAAGTTAGTCAATTTCTATAAGTACTCCATATCTTACAAACTTAAGGAAACAGCTCTAATCTACCCTTTATTTAAAATAAAAGTAAAATCAAGAAAGTCTGTATTAAATATGTTACCAATAAATCATAAAAACTTAACCACAACAACAGATTTTCTGGGTTCTAACACATGTTGGTCTTTATCTATGGCCCACTGCCATTTAGGAAGAGAGAGTTATTTTTAAAAGCTATAATTTTTTAAAAAGGACACATGGGAACTTAATTCATTCTTCCACAAATGAAAAAGCCAAACATCTGGTATACCAAATGGAGCGGGAGCAGAAAATGGGCTATTTTGGGACGCCATCTTTTAACAGGGCAGGTGTATATTGATAATCATTTGGCTAGAAAAATTCTCTGCCAAGCCTGGCTCCAGACTTCTGCTTTGAAGGAATTGTAGATAATTGAGACTAGGTTTATAAAAGCTTTGCTCTCCATTCCTAATTATGACATAAATTTGCTGTGTACTGGGCTGTTTTACATTTATGGTTGCGCATTTGTGATCTGAGAAGTGTTAAATCTGCTTCGCTTTATGAGCACTTGATCCATCGAAAGTTAAAAGTTGTGTTGGGGAGGTGATGAAATACCCCATAACATGGGCCCATAAAGAGAAGACAGTTCTTCCTACGTAAAAGAGGACAGTCAAGAAGGAGTTGACCAACTGCTGAACCAAGAAACAAATGAAAGGAAGTTGGGGCTGTGAGATTATTCATGGCCCTGCCTTGCACAGTCTTAAGAAAGTAGAATATCAGTAAGTAGTGTGAGCTGAAAAGAAATGACACCTTGTCCATCTCTCATTCACAAATTCATCAAATAACATTAGTGTTCTTATAAAAACGTCAAATGTACAGAGGTATTTGAGATGGTGGTACTTTAAAAACTTTATTGGCTATTTAATAGGGTTTATCTTAAAAATAAATGTGAAAAAATATAATTAATTTCAATAAAATAATAGCAACAAATTAAAGAGTATTAAAATGGTATTCCCCCAATAGTTCTGTGATAAAAATTGTTTAGGAAATTATTGACAGTAACAATTCTAAGGATCTTTGGTACCTTGATGTGCATTATGAATCTCCAAGAGAACAAAAATTTAATGCTATATTTTCCAAAGGTATTTTATAACAGAGCCCTTTTATAATGACACAAAACAAAACAAAGGCTCTAAGGCTCTTTCTAGCTCCAAGATTCTTTTCCATGAAATCTCTTTATTCAAAGAAACTTTTGAGGTACACTTCTTTATGGAGTTTCACGTAAGAAGTTGCTGGTGGACACAAAGGAATCTTAAGTTATCGTCCTCAAGACTCTGACAATCTATGGAGAATGGAGGATGACTAGAAAGTAATATCAGGAAGCTAGCCAGCTAAGTCGCTTCAGTCGTGTCCAACTCTGTGCGACCCCATAGATGGCAGCCCACCTGGCTCCCCCGTCCCTGGGATTCTCCAGGCAAGAAAACTGGAGTGGGTTGCCATTTCCTTCTCCAATGCGTGAAAGTGAAGTCACTCAGTCGTGTCCAACTCTTTGGAACCCCATGGACTGCAGCCTACCAGGCTCCTCCGACCATGGGATTTTCCAGGCAAGGCACTTATTTTTGTCTTAAAAAAAACTTCTATATTTCCAGACTACTGTCTGGCACATAGCAGGCATTTAGTAAATGTTGAACGGATGGGTGACAGTAAGGTCGTGAAAGCGTTTGAATGGTAAATTACTGCAGTGCATAGGGAGGTTGGGTTACTTGAACAGAGAATGGAGAGCAATCTCTATTTTTCAGAAAGGATTGTATGTAAGCAGTCTTATATCTTGGCAATGAAGTATTCAAATTAGACCAGCACGAAGCTAATATAAGGATGCTTTAAATAAAATTTACATATTTTATTATCCACAATATGCAATTATAATTAACATTATAAAAATTCTCCACAAATGAATGGCTTTTCATTTTTCACAGAAAGCCTCAGAATTATGAGTTTATTCTATTTTTCAAAGACCTCCAAGTGACAAAGTTACCTTATCTCTCTTATAAAAGATGCTGTATGACATGGGTATATCTAGGGACTTTGCAGTAAAGTAGAACTGGATTCAAATCTTAACTCTCCTACTTGTTATATCATTTCTCTTACATTAATTTTATTCACTAAGCTATTTTAAGCACCAATCTACCAGGGAATTCATCCTAAATAAAAACCTAAAACTGGTTTTAATGTGTTCAGTTCATTTCAGTCACTCAGTTGTGTCTGACACTTTGCAACCCCATGGACTGCAGCACTCCAGGCCTCCCTGTCCATCACCAACTCCTGCAGCCTACTCAAGCTCATGTCCATCGCGTCAGTGATGCCATCCAACCATCTCATCTTCTGCCGTCCCCTTCTCCCGTGTCCTGTGAATCTATTTCCTCTTATTGTGTCATCTTCTGCCGTCCCCTTCTCCTCCCGTGTCCTGCGAATCTATTTCCTCTTACTGTGTCATCTTCTGCCATCCCCTTCTCCTCCCGTGTCCTGTAAATCTATTTCCTCTTACTGTGTCATCTTCTGCCGTCCCCTTCTCCTCCTGTGTCCTGTGAATCTATTTCCTCTTACTGTGTCGTCAGTGAAGAGGTGCTATGTGCTAAGTTGCTTCAGTTGTATCCGACTCTATGCGACCCCATGAACTGTCGCCCACCAGGCTCCTCTGTCCAGTGGGATTCTCCAGGCAAGAATACCGGAATGAGTTGCCATGGCCTCCTCCAGGGGATCTTCCTGACCCAGGGAGTGAACCCACTAAGTCCCTTATGTCTCCTGCATTGGCAAACCGGTTCTTTACCTCCAGCGCCACCTGGGAAGCCCCAGTGAAGAAGAGCTAGTTCCTATTCTCTCTATTTAAGTACTTTAGCATATCCATGTTTTATATATTTTCCAGTTCTTCCTTTGTATCTTTAGTCATCATTTGTATTTGTGGTATTTTTCTCTGTTCATTTGTTTTCTCCTAGAATATTCATATCTTAACTTTGATCACTTCAGTGAATTCTTAGGTATAGCATACAAGGTGGCATAGGTCAAAGGCTCACAGAAGGATCCAAGTTTATATTTATATGTGTACAACCAAAAAACATAATAATCACAACTGAGGGGAACAATGGCAAGCAAATGTAGAGACAGAAATGAGATCCAAGCAAAAGTAAACTAAGTAAATTATTCATAATACACCCAGCTGTTGTAGAAGCACCTTAAGCAGACTAATCCACCAGGCACAGACTTAGATAACAAATCATATTCTTAGTAAGATATCCCCAAATTAGATTTGCATCTAACACACTGAGTAAATATGAAAAGACTGCCAAGTCTCCCAAGCAATCTCATATATTTACATTCTCTGTACTTGACAATAATAAAGGAGAAAATAGGAGATATTTCAGTCATCAAGAGGAAATACAGATCATGCAGAAAGAAAGAGAAGGGGATGTTTCGAGGCTATAAAACATCGGTCATATAAAATAAATAATATATAATATTTACTGAGTGCTTATTATATGTCACATAGTCTGTCTAATTCTTTCTACTTATGATATTATTACAGACTCTCAGCAACTTGATTATTGCTGTTGCTGTTCAGTTGCTAAGTTGTGTCTGACTCTTTGTGACCCCACAGACTCCTCTGCTCTTCACTGTCTCCCGGAGTTTACTCAAATTCATGTCCATTGAGTGGATGATGCCATCCAACCGTCTTATTCTCTATCGCCCCCTTTTCCTCCTGCCCTCAGTCTTTCCCAGCATCAGGGTCTTTTTCAACGAGTTGGTTGTTTGCATCAGGTGGCCAAAGTATTGGAGCTTCAGCTTCAGCATCAGGCCTTCCAATGAATATTCAGGCCTGATTTCCTTTAGGATTGACTGGTTTGATCTCCTTTGCTGCCCAAGGGACTCTCAAGAGTTTTATCCATTAGGCAGATCATTATTAACTGTATTTTCACATTTCCAAGATGAACGTTAGTAAGTAGCTTGCCTGAGATTCTTGGACTAGTGAGTGAGTGAACAGAGATCTGCAGTAGGACCGTCTAATTAGAAGTAACCACTCTGATAGTCACATTTTCTTTTTTTAAATTCTAAGAGTAATTATTTATATCGAACTTTGAGCAAGAAAGTTTAGAGAAAGATCTGTTCGAAGAGGAATGTTAAAGAAACATACCCAGGTGGGTTTTTCTCAATATCTACTTAGAATATAAAAACCAATCAGAGTCAAATTTGTATAGCTGGTACATGATTCAAGTCAAGGAGCCTAGTGCTCCTTGACTTGTGGCTGCATCACTCCAGTCTCTGGCACACTGTCTCCTCCTCTGCCTTCTGTTAATTTGCCCTCTCTCTCACCCTCATTAGGACATTTGTCATGGGATCTAGAACCCTCGCAGATAATCCAGGATAAATCTGCCACACAAAATCCTTGACTTAATCATATCTTTTGTCATATAGGGTGATATTTAATTCTTCACTATATCAAGTAAAATTATATCAAGTAGTTGTATTAGTCAAGGTCTTTACTATATCAAGTAAAATTATATCAAGTAGTTGTATTAGTCAAGGTCTCCAGGGAAATCAGGAAAATGGAACCAAGAGGATCAGTCAGTTCAGTCGCTCAGTCGTGTCCGACTCTTTGCGACCCCATGAAGTGCAGCACACCAGGCCTCTCTGTCCATCACCAACTCCCGGAGTCTACACAAACCCATGTCCATCGAGTCAGTGATGCCGTCCAACCATCTCATCCTCTGTCGTCCCCTTCTCCTCCTGCCCCCAATCCTACCCAGCATTAGGGTCTTTTCCAATGAGTCAACTCTTCACATGAGGTGGCCAAAGTATTGGAGTTTCAGCTTCAACATCAGACCTTCCAATGAACACCCAGGACTGATCTCGTTTAGGATGGACTGGTTGGACCTCCTTGCAGTCCAAGGGACTCTCAAGAGTCTTCTCCAACACCACAGTCTTAAAGCATCAATTCTGCGGCGCTCAGCTTTCTTCACCGTCCAACTCTCACATCCATACATGACCACTGGAAAAACCATAGCCTTGACTAGACAGACTTTTGTTGACAAAGTAATGTCTCTGCTTTTAAATATGCTATCTAGGTTGGCCATAACCTTCCTTCCAAGGAGTAAGCGTCTTTTAATTTCATGGCTGCAATCACCATCAGCAGTGATTCTGGAGCCCAAAAATATAAAGTCTGACACTGTTTCCACTGTTTCCCCATCTATTTCCCATGAAGTGATGGGACCAGATGCCATGATCTTAGTTTTCTGAACATTGAGCTTTAAGCCAACTTTTTCACTCTCCTCTTTCACTTTCATGAAGAGGCTCTTTAGTTCTTCTTCACTTTCTGCCATAAGGGTGGTGTCATCTGCATATCTGAGGTTATTGATATTTATATATATACAAACTTCCATATTTAGTTTCCAGACTTTTGTGTTTTACCAAATTTGGAGGATCCTTCATCCAGTATATTTTGAAAACAATTCACGAGAGAAGCATGCACTGCTTTTTCTTTTAAAATGGTGCTCCCCCCTTTAGTTTATACTCAGTTTATGGACACAATCAGAGTAAATGCCATGCATCTGCAGGTTTCTTATAAATGGATTCCATCTTCAATGTAATTCTACTGGAGGGAGAAGCAGTTTTCAAAGCTGGCAAATGGTTCTGTTTGACGTCTGAGAAAAAGGCAGCCATTTATGCTTATTCAAGCCACACTGACATCATGGACCAAAAGATGTTGCTATACATTCATCACAGATATGCACACACACTCACACACATACGTGCATGTGTGCACGTACACAAACATGCACCTGCCTACATCTTGTCTTTCTCATTACATAGAACGTGACTTTATACAGATTGATAGATTGTTAAGGTTGAAGGGAAGACACTGATAATACCACTTTTGTTTTTATACTGAGAAATTTGAGTTTCCCAGAGTTTAATCATTTGCCTCAAATTGCACAACTTGTTTGTAGCAAAGCCAAAATTTTATTTTAGTACAATTGTCTCCATATAGAGGACTTGAAATACTTCTTTTATTTCTTTTCCATCATTTTCCCTTTAACAACCCCTAAATTGATAGCTGAATTTGCAAATGCACTCTGGCATATGAAACATGATGCTCTCTCATAGCAAAGAGCTACCAATACTGCTCTCCCACCAACTGAAATAAGAGATGCAATATCATGTAATTTCTACTTGAGAAATGGTTAGGAAATTTGTGGGTTCTCATTAAACTCCTTATGGTATTTTGTGGGAAGGGAAACATCTTCAAAATTATATTTTACAATTTAATACATGCTTTGGAGGAGAGCATAATTCAGATCATTTAAACTATGTAGCTCTATTTTTGGAACCACCCAGCTATAGAGGCTGTGATCTTAAAACATGATCCTCCACTTAAATAGATAGTGGAGGAAGGGACTGGTTGGTTGAGTTTTGAACCCATTCAAGTTCTGACACTGCAACACTAGAAACAGGTGTGTGGTGTGAATGGGGCACCTGCATTCAGGACCCAATGGGTCTTAGGGCAATAGGTAACTACAGGTGGGTGAGGTGTGGACAAGAAGAATGGAATATTACGGAAAGAATGGAGAATTGTGTTTGATTTCACTGCTCAATGTTTATAACTTTTTTCTATACATACATATATGTATTTTAAGCTCCCTTTTTAAAAACACCCTCCTCCCTTGTAAACTTTATATGCCTCCATATACCATGGATTCTTCTACCAGAGAAGGAACACAGGCTGAGGGAGATTGACAGCAGGAAAATAAGCCATGTACACCCATCTAGTATCAATGCGAAAACATGGTCTAAAGGTAACAAACATCTATAATGTTTCCCATTTCAGATTAGCCCTATAAATCTCTAAATCAAAGTGGGGAAACCGTTGAAACTAGAAACCATTCAGCATTTGAACTTATTACTTTCCTATTGTCTGTTTTTAATATTATTTCAAGATGAAATCCTGACAGATTCTCTCTTCTTGCCTCAACTTACTATAGTTTATTTATTCAACAAATGCATACTGAATCATTTTCAGTCTGGGTGACATATGATTGGGGGCAGAACACAGAACAAGAAATCTAGCTTTGGAATCATAACTTTAAAATGTAATTAGATTATCAAGGACAGTTCAACATCAGTAGTTAATGACCTTCTAAAATAAACATCTACAAGGTATGCTATACCTAGGAAAACACAGATAAATAAAAATTTAACTAAACCCATGTAACGTGCTAATATAAACTAAATTAATAAACCATATTATTCAAATACATTGAGTGACATACGACTGTGTGAGGTTAGTGTGTTCTTTCGATATAAAGATGCCACTTCATCAGATCTTGTGACCTTATCATATTTTCCTTTATTTAGTTGAAAAAAACCACAAACTTCTCCTATTAAACACAATAAGTAGAACAATTGAATTCTTAAGAGGGCAACGTAGAGTTGATTGGGACTAAGAACAGATTTTGACAGGCATTTACAAATTTTGTTAAATGTCTGTTCCTATGACAGATTCAGACACCTAAACAAATGAATAAAGATTTCATGCATTGGATTAAATTCAAAAAATGTGATCTATGTTAAATAACACGCATGCCAGAATTTCAAATACATTTAAAAAATTTAGGTAAGCACTGCTCAAATTGCCTACAATGACTGACTGCTCGTCTACAATCTCTATATGGAAGAAATACTTACAAAACAATTGGCAAGATTCAAAATGATCATTGATCACTTCTCATTCTGTGCCTAGAGTGATCAGTGAAAGAAACAAAGCAATTCCATGACACAGACATATATTGAATATCACTGTCAGGTAAATTTTGGAAAACGTAGCTGATACTGCACACCCAGATGAACCTTGAGAAAATGTGAATGTGTACTAGCTACGCGATTAACCTCAGTAGATTAAGTCCTTTGTATGTTTAAACTTACTGAATCTTCACACTGATTTACAAATTCAGTTTCATTACTCTATTACAGAGAAGTAAACAGGAGCAACAAAATGTTATCAAAGAAGGAAGACTTTGGGTAAAGTCCTTTGATACAGTGTCTCTGACTTCCAGAATGATAAACCTGCTGTATTATGGGGCTGCTGCTGCTGAGTCGCTTCAGTCGCGTCCGACTCGGTGCGACCCCATGGATGGCAGCCCATCAGGCTCCCCCGTCCCTGGGATTCTCCAAGCAAGAACACTGGAGTTGGTTGCCGTTTCCTTCTCCAGTGCATGAAAGTGAAAAGTGAGAGTGAAGTTGCTCAGTCTTGTCTGACCCTTAGCGACCCCATGGAGTGCAGCCCACCAGGCTCCTCCGTCCATGGGATTTTCCAGGCAAGAGCACTGGAGTGGGCTGCCATTGCCTTCTCTGTTTATTATGGGGAGTAGATGGAATTATCTACAGTGTTGTCTGTTCTTTTTAAGTGAAATGTATAAGCATTTTTGGTCTCTCTTAAAATTTAAAATACTAAGGAAGAAAGCAAATTCTCCACACAAGTCTTTTTTTTTTTAATGTCCTTTTTTTTAGAAATGCTGTTTTTAAATTGCACTGATTTCTATAAATAGGAGAAATTTGCCTATTTGTGTTCTGAATGCATGTCATAAAATTGAGGGCCTTTTATTTTAACCTGAGGATAGTGTCTTAATCCCTTTGGGCTACTAGAACAAAATACCATAGTTTGAGTGGCTGATAAACAAGAGAAAATGTATTTCTCACAGTTCTGGAGGCTGAAATCTGAGGTAGGGTGCCAACATGATCAGGCAAGGGTGCTCCTCCAGACTTCTCATCCTCACATGGCAGAAGGGGCTAGGGGTCATTTGAGAGTCTCTCCTATAAAAGCACTAATCCTATTCATAAGGATCCCACCTTCATGACCTAAGTACCTCCCAAAGGCTCCACCTTCTAATACTAACTCTTTGGGCATTGGGTGTTCAGTATATAAATTTGGGGAGAACACAAGCATTCAGACCATAGCGGGAATGCCTACCAGGTTATGCTGGCAGAGTTTCAGATGCTAGGAGTCTTGCTTATTCTACAGCCCTAAGTCATTCATACACTGGAATATTGTTGCATTCAGAGAAAGGAGAGCTCTCTATAAGTTGTCTTTGACATTATGAATACTGAATATGGTAGGGACAGTAGAAATATATTGGCTGATTTCTGTCTCCTGGAGGCCATTAATTTATAAATTATATTTATGAAAATATAAATATATTTTTTATATTTATAAAAAATGATGACTAGTCATTTCTGATGACAAAGAAAAGCAAACTCTGGAGTAGTCAAACTGCTGGGAAGTACAAACCTTCAGTAAATCTGCTCTTCATGCAATGAATTTTTCTCTTACTTGATTTTAAGAGCGTGGCTTGACAAGGGTAACATACAATTTTTTAAAAACCTTTCTGTACAAGTGAATACAACTGTTTAGTATTTCAAACAAGACTCAATTCTGTATGTGCGTGACACTGAAATTTATTACTAATAGTTGAACTCCACAGTCAACACACAGAAAACTTTGAGGGTGGACTTTCCAGGAAGTGTCTTTGCCCTGTCTTTAGGTCTACACTTCTGAGCTGAGGTTTGGGAGGGCGTGGAGACTCAGTATAAAAAAGTTGCAAAATGTGGTGGTATTGACATTTGAATGGTTAGTGTTATTGAGTACCCGCTGTAGTAAGGGACTTGGGATAGCTGGACTAACTCCTTAACATCGTGGAACGATGCAGTTATCTTGTTAGACAAGCCTTTCAAAACATAGGATCCAAAGAAAACTTTTCAATAGTAGAATCACTGAAATATAGGAATAAAGTTTTAACAATGAGATTTAAGGCCTTAAGCCATAGGAGAGAAAAAATTAGAGACAGCACTTGAATTGGTTGTTCCTCATCTTTTCTTTTTCTATGATTTCTATGATTCGTTCTTTCATGCATTATTCACTCAACAAACATTTCTTTGTTGTGATGCATAGAAATACATATTGATAAATATAAAAGACACAGTTCCTGAGCTTTTAGAGATGATGGTAATTTAGGGATTACAGTTCTCAGGGATGAAGATTTGATGATGAAATTTCAGTCCATAGGGAGAGATGGAATTCAGAGATTAACATCTTTCTTGTTATTCCCAAAATCACAGCTGGTAAGGGCAAGTCTCAAATGAATTATCCAAAGAATGCTCCAGATGTTTAAGAAGGAAATATTAGGGGTGAAAAATTTAAGAGGAGGCTAGAATGTGTTGTTTCCACAGAAAGTAAGACGGTGCTCAAAGAATCATGCTAGGGTGTGTTAAAAGGACAAAAGAGCCAACTGGAAAGAGTCTCTAATAGTCAAATATAAATAATTTAAACATCAAATAAATGACAGTAAAATGGATTATAATTCATTCAATAAAATAAAACCTAATGGTCCATGTGAATAAAATCAAAGAATAAAACAAATCAATAGAGAGAAGGAAGATCTCTTCCCTAAGTAGAAAATTCACTGAATTGCGTAACAATATGTGGCTATGAAGTCATCAATAAATAAGAAAACTAGTGGTAAAATGCAATAAAGCCTGACATGCTTACATAGAGTCATGGTATTTACCAATAACTTTCTTATTAGTCATGGAAGAAATACTTACTTTTCTTCATGTAAGTATGCAATCCTTACATGGTAGAAACCTAGCGGATGCCAACTCAGTCTTCAAACACCACACCACTAACATCTGAGCACACTGACAACGTGCACCTTCTATCAAATGAACTGAGAAGGAAAGAGCATCACTTTTGTGATATTCCTACCCAAATCGCATAATCTGAACTGAATTATGAGGAAACATCAGGCAAACCCAAGTTGACGGACATTCTACAAAATAAACAAGAAACAGAAAGACAGAGAAAGCATTCCAGATTAAAGGTGATTAGCTCAATTATGACTTTGGTTTTGAACAGGTTAAAAAAAAAAAGTAGCCATGAAGGACATTACTGGAATGATTGATACAAATTGAATATGGACTGTAAGTTAGACAAAAGTAATTTATCATTGTTAAGTTTCCTGATATTGATAACTGTACTGCAGTTCTGTCCAAGAATGTTTTTTATTAGGAAACACAGACTGAAGGAAGTATTTATAGGAATACTGCTTATAATTTTTCTTAGGAAATTTTTCTCAATTTTTTTTTCTTAGGTTTTCTTAGGAAAAACAAGTATCTATCTTATCTAGCATCTATCTCTCTATCTCGATTATTTTTTATCCAGAGAGATTAAAAGAGTGAGAAAAAATAATAAAGCAAATGGAGCAAGATATAAACAAATGATGGATAATTATAATAGTAAAGGGTATATAGGAGTTCCTTTACTGATTCTTGAAACTTTTCAGTAAATATGAAATTATATCAAAATGGAAGACCATGAAACCAATATGTAAATTACTCGAACTGTCTGAAGAACGTTAGTAAAATGCTTACCTGCAAATAGTGACAAAATTGTTTCCTTTTTATCTTTTAAACCAGAGTTCATTGCCTTTGAGTCTGAATTGAAAGCGTTTCATTTTTTTTGACCCTAAAATCAAATATATTTCTTATGTATCTATGAGCAGATCTACCATTTGCTCAAAAGCTTGTTTTCCTTCTCCATATCCTGTTATATGTGTGAACAGAATCCTAGTACATTTCTAAGAGGAAACATGCAGACTCTAAAATTTATGCTTTAGACACATGATCAATTTGATTTCTCAGAAATAAATGAAACCAAGAGAGCTTTATAAAAATACATAGAAGACTTCTTTGAATAATAAATATAGACCAATAATTTTAAAAATTAGATAAAATGGATCATTTTCTGGTAAAAGAGAAATAACTTAAAATGACCTCATTGAAATATGGAACAACAGAGTGGATGGGCCAGATGGTTTTTCAGGAGAGTTTTATCAAAATTTCAAGAAATAAATAATCTATAAATTATGCACATTGTTCCGGAGAGTAGGAAAAAACAACTTAAAAGCTTCTAATATATGGACTTCCCTGTGGTTCAGAGGGTAGGAATCTGTGTATGATGCAAGAGACCCAGGTTCAATCCCAGGGTCAGGAAGATCCCCTGGAGAAGGGAATGGCTACCCACTCCAGTATTCTTGCCAGGAGAATCCCATGCACAGAGGAGCCTGGAGGACTACTGTTCATGGGGTCACAAAGAGTCGGACGTGACTGAGCAACCAACAGAACAACATGAGCCAAGATAACTTCAGTATCAAACCTAGCTAAGGACAGCACAAGAAATGGGGTCACTCATTAATTTATTTTATAAATGTCCACACATGGATAATATTAAATATCAACATAGATGCAATAATTATAAAGTGAATCTGGGGTACTAGAAATGTTCTAGTTCTTGGTTTCTTAATATATTTAAGACTTCTGCAATTTATGCATCCTCTTGCATACAACATTGGAAGTCAGTAAAAAAGCATTTTTAAGGGTTTTTTTTTTTCAATTAATTTTTTTTGGTGTGTAATAGTTTTACAATGTTGTGTTAGTTTCTGTGGGTGCATGCTAGGTCGCTTCAATCGTGTCCAATTCTTTGAGACCCTATGGACGGTAGCCTGCCAGGCTCTTCTGTCCATGGGATTCTCCAGGTATGAATACTAAAGTGGGTTTTCATGCCCTTCTCCAGGGGATCTTCCTGACCCAGGTTTGGAACCCAGGTCTCATATGTCTCTTGCATTGGCAGGCGGATTCTTTACCACTAGTGCCACCTGGGAAGCCCTCAATAAAAAAGTTTTAAAATACCAGTATGGATTGAGGGTAGTGGTGTAACACCTTTGCTTGTGTAAACACTTAATTATAAAATCCTTTTTGTGATGTTTTAACATATATTATGTCATTTAAAATGTTTCATTGGATTCCAAAAGGTTTTATCCCATCCCCTCAGTTATTCCTATAAAAACCCATTTAATCTTTGCTCACAAGCATTAGATGATCTAAACATACAATCTTAATTGCAGATGTTGAAAGACTACGAATGAAAAAAGTCAAAAGGACGAAAGATGTTTCTTCAGCTTGCATTAAATGGCATTTTTGGTTCTCCCAAACTTTATTTTCTCTTAGTATTTCCAGTCTTTTATAACTGGCTATATGGCATGGCAGTCTCCCAATGCACTTAAACAGCTCGGAGGAGCCATCCAATGTATATCAAGCCACTGTGAGAACAGATAACTTCGAGTGCTCGGTCTCCTGCCGTCTCAGTCATTGATGTTAGCAGCTGGCACTGATGCTATGATCTGTGTGCTGCCAAAGCCAGGCCTTGGGCAGAAACTCTCTCTAGACATTCCAACAACTTTCTTTTTTTTTCTTTTTTCTCCTGGTCTTGTGCACCAGCTACATTTGATATCAGTTACTTTCTCCTATGTGTAAATCTTGCCTTCACCCCTGCACTGATAGAGGGGGGCAATTACAAGACCGCAAGTGGTAGCTCTTCTTGACTTAAGATGGGAGACACTGGGAAGGATCTGGTAACACCAAAGGGAGCATCTCCATGCTTGGATGCATCAAATAAAATTCAGTCAAACAAAGAAAGAAAAAGTGCAAGCTTTTTGCTTGCCAGCATTACATCTCCTATGATGTATTTTCTGAAAACCACCCAAGTATAACTATTTATTTTAACTAAAGTAATCGAGATTAATGTCAGCGGGTATGACACACACTGTTTGCTAAAGAACACATAGAACAATTGCTCAGGGCAAGCTTCATTAAGAAATCAGATAAAATTAGTAAAACTGATTATATTTCAAAACTCAGCAGCAGCTAAAATTGCCATTCAGGAGCTTCCAATTAACACAATTGGGCTTGTTCACAACCAGCTATTGTAATCTCATTAGCTTATTATATTTTAATCATTGTGATAACAGCACAGAAAAACGTATTTTATGTTGCCTGGGTGGAGACTGGCCAGGTTGGGTGTGTAGCCTATCTAGCATTAGACACACACACACGCTTTTGGAATTTGATATCTCATTCAATCTTTTGGGGAATTATCCTGATCACGTGTCAAAGGCACATAGCAACCCCTACTCTACCAGTGAGAGGGCATTATGAAAACAGACATCTAATTTGGCATCCACTGATGCGAGGATTAATTATGTAGCTGACACCATGACTGAAATCATTTTGTAATGGTATTTAGAGAAAAGACAATTTATGGAAGAGACACAGAAAGAGGTTGAAGAGAAAAGAAAAAAAAAGATAAAATTCTCTGAGTAGCTGCATCTAACTACTGTACTTCTTTGTTTTACTACCTTGTTTTATAAGTATAGTTCTAAAGATACTAGTCATTGTAAATATGGTTTCTGTCCTTTAGGTAGAGGCAGTCAGCACGTGTCTAAAAATACTCCTGTTTCATTGATACCAAGTATTGCCTGCTGCAATGAGATTATGTTCTATTGATGGCAACTGGGGTGTAACAGCCATCTACAGAAAGCAATAGGTTGCCCTATTTTCTGGCTGAAAATGTTGCATGTTTTCTGAACTGCCTCTATCTTGCACACCAGGGATGTGTCTGTGGCTAAGGCCATAATAGGATTTTCCTAAATGATACAAAAGTACAAATATGCAGACCAACCAGCTTGCAGAGGTGGCTTATTATCCAGCACGTTTCTGTACTGCATTTTGCCACCATCTTTTAAGAATATGTTTGATTTCCCTTTTCCATTATTGGTGCTTTCTGTAAAGTCATCAACGAGCACTAATTGTGTTCTGCAAAGGGAAACAACAGAGGCAGGACGCCAAGGCTCGTGCAAATCCCTGTTCTTGGCAGGACCCCGTACAACAGGAAGGATAACAAGAGGTAAACATGCCGCAATGTGCACTGGGAAAATCAGAAATCCTTCTGTAATCTCAAAACCTCATTATGTTTTTGAGTATCAATACTAATTTTGCCTTTAAAAAACAGCCACTCAGCACCTGATATTTTAACGTCCATAGATAAATACATGAGGAAAAGTGCCCTTATAAATCCCAGGAGAGAAAGTTAAATGAACATGGAAGATGGAGTCCTTCTGTGACTATCATATTACCACACCTAAGTACTGAAAAGGTGAACGTTCATCATTATTAACATCATTCAATTTGTGTCTTTAATTATAACTTTTGGGGGCATGAATGGCTCCAGAGAAATTAGTCTTCTATTTGCTCTATGAAGGAATTTAATAAGTAATACATTATGTTAACTGATTTTTAAAAATCCATTTAATTTTTCCCTGAATTCTATTTTAGGATGATGAGTTTTGATATCACAGAAATTCTTGTCCAGCACCTTCTGCTTAGACGGTGTCAGATTTTGTGTTTATTAAACCACAAAGTCCTGGAGTTTGTCTATTTAGGATTTAACTTTTAAATTGCTTGTCAGTCTTTCATAATTTAAGCCACAGCCTCCTTAGCCATGTAGGAAGCAGCTGCAAGTCTCAAAGTCCCTTTATGAAAAGCCACACAAGTGGTTTGAGTGATGGTCTCAGGCTGCCTCCAAGTCACTGTCTTCATTTCTAATGGTGACACATATGTATTTAGAGCAACTCAGGTTGAACAATCAATAAAGCTCTGCTTTTTTTGTCTCTGACTGATTTGCCAATTGATATCCATGTGGTAAAGAATCTACGTAGATTTAAAGACAGAAAGACTTCTCACAATCTTTCACATCTCGTCTGATGATGACAGATAATTATATTGAATTCTCACATGCTACAGCACTTACAAACCACTTTGCAGGATATAGCTTTGTAAATACATGATAATGCTCCAATATCAAAACAAACAGGGAAAGCAGGACTTTAAGATTCAATATCTTACTGTATGCAACTTCAGATAAAGATGCAGATTATAAGTATGCATATCAGTATGAGTATATATACATATATATGACAAATAAAAAATATTGTTCTAACTGTTAAAAAAAACCATTTTCCATGACACTTGTTGTTGCTATTCAGTCACTAAGCCATGTCTGATTATTTGAGACCCCATGGTCTGTAGCATGTCGGGCTTTCCTGTCCTTCACTATGTCCCAGAGTTTGCTCAGATTCATGTGCATTGAATTGGTGATGCTACCCAACCCTCTCATCCTCTGTCATCCCCTTCTCCTGTTGGCTTTGATCTTTCCCAGCATCAGGGTCTTTTCCAATAAGTCGGCTCTTCCCATCAGGTGGCGAAAGGACTGGTGCTTCAGCACCCATATTCAGTCCTTCCAACTAATTCAGGACTGATCTCCTTTAGGATGGACTGGTTTGATCTCCTTGATAAAATCAAGGGAGTCTCTAGACTCTTCTCCTGAACCACAATTCAAAAGCATCGATTCTTCGGCACTCAGCCTTCTTTATGGTCCAACTCTCACATCCGCACATGACTACTGGAGAACCCATAGCTTTGACTATACAGATCTACTCCCTTAGGATTTTACAGTTGAGGTGACAGACAGATTCAAGGGATTAGATCTTGTAGGCAGAGTGCCTGAAGAACTATGAATGGAGGTTTGTAACATTGTACAGGAAGCAGTGACCAAAGCCCTCCCAAAGAAAAAGAAATGCAAGAAGGCAAAGTGGTTGCCTGAGGAAGCCTTACAGATGACACCTGTTAAAGTAATGGCAAAGTGGACTTTATTCAAGGGGGTGGAGGCATCATGTTGGACACAGGGACCTCTGCAATGGGGTCTTGCATGGGACCAAGAGACTGGACTCAACTTCAATTTTAACAAGGACAAGTGGGGGTTTAAAATGAAGTATTAGAGTGGGGTCAGTGGGTGAAAAATCACTAAGAGAGACACCAGGGGTAAGGGGGATTCTTGTTACATCGACTTAATAGAATTCTTGCTGAAGGCAGGCAAGGCTAGTAAGATATCAAGGGTGGTCAGATATCAAAAATACAAGATTTTCCTTAAACTGATTAATTAGAATTCTTGTTCAACTGGATTCTACAAGGATAGAGAGAAAAGCCAAGAGGAGGCCTAATTCAGCAGAGGGTTCAGAGGAACCTGGGTAAAATTGGGTCAAGAAGACAGTCTTCACACAATTTGTTACAAATAAATATATTAGTATGTTTCTGTAACACCTTGCAGAAAAACAACACATGAACATTTTGACAAACCCAGCATATTTATATCTATATTTAAAGAAGGCTAAATAGATGTATTTTTCTGTGTTTATACCCATACATACACACATATTATTTGGTAAAACTTCGCCAAATATGGAAACAGTAAGTTTTGAACACCCAGCATGAAAAAAAGATTGCCATTACCATTGACTGTCATTTTCTCACTTATTGTGAGCCAAATGTGTTCCATCCAACAACTGTCTGTTTCTAAGCATGATAGCGTGTTTGGAGCATGATACTGAAGACCTTATGAAAGTGTCACAGGCCGAAAATTTCAGTATCATGTGCTTTTCAGTGAATTTTGTGGCTTTCGTTGATGTTGCTGCTGAGAATGTTCTTCAGTTGAATTTTACTTAGGCAAACAATCTTAACAGAGATGAAAGCAGAATCCCTTTTACTTCTCTCTATCATTGTCACCCACTGAGAAACCTGAATAAAATAACAGCTCGGTATGAGTTTGAAAATGACTATAATACCATCAACTTAGGGCAGGTACAAGATGCTATAATTAAATAGGTAAAGAAGGCAGCTGGTCTAAAAACACGGTGCAGGAGATGCTACATGGAGATGATGATGTCTGAATTGGAGGATAGGTGTGAGTTTACCCAAAGAGTAAACAACAAGAAGGCAGTTAAAGGCCAAGGGAACAACACAAAGAAAGGTATGGAGGCTGAAACAATGCGTGGGCAGTAGGAAATGGAAACTGGAAGAAACTATTAGAGGGACAGGAAGTGGCAAAATATGATGGATGAGAACATAGTAACTGGGATCAGGGATGGTATCGAACCCAATACTAAACAACTGAATTTTATCAGCAACATATAGACCATGGGGCTGCAATGAATATCTTTTAGTCAGGGAACTGGCATGATTATATTTGTTTTATAGGTAGGTAACTCTGGTTACAAGATGGAGAATTAATTTAAGTGGTGGGGGGGGCGGCGATAAGACAAGCAGTAGGTGCACTTATTTAAGGTTAACAAGGTTAAATAGTTTAACCCAATGTCATACAGCTAAAAATGGTGGTGGCAATGGAAAAGCAAGAACAGATTTGAAGAAGTTTAAGAGGTTATGCATGTAAAATGGTCATGCACTTAGCCAAGTTTAGAAGCAGAGGAGGATAATGAATAACAGATTATTGGTGGTAGTTAGGAAGGGGTATAGAAATAGAGATGTTAAGATGCAAATATGCTGAATTAGAGGGATTAGATATGTTGGCTACTCATGTCTGGAGCTTACAGGAAGCACAGAGATGGAGAGAATAGATTGTAAAGAGTCATTGGTATGTGGGACACATTTAATAAAATCATGGATGCGGCAAGTTAAGTTCAGTTCAGTCTCTCAGTCATGTCAGACTCTTCGCGAACCTATGGACTGCAGCACGCCAGGCTTCCCGGTCCATCACCAACTCTCAGAGCTTGCACAAACACATGTCCATTGAGTCGGTGATGCCATCCAATCATCTCATCCTTTGTCATCCCCTTCTCCTACCACCTTCAATCTTTCCCAGCATCAGGGTCTTCTCCAATGAGTCAGTTCTTCACATCAGGTGGCCAAAGTATTGGAGCTTCAGCTTCAGCATCAGACCTTTCAATGCAGCAAGAATTGGTCCTAATAAAAACTGTAATAGAATGAGCAGATGATAATGATTTCCTGAGTGATACCAAGGTTAAAGGAGTAAGGCAGGTGGGGCAAATTTTGAAAAGATCTGGGAGATAGAAGGAGAAACATAAGTGAGAATTGACACTGAATCTAAAGAAAAAGAATATTGAGAAATGGCTTGTGCTCCACTTTGAGTTTTCCAAATGTCCCTTAGAAGTCCATTCTGCTCTCCGGCTGCTTTTGACCAAGGGTTTCTTGCCGTAAAATAGGACCAGGCACTTATTCATATTTTTCCCCAAGGGGATTTCTCCATTGAAAGTCGATACTATATCTGAGGCTACAGTTACTATAATTTATATCCAAAGTCTCTAGCCCAACCCCAAGGTCCAAATCTTCTGGGATCTCTCTGCAGCCTGGGATTGACCTAAATTAGCCTTTATCCACAGCAAGTTACCCTCTTTGGACTAGAGTTTCTACTCTTTTCTCCAGGAAGCTTCTCTCCTGCTATTTATCCTTTCTTACATCTAGCTGCACAGTGGAATATACAGATCTATGTGCATTCAGCCAAAGTTGACAGTGCATTATCATGGTTACTGATTAGCAAAATCGCTCTATACCATTTGCACAAAGACATATGTTTAACTTTATCCTGCACTTCTTTTATTTAGGTTGAACCATATAAAACTGCCAATCTTCTAGATCAAAAGGTTAAATATTAGCAGTTTCATAAGTTTTGACCTATTTATGTCTCTAACTTATTTTTGCATCTTAGTTTTTGAAATCAATATGCAAAGAAGACAAAGTAAAAAATATCCATGTATATTTTGCTAGCAGATAATTTTGGATATGCTGTTGATCAGAAAATTCTCAAGATCTCAAATATATGCAACTGTCTCTATACCATCAATTGTCTATTGGACAGTAAGGGCTGAACAGGTGAGTCAACTGCTTCTGTGTGTATCAGCACCTCTGAGGTCTGCACTCGCAGACCCTAAGGGAAAGTGTTAGTCACTCAGATGTGTCCCACTCTTTTGCAATCCCATGAAATGTAGCCCCCCAGGTTCTTCTGTCCATGGGAATTCCCAGGCGAGAATACTGGAGTAGGTAGCCATTCCCTTCTCCAGGGGATCTTTCCAACCCGGGGATTGAGCCCGGGTTTCCTGCACTGGAGGAACTGACGGCCAGGTCCGTTTGGTGCCCACCTCCCCATGCCCATCCCCCCAGCATTGCATTTCCGATCCCCTTTTCCCGTTCTCACCCTTTGCATCCGAGTTTCTCATCCTTCCCACTATTGCTATCTGGGGCTGGGTCCTTGTTCTGGGGTGTTGGGAGGTGCCCTTGCTTTGGAGGGTCTCCGTGGCCTTCCCTGGTCGCTCAGATGGTAAAGAATCTGTCTGCCATTCAGGAGAACTGGGTTCAATCCCTGGCTTGGGAAGATCCCCTAGAGAAGGAAATGGCAACCCATTCCAGTATTGTTGCCTGGGAAATCCCATGGACAGAGGAGCCTGGCAGGCTATAGTCCATGGTGTCACAAAGAGTCAGACATGACTGAGCGACTAAGCACACACACACGCCCTTGCTTTGTATTAATAGGATATTTAACTGCATTTCTGGTTCTACCAACTAGATATCAGGAACACACCACCCCCAATCGTGACAATCAAATGTGTCTCCAAACACTGTCAAATGTCCCCTTTGGATGAGGGAGCAAATGACCCATCAAATTAAGGATGCTGCTTTAGATTTAACGACAGCAGTGTTTCCTTGTAAAACATCATCTAAGGGTTTTCTTCCACCTACATGACCTAAGGCTACCAAATGCTGCAAGGGAAATTGGGCATCCCTTTACCACATAAGGGAAAGTCTATCCACTGCAGTATTCTGGCCTAGAGAATTCCATGGACTGTGTAGTCCATGGGGTCACAAAGAGTTGGACACACTGAGCGACTTTCACTTTCACTTCACCACATGTATATTTCAGTGGCTATAAAGTGTGTGTATTATTTATATATATATAGCTTTATTGGAATCCAGAGGAGAGTGATCTTGTGTCCTAAAAAAACAAATTGCATAATATGTAATAATATATATTATTACAGTTAATATAGGCTGACCTTGATACTCCCCTACCCTGCCCCTTTGCCATGAGCAAATCAAGATGCCCCAGTTTACATCTTGGGTCAGAGTTGTTTTCATCATCAAGCCTGATGAGATTGTCTCTTTGAATGTAGATGATGGAAGATTCCTTTGTTTTTTCTCCCTCCTTTGCTAATAAAACCAAAGTCGTACAAATGCTAAGCTCTCCAAGTACAAAGCATTTTAAGTTTGCTTTGGCAGACTGGGGCTACAGTTCAATTTCAAGAATTCACCTTTGCAAGGCTTCCCAGGGGTATCCAGATCCCTTGATGTGAGCTGAGATGTGCAGGAGGAAGTGGAAATTCGGGGAAGGACGGGCCTTGGTTCCCTTCCCTTCATGTCTCACAACTAAAACTCTGTGACTTTTATTTCCTAAGGAAAACAAAATTAATTTGGAGTCTTTCAAAAATCTTGGCATGTAAAATGATGCAACAGAACCCCAATTTTGGGACTGCTGTGATTGCATTCCCTAGTTAAGCATCCTAGATATCAATACTTAATGGTATTCTCTAAGCTCAGCCAGTGAAGAAAATAGGGTTGTTATCTATCAAAGCACATTTTCGTTTCTGACAAGTAAAGAGCAGCACGGGGAATGCAGGAAGGCTGAAATGAAAGCCTAAAAAAAGCTCATATAACATCTGTGTCCTTTATCCCCTGTTGGCCTTTCATATGATGATATGATGAGCTTGTTCTGATTTAAGACCTGATGATTTGGTTCAAAAAAACAGGAGGAGGGGGCTAGATGCAGCCTGGCTGGCAGCAAATTGGGATACAAAATCTGCTCAAATAATTGGAAACACGACAGATTTTTTTTCCTAACTGATGCCAGTGGCATCTTAGTTTATCCATCTCTCTCTCAACTGAATTTGTAAAGTGCATTACATTATTGGTTTTAAAGTTTCCATCTCACTTATTTGCAGGGGGAAATGTGAGCAAATCAGTCATGATGGATTGCCTAATTTTCTGGGCTGAATAAACCAGTTTTATGAGATTGTTGATTCCTTGGTTATTAGTTAACAGAAACACTGATCAATTTTTAACCTGAAAAAAAAGCTTATCAAGTTATTGCATTTAAAATGTTTCATTATTGTTACCATAGTATTGATACTGAATATGCTAATTAAAGAACTGAGAAAGGATTTCTTAAAGGAGTTGTTCTTTGCTTTTTAAATTTTCAGTTCAAATGCTAACATTGTCCTGAGCCACAGATGTCAGAAGATTAGTAATTACTTTACAAGAAATCATCTTTGATCAAAAAGCCAGAGGAAGGGGCAAAGAAAGATCACTTCCTACTTAGAAGTACAGGTCCAGTTTAATCCACTGCAAATTTCTTACTGCTTCATTTACAAGAGCCGGAAAATGAGGAGAACCAAATACTATGGAGCCATACTTTTTAAATTAAATGAATCATTTAAGGTTCATTGGACATGGAAGTACATGTGGTAATTAACAAGGATAAGAGTTTTTATTTGTTAATTTGAACCCTTGACAAGAAATTGGTCTCATCCATCCTTCAAATTTTAATGCTCCAATGAAAGCATTTTCTCAAAACATCTTTAAAAATATCAAATATATCAGATCCAATTATTCATTAAAAAACTGTATACCCAAGTGAGACTCTCAAAGAGAAAAGAATAATTGTATCATTTTTTCTCAAATTTGAAGTATAATTATAAAAACTTTTCTTTTGTGTTTCTTAAAATAAAAAGTTATAATAACTATGCCATGGTGGTACAGGAATAATGAACAGAAACCCAGCCATTCTTTTTTGACAGAGATGTTCCTGAGTGTGTGTGTGTGTGTGTGTGTGTGTGTGTGTGTGTGTGTTATTTCTTTCTTTTCTTTCTGTCAAACTTATTTCGTGGATGGGTTTCATCTTTGTGAATATACTCTTCCCAGTCAGAGTCACAAGTGAAGGAAGCAGTTCCTTTTCAAAAGGAAAGAAGGGAGTTAAAAACTTTCATGCCAGCAGACTTCACTGTGAAATGTTATCTTTTGTTAGTTCAAAGGTTCCCAAAGATATAAATTCTTCAGAACTGCCCTGAGGTGCTGGGGATGTAAATTGAATACTTTACAATTTGTAGACTGTTCCTGCAGTAATGTGTATCTCCTCTGTGAGTGAGTGTTTGGGGATTTTTCAATTACTGGAGTCTGAAAACTCAGAGATTCTTTAGGGCAGAAAAAAAGATTGTTCTCAAAGTTGAGTCACCGATGTTCAAATTAGCTGCCAAAAGCACTATAATGATCTGTGTTCCAGATTTCGCTAAACAGGGAAAAATGGCCCATTTTTGTCAGAGGGAAAATAACCTCCTCTGACTCCATTTGTGGGTTAGTGCGGTGGGTTATGGGATAGGTTAAAAGTGAAATAAATTGTTGATAAGTGCCATATACAATAGACCCACGGTATTTCTACAAGACTCAAGTGAGCTTCTTTCTGTTTTTTAGAGGGATAGCTTAAGTATGCCCTTTAGGCCGTTAACAGCTTTTTCGAAATAATGGATGACAAATGAGTCCACGGTATGTATGCATATAAAATTAGGCATCTTTCAGAATTACACAGAATACAATCAGGTCACAATCATGGGGTGACTGAACACTATAATTTCCAAATTTCCATATGATTCTCCAAACCTTTCCTCACCCTAGTTATCTTTCTCTCATCCCCAGTTTGGTGGAATTGACTGGTGTAAGTTTCATTTTTCCCCCTCTA
This sequence comes from Okapia johnstoni, assembly GCA_024291935.2. Classification (NCBI taxonomy): domain Eukaryota; kingdom Metazoa; phylum Chordata; class Mammalia; order Artiodactyla; family Giraffidae; genus Okapia; species Okapia johnstoni. The sequence continues at coordinate 139,357,181 of CM044306.1, read as the reverse complement.
GTAGGGTTGCTAAGCATTAGAGAAACACAGCACCAAAAGGTCAGCAGGAAGGAAAACTCGTGAAAAATGAGCAAAGAAAAGCCCACCACAGGTGACGTTCCGCCCTTTAGACAGAAATACACTGACCAAGTGCTATCTGACTTAGAGTAACACTATCACGGGATTTTGAAACAGGCTAACAAGTGATACCAGCTAGTCATCTTCTTTTTTTTTCTGTTAAATGGAGTCTCTATTTCAATTAAAATATCTGAAAGGATTTATTATCATGCAATTTTCAATTAAAATACATGGTTCAGCGTTGTTTAAAACGGCCTGTTCTTCTAAGTAGGTCAGGCTATTTTCCTTGTGTTGTCATTTCATGCGTGTTTTATGTCCTCTATAAATGCAAGCTGATTTTGAAAGAAAAAAAAGCCACAAATACAGCATTCTTTCACTGTCAAAGTTAGACCTGTGCTCCTGTTAGATCCTCAGGAAGACAACCATTTTGGGCAGATTGGGTTTTATTCTACCAGAGGGGAAGAGAGAGTTTTCTTAATGCTATATTAACATACAACTTCACAGAACCTTTACTTTATGGGACATTTGCTGACTTGCTTTTTTAAGAGAAAAAGGCAGAGGATTAAAATTTTTAAAGGTAAGTCTAAGATGTAATTACGGGCTTCCCTGGTGGCTCAGACAGTAAAGAATCTGCCTGCAATGCAGGAGCCCTGGGTTCAAACCTTGGGTCGGGAAGAACCCCTGGAAAAGGGCATGGCAATCCACTCCAGTGTTCTTGCCTGGACCATCCCACGGACATCAGAGCCTGGTGGACTACAGTCCAAGGGGTGGCAAAAAGTCGGACACAACTAAGTGGGCATCACTTTCACTTTTTGAAGATGTAATTATGCTTCTGTCTGAGTACTTACTCAGAAGGTGGGTTAAAACCTTTTTAATTCTAGTTAATAAACATTTGTTGAGAAACGACTATCCTCTAGGCAACAAAGCTCATCAGCAGATACAGATCTAAAAATTCACCTTTGAGCATTGTAACACTGTGAACTTTACTCTGAATTAAATATGCACAGTAGAACTAAGACAAAAATGAAGCAATGGATGCTGAGAAAATGTTTAAAATATCCAGGACTTCCCTGGTGGTCCAGTGGTTAAGAATCCCTCTGCCAATGCAGAGGACATGGGTTCGATTCCTGGTCCAGGAAGATCTCACATGCTTCAGAGCCACGAGGCCTGTGGGCCTCAACTACCAAAGTCTGCACTCCAGAGCCCTCGCTCCAAAGCAAGAGGAGCCACTGCAGTGAGAGGCCCAGTCACTGCAATGAAGAGGAGCCCCTGCTTGCCCCAGCGAGAGAAGAGCTGCCGGCAGCAGCGAAGACCCAGCGCGGCCAAAAATAATAAATACATAGAAAAGAATAAATTTGAAAAATATCAGGTCTTGAAACCTTGGGAAGATTTTCTAAGGAGGAAGGACTATTTCAGTGGAGTGATAAGAAAGAGAAGGAAGATAAAGAAGGGCCCAGGCTACAGGCCCTTTCTATCTTTATGACAGAAAGGCCTGTGAAAACAAAGGTGTAGGAAGGCAACCACGTGGTGTCTGCAGGAAGCCATCACAGTTCAGTTCCTCACACAAACAAGCTGTAAAGTTGAAAGAGGTAAGGTTGAGGGAGCAAGCAAGGCCAGTTATGTCAACCATGTTTTATACATTTTTATTATCACTTCGTCAGGAGGCTTTAGTTCAGCACTTTCTTTGTAAGATTAAGGGTCCTGAGTGACTGGAGGTCATGATTCGAGATATCAACTTTCTAACTAAATTGGTGGATGTCATTGATTTATTTTTAACTAGATCAGATTGGCATTTTTCAACAATCACTTTTGCTTTTCAGGTCATTTGAACCTTTTAAAAGCAAATTTTAACAGACGTCAGCTTGCCAGAAGACTATTTAATGAATGAGTGATAAACCAAACAATCAGTTCACCAAACAGCAATTCATCAGTTTCTCTAAGTGAGCCCTTTTGCCAAACTTTCCAAATATACTCAAGACTATGAAGATGAAGCCATCCATGAGCCTTAGCTTTCCAGAAATACAGCACTCTTGCAATGAATTTTTCAAGAAAAAAATGTCTTTAAAATAAGTATTTATAAAACTGAAAAAAAGTTGCTAAACTTGCTAATTATCTTTGAACAAATTAATATCATTAAACAATAGATACATTTCTCATATTGATCAATAGTCAGGTGCATTTAACAATTAGGTCTATTGACAGGATTTGGCCCAATATCTTGTTATAATTTACCAACTCTGGCTAGGTAGATATTTAACGATGCAAAATTCTAAGAAGGAAATAGCAACAACAAAAAAAATAGCAAAAAACATGGCAGCTGCTCTACTACAAATTGAGACTATAATCTCAGAAAATATTAACTTTTTGTGGGTTTGGAAACTTCCAGTAAAATATAACATTAGCTGGCTTTTAATTGATGAAAATTCATCCAAATCGATTTTCATATCCTAACTCTGATCCCTTACATGTGTACAACTACACTTAATTTATCTAGTAAAGAAATAAATATGCTTACATCATTTTAAGTAACTTTGCATACAATATATAGCCACAATAAAATAGTTCATTCAATATGTCTTAGAACATCCTAAAAACACAGTTCCTATGTCAAGAGCCGACAAAGTTTTCCTCCAACGAATTTTAATGCCGTACGCTACAATTTGTTCAGCCAGTCTAGTTTTGTTGTAAAAACATCCTGCCATGCGATGCCAGATTGTGTTAACCCCGGGTAGAGCGGTACCAGATGTGCTGAGTGGCCGTGTTTCCTGGAAATGCCAGCATCTTTCTCCCTGCGAGTTCCCTGACGACAAAGATGACACAAGCTGCGGCGTTTCCTGGCAAGGGTCCCATTCCTTGGCTTCGGTCTCTGCTCACATCCAGTCGGCCCCCGTCCCATCGCACAGTTTTCCAGAGTAACCAACAGGCCGAGGTTCACGCGAGCTTGTTAGCACCGCGAGGCGGCTTTCCATCCGCGCAGCCCTTAGAGCCCGAGCATCCTCCGAGGACCAGAGAGCGAGAGAGGAGGCAGGAGGCGTGGCGGGCGGGAGACCGGCGGATTCTGATGTCCAGGCCGGGATGTCCAAGACCACACGGGCTCAAGCTCCGGCGCTGACCGCTGTCAGGGCGGGTGTTCCACCTACTTTTCAGCTCCGCTCCACCCGCCCCCACCCCGGGCAAGGCATCGCACTTCCCGGTGTAGTCAGCAGTGGGCAATGACGGCGAAAGAGCTCATCTATCTGTGCGGAAAGAAGCCAGGGTGATGGTTCCCTCGTGGACGTAATTGTGCTCATTACTGCCCATTTGCATTTCATCACTCGATTATCACAAATGCCTCATTACTGCTGAGAAGGGTTTTCTGGTGAACTCCTGGCTAACTATTCATTCCTCCGCTCCGATGTCACCAGACAGGCTGATTGGAAAGGGAGGGCGAGAGGAGGAGCTGGAGAGGGCGAAGGTGAAAGAGGTCTTCTATCAGATTTGATTAAAGGCCGTGATTTAAATCGATATTTAATAAAGTGGCTGCTACCACATAACACGGGCAATTCCCCATGCAGCCAGAGTCGTGATTAGGCGCCCCTCACTGCCTGCTACATAACTCAATTGGGTTTTGTGCATTGGTCTGGCACCTGTGTCCCTCAGCGCCCAGCCTCCAAGGTAATAGGTTTATGAGCCGATGAACAGAGTTGATAGGTTCTAAATGGATTAACTAGGTGTCTGCAGTCTGGTGATGAATACATCAGACCAAAAAAAAAAAAAAGAAAGAAAGTCTGCATAAGCAGGCAAGTGATAGGGAGTGTTGACAGACATTGTGTGTGTCCTGAGCCCCACAGGGTAAACACTGGCTCGGTGCCTGTCACTCAAGTGTTTTCTCTCGCTCTCTCTCGGAGTAATGGGCGAAGATATCAGGCAGGGCTGCTTAACAAGCCTGCCGGTGCCAGGACACAGAGGCCTGCTCCTGAAAAGCCTTCTACCTTCCACCAGGCTCCGCTGGAGCACCAGTTACAGCCAGTGTGAGAATAGACCTCCATATCGATATGTTTCAATGTCCCAAGAATGACAAATAGATCACAATTCCTGTTTTTGTTGCTGCTCGGTTACTCAGCCGCGTCTGACTCTTTGTGACCCCACGGTCTGCAGCCCGCCAGGCTCCTCTGTCCATGGGATTCTCCAGGCAAGAATACTGGAGTGGGTTGCCATTTCCTTCTCCAGGGGACCTTCCCAACCCAGGGATCTAACGTGGGTCTCCTGCAGTGCAGGGAGCTTCTTTATCACTGAGCCACCAGGGAAGCCCCAGCTGCTGGTGGCTTAGTGGTACCCACAACACAGTAAATGGTCTGGGTATTTTCTGAGTTAAGGAAAGAACAGGTTGAGTGGCAGGAAAATAATTTCAGTATGAGAGAGACGTACCTACCCACAGGCAACTTCATCTACCAAATCAGTGTAGCCCTTTGAAGTCTGCCAGGAGTCAGTTTGAATCCTGACCTGACCTCTTACTGCTTGTGTGACCTAGAATAATTACTTTCTTAGAGTGTCCTCAACTATACAATAGAATATCATTCTAATAGGTTTCCAGTAGAATCATATAATGTGCGTAATGTTCTTGCACAGCACATGATACTTTACCAGTATTTAATAAGTATTGAGCACTGTTATTTGTAACTAATTCATTAGGTAGACTTAGAGGCATGAATATGAAGCTCTGGCAAGTTGGGGTATTGGGCATAGGGTTAGCATGTTGGTAGGCATGAAAACCAAGAGAGTATATGAGATTACCTCAGGAGAATACAGAAGTTAAGCCAGAAGAGTGATGAAACTAGAGAACCTTGAAGATGGTTAACAGTTAAATAGCAGTAAAGGAAGTAGGGTCCACAAAAAAGTCCAACAAGTATGGTCAGAGTCAGGACTGCCAGAAGGTAATAGTATTCTAGCTGCCAAGGAAATGCAGTATTAGCTGTTCATCAATTTCCAGGCTTTCTGATATCATCTCAGAGCAGGATTGTCACATACAGTGGTACAGGTTGTATACTGCACAACTGTAGGGGGGAGTGTTCTATGTGAATGGGGCCCTCAGAGTGATATAGCACACATCCCGTATGGCCACAGCCGGGACCACTAAGTCCACTAGAGCACTTAGTGACTTCTTTCCACTTTTCAAAGCAAAGTTATTTGCTCAGATGTCTACTTGATCTTGAATATATTTTTATTCTTCCCAGAAATCCCTTTGCCTTGGGATCTGATAGCAATTTATACTATTCTTTGAAAGCTTTGTGGAAATCTACCAAAACTCACCGTGATTAAGTTTCCCTTTGTTGTTTGCAAAGTCTCTTGGGAAAATAAAATCACTGTTTCAACATACATTCTTTGCAAATTTGTCTTGATCTTAGTTTGAGAGCTTCTTGAACACAAAGGTTATTTCTTAATATAAATAACCTCCATAACTGGCACATCAAGATTCAGTATTTGTTGAATAAAGAAATGGGTGAACAGAGTAGCCGATACCCACCTCTAGATATGACTCAGTTACATCTTCCAACAGTCAAAAATCTCAATAAAATGTTATTTCTGAGCAATTTACTCTGTTATTTATCCTATAAAATCAGAAAAGCTCCCCTATATAAAATATGCTAACCGCTAATATGCATGTAAGACTGAAGCAAAGAGAAGGTTTACAAAAAGCAGTAATAACCTTGTGACCTTGCCTCTGCAGAGGCTAAATCAATGTCGGAAGACTTCTCTCCTGGATTCAGAGACAAAGCCTGGGATTTCTTTGATGGATTTAGAGAAAAGCCCCTTAGATAAAATGGCTTAAATGATTATTTCTATGGCCTCGAGTACTCAACACTGGACAGGAATACTCGAAGTCAATTAGCACAGTAATAGGTGATCTCTAATGTAGCTTTCCATGTGTGGAAATCTACCAGAACTCAACCTGTTTGTCAGTAATGCCTATCGCGGCCCCAGTGCTTTGAGCAAGAGACTGCATCATTTTCTCCGCCGTCCATTATGTTTCCCTTAAATATGCCTTAGATATGAGTCATATCTAGAGGTGGGTATCGGCTACTCTGTTCACTCATTTCTTTATTCAACAAATACTGAATCTTGATGTGCCAGTTATGGAGGTTATTTATATTAAGAAATAACCTTTGTGTTCAAGAACTCCTCAAACTAAGATCAAGACAAATTTGCAAAGAATGTATGCTGAAACTGATTTTATTTTCCCAAGAGACTTTGCAAACAACAAAGGGAAACTTAATCACGGCCGTCCATCCTGAGGGAACCCCTGGATCAGCTGGAGCAGGACTCCGGCACCTGTTGATACCTCTTTTTCACCCTTAGATAATTTAATATCATTCTTGGTGCCATAGTTTTAAGAAGTGAATAGGGCTAATATCAAAGCCTAGACATCTCAAAGGAAATGGTGTCAACTATCCATTTACCATAAATTGGTTAGGCTGATAATTTTGAAATTACCAGCTCCTTGGAAATGGATCTGGGGATTCTCATTTCTTCTTGACATATTCCTCTCTACAGACCCATTTCCTTTTTTTCAGTCCCTCTTCGTGGTCTTCCCAGATTACTATAATAGGCTCCAAATTGTCTCATGTCCTCTGTTTTACTCTCTCCAGCCCATTCTCTGCATTGCAGGTAACATATTCTTTATAAAATGCCAATATTACCACATGCTCCTTGCCTTCAAGATAAAATACTGATTTCTTCTCCCAGCTTATAAGGCCTTTCAGTTCCTTAGGCATGCTGGCTCTTGACTCTGTCTTCCTTCATATGAGTTCCTCTCCTGGGAATAGCCTCCTTGCCCCCATCACCTCCCAGCAGAATTAGGTGGCCGGGTTGACGGTTCCCACAATATATTTCCATGCACTTGCTTGTATGATCATGGTTCATCAATCATACTGTAATTATTTGTTAATGACTTCTCACCTCTCCTATTAAAAGTCTTTTATGAGCGAAGTTCTTCAGATCAGGAACCAAATATATTCACCTTTGCATGCCAGCAATTCAGTATAACATCAAACACATAATGATTACTCAGTAAATGTGTTTAATCTTTGAGATTCAATGAGTAAATAATTTTTGATATTATTTTATTTCTCTGCTTAACTTCCAACTATTGGCACTTTCCCACTAAGGATGTATTTTAAATTCTTGCACTGCTCTTCTCCTATTCAATTCTGGAGAGATGTTATTACAAAGCTGCCAAGAAGCTATGCATATAGCTGCCCAAAATATACATTGCTACAAAAAAAAAGAATTTATATTTTAATTTTTGTCTTCTAGTGTCCAAACATGCCTTCAGTCCAGCTGGTATCAATGATTAAATATGACTAAATATAAATGCAATGTGCTATATACATGTGCTCAGTCGCTCAGTTGTGTCCAACTCTTTGCAACTTCATGGACTGTAGCCACCAAGCTCCTCTGCCCAAGGAATTCTCCTGGCAAGAATAGTGGAGTGAGTTGCCATTTTCTCCTCCAGAGGATCTTCCCCACCCAAGGGATCGAACCCACATATCTTGCATGCCCTGCATTGGCAGGTGGATTCTTCACCACTAGCACCACCTAGGAAGCATAAATGTAAAATATTGTTATTTGTCACCACTTTTGTCAAACATTACCCTTTCTCACTTTTTAATGCTTCATGACTTTTAGGAAAATACAGCACTTACCACTTTGAACACAGAAGTGTTAATGTAAGAAGAGTGGAAAATTGAAAACTACCTGCCCGTGTCACAACTTGACCAGGAAGTAGACCCAGAAACAATTGTCCCCTTCTGATAACTGTCTCCATTTCCTCCTGAATGATGCACCTGTAGGTTTTACACCTTTGGGGAAGACACACAACTGCAGAATCAGCATTGTGGCTCAGTTTCCTTTGGTGGCTTCTGCCACATTTGTAAGCAACATGTCTGCACTGCTGGGCTGTAAACGCACAGGAAAGGCAACCGTACGGACACTTGCCAGCACCGTGCAACTGCCCTCCTGTGAGCAGAGTTGAAAGTCATAGTCAAGATGTATAAGGAAATTACGCCAGATTTATTTACAGAAAGCATTTATGTTGAACTAGCAGTTTCCTAGTGTGTCAGCAATTTTCTATTGCATTTATTTGTTACTACAGTACTTGGCAAGAGTGCAATCCTATTAAACCTGTACAATACATTACACAAAATTGTAATCATTTTCTATTTTATAAAATAAAAACAACTGTGAAATTTATACAATTGTGGAATCCTAATAGATTTTCAAGACAAAAATGTATAGTTGTGGGCAAGCTAGTTCCAAATGCACTTTTCAGGTCTTTTCTTATCTCACTTCCAATGTTTTCTCTTCAGCTAAGGCGAACAATAACCTACCTATGAGACTTAACTTCATGAATCAAAATGAAAAGAAAGAATTTTTTTTTCTTCTTCAGAACATTGGCTCAGCTTGTATTTTCCATGAACCAACAACCTGAAAGCTTATTATCTTAATAAGCTATTGGGATTTTCAGTGTTATGTTTTATATAATGGTATTATATTAAAATGAGATTAAGGTTTAAATGAAATCATTCCTTGATATTAAATTGTTACTAGTTTCCACCAGCCAATTCCTGCCTGTTCTTGCCATGTTCTGGAGAAGATCCTGACCAACTTGACTCTGATCAATTGAAGAAAGTCCGTACAGTGAGCAGGGTGTCCAATTAGCGTTACTACCTCAAAACGTATCAGGTCTACCCACTATGGGAAGCCCAGTTTCCTACATGTCAACAAAACTACAAAATACTCTGCTGTGTCCCAGTAATTTGCCACAACCTACATAGGGCAGGACTTCTAGCTGATTTCCTGTATAAGACAAAAAGTGAACCCTGTGTTAACTATTGAATTTACCTAATAACTATCAATGGTGGTGGCTTAGTCGCGCAGTCATGTCCGACACTTTGTGATCCCATGGACTGTAGTCCGCCTGGCTCCCCGTCCATAAGATTTTCCGGGCAAGAGTACTGGAGTGGGTTGCCATTTCCTTCTCCAGGGGATCTTCCCGACCAAAGGATCAAACCCGGGTCTCCTGCACTGCAGGCAAATTCTTTACTGACAAAGCAGGGAAGCCCTATACTTGCTCATAAATTGCACAAATGTTACCCAATGTAAGATATTAACAACAGAAGAAACTAGAGATGGGATGAAAGGGTCTATGGGGACTCTGTACTTTCAACTCATTTTTCTGTAAACCTAAATCTGCTCAGAAAATAGCTTCTTCTGTTAATTGCAAAACTAATAATTTCAGGGACTAGAGACCATATATCCATTTTGGCCTTTTCCTTCACACAAAGTACAACTCTAGACTCTAGAAATGGCACAAATACTACTCAGAAAGGAATTCTGGAAGGTCAGCTGGGTTGGAACCCCAGAGTTGGAGGAAGAGCCCAGCAGCAAGGCATTTCTGTCCCCCCACCCAACAGAGAAAGGGCACCCAGTATGTCATTTCCCTTTTCATTTCTCCTGTAGATAAAATGCGAGTTCCTCTGATGATGTTAGATAAACCCTATGTCCCCAACAGCAAAGAAGATTGATCGGAAGTCCTGCCAGGAACAAAGGACTGGGAGAGGTATTCCCTATCCTGTCGAGCTTGTGTGCCTGTGGACTGAGTCACTTCAGTCCTGTCCAACTTTGTGCAACCTAATGGACTGTAGCCCACCCGGCTCCTCTGTCCATGGAATTCTCCAGGCAAGAATACTGGAGTGGATTGCCATTTCCTCTCCAAGGGATCTTCCCCATCCAGGGATCAAACCCTCATCTCTTACATCTCCTGCATTGTCAGGCAGGTTCTTTACCACTGGCACCACCTGAGAAGTCCTCTGTCAAGCTTAAGATTCCTTAAGCTGGTTATAGATGGCAGAAAAGACTCAGCTAGAGCAGGAAGAGCAGGAAGACTCAGCTAGAGCAGGGCCTTGTGCAGGAAGCCTCCTTGTCCCGGGGACTCAAGCTCTCCTCCTCAGAGTAGCTGGGAGGCACCTATAAGGAGATGCATGTACCCCTTTCCTACAGAGAAATACCCAGCTGCCTAGGGGAAAGCCTTTTCAGATAGCCTCATCAGAGACCAGTAGGAATCCTAACCACACCAGATAAACCAAATAGGTCCAATAACATCACAGAGGCTGGAAAAGGTGAACTTCCACTAGAAACAGCCTACAAAAGTAGGGCAAGATCCACATAGTAAACCCAAGCAGGATGACTGCCTCATGAAATCAAATATTTGAGTAGGACCTAGATTCTCCAAAAAAAAAAAAAAAAAGCAGCTGTCAAAGAACCAAGAAAATAACAAATTGAGTGAGATAAGTCAATCAACTGATATCAATCCTGACCAATCAGATGCTGGAACAAGCAACGTGAGAGCAACTGGCATAAAAAAATGCTTCAACAATCAATTACACATTGTCTTGAAACAAAGGAAAAAATAGACTCAGTAAAGAAGTAGAAATTATAAAACAAAATTATAAAAATATAACTATAATAAACTATAGAACTGAAAAATATGAAAAGTAGGAAAAACAAAAAACCCTCCCTAGATGGTCTCAGCAGTAGAATGGACTTGATGAGGATAGAATCAGTGAATTTAAGTACAGGTTAATGGAGTTCACCCAATTTAAACAATAGAAATAAAATAGACTGGAGGAAAAAAAAAGCAAGAACAGAACCTCAGGAACCCATGGGACGACAATGAGAGATCCAGCATTTGCATTGGCAGTCCCAGAAGGAGTGAAGAAAAAAGGAAGCTGGAAGAGTATTTGAAGAAATAATGACTGAAAACATTCCAAATTTGGCAAAAGACACAACATTCAGATCCAAGAAACTGAGCACACTATAAACAAATTAAACCCAAAGAAATCTACACAAAGGCACATTGTAATTAAAGTTTTGAAGACTAAAGATGGAAAAAAAATGTCTTGAAAGCAGCCAGAGAAAAATGATTCATTACCTCTGTGTAATCTATCAGATTTCTCATCTGCAACTGTGGAGGCCAGAAGGAAGAAGCAGAGTATTTTTTCTTCAAATGTTGGAAAAAAAAACCAAAACAAAACATGTCAACTATGAATTCTATATCTGGGGAAACTGTTGTTTAAAAATAAAGAGGAAATGAGACAAAAGGAATTTGTCTCTAAGAAACTTACCCTTAAAAATTGGCTTAAGTAGGTTCTTCAAACAGGAAGGAATGGGAAGGGAAAACTCTTGACACACTGGGAAGGGAGAAGTATTGAATATTGAAACAAAAATGTTAACACCACCAGATTTCTAGAACATTGGTATTTAGACAAGGGGAGTATAAAATGTAACTAAGTAGAAGTGAGGTTTTCACGTTTTACACACCAAATAATAATTAGCGCTAGCCAGATTGACTTTATATAGTTCTATTTCTTATTCTTTAATGAATTGTCATGCAAAGCAAAGGTGCGTGAACATCTGTTTTCCCTGTTACATATATTTTTTAAACACTTAGTCTGGAATGTTAAACCTCATACGGAAGAAATAACATATTAGTATTGACGGTATTTGCAAACATGTATGCTATGAATCATGTGTTAACATAATTGTTTCCACACACACATACCTACAACCACAACAAGAATTATTAAAACAATTTAAGGGAAACTTACCATGAACCTTTGAACTCATTTTTTAAGCAAACTTTTTTTTGACTAGTTGGTAACTATATCATAAGAAATCATTAAATTTGTAGTTTTCTTTGCATGTTTATTCATGCTAATAGCTTCTTTACATTTTAAGAATCTCTAAACTCTCCTTATGTAATTATGACTTTAAAATGTTTATAATTATGGTGAAAGCGCTACAAAGGTAAAAAAACCACAAGATTGTTAACTTGCCAAAATTAAAAATATTTGTCCCAGATTCTGAAAGCTAAAAATTTCAGGTAATGGAAGACTATGAGGAAAAGGAAATCAGAGAGAGGGATATATTTTATCAAAATGCAGAAGGCCTGGAACTTATACGTCCATCTCACATAACTCTTCCACTCACCTTCCCCTTATGTTACTAGAAAAACAAGGAAAGGCCTTTGGGTCACCAATAAGATCAGTTTTTAAGAAAGAAAATTAGAGCATGCTAACCGATAACATATGAAGGTGCACAGCACGAGCATTCTCTGATGGAATTTGAGCCAGGGACCCTCTGGGTCCAAAATGTCAGTTTTGCCAAAATACATATTGTCTTTCTAAAGTTATAGGGAATAGGACTCCATTAACATTTGTAATATCCAATAAACAAATCAGGAGCAGGTTTCTAAATATGAAATTATTTAATAACGCAAAATGGACATAGCCATTTTAAACTTACAATGATACCACGTTTAAATTTTGATTAGATTACTGAGAGTTCAGCATGAAGGTGTGCTTTTGCTTTGTGTTTCTACTTCTCCTCTTCACTATGACCAGGGCAGAGTCATGAATAAAGAAAAGGCCAAGAGAAAACCAACTCTTTCCTTTGGATAATAATGACAGTTAATCTGGTCACATTTTAACCCTATTGACCTAATTGGTGGAATAATATTCATTTTTTCCAAATATATTTATATACACCATTTTTAAAGAGAACAGTGCAGTCAAGTGAAAGTGTTAGTCACTGAGTTGTGCCCAATTCTTTGTGACCCCATGGACTATAGCCTGCCAGTCAAGTACCTAACATAATTTAATTTTCCTCCCAGTCCCAAACCAGTATTAGAAAAGTCGTTGCAGCAAAGTTTCCTCACATCAGTGCTTCCTTTCCACTTTTTGTATTTATCAGAAAATGCTCACTTATTTTTTCTCAATTCTTTGGGACAAAAACGTTACATGAGCCAAAAGAAAGAGAGAGATACAGTCGGGAAATCTAAAAAGTACCCCCAGAAGCATAGATAGTGAGAGGAATGTTATATTATAACATTTTTGACATCACAAGAGGTAGAGAAGTGATCAGTTGCTCAGAGATGCTTGGGAGGTTTCCAAAGTCTCAGGCTGTTTTTAGCTTTCTCATCATCTTTGCCTTGTGCCTGCCATCCTCATGCTCACAATATGGCTGCTCTACCACCACACATCACAGCTTCATTTCTGAAAGGAAGAAGAAATGGTACTGATGAAAAGGGGTGTGTGTGTGTCTGTGTGTGTGTATATGTGTGTTGATTCTGCTTCTTCTGCAACGAAAAAAAAAAAAGCTTTCCAGAAAATCTACGGAGTTGAACTCTACTCATTTAATTTGCATCTTATTGCCTAGAAGTGAGTCACGTGATTATCACAAGAGGCAAACATAAAGTATTTCTAACAGAATAAAGTCAAAGTTCTGTAGCTAATGGAGGAAAGAGTGGACATGGAAAGGCAAACTTCAGCATTCATTCCCAGGGTGAGCACATGTTTTAAGTACTGAACTTTACAAAAGTGAATGCTCTTCTAAACCCAGCACATGCCTGCCCAGTCTTATAATTATCTGAATTTAAAGTCCAAGCTCAAGGCAGAGGCTTAAAGATAACGAGACTAACATGGAAGGAGAGTCTGAATGTCTTAAAAAATTGTTCAGGTCTTAAAAATATATCTGTACACAATGAAATGTAGGAAAATTTACTTGTATGTAGTTTGGGGTGACATTGTGGGGGTAGGTTTTTGAAATTTTAAATTGCCACCTTTTAAGCAATAATATAAATAGGAATAATATAAAATATTAATCTTAGTGTATTTCAATATTTATTTTTACACCTAATGTCTTTTTTCTAAGTCACAGTGTGTTTTCAGTAATATCTCTTACTAACTTCTTTTCCTAGTACTGGTATACTGGTTCAAAAAATATCTGAAATCTGTATTTTTTTTTTATATTTCAATGATTATTTTTTTAAATGCCTTTAGATGAGCAGTAAGAAATCTTAGAAATAATAAGAAATCTTATTTATTAAAGCATAGAGTAAAACTTGTAACATATTAACAAATACTGATTCCTGATATAAAATTCAGCATCTTTTTGTCTTCTGAAAATTTACTCTGATTATAGGAATTATGTATCAATAAAATTATCACCTTACATTTTCCCCAACCTCTATAGTGACTGGTTTTAAAAAGCATCACATAGCTTAAAATATACTCATTTATGTGAAGGATGTTGATACGTGGCATATTTATACATTTTCATATTTTAAACTTAATACCATCTTAAATAGTGAATTTAAATATCTTGAATATACATTTTATTTCAATCATCTCAATTGCTGAATTCAAGTGATGATAACATAAACTTATTATAATCTTAGAAAAGCTATATTTAGGAAATGGTCTTCTGTTTTGTTCCTCAAAAATCAGTTTATTCTGACTTTCAACAAGCTGCAGAAACTTAGCATCGAGCCAAAGACTCATCATCATTGACCTAGAAAATGCATCTAGTGAGTTCAGTTGGTGTTATATAATCATTGATTAGATCACTATAGAATGTTTTGCCTTCTCCCTACTACCAAATGATTGCCAAGCACTAATATGCATGCTGATAGGATAATATTTAACACAAAGAAGTAACTTAAAGACCACTTTTTCCCTATCTCTCTGATTCTTCAGATGAAAATCTGAAAGGTTAAATTTCAAAAAATTCTTTATCAAACAAGGTTTTACTTGGTTTAGGAAGAGCCAAAACTTCCACTCTCCGAGTTTTTCTCTATATTCCTTGTTGTTGTTTTTCAGTCACTAAGTCATGTCCGACTTTGAGAACCCATGGACTGCAGCACGCCAGGCTTCCCCGTCCTTCACTATTTCCTGGAGCTTGCGCAAACTCGTGTCCAATTCTACCTCCTTATTAGCCACAAGAGTGTCTCAGAACCGGGGAGTTAAGAGAATCATTGGAGCCATTTGTTTCAGAGGTTCTCAACCAAAATTAGGTAAACTAGAGACCTCAAAATCAAGTATGGACGATAGTAGACATTCTGGGGGGTTGCCAGGACTGACCCTGGCTGTGCCCTGCGTAGTCCAGGGCCTGGCTCACCTGCCGCTCATCTCAGAGCCCTGGGGGCACTGGGCCACCCTGTCCTGCCCATTAGATCTCCCTAGCGACTTGTGCACATGGCGGTGTCAGAGACTCAAGAGAGACCAAGCCCAACTATGCAAACATGTTTCACCCCTTTGCGTGTGCTGTGCTCACTAAGAGTCTTGGGGCTAGAGCATCTCATGGCTGATGCCAGACTTGGAAATAGATGGGCATTTCAAATTGATATTTGAAAAAGTAGGTTTAAGAAGGGGTAAAATATGGAGGCCAATTTTTCAGCTTACTGAAAATTATATATTTAAAGTACATTGTAAATAAAAATTTCACAGAAAAAAATAATTCTAATGTACCTTCTGTAAGAACCCAATGAAATGACAAACCTCCAACGCCAGGATAATACATTTGCTTATTTTTAAAAACACCGTGGGCTTCCCTGGTGGTTCGGCAGTAAACAATCTGCAGTTTGATCCCTGGGTTGGGAAGATCACTGAAGGAGGAAATGGTTGCCCACTCCAGTATTCTTGCCTGGAGAATCCCATGGACAGAGAAGACTGGCGGACTACAGTCCATGGGGTCGCAAAAGAGCTGGACATGACTGAGCAACTAAACAATGACAAAAACACTACTGTTTTGCCATGATAATCATATTTAATATATCCTGTGACTTAGTTGTCAGGAAATGCAAAGTTTTAAAATAAATGTTTAACAGCTTTTTTTACAAAAGTTTATTTTTTTGTATACTTCTTTCCTTTAATGTGATTTTGAATTTGTATTTTTAATCATATAATTTTATCTCTTTTATTTTGCAAGTGTTGGTTCAAACCATGTAACAAAGTAGGCAGATTATAGTCTGTAAATAAAGAATGCACTGCAATATGATATTGTGACTCGTAAGGCCAGGTCCTGAGTTTCTTATTGTCGTTGGATTCCTAGTGGAATAACTAGAAGTGAGGGCTTCTATAGGAATTAAATTGATATAACAGCGGTATAATCAAACATCATTGTACTTACATAATTCACATCCCCTTTGATCCAAACATCGACCGCTAGGACATGTTTTTCTGGAATCAAGAATTGACATTCGCATTTTAAATTTTCACCTGGTTGATGGGGAGTCAAAGTCAAACTTCTCATAAAGGGTCTGCAAAACTCTTCTGTAATATTGAGCTATGTTACAGGAGAAAATGTAGACATGCTAAGGCCAAGTGATTTACTCGCCATTCAACTAATCAATAGCGGGGCAAGGAGGAGACCAGAGTCACAGCGCTTGTTTGGCAAGTGAGCCTTATTAAACAGTGTGGACTTACGTGCATCTGACACTCAGCCCGGAGTATCGAAATTGGACCACCGTCTCTCACAGGTGGAAATGTGTGTACAAGGTCTGTTAAACATGATATATTCCTAACGTACTGCAATTACTGAAACACCTGTGGCATAGAACATACTCTGTTCTTGAGGGGAAATGTGTAGCTCATTCAAACAGCGGGCCTCACATTTCATTGCCTTTACCTGCGGTTATATGATCTAGTGATTCCACGCTGGGGTAAGTCCCAAGAACTATTTCTTAATTATAATGACTCTGGGTGTGACTGTGTTGATTTGTGGGCTGTATTTTTCTTAGAATTTTTGCTCATGTCAGTAGCCTCTTATGAAAAAAATGTGTTTCCACCGCGTGTTTGACAGCTCTGGGAAAGCCATCCGCCTAAGTTATCAATGGGTGGGAAATACTCCCACGCTGAAACAGGGCTCAGCATCCACTTAGGATCTGGAAAGTCCCCCACTTAAGTCCTTGACTTTCAGAACACGCCGCAGGCACATGCTGCCCGACAGGTGGGAATCGGCTTGACCGAGGAGTTGCAGTTCTCTTTCCATGACACACTCAGCCTCGGGGACGCCGGTGCACATGTTTATACAGTTAGATAAGTTCAATCCTCGGTTGTTTGTGAGGGATAAAAGAGGGAGTGGGAAAAATATAAATAAAGAGTGTGATGACATAACAAAGGTGAGAAGAAATAATTCTTGCAAGTCAACCTTCTGGTCAAATAAGAGGGGGAAAAAAAGCATCATAACTATATTTTTTCATAGGTTTCATGGTAGTTTTCAGATTTTTCAGAATTCTGTTGTCTGGCTTAAATTTCCTATATAAATGACATCTTTACAAGAAGCCTAACTACATGCAGCAGTAAGAGATGAGAGCATATGGTTTGTGAACAAAGTTGGAACTCTTTTTTTTAAGCAGGTGATAGAATCTCACTGATGTTGGGTTTTTACTACATCTTTCACAGTACTGGGCAAAGAGATAGGAGAACAGTTAGTGCATAAAAAATACTTAGAACCATAAATTATTAGACTGGAAGAATGTTTCAAGATAATATACAATAGTAAATGCCCACCCCTAGCTTCCAACCCCCACAACACGCAATACACCTTTGGACATTAATAAATTTACCTCAGACAAGAAGTGATCTGCACTAAGCCCAAACTATCTAGAACAGGTAAACTTTGAACACAGGTTTCCTAATTTCAAAGTCCACTTCTTTTCCACCATTTCCTCTCATTCCATTGATCTTTTAAGAAATTCGTGGTTTAGACAAACGTACTATATTGAAATTGAGTATTATATGCGTTTTCTCCCTCTCTTCTTCCTCTTTTAAAAATATTTTGAGGATCTTAAAATATTTTAGATCCACTCTTATGATTATAGAATAATATAAAATCTGTGTCCCTAACAACCCATGTATGAAATTCAACACTAAACATATAAAGAGATGAAATTTCCTTTGCCATCCTTCTAGTTTGACCTGCAGTGGCCTTGTGTGTGTGTGTGAATGTTGATCATTTTCATACTTCACCTGACACTTTTACTACATTCGTAAACTTCTTTAAAATCCCTAAATCTCCATAGCATTCTTTGTAAATTAAACATCTTATATCATACCACAGGTGACCTATTGACCTTTTCTTTTTAGCTTTGACTTATCCATGCTTATATGTTTAGTTTTAGTTGATTATTTTTAGTGCCATATGTTACCCTATCATATAAGCGTAGTTCCCTTTAGTATTCATTGTCCTATCCAGGAAAGCTGGGTTGTATATGTAATGACTTAATTAGATCTTTTGGGTTTCTAAGCTTTGTTTTTGATTTTGTAGCTTTGTGTGTTTATGTATGTATATATATTTTATATATATATGCAAATACTGCTTAGCTAGTTCATCAACAACTGAAGCTATATATATATATTTTGTGATTACATTCATATTCAGTTTATAGCTGTGTAACAACAGCACTCAGCTTCAACATCAAAAGCAAACACCAAGTGAGTGGTAGCGCTGTCCATGATCCAAGTGAAAGGTCATGGGTGGGGGGAGAAAGGCAGCAGTTAATGAGAGGAAGTTGTGGACCAACCTGCCTGAGTTCGAGTCCTGACTCCTCCACTTCTTACCTGCCTGACAGTAGGCAATTTACCTCATCTGTGTGCCTCAGTTTACCTTATCTGAAAAATGGTGATAATAATAGTGGCTACCTCCTAAACATTTTAGGAGTGAATGAGTCAATGCCTATAAAGAACTTATAACATTGCCTGCCTTTCAACAAGCATTCAGTCAATGACAGGTATAATTTTCACTGTTATAGAGAATAACATCCGAGCCAAACACCTAGCCAAGGGTTTTCTGGTGACACCAGGATCCTAGCAGACAAATAAGCAAGATGAGAGAGTGAGGAAACGGTTCAGGCATAGTTTTTACAACATAGTGGAATCTATCACCTTTTACCGTCTCTAAAGTTTTAAGAAGTAGTGATCCTTCTTTACTTTAATCCCTAGTTCTTAACATACAGACCGGCACACCACTGGTAATAAGTGTGTGTGTGTGTGAGAGAGAGAAGGAAAAAAGACTCAGACATAAGTAGCACAGCGGGTGAGGAATAATCACTGCTGAGCCCTGTAGATTACAGCGAGAACACATTCGGCTGTCTTTGCCAGCAAACTTACAGGCTGGAATCCGTTCTTTATGACCTCATTCTGTTTGGTGGCCTGCTTATTTCCTGTTTGATCAAAAAATGGCTTCTATTAATGGCCTATGTGCTGTCGATTGTCTTTTGCCATAAAAGTTATTGAAAGAGAATTAGCTCCTGTTCCACACTAATTTACAGAGAATATCTTGTAAATATTTACATTTAATGCAAGCAATTGCTTTAAAAGAATTCAAAAACATTATAAAATTAAGGCTTTTTATATGTAGTGCTGATCATTACTTCAACACTCAGACTTTAAATATTTTTGTGATGCTTTTTAAGTCCAAGAAATGAAAATCTGAGTATTTTAACTAACCACATTTCAAGGTAGAGTATATGTATTAGATTCAAAATTAACAATCTACATAAAAATAGTAGCCTTGCACAATTATACATTGTAGTTGTGCTGAATATAAAAAAAAAATTTCTTTAGGAGTAAGAGTTGGACACTTTATGGGCCGTGCATGAATTTTTAAAGTTCTTTTCTACATTGAATGTTACTCTCCAAAGTATAGAAATTAATACAATTAATAACTAGGGAAATTTGAATAATAGGGAAATTATATCCACACATTTTCTTGTAAAATATTTTATGTAAAATAACACTTTCTTTAATTTTAGTAAAACCTTCAACCAATAAACTCAAAGAAGTACTCTGTGCCATGACCGACTGCTTTCTGCCCATACAAGAAAGAGTGTTAATTCTTCAGCCAAGGTTAACATGCAACAGCACTCCATTGCTGTGATTTAATCATTTTTCATATATCAAAAGAAAAATACAATAAAACAAAAACTTTTAATCACGGGTGGTTTCAGAGTCTTCAATTTTTTGGAATAAATAACATTTACTGGTTTTTAATGTTATGAGGGCACAATAGAATTTAGCATATAAATTATTATAAAGTCAAAAAAATGTACACTGGAAAGCAAATTTAATGTACTCTTTTTGCCTTTGCAGAAGAGCAATTATGACTGTTTATTCTTAATGTGCAAAAAGGCTGCTTCCAGACTTCAAAGTGGTTTTTTTTTTTTTTTTGCTATTTTCCATTTTCACCTGTAACATGTTAGTTTTGAATAAATCTGTGTTCAGCATCTGTATTAGGTGTGTTTCATCTTGAATGTCATGTGCCAAATTCACATGGAAGTGCTAAGGTACAAAAGCAACCTAGCAATTCTGCATCAGTTCAGTTCAGTTCCTTTGCTCAGTCGTATCTGACTCTTTGTGACCCCATGGACTATAGCACTCCAGGCTTCCCTGTCCATCACCAACTCCCAGAGCTTGATCAAACTCATGTCCATCTAGTTGGTGATGCCATCCAACCATCTCATCCTCTGTCATCCCCTTCTCCTGCCTTCAATCTTTCCAGGTATCAGGGTCTTTTCCAATGAGTCAATTCTTCATATCAGGTGGCCAAAGTATTGGAGCTTCAGCTTCAGCATCAGTCCTTCCAAAGAATATTCAGGACTGATTTCCTTGAGGATGGACTGGTCTGATATCCTTGCAGTCCAAGGGACTCTCAAGAGTCTTCTCCAACACCACAGTTCAAAAGCATAAGTTCTTTAGTGCTCAGCTTTCTTTATGCAATTCTGCATACTTTGGTTCAAACTATTCCAGGTCTAAATTGAAGTATAAAATCTTTAAAAGTGTGGTGCAAAATTCCAAAGAAAGCAATGAATAAATACAAATGCTCTCCTGACTAATTCTAGTTCTGTTCAAACACCTTTTCAAAGCAAAAATAATATTAAAAATAAAAGTTTTAAATGTGAAGATAAATTAACATTTGTTACATAATGTATTAGTTAGGAATGATTTTTAGCTGCTCCAATGAAGATCCCACAGTGGCTAAACCCAATAGAAAAGTGTCCCTTTTCCATGTGACAGTCTAACTAACCTGAGACCGATATGGTGATCTCACTGGGTTTTGGACCTAGGTTCTTTCTGCTTTCTGCTCTGCCACCCTCAATGCATGGCTTCATCTCCTGGTCTAAGACAGGTGCTCCAGGCTCCATCATTGCATTGCATCACCTGAAGGGGAGAAAGGCAGGGCATGCATGTGGTAATTGCATTTCATAGACTAGAACTGGATCATATGATTACTTCTTGGTGCCACTGCTGCTCTGACAAATGTGGACTTTATGCTAAGCGTCCAAGTGTCCAACAAGCAACAGCTTCATTACCAAGGGGAGAATGTGAAACTGGATATTTGGGGACAATTAGTTAATCCTGCTACAATGCATTAAACACTTATGAAGCCAGAATATCTATTTTACCTAGCTTATGAAACAAGAAATCAATTTGTAGTATTTTTATAGAATCAATTTCTACTGAAATTGAATGGCAATTTTAGACTTAATGTCTGTATTCTCAGTATCTAAGCATTAGGCATTTGACCCTCTCAAATATATATTCCATTCTTCAAGAATATGTTTCCAGATAAAGTTTTTTTAAAAAATACATTTTTTCCTAGTTTTACTTTCTTTCTGTATGTGCAACATTAAGTACCCAATAATACAACAGCATAGATGGTAGACTAGATGTTAATAATACCCTACCACTCCAGTTACACCCTACAGTTCGCTCACTTGGTACATGACACAAGACTAGGCTCATGCGTTAAGCAACGTATGCAGAATTTTACTTCAGAGAAAACATAACATAGTATAAAAAGGATGAAAAATCTAGGAAGTGGCCCCTTTAATGAAGGGTAGAAGAATTGGGCAGTTTCAGCACTAAAGAGAGAAATAATAACAATGTTTACATCTATGAAGCATCTTTATTTTTTTAAATGAAAACCAGGTGACATTGGCTCTTGGTCTCAAATAAGAAAAGAGTAAAAAAGGAGTAAACTAAATTGAAACACACGTAGACCAATGAATATCAAACTCTTCCTAGAAGACGGGTAATTCAGTTAGGGGAACACAGACTTTATTTATTTATTTTTTTTTAATAAATTTATTTATTTTAGTTGGGGGCTAATTATTTTACAATATTGTAGTAGTTTTTGCCATACATTGACATGAATCAGCCATGGGTTTACATGTGTTCCCCATCCTGAACCCTCCTCCCACCTCCCTCCCCATCCCATCCCTCTGGGACACAGACTTTAATACCAGAAAGACATGCAATGAAATATACAAACCCAAAAGTCTTCACAGTCTTTGGGTTAGAAGTAATATGGATAACCAGAGGAAGGTTTTGTAGCAGATTTGCTGGTACCTCATTCAATCTCTGTGTTTGAAACAATTGTCAGGAAATGTGTAGATGCTTTTGAAGTGGAAACACACTTCAAAATTTAGGATCCTTTAGATTTTGTCTTATTAAAGAAAGGGAAATAGACTGAGAATGGGAACTTTATTTTTTGATGAAAATTCTGATCAGACTTTTATACAATATGTCTTTATAACATGGTGATAAATCAAAATGAAAATATTCTCTGGGACTGAAGCTTTGAACATTCCTTCCTCGCTTGGGTATGGCTAGAATATAGCTGATAACCTACTGTAAAGACGTGACTTCATCCATGCTTTTGTCCTTACTCAACCTCATTTGTTGTTCATTTCTCGGTTTACATGTCTTAATATACTTCTAGCCTGGACTATTAAGCAGAAATCACAAAGGCAACAATTTTGCATTCAGGCTTTGTCAGATCCACTAACTTGTAGTGAAACATCAGGCTTTTTTTAACCCTCCCTTGTCTTAGCTTTCTCAGCTCTAAGTTGAGATGAGAGAGCTAACCTACACAGACAGGTGTCAGATGAACCAAATAAATAACTATTTTAAGGGCACATTTTAATGCTATGGTTAAACCTATTGGTTCCTATTGGTCAGAGCAACCTGTGAAATACACCCACACTGTCCTTACACACTATTTAAAATACCAATTAGTTTACCAACACCTAAGATTTTGGAACACAGAGAGATTGCAGGTAGATTAAAATCAAGCCCCCTCTGCAATTCTGCAACTCTTCCATAAATTAATTTTGTGATTTACCATATTCTCATATTTTCGGTAAAGATCAAGTGTATACTATAAAATAATAAAAGTAGAATGAAAGACAGAATAATTGATTCCTAATGATTCACTTAAAAAAGTTCTTTACTTGCAACTTACTGTGCATCCAAAATAAACCAGCATGTATTCACACCCACTCATAAATCAGTGGTTGAAACAGCAGTGGTGGGGATATTCAAGGCTCATGTTTGGATCCTAAGGGTTAGCCTGAAGTGAGTATTTGGGGAGCCAAGCCCCAGTAGAAGCATCCGGTCCTATCACTTCATGTCAAATGGATGAGGAAAAAGTGGAAGCAGTGACAGATTTTATTTTCTTGGGCTCCAAAATTATTGTGGACAGTAACTGCAGCCATGAAATTAAAAGACACTTACTCCTTGGAAGGAAAACTATGACAAACCTAGACAATGTATTAAAAAGCAGAGACCTTACTTTGCTGACAAAGGTCCATAGTCAAAGCTATAGTATTTCCAGTGGTCATGTACCGATGTGAGAGCTGGACCACTGAAAAGACTGAACACTAAAGAACTGATGCTTTCGAACTGTGGTGCTGGCGAAGGTTCTGGAGAGACAGTGCCTTGGAAAAGCAAGGAGATCCAACCAGTCCATCCTAAAGGAACTCAACCCTGAATATTCATTGGAAGGACTGATGCTGAAGCTGAAGCTCTAATACTTTGGCCACCTGATGCGAAGAGCCAAGTCATTGGAAAAGACCCTGATGCTGGGAAAGATGACGGGCAGGAGGAGAAGGGGAGGACAGAGGATGAGATGCTTGGATGGCATCACCGACTCAATGGACATGAGTTTGAGCAAACTCTAGGAGATAATGAAGGACAGAGAAGCCTGAGGTGCAGCAGTCAGTGGGGTCACAAAGAGTTGGACACGATTTAGCAACTAAATAACAGTAGTTTAAACCCTTCAATGTGGTGAATTTCTAAAATAAAAAAAAATTTCTGCTTATCCATCCAACTGTGTCCCTAACTCCCAGTCTCCTACCTTTGTCCTCTACATCATCACAATGAATATTTCTTATCAGTAAGAAATTAAATGGTTCATCATTATATTATGCAAGAGACTTAGCAGTTATTATGTCCAAAGAAACAAAAACATGCTTAGCATTTAATACTTAATAAATTTTCAAGTGTTTCCAAAAGTCACTAATCTCACAAGTTTAAAGATTTCTCAGAGGCAGTAAAGCTTTAAATGTTTGCCTTATATTAGTAATAATGTTGTTAAAGGCAGTTATATCACCACTTTCAGCCATGGCCAGACATTATTATTTTCTCTTTTTTAATCTTTCATTGATCTTTGATGGCTAATTTGAGTACATGTTCAAGGAAAGTTTTCCTCAAGAAATCTATATCAAAATGTATTTTAACTGAATACAACCTTGCTTGGAATATGTAGAATTACCATGTCAGCTTCAAGGTTAAAAAACCTTAAGTACCATCTTCAGCTAAACTTTATTCTTCCAGGGTCACTTGAATATTACATATGACAATCTTTCATGTAAATAAACTCTGAATGGAAATCTTGGAACTGGCACATCACTTAAAGTCACTTAAGTGACTGCATCACTTAAAACTGATGAGCTGTTTTGTCAAAAAACAATGATCTTCCTCATTTGTGCATTTCTGTGAAAATAATTATAATTTATATTGTGTGCATGCATCCTAAGTAACCTCGGTCATGTCTGACTCTTTGCAGCCCCATGGACTGTAGCTGACCAGGCTCCTCTGTCCCTGGGATTCTCCAGGCAAGAATACTGGAGTGAGTTGTCTTGCCCTCCTCCAAGGGATATTCCGAATCCAAGGATTGAACCCACATCTCTTACATCACCTGCATTGGGTTGTTAACCATTAGTGCCATGTGGGAAGCTCCATAATTTATATCACTAAATACTAAATATTAAAGATATTTTCTGTTTTCAGTAGTAATGTGCAGAAGTATTTCCAAGTATATTCATATCAAATTTCTACTAAAACAAGTGCTTGTTAAAGCAGGAATTATTGAAAGCAAATATATAGTCAAAACATGTTTTTTAGAAAAATGTTCTCAAACAAAAATGAACATATTTAAATAACATATATGTTTACAGGAAAACAACATTACTAATCAGAAGATATTTCCCAATGGAGAGATACATCTATAACTCATTTCTAACAACTTTTTTTTTCCATAAAGCATTTTAAGGACATGCTTTCATTTACTACAAAAAAAAAAATAAGGTCACGCTATCATCTATTGCATTGAAATGTCAGTGTTCTAAAGTAGAAATCCCCTTCACCATCTCCATTTTTCCATGGCTTCCTGATTGGAGGGATCAGTTTGGTTAAAGAACCACTGCCATCATTGTTAGAGTCATAATCTTGGAGCTGTAACCTCCCTTGAGGAATGTCAATTGTAAGTTTATAATTTTATCTTTTTGTAGTTTCATTGAGATATAATTGACATACAACTCTGTATGTAGTGGGGTGTACTGAGCAGCGACTTCATATATACATATTGTGAATGAATGCACAATGTGTTTAGGTAACATTCATTTCCTGATACAGTTTTTAAAAAGTTTTTTTTTATGTGATGAGAAGTTTTAGAAACTACTCTCTTAGCATCTTTTAACTATAATATACAGCTGTGTAGATGAAGAGCATGGTTTTAGATGTAAAAAAAGGAGATTTCATGGAGACTAATGCAGAAGTAACTGTCAGGGTACACTTCCCACTACCACCCAGCTCAAGTAAAGGTGGTTGTAAGGAAGCAGGATTTTTAAATCCATCATTAAAATAACACACTCTTTATATAGAATCCTATCATATACTTCATGTTAGCAAGCATTATTAAGCAAAACTATTATATGAACAGAATTGCAAAATTGATGATCAAATCTAGCATTATTTCAACGTGTATCTCTCTATTGAAAATCTTGTTTTTAAAAGGATCTAAGTTTCTTGTCACAGATCTGAAAATAATCCCAGTTTTGAATTAATGAAATTCAAGGATGCTGAGAGAGGAACAGAAGTTGACAACCTATAAATGTGAGCCTCACAGTCTTCTCCCTGTGTATTTAGACGTCTGGTTCAAGGTGTTTCCACTGAGAACGGGGGTATGGAGTGGTCTAAAGTTAAAGGAAGACACAGGACCTACGACTCTCAAGGATTCTCTTTCCAGCTTCATCATTCACTGTCAGGTCTTTTGTTGTTGTTAGTCACTCAGTCATGTCCGGCTCTTTGTGACCCCATGGACTGTATCCTGGCAGGTTCCTCTGTCCATGAGATTCTCCAGGCAAGAATACTGGAGTGGGTAGCCTATCCCTTCTCCAGCAGATTTTCCTGACCCAGAAATTGAACCCGGGTCTCCTGCATTGCAGGCAGATTCTTTACCAACTGAGCTATCAGGGAAGCCCGACTTTCACTTCCCTTTCCCATTAGAAAAAGCAAATATTATCGAACAATTTGTTACTCAAGATTTCCAGCAACAGAACTGTCACAAAAACAGCGTGAAGAAGATATTTTAACAACTGCTTCTTTATCTTTAAATAATGTGTGATGGACCTTGCTGGACATCAGTGGTGGAGGTGGGAATGGCACCACCTTCTTGAAGATCATTAGGGGCAGATGAAGCGCATATAGCCGGCTGCCCCGGAGGAGTTGTCGTTCAGGGATCCATGTCACAGCTGAGATGGCGTTAGGTGATCTCCAGAGGCTGACAGGTCACGAAGGCAAATTAACTCCATACTGTGAGTGGGAGGAAACCTCTATAGTCTTTGACAATAGCTGGAGGAAGAGTTCCAGATCGTTGGCTCCTCAGGCTATGGACAGCTCATCAGACCAGAACCCGGCTGGAAGGCAGCTCTTAGGCAGATCAAGGCTAGTGAGAAGAATAGTAATCTAATCTGAACTTGCCACAGCTTGACCCGTCGCAGAGGTCCTGGGAGCACTGATTGACAGGGAGGGGCTAGGGCATCAGGACAAATATTGAGACTTGAAGTCAGAATGATGTATGCTTAACACTTGAGTCAAAGTAATGGTTTATCCTCCTTCAGAGCTTGCTAGACATGGTTTCCTAATGATTGGCATAGATGATTAGGCTTGGCATATGTAAGAGAAATGGTGATGCTCTAGTGCTTCAATCATGTTTCAGAATGTGCTATCCTGTTGTTTTTATGGAAAGACCATTGTGAAGGCTTCAATCAGGAGGGGTGACAGAGATACTCGGGAGCATAAAGAAGCAAACCAATCATTGCTCCCCAGGAGCTGCTTCAGGGCAGAGTTTCTAAACTTCCATTTGTCACATTCTTGAATTATCAGCCTGTAAACTCTACAAAGGCACGGATTTTGTATCCTTCATTTTGAAGCTCTGCCTATATGGCTGATGTTCAGTTCTTCACCCAGGAGCTGTTATATTGAGTAGGAACTCAACATATGTAGTGATTTAAATTTAAACTTAAATTTTGCTTCAATAGTTCTTGTTTTGAGGGATTACACAAAGGCATACAGTGTTGCGCTTAGTCGCTCAGTCATGTCTGATTCTTTGTGACCCCATGGACTGTAGCCCAGGTTCCTCTGTCCGTGCGGATTCTCCAGGCAAGAATATTGCAGTGAGTTGCCATGCCCTACTCCAAACAAAGGCATGCTACTACTACTACTACTACTACTACTACCACTGATAATAGGCCACCGAATGATCTGCTGGTCCCCACACAGGAATCTGCAGCCCCCTGATGAACCTGGAACATGCACTAGAGCTTGTAGCTCAAGGACCATGCTGCTCCATTGTGGTTTGTGCCAGTAAAATGGACGTCTCTTGTTCTTTTCCCCTCTTGCTCTCTTCTGATTTCATTTCTTATAAAACCTAAGTCACATTAGAGACATTACTTGAAGTGACTCTGGGAGACAGAATTTTTTAGCCTTTCAGCTTTTTCATAATAAGAAAACACACTAGCTGTCATCAGAGTAGCTGTGGAGCAAACCAGTCTACAGCATCTGACAGTGCCCTTATCACCGCACGGTACTGGATTAATGTCTCTTTGTTTTTAATTATTTGTCTCCCACAGGTAGACCATAAACTCCAAGAAAGAGCATGCTGCTTTGGTTTTGTTCACTTTTATATCCCTCTACCTGGAAAATAGTCTGACACTTTGGGGGCACTTCTTAAATATTTCTAAATGTAGAATGAGTGGATAATTGAAATAATGGATAAGCAGCCATACCTGAGAAGGATAACTATACTTTGTGTTTTGAAACAAAGCCCTGGACAAGAAGGTTAGAGAACATGGAGGAAATAAATGGAGAAAGACAGCAAAAAATTGGACAATATCCCCTGTTCATGTATTTGAAGATACAATATTATTAAAATGTCCAAACATACTACCCAAAGCAATGTATAGACTTACTGAAATCTCTATCATAGTTCCAATGAAATGTTTTACAGAGGTAGAAAAAACAATCCTAAAATGTGTATGGAATCAGAAGACTCTGAGTAGCCAAAGTAATTTTGAGAAAAGAGCACAAGGCTGGAAGCATCACACTTTAAACTATATTACCAACCTAGAGTAATTGAAACAGGATTGTATTGACATAAAAGCAGACATATTCATCAATGGAACAGAACAGAGACCCAGGAACAAACCTGTGAATATATGGTCGATTAATTTACAATAAAGGAGCCAAGAGTACACATTGGAGAAAGGATAGTCTATTTAATGAATGCAAGGGTATTTTTAAAAAGGGTTAATGGAAAAAATTGCGGTTTGTATTGTCTCAGTTGGACTTGAGGACATTGCTGATGTTCATCATCGTAATCTTCTACCACCCTTTTAGAATTTCTACACTTTTCACTGGTGTTTAGACTCATCTGGGTAACTTGATTGATGTGGAAACCCAGATCTTCATTCCTGAGTAATCTAAGATAATTGCATCTTGCCTTTGTTGGACCATAGTTGTTGCAACTGTTTACTGTTATCACCGGAAACAGGAACACCAGAAGACAGCCCTGTGAATCCTGCAGGTTAGAGTCATCCCTCTCTGTCCTCATGAAAGTGAATTACACACAGTCCATGGGGTCGAAGAGTCAGACACGACTGAGTGACTAAGCACAGCACAGCACATCCCAGAGCTCAAGCAATTCTTTTCCTTGTCCTAAGTGACCAGGCAGTGATCATAGCTCCAAGGTCAGTGGAAAACTTACTGGGTCCCCTGGTGAAAACATTTCCCTGTTTTGGAACCAAGATTTCTGCTCTGGAAGAGGTCAAGAATGTGAAGACAGGATGTTCACATCCCATAAATGAATCACTGGGAATAGTGTTGGGAGACTAGAAGTAAATGAGTGGAAAAATTCATAGTAGATAAATGCTAATAAGGTTGGAGTGACTATGCTAGTATATAAGATAATAGACTTCAAGATAAAGTGTATTACAAGAGATAAGGAGAAACATTTCAAAATGATTAATGTACTCGTCAAGAAATTATGACAAGCATAAAAAACTGCAAAATTTGACAGAATCAAATAAATAAATGTATAATTGTACATGTATAGTTACAGATTTTAATGCCCCTCTGTTAGCGATTGACAGAATAAGCAAAACGTTAAAACTCAGAAGACATGGAAGATATGAACACTATTAATTATCTTCATCTAATTGATAATTACAGAATACTGCAGACTATAGCTGCAGAATACACACTATTTTCAAATACATTCAGTATACCCATCAAGGTTTATGTTGGGTCATACAGTGTCTCAATACACTTAACATGATTGGAAATCTTACCAAGTATGTTCTCGGACCCCAGTAGAATTGAATTAAAAATGTGTAACAGTAAGATATTTAAGAAGATCTTAAATTTTTGGAAATTAAATAATATATATCTGTCAAATCTATGGGTCAAAGAAGAAATCATGAGAAAAATGAGAAAATATTTCAAACTGAATGAAAATGAAACATAATGAAATTTGGGGAATGTTGTTTCGGACTTTGTAATCTGCTCTGGAAATCCTCTGTTGTGTTTATTGATATTTGCTAAGTTATTGATGGGTAGGACACTAAGAATTCTGATACAAATTCTGGAGTTTATACTCTTGCCTGTCTTGAGGGGAAAGCAGTTATTTTATCTAGTGCTGGAAATACTGGTTTTCTATTTCTTTTTTCTCTCTTAAGAACCATTGGCAACTTGAACACATGAGTTCAAGATATTGGCAGTTATCTATGTAATTGGAAGTTATTTAGAAGAAGCTTCTATGATCTATTTTTACTCGCAACACTCTGATACCAAATGTGTAGGATTTTTTTTCACACTCAACCAATTCTCTAACTCTATAGTAAATCACCAGTGTTAGTCACTCAGTCATGTCCAACCCTTTGTGATGCCATGCAGCGTACCCTGCTGGGCTCCTCTGTCCTTGGAATTCTCTAGGCAAGAATAGTGGAGTTGGTAGCCAGTCTTCCCTGGTAGCTCAGACGGTAAAAGCGTCTGCCTACAATGTGGGAAACCTGGGTTTGATCCCTGGGTCAGGAAGATCCTCTGGAGAAGGAAATGGCAACCCACTCCAGTATTCTTGCCTGGAAAATCCCATGGACAGAGGAGTCTGGTAGGCTACAGTCCACAGGGTTGCAAAGAGTCGGACACGACTGAACAACTTCACTTTCACTTTCTTTCCTTCTCCAGGGGATCTTCTCAACTCAGGACTGAACCCTGGGTCTCCCGCATTTCAGATGGATTGTTTATCATCTGAGTCACCAGGGAAGCCCTAGTCATTAAATGGGTGTCCAAAATTCAGTTCCACCACTAACTACTTGGTGTTAGCGCAGATCCCATAGGTTAAGGGCTCAGTGCCACAAGGCTGTCCCCACTCCCATTTCAGATGCCAATCACAGGGCCTCCTGTAATTCTGATTGACAAATTACAAACTGAGGATGCCCAGAATTCCTTGAATGTAGAACAGCACTTTATGTACTAGATCATTGTAAAGGATACAACTCAGGATATTCAAATTAAAGAAATGTGTAGGGTCAGTTATTTTCATGGGTGGGGACATGGGTCTTCCATGCCCTCTCTGGGCACACCACTCTCCCAGCATCTCTGTGCATTCACCAATTTGGATGCTTTCTGAACTTTGTTTTTTAGGAGTTTTATGTAAATTCCATTACTAAAGGAGGATTGATTAAATTATTGGCGATTGGTGATTAGCTCAATCTCCAATCTCTCAGTCCTAGAGTCCTGGGATGGGGCTAAAATTCCAAACCTCTAAGCACTTGATTGATTCCTTTGGCAACCAGCCCCCAACTGGGCAATCCAGAGGTCCACCAAGAGTCACCTTATTAGCATAAACCACCTATAGTTGAAAGGGGCTTATTTTGAATAACAAAAGATGCTCCTCTCACCCTTATCACCCAGGCAATTCCAAGGGTTTTAGAAGCTTTTATGCCAGAAACCACAGAGGAAGAATAAAGACTTATTTCTTATTACATTGCAATACACAACTTCCTATTAGGAAGCCGATCAATCCATATTAAACTGTAGGGTCTTTTCTCCTTAAAGAGTGTCTTTTATGAATTATCTCTTGGTCTCATTGGTTGGCTTAAGCCACTTGGAATGAAAATGTATTAAATTATTAGAAAAACTAATTTGTTACTGTATCCTAAAGGACATAATTTCCTATTTCAATCAATGATCAAATGTATATATGTGTACATAATTGCTTCATGCTGCACACAATTTTATGTAGTCAACCAAGTTCGGTCTTCTGTCTCTGAGAAACAAGTCTTCACTTGAAAATTGATGTATTTCTTTTAGAATATAATTGATGAGGAATGTAGATAGAAATTCACAGTGAGAATCTCTCTTTTAATATGTAACATAAACGAGCGGTTTACTTCATATTCTTCTTATGTCTTGTTTGACTTGTCCTGAAAGACTAAGTATAGTCCATATTTAGGTTTTTCTTCGATGAAATAAAGTTTCCAATATAGCAACTAATGAAATGCTCAGTGG
The DNA here is from genome assembly GCA_024291935.2 of Okapia johnstoni. Classification (NCBI taxonomy): domain Eukaryota; kingdom Metazoa; phylum Chordata; class Mammalia; order Artiodactyla; family Giraffidae; genus Okapia; species Okapia johnstoni. Next base: position 139,325,115 of record CM044306.1, on the reverse strand, counting down.
GACAAGGCTGCATTATGGCTCCATCGTTGTGCAGACAATGTGTGTTACTAGCATAAGCACTGAAACAGTCAAATGCCTAGAAACCTGCTTACCTCCATTCCTCACTTGAAAATTACAGAATTATGCTCCCTCTAGGTTCGCTTACACACAATTAAACAAAATGAACATGATTATCCTAGTGCAATAATTTGTGTTTCACTAATTTTTGGAGTAATGAAGTTGACTTGAATAAAAGTTTATTGAGACATTTTAGATCTCCACTGTTTGATCTGTCTACATTTAGAGAGAGGAGTCAGGCAAGCCAAAGGGCATGCAATTAAATGACATGTCTTAAATCAAAGACAACATTCACATATGTGTAAGGCCATAAGGGGTTTCCCAGGTGGTGCTAATGGTAAAGAATCCACGTGCCAATGCAGGAGACACAGGAGATGGGGTTCGATCCCTGGTTAGGGAAAATCCCCTGGTGGAGGGTATGGCAACCCACTCCAGTATTCTTGCCTGGAGAATCCCATGGGCAGAGGAGCCTGGCAGGCTGCAGTTCATAGTGTTGCAAAGAGTCAGATACAACTGAAGTGACAGTATGCATGCACCCACGTAGGGCCATAAGTGAGAGAGAAGGCTGGAAACATTTGGTTTTATACTTCTGGCCATTATGTTCTGAGTAAAGAATTCTTTTACAAAGATGAGGAAAATTCCCCTCACTTTAACAGAAATGACAATGCTTCCCATGCAAATAGAAATCCTCATTTAATGTCAATATTGTACGGTAAATTAACAACCATAGTATCATTCATGTGCACAATCCATTTACCTTTTCAGCAAATGGATCATTTGTTCATCTCAAAGGAATTTCTGAGAGCAGAAAAAGCAGAATGTGTGTGAAGAAGAAAATAACAATTTGTACCAGAGAGAGTATCAGGAGTTCAACTTCTAACTTTACAAAAGCTTATAGATAAATACAACTTCCCCCAACTTGTTATGCTTGCTATTAAAGTACTGGATATTTCCCATTTCAATGGGAATCAATTTCCCAAACTGTCTGCTTTGGGTAGTGTGGGTAGTGTTGTATACAACAGGGATATTCCATAATTCCTTCATACAAAGAGATTGAATTTAAAATAGACTAACGTAAACATTCCTGGGCCTTTTGTTTGATGTTAGAGCAGAGTTGGGAGGAAAAGGGCATGCATGTTACATAAGAGTATGTGGACAAACAATATGATGCTCTGGCCAGAATATTTAGTTGTGGTTCTTTACTGAAGGACAGTGCCCTTTAAACAAACATATGGTGAGAAATACCCTCTGTATCCAGCCAGTGAGTCTCAGGTTGTGCAGAAAGTGAGAGAATGTTGTGTTGTTCTTGTGTTAGTCACTCAATCGTGTCTGACTCTTTTCACTCCATCGACTGTAGCCTGCCAGTCTCCTCTGTTCATGAAATTCTCCAGGCAAGCATACTGAAGTGGGTAGCCATTCCCTTCTCCAGGGCATCTTCCCAACCCAGGGATTGAATCTGTATCTCCTGCATTGCAGGTGGATTCTTAACCATCTGAGCCACCAGGGAAGCCAGAGGGAATGAGAGGGAGTCAAAGAAAATAGAATCAAAAGGACAGTAGTCTTGGTTCCAGTCATCAAGAGATACATAGGTTGCACAAAGATTTCTGAAACATCAGCCTAAGAAATCCTAGAGAAAATCACATTCTACCTACAGACAAGATGAAGACTAAAGATGTGTTTACACTCTCTGAGAAGTATCCAGTCATAGATACCCTTCTTCCAGGTCCTTCTGAGGGTTTTTATCACCTTCAATGCAAGACAAATGCAGCATAGTTTGCAGTGTGTTCTCCTTGGGATCAGCATGCCTGAAAACTGAAAGGGAACTTTCTGTTTTCAATGGGCTTTGTGGTCTGTAGGCTTGGTTACAAGCTAGATGATGAAGCTTGGTTGCAGCATAATGGGCTTCCCTGGTAGTTCAACTAGCCAAGAATCCACCTGCAATGCAGGAGACCCTGCTTCAATTCCTGGGTTGGGTAGAACCGCTGGAGAAGGGATAGGCTACCCACTCCAATATTCTTGGGCTTCCCTAGTGGCTCAGATGGTAAAGAATCTGCCTGCAATGTGTGAGATATGGGTTCGATCTTTGGGTTGGGAAGATCCCCTGGAGGAGGGCATGGCAACCCTCTCCAGCATTCTTACCTGGAGAATCCTCATGGACAGAGGAGCCTGGAGGGCTACAGTGCATTGGAGTCACACAGAGTCGGACACGACTGAGCAACTAAGCACACACATAACCTAACAGGTCACGCTGGTAGCACCAGGGACTACTTTTGACTAAGAGTGGATCTGATTTGCAGCTATCATTTCTTTACAAATAGATGGTAGGTTAATTGTGACTGAGCTGCCTCATCTCCAAGTACCTGGCCACACTATGCAAGAGAACGGACTATGTCCAGCTGCCCTTAAGGCTACAGTGGTCTCCCCAATACCTCAAGGTCCTCAGAAAATGCACCTTCTGAGATCTGCTGCCAGAAGACCCTTCTCACACATGGGGACCCAGTCAGCACCCAAATAACTCACTTTCCCTTTTTTAAGCTAAGGAGGGAGAATTGAAATAGAACTGACTTTTCATTTTTTCCCCAGGTGAGCCATCAGCACAGCATAACTCACTCCTTTTAGGAAGTGGACATCTGAATAAATGTGATAGAGGCCATTTAAGAGAGTCCAACCATCAGCACCAGACTGTGCCTCTTGCTTCTGTTTCCAGCAGAGCCCGTTTTGGGGTCTGACACAGCTATTACTAAATCAAAGGTTTACTTTTATTTCTATTTTCAAATTTATGTTAAAGTATTATCCTAGTGATGTGTTTGCAACCTAGGTTTTACAAACCCCAGAAGGCTTCCAGTTGCCTCAAAGGACACCGTGATCTCAAATCTCCAGGGGTTCTTCCTGACCCAAGGGCAAACCCATATCTCCTGCACTGTAGGTGGATTCTTTACCACTAAGTCACCTGGAAAGTGCACACTCCTAGTTGTACATTTTAAAAATGGTGTGTGTGTGTGTGTGTGTGTGTGTGTGTAGTGGCTTAATACCAACGAGTGTTTTCTGACTTCTGAAACAGATTTCTCCTGTGCATAACTATTAGTAACAATACTAACAGAAGTTTGAGAATGCTCAGCACCAGTCCTGTTCTGGACCTGAAAAACCACAGCCGAGTGGTAAACTGCATGACCTCTCATCTCACAGAATACAGGCTTGTGTGGTTAGTATATGCAGATATTTAAAAAGAGTAGAAACGGAGTAAAGTCCAAGGACATTTCATTTCCTGTCTTTTGAAATGCAAAGTTAATCTCATCTGGACTTTGTAATTGGTGTATACCGGAATTCCCTGCTCCATTCTCTGGCAGTGTGATATTGCTTTTCTTTTTTTTAAACGCTGTTCCCCCACTATGCCTAGAAGACAAACACTGCCCAAGTAATAACCAACTAACCCAGTCATCCTAAGTAGTCTTTCTTATTTCAACAACAACATAATACTGAAAAGAGTGATGAACTGTGACTTCTTGTCCAAGTCAATGGATTGTACAATCTCTAGAATCAAGCTTTTCAATGCACAGATCAATGTTTCCTGAAGTTACACAGCTTGATTACTAGATGTAATCAAAACCAAGCCTCCTGTCTTGGACTAGAATTTTCCAGCCAGAGTAAGGATTGTTATTGCCTCTCTTTGTTTTTCCTGCTTTTCATCCAATTCACAGGGTAGGGAAACAAATGTAAGCAAGGGAGGAAAAAGTAGGCTAAACGGGACCTTGCCATAGATCTGGCCTCGTTTTTGTCCTACCTTCTTCATATCACAAATGCACCCCCGGGAGCAGGCATCAACAGTATGCAAATCTAATTGCAAAAGTAATAAACAGAACCTACATGGATGTTTCTCTCAAAGTTAACTCTGTTAATGTCAGACTGGCAGCCGTCTAAATATCTAATTTCTCAGTGAATCAATAGTAAACTGGTTTTAGCTGTAAGAAAGGGTTACTGAATGCAGTGAAGAAGTTGTAGAAGAATGCCATGTTCAGATTTTTATGGTATTCTCAGAAGACTTTACTGATATGTGCTGGCAGGCTGAATGAAACAGCCAAAAGAACAGGATTTTTTGGTCCATTTTAGGCTCCAGTTTGACCCACTTAACTGTTTTCATCAAAATCAAATGGCTACTGGCTTGCTCATTTGCATTCAAAACACAAAGCAGGGAGAATTGAAACACACACATCCACATCTGCAAGATTAGGGTAAAATTAGGGTAGTGATTCTCATGCTGAGGTCCAGACCAGAAGCAGCATCTAGGAACTGATTAGAAATACCAATGCTCCTAGGGCTTCTCTGGTGACTCAGCAGTAAAGAATCTGCCTATAATGTGGGAGCTGCAGGAGACATGGGTTCAGTTCCTGGGTCAGGAAGATCCCCTGGAGGAGGGCATGGCAACCCACTTCAGTAAACTTGCCTGGAGGATTCCACGGACAAAGGAGGCTGGTGGCTACAGCCCAAAGAGTCACAGAGCCAGACACGACTGAAGCGACTTAGCATGTAGACACACACCCACACGATGACCTCTACTTTTTACAGTGCTATCAAAAATGTATATCGCTAATACTTTTTCAGAGCCATGCTAGCACACACATTATCTCCTTAACCTTCCCAGCTCCACACGAAAGATGCTATTTCCATTTTCAAAATAGAGACACTGAGACCCAGATCCGTTGTATAATTTCCCATGCGTGTGAATGCTCAGTCACTCAGTATTGTCTGACTCTTTGCAACCCCAAGAACTGTAGCCCATCGGGCTCCTCTGTCCATGGGATTATCCAGGCAAGAATACTGGAGTGGGTTGCCATTTCCTTTTCCAGGAGAATAGCTCCCGCTGCCACACAATAGTGTCAAGGCATCCTGACTAGGGCCAGGGTCCCTCCTGCTATAGCTTATCTGTCCTCAGTTGTACCCAAGCTGATTACTGGGAAGATGTGGAATGTTGCCATGAAATGCTAAGAGACAAACAAAAGTCAGCACCAGCTACCCTGAAATAACACAAGGTTTCACGTTTGATAGATTTAATCAAGAAGAAGACAATATAACACATGGAAATAAGGAAGGTTGCTAGTTTTCACGCTACAAAGGTTTATGGAACTCTTTTGATTTAAGCATTATGCTAGTCCACCAGGATATGGAAGTTTCTAGATCTTGTCTGCTCTCAAGTTTAGCAGTCTGCCCAGCACACGTCCCTTGGAAATACACCCTGGTTGACTTCTCATTAAGCATCCACGAGAACAACACAGGCGGTAGCCTGCTGGACAAGCCCTCTCTCTTTTGCCCTCGTAGGGAAGCAGATGGAGAATGAAATTGCAGTAAGTGAAGACAGCCATAAAAACATTTGCATGAAGCTCATTTGCATGGCTTACCCCCTTTTGAAGGAAAAGCAGAAGGAATAAAATTTCTTAGATTTCCTGATAGACCTTTATTTATCCCTATTCTCATTGCCTCCAGAGGCAGAACTTACCATGGGTATCATATATCTATTTATCACATAAGCAGTGGCCCAAGGATCTGGCTGGGTTTGTTAAAGCGATCCTCTGTTTCCAATCTTAACTTCATTCAGTGTAACTTGTGAGACCCTAGAACAAGTTCTTACCTAACTATTTCTCTGAAATATTACTATGGGGAATAGTTTATCCCAATTCGTGAAATTATAATTAATCCTTTTTTCAAATTTTTCCTATCAAAGTTGACCCTAGGAATACGAGGGGAGGAAAGTAGAATCGCGTCAATATCCATCTACGCTTAATGTTAGGATCACCCACAAGTTGCTGATGTAAAACGTAACTGTCGAATTGGTGTTGTTAGAGGATTAAAAAAATTGAGGTGAAATCACTTACCCAATTTATTACAGAAAATTAAGTGAATCACAGCCAATATGCCATTGACCTATATGTCAGAAATCACATTCTATTTGCTCTCTCAGCAAAGCCATGGCTTATTCAGCATTTCTCAGACTTTATCTGACAATCACTTACTCAAAATTCGGCCAAGCTTGAGCTTTAAGGGTCCTGTTTCTGCTTTTATTCCTTCCACAAGAAGGATAATGAAAACAACAAACAAAAAGCATCCAGGTGAGTTTCATTGGTTTTATTTTTCCAAACTTGGGAAAAAAAAAAAGCTTTGTCAGTCGATCTGTACGCAAATTGCAGGAGTGTTGTGAAGCTCGTCTGCTAGCAGAGTGCTGGAACATGTTTTCAGTTCCATTAGTATTCTTCATGGCTGTTTGTTGTCTGCTGGGGCGATTATCTTGCTTTAGTTTAGGTCACTAATGATGTTATGAGATAGTTGGATGGTGGTGTAATTTCTTTTGGTGTTGTTTTTGTTGCTATTGCTTATATCAGCTCATCCTGATTGCATAAAAGCCTGAATTCTATACCCACTGAGGAAGGGTGGTGAGGAGAGGCTGGAGGGAGACCCAGGAGAGGGAGCGGGGTGGAGAGTGAAGCGCATGGCAGGGCTGGGCACCCGGATCTGGCCGGGTGCCTCCATGAGGCGACATTTTCACTGCTCTGCTCTGCTTCCCTCCCAGCGTGAGGGCTGAAGGCTAGGAGATCACACCACGCTGCTCCGTGTCTTGTCAGGTTTGAAATTATTTCCGACAGGCTACCAAAACAATTGGTCCCTCACTTCTGCAGCTTTTACACTAGTTGAAGTCTAATTTATAAGATAGATCATTCGCTTCAGTGATTCCATCTCTGATCCTCCTAAGCCCATCCTATGCGGAGACTTCATTTGGGGGATTCTGACTTTCCCAAACCTGTCTCCTCCTGTCTCCTTCTCCCTCCCTTACCTGGCTCCTTTGAATGGGCAGCTTGGAGGCTCTAATGATTATTGTTCAACGTAAATTCTTTCCCTGGCACTCAGCTTTATTTATTTAAATTGTAATTGTATATAAAGCCGTGGTGTTTATTTTCATTTGCGTAGGTACTGGTTTTAAATGTGATTTAACAGAAACTAGCCCTAAAATGTTCTATTCTGATTCATTCCATCCTGAAACCTGAAGGAGGGGGTGCCTTTGTGTTCACCTACAGAGATACCTTCCAGTCTGTCAAACCTGGGTTTCCTGACTTTTTGCCTGCCTGGAGAGCTACAGTGGATACAGAAATGTGATTTAGAATTCCTAGCAAATTTTCTGGGAAGGGAGAAGCCTGCATTCAAAAATATCTACAGGATAAATGAAGTAATTAGAACATTGAAATGCTATTATTTTGGTAATATTATTTGGGAGATGGTGAGGGGCAAAGAGCCCTGGCATACTGCAGTCCATGGGGTTGCAAAGAGTCGGACATGACTGGGCAACTGAACAACAATTCAGATTATATTATGTCGAAAATGCTATTCCTTGGAGATGTTATTACATAGCACTAACACTCAGAAATATTAGCAAATCAATCTGATAGCATGAAAAGAAAAAGCTGAGGAATGATGTCTGCAAAATGGCAGCCTAGGAACTCCCACTGCTTGCCCCTGGAACACGTGTATGTGATCAGCATGTGCGACCCTTTGCGACCCCGAGGACTGCAGCCCCCAGGCTCCTCTGTCCATGGGATTCTCCAGGCAAGAAATACTGGAGTGGGTATTGCCATTTCCTTCTCCAGGGGATCTTCCCAGCCCAGGACTAGAACCCGCCTCTCTTGGGTTTCCTATATTGGCAGGGAGATTCTTTACCAATTGTGCCACCAAAAACACCATCGATTTGAACATATATACACCAAAGTAATTTCACAAGAGTCAAGAGTTCCAGGTGAGGGATTACAGCTCAGCAAAAAGAAACACTGCACTGAGGAAGGCAGGAAAGATAGGTTCACACCCTCCCCGCCACCATCCCCCCTCCAATCCCAGACGGCCCAGCCCGGGGAGAGACGTCCTCCCCGTGGGAGAAGGAGACTAGAGTGAACACTGGATCCCAGGGTCCCCAATGCCTGCCCCACATGGCACCAGGCTAACCCCCAGAGCCTCCTGTGGCTCCTTGTAGGCTCCCCTGAACCCAGGATGCCTGCCGCTTTCACCTTGGCACCAGTGGCCCTAAATGGATATCCATGGAAACAAGTTCCCAGTCGGCTTCCATGAACCCAGACCCGGCACATCTCATGCCTGCCTCCCCCAGTGACCCTGGCACCTCCCACAGCCCCAGGCAGCTTCCAGAGCAGGTTCTGCGATGTCAGGCCCCTTCATTTCCTATGAGTGAAGAACCTGTTCACCCTGGAGACTCCCTGCTCGCGCTGCTCATGGCAACGCCTCATCCTGGTGCCCGCTTACTCCAGCAGCCCAGGCAGTGTCCATGGACCAGGTACCCAGGGAATGCCCGTGAGTCAAGAAACTGGCTCACCCCTGCCAGCTCCAACAAGCCTACGTGGTGATGAAGACATCAGGCTCTTGAAGCTTAAAAGCCATACGCTGTGCAGTTCAGGGAGCATGTGTGCTGTGAATGCCCACGTTACAGCTTTTCTCTAACCAGAGGAGTATACGGTCTGCTACCCAGGACTGTTTTAAGCTTCTATTGTAGTCCTGGCCAGGAAAGCTATAATTTCTCCACATTTGATTCAGAAACCATCAACCCCAGTGGCCACTGTTCTTAGGACTGCAACTGGCCCCGAGAGTCTGCTTTTTCACTTCCCAAGATTTATGTGTCCATCGACTGGGCCAGGTACACATTTAGGTATCTGAAGACGTGGGAAGGTAGTTATCTGTGTGACTGGTTTGTGGTTCATCTCTTAGGCTGTAAAAGAGACCTGTCCTTCTGAGGATTCTGCCAGAGTTCTAGCTATTCGGTATTTATTGAATCACTAGCTCTTAAAAGGTGATGGGCATATAGGTCTCAAGGCTCCTTATTGGTGGAGTAAATATTTTTTAAACTAGAAGTATTGCCTTTTTATTTCAAATTTCTTCCCAGCATACTATTTTGAAGGAAATTTTACTTTTATTCCCAAATACTTTTTTAAACTTTAATTTAACAAGAATAAAGGGAATCAGGTTATTGTCCAGAATATGAATACCTGAATACCACACATGGTAAACGCAATGTTTTGAAACCAGCAAGCAAACGTGAAGCTGAGAGCATGGATGTGAGGAGAGAAGCAGCAACTTCTGTGTCAGATACTCTATGAGGCACTGAAGTGAAATCCTCTTGTGAAATCTATATTCTATGTGTGTGGCCAGGTCAGGAAAATTAACGTTTTTTGAGGAAAATGTGGAATAAATTATAAGGACCACACCATACTTTTGAAAACTGTCTGTCATACTTAGCTGAGTCATTGACTAGACCAGTGTAACATGTGGCCTATTGACAACATGATAAACTTAATGGACTGGGGTAACCGTAAGTTATTTGATTTATAGAACTAGGGCAGCAAACTCACACAGGGCAATCTGCCTGTGACTCAATGGAGAAAGAATTCTAACAATTTATTTTCACCTGGAAAACCTTGGCTTATTTATTTTATTTTTTTCCACCTTCCACAGCAGTATAGGGATAGAGAAGTACACACAATATACATGCAGAATTTTATAATGCTTTTATTTACAAGTCAATTTTAAGCCTCATGGAGTTTTGGTACTATTTTAGATAGTATCCAAATGTGGATCAAAGAGAAACCACAAATTCTGTTTCCTTGGGAACTTATGAAGAATAGGAGTTTGGGACTAATATGCTCACACTGCTATATTTAAAATGAGTAACCAACAAGGACCTACTGCATAGCACAGGAAACTCTGCTTAACATGCTGTAACAACCTAATTGGGAAAAGAATTTGAAAAAGAATAGATACATATACATGTATGACTGAGTCACTTTGTTCTATACCTGAAACTAACACAACACTGTTAATCAACTATATTCCCATGTAAAATTTAAAAAGAGATGATTACATCTTAATCTCATGTGATCTGAGAGGGAGGCAAGATGAGATAATAAAACAGGACTAAACTTGGATTGAGGGGGATACGGTAACCCACTCCAGTTTTCTTGCCTGGACAATCCCATAAGGAGCTTGGCGGGCTAGAGTCCATGGGGTCGCAAAGATACGTCTGAGCAAGTGAAAACCCAACCTCAGATTAAGGAAATCTTAATTTTAGGGAGGGCCCTTCATGAAAATCACTGTATGATTTTCATCACTTTGTGATTTTCATCAGGCCATTTCACCTCTCTGAGCATTGATTTTTCTAGCTTGCAAAATGAATGAGTTTGACTAAATAAAATCTCAGGTCGCTTTCAAGTCTAAATTCTTATGATTCTTTTATACTCAGTTGCAAAATGAGGTTGGCTTGGGAGTACTCCTTGCCTGATTGAGTCCACTTGAGACTGGAAACCCAATAACTCTTATTCTCAGTGTCAATTCTCTAAACTTTCGTATCTTTTAGAAACTTTTCCTGTTTGCTTAATAAAATACCCCAAAGCTACTAACATCTTCACGTCAATAGGCAAAGCAAGCTAGAAACAAAGAGACAGGAAGTAGACACAGAAGTGCTCTAAACTAGCTTGGTTTTATGGAGTTCATTTAAGGAGATCTTCCAGATTCCAGCTGTGTACTGTTTAAATGTCTCAAATGAAACTGACAGAGGGTGACTAGGATCCAATTAGTTAGAGTTCCCTTTCCTTGCATCTGATAAGTTAACATCTGTGCCTTCTGATAAGACACGCTAATTTTTTTAGTAGCATTTGCACTATTCATTTGCTTCCTTTTTGCACAAATTTCTGCCTCCAAAAATGCCTCAGGGCTACAATGAATTGAGAGGAATCACCTGAGAACAAGATTTTCCAGGTATACATTTGGCTTTCCACAATAACCACATTGAAACCTGAAAGTAAACTCTGTTAGTCACACTGGGTATTTTAATACTCCCAAATAACGATTCACTTCATGTAATAATAATATGATGATATTGATAATGATGACATGGTTAGTTACTAATATGTAGTTATATGCTGATTCATTTTAGGGTACACTTAGTATTGAAGATAACGTTGTAGTTCTTTTTTTTTTTTCCTTGTGATTGTGTGTCCCTGTTTTGGACAGGAGAAAATTTTTTTCTTACCCTCGTTCCCAAATGTCAGGCCCTCAGGTTATATTTTTGTCTGCAGAATTCTCACCCCTCGTCGGACTTTTCTGCCAGCCTCCCTTGTTCTGTCATGTCTGACAATGTCCTCTGGAGCCTCCATCTGTCAGCAACCACCTCTATCCTTCTGTTTCTTTACATAAATTTCCTTCTCCTCTGTCTTAAAGGAATTCAGGAAACACTAGTTCCCTTACAGTCTGTCCTTTTACTGACAGGCCTTTGCTTCCCAGGAGCACGCCCCCTCAATTACCATGAGGTCAAAAGGTGATATGTCCTGTGCAAGCCCCTCTTCCCCTCTGAGCTTTGCTCCCCATTTATTTCACAGTACTCAGTCAATCTTTTCTCTGCAGCTAGTCATAACATCTTTTAAAAGTACGAGCCTATTTAACTCTAATGGGACAACTAAGAAGATTTCGTCCAGAATTTTGTGTTTGAGGTGTTCCCCCTCCATACGTATCTTAGAGGTTCTGAAATAATTAGTCCCAATCATTTGCTATTTGCCCACAAGGAGATCCATTACTTTCAGTCTCTGAAGTATTTTTATATCAGGAACACTACAGGAGTTTGAGTAATGGGATCCAGGCATGATAAGGGCATTCAGCAGTCAGTGACCAATGCATTGTAATACAGCTCCCTTTATGGTCATTGCTGGGCAAACAGTGATGGTCCAGTATTTTCTCTCCAGAGAGCATCAACAGTACTAAAGGACTGAGTAGCTGCTTTTAAATCAATGGTGACTTGACTTAGGGTCCAGAACACTGTGACTCTATGCTGATGTACACAGGATCTATATTCTTTGCAGCTCCAGAAGGCTATCACTAAAATTATCACTGAGTTATGGATCAGGTAAAACATGTGAAATGTTTGTCCTAACATTTGAGAGAAAGCAGAGGGAGCAGAGGGCATACAGCCAGATGCGGGATGGGCTTCACACTGAATGCTGTAACTAGCAAGTGTGCAAGCTGGGCTACTAGGGAAGAATTATAGAAGTAATGTCCCATATACAGAAGGTTCCTGGTCAGTATTTCTTTAAATGTGGAAAGGACTACAGATTTCTAGTACGAGGAGATGCCAGGGATTACCCTCCTCCTGAAACCACTATCAAAGTGGAAAAAAATTGTCAAAAACAATCACTTCATAGTTCTAGAAAATGAGCAAAAGAAATCAACCAAAGTGAAAACCAGAGAGGAAAATTGGAAAATCGTTGAGGAAGAATGAACAGAGAATCAAAGACTTGAGGACAACAGCGAGCCTACTAACATGCAGGTACAGGAGTCCCAGAAAGGGCAGAGAGGAAGGAGTAGGAAAATAGGTAAGGAATCAGTTCCGCTCGGTTCAGTCGCTCAGTCGTGTCCAACTCTTCATGACCCCATGGACTGCAGCATGCCAGGCCTCCCTGTCCATCACCAACTCCCAGAGTTTACTCAAACTCATGCCCATTGAGTCGGTGATGCCATCCAACCATCTCATCCTCTGTCGTCCCCTTCTCCTCCTGCCTTCAATCTTTCCCAGCATCAGGGTCCTTTCAAATGAGTCAGCTCTTCACATCATGTGGCCAAAGTATTTAAGGAATAGATGCTTCTAATTTCCAAAATTGGATGAAAGAAATTACTATACAGATTCAAGAAGCTCAATAAACCAAAAGGATAAAGACAAAGAGACCCATGCCTACCATATCATGGTTAAAACTGTTGAAAGATGAAGAGACGATCTTAAAAACATCAAGAGAAAACTGACTTGTGTGCACAAGAACAATAAAATTAAAAGTTGACTTTTTATTAAAAAAAAAAATGGGGGCCTGGAAGTAATGAAATGGCAAAATTAAACTCCTGGAAAAAAACCACACAAAATAAAATAGGCGGTGTCAAGCAAAAAGTTCTATGTTCAACATTTTGTTCTTCATAAATGAATGAAGAATAAAGGCATTCCTAGATAAGTCATGAGTGAGGGAATTGACTGCTAGCAGAACAATTTTAGATGAAATGCTAAAGAAGTCCTGCTGACTGAAAGAATTACACCAAATGATAGCTCAAATAAGAAGAAATAAAGAGCACTGGAAATGGAAGATATGGTGGTAAATATAGCAGAGTATATTGATATAACTAGTTTTTGATTTAAAATTTCTTTCAAAGTTATAAGGAATATGTATAGCCCCATATCCATGGCTTATAATATATACACATGTAACATATCTGACGATCAGAGCTCTAGGGAATGGACAGGAAAAGGAGCTGTGTTTGAGCAGAGCAGCTGGATTTTATTGGAAATAAATCAGCATTAACCTAATGTAGATTTTGAGAAGTTAAGATACATATTGTAATCCCTAGAGCAACCATTATAAAATAGCTTTAAAAATCAATAGGAAACTAACATTTTACACAAAAATTCATTTTAATATAAAAGCATTAAAAGAGGAAGAAAAATGAAACATATAGAAAAGAAATGGGAAACCAGAAGACAACTCCACCCTCATCAATAATGACATTAAATGTAACTGAATGAAGCACTCGAATCAAAAAAGTACGGATTGTAAGACTGGATAAAAAAATCAAGATCCAATTGTGTGCAAGAGAAAGACGTTAGAATCGGAAGTACAAACGGGTCAAATGTAAAGGATAGAACAATACGTGCTCTGCAAACAGTGCCTGTAGGAGAGCTGGGGAGTCTATGTTAGTACCCGAGCAAGCAGGCTGTAAGTCAAAAAAATATTACTAGAGTTAGGGACATTCGATAGTGATAAAAAGGTCAACATGTCAGGAAGGTGTAGTACTTATGAAAGTACACTCACCCAAGAGGGCTTCCCCGGTGGCTCAGCAGTAAAGAATTCACCTGCAACGTAGGAGATGCAGGAGACACGGTTTTTATCCCTGGGTCGGGAAGATCTCCTGGAGGAGGGCATCATAACTCACTCCAGTATTCTTGCCTGCAGAATCCCATGGACGGAGCACCTCAGCAGGCTACGGTCCGTGGGGTCACAAAAAGTCAGACACGACTGAAGCAACTGCGCGTGCACACACCCAAGAGAAGAGCATTCAAAAGAGATGAAGAAAAAACTGATAGAAATGAAAGGTGAATTACACAATTCAACCACTAGAATCAGAGTTCAATATCCTATTCTCAATATTTGATGGAAATACAGAAAATAATACACTTGAACAACACTCACCACCATGACCTATTTGATATTTATAGAACAGTCTACCCAGGAACATCAGAATACAATTAAAACACACACACACACACATAGAATAGTCTCTAAGCTAGAAAAAATGCTAGGTTATACAACTCTCAGTAAACTTAAAATGGACTGAAATTATTCAGAGTATCTTCTCCAACCACAATGAAGTAAAATTAGAAATGGGCAGAAGAAAAAATTGGGGAAATGCCTGAATATTTGGAAATTAGACAATACACTTCTAAATAATTCAAACCTTAAAAGAAGAAGTGACAGAGGAAAGGAAAAAGCATTCTGAACTGAATGAAAATTTAAACTTAATATATCACAATGTTTATTGCACAATAAAACATGGATGAACCTCAGAAACATTTCCCCAAGTTAATGCAAAGAGCACATATTGTGTTGTTCCATTTACATGATATGTCCAGAAAACTCAATTTATGATGACAGAAAGCATATCAGAGGTGCCTGGGGCTAGGAGTGGGGTGCAAGACTGGCTGTGAAAGGGTGTGAGGAAAATTTTGAGGTGATAAAAATGTTCTAAAACTCCATGTGGTAATGGTTACACAAGTCTCTAAATTTGCTGGAAATCATTCAATTGTATACTTATAATGGTTCCATTTTTTGGCTTGTGAATTCTATCTTAAGAAAGCTTTTGAATAATCAAGCACACACATTTATCAAAAAAATTTAAATTTGGTCAAAATCTGGAAAATCTTTTATAGTGTATGTGTGCTAAGTCACTTCAGTGCAGCCCACCAGTCTCCTCTGTCCATGGGCTTCTCCAGGCAAGGGTACTGGAGTGGGTCGCCATGCCCTCTTCCAGTGGATCTTCCCAACCCTGGGATCGAACCTGCCGTCTCCTGCATTGGCAGATGAGTTCTTTATCATTAGCACCACCTGAGAAAGCCATTGCCACCCAACAACCAAAAACACCACAATGGAATCAATATGAACGGGAAATATTTGTAGCCTACAACTTCCTCCCTGAGTCTGGTTCTGCCATCCGGAACCAGGTTCCTGACGGTTTTCCTCAGTCCCAGTGGGAACTTCCAGCCACAGTCCCACAGAATTTCTTCTCTCCTCACTTTTTGAACTATTTGTGTCCCCACAGCCCCATCATTCAGAATATAAACTTGTTTTCTTTTTCACAAAAGTAAAAATCTTCGTCCCTCCTCTTTGAAATACACGTACCGAGGAAATATAAAATGTGCCTGATTTTATAGTGGCTCAGAATGAATCACATGTTATTTGACAAGTATTTAAACGCAGAAGCAAAATAAAGTTTCTCAAGAGCTAGTGGGTCGTGTTGGCTTTGACTTTCTACTTTTGAATAAATTGCTTGCAGGAAATATAAGTCACTGACTAAAACCGGTTATAAGTGGTATTTTGTTAGAATGCTTCACTCAGGCTATTAAATACAACAATTACATAACAAGATCTTTTTTTCTCCAGTAACTGTTTTCTTGCTGGATAGGATTAAGACTTGTAATCTTGCAGAGCTGTAGTTCTCAGTTCTTGCTGAATTTATGGTTCAATTCCAGTACCAGGATGTTAGTTACGAGCTGAAGCAAAGTTCCAAAACAACACAACAAGCAAAAACTGGAGCCCGATCAGACTCTGATAGGAGCGTCTTAGAAAGCTCTGCAGTTAATTACTCACTCTTGCAGAACCTCAATGGTTTGCATAGAAGAATTTCTGTGCAAATCCTTCTGCTTTGAACTTGCTTTGCTATTCTCACAAGGGACACGTCAATAATTTTCAGCAAACACCAGATTCTTACTTTGCTGCCCACCTTCCTTTAGACTAAAACTGTGTCTTCATTCTTTCTTACTAGACAACAGATTGCATTCTGCTCTTCTTCACTTCACAGGATCCATTCCTTCGGTGCTCTCTTTGAAAAGAATTATCCTAACACAGTAAATACTTATCTTAAGTATCCCCCCAAATCATTTCACATTTTGAATATATTTGTCGAGGACTCAGAACCCGCATAGAGACTATAATACTCTGGCTGAGAACGACTTTTGTAGAGAAGTTAGAATGGATAATCCAGAGATGTTTGGGTTTAGAGGCAATTCTATAGGATCCTACTGAAGATTAAAAACAATTTTTTTTTTTTAACATTTATGTGCATGCTAGGTCACTTCAGTCATGTCTGATTCTTTGTGACCCTATGGGCTGTATCCTGCCAGGCTCCCCTGTCCATGTGATTCTCCGGGCAAGAATACTGAAGTGGGTTGCCATGTCCTCCTCCAAGGATCTTCTCAAAACAGGCCTCAAACCTGCATCTCCTGCGGCTCCTGCATTGCAGGCAAATTCTTTACCACTGAGCCACCGGGAAAGCCCCTTTTAACATTTAATTGGAGGATAATTGCTTTATAATGTTGTATAGGTTTCTGTCCCTACAACAGTGTGAATCAGCCATAAGTATATGTATAAATCCCCTCCCTTTTAAGCCTCCCTCCCACCCCCCTTCCCACCCCTCTAGGTTGTCACAGAGAACCAGGCTGGGCTCCCCGTGTTATACAGCAGCTTCCCACTAGCTATCTGTTTTACATATGGTAGTGTATATAGCGACTTCACTTTCCCTTTTCCCTTTCCGGCATTGGAGAAGGAAATGGCAACCCACTCCAGTGTTCTTGCCTGGAGAATCCCAGGGACAGGAGAGCCTGGTGGGCCGCCGTCTATGGGATCGCACAGAGTCGGACACGACTGAAGCGACTTAGCAGCAGCAGCAGTGTATATATACATGTCAGTACACCTCTCTCAATTCGTCCCACCCTCTCCTTCCCCCACTGTGTCCACAAGCCAGTGCCTATGTCTGTTTATTCTGGCCATGGAAATGACGGTTCTATTCAAAGTAATCTATGGATTCAACGCAATCCCTATCAAATTACCAATGAAGATTTTTAGAATACAATTTAATTATAATATGTAAGGGCATTGAAGAGAAGGATGGGAAGAATCAAGTCCAGGAGAAGATTCTATTTACTTCTCACACTAAAATATGCGTTGATTTAAAAAACAGGTAAGATGAACAGCAAGATGCCCATAGAGATCAGAGTTCCATAAGATAGTTTCCTTTAGTGACAAAGTAGTATAGAGTATTTCAGTGTCCATCAGTGTCAAAAGGATTACAACAGGAATAGAACACAAGGGGTACAGAAGCACATATAAAAGTAGCACCTTTATATCTGGCAGAGTAGAGCCATGAAATGTTAAAAAGCCACATTTCTATCCTTTCTGCAACACATGAATTCCTCAAGACAGGAATAATGATCATCTCAGAAACCTATACAACAGCAAGACTGCAGCATTAATTTACCAATCAATGAGCCATTTCCGTTGATCCTCCAAGCAATTGAGAAGAGCTAGACATCATTATTACACAAAAAGCACCATTCTAAATGCCAAGCATGCATCATAATTTTAAATAATAATATCTTACATTTGTGTAGCACTTCAGAGTTTACAAAGCACTTTTAGGAACATTATCTCATTTATCAATCTCTAAAAGAGGAAGAAAAATTTAAGGCGAAGGAAGGGATTAACATCAGTGTTGCACTGGATAAATGAGGGTGAGTTCCTAGAATAATAGAAGTCCTCAACAAATCTTTATCAGCAACTGGTGAATTGCTGATCTCAACTTCATTATCCTTATCATGAGCACTTATGAGAGAAATGAAAAATTGATGAGCACAGTCTTAATCAAAAAGAATAAATGTTTCTCTCTTAAAGTGAATGCATAATCTGCCCAGGAATAAAATAACAATACTCATTCATTATTAAATTCTGATAATACTGACACCAAATTTCATTTCAACCACAGAAAGAAATTAGTGATATAGAAGAATACTGTTTGGATTTGGTGTTAAACTGTATATACATATACAAGATTATTGTCTCGCCTAAGATCACGTGTCTTGTCTCTCCTGATTGAGGAATATTTTTGGAATCTACTTATGATAAAGTGAGGGCTCATCATTTATAGCAGAGAAGGCAACGGCACCCCACTCCAGTACTCTTGCCTGGGCAACCCCATGGATGGAGGAGCCTGGTAGGCTGTAGCCCATGGGGTTGTGAAGAGATGGACATGACTGAGCGACTTCACTTTCACTTTTCACTTTCATGCACTGGAGGAGGAAATGGCAACCCACTCCAGTATAGTTGCCTGGAGAATCCCAGGGACGGAGGAGCCTGGTGGGCTGCCGTCTCTGGGATCGCACAGAGTCGGACATGACTGATGCGAGTTACCAGCAGTAGCAACATCATTTATAGATAGACTGATAACCTTCTAACAGCAGATTGAACAAATATTAAGGGTTATGCATGCCTTACTTACAGAAGTACATCTTAACAACAAATGGGATATTCTTGAGTGATCAGTTTGCATTAAAAAGATTGCCTTGCTTTCTTTTTTACCCATACACCCTCTTAGCTCAGCCTTACACAAATGTATTGTAGGAAGGATAATTTTTTGCATTATGTAATTGCCTATTTCCTCTAGCTGATCCTATCAATCATTTCCATTAAACTGATAGAAATTAAAATAAAAAAGTGGGATATTATGCCATTAGCTACTTTAAAATGTGCATTGAAAGTGAAAGTGTTAGTCGTTCAGTCGAGTCTGACCCTTTTGCAACCCCATGTACTATACCCCACCAGGCTCCTCTGTCCATGGGATTTCCCAGGCAAGAATACTGTAGTGGGTTGCCATTTCCTTCTCCAGGGGATGTTCCTGACTCAGGGATCACATTTGCATCCCCTGCATTGGTAGGTGGATTCTTTACCAGGGTACCACCTGGGAAGCCCCAGAGGTATTACTAAGGCAACTCAGATTTCAAACTCTTTATTAGTCCCATTTCCCCTTTGAAATAGTCCTCCTCCCATGATAGCCTTTGGGGTTAACACCAAGTATCCTCCTGGTGCTGCTGGAAGGAATCCTTAGCTCTTTCTTTCACTAGGCTGGCAGGTTGAGGTATCTGCTTGTCTGTGAACAGCGTGCTGGAATTATTCGTTACTGAACATCTTGAAGTTCACTGACTTAAGGATATTTACTGCTTCATTTAGAGGTCAAGCATCATCTGAAACAAAACATGAATGCTCAGCTTTGAGCTTAGAACTAAATATATGAAAATCTTCAAAATGATTTTAAAGCCAAAAATTCTTCAAAGAGAAAAGGATGTCCTAATTTTCCTAGATCATCTTTTTTAAATCAAGAGAAAAGATTGATGTTATGAGTTTACAGTTTTACTTCTTTGGCCACCTGATGCGAAGAGCTGACTCATTGGAAAAGACCCTGATGCTGGGAAAGATTGAAGGCGGGAGGAGAAGGAGACAACAGAGGATGAGATGGTTGGATGGGATCACCAACTTAATAGACATGAGTTTGAGTAAACTCCGGGAGTTAGTGATGGACAGAGAAGCCTGGTGTGCTGCAGTCCGTGAGGTTGCAAAGAGTCAGACACGACTGAACAACTGAACTGAACTGAATAGTATTTAGAGGAAAAGGGACAAGAAGTAAGGAAAGTCATTTCCACTTGAGAAGGGCAAAATTACTCCTGGTTCTAGGAGAACCTTGGAGAACCATTTGCAGGGAAAGTCCAGGGGAAGAGCCCTCATCAAATGGAGCCCTGATCTTGGACAGAGCTTCACCCCAAGAGTAGAGAGGCAAGATGCTGGGTATAGAGACATACACCCCAGTTCTAGTTCCCTATGGTTATCCTGGGATGTGTGCAATCCTCTCAGAGAAGTCCGGAATTCAGCATCAAATAAAAACTACAAAGCATCAGAGAGAAGAGAGAATAGCAGCAAGCTAGACCTCAAATCACCATTTGTGTCTTGGGTGGGGGAGGGGGGCGGAGAAGCAGTAGTGAAATGGATTTAAGAGTTCAGGGTGATTTGGTCATGAGATGTATGTATACTGAGACATGCAGGTATCTGAAGACGCCTGAGTTTGGGAGGAGAAGATTCAGTGAATGAGACATCATGGGAGAAAGAATGACCTTTGTACTGGGAGCCAGTATGAAACACCAGGGTCTTCCCTGGTGGTGCTCATGGTAAAGAATCTGTTTGCTAATTCAGGAGACATAAGAGAGGCAGGTTCCACCCCTGGGTCGGGAAGATTCCCGTGGAGAAGGGAATGGCTACCCACCGCCATATTCTTGCCTGGAGAATTCCATGCACATGGGAGCCTGGTGGGCTGTACAATCCATGAGGTCAAAAGGAGTCAGACACGACTGAGCATGAAATACCAGAATTCCAAGTGAGCCAGTCACATCTCATGAACACAGAATGGGGCAGCCATGATCCAGCGGGACAAGGGATTCAATCACAGAAAACAGGTCAAAGACTAGAGCATCTCCCTGAAATGCTGTGAATATGCCTGAATTCTTGAGATGACCTAGAGAAAGAGCCAGTGAGAGCTGCTGATAGAAAGTTGGTCCTTGAAATTGACCAAGTTCTCAAAACTGGAAGAAACAAACTTTCATTCATTTGGCAAGTCGCTTAGGGAGAAGAAGAAATGAGCCTTTAGAGGGCACAGGGATCAATTTCTTGCAGGAATTTAGCTTTTCAAGGGATTTTGGACTATAAAATTCTACAGTTTCTGAAATCGCTCCCTTGTCCTTTGAAGTGAATATTTTGCAGTGTTTATGATTTCTACTTTAATTTGCAAAAGCTAACTTGCCTAACAAGTAAGATTCACTTCCAAAACTGTACTTTTCATAGAAAAAAATGCAACTGATCCTGTTATTTCTAGCAAGCGATAGTCTATCATCTTAATTCAGAAAGATAAACTTTGAGGTCATTTTGTAATTGGAAGTAGACATTTTTCTTAGTGAACTAAGAAAAGGAATGTTTTCCTTTTCTAATCAGTCTTACCAACATCAAATATCAAAAAGTTTCATATCTTTGATTGAAAAAGGAATAGGAGAAAAGAAAATATTTGAAATAAATACCAATTTTAGACATTAGCTTATCAAAAGGAAGGACTTTCATTCATCATTATTGTCTTTTCTTTATTTTTTGAGTTATATCAAAGCAAAACATAGAAATGAACTTACCTCCCCCACTGAGGAAATCACACAGTAAATAATGTCCAGGGACCCACACAGTATAACATCACCGATCGTTTAAACATTCTTGATATTGCTAAGTAAATATGAATTTTAATATAGCATGTGCTTATGATCCCTTTTTGAAAACATACATGGATTTCATCTGTTTAGAAAAATGATTACAAAACTGTATTTCAGAATACCAACATTTGTCTGTTTTCTCTGCTTATTAAACTTCTTACAGTTTCCTTAACATAGGTTCTATATAGTAGCAGAATTTTTGACTTTATAAATGCACAAAAAGATAGCTTACAGTTTGCATTGTTTAAAAAGTTAATGAATCTCTGTCTTGAAATAAAGGACACTCCATCACATAGAGGCAAACATAGACTTGATAGTAGAGCAAATAAGAAATTGGAAGTTGGAGATTCTCTGCCTGCAGTGATCCTTGGATGCTTTTATCTCAAGCAAGTCCACATATCTTTCCTTTTCTCTAGCTATCTTTTCTTAAACCTGGTAGTCACAAATTGGCAACAGATACTTGATTCTATGCCACTTCTGTTTTCATGCAGGCAGCTGCTGGACATGGCTAAAATTCTGAGGGCCATGCTATGTGCTAAGTCGCATCAGTCGTGTCAGACTCTTTGCAACTCTATGGACAGTAGCCCTCTAGGCTCCCCTGTGCATGGGATTCTCCAGGCAAGAATACTGAAGCGGGTTACCGTGCCTTTCTCCAGGGGATCTTTCTGACTCAGGGATCAAACCCGCGTCTCTTAAGTCTCCTGCCTTGGCAGGCGGGTTCTTTACCACTAGCGCCACCTGGGAAAATTTTGAGACGTCAGCTTAAAAAGATGGTAAGACGGACAGGAACACAGCAGGGGTAGACCTTGCCCGAAGTCATCAGGCGCAATCAGTATAAAAAAATCTAAAATGAATGAACTGATATAGAAAGAAGGCTCCCTTGAAATTCAGAGGAACGTTTTCAGCTCAGCAGAGCTGCCCCGTAACATTCCTCCTCCAGCTCCTCCTCAAGGAGAAAGGGCAGGACCCACCTTAAATGCACACAGCACCATGAATCCAAGAGGGCAAGACATTTTCAGAAGGAAAAACTTGGCAGCTTCGGTGCTCAAAAATTTTTTTTTTCCTTTCTCTTTTTCAAAAATTTCCCCTAAAGATTAGGAGTGTCAGACATTGACATCAGTCTCGGAGAAATGACCCCGAAAGTAATTAGAAGAGGAATTCCCCCCGTGTCCCACCCTCTTGGCTCCGAGCTGGGTCAGATGAAAGGCACCTCTGTTTACTTCCTGATCTGTCTAATTTCTGTAACAAGGACCATCCCAAACGCATCTCCCAGCAGCTGCTATAACTGAAACTCAAGAGATCGCCCCAGGCACCACAGCACCTCCTTAGAGCTGCTCGGCCCTAATGGATTAGCTCTCTTTAGCACAGGTGGCGATTTAACAGGAGACCAAACTTTGACACTAGAGACAGAGACTCCTGAAAATTACTTCAAAGACCACAGGTCTAAAGCAGAGATAAGAAAACAGAAGACTTTCTAAAACGTGTATCAACTGCCCATCCTCGCACTTGCCAATGGAAGATGATTATGGGGGTAGGGGGAAATGACAGGGAGCAAAGACTGACATCATTTTAAAAAGGATGAAAAAGTAGCATAGCTTCATTTAATCGCAAAACTCAAATTTAAGGACCCACATTTGCATAAGGACTGAGTCATGTTTCCAACAATATGACTCAATTGTTGCCTGATAAACTTCTTACAAGCCTACAAAAAGCAATATCAATAGTTAATATATTCTTTTTAACTAAATAACATTTTCTATCCATTTAAAGATACTAAACACCTTTAAAAAAAGTGACAACCCATGTCATCCTTTTCACAATATCCCAGTCTTTTAACTGAGCTGATTGCATAAAATGTTGGTAAACAGAGTATAATACATATATTGTGATAATTTAACTTCCAGTGAATTTAGAAAGCAGATGAGTTAGACAAAAATCAGATTAGTCAAAAGGCAAATTGGAGGCTGAGAAAAATGACTTGGAAATGCTGACAGGAGACGGAACTGTGGATAATGCACATAAAAGCACATTGACACATGTAAGAAAAAATGTCACCCTTATTGGAAGGTTAATCATTAAAAGTGAAACCACACTCTATACACTGGTATTCACGTGTATATATGCATACGCATGATAAACTATCAAAATTTTTCCTTAGTTTTTTACAAAACATCAGGTTTTGTAAATTCTAATACGAAAGTAAAGTGATTCAGGGATTGATTTCTTATTTTAAAAATAAAATTCCCCCCCAAAAATAAAATAAAATATAAAAATAAAATCCCAATTGTTGAAATCAATGGAAAGGAAGTGACGCTTATTGTGTGACTACTTGGAATGTTGGGGAAAATGTCAGACTTGCCTTGCCTTTTTAGGTTTTAATCTCTTATTGTCTGACATATGTGCACTACTAGAAAGGATCTTTTTCAAAATGAAACAGATGTGGGGGGGAAAGTGGAAACGAAAGCTTGTTACATACGGATAAAGTCTCAAAATGCTTCAGAACTGTATTGACTCAGATTTTATCTTCTTTAGGGTGGAACATTGAAATAAAAATGTACGGCATCTATTAGCACATTGTGGTACCGTAATTGTACTTTTTAAGATAAAAATACAATTTCTACTCTTCTTTCGCAGATAAAACTGCATTTTTTGTATCTGCCAGAACTTTCTCTAATATTATTTTTTAAAGTACGTTAAACTTGTGATTTCCTTCCTGTGTAAGCAGAAGCATCCTAAAGGATTTAATAATAATCTTAGCAGATTATTGAAGTGAAGTGTTAGTCATGTCTGACTCTTTTTGACCCCATGAACTGTAGCTTACCAGGCTCTTCTGTCCATGGAGTTTTCTAGGCAAGAATACTGAAGTGGGTTGCCATTCCCTTCTCCAGGGGATCTTCCCGACCCAGGGATCAAACCCAGGTCTTCTGCATTGCAGGCAGATTCTTTACCCTTTGAGCCACCAACGAAGCCTAGGAGATTATTAGAGCCAAAAACCAACCTTTCAGTACAAGTTCCCCTTTTCTTCTATTACACTTCACTCGCCCTTCAGGAAATAGTACTCAGTTCCAGTTATAGACAAAGCATTTTTCCAGGCATGTATGGAGCCCAGAATCCTGCCTACAGTTTTAATCACCCCGAGTTCATTTTATAAGGTTCTGTGGAGATGTTTATGAATTAAGTAGCAGGAGAGAAGGCTGGGAAAAATACTGATTCAAATATCAGAAGACCTGGGTGATGCGACATGAACCAATTTTGTGAACCAGGGCTGGTAATTTCACTTCTGTGGACCTGATTTCTCATTGTTAAAGTGAGAAGATGGGGTGAATTTGATTGCTAAAGTCAATTTTGAGATTAATACTGCAGCATAAGATAAATGATATTTGAATTTCTAGTACCCTGTGATATTTTATAATGTTGTTACAATTTTGCATCACTTTCTCTTAAAATTATCTTCACAAGTGTGATGAGTAGCCATGCAATAGAATATTTCAGTCACTTTGATTTGTTTTTCTATTTTTAAAGGCAACAGAATAGACTGTTTGTGACTCACTGCTAAGTACATGACAACTTAGTGACAGACTAGAGAAAGGAAACCAGGACTCCTAATTTCCTAATCAGTGTTCTGAATTTTAGCTGTGTTTGTTTAAAAGATGTATTCTGTCAGGAAGTGCCAATTGAGAATAGGATTTGGACTTTGCTACTGCTGCTGGCACATAAGAGCAAAACTGGAAAAAAAAAAAAAGAATTTGGACTATGGTCAATTGTATGCCTAAATACTTCTGAAAGTAAATGAGGTCCCAGAATATGAGTAAATAAAGTTGACTCGGTGGTAAAGAATCTACCTGCCAATGTAGGAGATGTGTGTTCGATCCCTGGGGTGGGAAGATCCCTTGGAGAAGGAAATGGCAACCCACTCCAGTATTCTTGCTTAGAGAAGTCCATGGACAGAGGAGCCTGGAAGGCTGCAGTCCACAAGGTCACAAATGTGTTGGGCACGATTGAGCGACTAAACAACTCTCTCTCTGTCTTTCTTTCTCTGTCTCTCACTCTCTCAGAAACAGCATCCATTCTCCGCTACCCCAAATGATTCTTATATTATCCAAGAATAATTAGTAACATCCTTATTGTTTTATTTTGTTACTTACAACTCCTAGGTTATTCATTATAAGCGTGTATCACTGTATCTGAGGAGCATGGCTGAGAGACTTTTCGTAAACACATGCGTGACTCTCCCAATCACATAGGTGCTTGCGCTGCAGTTTCTATGCTAAAAAAAAACCCTATTTTTAAATCCCTACTTTGACACTTAGCCTTGTGGCCTTCAACAGATCTACTCAAATTCTCTGAGCCTGAAGTTCATTGTTCCTAACGCACAGGGTTACCATAAAGATGAAAGGAGAATATGTGTCAAAGGCTTAGCACAGCGCTGTTCATTCTTATTATTAATTTTATTAATATTTTTATCTTGATTTATGTCTGTCTATTTCTTCTTTTCTCTCCAAAGACAAACATAACTTAATCATCTTTAAATGCCATCCCAGAAGGAATTCAATTAGTTTTGAATTCATTAATGCATAATCATTCTCTACTTATGCCAATAACTTTGTTAGATGCTTTTATTTTTTTAGCTCAGTTCTTGCATCTTGGTCACATATCCTAGTTTAACGTGAGACCAGTGAATAGCCCCACTGGGCACATATCAGGGAGATGAGAGAAACTGCAGAGAAAAATCTGGGAAGGAGCCGGCAGATTTGAGAAGTAAGAAAAGAGAGGAGCCCTAAGAAATGCCAATAGTTAAAAACTGGATCACTGGGAAGAGGGTGATGTCACCCGCAAAAGAGAAATCACAGAAAGAGGGGTGAGATTAGGGGGATATTAAAGAGCTCAGGTGAGGTCTGTTAGCAATGAAATAGCATCCCAGACTGAAACGGCAATACGCACGCTAAAGTGCAGGATTGTAACCTGGGAGACAAGTCAGCCCGGGGATGTCATTTGTTTTAAGGTTTTAGTTGAAGCCAGAAGTTTTAATTTGATAGTGAATGAAGAGAGAATAACTGGAGAAGAAATGGTTGAAGATAAATTCCTGGGAAAATATTCATACTTATGGGTTGGGAGAAGAAGGAAATGTTAGTTTTTCAACACAGCTACTAAGCACTGTGTCCAAGGATTTTATAGGTACAACTTAACAGTAGGAAAAAAACTGGGGGGAGTGTGATAAAAATATTACACCTGAAATGCATCAGTTATGCACCTTCTAAAGGGGCTCCCTGGTGGCTCAGACAGTAAAGAATCCGCCTGCAGTGAGGGAGACCTGTTTGATCCCTGGGTTGGGAAGATACCCTGGACTAAAAATGATCCACAGTAAACAAAACAAAACACAGAAAATTATATATTCTCAGTAGCATACGGCATTCAGGAGAGGGAAATTTTAATTTCAAATGCCATTAGAATTTGCATGTATTAATCGAGAAGAAATATCAAAGCATAGAGTGGTTTTGGTTATTTGCCTTCTTTTGAAAGGTGGAGCAAAAGGATATTCACTCTTTATAGTTATGTAGCTTTACAAACTTATTTTTTAGCTTCATACTATATCACGAGGGCTTTATTTCTCTTTCTTTCCATTTTTTTGGAAAATATTTTAAATGACTAAATGTCTGACATATAGATGGACCATTATTTTTTTAAAAAAATCTAGTTGTGTTAGATAACTTTGCTTTCAAATTTTTGCATAACAAACAGTATTATAATAAATATTTTTGTATGGTGTCCTTTGATGGTTCATGATACCCACTGACAAAATATTTTCCTGAAAAGTTGTACAAACAAAAACTTTCACTAGTATTTCATTAGTATGCATCTTATTCCACTCCTTCTAATAGACTATTATTGCTTTAAATGTTTGCTAATATAACTTCACTTCTTTAATCCACATATCATCAGTTATTAGAAATGTTGATCATGAATAAAATATTTATAACTTCCTGCTTTGCAACAAACTTAGAAATTAAACAAATAGTGACAGTCCTCTATTTAATCACTTCTGTGAATTTTAGAAAGTAGAATAAAAGTTTACCAATTAAACATGCAAATGAAAGTCTTATTTTTCCTGTGAAAGAGAATAATAGTGGCCATGTTAAAAGACAAAAGAAAAAGAAGTAATATTTTTGAATATGTTTCATATATTCTTAAAGTTATTTTGGAATTTTGTTGTTATTTAAGCTGATAAAGTTGAATCTCAGAAAGTAAGATTTTTAAGAATTTTCATTTACAAAGTGGCATCAGTGTGATTCAACATCAGTTTTTGCTTCAAATTCTATACTCTTTGGATTATATAATTGAAAGTAAATAATGGTATTCTTATTTCCATGGTAAAAAACAAAATGATGTGGGATTTAGTGAGGGCGTTGCTTTCTCAAAGGGCAACCTTCTTAGATAGGTTGGATGTCTCATGTTCATAAGCCACAATAAAATTGATTCTGAACTGCTCCTGCCCTGAAGATCTGTAAACCAGCCAAATTTGACATTCTGGCTTAGGAAATCACTAAAGTGTGAGTCTG
The DNA here is from genome assembly GCA_024291935.2 of Okapia johnstoni. NCBI lineage: Eukaryota > Metazoa > Chordata > Mammalia > Artiodactyla > Giraffidae > Okapia > Okapia johnstoni. Next base: position 139,297,095 of record CM044306.1, on the reverse strand, counting down.
GTATTAGACAAGATTCTTAATATTTTTCAAAACCAAATTAACTTACAAAATATGTGTTTTAAGACTCAGAGACACACCTCATACTTTGCGGTAAGCAAAAAAGGCCGAATGAGATCAAAGGGAAAATTTTCATTTTTCTCTTTGGCCAAAATATCGCTATTAACATTCCCAAATTATTACATTTTACTAGGTTTCTTGGCTGGGTTTAGCCCTCAAGCTCACAAAAGTATTAAAACAGAGACTAAGGGATCCAAAAGAAGCACTAAAATTCAAGCGTTTGTACATTAGGAAAAAGAATGCTATCTATTTAATTAACATGTCACCTCCTGGAAGGCCAGGTGTTCCTTAGAAGTTACCTATGTAAGTATTGATCCATCTAAACTTCATACAACTTGACAAGATAATGTGGTAACAGAAGCTTTGTCTGAGGGAAAAAAATATGTCTAAAGACTTGTTTACTGCTTTATCTTCTGTTAAGAAAGGCTCTCACAGTGCCGTCTTTGTTCCTAAGTAGGATGGTGCCTTTAGTACAAGTTAATGCTTGCAGACAATTTTACTGTGACAGTTTGTTGTTCATTATTTAGATGTGTAGTTCAGAAATGTTATCAGAGCTTTCCAGGCTATATTCACTACCCATATGTGGGTAACGTATTGGCTATGATATGGTAGGATTAATTTCAGCAAACAAGAACCTCTACTTGTTCCTTAATATTTATTCATTTAATTATATACATTAATATATGCACATATACACACATGTGTATTTATAAACTATACATAAATATATAGCTATGCATTTATTTGTATACTAAAATATTTTTATGCAGATTCATAAACTTATTAGAATTGTTACTATAACTGGGATGAATTTTTCTTCATATTACTGAGCAGCTACTTGAGAAAAAGAAAATACACATATGACTGACTCATTACCTTGAAAATGTTAGAAGTAATAACAACTGTGTAATCCTTAAAATAAATATAAGAAGAGTACACTACAAATATAAATGGGACCTGGAATCAAGCTTTTGTTGTTTAGTCAAATATAAAGATGAGATCAGGATGTGACATTTCAGAAATGAGGCTAATGAAGGCTTAACTACAACAGACCATTCACCACTTAGAAGGTACTCCCTGTTAGATAACCATTTTGCATTGCAACTTTATTGCTCACTTTCAACAGTCAGGCTGAAATGCTTTAAAGTATTAAAAAATAAGTAATTTTGAGTCTTAGGAAGTAAATGTGAAAATGTACCATCATAATTTGCCATGACTCACTGAAGTGACTGGCAAGCAGAATGCAAAGGGAAATTAAGATATCTAGCTAGGCCTGTGTAAAACAGAGACAGAAATACAGATAAATTGAATAAAGGGGCAGATCTAGTATGTGAATTGCGGAGGAAAAAGAGGAGCTACATTCATTATGGTTGTTGCCTCTCTAGGGAATTGGGGCTAGATATCTTTTTTAGAACAGGTATTAGTGAGGGTCCAATCAGTTCATGTACTTAAAAAGAGATATCTGAGTAATTTAAAAAGAGGAGTTTAATATTAAGAATTATTGAACTATCTTAGAAGAGTTAGTACAAAGATGTAAAGAGAACCCTGACAGGTTTCCTAGGGATGAGAAAGGACTCAAAACAGGACAAAGTTGGAAGTGAAGCCCTCTCCCAAGGCAGAGGTTCTGACCTCATTGGAGAATGTGTGATTTCTTTCCACTGTATGGCAGAGAAATGTACTGATTTTCCCAGGCAGGTATAAGCAAGAAGAAAACCTTCAGGGTGCAAGGAAGCCAAAGCCCATGGGCAGGCCTGGCAGGGGAGCTGGGGCACTGTCGTGATGTGAGACCAGGAATACGTGATATTCGCTCTGGGAGGGACCACAAATCTCTGGGTTGCAGGCAAGGGAGCCCGGCTGGTACAACTCAAGGTGGGCTGGAGGACAGCTTCTCAGTGGGAGTTTGGAGCATGTGCTGGCTGCATTGGGAAGACCCACGGCAAGGTCACCCCAAGCTCCGGCCCAGGCTGTGAAGTCACTCTGGATGCAGAATGGGCAGGGCACCTGCTGATGGCTCCACTCACCTGCCCTACTGACTCAACATGTAGCAGGGGCAGGAAAGAGCAAAATAAAACCCACTAAAACCAGGAAGGAAAAAATCCTCTCCCTCCGACCACGTCTCTCCCTTGCTACCATGAGTGCTTTAAACCAGGGATATATTTCATGGAAGATATACAAATTCCTCAAGAAGAAAATTAAAGGAAAAGTCAGAAACGTTTAGGATTTTCTATTATAGTTGCCCTTTAGAACTGAAGGTGACCTTGGTCTGTATCACTAAAGATCTATTCCTGTTTCAGGTTTACAAGATCTCAAGCAGAATCTAGAAAACGTAAATGGTTACACGTGATTAACTTCTATTATTAGCAACAAATCAGAAACTCATTTAGGTGCTCAGAGAGTAAAGAAGCTGCCTGGAACCTGGGTTCCATCCCTGGGTTGGAAAGATCCCCTGGAGAAGGAAATGGCAACCCACTCCAGTATGCTTGCCTGGAGAATTTCATGGTCAGAGGAGCCTGGCAGGCTACAGTCCATGTGATCCCAAAGAGTCAGACATGACTTAGCAACTAATATTTCCATTTTTCTTTTTTTTTCACTGAATGTGAAGAGAAAAATAATTAAATAGCACATATTTAAAATATTCATGGAAGAAATTAAATAGGATGCTAGGTTAGGAAGGGATTGGTCAAGGTTTTTTCAAAGTTATTCTACAAAACACTGCATCTCTAAGATATATATTTTAAAAATAGTTCTGTGCCCAATTAAATTTGAAAAGTTCTGCATGGATTATCTGTCTCCTTATAGTCACCCCAGGCACAGTTACCAAAAAAGGAAAACTGAATAAACCCATGGAGAAAACTTGAAATAAACCTGCTTATTGTTGTTGAGATTCAAGTGTTTATCAAACTCTCTCTTTGTTGTCATTCCTTAGTTAATCATGGAACTCTTTTTCCTGGTAACAATATTGTGTTAAGCATGGCTCACTCTGCAAAGAAGTGGATTATTCTAGTAAAAGGACTCTGTAGAGTTTTGAGTTTGTGGGAAAGGATGATTATGCAGAAAGGACATAAAAGGAAAAAAAAAATTACCCTTTTTTGTAAGTTTCCTTCACCTGACTTACACAAGAGTGTCTGTTTTCATGTCTATTTGCCCAGATAGAGCAAGTAGAATAGCTCAGTAGCATGGGTAATGCAGTACAGTTTTAAAACTTCTTAAAATCACCCAGAAGCTGGGAGCCTACCTTGCCTTTCCCAACAAATCGCAAGGTAACAAGAAAAAAATAGAGATTTCTGAAGATGGTACAAATGCAATTTGCGAATTTTTAACCATCAGTGCAAGCCTGAGTTTAACTGGAATCTGGCTTCTGAGTACTTTGAAAAATCACATTAGGTATTATATTTTTTAAAAAACTAGTATTTAAACATCAATTACAGAGGTAAACCCTTATAAAAATCCTCCATACCAGAGGTAATTTGAGGAGCTAGACATTTTAATACATATATTGGTGAGTCATAACCGCTGGGAATGTAGGAATATGTAACCTATCGAATACATACTTAGAATAGTAGAAAAAGGCAAGAATCCTAGATATTTAAAAGAGAGCAGAGCCTAAAGTATTGAGAAACAGTTTCATCATACCAGAAATTTTATGGGACTTGCACAAATGTCTCTGGTATTGATGAGATAAACATCCATCAGGCACCTTACATATTCCTGTTGCTTTTCCATTTCTGGGTCCCCGTGGATCCCTTGCACTTGTAGCACTAGACTCAGCAGAATTATTACCCACAGTGAGCTGCGATCACAGCAGCATCCCATCAGACACAGGGACTTCAGGGACAATAGAGGTCACTGACATGTAGCTCCTAAGCAAAGAGCCCTTGTTCCATTGGTTGGGTGTTCAACATCCTCTGGCTGTTTCGTTACTCGAAGGCCTTTATACATTAGATGACAGGTCATTTTGGTCAAACATTGAGATAAACCATCTCTCCTACACTCATAGAACACCTAGACTCGGAGTTTAAGAGTCAGCTGGAGGTAAAACAGGACACTCAGCACCTGTGAGATCCTACCTTGTTTTCTAGAATTCAGCTTCACCACCTGTATTGTGAGAGGACTGGAATAGTTGGACTCTGGGTTCCCTTCCCAGCTCTAAAATGAGCAAGCAAGTCAATGAACAAGCAAAAACAAACTATAATTTTATTGAAATCAGGCATCTAGTTGGGAGAAGAAATATATTCCTCCACCGAGCAAGTGGACCCCTCAGGCGGTACCCTGCCCCTTCTCACCGGAAGAGTTCTAGCTTTGTTGTAACAGCGGATTCTTTACTGTCTGAGCCATCAGGGAGGCCCAACAGTCTAAATACTGGACACAAATTTCACTCAAATTAGCTTTTTAAGTGTTCTCATTTATTATGGACACTTAAGGAACACTGAAGATTCTCTTTTCTTCACTTGAATACTAAAAATACTATCATCAAGAGAAACTCTTTTGTAAGGAGCTGAATTTATCGAAGGAAGAGGAATGAAAAGATGACAATGAGAAGTCTTTCATCTCTCTCGAATACTCTGCGTAGCGTCTATAAATAGATGTCATGTAGCCACTAGAAGGATTTTTTCTAAAGGGTGGGAAACGGTCCGACCTTCTAAAAGATGGGTAAAATTCCTTGTAGAAAGCCAATCTTCATTACACAGAAGAAAAATACTTGATCAAAGTTTGCATCCTGAGATACAGTGCAGTCAAACTATATAGGTCATAATTTCATGCTGAAAGTCCCAGATAAAGGCTGTAAGAGAGAAGGTTAGCTCATATGTTTTGCTTTCAGAGTTTCTCGGTCAAGTCTATATCCCACTCCCCACCCTCCCAGTTTTCTTTCTGATATGACATCTCAGCATGCACTCTGCCAATGACATCACAGAAACAAACAGAAGACCAAAGTACTACAGCGTGAGATAAAACAACAGCGCTCTGTCAGACTTTCAAAGGTGATGGACTACAATACATCAGAAAAACCAAGTCAACTTGAAAGACAACTGGAAAGTTAAGTGGATCATCAGTTGTGTGGGGCAGGCCAAAATAGTCTGAGAGATGAGTTCTTTGAATTAGGATAAATACGAAAGCTTAAGGCTGATTAATGGCTACTATATTCACAGACTTCTGAGATATATTTCTTGGAGCTGTGGACCAGAATAGAACTGCAAACAGATTAATTAACAGTAATGTTTTTGTTTCCATTGCACCCAACCAAAGAGAATAAGCAAGTTCTACATGAACAAATATTATTTCCCAAGGAAACTGTGTCGCAAGATCTTAGTCATAGATCTCGCTTTTACTGGCCCGTGCCCAGATGTCTGCCCTCACGAAGTTAGAAGAAGAAAACCACTATGTAGAACCTAACAAGGAAATCGACCTAAAATGGAAGTCAGAGAGCTTTCCTTCCCTACACGCTGCTCTAGTCTTAAAAAGTTCCCATCTTATTTTGGAGTGGTGCGGTTCTGACAGTCAGATAACTAACCCAAGGTACTGTTCTTAGAAACTTTATTTTCTCCATGTCTTTTCTCATCTTTAATCCTACTGAAGGATGTGGTGCCTGAAGAAATTCAGATTATCCAGCTTTCAGATGATGCTTATCAGACATGAGATTCACTTGGCGCCCTGCCACAATTTCAGTTTTTTTCCCCATCACTCATTTCCTTTCAGACCACGCAATGGTCATAGTGGATAATTTCCCATAAGCAGGACCAGAGGGTATGATATAAAGGACAGTCAGTATTGCTCTTTCTCTTTCAAGCATGGTCACCATTAATGTAAATATAGTAAGAAAAAATGGGAGAAAAAAAAAACTGTTATAATTCAAAACAATGCACTCCCTCCAAGTCCATGTCTGAGTGCTCTGAGTACGGATACACCCAGACTGTCTTTTCACATGTTTGTTCCTTCTTTCTGCTATTCATTCATTGCTTCATGTTTGGTAACTCAATGGTCATTTATCACTCGCTTTTTATTTTAAAGATAAATCACAGTGCTACGGGCTAAGGAGAAATACAGATTTTCTCTTGTGTTGCTTTTCTTGAATGATGCTTCCAAAGGGCAGGTAATGGGTTATCTTTAAGATGCACGTGCTGAAAGCTGGTGGAATGAGACTCTGCATGCTGGAAGATCGGCACTCTCAAGCAATTTTCCATGCGTTTCATGAGTAATTTTCAGGTCTATGGTCAAGTACTACTTGACCTATGTTAATGCCTTGATTCCCCCCAACAGCAAAATAAAATCAGTAATGCACAGCTTTTACTTACTTTGTGGGAATATTTTGGAGTTTATGAGAAAAATGGTTTTTGCTATTTTAAAGGATTGTAAGATATCCTGACAAATCATTTTATCACATTGGTCAGATGAGAAAATATAAAAATGACAAAATTTCAAATAAAGCATAAAGCTTTAGACATTTTAATTGGAGCAGTAAAGTGCATGTGTCAGAATAACTATATATTTATTATTTGAAGTTGCTTTTATATTAAGGAACTATACTCCATAATACAGAAGCAGTTATTAAATATTACAGCCTGCAGTGGCAAAAAGAAACTAAATCAAAATAACTGTCATATTTGAAATTATTAAATAATAAACAATCAAACTATAAAACAATAGTAGTTTAAGGAAAGACATTCATTTCATTTTTGTGTGGACTTCTGCTTCTTCTTAGGTGAATAACCTAGAAAAAATAACAGCAATCTAGAAAGTTTATCTCATGTCACCTTTAAATTGATATTTGAAAATGTCTTAGCCTTTTCTAGTGTAAGGGAAATCAACATGATTATTTAACTTCCCAAATATCCTAATATAGGGTTGTATGTGATTTAAAAAGATTCCAAATGAGTCTCTTGAAACCCACTTACATTAAGCGGTCAGAGTAGCAATGCGATGAGACTTCAGGCATTCACGTTACTATGGGAGTCCTGCACTAATCCTCTTATGATTGTGTAAATGCACAGTGACTACATACACAGTCAAACTCTCCTCTGTAGATATATTACTATTTTGAGATAAGAAACCCTATGCTAAGGCAAAAATTTGAATGAGGAATAAAAAAAAAATTGCTTATTAGAGTAGCCATTAGTTTCTTCTTACATAAATAGAATATCTAAATCATAACATTTTAAGCTAAAACAGCAGTTCTGAAAGTTCAAATTCTCTTGATCTATAAAAGCAATTTATGACTGCACAGTAGGCAGAACAAAGGTTACCAATCCATGGCCCAAATTATTAAGTAGAAAAGACCAAGGTGGGCATAATTATTTTTACATTTCTGACAGATGCAATCTTTCACATGCTAATGCTTAGCTACGGTGGGAAGGTTTAGAAGAAGAGGATGGTCACCCAAACATAGATGTGCTTGTAGAAATGCTTGCTGGGATGCAGGAACAAGTTTCAATCTTTTACTACAGCTCTCCATATAGAATATCCAATGTGTGGTGCAGATCTGAGGAAAAAGTAACCCTTTCTGCTTGTTTTTACTTAAAATGACTTCTGGCCAAACAGCTAAAGCTTGAAAACCTGTTTAAACAACAACAAAATCATTCCAACAAAAAGTAGTTCTCAGCTCTGAGCAGTGTATAGTTTGCAGGTCACTTCTACCCTATAGCTTTTTGTTCCAGAATCCATAAAGGGAAGAGGGTGGATTATATATCTTGAAGAAGGGAATGACTACCCACTCCAGTATTCTTGGGACTTCCGTCATGGCTCCGATGGTAAAGATGTTGCCTGCAATGCAGAAGACCTGGGTTGATTGCTGGGTCAGGAAGATCCCCTGGAGAAGGGAATGGCAACTCATTTCAGGATTCTTACCTGGAGAATGCCATGGACAGAGGAGCCTGGAGTGATACAGCCCATGGGGATGCAAAGAGTCAGTAGCGTGACTGACAGCACTAAAAATAATAAAATTGAGTTTGACGAACTAAATTATAAGGTTGATTTTAATTGATTTCTTAACCAAGATGCTATTATATTGTCATTGAATAACTTTCTAAAAAATAAAAATAAGTGACATTTTCTTTGGTGCCTACATGCAGATTTGATTCTGCAAGTCAGCAATCTACCTATTTGCCACTGGCCAAAATAGCAGACTGTGTGATTATATCTCTACAAGCATGGCATAAAATCTGTATAATAAGACATTTATAAAATAAGAATTCTAATGTGATTATAGATCATTAACACAATCTTTAATATGAACAGAGAATTTAGAATATGATACAATAAAAATTCTTTTAAAATTGAAGGGCACCTTCAGGTTCTAAAACTAACGACCTTCTACATCTAGAGGACAGCGATCCTGCATAAAATCACTAGAATTTTCCTTTCCTTCTAATCTCTTCTCTAATCCATGGCAGAAGGTAGAATGTTGGCACCTTAAAAATCTTTAGGCAAAGGCATTAGTTTCTTCATTCCCAATCATTTTAATTGAATGTGTAGTGTGTATACAGAACTGTAATTCTGTTCAGAGGTTGCTTGTCAAGCCATGTTTTTATTGTAATTACCTGATTTGTTCAGCTTTAATCGTATTTACTTTTGAAGGTCAGCTGTCCTGCTCAGACATGGTTAGTTCAAGTAGGGAAAAATCTCTAACACCCAAAGGCAGAAAGCCTAAAAGAAAGAAAAAGGGGAGGGAGTGCAGTCTTCCCATGCAGACAAAAAAAAAAAAAAAAAAAAAAAAACAAGATAAAATTGTCACCTACAAATTACTGTAAACCAACAGATCACATTGCTTTCTTTCACTTCATTAAATACTCACTTTCACCATTTGATACTAACTTGTAACTTTGGGAGAAGAAGGTTTACAGCTCTACTTGGAAAATTTAATTACCTTTATTCCCATTAGATGCCAACAATGATAAATTTTTCACAACACTTAGGAGAAAGAGCTGAACAAATGGACAGCATCTCTCCTTTTCCCCTTAGAAAACTACTTCTACGCATTGTGAAAACCTTTCCAAATTCATACCTCTGGCTCTTGTTTAAACTTTGGTAGGAAAGAGAAATTTTAACTTTATGGCTTCAATTCATGCCACAGATACTCAGGATTATTAGTTATTTGACAGTAATGACAAATGCTTATGAAGTGATGGATGTTAAACCCATACTTACTGTCAAGATCATTTTATAATGTATATGTCAAGTCATTATACTATACACCTTAAACTTATATAGTACTATGCGGCAATTACATCTCAATGTAACTGAAAAAACAAAACAAAAAACTTAAATACTATAGTTTCTGATGTGTTGACATGAATTAATACAGAGCAAACTACTTGATCACATCTTGAAATTTTTACCAGCAGGGAACCACCTAGCTAGAGGTTTCATTTTGGTATCAACCTCAAAATAATATTAATAGCATGAAGGAGAATATAAAGAATAGTAAGTTGAAGGGAATTTGTACTATAAAGCAAAATTTAACAAGTGTACAACAACTGGTATCAGGATTTGATGGGAATCATCTAAGGCAACTGGACATTTTTGTGCAAGGAAGCTCTAGCATTTATATTAAAATGTGAATAGTTCTCAATTTATTAACATGTTGCCAATTTCTAGTTTCATTGTCCCTCCCCAGCCCCTGGAGTTCCATGCTTTTTCTTAATTGTTGCTAAGAACATCCTGAAGCAATTCTTCCACTGGTAAAAATCTTTGTCTTACTATATCTGAAATATCTTTATGTTACACTCAGACTTGCAGATGACTTTACCTCTATACTTCTAGACAAATATTTATTTTTCCCTTAACAATCTAAGATATTATTTCATTACTATGTGGCATCCGCTTTTGCTCAAATGTTTTCCAGAAGACCATTATCTTTGAATATACTCTTTCTTTCCTCTTTAGTAAGTTTAACTATTTTTCCTCAATGTTACATTAACACCAAATGTCTGGAAATAGATCTTTTTTTTTGGTTACACTGCACAGCATGCAAGATCCTAGTTCCCTGATCAGTGTAAGTGTGGAGTCATAACTGCTGTTCATCTTTCCTGTTTTTTAAGTCAATGCATATTTAATGTGAGAAGTCATAACCACTGGACCACCGGGAAAGTCTCAAGACAGATTTATTTTTATTCAAACTATTTTGATATTCAAAATGCTCTTACCATTTGAGGATTCTGGGGAAAAAATCCACTTATTCTCTCCATAAATATCAATATTCTGATGTTTTCCCATACTATCTTCTTCTGATATCATATTTGATAACATAAAGGCTAAGATCACAGGCTCTGGATCCTGATAACTATGTTCAGTTCTACCATTTTTTGCTTGTATATCTTTTACAAGAATAATGTTTCCAGATAATAGGCATGTTCCATCAAAAACTCTGTTCAATAGACATGTCTTATGGGATAGAGCCCAGTTTCTGATTTAGCATTCAAGACCCTGTACAGAATATGCCCCAAATAAAACTCTTAAACCTAACTATCCACTAATGCAATATTCAGGATTTCAGCTCAAATCAAATCGATCTACTCACTGTCTTCTGAATTGCCACAGGATTCTCCATGGCCACACAGTTTTGAGAGTTATTGAAGGATACAGCTACCCACTCTAGTATTCTGGCCTGGAGAATTCCATCGACTGTATAGTCCATGGGGTTGCAAAGAACTGGACACGACTGAGCGCCTTTCACTTTTCAGTTTTTCAGTCTCTCCGTCACAGAAATACTCTACTTGATTTATAGGAATCTTACCATTCTCTAATGCCTTTTCCAAGAAGAAAATCCAAGTAGAAGTAATTTTTGCCTTCTCTGAATTATTTTAAGTCTGGCATGTTGTTGAATGAGTATAATGTGCAGTGTTGGAGTTCACAACACTAGGTCCAGATTGCTTAAATCTGAACCTCAGCTCTTTCACTTATGAGACACATTGTTTTTAAAGTTATCTAACTTTTGTGAGCCTTCCTTTCCAAATTTGTACAGTGGGATTAAGAACAGCTTCTAGTTCATAGGGTTACTGTGAGAGTTAACAAGTTAATGTAAGTAAAAGTCTCTTAGAATAATTGTTAACATGTGAAAGTGAAAATTGCTCGGTCGTGTCCAACTCTTTGCGACCCCATGGACTATACAGTCCATGATATTCTCTAGGCCAGAACACTGGAGTGGGCAGCCTTTCCCTTCTCCAGGGGATCTTCCCAATCCTGGTATATTTTCTGATATTCTTCATTGCACTGAAAATTCTTTCTGCCACCTGCAGGGCTGGATATTTCTCCTCCACTTCTGGGGATTATTTCTAAGAAGAGGGAACTCAACTGGTTGTAAATCTCGCCTCTTTGCTCTTTTTACTCACATTGTGGAAGGGAACGTGGACCAACTCCCGCTTTTCCTCTTTGGACTCGGGTTGCCGCAGAGAACAAAATTTTTGCTTTGCTTGCTTAAGAAGTTCCTGCTTCTCTGGAGTGGTGCGGAATAGATATGGAGTCCACCCCTGGTCAGTTACCATAACTGGATAAATAAATCCATCAGATACTCAAATTTCACACATCTGTTCCATTTGGCTTTCACACTTAACTATGTCTACCAGTTTAACCTTCATCAGTAATAACATTATTTTTGGAGCACATGGACCATGGTTGGTTTTACTTCTCAGTGCCTTCAAAACTCAGGAAGTGATAGGATTCTCCCCTTCAGAGACTCCACCAGCTCAGAACCTTAGTGAGAGTCTAGATGCTAAATAAATATTTGCTAGACCCAACGACAACTGCCATGGATCTATACTAGATGAGAAGTATTGAATATACTTCCATAAATTTAATGTAAAATTGTTCCTGAAGAGATAAATAACACCTTACAAAGCCTATTATCAGAAAATCAAACTAAGCTGAGAAATCTCCACAAGTTATTGGGTAGCAATTCAGGACCTCAGAGACAGCCGGATAGCAGCGTTATCTGGTTTTTAAACAACCTCTCCATTAATAAAATATGATTGTTTCATTTATGCTTTTCACACCATCTAAGTCACATCTCTCCAGCCCTGACATTTTTCTCTGAGGGAGAAAACAATGGAATATTAGATGAGATGCCAACTTGGACCAACACTTGCCAAACAGACTGCAACAGGTGTTGAAGCAAAGGCACAGTGAGCTAGCACAGAGGAAACCGAAATAGGCGTCGGAGTCATCAGCAAACTACCTTTAACTGTGAGCGATCGTCCAGCCAAGCCTGGGACTCACCGCATTGAGTCTCCTCATGCTGTGCTCAACTGCTTCATCCTGTCCGACTCTGCACAACCCATGGACTGTGGCCCGCCAGGCTCCTCTGTCCCTGGGATTCTCCAGGCAAGAATACTGGGGTGAGTTGCCATTCCCTTCTCCAGGGGATCTTCCCGACCCAGGGATCGAACTCACGTCTCCTGTGTCTTCTGCCTGGCAGGTGAATTCTTTACCACTGAGGCACCCGGGAAGCCCCATTCACTCTCCTATGGCAGCGCAAAAGGAGAGTATCAACATATTTCAGAAGTTTGCTTTTTTAAAAAAATTATTTCTAATTGGGGGAAAACTGCTTTACAACATTGTGTTGGTTTCTGCTGTACAGCAATGCAAATCAGCCATAATTATACATGCATCACCTCCGTCTTAAGCCTCCCTCCCCTCCCCCCAACCCACCCCCTAGGTAATCACAGAGCTCCAGGCTGGGCTCTCTGTGTTATATAGCAACTTCCCACCAGCCGTCTATGTTGCGTATGGTAGTGTATACATGTTGACACTACTTTTTCCATTTGTCCCACTCTCTCCTTCCCCTACTGTGTCCACAAGTCCATTCTCTATATCTGAGAGATCATTAGAGTTAATATGTCTATTCTTAACCTGTTAAATGATACATTCAAGAGAGCAAGGTTTTGATTTTGTTTCAGTGTCCGAAGCACCTATTACTGTGCCTGGCCTCTAAGTTTGTGCATAATTAGTTAATGAATGAATAAACAATTAGATGGATGGTGGGTGGGGTCCCAGTGTCTGTGTGTGTTTGTGTGTGTGTCTGTTAGTTGCTCAGTTGTATCCAACTCTTTGCGACCCCATGCATTGTAGCCTGCCAGGCTGCTCTATCCATGGCATTCTCCAGGCGAGGATACTGGAGCAGGTCGCCATTCCCTTCTTCAGGGGATCTTCCCAACCCAAAGATTGAATCCAGGTCTCCTGCATTGCAAGCAGGTTCTTCACTGTCTGAGCCACCAGGGAAGCTCTAGGATCACAGTAGATCCTAGTAAATAATGAATGGTGACCTGCCTTGGCAGTTAAATGTTTCCATCACTGTTCCAACTCCTTACTCCCCACACCAGTATTAATTTTAAATAAAATAATTAAATAATCGCAAAGAGGACAGAAATCCTTTCCATACTCCACAGCCTTTAACTTGACTAAAAAAAAAATAATGAACTATTTTAGGAGCTAATGAAGGTTTATGGAATGTATAATCTAGCTGAATATTTTGATTGATATCAAACCAATGTATTTTTTTGCATGGACCAGCATGTATTAAAATAATCTGTATCTGGGTTAACATATTTAGCTACACAATTGAGAATGCATTACTTTTTTCTTAGAGTAACTATTCAATAAGCCGATCACAAGTTGGTAGAAAGTTTTATGTATGTGTACTTTACTCTGACATAAAATTGAACCCATAAACTGCATTGTTTATTTTCACTGAGTTAGCCAAGCTATTTTATACTAAGATAGTGTAGTTAATTCAGTATTTTGAAATTCTTCTTTTATTACCTACCCAATGCAATAATGTCGGATTACACAAATGAAACCCTAATGTTTGCCAATAAATGAGATACTCTTTTTTTAAGACAACAGTCTAATCGGACAGGTAAGAGGTCCTATAAGAATTATTGAGTTTTATGACCGTTTGCTTGAAAGATGGAAGAACAAGGTACAGCAAAAGCCTGATTATTACTTATGTGCAACAAAATATTCATGGACAGAAACCATATAATATTTTTATTTTAGTCAATACATGTTTGAATTCATCATTTTGCTCACACTCTTTAAATTCAGTGAATAATTCAATGACAGTTTCTTGTACCACCCTAGAAGGAAAATGTCAATGGAAGTTTTTCATTGTTGAGAATTTGCTAGTAAGCTGGGTATTACTTTGGAAAGAAAGTCCAAAACAATATGTTTAATACTTTATGTCAGTACAAAACATTCTAATTTTTAGGGTAATGAAATCGTTAAATAATTAATTAAAATCAAATAAATATGAATGAAAGGTTTGACAGTTTACAAAACCTTCAACTTCTATATCATATTCTACTATTCAGGGTAAATTTCAACTGACACATAGCTTCTGCTTTAACATGATGATATTTCCCAGTGGTATTTTTATTTCTAAATTCACATTTTCTCTATTAAATTCTCAAGCCAATGCTATTTGCATCAACTATTGCACTGCCTCTGGAGATTTGTTTGCAGGGCTTTCTACTTTATCAACTCTCTGTTCCAAATTGATCTTATGAATTTCACCCTTAAGTCAAAAGATTTGGCAAAGGAAGACATTTCAGGATAAAATTTAAATAGTAATGACAAATATTTTGAAATATTGAACAGCCAAAACTTTTTAGTCTTTTTTTCCCCCTAAACATGTAAAACAAGCAAACATACTTAAAACAACAACAGTAAAAAAGCATTGGACTAAATAGAGACAGTCAACAGCTGGTAGAAAATTGAATTGAACTTTGTCCAGAGACAATAGAAAAAAGGAAATTAAAGGCTTCAAATTGCTTATAGCAGGCCAGAGTAAATCCAACTGCTTTCTGGGGTCATTAAAACATCTTGAACAATTTTCCAAAGATTTTTGGTTCAAGATGCCCAACAAGATTTTGCCAAGCACTACTTTCCTCTTATTGTATTTCACAAGAAATGTAATCCATATGTTTCTGATTCATTTATACTTCAGTCATCAAACAGTTCTTGTGCAAGAGCTATTTGATTTCTAAGAAATCATTTGAACCTTTTATATAAGTCTGCTTGTTTTCTTTGAAGTAAGTTTTGCAAAACTGCAAATACTTGATGTTCTGAATTGAATTTTTAAGTTTTTGTACAATTAATCTTAGATATTAAATGCAACCTATCCCAACATTCATCCCGAAGTAGAATATCTCTTATCGATCTTTGGCTGAAAAAAGTCTGGATGCTTCTTTGCCATTTTCAGTGAAGGGAACTCATTATCTCAGAAGAAATCTTATTCCATGAAGCCTTATCCTGTCTTCTCTCCTGTTACAATAGTCTGGCACTTACAACATAAGGTAACCGTGTGGTCCTATGTATGTGTTATGACTTAGTCCTCTTTCTCAAATGCCTCCTTGTACCTTAAGCTTCTCTTCATTTTGATAATTTGAAGAATTATCTGATGTAGAGAAACTATCTTGAAACACTAGTTTGTCTCAGAAAAGCTTATTTTTTTTTGTTTACTATGTAATAGATGTACAGATTTTACATGTTTCCACTTAATCCATGTTACAGTCTGATAAGAAACTGCCCCGATTTTTGAATGGGGAACATAAATGTCAGAGAACTGATTGATTTAATTAAATCACACGACTGTTTAGTAGCTCTTGTATTCAAATCCAAACCTTGTTGATTCCAAAGCCATGTATCTTTCCTCTGCATGGAACTGAATTTCCATAAAATTTTCTCAAAAGGTCTTTGTTTTCAAGAATAAGATATAACAAAACAAATTGAGTTTTATTTACCTACTGTTTAACTTCTTTAGAACTATTTAGGTGTTAGGTACTGTTTTTATCAGTCAAAACTGTTTATTGTCTACAATTTTTATGACCCAGTTTAATACACAGGGCTTCCCTTGTGGCTCAGCTGGTAAAGAATCCACCTGCAATGCGAGAGACCTGGGTTCGATCCCTGGGTTGGGAAGATCCCGTAGAGAAGGGAAAGGCTACCCAACTCCAGTATTCTGGCCTGGAGAATTCCATGGACTGTATGGTCACAAACAGTCGGACACAACTGAGTGACTTTCACTTTCACTTTAATATACAGATATTCTTGACTACATGTTTGCCTTAAGCTTTGTAGTACAAAATTTCAGGTAGGGCATACATAAACTCAGTAGGCTGATGGAACTGCTTGTATTTAAAAGTGTTTTCTTTAAAAAAAAAAGTTAAAGAAATAGCATACCTCTGCCTAACTGTAAATATTTAATTAGAAATTTAACATCCCAGGGAAGTGACTCCAGGAACCACCTTACAGCCCCCTCTCCACAGACTCGAAAATCTGAAGATGCCCAGATCCCTTATGTATTAATAAAATAACATACTACCTTCAGCTTACTGGACACTGGAAGTGGAATCCCCCTGGAAAAGCGAAGTCCAGAAGCGGAGAATATAGGTAGGCTGGCTACAAGTCAAAGAGCAAATACTTAATATATAATCAGATCAAGTGCAAATTATTAGAAGCTTTTAATCCTTTCTCCTCTGAATTCACTTTACTTGTGGACCAACTATGTGCAAAACCCTGTGCCCAGTCCTTGAGATATTTATACAAAGATGAATAAATCACTGGACATCTTTGAAAAAAATTTCAGTTTTTGACAGAGATTATTTTCTTTCACATTATAGTTCAAGCATCCACACCCCGACTTCCTGGCTCTATTTTTTCTCTCTTTTTTTAAAAAGGTAAGAGGTTTGAAAACTTTCTTTTAATTCTCTTAATTCTTGGGTGACCCAATGGCTTTCCAATGGAAAATGTGACTTCTCTCAGCTCCTTTAAAAAGCTTCTTTATAGTATGCTTGTTTTCTGTTTTCATGAGAGCAGTAAAATCTTTCTGGCAGAAAGCCTTCAGTAAGCTCTGAATGCCAGTTTCAGAGTTAAACATATATTACTGCTCAAATTATCTGATTAATCAGCAGAACTTTATGCTGTTTTTACACAAATAATATCATTCTTCATCCTTGTAATGAAATTTTCAAACAAAATATGTAAATATTAGAATATTTTAAGATAAGCCCTCTATTATACTAGTAGCTGAAATTGTTAAAATATTGATGTTGAAAATAATTTAATCACAACATTCAACATTGAATGCTTACTTTATTAGGAACAGAAGAAAGTCACAATATAGATTTTGAGTTAATCAAGAACTATTTTTAGGGAGAAGAACTGGATAATATGAAAGAAAATCAGCCACAACAGAATGTATGCATAACATATATACTTGTAGGGGTAGGTTTGATTTTAAAAATTATCATTATGATGAACAACAGGAATGGTTACAGTTGAAGGGAAATAGGCTATAGCTTGGCAAAATGCAGAAATGGACATTTTGGTACAGTGGGGCTTCCTGGGTGGCACAGTGGTAAAGAATTTGCCTGCCAGTGCAAGAGACACAAAGGACATGGGCTCGATCCCTGGGCTGGGAAGATCTTCTAGAGGAGGAAATGGCAACCCACCCCAGTATTCTTTCCTGGGAAATTCCATGGACCAAGGAGCCTGGCAGGCTAAGTCCACGGGGTCGCGAAGAGTAAGACATGACTAACACACACATACACATACATACATAAAAATTATGGTGTGGATGTAGATATATTTTCTAGGCAGGGAATATGTATTGAAGTATTGCAAGAGGCTGAAATCAAACATGTTAATAGGAATTATAGAATCAAAAACTGTGGTGTAGAAGGTGCTTTAGAGATGACCTCATCCACATGTTATGAATTTACAGAGTTAACTCTCTGCTGGGACTGGATTCCATGAACCGGAAGTCCAAGTTCAATTTTTTCTTTCTGTGATTTATGTTGAGTTGTTCACTGTGTATTGGACAGAATAGAAGCTGAGGGCAAAATGGAGGCTTTGGCAGTTTATGCTGCTGCTGCTGCTAAGTCGCTTCAGTCATGTCTGACTCTGTGCGACCCCATAGATGGCAGCCCACCAGGCTCCCCCATCCCTGGGATTCTCCAGGCAAGAACTGCAAGTATACTCATTAGTGAAATCCAAGTCACGGTACTATCTCTATTATACGTTAAATAGATATATGAAATCCTTAAGTAGAAATCTGCTAATGAATGTAAAAGTAATATATTATCCATTCATTAAGATGTAGCTGTTTAAAAGGAAAATCCTAAATGAAATTTCACAATCCAACTCATAGTGTAATAAATTATGAGTTTAACTGGGAATCTAAATGTTTGTGGGTCAAACAAGCTCAGTTTTCAGGCAAGAAAAAACCTGAAGCTGGGTAGAGTAAGTACAAAGTTTGGCAATTGTTATGTTATTGATCTTGAGTATTAAATTTAAATTGTGTTTATGAGTGTATATAATATAATCTTAAACCAAATCAAGGGCAGTCTTATTTGTGAGACTGTAATTACTGTTCCTCTAATTTACGATATATTTCATGATATCAGGATGCCAAAGCTCATTAAAAAAAAAAATAGAAGGATCTTCATTTGAAAACTTTGGAAAAGATGCCATAAGAACCATCACTACTGGTTTTAGACTTGCGACAGGAGTTAAAAGTTGGGCAAGTTCTCACAGGATCTTAGAGCTGGTATATATATTTTTTTAATCCTTCAATGGGTAAATAAAGATAAAGTTAAGAAACATGACCTAAACAGGAAAGTCAGGTAGAGAATTAGTTTTATGTATGCCTGGGTTGGAAAAATCCCCTGGAGTAGGAAATGCCAACCCACTCCAGTATTCATGCCTAAAAAATTCCATGGACAGAGGGGCCTGGCAGGCTATAGTTCTTGGGGTCATAAAGAGTCAAACACGACTGAGCAACTGACCATGCATAAATTGTTAAAATCACATAAAGTAGTCTCTTCCTTTATATCTTCCTTTTGTTAAAATGTATATATTCTCATTTTAAAATACTTTTTAACAATGTTAATTATGTTGCAAGTTTCCTCATAGTCATAGCATAAGACTTTTTTGAGACAACTTATAAATCATGGAAGAAATTAAAGCATTGAGGTTATGGAGATTTATATTTCTTTTTATTGAGTTACAATTAACATATAATATTGTAGTAGTTTCCTCTGTATTTCTTTATAGTTATTTATAAAGCCTCAAATACAAACTCTCCCAAGAATTTAGAATCCAATGAAAAGGGGAACTAAAAGAGAAATAGTAGGAAAAAGGAAAGAAAAAATAAATTGCTTTCCTTTAAATGATTATATTTCATTGTTAGCAATTATATCATTAGGAACCTAAAGACAAAATAGGAGAAAAATCCAACTTATGGAAATCAATTGAAAATCCTTTCACTTCTTATATGGGTAATTGAAGCCAAAACCCTTGTGATAAGCCATTAGGTAGATCTAAGCTAAAACCCAGTTTCCAAAACACAGATTTTAGGGCTCTTTTCACAAGTCTTTTTACTAATACATTAATAGTGACTTTTAATGACAACAATTATAATTTGATTTGCTTTTACAGATACAATGCAGATAATTGCAACTAGAGTATAATTAATGCTTTCAGGCAACTGTGAAGACCAGAGGGTCATTTTAAGCTTGCATATTTGTATACATCTGATTATTATAAGTAGTAGAGATTTTGCCAAGATTTTATTTTTCACAGAGTCTTTACATATATTCTTTCAGGAGCCCTGTAAAACAGTAAAATAATGGTGAACATCAGGAAGACAAAGCTTTTCTCCTAAGGTTACAGAATTAGAACTTGAACTCAAGCCTCCTGGAACCCAATTCTTTTAGTGTTCCAGCCACAAAATTTCAGGGGAATTGACCCAAAAAGGACAGCATGACCCTTAAGATTGTTTATTATCCATGTCAATATGATCCTATCACTATAATGCTGAGAATAAAGGAAAACCATCTTCCCAGTTTGAATAGGCTAACATAAGTCTGGAGTCACATATTTTTAATTGAAATGAACAATTACTAGAGTATAAATGTATTGACACCAAAGTCACTCAATTCTACATATAAGTGCCTGATTCATTGGATCTACTTACTTGTACAGTAGGAATATTAAAGTGATCAGACTGACTTTCGTGTGAGCAGGAGGCTCAGACCTGGGAGTGATGTGTCTAGGTGAGCAAGCTAATGCTCTTAGACTGAGCCTGAGTTTCCTAATCCCAGGTTGACAGTGATTCTGCTGCAAACATTTCCCACCAGGTGATATTACCTGTTTTTTTCTTTTAAGACTTATTTTGTTTAATTATGTATTTACATGGAACTGATATATTTATGTAGTTCTTCCCACTATTATATTACAACCTTCTTTTAAAATATTGTTCCAGGCTCAGGAAACCCAGGGGTCACATGAGAAATACCGTATGCAAAAATAGCAGTACTTGAATTCTGACTAAATAGTATTTACCCAATCAAATATGGATGATAACGGGTGCTACACTAAGTTTCTTTTCAAGTTATAAATTTTTTTTTTTTCTTGAACACAGAAATCCTATATCATGCAGCTATATCTTCTGGTTCTGGTGCGATATAATTGGCATACAGTACTATATAAGTTTAAGGTGTGCAGCATAATGATTTAACTTACATATATTGTGAAATGATTAAACTGTAAACTCAGCTAACTTCCATCACCTCAAAGATATAAAAGAAAAGAAAAATGTATTTTTTTTTGAGATGAGAAGTCTCAGCATCTACTCTCCTAACAACTTTCCTATACCTCATACAGCAGAGTTAACTGTAGTCATCATATAGCAAGTATCATAACACATATATTTACTTCTCGATTCTTAAAGTACAAGTCTCCTTTTAATTAAGCTTTCAGCCATTAATTTATCTGATGTGGTGTTTTCTTGTATGTCTTCATCCAGAGAAAGATTATATCTCAGGAGGTCGTCTTACCATCGTGTTCATGAATCATTCTGACAGATGCTACCACCTTGATTCTCTACAGTTGACAGACTATGCAATGCCATTTAAAAATTTTCCTTTATTCCTCTTTAAATATTCCCTTCATTCTTTCTCTTTTCTATTTTTAATATTTGTATTTTCTCTTTCATTCCTCTAGTCAGAGTTTGCTGTCCTCAATCCCATGATTCCCTATACAGCTTTCTCCATTACCTTGCATTACACAGGGGCTTCCCAGATGGCTCAGTGGTAAAGAATTTGGCTGCCAATGCAGGAGATACAAGAGATGCAGGTTCAATCCCTGGGTCGGGAAGATCTCCTGGAGGAGGAAATGGCAACCGACTCCAGTATTCTTGTGTGGAGAATCCCATGGACAGAGAAGCCTGGAGGGCTACAGTCCATGGGGTTGCAGAGTCTGACATGACTGAGCGTGGGCACACACACACACACACACATGTACATTATACTACTGTCATTCTGTTCTTAGATGTGGAAAGATGTGGAAAGTTTAGGTGCCAGATATAATGTTACAGCTCTGTGTTTTCTTAATAGATGTTAAGAATATATCCTCTTCAGCTCAAGGCATGGAGAGTTAACTGTAGGAGTTATTTTGGGAATCATCCACAAGAAGCAAAATACACTTGTTCCCATTATAAGTTTGTTTGTGAAGTACTCTTATGCAACTCACATCTTGTGGGAAGCAAGAGAGTATTAAGAACATCATAATAGGCACAAAAATAGGGCCAATTTTCACATTACACAGCTAAATTGGAAAGGAAGGAAATAAAGACATCAGTGGACGAAATTAATGTAATTGGAGAATACTATAGTCAAAGTAGTTTGTTTGCTCTAATCTTGTACACGATATAAAAATGTTGTTGCAAATGGAGCCCAGCTGCAAGTAATCACAGTCAGAGGCTAAGCAGATTCAACAGTGATGATCTGGTGGAAGGGCAAGTGGCCATGCAGCTTTTCTTGGAGGAAAATAAAAAATCAACAGTCCTGAGATTAAGACACTGCAAAGTTTGCTACAACTCTGAGAATCAATGCATGTATCTGTTAAGGAGTTGAAATAGTGGGAAAAAATGTTTCCAGCTCCACACAATTATTTTTAAATTATTCTTTATATATATGGCATAGATGCCAACTTTACATCTATGATAAACTCATCATCATTTAAGCCATTTAGGTATGAAAAGTCCATTAAGTCTGTTTATACCAAAATGCAGTTGAGAATCACCCCCTCAGCGTCTTTTATGTCATATATGGGCTGAGTGTTATGTTTCAGAGCATTGCTTCTTTTCTGTTAAATTTTAGAGTCTTGCAGGTATGTTCCTACTGCTTCGGCTACAGAATGTTGTATTTGTTTAAGAATTGATTAGCTTTAGTTGTGAAGATCTTGTAAGGAAACGATTAAACCCAGTCTCATTCTATTAAAATCTTGTCCGTCCAGGAAAGGTCTTTACACAACAGTAGCGGGTAGGGTACACCGCTGCCAATAACTGGATACTCACGAGTCTCTTCTCAAATAAGTGCTCTTCCCTCTGACAGAATGAGGATGAATATTTGAAGCCCAGGATAAGCAACAGCTTCCTGGGTCATCAATTTTATTCAGATATTTAAGGAAGACTTTCAGTCACTTTGATAGTAATTCAAGAAGTTTTACTATGGAAGTAAATAGAGGGTGCCAACTTTGCATGGATATAAAATATAGCACAAAATTTATATTATCTTTTTTAGGATTATTTACCTTCACAATTCTTGGTGGTGCAAGTTTATTCTTACCTGCATCCGAACAACCTCTCTATAGGCTGTTCCCCATCACATCACTCTCCTTATTTCCTTCATAGAATGTCTCACAATTTGAAACTGTCCTGATACTTGAGTTATTTGATTATTATCAATAAACTGCAATTTGAATAGAGAACTGACTTCGGTCTTGGTACTTGTCACGCAAATCCGTTTGGACTTATAAATTACTTTTAAATTTTTTGTTTCTTTTTGCTCATAATAAACTGCTGAGAGAGGTCGACCTATTGAAAGATTAGAAGAATGAGTAGCGACAAAAATAAAAACAGAAGGAAAATGGGATAAAGAGAGTTGACTCTGGTTTCTCCACAGGAGAGGGGGTGTTGAACAGGGAATCTCTGCAGGAAGAGGGAAGAACCTGAATTCTTAAAACTCTCATAGTCCTGTATTTTGTGTCTAGCTTCTTTTTAATTAAATTCCAGAAACCATTCGTTAATACTTAGTACTTTATCTCCAATTTAAATATCAAGATCAAGAAGAGTAAGAACCAGGATTATACCACCTCTTCAAGAGTCACAGAGCAATTGGTTTTCTTAATTTTCACAGCTGTGAAATGGGGCTGTAATATCTGGCTTGTAAGGGTGCTTTATACATTAACTGATGATTGTAAAACACTGTATAAATGCTAATTGCCCCGTGTTACTGTTGAAGGTTTCCTAGTTGTGTCTGAATCTGGCCAAACCAAGGTCCCATTCATGGTTTTGAGTAGCAGAGTTCATTCACTGCCCCTCTGGGAACTGTGTTAGAGTCTCAAGCTGGACTCGTGGGGTGTAACACGGCTATGCTAACCTAGTTTTGAAAGGGATTTCACTGCTACTCACATAAGCTGCGATTATAGCACTACTAAAACACGTTTATATTCCACTGGAGACTATAAATCCTCATTCAAAGAATGAATACAGTATTTTGACTACAAAGAGGAGACCTGATGAATTTCCCAATGGGAGGTAATGAAGTGTTGGGTTTTTTGGGGGGCTTTTTGTTTGTTTGTTTGTTTTTATCCTGAATTATCACCAATTCCCTGGGGTCTCAGACGGTAAAGAATCTGCCTGCAATGCAGGAGACATGGGTTTGATCCCTGGGATGGGAAGATCCCCTGGAGAAGGGAATGGAAACCCACTCCAATATTCTTGCCTGGAGAATCCCATGGACAAAGGAGCCTGGTGGGCTACAGTCCATAGGGTCACAAAGAGTCAGAACGCAACTGAGCTATTAATACTTTCACTTTCAATAAGCATAAATGATCAAATCACTCAACTCATGAAAAGCAAATAAGATATTTCCATGCCCCAGAGTGATGTGATCACTGGGCATACATAGGAATTACTAGTATTTGTGTAGAGTCTTAACATTCTTGGCTGAAAGCAAAATTTTTTGTCCCATACATAAAATAGTATGTGGAAGCTTTAAAATGATCTACTATGGCATGTGTGAAAAAGAACTTTAAAAGACGTCTTCCAAAGAATTTCTGTGTACTCGACAGTGAATAACAGAAGAATATTTACCTTAAATAGAAAAGAAAAAAGTGTGACTTTCTTAAAGATTCTTAATGGAAAGAAAAACATAACCAGCTATTAGTATCTTGCAGTCTGTCAAATGATGAGTTTGCCTCGACCTGTCTTGGCAGAAGCAAACTTGTATTTCAAGAAGATAGTTAAAAATAATAGGAAAACGCAATCTGTGGGCGTTATTGTATACACCTGTATCCAAAATATAGAGTTATATGGTATGACCATTGGATACGATTCTGAATAATCAAGGTGTGTTCCAAAAGCCCTTTGTTTAACGTCTATGGTTTTGAAACTCGCCCTGCCATCCATGTTCTCACTTGTTCTCACTTGCCTTGGTCCAGTGGACAAGTGAGAGAAGTTTTGTACCATCTGAAGTGGCAGGTCACAGAGCTAACCTAAAATCAGCTCGGTATGATTTATGGATACCATTCAGTGCTATTGATTCAAAAATAATTGCTCGAAGTTTGATTCTGGTGGATTAATATATTTCTATATTGCTCACAACTTAAAATGTACTCACATGAAGCAACTATACATTTTCCATAAGTAAAATAAATATTTGTTCCTTCAGCAACTACATGGCATGAAATAATATCTTTTCCCATATTTCCCTGAGATGCTATATATTTCTGTCTTCTGTCTCTCATTAATAATTTCCTTGCAATTAGACATTTCTGTGATCTTCAAACCACATAATGTATTTTTCATGCATATTAGGAGTCTCCGAAAGTTCTGATTGAGGAGAAACTTCACCATTGAATTGAGCAAAACTTGGAATCAGTTGGGAGTTGACATGCTAAATGTAAACATAACTTTAATGTATACACTATGTAAATTGAATATTTCCTTGGCTAACATGTCTAACTTTCTTGAACCTGTGGTTTCTAAACCTAGACTATTCCCTCTCTAAATGCAAAAACCTTGCATAGTTAACACTTGAAAATCTAGGGTAGACAGAGTCTACTGGATATAAATGACCATAATTTTTTTTGAAATTCAAATTATATATATATACAATCTATTTTACTTGTTTATTGCTTATTCAATTAATATTATGGAGTATAAGAATGCTCCTTGGTAAAATTATCTCTTCAGATTCTGAAAGGCCCAAAACGAAATTAATCTGAACTTTTAAGTTATCAAGACTTTTTTTTTTGGCTGTGCCTTATGACTTGCAGGATCTTGGTTCCTCAACCAGGGATTGAACCCAGTGCTCGGCAGTGAAAGTATGATGTCCTGAAATTGGACTGCTAGGAAAATTCCTAAGTTATATAATTTTATACATTACATTATTACTTACATTTATCAATATATAATGTAAGGTATAAAAAGCATCATTAGTTATAATAGTCTCAGATATTCTCCACATCTTCAGTACTGAGAGAACACTATCAAGCTGTCCGTGACTAGGTCGTTGATTGCTAATCCCAGCCTCACACTTACTCTGGACCCAAGGCTGCTTGGATCCATCCAGTGACTGGGGCCACCCTTCTGTAGAAGGACAACATCTCTGTATTATGTTGGGAAGGCAGTAATTTCACATGCTGGCAGGCTCAGAATTTTATAGCTGAGATAAAGATCAAAAATGTTCTAGACCAAAGGCAAACTTTTCTGGTCCAGCTTTGTCATTCCAAGAGATTAAACGGAAGGTGTAATGAGAATACATTTTGAAGATTTCGAGTTTTGAGGTGTGAAGGTTTGAAGCTCTCCTGTGTCCTCTGCTATCTATGATGCTCTGGACAGGTGTCCAAAATTCTCTAAACCTCAGTGAATTTTAAACGGGGAAGATAATATATGCATTGAAGGTAGCTGTGATGATTAAATGAGATCACGGATGCAAAAAAAAGCATCTGACACTCAGTGGACTGAGTAAATTCAGGACTGCTAACCATAATTTTAATAGAAAGGGCCATGTTGCTATGAGGTGACAGAATCATGGCGATAATTCAGGCTTCTTGGCCTTCCGTTCATTTTTCTTCTTTACTATTCCACATTACCCGACATTTACCTGCAGATTAGAAATCATATGATAGTGCTCAATTTTAAATCTCTGCTAGATGAGAGATGCGGTTTTCCTGAGCTCATACAACCCTCCGCAACTACAAGCGTATTTAAAAAGCCTCTTAGGGTAAAACAAGCAAACAGACAAAATAATGCAACTTTTACAAAATTTCTGTACAGCCTGCAAAGTAGCACAGAAAAATATAATGCATTTTAATCCTGCAGGTTCGAAAATACTTTGTGAAAAGTGTTTGCACCAAGAAAACATTTTCATAAATTAGAAACTGATTTATTGAGATTTTAAAACAATATTTCCTTAAGAGGAAAGCAGGCTTAGGTTTTCAGTGACACAGAAAATTCCTATCATTTTCACTTTGTTCCAAAATCATATTAATGGAGTTTTTGTCATGGGAATAAATTAAAATGGGGCATACACCATGTGGAACGCGATGGCATTTCTGCACCATGTGGGAAACAAGAAAACAATCTCATTTAGATTATATCACTGACCAAGTGACCCACACAGGAGATCACCTGGAGTGCACGGGTTCATTCAGTAAGAAGCTTGTGATGTTTAAAAGATTTCATTTAGAATTTCTCAGAAGAAGTTTATGAACAGATCACTTTAACAGATCACTTACATTTAGATTAGAATGGGCAATTCCTTGCAGCTATGCAAATTTCACATTGTATTTAAGTCCTAGAGTTTTCTGCCAGAAATATCAGTTGAACGACAATGACACACAAGAAAAAGTGAGACGACTTAATAAAAAAAAAGAAAAGAAACCAGGACTTTAAATATCATTTAAATATCAAAATATTCTAAGCTTTAGGATCTTCTGCCTAACCCTGCTGCTCTTAGATGTCTGACTTTCTCATGGAAAAGAGAAAATATACCATTATCCTAAGTCTCCATGCAATTTAATAAGGGCAGTAAGAACCCACCTAAGAACAAATCACAGATATAAACAAATCACAGAGGGTTATATGCCAGCTATATTAAAATATAAGAATTGGCATCAGATTATTTATTCATGTTTAATGAATTTATGGGCTTCCCTGGTAGCTCAGCTGGTAAAAAATCCACCTGCAATTCAGAAGGCCCCGGTTCAGTTCCTGGATGGGGAAGATCCCCTGGCCAAGGGATAGGTTACCCACTCCAGTATTCATGGCTTCTCTGGTGGCTCATACGGTAAAGAAGCCACCTGCAATGCGGGAAACCTGGGTTCAATCCCTGGTTGGGAAGATCCCATGGAGGAGGGCATGGCTACCCACTCCAGTATTCTTGCCTGGAGAATCCCCATGGACACAGTCCTATGGGGTCGCAAAGAGTCAGACATGACTGACTAAGCACAGCACAGCACAGCACAATGAGCTTATAAGGGCTTCCCTGGTGGCTCCTACAGTAAAGAATCTGCCTGTAATGCAAAAGATGCAGGTTCGATCCCTGGGTCAGGAAGAGCCCCTGGAGAAGAGAATGGCGATTCATTGCAGTGTTCTTGTCTGGAGAATCCCCATGGACAGAGAGTCTGGCGGGCTATATAGTCCATGGGGTCTCAAAGAGTCAGACACGACTGAGCAACTGACATACCTACACACACACACACACACACACACACACACACACACACACACACACACACACACACACACAGAGTGAGCTTATAAATGTTAAAAAAGAAGCCATAAATGTTTGAAATATTCCGAGGGTTTGGAAAGTCGCTTTGGTTTTGTTATAGACATTTTCCCCTTGTAATTCAAATCATGATGTGAATTTACACACAGCAAACCAAAGCATATCCCCAAATCCCAAAACTTACCTACTTAATGTACTGGTAATTTGTAATCTTGCAAAAGTCGTCCTTTTCTTAAAACATTAAAAAAAATAAGGAGAGAGAATAATAAACAAAAGTAACTATCGCTTTGTCTAGTCTTTGATTATAACCTAACCTTACATTGACAAAAATTTTAATGAAAAAATATCTGAAACTACACATTTATCATATCTTAATAAAATTCGAAATTTATGCATGGAGTGATGGGATGTAGTTGAGGGAAGAACCCAGGGGTAAAGGGAAAGTTTTTAACTAGCATCACTGTATTCAACAAGTTTCAGATTGGTCTTTCCTCTGGTTCTGTGAAATACAGGCCTTTAGCTGTAATGCTCCAATGGAAGCAGACCCACCCACTGGGTGTAACAGTCAATATCTTTCTCTTCCATTTTTTTCTGCTTTTCCGCCCACATTTCAAAATATAAAAATAACAGTTTTACAATTTCTTCTGGAAAAAAGTATTTATGGCCCCACAGTCATAGGAGGAGACCATCAGAATAGAGAAGAGTCAGGAAAAGAGGAGGCCGAAGAGAGATGGGGGACAGAAGAGTTTATAAAGCAGGAGGAACAACACGTTCTCAGAGTAAATCGGAGAGGAAGGCGCGCCAGCGAGGCAGTCGGCCAACTGCCATATGCCCTGACAAAGATACCGACAGCAGCAGCGAGCGCGGGGCGCTGGTTTATCATTAGCCCCTCACCCAGCAGTGGTGAAACTCATTTAGCCCCATGCTGGACTTTCATTAGGCCAGACTCGCATCAGATGGTCCCGTGTTTCGGCTCTGGAGCGGCGTGGTCCAGCGCTGGGGCAGGCGGCCGCATCTCAGCTCAGCGGGGAGCCCAGATTGGAGCCTTCCTCTCTGCCAGGTGCCAGGGCTCAGCGGAGGGCGCTGGCGAAGGATGCTGTGCAAGCCTCCCCTTTACTTTGGCATTTTGTGACACGAAACTTTTGGAAAGGAAAAAAACAAAATTACTGAACCCTTCAAGTTTGTTTTTAAACCTTACTTCTACTGAAAATAAGATGGAGGGGAAAAAAAAATCCAGGAAGCTGCAAGCAAGAATGAAATGCCAGTGATCTTCACTTGGAACCATAGCAAAGGGCTGAGCTGACACGGACAATTTTTTTTTTTTTTTAAACCTCAGGACTGTAATAAAAAGTCAACCAAGCAAGGGATGTCAGTATATTCTAATAATAAAGATGCGAAATTTCTAGGACCTTTCTTCTTCTTCTTCAGGAAGTTATGTTAAAATATACAGAAATATAGAATGAGTATTAAAGTCACACATACACACATACTAAGAAACATAAGATGCGAAATTTCTAGGACCTTTCTTCTTCTTCTTCAGGAAGTTATGTTAAAATATACAGAAATATAGAATGAGTATTAAAGTCACACATACACACATACTAAGAAACATATCTATGAAAGATATGTTTCTCAGAAAAAGAACCTGAAACTTCCATAACAGCAATGATAACACGCTGTGGTTTTAAGAAAGAAGGAAATTTCAAAATTGAGTTTATTTCTTTTAAATCGGTAATAATTCTATCAAAAAATACAAAGGAAAGAAAGAAAACAGCTGACAGTGATTTTTTTTCTATTGGCCACATTTCAAGGAGGAAAAATTATGTTCAATATTTGAATCGCTGAATATTTAAAAATCATATTATGTCACTATGCTTTATGTTATTATGCTTTATTCTCTGCAAGTTTGAAAAAATACAACAGAACCTGAAATGAATCTTTCTGTTAATTTTTTTATGTTTCTGTGAATTACAGAATGAGCAACAGATGATCCAGGAGAAAGAAAAACTTGTTTTTTCATTCTTTTATTGCATTCACTGTATTAGCTTCTTTCACGTCAATTACAAATGTCATTACTTAATATATAAATTTAGTCTTCTTATCAGTATTATATATTAAGTAATAATTGTGCGTGTTATTTTATATCCACTAGTTCTTCTGCCCAGTACCCTGGCATGCATATTTTAATTACAATTATATGAAAGCAGATGGAAAGGCAAAGAGTTTATAAAAAATATGCAAGGGGTATTTTGCTAGTATCAGTGTATTTTCATGGAAATGCTGTTTAATGTATATTTAGATTTCAAGCAAAGATTAGCAAAGTACACAACAATTTAAAACACCTGTAATGATATTCTGAACTCTGAATGTTGTACAACAAATCAAAGGGAAAAAAGGGAATAGTTGTCAGTGTCCCATCTGTTTAGAGATGAGTGGGTAATTATTGCTCAAGTATTCTGTTCTCTCTTCTCTTGGAATGAAGTTTTCAGATATCTTTAGGTCAGTGGACCATAGGGAGCTCTCTTGGTTCACTGAAGTTCCTTTCAGTACATTTCACTCCAGGTGTCTCTATTCTTATTTGTCAACAATACGTGGTTTATCATCCATTTAATTATCCCGGTTTATGTCAATCTATATATATGCTAAGAAGCATTACTGCAGATGGTTTCTTTAACTGATTTTTTTTAAGTTGTCATTTTCATCCATTCTTTTACTTTTTTAAATAGTAGAATTATTTTAAAAAGGAAATCTCTATTTTTTAATTAAGAATGAATGCTGCAAAAATATTTTTTAAAGAAAGATAATGACACACTTACATGAAAATGCAGTATAAGCCAATAACCCCACCTAAAAGTAAATAAACACATAGCTGAAATTACCGAAATACTATGGAAATTTAAAAATCATTTTTCTCTGGTTTTTAATTTTATAAGTAGAGCTAGTATAGGTATGTATGAATATACGTGTGTGTGCGCGCGCGTGTCTGCACGCATTAGTGCTGAAATAATTACTACGGATATACCCAAACAGTGCTTACTGCCTAGATGTTTCCGCTGCCTAGTTGTTGCCGGAGACAGCAATCTAGCTGCAGTGCGAGCAGACTGGGCCAAACCTCGTGGATGCACCGCAGGTACTGGGGCGTGCAGTACACAGGGAGCAGGTGGGC
This sequence comes from Okapia johnstoni, assembly GCA_024291935.2. Taxonomy (NCBI): domain Eukaryota; kingdom Metazoa; phylum Chordata; class Mammalia; order Artiodactyla; family Giraffidae; genus Okapia; species Okapia johnstoni. The sequence goes on along the minus strand of CM044306.1, from coordinate 139,266,084 downwards.
TGTGTTGAAGCGCCACCTACTGAAACGGCGTGTTCCCCAGTCCTGCACACCCAGAGCTGGCGTTTACTATAGCATGGGCAAAACTGGTTCAGGGGAAACAATGACAGTACAAATGAAATCCTATTTTTGGCAAACAGGACTCTATAAGTGTGTCAGCCTCAAACTTTACTGATTATACCAGTATGCCTATGCTAAGGCATTTGTGATGCCCCTTTTCTAAAAACGAATAAAAAGCAGAAAGAAGAATATAAACTGATATGCTCTTAAACTGGGTTGTGATTACATCATCCTGATGGAGATGATTAAATTTACACTTAAACAGACTTAAAAGCATGCTCACTCTTATCTCGTCCAACCAACTCTCTACTCCCGTATTTACAGCAACTGGAAAAAAAACATTGCTCAGGAGGAACTGAATATATCATCTTACTTTTAAATGAGAATAAGAATGTTGTTCAGCCACACTGCAAACAGGACAGCTAATTTGTGACTGATCAGTAATGAATTTTCAGATTGGTGAAGCTGTTTAAAGAAAACCAGAATATTATGTTGCATCTTGTGGATACTGATGGTGTAATGTTTTCTTTCTACAACTATTCCTTACAAAAATAATGAAGCATTTTCTTCTACAACGTAGACTTGACCTTAATAGGGAAAGCCATTCAGCTTAAGAGCAGATGGGTTTCCGTTTGTATAATTTAGGGGAAGGTAGTGTATTGTTTTGTTTTGTCTTCTGACCTGGATTTTCAATGTTATGTGAATAGCAAATCCATTCTTCATAGAGGTTAGACTATCTGTTTATATACTATATCACAGGCAGATGCTGATAGTGCTAATTTTCTGAATAAAGATCATTTCTTTAATGTATGTTTTAAAGTAACTGAAGCAGAAGCTCTCAGGTATAATAATATTCTTAAAGGTCTCTATGATAAATTAATATTTGCAAGATATATGTAGGAGCTGTGCAGAAGTCTGTGTATATAGAAAAGTTATTTATAGACTTAACTAGTGTAGTAACACACATACATGGTTCCCTTCAAGACCCTTTAAGATTGTATTGACTTTTAGACTCATTAATTTCCAAAGTTACACCCTTTGTACTACTTATTCTTTCTTCCATAAATGACCACTGCCTTTAAATTATAGAGTCTAATTGCCAAAACCAAAATTAAACAATGTAAGGGGTTGATGCAAAGCCACAAAAGAGTAAATTTAACTTTCGAAAATTGCTTAATTCTCTCTTCAAGTATAGTTGTAACATTGTGCATTGTGCTTTCAATGTAAAAAAGAACTTGTAGTTTAAAGATTTAAAATACTTATGTAATATTTTAGGAATTGTTCTAATTTATTTTTAGGCCATTGTCCTTAATCAGAATTGAACATTGTGTCCTTAGGAAGAATAACCCTAGCAAGAACTGGGGCTCACTTCTGTGGCCTCCACTAACTCAATTTGACAAAAAATGGGAACCCTTTTTCCTATTATCCACAGAATGAGGCATAATAAAACTAATAATATAATCTCTGTTTCTCCCAGTAAAGCTATGAAAATAATGTCCTTATTTTTAACGAGTCATGTCAAAACCAAAATTTCAATACTTTGCTAAAAATGCAAATTTAATTTTAAGCTTAATTAATCCAAAGTGACATCTAAAGGTATGTACTAACATTTATCCAAACATGCTTCTATCAGAAGGTTGGTCTCATGAACAATCCTTTTACAAGTTTTGTGGAAATAACTGACTTTAGCACTGCTGCCAGATTTAGAATTTCTTATTATCCAAAAGCAAAGGTAAAAATATGCTTTATTAAAAAATTTTTCATTTTGCAACAGAATTCTATTTTAAAGCTTTTCAAATAGCTACGAGACTAGAAAAGGAAAAGAAGTGCGTTCAACACCTGCAGCTCTGAAAAGCAAACCATCTCACTTTATAGATGGGAAAGAATAAATCCCACATGAGAGGAAAGCTTCTCTCCTTTAATGGAAGCATATGGTATCTGAATCTGCCCTTGCAAAAGAACATAGTGATGAAAATAGGCAGGTTTCAGGTCATAACAACTAACACCTAAAATAACAAAGTCCAGAAGCACAAACAGAATCATGAACATATTGATAAAATGGATTAGCCTTTGCTTTCTTCTGTGTCTCAAACACCATATCATCTATTCAGTAGTCCAGCCCCTGGGCAGAATCCTGAATAAATAAGCGAGGACCTTACCCCACGCTCCAGAGTGAACACATGCTTCCTTGGGCCAGTGGAGAGCACACAGCCCCGTTTGCTCTGAGTAGGATTGGGAGCATGCAGGGTAACCCGTGCTTTCAGGCCTAGCACCATGCACGTGCAGTTCTGAAATAGCACAAGTGCTTAAACCCATTCTATCCAGTTGATAAGCAGGGGTACATTTAGGTGGTTCTTTTCATTATAAGACTATTATTTGAAATAACTGTACTTTCTCTGCAAGTTGGCTTAATTTGTGTACTTTGCTAAAAGATCAGTATGTAATCAGTATCTTTAAGGAATGGTTCTAATTTAATGTATTCTGGATTTCATTTGAAGAAATCTGGAAGGACTTTCAAAGCAATGAGGCTTTTTCAGAGCAGATGAAAAGCGTATCTTAAATGGTATTTGGCAGCTCACATCCTCCTAACAACACCGTCACCAACTTGTTTGTAAACTAAGATTCCCGTTAACTGGGCAGAGGTGCCCAGTGTTCTCCCAAGAGGGTTCTGTGTTCAGCTCAGGGAATCAGTTTCTAGGGTAGAAGTCCATGTAATACAGTGAGGCCCAAAGGTTAAGCATTTAAGCAGAAGACTCAGGGAAGACACACAGAGCACCAATCAAAGCTGATTATGTATGTGTTTTCAATATTCAATGTAAATCAAGGCTCCTGGATATTGTTTTAAGAAATTACTACTAGGAGGGCCTATTACTGTTGTGAATAGAATACCATTTTCCTAATCAGGAAAATATAAATCTCTCTGTTGAGCATCTTTGTGTGCCAGATTTTTATTAAGCCCTTTCATACCCTATTAAATGATGAGGAAACTGATGCTGAAAGAAATTAAGTGTACTTAAAAATAAATAGCTACAAAATAATAGCACTCTGAGTTAAATCCAGGTCTTTCTGACTCAAAATTCTGTGTTCCATCTGTAACTGTGTTACACGGTTTTTAAGCATGGTACATAGACTGGATTATTTTGTACCCTATTGGTTGAAGATTCTTGATGTACATGATTTGATTATTATATTTTTAAATCTTGAAAATTTGCACCTTAGAATAAAATCATAAACACTTATTTTTCAAGAGCAAGTAGCTTATTCTCTCTATATATCTAAGTTTACTATATTTGTTTTTTACAGATAAGATTTGACTTAAAAAATATTACCACTTATCCTGAATACGGGCAAGAAATTATTTTTTATAAAGTAACAAAATATACAGCTAATTGAAAATGAAACTTTTCTGTACTTAAAAACTAAGCTGCTGCCGCCGCTGTTAAGTTGCTTCATTCGTGTCTGACTCTGTGCGACCCCATAGACGGCAGCCCACCAGGCTCCGCCGTCCCTGGGATTCTCCAGGCAAGAATACTGGAGTGGGTTGCCATTTCCTTCTCCAATGCATGAAAGTGAAAAGTGAAAGTGAAGTCACTCAGTCGTGTCCGACGCTTAGCGACCCCATGGACTGCAGCCTACCAGGCTCCTCCGTCCATGGGGTTTTCCAAAGAGTACTGGAGTGGAGTGCCATTGCCTTCTCCGAAAAACTAAGCAAGACAGCTCTATAACCATTTAAAGACTGTTACTCAAAATACAGTATATATAAAAAAGAAAAACACACTAAAAAGTTGGTAATTACAGAATAAAAACCAATGTGACTTTCATTTGCACTTATTCATATTGCTTTTCTGAACTTCAAAGCAGCAGCATCTAAATGTTTGTCCAGAGTTCCCAATTTTGGTTTTAATTGTGGTTATTTAGCTTGTAAAGCACAATTCTGGCCTAATTTTCAAGCTCTAGACCTTATTAGTGAACAAATTTCTATATTTAGAACCTCATATTAATACTTGATTCCTCGCATACCTAATTTTTAGTGCCAAACCCCTGGTTTAGGTTCTTAAATGCATATTTCAAGGAGCCAAATATTTCTCGTTGTAATTGGATTAAGTTGTCAATGGTAGATCATAAATTAGATAAGATATGCCAAAAATGTTTATATAAAAGTTTAAGACCATAAGTTAGCAGAATTTCATTTAACTTATTACCCTAATCCTACAAAAACCCTGAAGTCATCATTAGTAATTGGTTAGGTTTATAAATTAGGTTACTAAATTAGCAGATCAAAAATGATGCCAAGGATTCTTTTTCTTCAATTAAGAAACCTTGTATTTATAATAATCTTACTAGATTTGCAGCATAAAAATTTGGCAACCACCCAAGCTATGTGATATCTAGGTATTTTACTTACAAAATGGCAGAACAGAAGGTAAGCTTAGGAAACTGCAAGCTGATCTTATTTTATAAATGAATTCATGACTTGCTCAAGATCACACAGAAAACCTGATTTCTAGTCTCATAGGCCTGATGCTACCCTTGTTGCATTCCAGTTAAAGGTGGATAAAAATATCATTTGTGGTGACATTCTCTAATAGAAGAGTGGACTCATTAGAAAAGACCCTGGTGCTGGGAAAGATTGAAGGCAGGAGGGGAAGGGGATGAAGGAGGAGGAGAAGGAGGAAAAGGAGAGGATGAGATGGCTGGATGGCATCACCAACTCAGTGGATATGGGTTTGAGCAGCTCTGGGACTTGGTGATGGACAAGGAAGCCTGGTGTGCTGCAGTCCATGGGGGTACAAAGAGTCAGATACGACGGAGCAACTGAACTGAACTGGACTGAACTCGCTAATAGAACTATATGTCACGCAAAAGGTCCCTGAATTCCAAAATGCAACAGATGGGGTGGGGGTCCTTCACCTAGATCATGGGCATGCTCCAACATGGGGGGAGTCAGGGAAAGGCCTCTACGGGGATTTATCACTAACACTTTATCAGAGAGAAAACTGAGGTGACTATTAAATTCAACAAGTTCTCCAATCAAAGTTAATTTTTGCTGTAAGCATGGGAGATTAGAAGTTTATTCACACACAAGGTATGTTCCCAAGGAAACTGTTTCTCCTGCCTCTCGCCTTCTAAAATATAGGATGTTCCCATCTATCAGGCATTGGCTAGACACTCTTCTAGCTATCACTTACAAGCCTGCTCCCAGCTAACAGCATCTTGAGGGCATGCCATGTTTTTATCTCCCCCTTTCCCCGGTCACAGGCCCTGTCTACATGGAACACTCATGCCCTCCAAGTCCAGTCCCCATTCGAAATACACATTCTTGATTCTCCTTTGGCATGTGTGTGTTCTTTTGCTCCCTAACTCATGTGCCCCAAATAGGATTAACTACTTTCCAACCTGTTCAGTGTGATTTTCCAGTACTTTCATAAACTTTTTAATATGGAATCTGGCACCTATTAGACAGCATTATAATTTAGAATTTAGAACGCAGTAGCCTGAAATAGTCACTAGATCTTTTTTTTGTAACTCCTGACTTCATTATCTTGCGGTATGTCACATAGAATGTAATGGGTATTTAATAAAACAGAACAAAATACGAATCAAATTGGGCACCTCCTTTTATTAATGCTTTTATTCTCCCAAGAACTCAGAATAAAAATGAACTTTCTATATTCTATAGAAAATAAGAAGGAGAATATTAATAAATAAAAATATTTTTACAAGAACTCTTGCTTTCATATATTACTTTTTATCATTGTTCTTTACTAAAATGTTTTTTTTTAATGTTTAAGAATTATCAGTTACTAGAGGCTTTTTGTTGTTATAGAGGTCACATTCAGAAAGTAAAAAATAGAATTAAAAAGATATTCTATGATCACTCACTTTAATGAAAATATTTGGATTAATTTGAGGGTAGCAACATTTTTTGTCAGTTGGTATGCAAATAAGATCTAAATACTTTAGACAATGAAATTACAGGTACCCCTATCTTCAAAAAATATACGTTCCTTAAGGTTGCCTAAGGCATGTTTATTTAACTAACATCTACATTGTGTGTGATATACGTTAGTGATCTTTCAGAGCATTTTATCTGTCTGCTTCAGCTGAGGAAACTGAGGTACATAGAAATCAAGTAAGGTCTAAGATTGCATAGTAAGGGGCAGAGCTGGGCTTACAACCCAGCAGTCTGCCTGCAGAGTTAAACCATCATGCCAGGTTAATGACTAAATAAGAACTCCACATGTCCACTGGCTTAACTGGGAAATTAGAGAGAAGTATTGAGTTGGCCAAAAAATTCATTCAAGTATTTCCATAAGATGTTACAGAACAACTCAAACTTTGGGGCTAGCCCAGTATATCCTAATAAAGGAAATTTCTCAGTCTGAGTTTAAAACTTTGATTGAGGAAATAATTAAGATGCATTCTTGGTGGCAAATAATGTTTTTGAGGAGTTCTGATCCAGAGCAACAATTTGCTTTCCCATAAGATATTGCCTCTGTTCATAGTTAGAATGGAGCTTAAAATCTGCTGGGCACCTCACCTTAGCAAAACCACAGGTCACTTAGTCAACATGTCCAGCCAAAGCTCATCAGCATCCTCCACCAGCCCCAGATTCAGGGACCACCAGCCCCCAGGCCGTCAAGCATGAACTTCAGAAACCTGCTTTGTCTTCTCACCCACCTTCTTACCCGGTCCCTGTTATCAGTCACCCAGCCCTGTGCCTTTGGCTGCCTGATCATCCTGCATCTCCATTCTCCTCTCCAGTGCCATGGGGGCAACCTTATTCCAGCTCCCAGGTCCACTCCTAGGCAACTTTCATGGTCTCTTCCTCATGGCCCGTGAACATGAAAACACAAATCACAGGAGGTTACAAAAGCACTGATGGCAGAGAGAGTATCTTAGCGGCTCTTTGTGCCAACAAGGTGCCCAGCCTGGTGCTGAGGGTGCTTTCACTGAATCATTCCTTCATTCAGCAAATGTCTGTTATGCTATAAACATGGCATTCATCTCAGGGTCTTAGAGAAAACAAATATAATGCATAAGGCTATTTTAGCAAATTCTAGTTAAGCTGCTGTTAAGTTCTTAGCAGTTTTAGAAATCCCAATATAAACAAAACAGAATTTAAACCCTTAAGGATTTTACAACGAGAGGAGACACTAGTAATAGTAACAGTTAAGTGTATTGAGCAGTTGCTGTATGGCAGGTATTGACTGAATTGATTAAATGTTTTTAAACATTAATTCATGTATGCCCTCGAAACAATCAGTACTATGCCCGATTTGCAGGTGAGAAAACTGAGGTACAATCAAAAGTACATGGGTATATTGAAATACAAACAGAATATGATCAGCATTACAATAGAGTTTGGTACTGTAGCACGGGGAGCTAATCCAGAAAGTCTGAGGACTCTAACTTAAACCAAGCTGATTGACTGATTTCTTTGTTCTGCCTAGATGACCATGGTCACTGAATGATTATGAAGGAAATACTTTTTTCTTCTTGCCTGTTACTAACATCTTCATATGATGAACCAATCACATTTTATTAGACATTCCCATTTTGTTTCATATAGACGTTCCCATTTTGTTAAAAACATAAAATCTCCCTTTGAAAATGACATTTAGGGCAATAGATTTCTGCACCGATAAAATTCCTGAAGTTATTTAAATGCTGTCTTTATGTAATATACCTGTAAAATCCTTCTCAAGTGTTCTATTTTGGAGTGTCTCAAATAATCATTTGATTCATGCCAGCAGAACAGACATTCGGTGCTAAATAAAACCAAATGCAATCGCATGCCTGGACATAATTTTATTGACAGGGAGGCACAGGTTTAGCCAGAGAGCTGAGGACAGCATTTTGGCCCTGGAGTCTGTCAGATGTTCTTTTTATGATATTATGCAGGCTTTGGAGGGGGTGGTGGTAGAAAGACAAGATATGAATTTAACCCCTGTATTCAAACCCATCAAAAAAGAGAAAAAAACAGCCGAGAGATAAACCATGTAATAGGGATAGACACAGCAGGGGGAAAATGCAACCTAATGTCTGCAGGGTGCTCTCAAGGCGATGGCAAAGAAAATCGTGGAAGTTTAGGGACTGTGGATCTAAAGTTGATTTATTAAAGAGTCAGAAGATTTTTGGGGGCGATATACTAGCTGTAAATGCATAAAAAACCTGCAGGACTTCTCTGGAAATGTTTCTGTATTGATTTCATCATCGCTTGAGTCAGATATGGATGTTTTCCTTTTATGCAAAATGCTGATGTGTACCAATTTGTGACTGGGTTCGCGCCTTCAGGAATTCTCTGTAGGGCATGAAAGCAACCATATTGTAACAGTTTGAAATTGGAAAGAACCTCATTTTCCATGTATTTTCACTTACTCAGCAATAAACACTAAAGGCCAATGACAAAACTCCTCCTCATCTCATCCCCAAAGACAGAAAATGCATGCATTCCTTCTTTTGACACATCATATCTATTCCCAGGACCTTTTCTTCTTAACCTCATTCATTCATTCTTCTCTCTCCTGAATTCTTTCTAAAAATAACTACTCTCTAGAGCCCTTTGTTTATTTAACACAAAACATAATCTTCCAGGGAGGACAATTACCAGGTGATGGTTCTAACATGTTTCTGGTGATACTGAATATTCAAAATGTTCAAAATGTCCCACATGTGGTGCTCAGCAGAGGGTTAAATAAAACAGCAAGTTAAAATGTACCTTTTGAGGATAGGCTTCTGCATTTTTTACTGATCTGTGCATGTTTAATTTCTAGGATCTATGTGGTCAGCATTTGTATACATCTTTAAGAAGATGTCCTTGTGGCACCTATGAATATTTAGCAGGTAAGACAATGCTGTTCTGATCATAAGTCCAAATTGGTGAAGCCAAGTGGACTTTGTCCTAGTTTTTGAAAGTACATGAGTTGAGCTTTCGAGAAAGAAAATTTCAATGGCTGGTTGGTGCCCAAGTGCAGTTTATGACTATTTAACTTATCAACTGTAGGGACTTCCCAGGTGGCTCAGTGGTAAAGAATCCGCCTATCAAGGCAGGAGACACAGGAGCCCCGGGTTCCATCTCTGGTCCAGAAAGATCCCCTGAAGAAGAAAATGGAAACCCACTCCAGTATTCTTGCCTGGAGAAACCCATGGACAGAGGAAGCTGGTGGGCTACAGTCCATGGAGCTGCAAAGAGTCAGACACGACTGAGTGACTGAGCTTATCAACTCACACAGCTTATCAACTGTACAGTAGAATGTGGCTGAGGCTGTCTTCATTTGACCCTGGTGAGTTAGCTGAGTTTACTTGTGTTATGGACATGAGCTCATAGCTCAGTGGTAGTTAATACCTCTGAGATATTAGAGCACAAAAATAAGAAAAAAACAAGAGAAAACAATACAGTAAGTGAACAACCTATAGGTTTCTAAGTAATAAGTATATATTATTATTGCTTAGAAATACTATATATATTATATATATGTTATAACATTATATACATATTACTGTTAAATACTACAAGAGATTAGCTTCATCTACTATCACAGCAGAAGAGAATATGGTGGCCAAAAAAATACAACTGCAGAATATGACTAACTACGACCCTCTGGGTTTCACTGATCTCTTCACATACCTGCTTCTGGCTCCAAGCTCAGAGCTCCCTGCAGTGACAGGGTGCCCACGGGCGTGTTGGATTCTGTCTGCACAGGATGCTGAGATAAGGAGGTGAACTCAGGGCAAAATGGAGGTGGCACCTGCTTCCACAGATTGTGATAGAGGTGAGGAGTGTGGTAGGCTGAAATTTCTAAACGGCTCCTGAGATGTCCTCCCCCTGCCCTTGAGTGCGGGTGGAGTCAATGACTACCAGGATAGTTGCTCCCGTGATCACACTGTGTTATCTAAGACTCCATCTTAGCTGACTAGACGGAGACGCTCTTGCCACCTTCCATGAAGTAAGCCTTCAAGTTAAGAGCGGGCCACATGGCTAGGAGCTGAGACTGGCCCTCAGCTGACAGCCCACAGAAAACGGCGACCTCATTCCTGCCTCAAAGAGCTGAATGCTGCCAACAGCCAGTGAGTTTGGAGGAGAGACCCTCGAGTTCCGGATGAGACCACAGTCCAGAAATCAACATCTTGACTTCAGCCTGGTGAGACCCTATGCAGACGTCTACCCACCTAACCTCTACCTGGACTCCTGACCCATGGAACCATGAGATAATAAATTTGTCCAAAGCGTCTGAGTTGTGATAATTGGTTATGCAGCAATATTAAACTACTAATATTAAGGAGAGAATGCATCAGCTATATTGATGATTGGCCTAGATGGGGGTCAGATTAAGTCATGTAAGTGTTCACTCTTACGGTCCTACATTTAAACAGCACGTGTGTACTAAATGAAGGGAATGAGCCATTATCCACTGTTCTAAACACAAAAGCAGAAGTATGCCAGCTTATACTCTTTTATTTATTCAGCATAAAGCAGCATAAAATTGTATCTTCGGTGATGTACATACACATATTTGCTGTTGTCTTAGATATTATAAATTACGGGAAATAATGTTTTTGCTTTATTTCATAATCCGTCCATCCATCCTAAATCGCTTCAGTAGTGTCTGACTCTTGGTGATGCTATGGACTGTAGCCCGTTCCGTCCATGGGGGTCTCCAGGCAAGAATATTAGAGTGGGTTGCCATTTCCTTCCTCGGTGGATCCTCCCAACCCAGGGATCAAACCCATGTCTCTTAGGTCTCTGGCACTGGCAGGCAGGTTCTTTACCATTAATACCATCTGGGAAGCCCATTTTATAATAAAGAAAGTTTAATATAAAATGCAGTTTTTATTTTTAACATAATGGAAATCATTGCTGGGCTATAATACTAGCTTTTGTTGACATTTTCATGGTCCTGTGTGTTGGGTGTGTGTTATACCATTTTATAGATGAATGAATTAAACCATAGATTAGATGAACTAGTGATTGGCCATGTTAGACTATGAACTCAGCTTTTTTGATTCCTGAGTTCAAGATTATTTTGACCATAGTACACCTACACAAGTAAAACAAAAGAATGCAAAATAAGTGCAGTAGAAAAAGCTGAAGATGTTTTCCACAGTAGCTAAGATAACAACAGAAGAATTCTCTGCTTAGAAGTGAAGATGTTCATGGACAAGGTAACTAATCTGGTTTCCTCCATCACATGGGAGCCTCAGGTGCTTGGGATTGACTTTCGGAGCAGAGTTCCATGGCTCCAACCCCTGGTCATTCTCCAGAATAGATGTTTTTGACCTGTTTTGATACTGTTTTGATTCAATTTGCAGGCCTTGCTTCTTTGGGGTTTTTAGCCTTCTGCTCATCTTTGAATCTTTGGGTGGGTATTTTAGATTGTTCCTTGTATTTCTGAGTCTGTCCTTACATGCCTTACATGTGTCCATGTCTTTTTTTTTTTTTTTTTTTGCTTTGCTTTTTGGGCCCATACTGTGTGCCCTGGATCCTCCTGGAGGGTGCCAAGTTCCTCTTGGTGTTTGCAATAGTCCTGTCTTGTCCAGGCCCAATTGTTCCCACTGAGAAGTGATATTTTGAACAAGTTAAACTGATGATCTATGTTCCGTACTTGTCTATTACATATAAAGTATATAAAATAAATGACTTTGCATGTAGAATCACTTGCTTGTGAAATATTTTCTTCCAGTTTTATTGAGACACAATTGATATACAGCACTGTATAAGCTTAAAGTTATATCATAATGATTTGCTATATCATTATGACATTATGAAATGATTATCACAATAAGTTTAGCAAACATCTATCATCTCATATAGACACAAAATTAAAGAAAGAGAAAAAAAAGTTTTTTCTTGTGATGAGAACTCAGGGTTTACTCTCTTAACTTTTGTACACAGCATTCAGCAGTGTTAACTACACTTTGCTAATTAATTTTGTTAACCCTTACTGAAATTTTTTTTTATAAATTATGTATTTATTATGATTCCATTTGTTAAAAATAATTGAAGTAGCCTTATTATCAATCAGGTAAGAGGTATTTGTTACACAGATGTTTAGCCATTATATTTTCCATATTATGAAGGAAAATATAGGTCAGAAAAAAACAGCAACACTTTTGTATTTTTCCATAAAAGAAGTGGATACCAATACAGGACATAGCGTATACTCAAATATTTTCTTTCATAATTACTTCAAATAACTCTGGGAAAATGGCTTATTCATTTGAAGTGTCTATTTGGAAAAAAAAATAAAATGAAAGTTTAAAAGATTGGAAACCTTTCAAAATTTTGATCACTAGTCACTTAAATTTATTTTAGATACAATGATCTAACAAACATAAGCTAAAATAAAACATAATTACGTAGGTTTTAACATATCAAGAAAATGCATTTCAAAGTACTATGCATAGAATGGTAACAACTTAAAAAATCTGATGAACAAAAATGGATTACTTTCCTATTTTTCTGTATGTCTAAATTATTTCACAAAGAAAATGTGTACTCCAGTCACAGATAGTTGAAAAAATAATATTCTAACATTTATAAGTTGTTGTAGGTAAATATAAAATAAGAGATTTTGAAAGTTGTTAGTGTGGGATGTGCTCTCCACAAATAGTGCCTGGATTCTAAGTCAGTGAGTTTCTGACTTCTTTATTTATTTTTCTGCCTTTACCTTCAACCACATTCATTTGTAATCTATCTTTACTTTATTTTCTAATTGAAGGATAGTTCATTTCCACTGTTTAGCTGTAATTCAAGTGTACAATATAGTGACTCAGTGTTTTTATAGATTATGTGCCAGTCTTTAGTTTCAAAGATATCTTGTGTCTTTTCCAAGTTCTGGCTTTGCCTCTTTAGTATTTTTATAAGTAATATAAATGCCCTCTTTCTTAGTAAACCCACATTTCTTAGTCCTTGTCTTTAACAGCTTAGCACCATTCTCCACTGCTAACCACCTTCTTGTTGAAACACTCTCCGTCTTGGTGTCCGTGTCAACATGCCCTCCTGGTTTTCTCTGGCCAGTTTCTGGTCCCCGTCATCAGCTCAGTTCAGTTCAGTTCAGTTGCTCTGGGACTCTTTGTGACCCCACGGACTGCAGCATGCCAGGCCTCCCTGTCCATCACCAACTCCCAGAGTTTACTCAAACTCATGTCCATTGAGTCGGTGATGCCATCCAACCATCTCATCCTCTGTTGTCCCCTTCCCCTCCTGCCTTCAATCTTTCCCAGCATCAAGGTCTTTTCCAATGAGTCACTTCTTCCCATAAAGTGGCCAAAGTATTGGAGTTTCAGCTTTAGCATCAGTCCTTCCAATGAATATTCAGAACTGATTTTCTTTAGGATTGACTGGTTGGATCTCCTTGCAGTCCAAGGGACTCTCAAGAGTCTTCTCCAACACCACAGTTCAAACGCATCAATTCTTCAGCACTCAGCTTTCTTTATAGTCCAACTCTCACATCCATATATAACTACTGGGAAAATCCATAGCTTTGACAGATGGACCTTGTTGGCAAAGTAATGTCTCTGCTTTTTAATATGCTGCCTATGTTGGTCATAATTTTTCTTCCAAGGAGCAAGCGTCTTTTAACTTCATGGCTTCAGTCACCATCTACAGTGATTTGGGAGCCCCCCCAAAATAAAGTCTGTCATTGTTTCCACTGTTTCATCTATTTGCCATGAAGTGATGGGACCAGATGCCATGATCTTAGTTTTCTGAATGTTGAGCTTTAAGCCAACTTTTTCGCTTCTCCTCTTTAACTTTCATAAAGAGGCTCTTTAGTTCTTCGCTTTCTGCCATAAGGGTGGTGTCATCTGCATATCTGAGGTTATTGATATTTCTCCCGGCAATCTTGATTCCAGCCTGTGCTTCCTCCAGCCCAGCGTTTCTCATGATGTACTCTGCATATAAGTTAAATAAGCAGGGTGACAATATACAGCCTTGACGTACTCCTTTTCCTATTTGGAACCAGTCTGTTGTTCCATGTCCAGTTCTAACTGTTGCTTCCTGACCTGCATACAGTTTCTCAAAAGGCAGGTCAGTGGTCTGGTATTCCCATCTCTCTCAGAATTTTCCACAGTTTATTGTGATCCACACAGTCAAAGGCTTTGGCATAGTCAATAAAGCAGAAACAGATGTTTTTCTGGAACTCTCTTGCTTTTTCGATGATCCAGCAGATGTTGGCAATTTGATCTCTTGTTCCTCTGCTTTTCTAAATCCAGCTTGAACATCTGGAAGTTCACGGTTCAGTTATTCCATCAGTTATTTGCCTTATTTTCTTTTTATTTATTAAATTTATGCTTTCCTTCAGACTCTCACCTAAGCTCTTTACTTAATAAATGCCCTATAATATCCTCTTGACCATTCTCAAGACTTTAATACCTAAATATTGCCCAAACCCAAGTTTTCATCATTTTGGGGAACCCATGACTTTTTTCATTAGCTCCAGACACACATAGATGGACCCCTCAATACCAGGATGTCAAAAACAGAACGATTCATCTTTTCTTCAAGTCCTGATCATCTTCTCGTGTCCTGTATGCAGAAAATAGAACTATCTTCTACCCTGTTGATTGCTTTGGATAGAAACTTGGGAATCCTGTGTAGCTCCCTCCCCTCGCACTTCTCCCATGCTCTATTAGTTACCAAAAGATATTAATTCTAGCTGTTAAGTCATCCTGGAATCTATCCACCTGTAATTCTCTTCCTCAGCTCCTTCATGGTTTAACCCAGCATCAACTCTTTCCTTACCTAGTGCAAAATTGGTCTCCCCACACTTACCCTTGATCTCCTCAATCTATAATTTACACTACAGCAGTAGTTATCTTTGTAAACACATACTGTATGGAAATAGATTTCTATCATCCTGAAACAAATTCTCACCAAAACCTACAAGGCTCTTTATCTAGCCTCTGTGTAGTTTTTCCATTTCATTAACGTATCTCCTCTTCTGTTCATATAATTCAGTCACATCAGACTTTTTGCCTCAGGGTCTTTGCATCATCCTTCCCCTTATACTCCTCTGGTTTTGTTTCTTAGTTTAACGTTTATTCTAATTTTGGTGGTTCAGTCGCTAAGTCGTGTCCGACTCTAGCAACCCCGTGGACTGTAGCCTGCCAGGCTCCTCTGTCCATGGGATTCTCCAGGCAAAAATTCTGGAGTGGGTTGCTATTTCCTTCTCCGGGGGATCTTCCCTACCCAGGAATCGAACCCAGGTCTCCTGCATTGCAGGCAGATTCTTTACCAACTGAGCTACAAGGGAAGCCCAGTTTTTTATGTCACTTATCCTAGAATCTCTACATTGATCCATACTTACCCTCAGACTAGGTCAGCTTGCCTTTGCTTTCTTTTAAACTTCAATAGCACATGTTAGATCATCAATATCTGTCATCTCCTCCTGACTAGAGATTTAAGGAGAGCAAGAGCCTTGCTTGGTGTTAGTTTGCCCCCAGAACTGACAACAAGAGTGCAGCTATTACAGTAGTGCAGTCGCATTGTAGACACCCGATAAACGTGAAAGTCGCTCAGTCGTGTCCAACTCTTTGCAACCCCATGGACTATAAAGTCCATGGAATTCTCCGGATGAGAATACTGGAGTGAGTAGCCTTTCCCTGCTCCAGGGGATCTTCCCAACCCAGGGATCAAACCCAGGTCTCCCACATTGCAGGTGGATTCTTTACCAACTCAACCACCAGGGAAGCCCTACGCAATACAAGTGTGTCAGTTAAGTCATGAATGGGGCTGCATTGGTTCCTGTGTATCAGCTCTCTCTCTGCATATGTCCAACTATTTGTAAGCCTAAGTCTTGCCCAGTTACAAAAGAATATAGAGAATAAACAGAAAAATAGTGTCCTATTCTTCTTTGTCCTGACATGCCCTGGTCCTTGCTTTTTTTTATAAGCTGATGAGCCATACTCCTTTTGTGTGAGGAACAGAGTCATTATTCTCACCACCCCAAGAAGATTTTGCTTTCTCTGTCTTCAAGAAGAGAATAGGCATGAGTGTGTGTAATTGCTGGCTCTGGTCCTAATCAGAAGCTTGAAGAACCAAAAACCCATGACATATTGCTTGTCTTCTGTCTGAGAATTTTCTCATTGACATCAATCAGTGGTCAGCTGAAGAGTTGCAGACTGTGTGGAGTGGGGCTGGGAATGGAAGAAGGAATGTTCATGCTTCATCCAAAGCAAATTTCTCAATTGTTTGACAGTTGTTAAGCAATAAGAAAAGATGCAGTCAATATGGATTTTTTTCTTTTTTCGCTTGTGACCCAAAGTCTTTGGCAATCCACCACGCTAGTCAAGAGTGGTAGAAGAAGCATTGTTATAGCTTCTTCTTTAAAGTTTTAGAGTCTAAGGAGCATACACATAAGACACAAAGGTAACGTAAGATAAGGCATGTTGTTAATATTTAGGTATATCTCTACTTATATGTTAACGTAAAGCTACAAGACAGAATACTGAGCTGATTGTGAAACAAAGTTCCGAAGATTATTGTTAAATGTTTAACATTATACAAAATATATTTTTGTGTTTTTAATTTTTCAGGATTTCTTATTTTCCTAATTGTAGCCTCAAACATCATGGCATTTTGAAGATATAGTTCAACTCCAGAGAGAGTCAAGATCATCTGGCTTATGTTATATGCTTGTTCTGTCAAATTGTTTATACAACTTTCTTCTGAGAGGCAGAAACTCTGAATGATCTACAGGGTTACTCCTGGTGGAATATATATCTGTGTGTATATATGTTTGTGTGTGTGTGTGTACACACACACCATATAAACAAATTAAGGAAGAAGGACTATGGAGAACTAACTGTGAGGTCTCAGAGACTTTTTTTTCAAACTAACAAGTTAGCCTGCCATGGTTTCATGGATGCTGGCACAAGACATGAGATTTCTGAGTCAGAAACAAAGGACGTTATGACTCATGGCTCAGCAGGCAACTTGGATATCATGTTTGTGCCGACTTCCCTTGCCTCCCAGATCCTACAGGTATCCCTGAAGGGCCCTGGTGGACCTAAGTGTTTAGGGGTTTGTGTCATAGCTGAAGAAACCCAGACTTGGGCAATCTGAATGTTGTATGAGGGGATGCAAGCATATCTACCCTGCCTGTCAGAGGAGAGGGCTCTCTCTAATTTCCAAGGCTCGAAAGTGCAGCCCCTCTGCTCATAAGCCACACAGAAAAGTGAGACAGCATTAGATAACAGTCAAATAAAGGGAAGAGACTTAAAGTGGATTTTTCCCCCTTTTTTCTGTCTTGGCTTAGACCTGTAAAGTAAAGTGAACACTTCAAATAAAACTAGGTGTTTGTGTTATTACAGTTAACATCAATGATCAGGTATGTAGGTGTGTCTGGTTTTTTTTTTTTTTTTCTGGTTTTTCTTTAACATGGCCCAGAGTAATATTTGCGTAGCCTACAGTGAGGACTCAAAACTGCTTATTACCTGCTTATCACCTGCTCAGGGAGGTGTAAAATAAGCACTGCCATATCTCATCTCTAAAGAAGAAGGAGAAGGTCACCTTCCACCGGCTCATCCCTACTCTGACCTCAAGCACACGCCTTCAATACTGAACGCCATCCAGCTGTGGTTTGGAGATGTCATCAAATGTATGAAACTACTGTTATTTTATATCTGTGTTATACTGATGAAATTAAGCAATTCTGTGCAGGACCACTTATTTACGAATAGGAAGAAAAACAGATCTATCAGAAATTCTCACGTTCTTTGTGTGTGTCAGGATGCAACCTGTGAAAAGCACTTCCTCTACCTATGGGGATCTGATAGCTCATAGCCATGTGGCCGTCTCCTGAGGAGTGTGAAGACTGGTAAATAAAGAACTCTCGATAGAAAAATGTGCTCATCCCTGTGAGGTCAATGAGTCCTTTGAAGGCATTGTAGTTCTATTCAGTGCCCTGGAAGAGTTCATTAACCCCACTCAAGCAGACCATTTACTCCTACCTAGAGGATTGTGCTAATTAAATTGCTCTGTTTACCCACCTATGTCCCAATTTTCTATGAATACATGAATGTCTTGAGTCTCATTCTCTGTTCTCTTGTGGAAGGCAGAGATGATTACAGAAACACTCTTTAGGAAGTGCTTATATTTCTGCTATAGATCTTGGGCTTTGCTGAACTTTTTTCAAAACCAGTTATTTAAAAGGCTTATTTTTTGGTGTGGACCATTTTTCAAGTCTTGATTGAAGTCATTACAATATGGCTTCTGTATTATGTTTTGGATTTTTGCCGAGAGGCATGTGGGATCCTAGCTCCCAGACCAGGGATCGAACCTGCAATCCCTGCATTGGAAGGCAGAGTGCCAACCACTAGATCATCTGGAAAGTCCCTCAAAACCAATTTTGGAAAAATTTATCATGATAGTGTTATACTTAGTAAGGGTATCCCAGTGAGAGGAATTTTAATGTTCTATAAACGGCTATAAAAGTGTGATAAATGGCTATAAGAGTTATCTATGGACAAGTTTTATTATTATTTCACTTCCTTCTTGCAGAAATTTAAAATGGTCATTCCTCCTACCTAAGGCTAATTTCTACATCTGTGCCACTAACTTCTTTCTCAGGAATCTGGAATTACAAGCAAGCCATCTCTCTCTTATGTATTTGACTACTTCTTCTCTCTCTCGATACTGGAACTTTCCCACTGGCTTTTAAATTTTTTTTAATGTTTCTTTTTAAAAATTATTTTATTTATTTTAATTGGAGGCTAACTACTTTACAACATTGTAGTGGCTTTCGTCACACATCGACACAAATCAGCCATGGATGTACACATGTCTCCCACCCTGAACCCCCCTCCCACCTCCCTCCCCCTCCCTTCCCACAGGCTCATTCCAGTGCACCAGCCCTGAGTGCCCTGTCTCATGCATCGAATTGGTGATCTATTTCATATATGGTAATATACATGTTTCAATGCTATTCTCTCAAATCCCACCCTCGCCTTCTCCCACAGAGCCCAAAAGTCTGTTCTTTATCTCTGTATCTCTTTTGCTGTCTCACCTGTAGGGTCATCATTACCATCTCTCTAAATTCCATATATATGCGTTAATATACTGTATTGGTGGTTTTCTTTCTGACTTACTTTACTCTGTATAATTGGCTCCAGTTTCATCTACCTCATTAGAACTGATTCAAATGCATTCTTTTTAATAGCTGAGTAATATTCCATTGTGTATATGCACCACAGCTTTCTTATCCATTTGTCTGCCAATGGACATCTAGGTTGCTTCCATGTCCTGGCTATTGTAAACAGTGCTGCAATGAACATTGGGGTACATGTGTCTCTTTCAATTCTGGTTTCCTCGGTGTGTATGCCCAGCAGTGGGATTGCTGAGTTGTATGGCAGTTCTATTTCTAGATTTTTAAGGAATCTCCACACTGCTCTCCACAGTGGCTGTACTATTTTACATTCCCACCGACAGTGTAAGAGGGTTCCCTTTTCTCCACACCCTCTCCAGCATTTATTGTTTGTAGACTTTTTGATAGCAACCATTCTGACTGGCATGAGGTGATACCTCATTGTGGTTTTGATTTGCATTTCTCTGATAATGAATGATGTTGAACATCCCATTGGCCTTTAAATGTGCTCTTGGCTCCTTCATAAGATGTCCACAGTAACACATAATTTCTAGGCTCTCATCTCCTTCTAGTAACTTCCCTCTCTATTGTTTCCACTTCGTGGCCAAACTTCTTGAAAACATTTTCTTTGTCATTGTTTCTATTTCCTCACTTTATTCCAGGATAGATTTGTCTATTTTATGGACTATTAAATAATTTTCATTAAAGTTAATACTGATTCCTGTTCACAGAATGTAAGAGAGATTTCCAGTCATATTTGTACAAGTCCCCTCAATTGCATTAAAAATTTTTCTTCTTCCCTTTCTATCATCAGGTTTTACTTCCAATTTTTGTGCTTCTTATTTCTATCTTCTTTTCAGGATCAACCTCATCTACTTTGGACACAGCATACTGATCCTAAGTATTCTTTCATTCTTAGTGTGTATTTTCTTCTTTATTAATTTCAAGAATATTTGTGGTTTGAATTGCAACATATTTATAGATGACTGACAAATATACAGCTCTAGCCCAGATATCCTCTGATTTCTGGACTCATATATATATATATATATATATATACAGCTAATATTTTATTTCAGAGACTCAAAAGCATCTAAAACTAAAATTATCCAAGTAGAACTCTTTTATATCCCCTCGATCCCCTACTCCATGCTCCTCCTCCAAAATATGCCATCTATTTTATTATCCAAACCAGAAATCTTGAGTTATGTTTGATACCTTCCTTTCCTAAATTCACCATTTTGTTTACTGTACTCTAGTTTACAAAGGGCTTTGAGCACTACATATCAATTTATTGTCACAATCACCCAGTAAGACAGGTAATATCACTGTAAGCTTGAATTAGGAAACTTAAATTCAAAAAGGTCAGCTGACCTGCCCTATATCACTGTCTAGGAGTAGAATATGGAGCAGGAACATGAACAAATATTTTACTCAAAATTCAGTTTTTTTCAATGATAATTGGAGAAGCTTTTTTTTAGAAGAAAAGAAATTTGAGCATTCCTAAATGTTAAAAGGAAAAAAGCTAAATTATTAGTTTAATGAGGAAAGGAAGACATTAAGAATTCAACAAGATCTTATTAACGACTGCATATTTCTGTGACAACTTTAGGATTGAAAGAACAAGCAAAAATAAGCTTTGTTTTTATCATAATTGTTAGCATCCTGTGCTAATTTTTCGGTTCTCAAGGCATTTTCTTAGAATTGTTAATTGATTTTAATAAGAAGCAGATATTAATTGTCTGGAAAGGACAAACATACATACACAAAACACCATGTGAAACTTTCCTAACAATGTGTCTGTTGTTATTAAGGAGCAGCTGAAAATCTAATAGCTATGATAAGATACATTATTCCTAGAAAACATATAGTGTCTTAATTAATGAACTTAGCCAAAGTTGAAAATTCCAAGTCAGGTTGAATTAGTGTTAAGTCACTCAGTCAGGTCCAACTCTTTGCGACCCCATGGACTGTAGCCCTCCAGGGTCTTCTGTCCATTGGATTCTCCAGGCAAGGATACAGTGGTGGGTTGCCATGTCCTTCTCCAAGGGACCATCCTGACCCAGGGTTGGAACCCGGGTCTCTTGCATTGGAAGCAGATTCTTTACTGTCAAGTAAGTTTATTAATTGTCAAGTTAGTATGGAGAAACATCTGATTCTTAAATTTTGAAAATGATTCGAAAATCTCAGTTTTTCAGGAGCAAACACTGAACTTATTTTCATCCCTTGGCAATGGAAAATATTTCTAATAAATAGAACAAAATATAGTAGTAATGTCCCAACTCAGGAAGTTAATTGGCACATTTAGTCAAGGAAGGAGAAAAGAGAGGAAAGAAAGAAGACAGAGATGTGCACTTTCAGAACCTCTACTTGGATAAAATTCATTCCATGACATTAAAACCAATGATAGTCCAAGAATTTTTCTTTACTGATGTTGTCATAATGATGATATGTTAGAAACAATTTTTAAAAGTAGATAGAATGAGACTAACAGAAAAAAAGAAACACTAAAATTTAAATAGTGGGAAATGATATTCTTTTTGCTCTTAATATATTATTGTGACCTCCTTATCATCTACTTGAATTAATGTGCTTTATCCCAGCCTTGTTTCTCACATGCTGGCATTATCAATGAGTTTCCCTGATTAGAAAAAGTGTAATTCTCCCTGAATGAGGGTTGCAAATCCATTAACTCAAAACTAGAGAAAGCTTTGAAAAGGTCCACTATTAGGTGATAGGAGGAAAGGAACAACTCCTAACTTGAACATTCTCTTGAAAAAAATTGAGTTTCAGCCCTGCGTGCATGCGATACCCATGTCCCATCCTTCCTCTCCTTGTTGCAATGACAGGGTTTGCTAAGAGGAATCCATCCTAGAAAGCAGACCTATGTTGAAAAAGTGACATTAGATGAAATGAAAATGAAGAATCTGTGCTAAATGGCAGAAGCAAAGCATCATCAGGGTATGCTGGAAATCAGACAGATATCCTGCTTCTCACAAACTAGAATCTCAAAATCAATGTCCTCCCGTCTTCCTAAGATCTTTTTGAACTGTGTCTTCCTTGACCACAAACTGTCCTCTGTCTAGACATTAGTGATGCCTCTAGGAATTTATTTCCCTCTGGAGACAGGACAGTGCAAAGGTTGAGAGCCCACACATTATAAACAGAACAGGATCAGTATTCTAACACCAGGCAGGTATCTTCAGGCAATCAGTTCAAACAAATGCCTTAGGCAATTGTTTTATCCTCTCTGATCCCCAGAGGGGACAGGATCATCATATAGGAACACTGAGTGTATTAAACGAGATAAAATGTAGAAAACTCTCAAGCTTTAGCTGCTAGTTAGTCCTGTTGAATTTTCAAAAATAGTAGCTGTCATTAAGAAGAAGAAAGGTTTGGGGGGTGGGGCGGGAAGTGGGTTCCTTCATCAGAAACAATGTTGTGTGAAACACAGTGACCTTGGATAAGGCATCCTGTAAGTCCACCCATGGTTGTAACAGTAGAAGAACTGTGCAATCAACCCATCGAGGATTCCAATAAGAACAGACTGTTACTCCCTCCATGATGAAAGTGGTTCAGTGGAATCAAACTGCCCTCAGTAGCTGGCTGATCCTCCAGGTGAATGGTGCAGGACTGAGGACTCCGTGCTCGTCGCTGACAGAGCGGGCTCCAACAGGGGTTGCAGCCAGTTCTGCCTTAGTCAAGCTCTTTGTCCTTTCAGGTAAATGGCCGGATGGACTGCCTGCATTCTGCCCACTGGGAGGATTTTCCTCTACCACCTTGAAGAGTGTCCAAGTAATGGGCTTTAGTCCTCTCCATGTTTGTGGACTGCCTCAAATCTTGCCAGAACGATTGATAACCAGGGTGGGTTTTCTCTTCCTCCATCATTTACTTGGTTGTAGAAAAATCTTGTGAAGCCATAAGTGCAGGCTGGGAGACAGAAGACAGTCTAGCCGGAATGGGAACCATGGACATTTGAGCCACTTCCTCTTGCAGCTCCTCTCTGCCATCAGGCCAGTAGTTCTTAAAGAAGGCCCCACAAAATGTGAAAATTCTACCAGAAATTGCTGGAAAGACAAGAATTGCTGAGAGGAGGCTTGGGGTCAAATTATAAGAAATCACATTGGAGGACTGATTATGAATAAAAATAATCCTGCTTTTCATATTTACTCATCTCACCTTCTTCTAGGGTATCCCTTTTCTTTGAGATCAAAGGCTCACCTTTGATCTCAAGGTCAGTCTACAACGTTGACCAAGCCCATATATCAAGTCCCATCTCCTGGAACAAACGGAGGATTTTTTTTTCTACTAAAGGGCACCATGAGAGATGTTTTCCATTTAGAGCTGAAAATCTATTTAACCCCAATTTTTTGTCTTCTAAACATGTGCCAAACCACTCTTGTGGTTTAGAAATTGGCTCAATACTTTATTAATATCAGGCTGTGAAAAGGAAGTGTGAATATATTAGAAACTTTCTTTCAATTTTTGTTTGCAAAAACTGTATGCCTTGAATAATTAGTAACTTTTTTTTTTTCTCTCCATCCATACATTTAATGCTTAATGATTCCCAAGTTAGCTCAGGGATATTTGTGTTTTCCATTCCAAGCATGTGAAAAACTATATATATTTAATGTATATAACTCAATGTGTCTGAGGATAAGTATATACCCCTGAAAGCATCACCGCTGTCAAAGTCGTAAATGTATCCATCACATCCAAACTTCCGTCCTGCTCTCTTTATCATTTTTATTAGCATTATTTGTGTGGTGCGTGTGCAAGCGAGCGTGTGCTCAGTCATGTCTGACTCTCTGCAGTCACACAGCCTCTAGCTCACAAAGCTCCTCTATCCATGGGATTTTCCCAAGAGTACTGAAGTGGGTTGCCATTTGCTTCTCCAGGGGATCTTTCTGACTCAGGGATCAAAACCATGTATCCCTGTGTCTCCTGTACTGCAAACAGATACTTTACCGCTGAGCCACTGGGGATCTACCTTCTTAAGTATACAATACAGTGTTGTTAGCCATTGGTACTATGCTGTATCGTAGGTCTCCAGAACTTATTTATCTTACATGGTTAAGTTTTGTACTCTTTGACCATTACTTCCACATTTTCCCCTCCTGTCTGCCCCTAGCAGCCACCATCCTCTGATTCTATGAGTTTGACTAATTTTTATTATTATAGTCTGTACCATGTGCTTTGTATTGGGAAAGTATACATCCTTCAATTTTTTTTTTTTGGTCTTCTGAGTCCTTTGCTTTTCCACATAGTTATTAGAATCACTTTGTCAATTTCTACAAAAAGCCTAGTTGTATGTTAAGTATTTCAGAGAACCTCTAGATCAAGTTCAGAAGAATTACCATCTTGACAATATTGAGTCTTCCTTAACATAAAATGTCTCTCCTTTGTTTAAATCTTATTTAGATATTCTTTAATTTTTCTATCAGAGTGTTATAGCCTTGCGCTTTTTGGTTAAATTTACTCTTAGGTGTTTTAATCTTTATTATTATTGTGAATTAAATTGTTTTCTTAATTTCATTTGCATGCTCTTCATTGCTTGTACATAGAAATACAGATATTTTTCTTATATTGATCTTGTGTACCTTGCTGAACTCATTTCCTATTTCCAGTAGATATTTTGCAGGGAGAAAGGTAGTAGCAGAGGCTGTTCCTTGAGATTTTTTCTATATAGAATCAAGTTATCCACAAATAAAAACAGTTCCACTTCTTCTTTCCTACATGGATTTTTAAATTAACTTTTCGTGTCTGATTGCACTGACCACAACTTCCAGCATAGGATTAAATCCATACATGAGAATGGATATCCTTCTTTTGTTCCTGATCTGGGGAAAAGTTCATTTAATAGCATGCAATTATATATATTATTAGCTGTAGGGTTTCTTTGTAGATGTCCTTTATTAGATTTGGAGAAGGAAACGACTACCCACTCCAGTATTCTGGCCTGGAGAATTCCATGGACTATATATAGTCCATGGGGTCACAAAGAGTCGGACACGACTGAGTGACTTTCACTTTCACTTTATCAGATTGAGGAAATTCCCTTCTTTTCTTCTTTTGTGAAAGTTTTTTGCTTAATGAATGGATATTGGATTTGTGTCTGTGGCAGTTGTAATGGCCATGGTGGTTTTTATTATTTATTTTATCAATAGAATATATATTTTGTTAATAGAATATATTATGTCCATTGGGATTTTTGATATTAAACTGAGTCTTGCATTTCTGATATGAATCACACTTTGTCAAGGATTCTATTCCTTCTTATGTGTTCCTAATATTTTGTTGAGAAGTTTTGTACCTATACTCATGAGAGGTATTGGGTCATAATTTGTAATTTGTTTGTTTGTCTCTAGTGTCAGAGTAATACTAATCCCACAGAATGAATTGGAAAGTCTTCCATTTTCCTCTATTTTTCTGAAAGAGTTTGTGATGAAATGTCATCTCTTTATCAAACGTTTGACAGAACTTAGTGGTGAAACCATCTGAGCTTGATTTTTTTCCTTTGTAGGCAGACATTTTTACTACTAATCCATTTTTAGTTTATGTCTATTCAGATTGCTTGTTTTTTCTTGAATCAATTTTAGGAGACTGTGTCTTTCTAAGAATTTGTCATTCTGTTCTAACTTGACTAATTTATTGGTATAATGTTGATTTTAGTGATCTCTTATAATTCTTTTAATTCCTATAAGATCTGTAGCAATGTTTGGGCTTCCAAGGTGATGTTAGTGGTATGTTGGTTTTCCATCCCTGGTTTTGGTGGCTTGTGTATTATCTTTTTATTTCCCTCGAGGAGTCTAGCTAAAGTGTTGTCATTTTTATTGATCTTATTGATCAATCAACTCTTGGTTTCTTTAATTTTCCCTATTGCTTTTCCGCTTTCTCTCTCATTGGTATTTGCTCTAATCTTTATTATTCCCTTCCTTCTGAATGGTTTAGATTTAGTTTTTCTATTCTGTTTTGATTTTTAAATTTCTTAAAGTGAAAGCATAGTTTTCCAATATAGGTGTTTAAAGCTATAAATTTCACTCCAAGTACTACTTTAGCTTCATCCCACAAGTATTTATATGTTTTTTGTGCTTTTTGTTGTTCAGTTAAAACTATTTTTCTAATTTTCTTCGTAATCTTTGTTGACTCATGGATTGTTTAGAAGTGTGTTGCTTAATTTCCAAATATTGCCTAATATTCGTGAATATCCAAAATTACATTCTCTTGTTGTTTTCTAATTTAATTTTTTTGTGGTTGTAAAATATGCATTCAATTATTTCAATTCTACTAAATTTACTGCTGCTCTTTCATAGCCTAACATACTATGGTAGCTGATCCTTATAGCCTGAACCAATGTAGCAATGGAGCTAGGCCAGTGGAAGTGGAACCTCCGCAGTAAAAGTCTAATCTGCTCATATTTGCAGAATCTCTAGTAGAGGCATTATCTGTTCACTACTTAAATGAAGGATTAACTCTCTGTAACTGAAGATCTTTGGTTAATCTAAAAATCGTAGTCTAGTAAATATTATTACAAAGAAAAGTTCTGGCTGAAAATAGTTATGTTGTCAGAAAATATCTAGAGAATATTTTGATTTAATTATTAAAAAAATGTATCCTCCTAGTTATAGAATTGGACCACCCTAGGATTAGAATCGGATGTGAGAACTGACTGTAAAGAAGGCTGAGTGCTGAAGAATGACTGATGCTTTTGAACTGTGGTGTTGGAGAAGACTTCTTGAAAGTCCCTTGGACTGCAAGGCGATCCAACCAGTCCATCCTAAAGGAAATCAGTCCTGAATAATCATTGGAAGTACTGATGCTGAAGCTGAAACTCCAATACTTTGCCACTGATGTGAAGAGCCGACTCATTGGAAAAGACCCTGATGCTGGGAAAGATTGAGGGCAGGAGGAGAAGGGGGTGACAGAGGATGAGATGATTGGATGGCATCACTGACCAAATGGACATGAATTTGAGCAAACTCCGGGAGATAGTGGACAGGGAAGCCTGGGGGGCTGCTGTCCATGGGATCGCAAAGTCAGACACTACTTAGCAACTGAACAACAAGTTATAGAATCAGAGACTCTCTTTGATTCTTACACAGGAATACAATATGTATATATTGACTTTGAAAAGAAAAGCTTGAAATGAATGGCTTAATCCAAACAAGATGCAATGAGTCCTGACCTGCATCCGGCTCTATGCCAGATAGTGGATCCAAGTACCAGGGAGCTCAAGGCCCATTGAATAATTTCTACTTGAATAATACTAGAACATCAAATATCACAAGGATATTTAAAAAAATATTTTATAAATCAAGCTGTTACATTTTATCTAATTTTCTTCTACACACAGCAGGAATATAAGATACCAAAAGGTAAAAACAAAAACCCCCTCAGAAAGTATTAATAGCTGAGACGGGATGTCTTACTAGTTTATTTGATTAAAAAAATAGAAAGAAAATGAGTGAATAAGTAACCAAAGAACACTGGCACCCTCCTCCCCATTTACCACCACCAAAATGTGAGTAAATAAAAATATTCTTCTGCATTAAAACCGAGTCTAAAGCCGGGGGCTTTCCGTCCCCAGTAGAAAGACACCAACACGCCCCCTCTGTTGGCTCCTCTCCTTCTCTCCTCCTCCCCCGCACTCATTCCTGCCCCTTCTTTCCCTCTTTTTCCCCTATCTCCTCTTCCTCCTGTTTGCATCCTCCTCCCCCAAACTCCCCCTCGCCTCTGCCTTCTCCTTGCTCCTCCTCTTTCTCCTTCTTCTTCCTTCTTTGTCTTCTCTTCTCTTCTGATCCCTCTCGCATCCCTCATTCTAACATGAAAATAGAACACTGATACCTTGAAATGCAGTACCTCCTACTTTAAATAAATGCAGTGGCTCACAACTGATATCAGAGTTAAAAGACTCAACACAAGATATTCACAAACTCTGACACTGAATGTAGCCCAGAACACAGCATTGAGACTATCTTATTTTTAAGTTGAGAATTGTAAGCTGTGATTTCTATGTTAAACACAATTCAAAGTAAGGCTTGGTGAAAATGAAGCAGTGGAAGGGAAAGAGGCACTTCAATAAATCTTAGGGTTAAACAGACGTGACACTAAATAGTAGATGTAAATATTCCAACTTCTCTCCACTTTATTGTTTGAGTAAAATTTTCCAAGTTTCACTAAAGTGATCTATTTATATAAAAAAGACAAATCTTGAGTTTACATATATGCTGTAGATCTGACACAACACTATGCATTGGGACAGGCGTAACATGTATAGGCTCAGCACCCTGCCATATAGGAGCTAACGATATGGTGAAATGTCACCGCATGTGACAAAACAAATACTGGACAACAGATGGTAAGAAGCAAGTAAATATACAAAGTAGTAATAAATCATAGATCGATGAACTTTTTCCACTTGAGACGGTTGGAAATATTTACAGCTTGAAACAATAAAATGTATTTTATTTGCATTCATTGTAAGTGATGCTGTTTTATGTTAGTTTAGTGTCCCCTGTTGTAAGGTGGGGGTGGGAATACTTGATACTCATGCTTTGACTTCTTGGTGTCTCTGATTCCATTTGTAAAATTTAGCATCATTAATGTACATTTTTAAGCTTTCTAATTTTAGAATGTATTGAATTATTAGTCAAGCTTTGGTTTGATATCCTATCAAATGCATGTTTTCTGAAATTTAATTTTCATTTAGTTTTGAAACCAGAGTGCAATTTTAAGAAAAAATTAACCCATATGATTTCATTCATCAGCTCAAATTGTTAAAGTACATTGTTTTTAATGGATATTTTGTGTTCTAAAGAAGTCTTTTGAGCTATTTCAATGACATTTTTATTTTCATTGTAAAACAAAGTGATTAATTTTTAGCCAGGACATTACAAAACTGTCTGGAAGGAAAAAAATCTTTTCAGATCTTGCCTCTTTGCACGTCCACTCTCTAGAGTGCATTGTTACTGTAGGCATCAGACCCTGAGTGCAACAGTATAAGGTAAGAAAGAGAGAAGAGCTGGACACAAACCAGTAAGGGCATTTGTAGAATAGCTTCATTTTCCATTTATGAACAAAGAGCACATTCAAGTTTATGATTAAGTCAAGCAGAAGTGTGCATGATCACTAGGGTTCCTCTACATCTATGGTGACTCAAGTGCCATTACTGGAGATGCATTTAGTGATGAAACCATGACAAAATATATTTATAAAGAGAGAAAGAGCTCTATTTAGTAAATTTGTGAGAGTGACTGAATGAGATGAGAACATTGATGGGTAACACTCTTGTTTCCTTAGTCAAAAGAAGCCAGCTCAGACACAGGTCAGTGGCAATCCCAGTGCTTTCAGACTGAATCTTGAATCAGCATCCTGCATCTATCTGTTTAATCACCTACTACTGCTTAACCCAAAGCATCCATAGGTGTAGAAAAAGAAAAGGGAGGAAAGAACCTGAGGGATTGCGTGGCATGCCTGTGAAATAGATAGTTGCTAGTGACATCAGAGCACGGTTATCCCGAGACTATTTTTATACAGCCCGTCAGTGCAATCTGAAAATCCATGGTTAGGGATTTGTTTCTTTGGCTAAAAGAGTTGTTCTCTAAAACAATTCTAATCATCCTTTGAAAGGACATATAATAGTCCTTCTCAACCACTGAACACTAGCAATCAAGCTTATCAGATTCTTATCAGGGATTATAAGTTTTGACAGAGGAATATCGAAAAGGCAAAAGAACCAGGCAGCAGCTGGTTTCTGATTCAGCTCTACTGAGATAGGTCAGTAAGATACAAAAAGAGACTAAGTTTTCTGCCAAAGTTCTATTCATGGTTTCTAACATCTGATTAAGCTGATAAAGTCCCTTTTGCCCTTCTTTCTTACTGCAATGGAAACGAACCAAAGTTGTAATTCTTGGAGAGTTTTGGAATGGTAAATGCAGTTCAGACCTGGGTGCTCGCTGCTCTCTGCATGTCAAAAGGTAATTGAATAGGAGCAAGTCTAAGTGCAACGGATATGTAGGCTAGAGGCACTAAGTTGCAGCTTCAAAGAGGTCACACTGAAATGAATTTTTTAAAAGAACTATAAAATTGCATCTAAGATAGATGGGGTGCAAAAGCAATATTTAAATGAAATTGTTATGGATATAAGTCACTTTCCAGGCATTATAACTATTTCTAACATAAAATATGTTTTCACTTCATATATAAAACATTGTTATTATTCACATCTTATGACATGTTAACATATTAAAACTTAAATGTTTAATGCATATATTAAAATTTTGTGTCATCATTAACCCAGCTGATGAATTCTCTTTGAAAAAAAAATAATGGGAAAGATATATCAAGAGAGATAATTTTTACAATTAGAATAAAAATACGTAACTTGAAGTGTGGTAAGATAAAAATGTCTAAGTCAGAGTTCCAAATCCCACTTTTTTTTTTTTTTGCTCATGGGAATCATACTGCCATTTGTTTTCCTATTAAATGACATTTCAAATACTTTATTATAAACATAAATCACATCTCCTTTCAAGAAGGCAAACGACAAACTAAATTTGAGATCTGGCTTGCATTTCTATACCCTACCCAAGACTAACTAGATGAACAGTTGCTTTATAGATTGTATCTGAAGGATAAACAAAGAGAGACAGTAGATTACAGGAAACATGTCACTCGAAACTGACATCTGCCCTTTAATTCACAAGCATCATCCTAAACCCTGTCACTTTGGTTGACATCTGTTACACATCCTGATGCATGCGTTTCTGGAAAAGTGCAATTTTATCTGCAGTAGGTTCAAAAAAATGTATATATACATCTATGTGTATGTGTGGACATATTTTAAAATGCCTTGCTACATCTATAGATATGACCTCACCTTTATTAATCTTTTAAAATGCCAAAAGAATGCTATTGTTCACCAGCTGATCCACTGGATTTAATAGTGGCTGCTGTTGGACACAATGAAAGTCCTATGTACCTAAACTATACATCTGTTTCAATACAGGAAACTCCCACCATTAATTTGACTTCTTTGAATTAAATCATCTCAAGAAGACCCTTGTTAAGTGTGTACATATTATTAATACCTGAGATAAGTAAACTATGCAGGTATTTACACTCATTATCATTGTTCATCACAATAATGGAGAAAACGCCCTTTGAAGTGGAGAGAAGAGGAACTACAGCATAATGAAACAATCAACGGAAGACGCGCAGAGCCCTGCTCTAGCCCTCCCCTACTCACCATGCGGTCAACCCACTGAGAGCATCAGCAGCACCCAGGAGGTTGTTAGAAATGCATGTTCTCAGGTTCCACCAACCCAGAAACTAAACCAGAACACCCTGGGGTCAGGGCCCAGGAGTCTGAATTATAACAGACTCTTGCGGTGATTCCAATGAGTGCTAAAGACATTTGCCAAGCACTAGTCTAATGCCAGGCTGGATGAAGCACAAGCTGGAATCAGTATTGCCGGGAGAAATATCAGTAACCTCAGATATGCAGATGACACCACCCTTACAGCAGAAAACAAAGAAGAACTAAAGAACCTCTTGATGAAAGTGAAAGAGGAGAGTGAAAAAGTTGGCTTAAAACTCAAATTTCAGAAAACTAAGATCATAGTATCCAGTCCCATCACTTCATGGCAAATAGATGGGGAAACAATGGAAACAGTGACAGACTTTATTTTGGGGGGCTCCAAAATCACTGCAGTTGGTGACTGCAGCCATGAAATTAAAAGATGCTTGCTCCTTGGAAGAAAAGCTGTGACCAACCTAGACAGCATATTAAAAAGCAGAGACATTACTTTGCCAGGGTTGGGGGGTTGGGTGCGGTGAGTGATGTACAAAACAAAAGCAAAAAGTTAAAAAACTCTCAACATGTGTATTAATTGTTTCTCTCATATGTGGATAGCAACATGAACATAGCAATAATTTATTCATCAATTGTTGAGGTATTTTTAGGCTGTTTCACTCTTTGACTACTTCAAGAGTGCTCCTAGAATGTGCTTGCATATGTCTATAAAGAGAACACATGTATATATCTCTGCTGACAATACTTATGAGTGGAATTGTTGAATCACAGGGTACACATATGATCAACTTTAGTAAATGCTATCAACAAATGATCCAATGTGATTGTAGAAATTTTGACTCCTATCAACAGTGTATATCTGTCATTTTTATGTTAGTTATTCTGTGTAGTGTTGTCTGACTATACACGTATGCGTGTTGTAGTCTGATGATTAAGGAAGTTGATGGTTACTTTTTGGGGCCTTCTCTACTGAATATTCATTTTAAATTTTATTATCTTATCTTACTTCTGCTGTCTCTGGATTTAGTGTGTGCTCTTTCTCTATCCATCCTCTTGAAAAGGAAAGTTGGGTCATTTATTTTTAAACTTTATTCTTTTTTTAAATATGAATTTAAGGCTGTAAATTTCCTTGTAAGGATTATTAGCTGCATTCCCAAAGGTTTGGTATTTTATATTTTCCTTGTTATTTAGTTAAAATGCTTTCTAATTTCTATTCTTTAAAAAAATGCGTGCATTACTTAAAAGTTCATTGTTTAATTTCCAAGCAGTTGGGGGGAATTTCTAGTTTTTTCTTTTTATTGATTTCTAATTTAATTTTACTGTGGTCAGAAAACATACTTTGAATGTCTTAAAGCCTTTGAAATCTGTTGAGGTTTGCTTTATGATCCAATATGTGGTCAATTTTGGTAAATATGCCTTGTACATTCTGTTGTCATTGGGTGAAGTATTTTGATGTCAATTAGATCAGTTGGTTAATTATGTTTGTGAAGGATATACTCAAAGATGGCCTATGATTATCCTTGCCTTGAGATAATCAAACGCTTGTGGTATCCCCTCCCCTGCTATTAGTAGGTCCCATGAGTTACTTCTAACCAGTAGAGTATGATGGTTATATTACATGAGGTTGTACCATCAGCCTTGTTGGGAGAATTTCTCTTGCTGTATTTGATCAATAAGCAGCATGAGGAAGCCCCACATGACAAGAAACTGGGGCTCTGATAACCAGCTGCAAAGTAAGAGAATCTCTAGACAGTAGGTGGCAAACACTTGGGTCCCTGGTCCAACTGACTGCAAGAAACAAAACTGTGCTAAGAAATTTCTGATCTTGAAAGCAGAGCCTTCTAGGTCACACCTTGAACTGAGAATGCAGTGCCAGGCAACACCTTGATTGCAGCTTTCACTGGAGACTCTGAGACGGAGAAGACCCAATAAAGCTGTGCCCGGACCCTCGACCCACAGAAACGCTGAGATTAAGTTGTATCGTTTAAGACTAACTCTGTGGCAGTGTGTTACGTGGTAACAGATAACTAATCCACTATATTGCAGCTCTATGTGCTGTGCTGAGTTGTACGTAGTTGCGCAGTCGTGTCTGACTTTTTGTGACCCTGTGGACTGTGGCCCAGCAGGATCCTCTGTTCACGGGATTTCCCATGGACAAGAATACAGGAGTGAGTTGCTATTTCCTTCTCCTGGGGATCTCCTTGACCCAGGGATCAAACCCACATCTATTGTATCTCCTGCACTGGAGGGCAGATTCTTTACCACTGCACCACCTGGGAAGTCATAGACCGCCCAGATTTCTCTTGGATTTTTTAATATAAGGAAGTATAGAAATCATCCTAATCAGTTCAGTTCAGTTCAGTCGCTCAGCTGTGTCTGGCTCTTTGTGACCTCATGGACTGCAGCACGACAGCTTTCCCTGTCCATCACCAACTTTTGGAGTTTTCTCAAACTCATGTCCATCAAGTCAGTGATGCTATCCAACCATCTCATCCTCCATCGTTCCCTTCTCCTCCTGCCTTCAATCTTTCCCAGAATCAGGGTCTTTTCAAATGAGTCAGTTCTTCGCATTAAGTGACCAAAGTATTGGAGTTTCAGCTTCAGTGTTAGTCCTTCCCATGAATATTTAGGACTGATTTCCTTCAGGATTGACTGGTTGGATCGCCTTGCAGTCCAAGGGACTCACAAGAGTCTTCTCCAACACCACAGTTCAAAAGCATCAATTCTTCTGCGCTCAGCTTTCTTTATAGTCCAACTCTCACATCCAAACATGACCACTGGAAAAACCATAGCTTTGACTAACCTTTGCTGGCCAAGTAATATCTCTGCTTTTTAATACGCTATCTAGGTTGATCATAGCTTTTCTTCCTAGTAGCTGTATTTTAACCTCCAGTGTATGCATAACTAATTTTGATCCTATTTGTTTGAGCTGATAATTTTTACCTTAAACTTGACTCCTTCTTCTCCTTAACCCAGATTTCATTTCACATTTGCCTTTAAAATTTTTCCCTGTCATTGATATTCAACTCAGTAAATTTGGCGTTCTGATGCATCTTTTGGGAAAACAATGTTACACTTTGTGGATCTTTGTCTAAGTGGGAGAGTCTAAATCACTTATATTTTTTGCCACTTCTGTTATATATTTTTCCTAATTTTGTGCTTTCTTGCTTTTTTCCATTTGCATAGTTTTGCTATACATAGATATCTTTTTCTGTAGTCATCTTAAAGGCACCTATCTAATGTTCAATTCATATACTTAGTTATCAATTTTAAATTTTGGTGTTTTTTCTTCCTATGAACCATTTATTGTATCGATGTGAGGAACAAAGGGAAATTAACAGAACGGCATAGCCCATCTTTACCATTTTCTTGTTTCTTTTTATATAAACTGGGTCCTTTTAGACATTTGGGCATTATTATAGTCACTGATATTATATTTTGTAACCCTGCATATCTGTCATCATGTTACAGCTCATTTTCATTTAATTCCTCTGCATTTGGTGATTTTCACAGGTTTGTCCTCCATATCCATGATTTAATACACAGCAGTATTGATTCTATAGTTTATTCCTTCTTTTGTAGACCCAGTCTTATTTTTCATATTTCCTTGAGGTCATTTATTACCTACTTCACTTTCCTCATTTTACTTCTCCAAAACTGACTCCACCTATAATTTCTACATGGCTTCCACTTTGTGCATTTCTTTGAAATACCAAGCAAGTACACTATAATTTGTTTTTCTCATTCTGATACTTTCATCTGACTTTTGAAAATGCACTCTTTCCTTGGTTCTTTGGGGTCTTTTTTTTTTATTGCTCCAGCATCTTCTAAGAAAACCCCACTCTGTCACCATTTTTTCTCTATGATCTACCCCCATTCACATGTAGCCTGAATTGCTTTGCCATACTCATTATTCAAAACTCAGGTAAAATAATGCTTTCTGTCACTACCCTCAGACAATTGTAACCATTTTTTTCCTCTGTTTTCCTACAGTATTTTGCACATATCATACCAAATCTTGAAAGTTTGTTTTGTTTTCTTTAAACATTTTTTTTGTTCCTTTAGATTTTGACATTCTTGAGGGCAAGACCTTTGCCTTGCGCTTTGTGTCAGCAGCAACCAATATACCACCTGAAGCACTGGGGGCAAAACATCAAAATATAAATGATCTGGTGCTTCTGAGTCAGTATAAACCCATCATCACTTCAGGAAAAATGCCTGGGGTATATCCTTCAGACAGTGGGGAACAAATTTATTTTTCTATATAAAGGAAAAATAAAACTTTGTGGAGAATATTAAATATCTTGTTCCACTGAGGTATTTATGGGGTTTTTGAATTGAATTGAAATTCCTCTCTCCGTATAAATCCTAGATACAAGTCAAGTGTTCTTAAGGGACTGATACTAGAAAAAGAAACAAAAAGGAAACCAAACATTAGGTTTTAGTCTAAGAATTTGAGTGCTTTTTTAGACCCACCAAATATAATCAGATCTATATTTATTTTTACAGAAATGTTTGCTCAGCTAATGCATTCCTAATCAAATACTGGGTGTTCCATGATGGAAATTTCAAATAAAGTTCTTAAGGCTGTCAAAAAGTAAATAAGCTAACTAGAATTAAATTTCTTTGTTTCCCAGTGGGTCTCATAAATGCTTAGGAAGGGATATGGTGTGCTTAGAAACTGGCCAGTTAGATACTCAAATACCAGTGCTGTCAACATATTCTCCTTCATCCCTCACCCCCAACCAAGGATTTCACACATATATTCTGATGAGATATGTCCATTTATAAGTGACAAGCTATGCGACTTGCAAAAGATCTACCAAAAAACAGTAACAGGATACAATAAAAAAAAATCCACAATTTGATTAACTAATCTACTTTATATAAAAATATAGTGCGTTTTTTATCTTATCATTAACTTTATGTTGTTATGCCTACCCACATGAACTTTACCTGCATTAGAGTCAATGAAGTCTGATGAATTTTTTAACGTAACAGTAAGTACACACAGGAGCAATGTACATTGTTTAAATCTAACTTTAGATTATTTTGAGTCTGATTTTTTAGTTTCCTTCTTGAATCTTCTGGAAGTCTTTGACATGATGCATTCTGTCCACAGGGATTTTCCAAGTCATATAAGCTCTTCTATTTTAACCCTTGTGACATGGGAAAGCTTAGTAAAGCACTCCTTGTGATGTAGACATAGAGAACAGACTTATGGACACAGTTGGGGAAGGAGAGGGTGGGACAAACTGAGAGAGTAACACTGAAACATATATGTTACCGCATGTAAAATTAGATAGTCGGTGGAAATTTGCTGTGTGACATAGGAAGATCAAACCTGGTGCTCTGTGACAACCTAAAGGGGTGGGATGGGGTGGGATGTGGGAAGGAGGTTCAAGAGGGAGGGGCCGTATATATACCTATGGATGATTCATGTTGATGTAGGGCAGAAGCCAACACAATATTGTAAAGCCATTATCCTCCAATTAAAAATAAATAAATTTAAATTTAAAAACTAAAGCACTCCTCTTGAATACCCGAGATTAGACATAGTAAACAACAGTCTATTACCCATGAAATACTCATGGAAAAACATGAATTTGTTTTCAGTTTTGTGGTTTATAAGACATAACTAATTAAATCAAGTTTTATGAGACATCGTTTTGAAAGATTTGGTTAAAATAGATTTGGAAGCGTTGTAAAATGGCAAAAGTTCAGAGTGTCTGTGTTTACTCTTGTTTGAAACATCTCTCAGTGGGAAAGAAGAAAGAAGTGGGCTACAAGTTCAAGTTTTGTGAGGCTGGGAATCAATTTTATTTGAAAAGAATCTGGTTCACACGGTGTAAGACACTTTGAGAAAAATGAGATTACTGCCCTCTGAGCTCATTAAACGTTAGGACAATTGGCCACAGAAGAAAACGGTCAACAGGCCGTATGTTAGTGTCTTCATGCCATCCGAGACAGGAAAGTTTGCAGGACTCTTAAGAAACCTCCAAGTTCTAAAAAAATTAATATACATGTGCATGTATATATAGGGCTTTCCAGGTGGTGCTAGTGGTAAAGAATCTGCTTGCCAATGCAGGAGACATAAGACACCTGGGTTTGATCCCTGGGTCAGGAAGATCCCCTGGAGAAGGAAATGGCAACCACTCCAGTAATCTTGCCTGGGAAATCCCATGGACAGAGGGGCCTGCCAGGCTACAGTCCATGGGGTCACAAAGAGTTGGACAGGACTGAATGACAGAACACACAGACACACACACATATGTAATAAATAGGGAAGAAAAGTTATCTAAAGACAGTCCTTATACTTACCAGTCTTGAGTTTACAAAAGCTCCAGAGAAAATGCATTTCTTGGACTAGTCACCCTTGACCTGATTGTTTTTCAGGAGTATTAGCAAGAACATTTTGAAGGACCTAAACTTACTTTTAAGGAGCATTAGCTCAGTGATAGTACTTGCCTTCAGACTCTACCTCTCACGTTCCAGTTCCAGAGATGATAAACTCTTTATTTATGTCATCCTCACAAGAGATCCAAATAACCTTATTTTTCAAGGGAGAGAACTGAGGAATTTGTTTACGGCTGCATTGCTGCGGACCAGAAGAGGTGAAATGTGAGTTCAGGCCCAAAGCCTTTGACATTCTTGGGTACAAAAAAAAAAATTTTTTTAAGCTATCTTCTTCTTTTATACAGGAAA
Organism: Okapia johnstoni; assembly: GCA_024291935.2. NCBI lineage: Eukaryota > Metazoa > Chordata > Mammalia > Artiodactyla > Giraffidae > Okapia > Okapia johnstoni. Next base: position 139,227,921 of record CM044306.1, on the reverse strand, counting down.
AATATAGCAACTCACAGGATTGAAGTGGACAGAAGCCAGAAACACTCTGGAGTGTGGACACCTGAGTCAGGAGATGCTGGCTGTAGCATCCTTCACTCCAGGACAGGTGTCCACCTGGCTGGATGGCACAGATGGAACAGCACCTCCACTGCCCGAGCTGAACCATGCTGGGCTCCTGTGATGGGTCCTCAGCTAACGCTCCACCTTTAGTCACAGGCCTCAGACCCAGTGAGCGAGGTCTTAGCCCCATGGTCACGTCATGGCTGTCAAAATGTGGGAGAGGTAGTATATTGGCTTCCCTGGTGGCTTAGCTGGTAAAGAATATGCCTGCAATGCAGGAGACAGGAGTTCGATACCTGGGTCCGGAAAATCCCCTGGAGGAGAAACTGGCAACCCAATCCAGTTTTATTGCCTGGGAAATGTCATGGACAGAGGAGCCTAGCAGGCTACAGTTCATGGAGTTGCAAGAGTTGGACACAACTTAGTGACTAAACCACCACCAAGAATCATTAACTCGGGTATAGCTAAAAAGGGCTTATTATATATAAAAAAAAGACATTTCTATTGCTCAACAGATTCCAGAATTTTCTTGAAGCTCTGTGTCAGGAATGGGGACAAAGACCAGATATATTCTTTATTATAGTTCAGTTCAGTTCAGTCGCTCAGCCGTGTCTGACTCTTTGCGACCCCATGAATTGCAGCACGCGAGGCTTCCCTGTCCATCACCAACTCCCGGAGTCCACCCAAACTCATGTCCATGGAGTCGATGATGCCATCCAGCCATCTCATCCTCTGTTGTCCCCTTCTCCTCCTGCCCTCAATCTTTCCCAGTCAGGGTCTTTTCCAATGAGTCACCTCTTCCATTTAGGTGGCCAAAGTATTGGAGTTTCAGCTTCAACATCAGTCCTTCCAATATCCAGGACTGATCTCCTTTAGGATGGACTGGTTGGATCTCCTTGCAGTCCAAGGGACTTTCAAGAGTCTTCTCCAACACCACAGTTCAAAAGCATCAATTCTTTGGTGCACAGCTTTCTTTGTAGTCCAACTCTCACATGCATACATGACCACTGGAAAAACCAAAGCCTTGACTAGACAGACCTTTGTTGGCAAAGTAATTTCTCTGCTTTTTAATATGCTATCTAGGTTGGTCATAACTTTCCTTCCAAGGAGTAAGCGTCTTTTAATTTCATGGCTGCAGTCACCATCTGCATTGATTTTGGAACCCAGAAAAATAAAGTCAGCCATTGTTTCCACTGTTTGCCCATTTATCTGCCATGAAGTGATGGGACCGGATACCATAGTACAGGCACTTAATAAAATTTTGTCATATCCTGTAAGAACAGAGTCTATGTTTTAGGAAAGAACAATTGTAATAGCAAAGATAGGAAATGTTGAGACAGAGCGTGAAATAGTCGCACATTACTGCAACAAAAGATGGATGCAAGCAGGGAAATTATATAAGAGGAATTATTAAAGAATAGAAGTATACATATTTCTGATAGTTACTTGTCTATAACAAATAAATCCACATAATTATTATTCCAACGTATTAACAACATATCTGGGTTGGTAGTAGAAATCTCATTGGAATTATTCATTTTACATGAATATTTAGTTTAAACACGCTTGAAGAAAAAATTTAATCTTTAGATGAAATGAATTTAGGTTTCTCTGAGTTTGTCTTATAATAGCAGCTGTTCATATATATTTGCCTATTCCCCAAGTTTCCCTCACCAGTGCCCCAGAGACATCTTCTCAGTAAATTCAATAATTGTATCATTGAGAAACCCAATTCTCATTTTATTATTTGTAAGTGACAATTAAGTAATGTCAGAACATTGCTATCTGTGATCATACATACATACATGTGATGATATCTGTGTTCTACCCTGTATATCAAAGATGACATAGAAGAGTTAAAGGAAGCTGATGTGAGCAGCCAATGGTCACGGTCGTGTCCCTAGACGTGGTGGTAATTTAACATGTAATTACATGGCAACCACCTAGCCTGTGTGAATTCGAATTTCCTCGTTTGTTGGGTAAGTAGATATGCTAGATTCAAGGCTTAATATTCTTGGGCAAGAGTCATTGCTTGTATCAAGTCCTAAAGAAATCTCTCAGTTAGCCAAGCACTAGGGGCCTCTGTGGGCATCTATGAACTTTGCCTCATTCTTTATTCTCCTTCCTCAAGACCCTATGATGGAAATCTAACTGTGAGAAGGAGAATCCACCCCCATTTTATGTTGCCCAAAGGTGGGGATTGAAAAGTTCAGAGTCCCCTTGTCTCCATGGAGCACAGCTCAGTTTTTCATCTTCCTAGTTCTCATCCTTCTGGGAAGACACCTTCCGTCATGTGATCATAGACTGACTTGGACAATGGAAAGCAGTACATGGGCTTTATTTTTTTAGTTAGTTAAAAGTTTGAGAATTAAATAAAAAGAATTGCTAGATTATTTTGCTGGCATAAATAGGGGGAAGAAAACAAAAGTTCTGTACTAGATCAACTACCCTTGTATTTCAAAATGGGAAATTCTTTGGCACGAGTCATCAATTTTCCCTTTTCTGAGATTTCTCTGTGTACTTTCTTAAGGGTCTGAATTTGGAGATCCAAATACATCAGGGACTAAATTATTTAGAAATTACCCTGAATACCAGATTAGTGAGACTGTCTAAAAATAACTGAGGTAATGTAATGCAGGAGGTAACTAATGACCTGTAAATGCAGGTTCCTCTATAACTCTCCCTTCAGGGACTAGTTAATGTTTCTCAAATGGCTTCTGTGGGAACTGGATGGTTCAGAGGAATTGGTAATAAGAGATGATACAGTGATTTTGCCATTATGTCCTGACTTGAGCAACATATAAACAAACCATCTTTCTAAACAAATATATTCATAAATGCTTAAGAAATGCATCAGATGCTGAAAACAGCCTGGAAATCTGCACTTTTAATCAGACTTCTCGGGCTTACTTGTCAGAGTCTATTTTGCAGAACACGCAGCATTATTCCTTTGTTTTTAGACAGCAATAAGCTATGCTATCACTCTAGTGTCAAACTTCCACTGCAAACGAAAAGTTAATCAGGGGTTCGCTCTTCATTTGTATCTATTCCAGTTGGCTTTTATATAGATAATCAAGCAATTTAGGGATTAGCGCAGAGAATGGAAGACAAGAGGGTAAAGGAGGCTTCACTATAAAGTGCAAGGAGAAAAGCACAAGAGGCGAAAAATAGGCCTGAAATGGAATTTATCATTATTTATTGCCAAGTTCTTTATTTCATAGATGTGCAAAAGGAAGCAGAGATGGGCAAATTGATTTGTTCCAGGTAAAGCACCTAAGAAACAGCAGAGGCTCAGGTCTTACCCCCTGACCTGTTGAGGATTCTTTCCTCTAGAGCACAGGGCCTCCCCTCAAAAGGCATTAGGAAATAGGCCAGCGGATCTTCCTGCAAATTGCTGAGACAGAGGATGTGATGAAAGCAAGCAGAATAATCACTACAATGCAGGTAGTAACTGAAGTTTTCTTTTAAAATAGACCAAGGCAGCCCCATTGTTTGTACCCATCACTATATGACAGTAACTTAGAAGTGAAAAATTATAATCACCATCTCAATATTGTTTATTTTATCCAAGGCTATGCGGAAAAGAAAATGAGGAGAAAAGGAAAATAGCATTTCTAGCTAAAAATTCGATTATACTTGCCAATCAAACTGCTGTTCCGGCATTTTGCAATTGTAGAAGTTTTAAGAGCCATATCTGAATATATTATGAGACAGGTAAGTTCTGTGAACGAAAACTAAAGAGCAACGCCAATGTGTATGGGTAGGAGAGAAACTGTTACTGTCCCAAAGAAAAGTGCCTGGGATTATTCAGTCCTGCGTTGCAGAAAATGTGCAGGCTTTGCAATCATGTGAGCCTTGAGCTCTGCCTTTTGCCACCTGCACACTTGAACTCATCTGACTCGAGCATTCCCAGGCAGAAGATGGGACAGATAATTAATACCATCCTACTCACTGTCAGCATTAAATAAAGTCATATACTTAAAATTAGTGGCATGAATGTACAGTAAAAGGCAATTATGATTATTTTCACATATTTTAAGAAGAACATTTCAAATCTGTATAAACTGTAGTTTAATGTATACCAATAAACCTACTACTCAGGTTCAGTGATTAAAAATGTATGGTCAATCTTGTTTCTTCCAAATCTACATCTGTTGCACCTCCTGTATCATTTGGAAGCAATTCCTAGACACTACTTTTCATCTTTTGTTGTTGTTTGGTTGCTAACTTGTGTCTGACTCTTTGCGATTCCATGGACTGCAGCACGCCAGGCTTCCTTGTCCTTCACTATCTCCCAGAGTTTGCTCAAACTCATGGTCATTGAGTCGGTGATGCCATCCAACCATCTCGTCCTCTGTCACCAACTTCCCCTCCTGCCTCCGTCTTTCCCAGCATCAGCGTCATTTTCACTGAGTCGGCTCTTTGAATCAGGGGGCCAAAATATTGGAGCTTCAGCTTCAGCATTAATCCTTGTAAAGAGTATTCGGGATTCATTTCCTTTAGGATGGACTGGTTTGATCTCCTTGCAGTCCAAGGGACTCTCAAGAGTCTTCTCCAGCATCACGGTTTGAAAGCATCAGTTCTTTGGCACTCAGACTTTATGGTCCAACTCTCACATCCAAACGTGACTAAATACAGGAGACCCTGGGTTCAATCCCTGGGTCAGGAAGATCCCCTGGAGAAGGGAATGGCAACCCACTCCAGTATTCTTGCCTGAAGAATTCCATGGACAGAGGAGGCTGGCGGGCTACACCCCATGAAGTCGCAAAGAGTCAGATATGGCTGAGTGACTAACAATTTGAATATGAGGACCTTTATCAGTAAAATAATGTCTCTGGTTTTTAATGTGCTGCCTAGCTTTGTCATAGCTTTCCTTCCAAGGAGAAAGCATCTTATAATTTCTTGGCTGCAGCCACCATCCGCAGTGATTGTTCAACATGTATCTCTAAAAAATAAGGATTCTTTTATATTCATAAATTATTACCATGCCTCCCAAGTAGTAATAATCCTTGTTATCAAATATCAAGTCAGTGTTCAAACTTTCAAGCTGTCTTGTCAATACTATGTGGGGATTTTTTTTCCCTTAGCTTGTTTGAGTCAGGATCTTGATAAGTTTGGTTGATAGGTAATCCCTGTGATGATGATGAAAAAAGTTGCTGACAGGAAGTCATATAATTTTGGAATGGAAATAAACTTCATAAGTAATACTACTCCTTGCTACAGGAGATTAAAGAAGGTGCAAGAATATAATATATGACTCATAGATCAAGTCAAACCTCTCCTTTTCCTTACACTTACTTCAAAGGAAGAATTAACTCAGTTGTCCTGGCAAACAGATGAATGGAGAAAACATCCCTTGTTATTTCTGTATTATTCTATAAGTCATTAATCTGAACTTGTCTACAAATAGAATTATTGAATATTTGCAATGGATCATGGATTAAAACTTCAGTCCCTGATGAATAATAAGTATTATATGTGCTTAAATTAATGAAACCACCATGCAATTATGTTCCCGTTTCACTGAAGTTGATCCAGACCTGGTTGAATTAGGCTGTACATAAGGCATTATTTAGGTCACACAATTGTTCAAACAAAGCTGAAAAGAATGGTTGCTCTCTTACACATTGTATAACTGCAGTAAATTACACATTTTTTAGAGGGAAGTGATCAACTTTGGATACAAATGTATTACCATACAACAATAATTTAATCATGGGGATAATGACTTTTATTTGGAAAATAAGCAGAATAATAAAATCTGAGAAAAGTCTTACTAGAATAAAAATTTAATCTTTTTTTTTTTAATATATAGAGTAGTTTCTAGTATATGGTGCTCAATAATCATTCTGTCATGAATATACAAATTAATGAAGCCATGATCTTTCCTGACAAAAATGGGCTTCCATCAACTGACCAAGGTGCTGGAGAATGGTACAAACAGGCCTCCAATTTGGCAAGAGAAAACCGATAAGTCACCTGGAAAGACTTTCTTTCCCTCATTCCATACACAGCTCATCACTAGGTTCTGTGCGGTTCACATCCTGCATGTTGTCTGAGAGTTTTCTCACTGTCCCAGTTTTGGGTTTTGTGGTTGCTATTTAGCCACTAAGTGTTGTCCAACTCTTTTGCGACCCCATGGGCTGTAGCCCACCAGGCTCTTCTGTCCATGGGATTCTCCAGGCAAGAATACTGGAGCGGGTTGCCATGCCCTCCTCCCGGGGATCTTCCCGACCCAGGGATCAAACCTGCATCATATATGTCTCCTACATTGGCAGGCAGGTTCTTCACCACTAGTGCCACTTGGGAAATCCCCCACTTGGGTGTGTGAGTGTGAATCATCTGGATGAGTGGTTCCCAGAGATGCTGGTTTCTCACACTTAGTTTCTCACACTTGGCCTTCATTAATTCACTAGAAAATTCAGCTAAATTCATCTGTTGATGTATATTATTTGGTATCTGACCCAGATAAGAAATTGTTTGCTCTCTCTCTCTTCTTGGAGGTGCCCATCTTTTTACTAGATTTTAAGTTTCTCCATTTTAAGATGAATGGAGAAAACATCCCTTGTTATTTCTGTATTATTCTATAAGTCATTAATCTGACTTCTTAATTCCATATCTTATAGTAAGTTGTGATTTTTTTTAAAAAAATTATCTGTGTCTTCTTGTTGTCATCTTGGAAGCAAGGTTTTTCCAGCTTTCTACATCTTAAGCAGAAGTTATAAAGTCCCTGATGTGTTTTAGCAGATAAAAAAGATTTTAAAAATACATTCTTTGATTTTATTTAAAATTATAGGCATAGAACAAATTTAATGATATAAGAAAATCTTATAAGCAAGTACACATGTAAATTAGTGATTATCAGTGAAATAAGAGGAAAGGTTACACACTGTTAGGCAGGATCTGAGAATCTACACGATTTAAACGTATGAACAACTTATGTTCATTTCCTCAAGAGCAAGCATATTTTGTTAAAAATGGAACACATGGTAGTCTGCAGTTTAACTGTTAGTTTCGACATCTATAAGCATGTTTGAGCAATAATAACCAGCAACACTGTGTTAAACTAGGCCACACATGTTTTTCCTTTCTTGTCCTTCAAAATAAAAATAGCAGTGAAAAATGAATAGGAAGACAGGGTGAATCAGACAAAATAAAAAGATTGCCATCTTCACAAATGCTGATTAATTAAGCATATGGCAGACATCAAGCTCTACCACTAGAAGTGTTTCTGGAGAAGGAGTCTCAATAAGAAATGTGGCTGCCGCTATTCATTTGCAGAACATATACTGAACATTTCTAGACTTTCCAATATTGAGTACCAAACAATGGTCATTTCGGTAAGCAAAAAGTTTTGCCTCTGTTAAAGAGTTTCAAAGTCCTAAGTCAAGAATGAACTATAATTCATCATTCAGTTCCAGCAGCTCAAAGCATGTGGAAGAGGGGGAGAGCAAGCAAGCAAGTTATCCAGCTTCCTCTTCCTGTGAGCAAGAAGCCAGTTATCAGAAATTGCATACTGGCAAAAATCTTTATTTCACTGTAGGTCAATCCAGGAGAAAGAAAACATTTTTCTACAAAGGAGTCTATGTTGCTGTCAGATGGCAGCACATTAAATTGTTCAAAAAATCCACATCCTGGCATGTGAGTATTTCTCAAAGCTAACTATTCATAAAATGTTGACATATCATTCCTGTAACTGTCAACAGACATGGATACTGGTATGATCACATGAAATTCTCTTCTCAAGGAGACCAGCTATCACAAGACTACACTGGGAATTTTCAAAATGGCTAATACTCCAAATAAGGAAATGGTCAGATTTATCTAAATTTATCTAGATTTATCCAAATATATAAAAATATGATAAAAAATAACAGCTTCAAAATAAGAAATTTTGAAGTAGTCACAAAGTCAGAGATTCAAATAGTATTAGAGGGGGCCTATTAATTATATTCACCAAGCTTAGTAAAGCATACAGCTTTGGAGATGATTACACAGGGAGCAATTCTTTTTTAAATGTGAAAAAGTTTATGTAAACTTTGACTGCATTAATCATGGTTCAACATTGTGATATGCAAGGTTCTTTGATGATCTTGACATATGAAGCTTTGTCCAGTTGATCTATGCCATATTAAGGTAGAGATTTTAATGTTTGTTCTTAGACACTTTTAGGGAATTTAACTGGATGAAGAGCATAAATTATAGAAATAAAAACCCCAGCAGCAGCTGTTATCCAGTGAGTGATTAGAAAAAAATGTTTAACTCAATACATTGAGATATTTTCTTAAATATCTTCAACTGACTTCAAATGTCTTGTAAAGTAATAAAAATTATCAAATATTTTAAAAATAAAATATTGACTGGATTAGATTAACAGGAGATCAAAAACAGCAAAAGAAAAGGTCACTGAATGTAAAGATGCATGAATTAGGTTCAGTTCCGTTCAGTCGCTCAGTCGTGTCTGACTCTTTGTGACCCCATGGACTGCAGCACACCAGGCCTCCCTGTCCATCACCAACTCCCGGATTTTACTCAAACTCATGTCCATCGTGTCGGTGATGCCATCGAACCATCTCATCCTCTGTCGTCCCCTTCTCCTCCCGCCTTCAGTCTTCCCCAGAATCAGGGTCTTTTCCAATGAGTCAATTTATCGCATCAGGTGGCCCAAGTTTGGGAGTTTCAGCTTCAGCATTAGTCCTTTCAATGAATATTCAGGACCGATTTCCTTTAGGATTGGCTGGTTTGATGTCCTTTCAGTCCAAGGGACTCTCAAGAGTCTTGAATAAGGTACCCAATATGAAAACACAAATCTAAAAGTATTAAAAAATAGACTGTGTAACAGTTGTGGAATTCCAAAAGGAGAAGAGAGAGAGTTAAGGATAACTATTGTGATATCAAGAGCAACAACTTAAAAAAGAAATGTAAAAAGAAACACCTAGAAGTGAAGCAGAGAAGTAAAAATTGAATGCTATTTTTTTGATTATCCTAAAATAAAGTAGAAATAGAGAAAAAACAATAGCAACAGAGATAAATGGGGTGAATAAAAGGCCCACAGAAGAATGTTATATAAAAATATCAATTATTACATCACCTGTAAGTGGATTTCCAGAAATGAAGGTTGCTCAGTATTAGTACACCCATTACTATAGCAGGCATTTTGATACATTTAAAGAGAAAAAAAATCATATGATTGTGTGTAAAAAACTGAAAACCCTTGGCAAATTTCAAGATATGCTGATGAGCTTTTTTAAATTAAAGACATTTTCTGAATATATGTATATTTTAAAGAGTTTCCTCCAAAATGAATTTATTCATAAGTGCCTGGAGTTTTTCTTGGAGTGACTACTGACTTTTATTTATGCTTACTCTCTGGACAATTTCCTTCCAACTGAAGTCATCCCATTAGAACTGATGATACAAGATCTGCCCTTGAATTTAAATGATATGTTCAGTGACACCATCTCATCCTTGCAAGGCATATAGGTCAGCCTCTACTCAAAGGTTGAGAGTTTTTATGGATTATAGCCTTGGCCCAGAATTCCTCCTTGTTTGTCAAGGTAGAATCTGTGAGGTTGCTAATGCATCTTTCTCAATCTGGTTTAATTCTTTGGGTCAAGTGGTAAAGTCAGTGCAGAGATGTAAAAAGAAACCCACCTGGCTATCTGAGGTAGACTCTGTTGATTTATACGATTTGTTCAGTTAACTGGATCTGAAACCCTCCAGGAAGTGGCTAAAGTCAATGCTACAGGTTGCCTTCAACCTGCTGTTCGGAGTTCTGTTTCTTGTAGTCTTAATTAAATATTGCATGAGAAAAATTGAACGGATTTGTTCCTAGCCTCTGTTGATCAGATTAATCAGAGTGGCTGATGGAGTGGTGTACTCATGTGTAAATTTACCAGAAGGCAAAACAGAGCAAAGTTCAGGTAGGGGAACTTTGGTAGTGGACTATTAGGGGAAAAAGAGCAAGTAAAATCTTCCAGTTCTTTAAGCTCAGAGTTCTTTACTTGTGATGGAGATCTATATGCAAAATTAACTGAGTCTCTCTGCGTGGCTTCCATGAGACTTGGGATGATACTTAGGCTTCTTGCTGTGCTGTAAGAAATGAATAACTTTCTTAAGAACTGAGATTCATGTGTCTTCTGCCACCATGCATGAAACAATGGCAAGATAATTTACTACCTTGTAAGTGGGGCAGAATGTCAGATACTTCACAGTTATTGATGCCAGGATATGGGGAAAATCCTAAAATTGTATACAGACACAATGAACTGAACCATATATCAAATGGATAATATTACTACAGTTAAGGGATTGGGGAAGAACTACCCCAAGTAACTTTACAACACAATATTTGGACTATGTCTTTAGGCTAAAAGCAAAAAATAATTATTTTGTTTTTCTTTTCACAGAGGCAAGGTTCGACATTTCTGAAACTACTTTCTGTGTATTTTATGACTGAGTAAACAAATACATATATTATGGATAATGAGAGCCAGATTTCTGACTCAAAATAAGGATTTAAAAATTAAATGGGGAGTTGTTGAAATGCGGAGTGTGCTCTCATGGGTTTTGATAAACACATAATAGATAGATAAATAGATATATACATACATAGATACATAAATGAATATAGATATGAGTGCTTATGTATGTGGATATGTAGATATTTATGCACATGTATGTGTGTTGTATCTTTTATTTCACAGATCAATCCAATGAGAGGACCAGGACACAGCGATACCCCAATAGCAGTGAACATACCTAGAACCCAGACATTGGTTTCTCAATGTACTTCTCCAAATTAAGACACAGGGATCCACAGTGTAATAACTAACACCAATTAATACATGTTGTCACAAATAGGAAGATTTTCTTCATTTTTATGGCTGAATTATATATTATGCATTTATGTATGTGTATATACAGATATATATTCCATTGTGTGGAATATAACTCACATATGTCATATTTTTTATGTATCCATCCATCGATGAATATTAGGTTGCATCTCAGCTGCTGTAAATAATGCTGCTATAAACATAGAGGTGCACACATCTCTTTGAGTTAGTGTTCTCATTTTCTTTCATTAGATACCCATACCCAGAAGTGGAATTGCTAGCTTACATGGTAATTCTGTTTTTAATTTTGTGAGAAGCCTCCATATGGTTTTTCATAGTGGCTGCACCAATTTACATTCCCACCAACAGTGCATGTTGCTGCTGTTGTTCAGTCACTCAGTCGTGTCTGACTCTTTGCGACCCCATGGACTACAGCACACCAGGCCTCCCTGTCCTTCACCATCTCCCAGAGCCTGCTCAAACTCGGGTCAGTGAGGCCACCCAACCATTTGTATTTTCTCCACATGTTCCCCAACCCTTGTTATTTCTTGTGTTTCTGCTAATAGCCGTTCTAACAGGTGTGAGATGATTTGTCACTGTGGTTGGGGTTTGCCTTTCCTTTATGATTAGTGGTGTTGAGTACCTCTCACATACCTTTAATCTTGCATGCTGGTCTCCTCCTCCTTGTCTCAGTGAGTCCGTCAGCTCAGGCTGCTGGTGCTTAATTCTCTCTGATCTACTTTTCTGCCACCTCCCTACTACATCAGTACTTGGAGTGGTCTTTAATTTTCTCTCCTCCAATTAGTACACTGATAAAATGATGGAGGTCATCTTTCTCGTTTTCTTTCTCTTGGGGATCACCATCCCATATTGCCAGCTATCCATTGTTTAAAATCCATTGTTTCACATACTTGCCCAGTTTAGCTTATTGCTCAAAGTTAGCAGGTAAATCCAGTCCCTGATATTCCATATTCCGGAACAGAAAGTATGGTACAATTACTATTGAAAAAATTTTCTCAGCTAAGCCAAATTTATTGAAACACTATGACCCAGCAGTTTTACTCCTAGGTGTTTTCTTGAGATAAATGAAAACATATGCTCACAAAAAGACTTGTAAGAGAAATTTCATGGCAGCTTCATCCATAGTAACCAAAAACTGAAAACAGTTCAAATTCCAAATGACATGAAAATGTGTAAGCAAATTGTGGCAGATCCATGTAAGAAATATTACTCAACAATAAAGAGGAATAACTTGCTGATATACACAACATGGATTTCTCTCACAGACATTATGCTCCCTTAAACTCAAAGTGAAAGTTGCTCAGTTGTGTCTGACTTTTTGTGACTCCTGGACTATAGCCCATCAGGGTCCTCTGTCCATGAGATTTTCCAGGCAAGAATAATGGAGTGGGAATACTGGATTATCTCAATAGATGCAGAGAAAGAATTTGACAAAATTCAACATCCATTTATAATAAAAAATCTCCAGAAAGCAAGCATAGAAGGAACATACCTCAACATCATAAAAGCCATATATGGTAAACCCACAGCAAACATTATCCTCAATGGTGAAAAATTGAAAGCATTTCCCTTAAAGTCAGGAACAAGACAAGGGTGCCCACTCTCACCACTACTATTCAACATAGTTTTGGAAGTTTTAGCCACAGCAATCAGAGAAGAAAAAGAAATAAAGGAATCCAGATTGGAAAAGAAGTAAAACTCTCACTGTTTGCAGATGAAAACAGTGAACACATAGAAAACCCTGAAGACACCACCAGAAAATTACTAGAGCTAACCAATGAATATAGTAAAGTTGCAGGATATAAAATTAACACACAGAAATCCCTTGTATTCCTATACACTAACAATGAGAAAACAGAAACAGAAATTAAGGAAACAATTCCATTCACCATTGCAACGAAAAAAATAAAATACTTAGAAATAAATCTACCTAGAGAAACAAAAGACCTATATATAGAAAACTATAAAAACTGATGAAGAAATCAAAGATGACACAAATAGATGGAGAAATACACCATGTCCATGGGTTGGAAGGATCAATAGAGTGAAAATGATTATACTACCCAAAGCAATCTATAGATTCAATGCAATCCCTATCAAGCTACCAATGGTATTTTTCAGAGAACTAGAACAAATAATTTCACAATTTGTATGGAAGTACCAAAACCCTCAAATAGCCAAAGCAATCTTGAGAAAGAAGAATGGAACTGGAGGAATCAACCTGCATGACTTCAGACTATGCTACAAAGCTATAGTCATCAAGACAGTATGGTACTGGCATAAAGACAGAAATATAGATCGATTCCTTAAAAAACTGGGAATAGAACTGCCATATGACCCAGCAATCCCACTGCTGGACATACACACTGAGGAAACCAGAATTGAAAGAGACACGTGTACCCCAATATTCATCGCAGCACTGTTTACAATAGCCAGGACATGGAAGCAACCTAGATGTCCACTGACAGATGAATGGACAAGAAAGCTGTGGTACATACACACAATGGAATATTACTCAGCTATTAAAAAGAACACATTTGAATCAGTTCTAATGAGGTGGATGAAACTGGAGCCTATTATACAGAGTGAAGTAAGTCAGAGACAAAAATACCCATACAGTATATTAACACATATATATTGAATTTAGAAACATGGTAATGATGACCTATATGCAAGACAGCAAAAGAGACACAGATATAAAGAACAGACTTTTGGACCCCGTGGGAGAAGGCAAGGGTGGGATGATTTGAGAGAATAGTATTGAAACATGTGTATTACTATATGTGAAATACATCACCAGTCCAAGTTCAATGCATGAAACAGGGCGCTCAAAGCCGGTGCACTGGGACAACCCTGAGGGATGGGATGGGGAGGGAGGTGGGAGGGGGTTCAGGATCGGGGACACATGTGTACCCATGGCTGATTCATGCCACTGTATGGCAAAAACCACTACAATATTGTAAAGTAATTAGCCTCCAGTTAAAATAAATAAATTAATTTAAAAAAGAATTCTCATGAGTATGAGCTGGCCACAGAACACCACTAATTATAACCACAGAATTAAATAAGGATACATATAGTTACACTTTTATCAATACATGGATGACTAAATAAATAATTTAATAGAGTAGAAGGGAAAATTCTTCTGGAATTCTGAATTCTCCAGGCCAGAACACTGGAGTGGGTAGCCTTTCCCTTCTCCAAGGGATCTTCCCAACCCAGGGATCGAACCCAGGTCTCCTGCATTGCAGCCAGATTCTTTACCAGCTGAGCCACAAGGGAAGCCCAAGAATGCTGGAGTGGATAGTCTATCCCTTCTCCAGTGGATCTTCCTGACCCAGGAATCGAACAGGGGTCTCCTGCACTGCAGGAGGATTCTTTACCAACTGAGCCATGAGGGAAGCAGAGGAAAATTCTTGCTTACAATAAAAGTTTAAGTAATAAATGTAGAAAAAATTATGGGGGATAAAACAATCAGTGGATGCTGAAGCTGGTTAGGAAGGTTTAACAAAGAGCTGTACGCAATCTCAATTACTCTACAAATTATGTATTCATTACGTGTGAAGAATGATGACTTCACAGCAGCAAGTCCTAATGGATATCATTTTAAATAGTCAGTCTTAAGATCTGCAGAATTGGGGCAAACTTACATCATAGGCCTCCGTTAGGATCCTCTAGGGAGGACCAAGATTTCGTCTCTGTCGTATCTTCTGTGTCAGTTTGAGATCTCCAGAGAAACAGAACCAGTGGGATATATTTACATGGAGAGAGATTTCAGGAATTGGCTCATCCAGTTCTGGGGATGTTATCGCTGTTGTTGCTTAATCACTAAGCTTTGTCCAGTTCTTTTGCTTCCCCATGGACTGTAGCCCTCCATGCACCTCTGTCCATGGGATTTCCCAGGTAAGAATGCTAGCGTGGGTTTCCATTTCGTACTCCAAGGGGATCTTCCTGAACCAGGGATTGAACCTACATCTTGTGTCTCCTGCATTGGCCGGCAGATTCTTTACCATTGAGCCACCAGGGAAGCCCCCAGTAGTGGCAATAACAAGCCCCAAACCTATAGGATAGGCCGGCAAGCTAGAAACTCAGGCAGTATTTCTTCTATATTATAGTTTTGAGGCAGAATTCCTTCTTCTCTGGGAAACCAAAGTTTTGCTCTTTAGGCCTTTGATTGATGAGATGAAGCCCACTCACATTACCATGGATAATAGCCTTTATTTAATGTTAACTGAATGTGGATGTCAATCACATCTACTGGATACATTCATAGCAACATCTAGATTAGCGTGTAACCAAACAACTGTGCACCATAGCCTAGCCAAGAGGCCACATAAAATCTAACCATTGCATCTGCCAGAAGTTCATAATCTGAACCCAGTCATGGAAAACTAGATACATACAAATGGGGATATTTCACAAGATAACAGGACTATAGAATCCAAAATACATCAAGGAAAGGACAGAAAAGAAGGAAGGCTAAGGAACTGATTTTGATCATGTCGACCAAAGACACATGGCAATTACATTTAAAGTGGGATCTTGATGTCATGTGGTGTTGCATGAAGACGCTGGGGCAACTTGTGAAATTAGGTTTCAGAGTGTGGATTAGACAGTTTTCCTATTTTGATAATTTTGTCGTGATTATATGAGAGAAGCTCCTTCTTCTTAGGCAGTCCACGCTGAAATGTTAGAGATAGGGTGCACACTCTCTCCATTTTATTCTCTACCCTGGGCAGAATAATGGTCCTCAGAGGATGTCTGAATCCCAGCGCCTGTGAATATGTTTCCATTTGTTGTTGTTTTTCTTTGAGAAGCATTCATGCTCATGCTCACTCGCTGAGTCATGTCTGACACTTTATGACCCCACAGCATATAACCCACCAGACTCGTCTGTCCATAGAATTCTCCAGGCAAGAATGCTATAGTAGATTGCCATTTTCCTCCTCCTGGGATCTTCCAGACCCAGGGATCAAACCCGAGTCTCCTGTGTCTCCTGCATTGCAAGTGGATTCTTTACCCTCTGAGCCACTGGATAAGGAGAATATATTTCCTTACAGGACAAAAAAGACCTTGCATGTGTGATTAAGTTAAGGATCTTGAGATGAGGAGATTCTCCTGGATGAGCCCAGTGTAATCACACATGTCTTGTAAGTGAAAGAAGTGGGCAAGGGAATCAGAATCTGAGGAGGAGCGGGTAGGACAGGGGTAGAGCTCAGAGTGACACAACTACTAAGTAGCTTTAAAAGTGGAGGAATTCCACAAGCCAAGGAGTACAGGCAGCCCTCTAGAGGCTGGAAGACTTATGGCAGCCTGGAGACGCCAAAGAAGTCAAGGGCGATTCTCACAAGACCCTCAGGAAGACTGCAGACATTCTGCTTTTACCTCCAGAAGATCCATTCTGACCTCGGAAGTCCAGAACCATAAGAAAATAAGTCTGCGTTGCTTCAAAGAACTGACCTTATGGTGGGTGCTGTGTTGTGTGTTAAGTCACTTCTGTTGTGTCTGCCTCTTTGTGACCCTATGGACAGTAGCCCACCAGGCTCCTTTGTCCTTGGGATTCTCCTGGCATGAATACTGGAGTGAGTTGCCATTCCCTTCTCCAGAGGATCTTCCCGACCCAGGGATCTATTATGCCTCCTGAATTCACAGGCAGGGTCTTTATTACTAATGAATGTGTTATAATAACCAAAGGAAACTAGTATACCCTCAAGTAATTCAGAAAAAATCTGCATTTATTTGAGACTATGTACAGAGATGACATATAATAAAGCAAACATAAAATATTAGCAAATTTTGGTTAAGAATCTCTAGCAGTTTTTTGTATTACTGTTGGAAATTCTTTTTAAGTCTGAAACAAAATTTAAGTTTGAAATGAAACTTGAATGAAATGAAAAGGAGCAAGAAAGATAGCTAAATATTATAAAATACCTACAATTAAATGGCTGTATAGAATTTGCTTCAAATAAAACAGGGAGGAGGGAAGTGTGTGGGGTATGAATAGGGCAGTGTTTACTGTGGATGAACGCTTGTTAGCAATGGGCAATGTGGGAAAAGTTTGTACTCTTTTGTCTGCTTTTGCATGTGTTTCGAATTATTCTTAAAAAGTTAAAAAAAAGGACGATGTTATCTAAAAATCTATGGAAGGGAAAATGATGCAATGCAAACATTCATGCATCAATCAGTCCATCTGGGGAATAGCAGCCTCAGTTGGAAAAATTTTAAAAAAAAATTGGTCTAAATTCAGTCTAGCGCCATATCAGCTTAATATATTTTATTTACTTGAACAGATAAAGCAGGAAACAAGAGGTTTTTCTCTGAGTATGTCAGCCAGTTGACATTAACCTTTCTCTACCATCAGTGCTACTCTCTGCAGCTTCTACAGTTTATTTTGCTTTTTGTTATAATTGCAGGCACTGCCATGAGTGTTTAGTATGCTGTTGAAAATAGCAGCATTCGAAGAAACTGGATGTCAGTTAAGATATGGTCCTTGGATAAACATCACATGCTCCTGGCCTTCTTACAAAATGAGTGAGCACTGAGTCTCTTGTTGGCCGCCAAAGCCACTTTTATCTTCCTAGAGCCTTCTAGTTGGCAGGTAGTTTGAGGAGACCGTGGACAGGGACAGACAGCATACATTTGAATTACTGACTTCCTGGCCTTCACCTCTCCCCTCTTTTTGAACAAATAACAAAAATATAAAAGCATTAAGGATATTAGTCAGTCATGTCTGACTTTTTGAGACCAACCCTATGGGCTGTAGCCTGCCAGGATCCTCTGTTCATAGAATTTTTCAGGCAAGAATACTGGAGTGGGTTGTCATTCCCTTACTCCAGGGTATCTTCTTGACCTAGGGATTGAACCTGGGTCTCCTGCATTGCAGGCAGACTCTTTACCATCTGAGCCACCATATTTGCATACAGTTGGGCTTCCCAGGTGGTGCTAGTGGTAAAGAACCTGCCTGCCAATGCAGGAGACAAGAGACTCCTGGATCCCTGGGTCGGGAAGACCCCCTGGAGTGGGGCACAGCAACCCACTCCAATATTCTTGCCTGGGAAATCCCATGGACAGTGGAGCCTGGCGGGCTACAGTTCACGGGGTCACAAAGACTCAGACACGACTAAAGTGACTTAGCACAGCAGACAGCAAAAAAAGAAAACTACAACAGTTTAAATAGGGAGCCTAACTTTTTGCCCTTTCCCCAATGAGAGAAACAAATGAGTGTGCATTTCTTGGCCAGATTCAATGAATTTAAATTCTCCATTAGCATATAATAGGTTTAGGTTTATAAATCCCTGTGAGTGTGGGAATCACTGAGGGGAAAACAAAACAAAACAAGAAACACACCACTCTGCAAGCCATGGCTCAAATAAGCTCCAACTGTTATTTAGAATACACTGCGCCTGGAAAGAGAAACATAATCTGTTCGATGGGTGTCGATGTTTTTTTTTTTTTAATAGCAAGATTTTTTAAAAAGCCATTTCATCTCCGAGAGATTGAATGACCATGTTTGATGGCAAGCCAGATGGCAGCCGCTCTCTAGACCCGGTGCCAAGAAGCTTGACAGGGGCTGCAATTTACCTTCCGCGGTGAGGCTGGCCGCGGAGCACACGCAGCTGCGGGCGTGCAGGCGGCTGCCGGAGGAGCGAGCACAGTCGGTTCCCTCCCAGCTTGGATGGAGCAGGTAAGGGGCTGAATCAGTACCCGGCAATTATGGAGCTGGCATGCACTGCATTGTTTACTCACAGTAATATTCCTACTGGACTTTATTAAAACACCATCTGTTGTCATGGCAGACAAAGAATTCAAACACAAATCCAGAGCAAGGCACAGGCAGGGAGGGAAGGGGAGGGCACCCGTGTGTGTGTCAGAGTCACACCGCAGGATAGGGTTGTACTTCCAAGAGGACACCTTTGACCCCGAAGGTCGTCTTGAACACGATATTCCCCCTCTCCCAGATTTCTGTGTGTTGGTCTCCACCGTCAGTGAGGCCCACGCGATTTGCGATTTGTGGTCCAAATGAAGTTGGCCAGTGTGTGAGTCAGGCTGGAATAGAAGGCAGTGAGTGCATGCATCCGGGTTGGGGGGCGGGGGGTGGGTGGCGGTGGAATCCCAGTCACATTAGCACGACTACAAATTAAAACCAAAATGAGGGAAGTAAAGTCGTCCCCGTGAACGATGCTCAGAGTACGTTTCTCAGTTAATGTTTGGAATATAGGCTGACTAATAAAGGATATCTGCCAATCATAATACCTCCAGGGCACAAGGAAAAGTGACTATTTTTTACAATCAGCTGTTTTCTCTCACTTTTTCGAGTCCTGCAGATGGGGATCAGATATTTCTAATACACAGCTGGTCTCTACAAATGGCCAAGTGTAATTTTTCATTCACCAGCCTACAATTCCAGGTGAAATTAATTAGTCAGAATTCCTCATCGGATAATATACTAATGAAATGTGATGCAAGTAATTAAATATGCAAATATGAGAAAGACAGCATTAAAACTCTGATGTGTCATTTCAACTTCACAAAAAGACATCTGTCTGTTTGGATACTGAGTGCAGAAAAAAAATCCACCAAACCTTAAAATAAAAGGGTAAACAAGCGCCAATTCATGTGGCAAAGTGAAACCTGCAGGGAAAAAAATGATCCTAAAACAGGCACTGACTACCTTCTGGGTGAAAGAGTTGGCTCATTGAAAATATAAATTCACATATTATGGAGCAAATGAATTTGGAGCATTTGAGGGAAGCCAAAGGGAATGCTCACACACTGTATGATGTCATAGTCTGCTTTGCCTAACACTCAGACCCTTGATATTCTCGCCAGGATAGGAGCAGTCATTTTAATTTACAGAAATGCTGTTTACCACTTTGCAAGTCTTACCAATATTTACAGAGAATTCAATGAATGAATGAAAAGAAACAGCTGCAACGCCTTCCACCTCATTGCCCACTTCATCTCTAACTCTCCTCCTCAGTACTGTCTTATTTATAGTCATTTGCTGAGCAATGGATTGGACTGGCAACATTCAACACACCAATGCAAGTTCACTAAATGCTTCACAATTCCTATTATGGATTTTCCCTTTCCTAAGTGTGTTTTTCAGAGAATGCTGTGATTGACTGACTATACTCTGGATTTATATTTTTAATGAGCTTTAAAAATGTGTGAATATGCCAGATATATATGTTTTTCTAAACTGCTTTTAAGAGGATTTTAAGCTTGTCTCAAATATCATGGTTTTCTATTGATAATATTTTGCCCTTTGGTAATATACATATGCCATAGTATCAGTTACTGTAGAGGATGTTTTTAAAAATACAAAAAGACACAATTCTTACCTTCTGAAATCTTAAAGTTTAGTTGGGGAGATGAGATATTAATACACATTGAAACAATAGAAAACAGTATCAAATTACACAAGACGAACAGGCTATATAAATAATTGAAGGCCTGAGTTCACCAAGAAAGAATGAATTAGTGACTTGATTGTAACAACTGCAAAATATGGTTAAGAAAATGTTGCAGAATCTACGTGCCCTTTTAAATTTGTTCCTGCTACGTGGGAAGAATTTTGTTTAGAGGCTACGCTAGTAACTGGATCAAACCAAGTGAGGCTTCATAGTTGATGGTTACTGCGCCCCTAAACTGGGCTTCCCAGGTGGCACTAGTGGTAAAGAACCCACCTGCTGGTGCAGGAGACATAAGTGATGCAGGTTCAATCCCTGGGTCAGGAAGATCCCCTGGAGGAGGGCATGGCAACCCACTCCAGTATTCTTGCCTGGAGAATCCCATGGACAGAGGAGCCTGGTGGGCTACTGTCCATAAGGTCACAAAGAGTCAGACACGACTTAGTATGCATGCATATGACCTAAGCTAGAGCAGGTGGGCTTTTTACCAGGACAGCAGAATGGTAGATATTGAGCTTGAGCCATGCTTGAAAGGAGTCTAAGGTCAAAGACAAAAGAACTGTCTGTAGCATCAGGTCTGAGGATGAGATCTAACCACACACAGAATGACAGTGTTGCAGTGTTTGAAGACAGGAAAAGCTGGGATAGGTTAAGAGCTGGCATGTGAGTGGACTGAGAACAGAGGCCAGCATGATTGTGTGCTGATCAGAGCCTGGAACTTAGCTGGTACGAAGTAGGGACCCATAAAAATGTGTTGCTGTTTTATCCCATGGTATGCGTTTAATACAGTTTTCTCTTTCATACTGATAGAAACTGATCCTACTTAAAATAAAAGCATAAGATCACTGTCTTTGAATTATTATTCACTATATCACTTTCTTAGCATGAGAAGTTGACAAATACATAGCCATCTACACAGAACCTAGACAGTATATTAAAAAGCAGAGACATCACTACTGACAAAGGCCCATCTAGTCAAAGCAATGGTTTTTCCAGTAGTCATGTATGGATGTGAGAGTTGGATCATAAAGAAGGCTGAGTGCCGAAGAATTGTTGCTTTCAAACCGTGGTGCTGGAGAAGACTCTTGAGAGTCCCTTGGATTGCAAAGAGATCAAACCAGCCAACTCTAAAGAAAATTAACCTTGAATATTCATTGGAAGGACTGATATTGAAACTGAAGCTCCAATATTTTGGACGCTTGATGTGAAGTGCCAACTCATTGGAAAAGACCCTGATGCTGGGAAAGACTGAAGGCAAAAGGAGAAGGGAGTGGCAGAGGATGAGATGGTTAGATAGCCTCACGGACTCAATGGACATGAATTTGAGCAGACTGTGAGATAGCGGAGAGCAGGTAAGCCTGGCATGCTGCATCCACGGGGTCGCAAAGAGTCGGACACAACTGAGCGACTGAACAACAACAACTACACCAAATGACTAGGTAGGTTGAAAGAGACTTTTTGATAAAATATTACAAAAGAGTTCTTTCTATAAGATCACATTTAACCTGTCCCTCACTCTCATTTTCCCCAGAGCTCACTCTTTCTAATGTTTCTCCCCTGGAAAATCCGATGGGAGCCACTTCTAGCTTAGGGATTATGCTTGGAGAAGAGCAGGAAAGCTTCCCTCTCTGTTCCTTTTGCCTCCACAGTCCTTCCTTTCACCTACCGTACCAAAAGTGGCTCCCCCGGTTGGAGTTGGTGTCTTCACACATAGACCGTTGGCTTTTGACATTCATTCATAACACAGTCATTCTCTTGCTCACCAGAAGGATTTAGTTTGAAAACTTCAGAGGGATCACAATGAGGATTCTTAACCACTGGACTACCAGGGAGGCCCCCAAGACAGCACTTTCTAAAAAGATAGATTGATGATGGTTATGAAGAATGTGACACAGGAAGGATGAAAGGGAGCTGGAAGGAAAAACTTGACTTGGACTATTTAGCAGATATGAGTATCTTTTGAAACAGTTCATTAATATATAATGACATAAGTAATGACCTTAGAACTTGATGTTACCAATGAATGAATGAAAATCACTCAGTCATGTCTGACTCTTTGCAACACCATGGGATGGACCGTAGGCTGCCAGGCTCCTCCGTCCATGGATTTCTCCAGGCCAGAATACTGGAGTGGGTAGCCGTTCCCTTCTCCAGGGGATCTTCTCAAGCCAGGGATTGAACCCAGGTCTCCCGCATTTCAGGCAGATTCTTTACCATCTGAGCCATCAGGAAGCCCTGATGTTACCAGTTGAGCAGTTAGTCATAGTGTTTGGAGACTCCCTGTTAAGAATTATGAATTGAGTCTATGTTGAACGACATGGCTAATCCAGAAGTAAACTGAGTCACTGGGGCAGTCCTGATAGGCAGTCGTCTTCAACATAATAAAACACTTCTTACATTTGGTGAGTTACAGAGGAATCTCCTGTGTTATCTCTAGCCACTTTGAAGTCCGGGTTAGAAAACCCAAATATGTTTAAGCAACTTCAAATGGGATATTGTGAATTGGGGAAGAAAAGGGAAAAGGATGTGGAAATCCACCACTGACTATGAAGATGTCATCAAAGAACAGGATTTGTTATTTTGGATTATGCCAGAATGATTGATTCTTGGCAAGGCTAAAGAATAAGGCTAGCGAGAACAAGGAAGAGAATGGCCAGACCAAAAGACTTTTAAACTGAAAGTGTAAGTATAAGAAAAATATTCTTGAGAAAACTTAAAGGCAAAGAAGTGTGGAGAAGATATTCAGAATTTTGTAGAAGCTACAGAAAGCTTCTACATGAATGCACAGAGAATAAATAATTGGGTTTGAACTTCAATGAAAAGAATTAAAGAAGACTGCAGAATTCAAAAGATAGGGGCTGAGGAAAGGAGGGGGGAATGGGAGTGGAGGGTGGGGAAATGCCTTATATGAAAAATTAAATAAACAGACTTATAAATATAATAAATCCCTTTATCAAGAAATTTGCTTATGTGAAAAATCCTTTAATGTAGAAACCACATTAAAAACCAGCTGGACAAAGATAAAAAGCAATAAAATGATTTTGGTAAGACATAGACTGTAGATTATCATGTCTGATAGGATTACAAAGAACATATAGATTATGTTATAGATTTCCCATATATAGATTAAAACCTGACACAAATGCTGAATATATTTAGAGTCAGTGATTCAACTGCTGGGATGCTTGTTCATTCTTAGTCTTCCCAGAACAGATCATTTGAGAAACTCTCATTTGCCTACACTTCCTTAAGTCAGTAATACAGGAAATTTTATTTCGAATTTAGTTCCAACCATCACTTAGTTAGTTTGAAGCAATGGGAAAGTTGGAGGAGTGTCCATGTCATTTTCATTTCTGGTTATTAGGAAATAAACTAATGGTGGAGATTGTCACAGAAAATTCAGATATGATCAAGTTGGGGTAGAATAATATGCCCTGGGTTTTGACAAATGATAAATCTGATTTTAGGCCTCCTGGGTTCAACTATTTTCTATCTAAATGACCTTGGCCAAGTCAACACTTTTAATTTTTTTCTAATGAGTAGTTTACATATATCCAGAATACAGTTTTATTACTGTATGTTGCACTAGACCAGAAAATTTAACTTCAGAAATTCTGTATTTCTTATACCAATAATGTCACTGAGTTAGAAAATTACTGTAATAATTCAAAATTTGGCAATTAACTATGTCTGCATATGGGAAGAGGGAAAATGGTCATACTGGGCTAGTTACTAAGCAACCACTTTGTAGCGCCCCATCTCTCCAGGCTGGGGAGAGAATAAAGAAATAATGCTTTCCTATGAGGCCCTATTAATCCCCTTTAAAGGGGCACAGAACCAGTTCAAAGATGACAACTCATTTCTCTAACAACTTGTTGGTAAATGAGGCTTTGCATTTCTATGATTCTTATTCCCATTTTCTGGTATTAATGAGGCTTTGAATGAATGAATGAATGACCATTTCTATATTATGACCTTGACAGCCACTCATGGATCATAAGGTAAAACTAAACACAGAAGCATATTATTACTGATTTTTTCAAATGTTCACTCAAAGTCTAAAAATATTTGTATATTAAAATATAAAGCATATATCAAAAGCCCAGGAAAATATGGATGTTTACCAAAAAAAAAAAAAGACACAAAATATTCCAAAAACTATTATGGGAAGGAATATTGCAATTGCCAAGACTTAATGAAGATATGGCAATTATCCAGAACAGCATATTATTTTTGCTTGCTTCTGTTTGAGAAGTAAATTAGACCCACGATTTCAGAAAAAATTGACTACAATTCCTAGGTGAAGGTCAACATGTATTTTATAACTGAAAAGGAAAAAAAAAATCTCTGCTTTAGAAGATCTATGGCTGTTTTTCTTGAATGTTAATCTACAGCTACCTCATCAGAATTACCCAGGGCACTTTTTGAAAAATGGATTCTGGACTTTTTATCATATCTATGAATCAGATTCTCTATGGTGATGTCCATGAATGTTTGCTTTTTGACAAGCAACCTCGGTGATTCTTAGGCAGACTAAAGTTTGAGAACTGTTTTGCAGAGTCTTAAAAGTCTTCACTAAGAATTTTTTTGGTATTTGCCCAAAGCTACAAAGAAATATGAGCTTCCCTTGTAGCCCAGTCCGTAAAGAATCTGCCTGCAATGCAGGAGACTGTGTTTGATCTCTGGGTCGGGAAGATCCCCTGGAGAAGGAAATGGCAACCCATTCCAGTGTTCTTGCCTGGAGTATTCCATGGACAGAGGAGACTGACAGGCTACAGCCCATGGGGTCACAAGAGTTGGAAACAAATTAGCGACTAAACCACCACAAAGAATATAAGTGGCACTAGTGCGAAAGAATCCACCTCAGTGCAGGAGACCCAGGTTCAATCCCTGAGTGGCGAAGATCCCCCAGAGAAGGAAATGGCAACCCATTCTGGTATTCTTGCCTGGAGAATCCCATGGACAGAGGAGCCTGGTGGGATACAGTCTAGAGTGTCACGAAGTGTCAGACACGACTGAGTGACTAAGCGCACACACGCACACAAAGCTACAATCCTACAATGATGTGAAATTTCACTTTGTTAAATGAAACATATTTCCAACCTGATTGCCCTGTTTTTGGTACAGAAACTTTTTATAGTTTTGACTGTATTGTCCATGGGAAGTTAAAAGTGCTATAACCCAAAAGGGCATAAAACTATGCCTATCTGTGATTGTCATCTGGTTCAGTTAATGAGAAATATTACCAATCATATCATCTTGGGAAGTGACGTGAAATGTGGTGACCATATTCACGCCGAGAGTTGAGCAGTAGGATCTCCAGAGATTATTTTCTGGGAAAAGCGTAATACCCAAAGCTGAGTATTACTCAAACTTAATTTGTTTTTCGTAACCATAAGTACTGTGTAAGTCCAACTAAGTTTGAGATGCATCTTTCACTCGATTCTGATTCTGAAATGCGTAAATGAGTGGCATAGAGCACAACACACTTTTCTTTTCTATTTCATTGCAACTTTCCAGCTTTGCACTTTTACTTTATCACTGTAACTTTCCAGGTTTTCTGTATCACTGTAACTTTCCAGCTTTGCATTCTTTTACTTTCTTCCCAGAGACGAAAAAACATGTGGAGGGTAGGTCTGAGAAAATAGATCAAACACAATGAAGCTGCCAACTGTTCCAGAAAGGAATGCTTTTATGGTACAGGAGTCCAATAGGGATCCAACAGAGGCAAGTCAACTAATTATGAGATGCTAAACCGTCCCCCACCCCTAAGGATGGCATTCAGTATTGACCTGCTTAAAAGATATACCCCAAACACATTCATTATCACAGAGGTCAGTGCTTTTTCTCTACTAAAACAATCCCAAAATCTGTTGGCATTGACCTCTTATCATGTGCTACCTATATGAGAGCGTCAGCACATCTGAGAACGGGTCCATCACACTGGGCAATGCAAACATGCTGAAGCTGTATAACATTTGTACCAGAACTTTCGCAACCTTATAAATCATTCCCCAGCTCTTGCTGGGGCAATGAAAAGGAAATTGCTGGCATATAAATGTAAATCATTGCATGTCCTCTGGAATAGAATAATAATCAAGTTGATTTACCAGCTATGCACAGTTCCCTGAGAAAGTTTGAGAGTGAGGAATGGTTTTAATGGGGTGGACAGGTTGGCTTTTACGGAACCATGCACATATAATTCAAATCATAAGCAATCAGCATTGTCTATCATCAATTTCTGGGTAGAAATTTCCATCAATCCCTGCAAGTAGACTGGAGTGAAAAAGGGGTAGAAAATGAATTCCCTACCCCATGTTAGTATGATGTCTAATATCTTCAAGTCCTGTCGTGGCCTGAATAAAAGTATGTGATCTATGGCAGCAGAGCAGATATCAGATACCAGCAGTGGTGTGCTCACTTATTCTGTTCTATTTGTGGGAGTGGGGCAAGGGATAACAATGGGGAAGGCTCCTTGTCTTGAGAAACGATGGTGTGAGGCTCAGATGGAAAGAAACACATCTCTAAAAGGGAAAAATTTCTCCATAATTTGGGGGCTCGTGCAAATCTGAATGTTTCTCATTCCTTCTGCTTCTCTTCCTTACACCCTCCTTCCTTTTCTAATTCTTCTTCCTCTTCCTTTTCTCCTTCCCCTCCTTCTGTTTGTCTCCAGGACTGTGCTTTGTGTTCAATTCAGTGGTAATGAGGAACAGGTAAATAATTCAGAAACGTGAAACACTGGCCCGCCTTCAGTATTAGGACAGCTCTGTCGATAGATAGCACAGTGACAGATGTGGGCATTCCAGAAAGCACTAATCTGAACACTAATTCCACTGACTAGGTAACAAGGGAACTAAAAAATCCTGAATATCCTAGAAATTATAAGTTTAGGCTCGTTATTTGACAAGCAACATGGGAATGGTAGAGGCAAACATGAAGTTTACCCACAGTTTCCTAAAAGCTAGTGGAAATTCTAACTGATTTCTTTTCCAGAGGAGAGAAAAAAGAGCGTATCATTTTTTTAGGTCAATGAATAAAACTATTTTATGGATAAAAAAGCAATCTGACAGAGTCAGTCTTATAAACAGGATGTAATGTTTACAACTATGCCCAGAATCTACATTTTATACTCCCCTCCTAGAAATATATATATATATATATATATATATATATATATATATATATACTTATTTACGGAGAAGGCAATAGCACCCCACTCCAGTACTCTTGCCAGGAAAATCCCATGGATGGAGGAGCCTGGTAGGCTGCAGTCCATGGGGTCACTAAGCGTCAGACACGACTGAGCGACTTCACTTTCACTTTTCACTTTCATGCATTGGAGAAGGAAATGGCAACCCACTCCAGTGTTCTTGCCTGGAGAATCCCAGGGACAGGGGAGCCTGGTGGGCTGCTGTCTATGGGGTCCCACAAGAGTCGGACACGACTAAAGCGACTTAGCAGCAGCAGCAGCATACTTATTTATTTCCTAAAATTCAGTCATCAGCTCAACAAAGTAGTAAAAATAATTTGTAGGCTTTATAGTTGCTTGAAGGATCTCTGACTAATTTACCCACAAACTCAAATATTTTGCTTGAGTGTATCATCTATAACAGGTTAGGTGAATTCACTTTTTTAAAAACCTTTTTTCCTAAGTATATTCTCTAGAATTTTTAGTAACACTCATGGATTTTATCTATCTACATATATGCATCGGTTCAGTTCAGTTCAGTCGCTCAGTCGTGTCTGACTCTCCGCGACCCCATGAATCGCAGAACGCCAGGCCTCCCTGTCCATCACTAACTCCCGGAGTCCACCCAAACCCTTGTCCACTGAGTCGGTGATGCCACCCAACCATCTCATCCTCTGTCGTCGTCTTCTCCTCCTGCCCTCAATCCTTCCCAGCATTAGGGTCTTTTCAAATGAGTCAGCTCTTCACATCAGGTGTCCAAAGTATTGGAGTTTCAGCTTCAACATCAGTCCTTCCAATGAACACCCAGGACTGATCTCCTTTAGGATGGACTGGTTGGATCTCCTTGCAGTCCAAGGGACTCTCAAGAGTCTTCTCCAACACCACAGTTCAAAAGCATCAATTCTGTGGTGCTCAGCTTTCTTTATAGTCCAACTCTCACATCCATACATGACCACTGGAAAAGCCATAGCCTTGACTAGATAGATCTTTCTTGACAAAGTAATGTCTCTGTTTTTAATATGCTGTCTAGGTTGGTCATAACTTTCCTTCCAAAGAGTAAGTGTCTTTTAATTTCATGGCTGCAATCACCATCTGCAGTGATTTTGGAGTCCCCCAAAATAAAGTCTGACACCGTTTCCACTGTTTTCCCATCTATTTCCCATTAAGTGATGGGACTGGATGCCATCTTCGTTTTCTGAATGTTGAGCTTTAAGCCAACTTTTTGCACTCTCCTCTTTCACTTTCATCAAGAGCCTCTTTAGTTCTTCTTCACTTTCTGCCATAAGAGTGGTGTCATCTGCATATCTGAGGTTATTGGTATTTCTCCCAGCAATCTTGGTTCCAGCTTGTGCTTCATCCAGCCCAGCATTTCTCATGATGTACTCTGAATATAAGTTAAATAAGCAGGGTGACAATATACAGCCTTGAAGTACTCCTTTTCCTCTTTGGAACCAGTCTGTTGTTCCATGTCCAGTTCTAACTGTTGCTTCCTGACCTGCATACAGGTTTCTCAAGAGGCAGGTCAAGTGGTCTGGTATTCCCATCTCTTTCAGAATTTTCCACAGTTTATTGTGATCCCCACAATCAAAGGCTTTGACATAGTCAATAAAGCAGAAATAGATGTTTTTCTGAAACTCTCTTGCTTTTTCGATGATCCAGCAATGTTGGCAATTTGGTCTCTGGTTCCTCTGCCTTTTCTAAAACCAGCTTGAACATCTGGAATTTCACAGTTCACATATATGCATACACATATATAAATCTTTCCATGTACATATAAACATGTTTTCATCACCTTTATTATTATTACTATTATTATACATTCTTAAATGCAATTCCATTGTTATACTTGTGAAGCATTTGTTAGAATTAGTTGACACTTAGCATTTCTGTTATTTCCCTGCACAAATGCAAGCATACAGTATCATTGTCCATTAACATTGATTTCTGTGTAATTAGATTATGTATAATTAGATGAAGTGGCATACTTCCGGAATGAGCAATCAGTTAAACTTTTTGGAGAGTAGATATTTACTATTTCTGATCATGGCTCTAGAAATATATCTGCTGAAGTGATTTCTTGGAGAATTTCCCTTAGGATAGCTTCTGTGGTATGTGGTAAATATTAATAATAGCTCCACTTTGCGCAGTTTATCATGAGGAAAAATTCAAAAACATTAAAATGGTCCATGCAAAAGGAATTCACTGCAGTATCATATTCAGTAATGGAAATCTTGAAACTGTCTAAATACTCAACAACCGAGGGAAGTAATTGTGACGTCGTATTCAATAACTATACACCCTCTAACAGAGTTTCACAATTCTAATTTTGCGAACTAGATAGTAACTGGGAAAAGAAAGATGGTGATATAACTGTTAAAAATAAGAGCAACAAGTAAAAGCATATTTTTGCTGCATTACACATGCTTTAGTCACAAAGTGCACAAGCGGCAGGGAGAGTGGGAGATTCAGTGTGTCTGCCCAGTGGCTTCAGTCGTGTCCGACTCTGTGATGTTGTGGACTGTCGCCCACCAGGCTCCTCAGTCCATGGGATTCTCCAGGCAAGAATACTGGAGTGGGTTGCCATGCCCTCCTCCAGCGGATCTTCCCAACCCAGGGATCAAATCTACATCTCCTGCATCTCCTGCATTGCAGGCAGATTCTTTACCATTGAGTGGTTTTCACAGCTTTTAACTCCATAATTTTTAATTATATATATAACTACATATATAATTATACATTATATGTATAATTGTATAATGGGGCTTCCCAGGTGGCTCAGTGGTAAAGAATCTTCCTGCTAATGCGAGACATGCAGGAGACATGAGTTTGGTCCCTGGGTCAGGAAGACCCCCTAGAGTAGGAAATGGCAATCCACTCCAGTATTTTTGCCTGAAAAATCTCATGGACAGAGGAGCCTAGTGGGCTACAGTCCATGGGGTTACAAAGAGTCAGACATGACTAAGCATACAGCACAGCACACACACACACACAGACACACACAAATACACACATATATATAATACATATAATAAAAACTATTATTTGTGTATTACATGTGTTATAATACACATGAACATTGTATTATATAATTTATTGGAGTATATAATTTATTGTAGTATTATAAAACTATTTAGCTTTTATTCATATATACGTATAGAACTATTTCTGAATATTAGGACATTCCTTTTTGCAGTATGGTATAGCACAGTTATGGCAGCCTTATGGCAGAAAGCGAAGAAGAGCAAAAGAGCCTCTTGATGAAAGTGAAAGAGGAGAGTGCAAAAGTTGGCTTAAAACTCAACACTCAGAAAACTAAAGATCATGGCATCTGGTCCCATCACTTCATGGCAAATAGATAGGGAAACAGTGGAAATAGTGGCAGACTTTATTTTGGGGGCCTCCAAAATCACTGCAGTTGGTGACTGCAGCCATGAAATTAAAAGATGCTTGCTCCTTGGAAGAAAAGTCATGACCAACCTAGACAGCATATTAAAAAGCAGAGACATTACTTTGCCAACAAGGGTCCATCTAGTCAAAGGTACGGTTTTTCCAGTAGTCATGTATGAATGTGAGAGTTGGACTATAAAGAAAGCTGAGTGCTGAAGAATTGATGCTTTTGAACTGTGGTGTTGGAGAAGACTCTTGAGGGTCACTTGGACAGCAAGGAGATCCAACCAGTCCATCCTAAAGGAAATCAGTCCTGAATATTCATTGGAAGGACTGATGCTGAAGCTGAAACTCGAGTACTTTGGACACCTAATGCAAAGAGCTGACTCATTGGAAAAGACCCTGATGCTGGAAAAGATTGAAGGCAGGAGGAGAAGGGAACGAGAGAGGATGAGATGGCTGGATGGCATCACCGACTCAACGGATATGAGTTTGAGTAAACCCCGGGAGTCAGTGACGGACAGGGAGGCCTGGCGGGCTGCAGTCCCGTGGGGTCACAAAGAGTCAGACACGACTGAGCGACTGAACTGAGCTGAACTGATAACACCATTGTGACATTTCTCTAGTACACTTCAGACGCCGTTATCTTCCCAAGTTCGTACAGTTTTTTTCTTCAAATATAGTTTTAATAGATGAAGTTGTGCTTTCTTTTCTTTCTCTGCTTGGCCTTTTTGCTTAGCAGCAGATACCTTCTGTTTGGGGAGTTTCAAAGTATCACTTCTTCACCCCCTCACCCCCCTCCATCCACCCTGGTGTCAGTGTACCTGGTAAAAGAAAAATAACCTGCATCAACCAGTGCTTCACCCTGGCATTAGCATCCTCGCTGCTATATAATAAGCTACTGCACGCTGAGGGGCTGGAACACACATCTTTAGCACCTCACAGCCTCCCGAGTTCTGGAGTCTGGGCCTGGGTTACACAGCCTCCAGTCCAGGGTCTCTTCAGGTTGAAATCAAGGTGTGCAGCAGGGCTGCCCTCTCATCTGAGGCTCAGGGTCCTCCCTCGAGCCCACTCAGATTGCTGGAAGGTTCAAGATTTGCAGTTGTCAGACTAAAGCCGAACTTTCTTGTCAGGCCTCAGCCTGAGGCCATTTTTAGCTCCATTACCGCCCCTACCCCTGATTGCAGCCCTGTAGCCCTCACTTCAAGACCAGCAGGAGGAGTTCTCCCTGCTCCCCACTGAGTCTATATAACATAATGCCATGGGAGTGACTGTCCCACCACCTTGCTCATAGAAGATAACCTAATAATCATAATTGCTGAACGGGAGGGGATTCATGGGGGCAAGTCCACCAGCAGGTGGGAATCTGGGGCTTTCTCAGGACTCTGCTTACCACAGTACTCCTGCCTAGGCTGGAAACCAAGCAAAGATATTAAGAACTTTTTTTTCTAAGAAACAAACTGTCGCATAAGATCTGAAATTTATAAATCGGAAAATTAAATAGTCTTCTGCATTCCACAGAGCAAAGAGGAACAGAAGTGTAAAATAGTTTTAATGAGAAAGTGCAACATCTTTCTGTGATTTGTAGGGGGGACTGTGTTCCCCTAGTGGAAAAATAAGTCATGTCAGATTTCACTTTTATGAAGAATTTTCTTTTTTTAATTAAAGTAGAATTGATTTACAATGTTGGTTATTTTCAGGTGTACAGCAAAGTGATTCAATTATATAGATTATATGTGTATAAGATATATACATATATTCTTTTTATATTCTTTTCTATTATGGTTTATTATAGGATATTGACTATAGTTCCTATGATATACAGTAGGACCTTGTTGTTTATCCATTCTATTTAACAGTTTGCATCTGCTAACCTCAAATTCCCAGTCCACCCTACCATTAATCCTCACCTTGACACCCACAAGTCTGTTCTCTATGTCTGTGAGTCTGTTTCATAGATAAATTCACTTGTGTTATAGTTTAGATTGCATGGATAAGTGATAACGTATGATATTATTCCTTCGCTGTCTGACTTACTTCTCTCCTCATGATAATCTCAAGGTCCACCCAAATAGCTGAACATGGCTTTATTTCATTCTTTTTCTGGCTGAGTAATATTCCATTGTATATACACCACATCTTCTTTATCCAAATAATACTTTTTTTTATTAAAGACATTAGATAGCTAAGAGGATGATGTCTTAAAAAAGATGAATTGTTATTCTCCAGCTTCAGTACCTTAGGCTGTGATCTGCGTGCCTTTTCTTATGGGTAACTGTTCCAAATCAAGTTTATCTCCAGCTATATTTTGTATCTGAAAAATACAGCAGGTGTGACATCCACATAAAAATGCATTGTGCTTCCCTTCAGATCTACTCTAGATACAGCATTTGTTGATATTTCTGTGCTAGCCCATTTACTCTTGAAGCACACCAAGTTAATCAACCCCATGGGTTCAGCCATCAACAGGTAGTTATCTTTCTTCCAGTGTGAAGGTGAAGTCAGGGAAACTGATACGTTAACTGCATTTCCTGAGGCTTCATGACTAATCAGTGATGTAACTGGGGTTGTAATTCAGCCTATAACCCTTCACTGGTGTGCCCACAGCCCGCATAAAGGAGAAGTTGAGCACTGGACTGTAAGTCTGAGTTATCAAAGGAATCTGAAAGAAAAGTTGAAGCAACAATATGAACTCACTTAATTTCCCCAATAGTGTTTTCTTTGAAGTTAAACAGGTCATACCATAAACTTGTCCTCAATAAATTTACTAAGTCTTTAGACACAAACGGGCTTCCCTGGTGGCTCAGATGGTAAAGAATCCATGTGCAGTGCAGGAGACCTGGATTTAATCCCTGGATTGAGAAGATACCCTGGAGAAGAGAATGGCTACACAGTCCAGTTTTCTTGCCTGGAGAATTCCATGGACAGAGAAACCTGGTGGGCTACAGTCCATGATGTTGCAAAGAGTCGGACATGACTGAGACTTTCACACTTAGACGCAAACACAGACGCATGAAGGCTTAATGTTCCCAGCTATCAAGTTTACCGTTTTAATTTCCATTTAGAAACATGATTTTGCAAATTCATTCTGGAATCAACTATAAACAGCTTTTCCAAGTTGACCTCTTCTAGAGACAGTAGATCAACATCTGTACCCTTCAAGCAATGCATCTATCATTTAGGATAATTGCTTACTTTTCTATGACTTCTTAACAGCACCCTACACACTGAAACACCAAAAGCTTCAAACCCTTTCAGCTCATCTCTCTGCCAATGAAAATTTTAACCTGACCCCAGTAGACTGACACTGAATAAATACTTTTGGAAGTTTGCATTTATTCATTTATTTTTGCTTCACTGCATGAAGTTTTCCTTGTTTGGCAAGTATTTATATTTTCCAAATTCAAATTAAAGTGGAATTCCATTGGATAAAGGGAAATAAGCATTTCCTCTCAGGAGTTAATCCACGCTTTCTCAAAATCTTTTTTCTGCAAGATAAGTGGTGTTCATCTTTTTATTACCGCTGTTCTCTTTATGTTGCTGATTTTAGATGGTAGGTAACTGTGCTTTCATTTTTTTCATTATTTCATCTTCCTTCCTGCTAGTAAGTTCTTTCAAAACATCTCTAGAGAAATGCCTAATATCTTGGCATATAGAGGTAGATCTTGGCTATAATTATTTTCAACCATGATTAAATAACAACACCAGGTCAAATTGTTATATAAATTAAAGCCATTATGTAATATTGTGTTAAGAAAGATTCTGGGAACGTAGATTAAAAATAAAATGTTTAGCTCATATATACCTAATTAATGGCTTAGGCTGCAACCTCGTCAAACAGAGAGATGAGCTAGGTCCTTAGCTCACAAACTTAGGTGACCATTTCCATGTCCTGAGATTGTGCTGTAGGACCAACTTCTCCATCTCTGGCCACCCTGAGACTTAGGTTCAACAGGTCTGAAAGTTTCATGATCCTCATAAATTCTGGACATCACTGGGTAAGATGAATTTTTTCATTGTTTTCATCTGTGAAGACATCTATGAAGATTTTTATTTCAAATGTTTTTCTTTTTGAGGTACATTTTATGGAGAATGGAGAAATTAGCAGAGATTTACTGTTATTTACTATAAACAAAAGAATCACCATTAGTGTGCAGACCTTAATTAGAGATATTATCTCTATTCAATTTCAGTGACATTCCTCAAGAGAAAATAGAAACTGCAAACTCTGACTACAAATGGCACTTATGCAAGTATATTTTTAGCTTATCCTCTGTGTATCTACCTATCTATCTAATCTATATGCCTAAAATTTGATTCGGGTAACCTTTTCAATAATGCTTTTTTAAAAAAAGGACACGTAAGCCCATTTATATAAGTATTTATATTTCTTTGATTTATTGATTTCTTAAAATCAGAAAAATACCATCAGCAACCCATCAATGTGGATTTCTTACCCTCAACACTATCCGAGTCGCAGGAGTTCCTTTTAATTATAAAGAGTGTGAATTTGGTGACCTCACTCAGACTAATCATTTCATCCTAGAACAAGCAGTTTCAAAAAGAAACACACTCAGCACCCACACACATATATAGTAGCAGAAATTCTCTCAGCCACCTAAGCAGACTAGTCTTTACAATGGTGTGATGCTTGTCGCTGTGGGTAATACAGCTTTGGAGGTGAATCTCCTTAGATATGAAAACAAGGAAACAGGTAAAAAGTATTTCAGAGGGTATCTTGTCTATTCCATGCTAGGGCTTCACACTAAGTATGTATGGAGTAATGATACTTTCTGTTCAGGGTTTTATTAATAGGCATTACTCAGATATACATAATTGACTAGAAGTCTGACCTTGTTCACACTAGTGAACTTGTTCTCCAAAGAAGAAAACTGATGACAGGCTTCTTTGTCATCAAAGGGTGAAGAAAAGTGACAATCTGGGAACTGGTTTTAGGGCCCCATCTGCTAAACCAGAGAGAAATCAAGATTTTACAGTTCTATAAATATTTTAGTGCACCCCATCATTTATGAACTGTGGCAGCTATCATAAAACGTCTCTGACTTTTGTTACAACTGCATATAAGGCCAGAAAATTGCATCTCGTGGTAAACCATAAAAACCTAAGTAAAAGCACCATTCCTTTCAGTATATTCTAAAAATATACAACCTCCCTGTCAGTACATGGCAGAGTAGTTACCATCCCAGGATGCCTGTTTCTTTCTCATTTTTTTATCTGATCTTACCCTGGTCTTTTCAAGCCCTTTTGTATTTCAGTATCTTTTTATGTTTCATAAATAATAGCCGTCGCCATGTAACAGCTGAAATAGATTTTAGTTTGTCACAATATGCTGTAAGCGAGAGACTGGATCATGATAATTCTGCCGTCCTGTGAGCTCTCAGTCTTGATCCAGCGTCTGATTTGCTCAAGCTGCCATTCTTGTTTTGTCTCCACTGAGTTTCTTTAGGTCACGATCAGAAGAGCTTAATTAAGAAACGGTCAGCAGGTTTCTAAGAGGCAGCTACTCCTAAGGAACTATACAGGGAAAATACAAATAAGATCACTTGGCAGTGAGATTCAAATAGCGATTTGGAGTTTGCTCCATCCCTCTTTCCCACACACTCTTATTCTCTGACTTTTAAAAATGTTTTATGATACACTCGCCGTATTTTATCTCTTGAAAATGTTTTGATTCTTCTGATGGCCCCTCAAATATGTAACTGCTCTGAGGATCGTGTGACATTCCAAGGAGGACAGACTGTTCAAATTGGCGACATTTGATCAGACAGCAGAATGTTTCCCTTCTTACTGGACTATAATTTGATAGCCTCACTAACGTCAATAAGGTAGTAGATGCTAGAGTTTTCAGTCATTTGTGGGAATCTGAGAGCTCTCGTGTATTCTGACATACATCAGATTCTATATGGATTATATCCAGGGTGGCTGGGTAATAATATTACTTTTTGTTCTTTATTTCTCCCACACAGGTGAACATGCGACTCTCAATGTCCAAGTCTGCCTGAACATTTATCATGCAAGTCAAATCATTCCCAGCTTATATTTTAATGTTATTTCCACCCCCTTAAAATCCATCTTTCCACTCTAGCTTTCCTCCCTATAAATAAGCCATTTTCATTTGCAGTGAACCACGCCAGGCTAATACTTGGGATGGGGATGTGAGTTTGAGACAACGTGAGGGTGATTTATGGACCATGAATACAGTTTGGGCACACCGAGGTCTGTGATGGACTGCCCTGTGTGCCTGTGTTCTCAGACATGAGTGGTGAAAATTAGGTCATATCCTGGACCTTTCTCCTATACTCTATAGATCCCACTTCTGACCTGGGAAAAAACATTCAGACACAGGCAATCTGAGCAAAGGAAGAATGGACAGAACTCCAGGAAAACTCTGGAGGAGTCTGCAGGACCTCTGTAGAAAGCTTAGTGCCTTGCTGGTGAGGTTTGAGACCCCATTGCCTAGTGCTGGAGCTCCTTCTGGTACTACAAGACTCCACCCAATAGTAACAAGCATAAGAAGATGTTGTATACCTGAGTCTTTAATGGCAGTGACAAGGGGAAACAATGAAAACTGTGACCGAAAGGTTGGTTTTTTGGAACATTTAACCCAGAGCTTTCAGGATGCACTGACTTGTAAACATGTCATAGAATAAAATGCAAAGCTAAAAGAAAAATCAGGGCTGAAAACCATAGTGAGAGAAGGGTTTATCCTGACTGTAAAGTTAACACACACGGCAGTCTTGTGAAACAGTCCTGAAAGCTTTGCCACTTGCTATTCAAGGTGAGTTGATTTAATATCTCAAATCCTCAATTTCCTCTTCTGTGAAATGGGCTTCCTTGAGCTCCCAGGATAGTATACTGACAGGACCATAGTACTTGTTAAATATTTTGAGTAATATCCCTGTCTACTCATAGTTGTTATGAGACTCAAAGTGTATAAGATGACCCACCTCAGCGCCTGAAGCAAGAGATAAATACTAAGTTACTGAGTAACTGAGCTCTTGTTAATATCACTATATCAGTGTGTCTGACACATAGTAGATGCTCAGCAGATTTTGGCTGAATTGAATTAAATTGGACAGAGATGTATAGAAGTGATATGTGGGGATACATTTCTACTCATTAAAAATAGTCTTGGATGGTGGTGTTTCCACTTATACTAAAATAGGAATGAGTGAACTGAATGAATATCCAGTAATGCCAGTGGTACTAAGCACCGTGCAGTATTTACTTTATAAAATTATCATTAAAATGCTGTACGTTCAGGCATTTTTCCACTTCAGTGATAAAGACATTACATTTCAGAGAGGGAAAGTAACTTCCTTATGGTCACACAACCAAATGGCAAAGCCAGGATTTGAATTCAGGTTATCTGGCTCAAAAGCAAAAGACAAAGAGGAAAGAAAGCAGCAGACTGGAGATACTGAAAAGCTCCTGAGTCAGCATCCTGTCAGGATGGAAGAACAATGTTAGAATGCTGAGTAACTGAAACAATGCTGTTGTTTAGTTGTTAAGTTATGCCAGATCCTTTGGTGACCCCATGGACTGTAGCACACCAGTCTCCACTGTCCGTGGGATTTCCCAGGCAAGCATACTGGAGTGGGTTTGCCATTTCCTTCTCCAGGGCATCTTCCCAACCCAGGGAACAAACCCACGTCTACTGTGTTGGCAGGTGGATTCTTTACCGTCTAAGCCACCAGGGAAGCCCAATTAAAACAAGACACATGTTAATATTTTACGTAAAAATTCCTAAAAATCTCTGAAAGTGTTAGGATCTGTGAATCCTATAGTAAGCTCTGTCATCTTAAAAAAATAACTTCTATCGTTAGAGATCAGCGATTAATGAGTGCTGTGAATTTGTGCTCTTCCTCTTGACACCAAGTCCTGGTGGAGCTGGGGCATATGGCTGTGGTGTTGGTGCAAGATTCCCCTGCGTTCCAGGGAGCAAGTGCTCACCTGCTCCCACACAAATGAACAGAAGGACCTTGCTGGAGTAGCTCACTAGTGCTTTCTTTAATTTGTCACAGAGGAACTGAACATTATGTGAGACCTTATTTATTGTTGGTGTGTAGTTGCTGCTGCCGTGGTTTCACGAGAATTAAGACCGGTGAGAAGACATTATAAGGAAGTGGATTTAAGTCCTATAAAATAAAGAATGTTTCCAATCTTTAGAGCAGTTGTCAAGTGTCATCTACTCTAGAAGAGACTTTAGTAGTGAGCAGAAAATTCAACAGATGAGGTCTAGGCTGCTTTTTGACCAGAAATACTGTGATTCTATGGGAGAAGGTATCTTGAAAGCAGATGTTTTTCCTTATTTGATAATCTTTCATTGTTTAATTGATAATCACATTTTTAAAAGAGAATATGAAGTCTTTCTCTATGGCAGCATGGGAACTATTAGTTGCATTATATGGGATCTAGTTCCCTGAACAGGGATCAAACCCACACTCCCTGCATTGGAAGCATGGAGTCTTAGTCACTAGACCACCAGGGAAGTCCTGAAAATGAAGTCCTTTTAAAGAAAGACTTTTCAAGTAAAATGGAGAAGCCTGGTCACAGAAAAATTTATTTAATCCTGTAATCTGGACTCATTGAGCACATTGTGTGTTTAGATCAAGGCAAATGTGGTTCCAGCCTTGTGAACCACACAGAACAG
Source organism: Okapia johnstoni (assembly GCA_024291935.2). Taxonomy (NCBI): domain Eukaryota; kingdom Metazoa; phylum Chordata; class Mammalia; order Artiodactyla; family Giraffidae; genus Okapia; species Okapia johnstoni. The sequence goes on along the minus strand of CM044306.1, from coordinate 139,188,339 downwards.
TGGGATCTGGTTGTTGACAATGATCCTGGTAGACTCTAACTGTATATACAAATAAGTGTCTGAAAATTTTGAAAGTTAAAGCATTCCAGGCCTGCAAGGGAGGGCTGAAATTTCCATCAAAGAAGACTCTGACGTGTTTCCGAGGCCCCTTCATACACTGTGCCTTTTGTCATCATTCTTGGTTGGATGCAGTTGTCCAGTCTGAGTGCTGACAAGACTGCTCTTAAGGGCTCCAAATTCCATGTCCAAGCTGCCCAAGTGTATCCAAAAGTACAAACCCTCCTTTCTTTCGTCATTTATGCGTTTATGATGGCCCTGATAGAGCGACTGTGGACTGTGGGAATTCATTTCCGAAGCAGGAAGTGAGACCAGGAGGAAGCACAACAAAGCCAATGCGTGTCTGTCGTGGTAACTAAATCCTCGTCTGGGTTTAATCAGAGGGCAGTGGTGAGTCATGACATGGAGAGCAGGGGTCTTCATGGCACTAATCAGCAGCAGAAGCCCACATCAAAATGCAGTGTCCGTGCTTGACTTCCTGCGCTCCATTGTTCCAGACAGACATTCTTAGAGTAGAAGGTGCAGCAGAGACGGTTGATGCTTTAAGTTCTTGTTTTCATGTTTCACAGCTTTCACAGGCATGCATGCCTCCAAGCCACAGAGACAGGCCAGCACAATAGAATTTACCCCGAGAGTGATGACCTTGTTGGATCTGGATTCATGGTATCGATGCTTGTCTGCAGCCTCCTGCTCCAGTAGCTCTGTGATTGGACCTACGGGAGATGCCATGTCTCCCTCTTGTCCATGCTGGCATCTTGCATGGCTAAGGGGGTGTCCCTCCCTCGTGTGAGTTATCTCTCTCCCCAAGATCTCAAGGGGACTGCAAGGCAACTTCGCCCGGGGCTTTGTGTTTTGAAAGTCTGCCCCTAGAAAACGTTATCTTTCTGCAGCACTTGGGCCTCTGTGGGAAGTGTTCTTCTAAGGAAAGCAAATCATTCGTGTTCATAACCGAGTGCTGCCTCACATGCAGACTAGGAAGTGCATCGCAGGCAAATTACTGTACATAGAGTTACAGAAGGAGGGTTAAAGCTCACATTCTGAGGCTGTAAGCAGGAGGCTATATCTAGTGTTACTGTTCTTTTAGAAAAAGAACATAAGTGGAACAGAGGCTAGAAAGATCGCCATGTTAACTTCTAGGCCATTTTTCTATTTCATGAACTATATCTGTAATCAACATCAGTTTATACTCAGCAAGTACAAACTGATACTCAGGGTACTCAGCAACTCAGCAAGTTGGAAAAGACTCATGAGAGTCCCTTGGACTGTGAGGAGATCAAACCAGTCAATCCTAAAGGAAATCAGTCCCGAATATTCATTGGAAGGACTGATGCTGAAGCTAAAGCTCCCTCCAATACTCTGGCCATCAGATGCGAAAAACTGACTGATTGAAAAAGACCCTTATGCTGGGCAAGGTTGAAGGCAGGAGAAGGGGACAACAGAGGATGAGATGGTTGGATGGCATCACCTACTCAATGGACATGAGCTTGAGCAAGCTCCGGGAGGTGGTGATGGACAGGGAAGCCAGGTGTGCTGCAGTCCATGGGGTTGCAAAGAGCTGGACACGACTGAGCAAGTAAGCTGACTGATACTCAGCAAGTTTTGGTATTTGGAATAATATAATTTTTGCAAATAGCAAAAATATTATTATTACAAATAGTGATAGGTTGTTATGTCCTTACTCAAAATGAAGATTTCATACCACTTTTGAATTCTGCCGTGAATTTTAAATTATTTCTTTTGTTACTTCATTGGGGATTTGAAATTTGAGTTATTAGAGCTTTAAAATCTATTTAAATGTAAATGTATCTGACTTTTTCCTCTATTTACCATGTCCATTTATACTTCAGTGGTTTTCTATAATCAGGAAAAAAAATCATTGGTGTCTTAGTTAAATTGGTAATTTTATTTTGCATTTCCTAATAAATAAAAATTAATACATAGCATTTAATAAACGTTTAGCCAAGAGGGTCTGTAATTCTCTACCCCCAGTATAACAGGATGGACTGAAGGAGGCCTTTCTTTTCTTCACTCTGAGACAAAATGTCTTCCCTCATCATTAATAGAAAGATTTATACAACAAATCTAAAAGTTAACTCTTGATCAAATTGACATGTGAGGAGAATTCACCCTTGAAATGACTGGTGACATGGTGACGAGTCACTTAGCAATCTTCAGCTCAATGGGCAGTTTTTGTTCATAATTTAGAGCAGAAGTTCCATTCTTCTTAGGGGACATTCATTTCTGGAAGAAGAGTGTCTTCTCAACGCAGGTCCTGAGGAGGAGTCATTACAGACTTTTTGTGAAATGTTGTTCTTGTATAACGAAAGGGATCATCCTATGGATAGAGAACATTATTCTGAATGGGTGTATCTCCTGGACATTTGAAAGATGGCAACTTTTCTACTCTATGCACTTTTCATAAGCTCCTTGACATAGAGATGTTGGCCGAACTGTTGGCTTTTTCCTGGTTACATTATTTCTTGTGGGGCTCAACTTGTTGACTTGAGGAGAGCAACCTGATCTCGTAATTGCAATCAGAGCAAATACTTCTGTGACCCCCTAGGCTGCCAGGAGTTTACAGCATCCAGTTTTCACTACCTCTAGGAGGACCACCTTACTTCAAAGGGAAATGGAGAATGTTTTACTTTAGATACAGTCTCAAAGCAAGACTTGGTGTACCAACCGAAAGGAGAGATAGTGAGGGAATATGAAAAAGTTTCCATTGCCAGTTCCCTTTTGTTCTCAACTTTCAGTTCCTTTTTCCACTACAGACTTAAGCAACAGAGTGCAAAATGGTGCTGCTCTTCCATGAAACTATAAGAATAGTTTTAGGTTAAGGAATTGATTTTGCCATGGCAGAGAAACAAAGAAAAGTTTTATGTTCAGGAAACTTCTGTTCTTGCCCATAATGCTGTCAGTGGTCCTTCATGCTGTTTCTAATGTCCCAGGGAACAATCATGGGGTGGCAGTGAGCATCATTAACCTAACGACTTGGAGTGCTTTGCCCTGGGCCACAATTTCCATTCTTACTTTCTCAGGACATAATTTGGTTTAGCCAGGACTTAATTTCTTTAGAGGCTTGAGCCCAGGGGCCTCCACTATAATTTCCATGTCCACAGCACCATGTTTTTGGTAGAAAAACATCCAGAAATAACCAATAGATGTGCTATACTTGATTAATAAAATTTTAGACTGAGTGCCACTGACAATTTTATTCCACAACTGCTCCTTCCAACAGGTATTTCTACACTTAATAATTAGAGTTGTCATTGAAATGTAAAATAAATAAATAGCTGATAAGTAGATCCCTGGTAACTCAGCGGTAAAGAATCTGCCTGCAATGAAGGAGACACAGGAGACTCAGGTTCGATCCTTGAGTCAAGAAGATCCCCTGGAGAAGGAAATGGCAACCCACTCCAGGATTCTTGTTGGGAAAGTCCCATACAGAGGAGTCCCGCAGGCTACAGTCTGTGGGGTCACAAAGAGTTGAACACAACTGAGCACACGCATGCACAAGCAATAACAATTTTACCATCTCACTTTTGTGTTGGAGATGCTGTATAAGAAAAAAATCTTCACAGTTGTAAACATCTATGTTTTGAAGTAACTCATAGAAGAGTGTCTTATGTGCCACTTAAGCACTGGCAGTAACACTACCTGTGCTTTTATTTTATATTATACAGTTCAAGTTCAGCTTGTCTTTTTATCAGGGCTTTGACCTGAGAGTAAAGGATTCCGGATCTGCATTTCCTTAGCCTGCGCACAGAACGTCTGAGAATGGCTTTCACATTCTGTCAACCTCAGAATTTTATTTAAACAAATTCTTCTCCTCCAATTCCCTACAGAGCAGCCATTGTGCCCTTTTGTTGATTGTAGTGGACACACTGCAGATCTCCGGTTATGTCCCCGTGGACCACCCACCACAAGGCGGTTTTGTGCCCCCCAGCACAGCAGCAGTGGCAGGCTCACGCCTCCTGGAGACTGGAGAGAGGCTTCTGTCCGGCCCATCTCCACTGGCCCCGCATCTCTGCTTTTCCTGATGAATAACCTAATCAATTACCCCAAACCGCTTGGGAGTACGTACATCGTCTAACATAATAATCATTAGGTGGTGAAAAGAAAACATCATAATGTTCTTTTGGATAGGGAAATTGACAGCTTCCAGACAACATAGAACTTTGTCAGGATATGGCACTGTAGTACTGGAACAATCAAGTTGCCTTTGAAAGCGTGTTTGTTCAGTCTCTCAGTCGTGGCTGACTCTTCTGCGACCCCACGGACTGTAGCAAACCAGGCTTCTCTGTCCATAGATTCTCCAGGCAAGAATACTGGAGTGGGTTGCCGTTTGCTCACCCAGGAGATCTTCCTGACCCAGGAATCGAACCTGCGTCTCCTGCATCTCCTGCATTGCAGGCGGATTCTTTACCCACTTAGCCACCTGAGAAGCCCTGCCTTTGAAAAGACACAGCTACATACAATATGACAGATGATTCCAAGTATTGTCATGAATCTCTGAGCATTTACAGCCAGTACCTTAAACCTAGCACTTCTTTTATAATCTTCTGAAGGAGGTGATTTGATTATTAAAATCTCTTGTTAATGAAGTAGCATCTGAAAATGTTCTTTGTATACCACTTGAGGCAACATTTATCAAGGTAAATTGTGGGTTGAAAATGATGATGTGGTTTTGGGTAAATAATGTAGATTCTGATTCTTTGCATTAAATCTTTTCCCAGGTAAGTCTGATTTACATGAATATGATTTCTGGAATGATGTCTTACTCTATTCCAGTTTCTTCTTGGTATTTTTCCTGCAAAAATAAGAATAATTCCTTAAATTTGAATAAATCAGCTGCTATTTCAATTGATATGCAAAACTGCTCTGAAAGTATATTCCTATTGTTATAGTTACCATTTACCATACATTTGTAGCTCAAATTTTTTAAAAAGGAACAGCCCTTAAAATTTTATGAGTTAATAGAGTAGCAGAATAAAAAATAAAAGCATCAGATTTAGTTTCAATTTATTAGTTTGTCTTCACTAACATTAGACAAAATTGTTCTATTATTCAATTGTTTCATTAATAGAAATATGCATAACCCTGGATTTATGCTTCAACACAGAAATGTGGAAAGAATTTTGGGTTTATATGTGAAAAAATATTTTAGCTCTTTCAAATATATATTATTTAGTTTCTTCTAAAAATGAGTAGCAAAGAGCCACAGTTAAAGATAAATATAAAATGTGTTAGCTGACTTCAACCATTCCTGCTTTTCATTATCACTCAAGAAACTTATTCCTTAATAATTGCATCATTAGGAATCATATATCGGCAATTAGGATGGAAAATATGAGGTTATCAAACTCATGCTCTTTTTAATTTGGATCAGAATTAAGTATCACTATTATGCATAATAGAGACAAACTGATACCCTAATAGCTTTCCTTTTACTTTTTTGATTCTACAGTCTTGCTCACCTCCAACACTGTGCATGAATGCGCACACACACACACACACACACACACACACTCCAGGATGAGTTTTTGATCAAGACCGATCAGTTTTTGATCAAGATTGTGATTTTTTTTTTTACCGTGTAGTGTTTGAAGGCATTTATTTTGGAACAATAAAAAATTGCTGGTGTTTTGTAGATTGGAAAAAACTGATGGTAGTAATAGACCTACACACATACCTGCAGGTATATATAGAAAGAGTTAGTCACTCAGTCGTGTCTGACTGTTTGGGACTCCGTGGACTGTAGCCCACTAGGCTCCTCCAATCATGGGATTTTTCCAGGCACACGCAGGTAAATCCCTGATGGCTCAGTGGTAAAAGAATCTGCCTGCATTGCAGGAGACACTGGAGACGTGGGTTCGATCCCAGAGTTGGGAAGATCCCCTGGAGGAGGAAATAGCAACCCTCTCCAGTATCCTTGTCAGGAAAATCCCATGGAGAGAGGAACCTGGAGGGTTACAGTCCATGGGGTCTCAAAGAGTTGAACACGACTGAGCAACTAACACACAAAGTGTTTATAATCACTTTTAGTAGATACTGCCAAGTTGTTTCCAGACTGGTTGTGCCAATGTGTACTCCTGTCTTCAGTTCCTGAGAGTTCTAGTTGCTGCTAATCCTCACCAGCACCAACAATCTAATTTCACATTTTAGTCATTGTGATGTATGTGTGGTAGTATTATATTGTGTTTTGAAGTATTTCCTTCAAAACTAACATACTGATGATTTTACAAATATTTTTTGGTAGTTTTTGAAATCATTTTTATGGTAAAGTGCCTTTCAAGTAGCTTTCTATTGTCCTGTCGGGCTGAAGAGTCTCTTTCTTCTTGTCATGTAGGAGTTTGTTGTAGATTCAGAAGATGAGTCCTTTATTGGTGACAAACACTTCAAGTACATCCTCTCTGACTAGAGTTTGCATTTTCCATCTCTAGTGGTTTATGAGAAAAAGTAATTCTTAGCGTTAAAGTGTTTCAATGTCTCATATTTTCCCTTCAGAATTAGAAGTTTCCATGTCTTATTTGAGACATCTTTGCTAAATCAAATAACATGAAGACAGTCTTTTTATTTTTTCTTCTAAATTTTGTATTGTTTTACCTATCACATTAAGATCTAGAGTCCATTTGAAAATTGTATTTGTGCTACAGTGTGTATTTGTGTGGATGAGGATTAAGAGGCATCATTTTTCCGTGTGATTTCTAATGACTTAGTGAATTTTGCTGCTTTTATTGTAAATCACATGCCTGGATACCCGTGATAGACGAGTAACCAGTTGTCTATCCTTCCACCAACACACTATCTTTTTATGACTCAAACATTTTAACATGGATTCCTGTTATGTCCTGACTATCCTCTGGCTTTGTCCTTCTTATTTAAGACTGTCTTAATTATTTTTGTTCTTTTTCACTCCTCATAAATTTTAGTATAAAAATTTGAACTTGTACTCACACATACAAGCACCTGAAGTTCTGGGGTGGTATAGTCCTCCACCATATAGGTCTTCCTTAATTTTCTCAATAATGTTTTGAAATTCTCTGTGTAAAAGTTCATCATTTATTTATTATTTTAGCTTAACTATTTGATGATATTTCATGTTCGTGTAAGTGACATTTTAAAATTTTCACTTTCTATTGATTTATGCCAGTATATAGAAACATTATTGGTTTCTCTAAATTGACCTTTTGTCATCTGATCTTTTGCTTAATCCACTTATTAGTTTTACTAGTTCATCTCTAGATGATATGTGTACATCATGTCATCTTTATTTCTTCCTTTGTGACTGCTTTCTTTCCAGTTTCCTTTGTTTCTCACGTTAGGTAGCATCTCCATTAAAATGTGAATGGAAGTAATAATAGTAGCAATCTTTGTTATGTTTCGAGCTTATGGGAAATATTTCAGTGTTGCATTATTAAACATTATTTTTCATACAATTTTGTTATAAATACATTTATTAGGTTAGAGAATTTTTTCTCTCCCTACTTTTCAAGATTGCTGTTATTATGAATAAGTCTTGAATTTAATCAATTTTTGGCATCTATTGTAATGGTATTTTCTTCTTTTCCTATTAATGTGATAAATTACTATGATTTTTTAAATGTTACAATAAACTTGTCTTCCTAAAAAGAAGAAAAAGGCCTACATTGGTCATGATGTATTGTCATTTTTGTGTATCTTTGCATTTGACTTTCTAACATTTTAAGATTTTTGTATCTATAATAATGAGAGAGATTTTTTTTCCCTCATTATAATCTGTTTGGCTCTCATAGTCAAGTTATGCTGACCCCAGAAATACTTTGAGAAGTTTCACTTTTGAGTATTTTGAGAATTAACTGTAGAAGTGATCTGGGCTCAGCTTCTGCTTTACGAGAAAGTCTTTAACTACAGATTCAACCACTTTAATTCATGTAGAATAATTCAGATTCTCCACTTTTTCTTATTATGTTACTTTTGAAACCTTGCTTCTTATCGAGGAATCTTTCAGTGTGTTCTAAATTTTTAGACGTACTGATCCTAAAATTCTCATGAGGTTGCTTGTAACTTGATACATAGGTTACTTAGAAATATTTTGGCTCATTTTCAAGCTGCTGGGAATTTCCTAGAAGTTGTTTTGTTATTAATTTCTAGCATCCTTTCACTGTGGTCAAAAAAAAAATATGTGAATGGTTTTTGTCATTAGAAAAGCAATGAAGCTTACATTATTTAGTTGCGAAGTTGTGTCTGACTCTTTGCGGCCCCATGGACTGCAGCATGCCAGGCTTCCCTGCCCTACATGATCTCCTGGAGTTTGCTCAGACTCATGTCCATTGAGTCCGTGATGCCATCCAACTATCTCATCCTCTGTTGCCCCCTTCTCCTTTTTCCCTCCATCTTTCCCAACATCAAGGTCTCTTCCAATGAGTCAGCTCTTGGCATCAGGTAGCCAAAGTACTGGACCTTCAGTTTCAGCATCAGTCCTTCCAATGAATATTCAGGGTTTAAGGTGATGGCACCCCACTCCAGTACTCTTGCCTGGAAAATCCCATGGATGGAGGAGCCTGGTGGGCTGCAGTCCATGGGGTCACTAAGAGTCAGACACGACTGGGCGACTTCGCTTTCCCTTTTCACTTTCACGCATTGGAGAGGGAAATGGCAACCCACTCCAGTGTTCTTGCCTGGAGAATCCCAGGGACCAGGGAGCTTGGTGGGCTGCCGTCTATGAGGTCACACAGAGTCAGACACAACTGAAGCCACTTAGCAGCAGCAGATTTCATTTAGGATGGACTGGTTTGATCTCTTTGCTGTCCAAGGAACTTGCAAAAGTCTTCTCCAGCACCACAATTTGAAAGCATCAATTTTTCAGCACTCAGCCTTCTTTATGGTCCAACTTTCACATCCGTACATGACTACAGGAAAAACCATAGCTTTGACTATATGTTAGTGTACATTGCCACACTGCATGTGATCGGTCTGGATGAGATTCATGTGATCTTGAGATGTAAATTTTGTTTTCTGTTGTGTTCAGTTTTCTAGATATGTTATTTAGATCACATTTGTTGATCATGATCAACTATATTCCTAATAGTATGTGTCTGCCTCTACAATCAGCCTTTGGCAGGAATTATCGCAATTAATTCACAAATAATCCTGTAAGATCAGTATTTAAAGATGAAATGTCTTATGTATGGAGTTTCATTAAATTGAGCAAAAATACTAAAGCCAATGAATGGCAAAGCTGAGACCCAGACATAAGTTTTTTTGTCTGCAAAGTTTCACTTCTCTTTCCTTCACACAACACTGCCTCCTTGCATCACTAAGTAGATATATTTTAGGATATCTGTCTAGGCCATCATACACTCTATTTTCCTGAAAAATGCCTCGTGTCTATAAGGAATAACTGCGTTCTTAACATACTGCTGGCTTGTGAGTGGTTGGGAAAGAGATGAACAACACTTGACCAATGATGGGCTGCCAGAATCAAGCTCTTGGAATGTTTTGAGATAAATTGAGACTAATAGTTGGAAGTTATGTCAAATGATAGCATAAAGGTCAATCCATTTTTGCTACCTTGGTTTCCATACTTCTTAATGTCTGTTTGCCTTTTCATTAGCTAATTTATAATGATTTGTTTTACTCAGAGCTGGATATTCTAATCTTTGCTACAATCCTGCCCTCCAGGCATTCACCAGTTTTTACCTGTGAACTCTGCTCATATACAAAATATATAAATAATTTCCATAAGTCAGTAACAACAACAACAAAACACATTAATGGAAATACAGGCAAAAGATGATCAGCTGATGATATGATGGTTGTATTCAGTTTCCAGAAATCTATCAAGCTATACGGAACAGCTAAGCCCACTTGCCACAGGCACTGAGCCTGTGCTCTAGAGTCCACAAGTCACAACTTCTGAGCCAGCAACTACTGAAGCCCGTGTACTCTAAGAGCCTGTTCTCCACAAGAGCCACCACCACAACAAGAAGCCCACGCACCAGAACTGGGGTTCCAGCTCCAATTCTCACTCGCCGCAGCTAGAGAAAAGCCCACGCAGCAACGAAGACCCAGGACAGTCAAAAACTGCTTAATAGTCTAATTGGAAGCTCAATGGATAGCTTGCTCCATCGCACCATCAAAATCTGATTAAAGGAAAAAAAAGTCATTTTCATCACAGAAAATGAAAACATATATACATTAACATTCACAGCTAAACATAAAGCATATAAATACACATTTTATTTTTGCTCATCTTTTGATATCTTTATTGGTCAGTTGATTAAATGTTCTCATATTTTCCTGTGACCTTTTGACCAAAACCGCACTCATGTTGTGTCCTTCCTAGTGCCCAGCTTTTGTCTTAATTGGCGCAATGGAGAGTGTGAAGACATGCTGGAGAAAAGCATGCGGAGCAATAAAGACCCAGCACAGCCAATAAAGAAATAAAGTCATTTTTAAAAGATCTATCAAGCTGAATCCTGTGATTTGTGTACTTTTTCCTGTGTATTATATTTAAATATGAAACTATTCTTTAAAACTTTATAGGTACTTTCTAACACATTTAAAATTACAGAACCATCTAACTTTCTCTCGAGTCTTTTTCCATATCAAGCTCCATATGAGATGGTTTCCTTTTTCTCAGATACAACAGGTCTTTATTTTTTCTTCTTCAACAGTTCTGCCCATCTTGAGACAGTATTTGGTGCTGATACTGAAAAATAGGACATGGGTCCCTCCCAGGCATTTTAAAATGGAGGTCCCTCCCATATGCCTGTGACGTTGATGAACTGCTCTATGAAGGAACGAGTATAAAGTTTAGAATCCATTCCTTCACAGGCACTACTAGTCATCTCCTGCCACAAAGAAAGTATTGAAAGATCAAAAGAAACATACTTTTGCCACTCAAATGCCCCTGAGATCTTTCCCCATTGCTATTACATATTATGTATCAATGGTAACTTTTAAACAGAAATGGACTCTTAAATAGAAATTTAAATAGTGAAGTTTTCACAAAGTGGAACAAAAAAACTTTGAAGCATTAATCACTTAGAAGAATAATTATGAGACACACAAAGAAAAATGCATAGTTCTCCCGAACATTGACCACTAGTTAGAATTGAATTTCCAAGAGCCCTGTTTTAAATCAAGTGAACCTGAATGATTCTTCTTTAAAAGCAAAATGAGAAAAAAGAAAAAAGGACAGAAGGAAGGAAAGGAGAAAGGAAGAGAGAAGGAACGAGGCCTCTGTATGGAAATGCATGTTACTACAATCCCAGCAGAATCTTAATAGTTTTACAATTACAGTAATAGCTGCTGATTAAATATTTTATTAATAATAGCTGGCTCTGAACATTTCTTCTTTTTAAATTTGAAGTATAGTTGATTTACAATGTTGTATTAGTTTCTGGTGTACAGCAAAGTGATATTTATATACATATATATAAGAATCACTTCAACATAAAAAAAGAAATATATATATATATATATACCACACACACATACAAAATGTGTGAACTTATGTATGTGAATCACTTACATATATGTGAATCACTTTTATCACACCACATTTTTTTTATCCATTCATCTGTCAGCAGACACTGAATTACTTCCATGTCTTGGCTATTGTAAATAGTACTGCAATGAACAGTGGGGGTGCATGAATCTTTGCCAAATAAAGTTTTCTCCAGATGCATGTCCAGGAGTGGGATTGCAGGATCATATAGATAGCTCTATTTTTTAGTTTTTTAAGGCCTCCATACTATTCTCTATAGTGGTTGTACCAATTTACATCCCCACCAACAGTGCAGGAGGGTTCCTTTTTCTCCACACCCTTTCCAGCATTTATTGTTTGTAGACTTTCTGATGTCAACCATTTTGACTTGCGTGAAATGATACCTCATTGTAGTTTTGATTTGCATTTATCTAATAATTGGGCTTTCCTTGTGGTTCAGCTGGTAAAGAATCTGCCTGTGATGCAGGAGACCTGGGTTCGATCCCTGGTTTGGGAAGATCTCCTGGAGAAGGAAAAAGCTACCAACTCCAGTATTCTGGCCTGGAGAATTCCATGAACTGTATATTCCATGGGGTCACAAAGAGTCGGACACGACTGAGCAACTTTCCCTTTTCGATAATTAGTGATATTGAGCATTTTTTGTTTTGTTTTTTGTTTGTTTTTTGGCCCATCTGTGTGTTTTCTTTGGAGAAAGGTCTTTTCAGATCTTCTACCTATTTTTTTGATTGAGTTATTTGTGGGTTTTTTTGATGTTTTATGGGGATAAAAAATGTTGGTATGGGGGATGAATTAATCTTTCATTTCATTCAGTGCCAGTATTCTCTCTCAAAGAATCAAGAAGAAAAGAACCCCCTTGCCCTGCAAAAATACAAAGCACAGCCATGCAGTGCATTAAGCTATAATTTAGAAAGCTCCAAGTGGTTACTGAAAGCTGAGTTACCTGGGATGGTCCATAAAAACCAGATCGGATGCTGAAACAAACAAAAGAATGCGCAAATAGACAAAATAGAAAGGTGAGACAAATAATTGTGTAAAAATGCTTTTAGAAAGGATAAAGCAATTATGCATAAAGCAAGACATTTTTTGAATCACTCTATGTCAGCTTAAATTGAAAAAGGAGGAAACAACTTTGCTTCTTGGTAGGAAAGAAAACCATTTCACCGTTCTTGGAATGATCAGACTCTACAATTGTCTGGGGTCACCCTGGGGACCAGAAAGATTGGAAGAGATACGTGAACAGATAGAGCCATGCTGCAAGAGTTCACAGATAAAATATAAACATGTATAGCAGTTTGCCACCAAGGGCATCTTGATAGCAAGTAGACCTTACTGAAAAGCCCCTAGCCATTTTTTTTTTTTTTGGTTTAAAAAAGCAAAAAAGCAAAAAAAAAAAAAAATAACCAAAAAATGCACACACACACAAACAAAACAAAACATGAAATTACAAAGCAAAATATGACTGGGGTTGAAATAATCTAGCTTTCAGAGGGATGAAAAAGAAATACAAAGCATGACCTCTAACTACAGACTTTTCAGTTTACTAAGGAGTTTTGTGGAAGCATGTGTGAGAAACTCAGTAATAAATTAATAAGTACTTAGAATAATAGATATGCTTAGAATACTTGAGTGCCCCTGATGGAGCTTTGCTGGTGAAGTGGAAGAAAGCCAGTAAGTTTTTTTTTATGACAAAGTCTCTCTTGTGTCATCCTGGTTTCTGTAGTGTCTATAACTATGAATCAAGAAAAAATATAATAATTTTTAATTTTGGATATACATTTATTTTGTATATTTGTAACAAATTGATATTAAATTTTGTAAGGACAGGTACAGCAGACAATGGGGACTTCCCAGGTGTTGCTAGTGGTAAAGAATCCATCTGCTAATGCAGGAGACACAGCAGACCCGGGTTAGACCCCTGGGTGTGGAAGATCCTTGGAGAAGGAAATGGCAACCCACCCCAGTATTCTCGCATGGGAAGTCTCACGGACAGAGGAGCTTGGCGGGCTATAGCCCATGGGGTCTCAAAAAAGTTGGACGCAACTGAACACACACGAGCAGGATAGCAGAGGGTAGAAAATATATGTGCCTTTGAGTCAGGTTAACCTAGATTCAAATTCTAATCCAGCTGTTGACCAGCTACATGGCCGTGTACAGGAACAAACTCTCTGAGCCTCAGTTTCTTCTTCTTTAAAATGATGGCATGCGTGCATGCTAAGTCGTTTCAGTCGTGTCCGACTCTGCGACCCTATGGTCAGCAGCCCACCAGGCTTCTCTGTCCACGGGATTCTCTAGGCAAGAATAGTGGAGTGGGTTGCCATTTCCTTCTCCATAAAAATGATGGAGATCACTGTTATTTGTACTTAAGGAAGCTTTGATGAAAATAGTGATCATCTTTACCAATAAGATAAGAAGAAAAATATTAATTTCCTACCTGGGGGACTACAAAGTTTCAGATTGTTTTCTAAGTCAATAGTTTCTTTGTCAGTAATTTGTTGGGATTTTTTTTTTTTTAATTTTTACTAACCCTATACTTTTTCAGCCAAAGCACAACAAAGCCTAAGAAACAGTTTACTTTTTTGGAAAGAAAGAAAAAGTTGTACAAAATGTATGTACTGTTATATGTGGCGTACTTTATAGTTCTCATAACTTCTTAATTACCTTTTAGCTAGAGAATCACAGTGGAAAAAAGCTGAATTGAAATTAGACATTCATGACCCGTTTTATAATTTGAATAATAATGGCCTGTAGCTCAAGCAACACAGCACTGTTCATTGGCAATTGGTAATAGCGAAACTTCTTGAGTATGTCTCTGGCTTCAGTACTTGGAATTGTTAGACCGTTTTATGCATGACCATTTTATAAACAAAACAAATATTTTTCCTCTGTATTGAAAGTAATTTTTTTTCCCAGACTGTGTGATTCCACTGGCAGTATGAGCTCAGTGGTAAGACTGAATGAGCTGATTTTCCTTCAGTATGTGATGGCAACACTTAAGCACAGAGACTTATTTGTAAGTACGCAAACAAGGATTTTGTGTTACAGAAACATTTTGTAGATTCCTGCACCAGAGGCCCTTGATGAGATGGAATAAACAACGGAAAAGTAGTTGAGCAGCTGGAGAAATAACCTTGATTCAGCCCCCACTGGCCACAGCACCCTACATTAGTCCTGTAACCACTTCTGGCCTTAGACTTCCTTCCTGACAAGGTCATGTGGACTCTAAGTGTTTCATCAGGCCTCACGTAATCTATGAGTCATGATAGACAACCCCCAATGACCAGAAAGAGTTAATTTTTCTTTTAAAATCCTGTCTCTATTATTTCAATCACAAATAGCAATACCTTAACCAGTGTGGTGGTTACATAATTGTTTGTTTCATAATTATTCACTACGACCGACATTTTTGTTTAATGTACTTTCTGTGGATATATGTTATAAATCAACCTTTTTACATGTTTATAAAGGCTAAATAAGTACAGGAATGTGACAGTTAAAATACATTTTTTTCTTATTGGGCAGTGCAAAATACAAACATTTCTAGAATTATTTACTTTTGAATCTGGTGTCCCCTTGACAGTCTTGTGATGGTCTTTATTGTTTTCCTGAACTATCTTCCCCAAACTTAATAGCATATGTACCATTGGTGTACTATAAACTAATCAGACACAGAGATTTGGGAAAAAGTTCCATCTTCTTGAAAAGCATTGTTATCATCTATGTATGTTGTCCAAGAGTGCTTCCTAGGTGGCTCAGTGGTAAAGAATCTGTCTGCAATGCAGGCAACACAGGTTCAATCCATGGGTCAGGAAGAGAAGGAAATGGCAATCCATTTCAATATTCTTGCCTGGAGAATTCCATGGACAGAGGAGCAGCCCATGGGGTCCCAAAGAGTCTTACACAGCTGAGCAACTGAACACACACACACACATATTGTGTAAGAGGCAGGCTCTTACAGCTTAACAAGCTCTTCTGCTCATTCACACTTGTGATTGAAATGTGTTTATTCTTATGCCTCTCCCTGTGCATAGCAACACTCTTTCTCTTTGTGTTGGAGTCAGATGACCAAAGGCTTTTGTTACCACCCCCTCCCCACCGCGTAGGAGCAGTTTAGATCATGTTCTTCCAGGTGACTTCTTTTTGGTTGTTCCTTTGTTCTGTTTGGCTGTGGTCGCAAATCTATTTGAGTGTATATAATATTGAACCAAATCCTCCAAACACTCTAAAATCCCCCCAGTGCTCATGAACTTTAACCACTTTGTCTTCACCACACGCTTTCCCAGCAACTGTAGATGTATATATAAGTTGCAAATCCTTTTATCCTTAATGCGAATACTGGAGGCCACTGGGGAAATCCTGAAGTTTCATGATTTGTGGAGAACAGGCAGAACCAGAAGGGGTTACTCGAGACATCAAATAATGATATTTGTCTTCTTTTTTACATTTTGTTAGCAAATTATATGCCTACGACTTAGAAGTGGGGGATTTCTCTGTTCTTTCTACCATTTCCCTTTCCCCGTCCCATCTCCAAGCTTCTTTCCTTATGACTCTTTTTTTTGCACTAAACATTAAGCTCATTGATTACCCGGATGGCACCAAGTGACCTAATGACGTGTCAGTCTTAATGAGAAAAGCAAGCGGCTGCCTGTGATGTGGCCAGGCTTGGCCACCCCCCGCCGCGTCCCGGCATGTCAGACCTAGTCCCCTTTAGGAGAGGAGAGCATGGAAAATCAACAGAGACCCACCGGTGCCTCTTCACAGAATGGACACGGGCATGGCTATTTAGCCGGTAAAAGGGGGCACATTTGCACAAATGGGAGTGAACATAAGGAGTCCTTCAGAAAAGAATGGGACCTTGGCAAATTTATAGACTCCCCTGAAAGAAAGTGATTACAGATCATTATCCAATTGAGGCAGATTGATGGGCTGGGGTCAAAGTAATATTGCAGATCTCACAGAGGGTACAATGGCTGCTTGTCACAGTGAAAGAAAAGAAAGGGGGGTGGGGACAGCCACACAGAGAGGCGAGGCTTAAGCTTTACCAACCGCGCTGAAAGGGCCTAGATGTGCATGTCGTTACTTTTCTTGAGCACCATGTTTTATTTTATGTTGCAAAGGACACGCCGTTGACATCAAATTGGGCATTCAAACGTACCCCGATGAAGAACATACGAAGGCCCTTAAATATAGACAGAGGCGCTCACTTATTTTTTCTTCCAAAAAGCACTAAAGCAACATAAATAGGGAAGAGGATGGACCACATAAAAATGCTTAGTTCCTCCTTTCTCTCCCTCTTTCTCTCTCTCTCTCAAGTGGAACTATCTCATAAAATATGAATATGCAAAAAGAAATAATAATAGGCAGAAGGTCTTAATGTCTGTAAGTGAAACACCCTTTAGCTGACACCTAGGGAATGAGCACATCTGACTTTGAAACTTTGCAATATCTGTTCAGGCCCAACTTGGCCGTCTTGAAATGGAATAAAACAGGGCGACATGTGTTCCTACTGCTTTCTTTGTATTGATTCCTGAGTGTTTAAAAGTGCTTTGCCTTCATGCATTTTACAAAATGCGATACAAACGACAGAAGAATAGCCGGCAGGCCCAAGTGCATTCGCCTTTCATTTTGCAATAAGTTTTTGGGATCTAGAGATTTAGAAGTATCAGGCAAACATGTATTCAGAGGAGATCTGCTTTTTGTCTACTTTGTTGGGGTCCAGAGAGCATTAACAAGTAAAAAAAAAAAACAGCTTTATATTCTGAACGTATTTTACCAGGAAGAAGCATAGTCGGTTTTTTTTTCCCCCACATATAGACTGTTCTTAAACAATAAAATTATTTGATTTCTCTAGGATATATCCAGCTAGAATTTAAGGATAGATAGATGATAGATAGAGACATAGATAAAACTGGAGGAAAAGAAGGAAAGGAAAACCTCAGTTGGGGAATAGGGAACTTTTTAGCTTTCTCCTTCATGATAAAATTAAAGTTATGAATTCGATCACTTGTGTCATCTTTTCTCATTAAGGCAAATAGGCTAAGATACAACAAATGGTAATATTATTATTTTTTGTTTGTTTTTGTAAGTATGTAAGTAGCTTACTTGCCGTTATCATTAGACTTCACAGATGTGTTTCAAAATCTTGGGTTCAGAAATAATGGCGAACACTCACAAGTGAAGATTTCCTCCTCAGCACTGCTGTCTTTTGCTTTGTTTTGTTTTTTGTTTCCCTTGATCACAGGTCTTCACTGTTTCCTAATGAGCTCTTAATGAGCTGTCAATTGCTTATGTAAATAGAGAAGGAACCGGACACTGAGGGGTTGCTGGATATTCAGTTAAAATCTGACACTGCCTAACCTCTCAGGGTTATTAAAAATGTAAATTGCTCCAACTTAATAACTAGCCTCAACCCTCCCTTTCTTTTACTCCTCTACTTTCTGTGAGTATGAAAAGACTCAGAGATATCATCACTTTACTTCTAGATTACTAGCTTTATACTTAAAAATACTGAGTACCTAGTTAAAGTTTCATGTTGAATGCACTGTAGAGATGTAGGTTAACAGGAAAAAAAGTGAAAATTGTTCCATCTTATTTGTGATAATTATGCTAAAAGACTGGAAATATGTTTGCTGAATTGATAACAGCAGTTGTCTTTGGTGGTGAGAGAAATAGAAGCTGTAGCAGGACTACTTTTTTTTTCAAATGTGTGCATATTGCTTGGATAAATTTAACAGAAATTAAAGATTTAATTAAAAACATTTCCCCGTCCCTGAAAATGATTTTCTGAACATATCTAGGATTCATGAACATTTACAAGAAATTGAATTTTTAAGTCTATTTTCATTGTGTATTTTACTCCAGTTTTATTTCAAAGTCACTGATGTGTAAATCTGTGTTCTTTTTTTCCTAAATGTGCTGCATTCATGCACATACTGAGACTCTGAAGGGTTTCTAAGTAACTCTTTAGGAACTAGAGTTCTTCAACAGAGATGGGAAGGGTAACTTGCAATGTTGATTATCATACTGCAGATACGACACTTCAGAACTGATGTTCGAGGCCTTCACGTATGCTGCAGGACAAGCTAACTGAGACCAGTGACTGAACTGAGCCTCCCAAGTTAAGAGGGGATTTGGGGAAGTGTTGGGCAGTCATGGTGCTAATTAATTTGCTGCTGCTTCACACCAAGATAAGGATTGGGCTGGTTTCAGAGATGTCCCAAATTCCTTCCTGCAATACCAGCCCTGGGGTCTCAAATTTATTGGCAGTTGGGAATTATAGACCCAGAATGTGACATCTTTTCCAGAATGTCCAGACACCTGGAGTTCTCAAGGGGGCCCTGATTTCATTAAGTATCTAAGGGGAGAAAAGTTCTGAGGAAATACAGGGCAAGGAGAGATGGCGAGTGGGAGTTCCCCAAGGTAAACGGACCCACCTTTCCATTTATCTGGGATGGATCCTGCCTTGAAACCAGGGACCCCTAAGATGCCTGATGCCCCTTCAGCAACAAAGATCTACCTGACAGTACACAGCTGTCGAGCGAGCTCACTGAGATCGTAACTCACATGGACTTGATCGCTCTTTTTCTTGTTTTATGAAATGGTAATGGAGGAAATCTGAGCCACTGTCGATAAGTCTGAAACCTGTCAGGGTTCTGCACTGTATCCAGCAGGAGGTAAGCGCAATCCAGGTTATCTTGGCACAAAAAGATTGGCACGTTTCTTTATAGCCTTGTATCCTCTTGGCAAGATTACCTTCTTCCTATAGGGGGCCTTTTATACACTGTGAGTTTCTGTAGTAAATCCAGAAATTATGAGACTTTCTGTGAAAGGGAGGCTGAGTTCAGACATTAGTAGAAAGAACTAGGAAAAGGGCACTGTGGAAAATTCTTAAAGAGATGGGAATACCGGACCACCTGACCTGCCTCCTGAGAAATCTGTACGCAGGTCAGGAAGCAACAGTTAGAACTAGACATGGAACAATGGACTGGTTCTAGTGGGAAAGGAGTACGTCAAAGCTGTATATTGTCACCCTGCTTATTTAACTTCTATGCAGAGTACATCATGCAAAATGCCAGGCTGGATGAAGCACAAGCTGGAATCAAGATTGCTGGGAGAAATATCAATTACCTCAGATATGCAGATGACACCACACTTATGGCAGAAAGCAAAGAGGAACTGAAGAGCCTCTATGGATGTGAGAGTTGGACAATAAAGAAGGCTGAGTGCTGAAGAATTTATGCTTTTGAATTGTGGTATTGAAGAAGACTCTTGAGAGTCCCTTGGTCTGCAAGGATATCAAACTAGTCAATCCTAAAGGAAATCAATCAATACAATGGAGGGACTGATGCTGAGGCTGAAGATCCAATAGTTTGGCCACCTGATGCAAAGACCCGACTCATTGGAAAAGACCCTGATGCTGGGAAAGATTGAAGGCAGGGGAGAAGGGAAAAATAGAGGATGAGACGGTTGGATGGCATCATTGACTCAATGGACATGAGTTTGAGCAGTCTTCAGGAGATGGTGATGGACAGGGAAGCCTGAGGTGCTGCAGTCCACGGGACTGCAAAGAGTCGAACACAACTGAGCAACTGAACAACAGCAAATCAAAATGTAGATAAAGTTACCAACTTGAATATAATTTTACTTTTCTCTTGTAAAAGATCCCTATTTAAAATAGATTGCTGTATTCAAGTGTATACTATGAGAGAATACTTATGGCTTACACAGTGTTCTCTAGAAATAGGCTGATTTTCAGTAACAAAATGCTTTGGGAGGATTGTAGCTAAATTCTTAGACGTAGGTTTCCATACTATATGTGTGTTCAACTCAGTTAAGGTAACTCAGGTTTTACTCTGTTTTGGCAGAATGGGTAACTGTTTTGATAAAACAAAATGCATATATTTACATAGATATTTCGTAAAAAAATCAGAAAAATCTTTGGGGAGGCTATGAGCACTTGTGACAAAGTAGAGAACAAGATATAATTTTTATCAATTTGATGTATTTGTATAGCTAATCGGGATCATGCCGGTCTGTGAAGGGTATTTGGGGCCTGAGTGATTTACTTCATATTTCTCCAGTTACCCATGATTATCTAAAATACTGTCTAGAGTGCCTTCAAGAACTTTGGAAAAATAAAAGAAAGTGATGAATCCCTATATACTTTGGTTATTAATCTGAATTAAATTGAAATAAATAACATTGTCTTCATGTTATAGTATTTGTTTATATGACATTATTATCAAAATAGACTAAGAATAAAATAGATTGTCTCCCCTACACAAAGTATTTTAGGAATATTTCAGCCAGTTAAAATGAAATACCTCCCTAAACTGACACTTTTCTCAGCTTTAGTTGACTGCTATATATGTAGCAGATAGATTATTGTGGTTAATTCTTATAAGTATCCCAAAATTCTTATCATCATAACAGCTTTATTTTAAAGTGCTATAATTTCAAGTATTATTGATACATTTTATTTAATTCTTATAGAACTTTATAGATGGCTTCAACAGTAATAAAACATAAACAATTTCTCAACAAAATACAGATATTAAAGGAGATATAAACATAATGGGCTTCCTCGGTGGCTCAGTGGTAAAGAAAATCTGCCAGCAATGCAGATGCCGCAAGTTCCATCCCTAGATCAGGAAGATTCGCTGGAGAAAGGAATGGCTACCCGCTCCAGTATTCTTGCCTGGGAAATCCCATGGACAGAGGAGCCTGGTGGGGGACAGTCCACGGGGTCACAAAAGAGTCAGATATAACTTTGCGACTGAACAACCACAACGACTTACCCCCTTACTCAAAGCCTACCTGAGTCTGCTGGGTGACCACAGGCCACACACTCGAGTCAAGCTGGACGCATTCATTCTTGGGATGCCTTCTAGACCTCTAAATGTGAGAGTCTATGTCGTTCCTCATAGCTGCTGCCAATAGTCCTGCCATGTTGCAGCCATTAGGTGTTCCAGGGGTCTCTAAGTTGAAAATGAAGGACCACAGTTCAGCCTCTGGACTCTTGTTTGCATAGAGTTAGGTGAAAACAACGTGGTAAATGTGACGGAGGCCATTCTTTTGGACTCAGAGCTAAGCCCCTCTTAATAAATTCTAAATATCCAGGCCAAATTGAACTTTGCTGAAGCCAATGGAAAGCCATTTAATGCATTTTCATCAGTCTAATAAAGCACTTCTTGAATATTAATTGTGTACATTGCACTGGTAAGACAATTTCATTTTATTTTTTTTAATTTATTTATTTTAGTTGGAGGTTAATTACTTTACAATATTGTAGCGGTTTTTGCCATACATTGATATGAATCAGCCATGGGTTTACATGTGCTCCACATCCTGAACCCCCCTCCCACCTCCCTCCCCATCCCATCCCTCTGGGTCATCCCAGTGCACCAGCCCTGAGCACCTGTGGTAAGACAATTTTAAAGAAACTTAACAGCTTCACACACAGTTTGGCCTAAAAGAATTAATGGAACTTCCCAGACGTGAATCAGTTGTTCCACAGAAGTAGTCTGGCACATTGAAAGATGTGCTTCACTAGTTAGTGATAGAACAAAGCAGAATTTCTCCAGCACATTTTCCACATAACATAGGTAAATCTTACCAGTGTATAATTCTACCACAGTTCTCCTCATCATGAAATTCCAGTATCTATTCACAGCTGTGGCATATTTATTTTTATATTTTTAAAATATGTCTTTCCCAAAATTGGCTGAAACATTTATTTTCCTTCCCCTCCAAAATAAGTCTTCACAGTAGAACATCAATTTTTTCATGCAGAGTGTTTTATTTTTCATCCATGAAAATTGTTTCACTTCTTTCTAAAGTCTTACATTAAACTTCAAAGCCTAACCACGAAATCTTTCCCAATCTTGCAATACTACCAAACTTAGATTTTCCCGCAAGTTTTGCCAGAAAATAAAATTTGTTTTGTGCCATAATTGTTTTCTCTAAGAAAGAAGTCTCCCTAGAGGTTAAGAAAAAAAAAAAAAAAACCTAACCAATTTTACCATGTAAAAGACAGCATAACACAAACAATATGTGTCAAAAACAACAAGTACCAGATAAGGTATCAATTTATTGTGAAAAATTGATTATGCCATGTGCCATCACAAGGTAGCTGATTGTTTACCAAAATGAACAAATTGACTGCACTTGAACCAGAGTAAATACATTAACTATCCTTTCCCAGTGCCAAAAAAAGTCCGTCTAGTCAAGGCTATGGTTTTTCCAATTGTCATGTATGAATGTGAGAGTTGGATGGTGAAGAAAGCTGAGCGCTGCAGAATCGATGCTTTTGAACTGTGGTGTTGGAGAAGACTCTTGAGAGTCCCTTGGACTGCAAGGAGATCCAATCAATCCATCCTAAAGGAGATCAGTCCTGGGTGTTCATTGGAAGGACTGATGTTGAAGCTGAAACTCCAATACTTTGGCCACCTCATGCGAAGAGTTGACTCATTGGAAAAGACCCTAATGCTGGGTAGGATTGGGGGCAGGAAGAGAAGAGGACGACAGAGGATAAGATGGTTGGATGGCATCACTGACTCGATAGACATGGGTTTGGGTAGACTCCGGGAGTTGGTGATGGACAGAGAGGCCTGGTGTGCTGCAATTCATGGGGTCACAAAGAGTCAGACACGACTGAGCAACTGAACTGAACTGACCTGATCCTTTCCCAGAAAAGCTTTGCTATAAACCCACCCTCAGGAGGCAGTTCTCCTTGAGTTTCTTACCCTTACTGATGGTGAGTTTGACCAAATGTAAATAGAATCGTCTGGGTCTGGCACCCATCAGGCTCCACTGTCCATGGAATTTTCCAGGCAAGAATACTGGATTGGATTGCCATTTCCTCCTCCACGAGATCTTCCCGACTCAGGGATTGAACCCACATCTCTTGCGTCTCCTGCATTGGCAGGTGAACTCTTTACCACTGAGCCACCTGGGAAACCCACCCCAAAGTTAGGAATGGTAAGAATTTTCAGATGAGTCAGTGGTTCAGTAGGCCTGGTTGCTTCTTGGCTTGACTAAGGATCAAGTTTAGGTAATCCTAAACCTTCTAGAGAGACAAAGGTCCTCAGACTGGTGCCCTCACTGCTCCACATCTCTCTGGAGTCTTCTGCAGTGCTGAGGTCCTACATTTGGACTCTGACTAACTGAGCTAAATTTTCTGTGATGCTGACCCTCTTTGATGCTGACCCTCTTTGCCCAGTAGCACATCTTTACGTTGTACTAGCTCTGGTTAATAATTGCATCAGGTCACTCAAACACATTTCCTTGAAGCAGGAAAAATGCCTGGTTTTTCACTTGACATTTGGTCACATCATTCACAGGGAGGTGGGCCAGGTCACTCTTAGGACGTCGTGGGTATTGAAGACTACTCTGCTTTCTAAGGGATCTGTGTTATGGATATGATAAAATTTGTCCGAAAATCTGCCTTTAGATTTTGTTTGATTAGCAACTGGAAAACAAGCAAGAAAGCAAGATTTCTCTAGCTTTTTTACATAAAGACAGTTTCTGCACTATGAACAGTTGATGCATTAGGGCCCTCCTGTGGATTCAGGGCAGGTCATTCTCGAAGATCCCAATTAATCTTCCTTGCTGGTGACGTCTGCTTTCTAATGCAAGTTCTTCAAGTGTTTTCAAGTATAGAAATGGCAACTAATAATTGCCATTGGCACCATGAGTTAAAAAAATTTTTTTGTTTATGTATTTCCACACAAGTAAAAGCTTATTTTGTCTCTTAAAATCTTGACATCAAGAATTATATTTTTAAATAAAATAATGCTATGCAGATTTGAGATACTTTCTTTTGCTTGAGTTTTGTGAGAGGAAAAAAGTTGGGAGGGTAAAAATCCATCCTTAATGTCCTAAAGGAAATCTAGGCGAAGTTACTCACTCAAATTATATTGACCATAAAGACTTCATGGGGCCATTTCATTAGTTTATTAGGCAAAATTAAATAAAATGGGACCTTAAATGAATTATGACCAGCTTGTGGAGTAACAAATATATTGTGCATGAGAAAACTAGCTCCATGTGACATACACAGCCGCCATATGTAAAAACGCCTATTATTTGTCCTGTCTCTTTGAAAATCATTTTATTGGAATGTATCAGCTAAAGCAAAACACATGATCATCTACTCGGTACATGAAAGAAACCACTGAAGACAAATTTCTGCCTAGCCTCCACTCCCAGCATGTGAGACTCTGGGAAAACAGCCTGAAGGATTTCTTTCTTTCTTTTTCTTTTTTTTAATCAGCATCTATGTACCAGCAAGTGCATCACATGCACCCTCAGCCACTAGCTGCCTCTGTCTAAAAAAAATTTGGTCAACATTTAAGCATTCTCTTCATGAAAGGCTAGCCTATTGAAAGCTCTGTTGGCCAGAGGAGCGGCTCGTGTTCGTCTCTCTAACTTCCTGGATCCCTGTAAGTGATGCTCGGCGGCTCATTCATGTGATCCCTCCCAGGCCCTGGACAACAAGACAACATTGTGATGTTGGAGCCCACACTGTCTGCTGTGGATCTCAGTCTTGATTTCTAAGACGCCCTTTATTTTGCACACTGCAGCAGATGGCACATTTTATCGAATGCACAGTACCAAGTTTGTGCCTGGAAAGGGCTCTCAGGTGGTCTTCCGTGAAAGGGGTGCAGCTATAGTATCACAAGGTGTCTGGGTTATCTGTAAGAATCTTCATCAGAGACAGTCTACCATGAATTTCTGTTTCAGGCTACCTCCTGCGGCAAATGCTAAGTGACTGTTACCTGAACTTGTTTTTGAGGTTTGGTTGTATGGAAAGATTCATACATGCATGAATGCCTGCTCAATAGTGTCCAACTCTTTGTGACCCCACGGACTGTAGCCCACCAGGCTCCTCTGTCCATGAAGTATTCCAGGCAGGAATACTGGTGGGGGTTGCCATTTTCTACTCCCAATGATGAATCCAACATAAAAGAAGCCCTTTGGTCAAAGAAAAAAGTTATGTCACATTATATGAATGTTTCCACAGTACTAAGTATAGCATGAGAATTTGATATTATCACATTTTACACAGAAAATGCATTCAGTAGATAATTGCTTACCCATTGCGTATTAACATCAGTCACAGATTGAATGGGTGGGCCCTGGACTGTTAATTTAGAAGGCCAGAGAGGACCACATTTGCTGAGTGTACTCCTATGCTGTCATCACTGAGTCATCATTATTTTTAAACAAATAATCTCATCTATTTATATTTAATAAGAAAAGATTTAGGTTCTAATTGGTCTTCATCATTAAAAATCTGTGTGATTGAATAAATAACATCACCTCCCTTGAGTCTTGAATTTTCATCTAAAAAATGAGGAGCTGTTTTAGATCATCTTGAACACCTCAAATTTCCACGCACATGTTTCTCTCAACTCTATAACTGTTCTTCCATGGCTATCAAGAATTTCAGAAAGCAAACATACAGATAGCTAATAAACACATGGAAAAATGCTCAACATCTCTCATTATTAGAGAAATGCAAATCAAAACTATGATGAAGTATCAACTCACACCAGTCAGAATAGCCATCATCGAAATGTCTACAAACAACAAATGCTGGAGAGGGTGTGGAGAAAAGGGCGGCTTCTTGCACTGTTGGCTGGAATGCAAACTGATACAGCCACTGTGGAGACAGTATGGAGATTCCTTAAAAAACTAAGAATAAAACTATTATATGACCAAGCAATCCCTTGGCTTGGCATATACCCTGAGAAAAACCATAATTGAAAAAGACACCTGTACCCCAACATTCATTGCAGCACTATTTACACTCACCTAGATGTCCACTGACAGATGAATGGATAAAGAAGCTGTGGTACATATACACAATGGAATATTACTCAGCCATGAAATGGAACGCATTTAAAAAGGTGGATGAACCTAGAGCCTCTTATACAGAGTTGTGTGGAATCTAGAAAAATGGTACTGAGCATTCTGCAGGGCAGCAATGGAGACAGAGACATAGAGAACAGACTTGTGGTCACAGGGGAGGGAAGGAGAGGGAGGGGCAAACTGAGCGAGTAGTGCTGAAACATGTACATGATCATGTGTAAAACAGATGGCCAATAGGAATTTGCTGTATGACCCAGGGAGCTCAAACCTGGTGCTCTGTGCAAACTAGAGGAGCGGAATGGGGTGGGAGGTGGGAGGGAGGTTCAAGAGGGAAGGGATATATATGTACCTCTGGCTGATTCATGCTGATGTCTGGCAGAGACCAACACAATATTGTAAAGCAATGATCCTCCTATTAAAAATAAATAAATTAAACAAAAATAAAAGGGAGAGAGAAAAAAAAAATCCCAGAATTTTAGGACCTTTCATGTTTGTGTGTTTGGGGCTCTGAATTGAAGTACCATCAGTGCCAGCATTTTTCACGGTAAACATACATGTAGGTAAGCTCTTGGAGACACTGCTCTCCATCTAGGAAAGGACAGAAGCCCCTCTAGTCACCGTCACCACCACCCATAGCTTCCCTTCCTCCAGGTCCTCCCCTTAGATCCTGGTCAGCAAGGGTTGGCGGTGTTATTTAATGAGATGTTGTTGTTCACCTCATGCGCATTGAACGTCATCAAAGAAGCTTGTGCCTTGGTTTCTTTGAGAGCTGCCATCAAACTGCATTTATTTCAAAAGTATTATTGTCATATTTATCAAAATAATCAATTCTCTTTTCCCAAGTCCTGCCATTTAGATATAAGATCTTTTAAAATGTCCCATTTAGGGAGGTGGTACAGTGCATAGGAATAAAGACTTCAGAAGTAGACAGTCACCTGGGACTATTAAGAATTTTGTTCATCCTCATTTTTCTTAACAGCAAAATGAGATAACAATAGTATTTATTCCATTGCTTTGTTGAGAATACTAATTGAAGTTAAATGCATAAAAATTTTAGAATACTAGTTACAAGTAGATGAATTATAAGTAGCATATATTCAGGTTTGTTGTTATGATTTTTTAACTATTAGGTTTGTTAATACAAATATTATTCTTACTTATTCACCTTCTACAATAATTTAGATGGTTTAAAAATAAAAGTACTTGCCAATGAAAGTAGGGAACACAAGTAAAAATACAACATTTGAGAAGATATCTCATTATTAAGTCAGTTTAAATATAAGCAATTAATGCTAATATTTTCTATACAAATTTTTAAAAATATAGAGGCTCTCTTTATCTTGAATTGAATTACTCCTTCTAAAACAGGAAAATACTAAATTATAATTTCTTAGTGAATTAATATGCCAATATAAATACATAGGTTATTAATTTTAACAATAATATCTTTATCTATCTGCAATGTATAGATTAAGCACTTAACTAGCAATTAACATGACTTGCTAAATTATGACACATATTTCAGAAAAATCTTGATTTTTTTCTTTTGTTACATGTAGCTGTCAAATCTGTTTTCAGGTTTTAGTAGCTTAATTTCTTTTAATATTTCCATAGAAATATCATTAACTAGATGATAGATTAGAGGCAATAACATGATACCCTTGACATGCAGTCAAATTTATCTTCATCACATGTCTGGTAATATCCTCTTATTGTGTAATGGACCCTGCTATTTGTATCTATCATACTTTTACTCATTCATCTTCTTAGCTCCTAAAGATAGAGTTCTCATCCAGACTCCGTTACAGACACAGATTCACACTCCTTTATGTGTCCTCCATTATTTGTGGTCATCTAATAAATTGGCTCTTTATATGCCAGATCAAGTGGCATAAGACTGGAATGCATGCCCATAAGATAATACAGAAACATTTTATATATCAGTAATCCCAGCTGAAGAAGAAATTATTGTAAGCAATTTTTTAGGCATGTTTGCAAAATGTCAATAACTGCCAACACCTTTCTACTAAAAGCATGAACTAAGTAGAAAGCTGAGAGGAGATGTGAGAATGGGATGAAAGCTCTGCTGTCTACTGATACTCAGAATGGGAGTAGCTGAGAAAAGGAACCATGTCAAAAGCTCTCCTTTTCCCTTTCTCTTCCTTTTTGTCTTTAATCATTCACTATCTTTCTTCTAGCAACAGCTTTGCTCTTGGCTGGCAAAAAATGGAGAAGAAAACAGAAAGTAGATTTGCTCGCTTTCTAGAATTTAAGGGGGCTTCCCTGGGGGTTCAGACAATAATCTGCCTGCAGTGTAGGAGACCTGAGTTCGATCTCTGAGCCCAAAAGATCCCGTGGAGAAGGGAATGGCAGCCCACTCCAGTATTCTTGCCTGGAGAATTCCATGAACAGAGGATCCTGGCAGGATACAGTCCCTGGGGTGCAAAGAGGCAGATGTGACTGAGAGACTAACACTTTCACTGGAATGTAAGATATAAGAGTTATCTAATTCTAAATTTGTCCCAAGTTGACATAGGCTTATTGTTTGCATCCTTTACCCTCAATGAAACACTGTTCCTCCATCTTTTACTGAAAGACAGAACTAGAGTCAGACATACATGAAGGACTAACTGTGTCATAAGGGATACACAAGTTTCTTGGAATAAAGTAACCAAAACACTTGACTCCCAACCTTCCTTGGGCCTATGTTCTGTATAGGGAAGCAGATAGAGAAATCATTTTTACTCACTAGGGGAAGGAAAGAAACAATGCTGCAAAAAGTATATTGACAGGGAATGGGTGGGTGGACAGAGTTGACCAAGGAAGGCAAAACCTTGGAAACACAGGCTACATCACATAACTTCATAGAAATTAAATTGGAGCCATAGATGAAATGGATATTTTTTTGAGGAAAATGCAGTTTACCAAACTGACTTCAGAAGACATAGAAAGTTTAAACAGGCCAATATCCTCCAGGAGAAACAGAGAAAGTTTACAAACCTACCTCCTCCTCCCACCAAAAATCATCAGGAACAGCTTTTACTGTGATACAAGTTTATTCTCAGTGGTAGAGAATCTGCCTGCCAGAGAGGTGACGCAGGTTCAATCCCTGGGTCAGGAAGATCCCCTGGAGAAGACAAAGGCAACCCATTCTAGTATTCTTGCCTGAGAAATCCAATGGACAGAGGGAGCCTGGCGGGCTACAGTTCACGGGGTCGCAAAAGAGTCAGACGCGACTTAGTAATTAAACAAAACAGGAAGTTTATTTTACTTATGAAAAGGACATTCAATCTTTAGATAATTTATTAATGCAATTTATCATCAAAAGATCTAAGAAGAATAATTATAATCAGCTTCATAGATGCTGTAGGGCACAGTGTCTGTGTTCTGCTCATATCCCTTCATATTGTTTTTAAACCATTTCTGAGCACCTTTTCACCCCCAGGGGTGTTTTCAGCAACCAGGAAATGCTGTTGATCTTCACACTGCTGTCCTTAGGTTGCTGGAGCCACTTTGAACAGATATACAGAAAACTGAGTTTTTTTACTCCCTCTCCCAACCGTGATCCCTGTGGCTATTGACCAGTGATTGTAAAGTCTGGGGTATGAAAGTCAATGGCCTGCCTAGATTGGGACAACTCTGAGATGTAATTTACATTCCAGGGTTGCCCTGCAGGAAACGGCTGAAGTCTACCCTCTGCAGGACTCTTGCCTGCAATTACACTAGGGTTTCTGTGTCTCACTCTTCTGTCCTGCTTTCCCTGTTCCCTTACTGGTCTCTCCTGGGATCATTTCCTTAATAAATGACTTACTTATATGTGCAATCCTTAAGATCAACTTCAGGAAGACTTGTTCAAAGCAGATGCTAAAAGTATATTCAACATTAATTGCTTGATTTACTTTTTAAGCCAATAAAGTAGAAACAAAAGGAAAAATTCTCTTATCTATGTAAAATACAACCATCTCAGTCAAAAGTTAGCATCATACTTGATGGGAAATAGAAAAGCCATTTCTGCTAAAGGCAGGAATTGGACATTCATTCCTGCCCTAGGTTCCAGGTTTTGCTTGTTCCTTACTACAGTAAATCCCAAGCTTGTTCCTAATATTTATAAATTGTTCCGAGATTGTTCTTTAGCAAGAGCAACCAACCCAGTTGTACCGTGAAATGCTGAATTTCTCAACTTACATTGTAGAAGATATTAACATATAGAGCAAAGGTTTTCTTTTACATGAAATACAGTTGACTTACAATGTTGTGTTAGTTTCATGTATACAGTGATTCAGATGTGTGTGTGTGTGTGTGTATGTACGTTTCCAGAGTTTTTCCATTATACTTTATTACAAGATATTGAATATAGCTCCCTGTGCTATACAGTACATTCTATTTTATATATGATAGCATATACCTGCTGTGATCATTCGCCTAGAGCCAGACATCCTGGAATGTGAAGTCAAGTGGGCATTAGTAAGCATCACTATGAGCAAAGCTAGTGGAGGTGATGGAATTCCAGTTGAGCTATTTTAAATCCTAAAAGATGATGCTGTGAAAGTGCTGCACTCAATATGCCAGCAAATTTGGAAAACTCAGCAGTGGCCAAAGGACTGGAAAATGTCGGTTTTTATTCAAATCTCAAAGAAAGGCAATGCCAGAGAATGCTCAAACTACTGCACAATTGCACTCATCTCACATGCTAGTAAAGCAATGCTCAAAATTCTCCAAGCCAGGCTTCAATAGTACATGAATCGTGAACTTCCAGATATTCAAGCTGGATTTAGAAAAGGCAGAGGAACCAGAGGTAAAATCGCCAACATCTGTTGGATCATCCAAAAAACAAGAGAGTTTCAGAAAAACATCTATTTCTGCTTTATTGACTATGCCAAGGCCTTTGACTGTGTGCACCACAACAAATTCTGGAAAATTTTGAAAGAGATGGGAATATCAAACCACATGACCTGCCTCTTGAGAAATCTGTATGTAGGTCAGGAAGCAACAGTTAGAACAAGACAAGGAACAACAGACTGGTTCCAAACAGGGAAAGGAGTACGTCAAGGCTGTACATTGTCACCCTGCTTATTTAACTTATATGCAGAGTACATCATGAGAAACGCTGGGCTGGATGAAGCACAAGCTGGAATCAAGATTGCCAGGAGAAATGCCAATAACCTCAGATATGCAGATGACACCACCCTTATGGCAGAAAGCGAAGGAGAACTAAAGAGCCTCTTGATGAAAGTGAAAGAGGAGAGTGAAAAAGTTGGCTTAAGACTCAACATTCAAAATCTAAGATCATGGCATTTGGTCCCATCACTTCATGTCAAATAGATGGGGAAACAATTGAAACAGAGACAGACTTTATTTTGGGGGGCTCCCAAATCACTGCAGATGGTGACTGCAGCCATGAAATTAAAAGATGCTTGCTCCTTGGAAGAAAAGCTATGACCAACCTAGACATCATATTAAAAAGTGGAGACATTACTTTGCCAACAAACTTCCATATAGTCAAAGCTATGATTTTTCCAATAGTCATGTATGGATGTGAGAGTTGGACTATAAAGAAAGCTGAGCGCCGAAGAATTGATGCTTTTGAACTGTGGTGCTGGAGAAAATTCTTGAGGGTCCCTTGGATTGCAAGGAGATCCAACCAGTCCATCCTAAAGGAGATCAGTCCTGAATATTCATTGGAAGGACTGATGCTGAGACTGAAACTCCAATCGTTTGGCCACCTGGCTTGAAGGACTGACTCATTGGAAAAGACCCTGATGCTGGGAAAGATTGAAGGCAGGAGGAGAAGGGGACAGCAGGGGATGAGATAGTTGGATGGCATCACCGACCATCACTGATGGCATCATCAATGTCCATGTCCAATGGACATGAGTTTGAGTAAACTCTGGGAGTTGGTGATGGACAGGGAGGCCTGGTGTGCTGCAGTCCATGGGGCTGCAAAGACTGAGTGACGGAACTGAACTGAAATGTATACCTGCTAATCCCAAAGTGCTATTTAAAGCTCCACTCCCCTGCTTCCTCCTTTGGTAAATGTAAGTTTGTTTTCTGTATCATTGAGTTTATTTTTGATTTGTAAATAAGTTCATTAGTATTTTTTTTTTAGATTCCACATGTAAGTGACATCATATGATATTTGCGTTTTTCTGTCTCACATATCACTTAGTATGACAGTCTCTAGGTCTATCCATGTGTTGCTGCAAATGGCATTATTTCATTACCATTATGGCTGAGTAATATTTTATTTTATATATATATACATATATATATATATATATATATATATATATATATATATATACCACATCTTCTTTACCCATTCATCTGTTGATGGACACTTAGGTTGCTTCCATGTCTTGGCTATTGTAGATGGTGCTACTATGAACATTGGGATGACTGTATCTTTTTAAATTAGAGTTTTCTTCTTTCCCTCATGTATCTCCAGGAGTGGGATTATTGGATCCAGAAAAGGGTTTTTGATCAAATAAATATATGGCTCTATCTTGGGCACCTCCCTCTCCTTAGATGAGATTCCTAAAGCCTAACAAGAAAGGCCAACTATCCTGTGTTCATACTGACAGTAAAAGGACTGGAAGAAACTTGTGGGTGGATATTACTGAGAAACATGTTGCTACTAAAATACCTTTTAAAGAGTACAAGTGACTTGTCAACACACATACAGTGGTTGGAAGAACTAAAGTCACCATTCAAGCAATGAAAACTCTTAAGTTTGCCTTCAAAGAAAAGATATATCTTAGGATTTTACTATTCATATTTTTAGCGCACAGTTCTTAAGTTGTCAACATATTAGATCCGCTTTCCATTTCCCTTTCTGTACTATATTAGTGAAAGAACCTGCTGTTCTGGTTTTTCTGAAATTGTAGAGATATCTTGAATTTCAGGTCAAATAAATTATAGAATTTTCTTTTCACAGAAACAATTTTTTTTGTTTGTTTTTAAGCAGACCACCTTCGAAAAGGATCAAAAAATCCAGCAATTGTAAAACTTTTCTTTTTGAAAAGAACTTAGAACTAGTTGGCTGATAAGACTTAAAAAAAACCCAACAACAACACAGTTGTTTGTGGTTGACTGTTTTCCTACATTGATGCCAAATCAGTGGGTGAAGAATTTACTGATTTTAAAAATGAAACTGAATTAAAAATTGAATCATCTTTTTTTTTTTTTTTTAAACATCAACTTACCAAGAAGCCCCACCAGGATTATATCTTCTGTTGCATCACCATGTAGCCATCTCTGGAGAAACTAAGGGCACCCTCCATTGAGGCTGCCCAAGGACAACGTACCAAGGAAATCCCAAATGCAGCCAGAATTGTAAGAATTAATCTGCAGAACTGAAGCACAGTGTTCACCTCCCCACGAGCCTTCACTGGGCATGTGAACTTCTTCACTACAAAAAAAAAAAAGTCTCACCAGATAGTGAGTCATGAACATTCATGATTTATTGAGGGAGAAACTATAGCGATAGAATGCATTTTTTTTTTTTTTAAAGCAAAGCCTCAAGAAATCCAGCATCAATGGCATGGAACTGTTTTTTGAATTGAGCCCTGAGAACTCATTGTGATTTGCATTCATGTAAACACCTACATTTTTTCGTTAACTGAACTGATTTAACTGCTAATTAAAACTAGTCGGTAAGCACAATGCAAAATTAATTAAACCATTTAGCAGAGAAATGCAAATTAGGAAAAGCAATGTGTTGGATGGACACTGTCAAAGTCAGTGTGACTGCTACTTGTCATCAGGCAAAATAGTTCTTAGGGTAAGTGCCTTCCTCAGGGAGCAATGTGAAGGAATAAAAATCACCCTGTTGATTGTATGATCTTCTGTTAGGCAGACATTCTAGAAGTCAGCTTATCTTTCAAATGGAAAAACGAGAGTTTCATAGTTGTTTAATACTCACTAAGAAAATTTGTGAAAATTACAGTGAAATTTATTATTTTTATGAGACAAAATTTTACACTACATGATATAGGACTATTGCTTATTTCACCTAAAGAGAGAAGTCAGTCAGACTTTTCAGTCCTCCGTCTTTCAACTCCAGTCTCTTATCTAATAATACTGTAGTCTTCTAAGAGATTAGTGCTTTCTTTGTGAATAAATTTATCACATTGGCACTCTGGGCATTCTTCATTTTCTTCACTTTTTTTTTTATCATTTAACTTTGGGTTACTTCCTTCTTTGGGTAGCTCCCCTCAATGCTTCTGGATATCAGTCAAGAGGAAAAAGAACGCTTTGCTCTTAATGCTCAAAAATGTGTAGTGGGAGAAATTTCATTTATCTTCCTTTGTCTTAATGATTGCTGGTGACTGCCTCTATAGACATTTCTTGCATGCCACCTTCTGTCACCTCACATGCTGAGGGCAATTATTAGTCAGTGGTTTGGGAAGCCATCTACTAATGTGGGCACAAGTTGTGCCCACAACTGAGATGATAATACTCTGGTTGTACTGCTGAACTGACATAAGTTATATTACCCTACATTCTTCGGAGATAAAACACGCGTACTCTGTGGTGCTCTGTTGTGAGTACCATGGCTAACACATTTCATATGCTTCAAAATATCTTCTGATTCTTTTTCAAAAATAGACTGAATAGGGTTGACCGTAACCAAAACAAAATGACCTTTTTTAAGATAAGTTAATCTGGATTTGGGTTCAGCAGTTTATGTTTTGTACACTTGATAAAATCTCTTGGATTACTTGAAGAAGCTTCTAAATACACTTCCCTAAAACTGGCCTTAGAATAGGCATATCACAGAGGAACTGTGGAAAAAAGAACCAAACTCACCATAATCAACGTAATAAAAACCGAAAGAAGGAATTTTGAATCTATAACTAAAATATGTTTATCAAGAATCAACTCATTTTGTGAAATGAAACCTTGTATGCGGTTTCCCTTAGCCAGAGAAGAAAACACTCTTTCATAAGTCACAACTAAACCATTGGCAGATTTCCTCACTGTGGAAAAATCTGGGCCATGGGATTCTTTTCCCTCTGCATGTGGTTTCCTTTCAGACCATGAGATGGAAGTTAAGCCTTTCAACTATCCAAAATAAATGTCCGCCCTGAAGTTTAATCTTCTACCATATAGCCAGGTACCTTGGCTTCTGACATACCCGATTTATCCCTTCAGAATAAACCCAGAAATGTGGATTTACAGTAAGTTATAGGAACTTAGAGTGACTTTTATCCCATATATTCAATAACTCCTAATTGTGGAATTTTAATTGGAGTTGGGTATGGGGAAGGTGGGATCCATGTGTTAGATTTGAATCTGAGCTATTCACACAGGAGCTTCTATTATATTCCCCCAACTGCAAGGAGATCAAACCAATCAATCCTAAAGGAAATCACCCTGAATATTCATTGGAAGGATTAATGCTGAAGATGAAGTTTCCAATACTTTGGCCACCTGATGCGAAGACCCAACTCATTGGAATAGGCCCTGATGCTGGGAAAGATTGAGGGCAGCAGGAGAAGGGGGCGACAGAAGATGAGATGGCTGGACAGGGAAGCCTGGCATGCTGTATTGCTGTACTCTGTAAGTCATCTTTTCCCTGTAGAACTATTTATCCATTCAAGGACCAGGATTCAGTTTTGGAAGAAGTTAACAATACTTCCATGAGG
Organism: Okapia johnstoni; assembly: GCA_024291935.2. Classification (NCBI taxonomy): domain Eukaryota; kingdom Metazoa; phylum Chordata; class Mammalia; order Artiodactyla; family Giraffidae; genus Okapia; species Okapia johnstoni. The sequence continues at coordinate 139,152,270 of CM044306.1, read as the reverse complement.
CATGTACCTGACCTTATAGAATGTGGTTTGAAACTGACTTTATCTAAAGTGGAATTTTTTTCTCAGTAGAGTGATAGTTCTTTTTCTTTTACAGGTGGCAGAAAATTAGCTCAAACTCTACCTTAATGGAAAGAAGAAAAAAAAAAAAAAGGAATGCATTCATTTACTAACTAAAAAAATACAGAATCTTCCCTGCTGGATCTAAGCTCAAACAACATAGTTAGGTGTTTATTTCCTTCCTCCTCTTTCTTTTCCCCTTCTTCCCCTTCTTCCTCCTCTTTCTCCTCTTCTTCCTCTTCATCTCCCCCTTCTTCTCCTCCTTCCCATTCCTCTTTTTCTGTGTCTGCCTTCCTCATTTCTCTATCCGTTCCTTCCTCGCTCTAGCTATTTCAGCTCTCCTGTCCTCTTTTTCAATCAGGACCTCTTTTCTATAATCCCAAGGCTCACGAGCTCTTCAATGGCCATAATATCCCAAAGAAGGACACCTCTCCCTCCAGCATCAATGCCACACCCCTCAAGAGTCTTTTAACCTAGAATCCTGGGTAACATGCCCATCTGCATGGTGAGGAGGGCAGGGCCTCTGGACTGACAGAACACCCCCTTGCCAGGTGGGGAGGGGGAATTTCCCAACCCTGGTGAAGAGCAAAGGAAGCCAGGTAAAAATAAAACAATACATGTTCACTGCAACCACATGAGGATTTTGATAATCAAGGAATCAAAGCGTTAAAGAAATGAAGAATCTGGACTTAATTCAATGCTACTGCTAAGTCACCTCAGTTGTGTCCGACTCTGCGTGACCCCACAGACAGCAGCCCACCAGGCTCCCCCGTCCCTGGGATTCTCCAGGCAAGAACACTGGAATGGGTTGTCATTTCCTTCTCCAATGCATGAAAGTGAAAAGTGAAAGTGAAGTCACTCAGTCGTGTCCGACTCTTCGCGACCCCATGGACTGCAGCCTACCAGGCTCCTCCATCCATGGGATTTTCCAGGCAAGAGTACTGGAGTGGGGTGCCATTGCCAGAATATAAAATAAGAGAATGAAAAAGGACTTGGATTTAGATTCTGGTTTTGAGTTATTCCACTGTGAATTGTAACAACAAGATTTTTGTCCTCTCTGGGTCTTTGTTTCCTTAGGTTATAGATGGAAACTTTGGTAGTTCCTCATTACCAAAGCTAATGCAATTCCATTGATATTAACTGGCATGGGTCTTTGGTGGATTCTCACTCTCTGAGAATGTGTCTCATGAGGACAAAAAGAGTGAACCCCTCCTCGCTGCTCTGTTCATACTCCATTCAAACTCTTTACAAACTGACTTCCTTGTAAGAAGTGGTGATTCGGACACCAATACAAAAGAGAGAAGAAATTGTGAAGACACAGGTGGGAGATGGCTGTCTGCAGGCTAAGGAGAGAGGCCTCAAAAGAAACCAACCCTGCCAACACCTTAATCTCTGACTTCCAACTTTCAGAATTGTGAGAAAATGCTGCTACACCAACACAGCCAGTCACTATAACCATGAGAAATTACTTTTTGAACTTAGTCAAGTTTGAATAAAAACACTATTAGTTCTATTACAAAATGGGACGTCCTCTGAATCACAGAAGAAGCATATGTGAAATTAGCACCATAAACTATCACGTCTCAAGCAATCATGAAGTAAACTTAGAATGTTAATTTTGACTACAGAAAGCTAGTTTCTTATTAGTGATGTATTATGGATATATCGGTACCTAGCTAATTCAATTCCATCTACACTAACTGGTATGAGTCTTTAAAAGAAGGTGTTAGGACTGCATACGTTCTTTGAATGAATCTGAAGCAAGTGTTACAAAAACAGGCAGGTCCTAAAACCTTGCCTCACAGTGGTCTAGAGAATGAAAATAAAAACAGTACTTTAATTTGAGTAATCTTTTCTCATCTCTTTTCCCTGTCTGTGAGCTTCCCTGGTGGCTCAGATGGTAACGAATTGGCCTGCAAGAATCGGGTACCATCCCTGGGTAGGGAAGATCCCCTGGAGAAAGGAATGGCTACCTACCCCAGTATTCTTGCCTAGAGAATTCCATGGACAGAGGAGCCTGGCGGCTACAGTCCATGGGGTCACAAAGAGTCAAACACAGCTGAGCAACTAACAAAAAGTCCTTTGCTCTTTTTGCATGTAGAGTGTCAGATAATTTCACAATTGCATCCAAAGTATTCTTTTCTATATATTAGGGAACAATGCGTATAGTTTGCTATTTCCTACCTCCTTCTAAGAGAATGTAATTTTCCTACCCTTTAATAGCAGAGAAATGTGTTTCTAAAACAAATTCACCATGGTGATACTAAAAAATTAACATAGCACCTCTACAGTTTTGATCTACAGCCAATAGAGGAAAAGCAGTGCAATATAGAATTGGAATATGAATGTTTTTATTTTGGATGATGACTGTGTTGGCAGTAAATTATTTTCCACACCCATGGCATTTTTTATATAGGTGGAGAAATCAACTTGAAAGACTAAAGATACCTTATTAAAGTTGTTGTGATTGAAAGCATCCAAAAAAAAAAAAATAAGAGATATTTCAAGAAATTCCAAGTCCTAACTAGTCAGAAAAAAATTGTGAAATAGATGAGCAGTGTTAATCACACATACAGGTACACAGATGCAGAAATAGATTGGTGAAGTCTAGCTGTATTTCATTCCACAAAGAGAGTGTTTATGGAATTACTCCAAAAGGGTAGATTTTTAAAGATGGTATTTTAAAATAATCAGACAATTCTGTTTATATAAGTATATTTCCATGAGGAAAGTTTGAATCAATGTATGAATTAAGATATTCAATGCTGAGATATATGCTTAAAATGAACATTGATCATGCAGACTATTGACTCGGAACTGGTTAGTCACGGAATAAAATCCATAGCGGGGGAAATGTAGATTTTAAACTGTTTCTGGGTGCGGGATACCAATGTGGCCAAATGACAGTTTAAAAATCCCGCTAAAATCTGTATTTACATAGTAAGTGTTAAAAGCAGGACTTTCATTTGGTTTGGTTGGTTTATTTTGGTTTGGTTAAATTCTGTTAGCAAAATTGACTAGTAAGTCGGCATAGTTTTACATAAACAGACTGCCCATTCCTACCCACTAACTCTAGGATTTCTGCCAAAATGCAAAAATGCAAAAGCCAAAATGCAAAAATGCAAAAGTCTTGATCTTTGTACCTCTGAAGAATGACACCTTCTCTGCCCCTGGCTTAATGTAGCTCCTGAGGCAAGCGTGGCTGTTACGGTGGGAGAGAGGAATCAGCCAGCCTGGCTCCTGACCAGGCTTTCTACACTGGACAGACATTTCAGAGATGAGCTCAGATTATACCCTCCCCTGCCACCCACATAAAATTAGAACCTACCAAATATTACCAAATGTACAGGCTTCCCTGTTGGCTCAGTGGTAAAGAATCCACCTTCCAAAGCAGGAGACGCCGGTTTGATATCTATGTCAGAAAGATCCTCTGGAAAAGGGAATGGCAACCCACTCCAGTCTCCTTGCCTGGAGAATCCCACAAGCAGAGGAACCTGACAGGCTATAGTCCATGGGATCATGAAGAGCTGGACTCAACTTACCGATCATACAGCAAACAACCGAATTACAACTTAAGGCATTTCCAGAAAGCCTTTACACTTCTAAATGCCTCTCCCACGTTGCCTGAGATCCACAGCTTCATCCGCTTTCTGAAATCCTTCATGGGTTAGTTACCAGACATGCAAGTGATGTGGTCTGAATTGTGGAAAGGAGAGGCAGCCTAAGAACCCCCAAATTCTGGTACTAGGAAAGGAGAGGAAAAGTCTGATAAACAAAGTTCTACCTCTGGGCTTCAGAAAAAATGGACAGCTGAGGGATCTAACTGAGTTCCTAGGTTGGAAGAAGTAGGGAAGAAAAAGTAATTTTTCTTTTACCCTTCTGAGTTCTTAGCTGAGACCACTGTAAAAAGACAGATTAACAACAGGAGAACAAACAGGAGCTTATTAACATGCTGCTGCCACCGCTGCTAAGTCGCTTCAGTCGTGTCTGACTCTGTGCGACCCCTTAGACGGCAGCCCACCAGGCTCCCCCATCCCTGGGATTCTCCAGGCAAGAACACTGGAGTGGGTTTCCATTTCCTTCTCCAGTGCATGAAAGTGAAAAGTGAAAAGTGAAAGTGAAGTCGTTCAGTCGTATCCAACTCCTAGTGACCCCATGGACTACAGCCCACCAGGCTCCTCCGTCCATGGGATTTTCCAGGCAAGAGTACTGGAGTGGGGTGCCACCGCCTTCTCCTTATTAACATGAGTACCTCATTTATACTTGGAAAATTATACTCATTTAAACCCAGGGAAAAATGAGTAACTCCCTGAGGTGGTTTAGAATTCAGGCTTAAATGTCAGCTTAATTCATGATGTCACCCTCTTGGTAGAGAGGGAATGATTTTTAGGAGAGGTGAATGCGCTGTTAGTAGAGTAGGTGGGAGGTGTGATCGTTTGTGACAAAGTGTCTGGGTGTGGGGTGGATGTCTAATCTTCTGTCCTGTGACAGGAGTCAATCTTCCCTGGTTGATGAAGCTCCTGGGGAAGGGACCTGCAATAGCTGGAAGTTTTTGTGGGGGGCTCTCTCTTTTGCCAGGTAAGAGGAGTTCAGAGAAAGCCTCTCCCTGCATTTGCTGGTTTTTCAAGTAACTACAGCTCAAAATACACCAGAGCAGCATATTTTGGGGTGTTAGATTCTATTGTCCCATAAGAGAGGAACTGCAGATTCCTTTTAACAGATATATTGTTTTCTTTTCTTAATTTTGATTTATCTTTTGGTTAATTGAAATATATATTCAGATTATACTTTCTGATAAAAGACTCCCTTATACTTCTACAGTGTTGGTGAAGGTCCCCTTATATTTGTAGTGTTGGTGATGTATGAACAATGTTTACAGAGACAATGCATAAATAGATGCAACACTTATTATACAGGCTCATCCGTAACAGATCTGAAATTTTAGAGTCCAAAAATCTCTGGAAGTCCAAAATGCTCTCTCTTATTATTCTTTTGATGGTAAAACTTCACCAAACCTGGCATGAGACTATTTATGTGCCCTTTTTAATCCCACTGAATGTTCAGACATTTCACTGCAGAAATAGTCATGTGTGTGGGTTTTAAAAGACAGCTATATTGTCAATTTCGCTTTTAGCTCAGACATAACAACTATTTCATGATGTAAATATGCACACATATTAAGGAGTTTCTGTATACAACAAAGAGTTCATCTTTTCTGTGACCCCCAACCTAATGTGTTTTAGTATAGAATATGATCTCAGGCTCTGAGTCTTAGTAAAATACACACAGCCCTGGGTGAGCTGCCCTGGTCTCCCCTCTCTCTTCTCTCATTCCAGCTCCGTGGTTCACTGCTCTTTCTGCTGATTCTCAGACAGATCCACTCCTCAGGGCGTCTTCACTCACTGTGCCTTGGCATGGGAAGTTCTTCCCCTGGATATTTAGGTGGCTTTCCCACTCTCTGTTTTGAATCACTACTGAAATTTCATCTCTTTGGAGAGTCTTCCCCAATCCACCTGAAACAGCCCAGCCTACCTCCCCTTGGAGCCTCCATCCCCTGTATACTGCCTTGTTTATCATTTGTCACCACCTGCCATCATGCAAATAAGTAGATACCTGCTTTTGTTTTAGGGTTTCACTTCTTTAAATAGGACATTAACTTCATGAGGGCAGGAAGTGTCTCTTTGTTCGACTCTGTACTCTTAAAGCCTATAGTTGTTCCTGGAAAATAGTTCAGTTCAGTTCCTCAGCTGTGTCCTATTTTTTGCCACCCCATGGACTGCAGCACGCCAGGCCTCCCTGTCCATCGCCAACTCCCAGAGCTTACTCAAACTCATGTCCATTGAGTCAGTGATGCCATCCAACCAGCTCATCCTCCGTCATCCCCTTCTCCTCCTACCCTCAGTCTTTCCCAGCATAAGGGTCATTTCCAATGAGTCAGTTCTTCACATCAGGTGGCCAAAGTATTGGAGGCTCAGCTTCAGCATTAGTCGTTCCAATGAATATTCAGGACTGATTTCCTTTAGGATGCACTGGTTTGATTTCCTTGAAATCCAAGGGACTCTCAAGAGTCTTCTCCAACAACACAGTTCAAAAGCTTCAGTTCTTTGGTGCTCAGCTTCTTTTATGGTCCAACACAAATATTAGGTATTACATAAATGAATGGATGAAACTAATTTGTATTATTTTGTTTTACTTTTTATATTTATTTCTATGTGTTTAATATTCATTATTTTATTTATCAACACTGGTTATTGACTTATTTGAACAGCAAAGAGTTTTTCCTAAGTCAAAATCATTTCCCTCCTCAAACTCTATAATTAATCCTGTTGCATTATCAAAACTATAACAAAATTTAGGGAAATCAAAGTTATGCAATGCCATATTGTATTATTTTAATTCATTAATTGTAACATTGTTTTGGAAAGGATCTAAGGGACAAAGCAAGAACAGAAGGTCTTACTCAAAGCTCTTTCTGCAAACAGGGTTACTAGTGTTAGCTTTGTTCTTTGAGATTATTATGTTAAGTTTTGTATTAATACTCTTAAAATGTTATTCAGTCACTGTGCCTTAATTGTTTTTAGCAAGCTATCTCCTACAATGAATTTTGTTGTTGTAGTTCAGTTGCTAAGCTGTGTCCGACTCTTTGCTACACCATGACCTGCAGCACTCCAGGCTTCCCTGTCGTTAACTGTTTCCTGGAGCTTGCTCAAACTCATGTCCATTGAGTCGGCAATGCCATTCAACCACCTCATCCTCTGTCTCCCCGTTCTCCTCTTGCCCTCAATCTTTCCCAGCATCAGGGTCTTTTCCAATAAGTCGGTTCTTGACATCTGGTGGCCAAAATATTGGAGCTTCAGCTTCAATTGTGAATCTACAAATCTGTAATAAATTATTATCTTCCTTATAAGTGGCCTTTGCCAATAGCTCTCAATTGACCTTAATACTGATGAACAAGCAACCTAAAATCTCCAATTTAGATGCATCCAATCTCACAGAAGTTTCTGTCTTACACGCCAGGATAAAATTCCAGGCAAACCAACAATAACAAAGCAATAGTAGGTACTGTGTGTGTGCTTAAGAAAAAGGATAAACACTTTATAATAGATAAAACTTCTAGCTATGCCACTTAAGACATGTTGCTTTTTTGTTCTTTCCATTACATACCAAGCCAGATGGGGAAACAAGGCTGGAGAAACAAGTTACATACATGTGACACTTGCAGACACAGGTGGCTCACCTTTATCACAAGTGAGTATAAACTCAGCGTAAGTCAAGGTTTGGCATGTGTGTGCATGTCAGTAAAAACATCAAGTGCAATTTCTTTGCTCCTTTGTTCTCAGACGCTCAGAGCTCTTTGCCAAAAAGAGGGTGGGGAGTTTTCATGATTCCCTTTAAGAATACATTAAACTGGAAGTAAAACACAGATGACATGACTTGGCTAGGAGTCTACACAGATGAGAGAAGAGATAAAATTAAACTGCTACTTTGCTTGTGAAATTAATCACTGCCAAAATTCTATAGGGATAGTTCAAAATATTATTCTTTGCCGTAGTTCTCCATTGAGTTTGTTGGGTCCTAAAGCAGTTGAACACTGCAGTGTGTGTGTGTTTGTGTGCTCAGTCGTGTCCAACTCTTTTCGACCCCATGGACTGTAGCCCACCAGGCTCCTCCGTCCATGGGATTCTCCAGGCAAGAATACTGGAGTGGGTTGCCATTTCCTCCTCCAGGGGATCTTCCTGAACCAGGGATTGAACCTGTGTCTCTTGCATCTCCTGCATTGGCAGGAGAATTCTTTACCACTTAGCCACCTGGGAAGCCCCACATTGGAGTATAAAGGAAGGCATTTAATGGTAGAGAAAGTCTTGAGGATTAAGCCTTGAGGTTATAAGACAAAACAAAATACAACAAAGCAAACCTACAAACAAACCAGAGGGATTCCCTGAACAGTTCAAATGCAGAAATCACTTCTTTGCTTCAATGTTATAACCAGTGTATGGAGCATGTTGTGAATGTTAGAATTAGATTTAATAAGATTAAAGGGAGTGTATAAAAGGAAGAAAGAAGAATCTGGGGAAAAGCTTAACGGGATTTACCATAGGGTCATTCACATGCCCTAAGAGCTTACAGATACCTCTCCTGTCCTAGCAGCTACATCTGGGATATTTTATCATCATTTCGTCACAGGGGACCAGAAAGGAGGTTATCAGCAGCAAAGATGTCATCAAAGTCCGTCAGGATTTCTTCCGTATCTCAGAAAGCATGTTCAGATTGCCTTAAAAGAATCAAAAGAAAGCATGCCATGCAATTTTGGGGGGAGGGAACTACAAGGCTTTATTTTTGCCCTTGCCTAAATTCTGATTCTCCTAGCAAAATATAATTTTCATAGTTGAGTGAAGTTTTAACCCAGTGATATCTAAAAACAAATAATAAAAGTACAATTAAAATATAACATGGCAAAACAGGGTGATATTCAACAATCTCTATTATCCACCATTCACAGAAATTATGATTAATTTGTTGTTTCTACAAGATAGAATGGAGAGATAATTAAGTACAAAGAGCATCAAATAGTGTTCTCTATGCATTTTCACTTTAATATTAGAACTGAATCTGTCCTAGACTAAAGGCTGCCCTGGACCACACTAAAATATCTTAACAAAAAAAACTCAGAAAAATCCAACTGATTACTTTCAACAATATTTTAAAAAATGCAACAAAATCAAGCTTGAAGCCATGTAATATTCATAACTCCTGGCATCAATCAAAAACTCACCAACATTAAAAGAAGCAGGAAAGTATGATTCCATAGCAGGAGAAAAAGTAATTATATAGAAATATACTTAGAAATGGCAGATTTTGGAATTAGAAATGACAATAACACAATTATAAATATGTACCATAAAGTCAACACGATCTGGAAAGACATGAAGAGAATATAGAAGAGTAATGAAGAGTAAATAGAAGATATTTTTAAAATCCCCCATGAAAGTTCAGGATATTGAAAGATACTATCTGAAATAAAAGATACTCTATAGAGAATAACAGCAGATTATACATTGCAGAAGAAAACATCAATGTAGTTAAAGATACTGTAATAGAAACTCTCAAAAATGATGAGAATTCCATGGAGGTCCAGTGGTTAGGGACTCCTCACTTCCATTTTGGAGTCTGATACCTGGTCGGAGAACTTAGATCCTATAAGTTGCATGGTGTGGCCAAAAATATAAATAAATTTTAAAAATAAAACCATGTCACCGAAGTCCTATTAGGAAGACATGGAAAAGGAAGGGGACAAAAAATAACTAAAAAAAATTCAATAAAATTTTCCAAATTTTATAAAACCTTTAAACCAATATATTAAGGAAGCTGAAAGAACTCCAAAAGGAAGGACCTTTAAAAAGCCATATGAAAAGGTATTGTAACCAAATTCTGAAAACAAATGATAAAGAGGAAGAGGCCCATTATATACAGGAATAAAGATTAGAATGATATCAGACTTCTCATCAGATACTTTGCAAAGATACAATATTAAAATGACATCTTTAAAACACCAAGAGTGGAGAAAAAGCAAATGGGTAACCAAAAACACCTGTTTTCCCAGAAGTCTATACCTAGAAGAAAATGACATTCAAAAATAAAGGTGAAAAAAAAAGAATTATTGACACACACAAAACTGAGAAAATTAACCAAGAATATACCCATACTATGATAAATGCTGAAGAAATTTCTTCCAAGAGAAAGAAAATGATCTAGTGGAAATTTTGATCTAAAAAAGAAAGAAAGAATTCAGAAAATGATAAATATGTGAATAAATATAAATTATATATTTCTCAATGTTTACTCTCTTTAAAGGATAATTTATCATTTAAAGAATGATTAAAGTTTATAACATGTAGATTTCATTTTGATAAAGCACAAAAGACAAAAGGCAGGAGGAGTGGAGTGTACTATTGCCTGTTCTTGCACTGTATGTGAGTAATATAACGTTACTTGAAGATGGGTTGTGATAAGTTGAAGATGCATATTGAAGTATTCAAAGCAAGCACCCAGTCATAAGCAGTAGTGATATTTATTCAATAATGGAGACAAATCATAAAACAATACTCAATTTTTTGAAAATAAGGCAGTAAAAACCTAAGGGGGGAATGAAGGACAGCTAGAACAACTCCAAAACAAAATATCAAATGTTAGATTTAAACCCAATCATATTGATGATTGAATTAAACATAAATGGCTTAAACATCCTTTTTTAAAAGGCAAAGATTGTCATAATTAATAAAAATGCCTATCCCAACTCTTACAAAGCTACTGAACTAAAGGCAACACACTTTAAATATAAAAACAGATTGATTTAAAATGAAAGTATTGAAAAAGATGTGTATACTAAACAGCACTAGCTAAAAGAAACCACATGGCTATATTAAGATCCAACAGAGTAGTTTTACCCTGACTTTTTCAAAAATAGCCGGGGGAAACTTTTTAGAATGAAACCTTTCCACCAATCAGAAAACATTTTCTCATGTGTTTTAGAGAAATCTCCCAGGACATTTCTCTGCCATAGTAGAAACATTCCATTTGAGATTCCATGCATTTGGATTTATGCTTTCCATGGCTTCCATCAGATCACTTGATAGCTGTAATTTAAGCATTCAGACTCTAATAAGGGTACGTTTCACTCAGCACATTAGGACACCACTGTCGGTTGGTTGCCCTAAACTAGTGGTCTGAAATTGAGACTTATGACCAGGGAGTGTTGAAGTCACTGGGGGTAATCTGGCTCTAGTTTCTATTAGCACAACACTTGGTCACAGAAATACGCATACACATATACATTAATATTTATATAGTGAAAGTCTGTCACGTCAAGGTCATTATCGAAGATAATCATGTGGAGATACAACACAGTTTTTACAATTTGTGTTTAAGAGATTCTGAAGTTGTTCAAACAAAGCCCTCTGGGGGAAACAAAAAAGGCAAGATTTAAAACCTCCTTTTAACTTCAAAAAAACAGAAAAAAATGAAAAGGAAAAGGGGAATTAGAAGCCCCATCCTGCAGAGAGACAGAGGCAGAAATGAGGTTATTATCTCAAGTGCTGGGTGGTTTTTAGCCAACAACAGAAGCATTAGTACAGGATCTTACTGAACAGGCACACATGTCATCACCGTTAAGTAAAGTAATTACAGACTTGGCACCAGCAAAGGCTTTTCATTTGCCAAAATGTGGTGGTTCAAGTAGCAAATGATCACCACCACTCTGAGCAGGTCTGATCATCCATCAGTGATTAATTCCCTTGGCACACCGTTGCATAACATGGCTGTTTCTGGGCAAACGAGCCAGCGTGGCTCGAGTTAAATGAAACTCACTTCTGCAGTCTGATCTTTCCTCAAAATTGCAATTTGACTGTGAGATACAATGACTTATATGATCATCTTCATGACTGTCTTACTCAAATATGTTTCCGGGGAGACCATTTCTGACTATCTTCAGAAACTGAAAGGGTTGGAGTTATTTTCAGAAGTCATGGTATCGATAAAAGGAAAATAATTTCCCATGCCATTATAATTTCTTCTTTATTGGTGCTTGTTCTGTGATGATCTCAATGTTCAGATATATACAATTTCTTACCTTATTCAAAACTTTCATGTTAAATGTATTATACTAAGCTCTTAAAATACTAGGCACTAAGATTTTGTCTTAAATGGTGTTCTTTTGGCACTTCTTTGACTAAAATCAAACCTGTAAAACATTCATCATTGCATAAATGGTATGTTACATTAATTTGTTTATTTGCATGTTTTTATTTGCTTTTTTATTTCTTTGTCTTCTCTTCTGGATTGTAAACTCAATAAGGATAAGGGCTTTAGCTGTTTGTTCATTAGTGTATTACCAGTACTGAGAATACTGTATAGATTATAGTAACGTTCAACAAATATATATCCAATGAATGAAGTTTTCCAGATGCTTCCAGAAAACGTAACAGTTGATGATTTCATTATTTTTTTCTGAAGATAAAGAAAATCAGTTTATGAAGCTACTGATTTTTTTTAAAAAGTTCCCTTCCTCATTTATAATGATGCATAAATAAATATATTAATTGGAAAGTATACTGTTTATTTTTCAAAATTGCTTTGCTGACTCCATAATTAATTCAGGCAGGTACTAGCAAGTCTACTATGATTTAAACTCTCAGGACTCATTTGCAAAATTAAAGCAAATATTTACATATTTATTTAATGGTAAATGTTCTTTAAAGAGATCACATCTTATTACTATGATGTAAATAAATTGGAAGCCATCAATTACCTTTTAAGGCTATGGTTATATAACTTAAATATTACTTAGTGAAATGTCTCCATGTCAAAGAAAATAATGAATCCAAAATATTTTTCCTTGTTTTCTTATATGCAAATGTCAGTGTCAAAAAAACACCTAATTCTCAATAAGTTGTAGAAATGAACATAAGCAGCAATCTGTCTATTATTTTAGAGTAAAACTGACATCACAATCTAGGTATGTTTGTTGTCATTATGCACAATATTCTACACATGCTTAATCTTGGCTCTCAAATGAGAGTATGGCCAACAACTAAGAAACAGAAGCAACGTGCTCTTCCAGCATAAGCTTGTCAGTTTGGATGCAAATAATTTTAGAGTACAAAACTCTAATCCGCTAGTAGACTGTTTATGACATAATCAGTTTTCAAACTAGCCTAAACAAATCTGTTTTCACCAAAGGGTTTTCCCTAAGATTTCACTTAAAAGTTTATAAGGTCTTAGGGTTTGGGGGAAGAAAATAGAATGGAGATTGATTCATTGTTCATTTCTGTAAAGGATAGATTCAAGGGTCCTATATGGAATAGATGCCAAAATCTGTAGTGCTTTCTTCCCCTCTTTTTCTTCTTTTAAAATTTACTCTCTGCCTTCCTTGTCTCTTCCTACTCTTATAAAGGATCAATTTAGAGAAGTTCATGTCAAGGTTGCATTATGTGCAAAAGGATGAGAAGAAGGACTTGTTAATCGCACTTCAATCATGAGTGGCAACAATAATTATCATCAGAAAACAATCTAGACACACAGAATTTTCTCTATAAAAAGCATATGTATTAGAATATCTATGGCCCAAAAGGCTACAAAGAACTAGCAAAAGTTTAAGTTTGAAATCAACCAGGTAATGGCACTCGGTAGGAAAACTTTTAGAGCCTGCAAGTGGAGTTAACTTTTCTTGTAGAAAACGGTGTGAGAGCAGGTCACCTGATCCAATAGGATTGGGCTGAGCTGAGCAGGCTTTTACGGACCTTTGAGGGCTGGCCTATTTGTGGTTTGCCTTTACTCTTAAAGGGGAGTCCTTCAGGATTCCCAGCTAAAAATGTAAGGTGGTCACTAAGTTTTTCCCTGGTAAACCCTGAATTTCATTTCTTAATCTCTCAGTAGCTGCTTCATTCATGGGATTTGAGATGCTCAGAATCAGGAATCACCTAGTGCCTTGAGGACACTTTGCAGAGAATGCAGGGCTCATTTAATCACACTTTCCTTTCCTCTAAGGCTTGACCTGTAAATTCTGTCTGCCTTTTTACTTTCGGTTACCTGAAAACCGCCAGCTTTTAAGTTGTTTTCTGTGGGATGTTTGATCTGATACCATCTGCTCCATTGAGACCAGAAGGCAGTCTCCATTTGTGTTCCCATTAGGTCTTGTTAGAACAACGTTCAGTTATTTTGGTGCCATTTTTTATCACATATAACCGTTTTGTATAGGGAGATAATATTTTATGTCACTGGCTTTACCACTACTTTTTTCTTAACTTATCTAGCTTTGGTTGATGACTCTGCTTGAATCTTTCCACTACTTGGTTCCTCAAAAATAATCTTTCTTTGACATTCTCTTCCCTTTTATTGCCTCTCTATTCTTTCAAGGAAACTGTCTCTATTCCTAAAAGTTTTGTTCAGGAAAAATGACTGCCAAGAGTAGTTTGAGGTAGAGTAAAACAAGGGCAAAATTATTAGATTTTTTAATTCTTATGTTTATAGATGTTTAGACACAAATGGAAATGCACTGTAAGTGAAAAAGACCAGTATTCACCAATATGGAGGTCAAATTACATTAGATGTTTCTCTCAAGCAAAGTTATATGAGATAATACTTAGGTGTTAGTTATAGTTGGAAGATTCGGGTCATAATGTTGATCATGAAGAAACTATATTGTTGTAGAAAACTCAGTTAAAACAAGCTGATCATGTACATGAGACATTAATTTCTCACTTTTTATTTATAGGTGAGACCAACTCTTATATATTTTCAGTTTATATTCAAGCTTTGCCTTTCAGATGTTTACACGTTAAAAGTCCTATATCCTATGTTTGTTCTCCTTAGAAAGTTATTTTCTTACTCCTACTTCCCTGAAAGTAACATAAATCACCAACTTGTTTGAATAACAAACAAATAAAACGGTATATAATTTTTCATTCCCTTCTTGGAAACTTGAATCTTATTACTCTGAATGCAGAGATATAATCTAATATTATCAATACATACTGAGCAACCTCAGTTTTTTCAATCTGTTTGAATTTGTAATGTAATATTTCTTCAGAATTATTCCTTTAAACAGTCAGACTTCTCTGTGTCTGCATACAGTGATGCGTAGCTCTCTATTTTAAAGATAATGAAATGTTGGATGAGTCTCTGCTAACATTCCTGAGCTCAGTAATGCATTTACTTCTTCTACCTCTTTAAAAGACTATGGCATGTAGCAAACTAGTTTCTGTACTATTGTATTTCTGTAAGTGATAGGAATTAAGGAAAGATAACATTTGAAAAATACCAGATGACCACCAAGCATAAACATTTTCTACAAACCAAGATCAAAACAGGAATTCTTAATTAAGATAAAAAAGATAATGCCATGTATCCCTAGTTTGAATATAACAATACTAGGATTACAGTCAACTGTCTGCACTTCTTCTGTTATTTCACTTAGTGTTATGATTACCATGATTAGCATGTGAATGAGGCCTCAGAGTCCTTAAGTTCAAATGTTCTGGATTCATATGTGAGAAAAGGTGGTTAGATAATATTATACAGCTACGTATATTGGAAAAATTGGCTTCTTGAAAGGAAAGTTGTGTTCCTAGTAGCTGAAAGATAGAGTGGAAAACCTAGGGCAAAAGAGAGCTCACTGGATTAACAGGTCAGGGTCATATTCAAAAATCCATCACCAAGATCACGTCGAAAATATTTTTTCCTATGTTTTCTTTTAAGAGTTTTATAATTGAAAGTATTAAGTCTTTACTGGAGAAGGAAATGGCAACCCACTCCAGAATTCTTGCCTGGAAAATTCCATGGACAGAGGAGTCTGTCAGACTACAGTTCATGGGGTTGCAAAGAGTTGCAAAGACTGAGCATGCATGTAATGCCACATTAAGTCTTTAATCTTTTCCAATTTATTTTTTGTATGTGTGTATGTTGTAAGATAAGTGTCCAATGTAATTCTTTTGCATATGGACATCCTGTTTTCCACCACCATTTACTAAAGAGACTGTTCTTTTCCCATTGTTTATTCTTGGTGACCTTATTAAGAATAGGGTGACTGAACACACATGAGTTTATTTCTGGGCTCTCTGTTCTGTCCCACTGGTCAACGTGTCTGTTTTTATGCCAATACACTATTATTTTGATTACTGTAGCTTTGTGTATAGTTTGAAATCAGAAGGTGTGATGCCTTCAGATTTGTTCTTTCTCAAGATTGCTTTGGTTATCTGGGATCTATCTAAAGGTTCAGTACTAATTTTAGTTGTTTTTTTTTTTTTTCTGTGAAAAGTATAATTGAAACTATTATTAGAATTGTACTTTATGTAGTATGGACATTTTAACAACATTAATTTTTCCAACCCATATACATGGGATATCTTTCTATATATATATGTCTTCTTTAATACCTTTGGTTAGTATCTTATAGTTTTGACTTGTATCTTATAGTTTTCAGTGTACAGATCTAAAAGGACTTTTGAATTATTTGATTTTTATGTTTTGGTTATATCCTTTCATTCAATATGATTTTTAATAAATGTCTTTATTCTCTTTTTGTTAAGTTTTATTAACTGAACTGCATTTATACATTGATTGTAAATTCTTATCTTTCTTGACCTAACTTTCAATTGTGGTAAGGAAAATACAAACATAAAGGCACACCTATGAATATTATTTATTTCTTTTGTAAACGATACAGAAAGGGTTCCATCTCTGCCATTTATGATGTCTATTTCAGTCCTACCCACACGAATGTCAACTACAGAATTGTGACGTCAGTGATGAACCAAAAGTTTGTTTCTGTTTGCGGCTCTCATGTAATGAGGCAGAAATCTTTTAACAACTGAGGCTTTTCTGTTCCCAAAACCCTAACCCCTTAGAAAATAACTTGAAATTAAAAATTCCTGGCTCTCGCCAAAAGTTCCTAATGTAGACCAAGCTGTGCTAACAAATGAAGGACATAGGACAGAGGCACCGCTGAGGGAAGAGTCCTTTGTGTAATCACATAGACTTAGGGTTAGTAAGCAGAGGAACATTTCTGAATTTTGTGCTACTACGTTTTTTTAGAAAAAAAGGTCCATGAGTTGTTGTTGTTTTTAATCTTTATGCATCAGCTCATTTCTTGTCTGTGAAAACTGTGTGACAGACACAGAGGAGGGATCTCCTGTACTTGCCCCAACCCTGAAAACTTGGTGGAATTAGTACTGTAGTCAGGCATATTAGGTTAGGGTTTATATTTTTGCTGGCTTCTCTGTAAATATAAAACAAAAAAGAAGCTCATTTTAATCAGCAAGAGTTTGGCTTAGAATTCCTCAGGGAAGTACAGACACTTACTCTCCATGACAGTGATGTTGTTGTTCATATTTAGTCACTGGATCGTGTCTGACACTTTGCAACCCCATGGACTGCAGCTCACCAGGCTTCCCTGTCCTACTCTATCTCTTGGAGTTCACACAAACTCATTTCCATTGAGTCTGTGGGGCTACCTAACTATCGCATCCTCTGCCACTCTCTTCTCCATTTGCCTTCAATCTTTCCCAGCCTTAACGCCTTTTCCAATGAGTTGGCTCTGCACATCAGGTGGCCAGAGTATTGGAGTTTTAGCTTCAGCATCAGTCCTTCCAATGAATATTAAGGGTTGATTTCCTTTGGGATTGACTGGTTTGATCTCCTTGTAGTCCAAGGGCCTCTCAAGAGTCTTCTCCAGCACCATAATTTGAATGCATCAAAAACAAGAGCTTTGTCTAGACAATAATACCTACTGTCAATTTTGTGGTGTGCGGCTACCATCCGCAGGTGCTGCAGTCCATGGGGTCGCAAAGAGTCGGACACGAATGAGTGACTGAAGTGACTGTCCATAGAATCCCTCTGCCACTCAGTTGACACATGGCCGAGATGACAAAGCAGGCTTGAGATGTTGAGTAAACAGCTGATGCCTGTCCACTAAACCAACTGCCACTCCTCAGCCAGGAGTTTTATATAAGGTTTGTTGTTGTTGCTGTTATATTTTATCATTATTTTATTGGCATAAAGCTCAGGAGACCTAATTCATATCCTAGATTCTGAAGGGCTTCCCTGGTAGCTCAGGTGGTAAAGAATCCACCTGCAATGCAGGAGACTCTGGTTCAATTCCTGGGTTGGGAAGATCTGCTGGAGAAGGGATAGGCTACCCACTCCAGTTTTCTTTGGCTTCCCTAGTGGCTCAGCTGATAAAGAATCTGCTTGCAATGAGGGAGACCTGGGTTCAATCCCTGGGTTGGGAAGATACTCTGAAGGATGGAATGGCTACCCATGCCAGTAAACCGAACCACCTTTTTTTGTTGTTTGTGACATATGGGTCATAAAGCAGATAATGCAAAAATGAAACAAAGCAAGAAGTAGATATAAAACATCCCTTCCAGCTCTAAGCTTCTGTTATCGATGATATGTTCACATTCCTTTCATCAATAAATAACAAATATGTTGGATGTCTCTTATGAGCAAGAAAATATCTGATATGCAAAGAGGTATAACGTATGGCCCCTGCCCTTTGAAGACTCACAGACAATTCTGGAAAACCAAACATGTCATAGGCAAGGCTGAATCTTCTCATATCAGTGTATGTTTTTGAACATTGGTTAAAAAAAAATCTCTGGCTTGAGATATGAAATATAAATGACCAGTCATTTTGAAGAAGCAAACAAATGACAACTTTTGGTTAACTCAAAATTGCATCAGTTGCAGCTGGAAAATGTAGGGTCTTTCAAGCCTTCTTCCCATTTCTGAAAATGCTTTCTAGCTAAAATCAAAATATCATTTTCCCTTTGGAGACACGTGGCTTCAAAACAAAGATGGTCATTAATGAGAGGTGCGATGAAGCACCCTCCCCTCCCCCACTCCCAGCAGTTTTGTTCACAGAGACCAAACGGTGGGAGGGATCGGCGCTCTCAGGAGAGGAGGGCAGATGGAAAATATCAGTACAAGCACTTGTCAGGGGGGAATCGCAGAAGAAGAGGCAGATGGAACAGTACAAGGTGGGGGGAAGCAGAAGCTTCGGCTTGACTGCAGGGTCCTCTCCCCTGCTTTGTCACACGGCCCATGGGACTCCAAGCCCGCCTATTCTTTCCTGCCATTGAAAGGATAGTCATTGCCAAGAGAGGAGCCCCAAACCTTCCCCCAGAACCCCCCTCCAACCTCGTCTCTCAAGCTCCACAAGAGCAGACTCAGAGGCAAGTGGCAGCGCAGTTTTCGAACTCAGTGTCCAGCCAGCTCGCTGAGGGACCTTCAACTTTGTTAAACAAGCAAACAAAAATGTCTTCTTTCTCCTGTGTATTTTCTGCTGGTTTAGAATCACACATGCACATTCACACACCACTGCCAAGAATGGGGGGCGGGGGGCGGGTTATATTTCCCACCATTTCTAATTTTCTTGAGTGGAACCAATTTATTTTGTGTTGAATGGGGGTGCTCATAAGCCAAAAGGTAGCCCTGGGACTGGATTGAGATATGAAGGGAAATTGAAGCACAATAAAGCTCCATGCACAATGGTTCGCACCAGATCCATAATCACCACATAAGATGTTCCTATGTAGACAGGTGCAGGTAATTAAGCAACACATTGACAATTTTTCAGTCCCTTAGTCATTTCCAGGGGAGCTGGGATAATGCCGGGCTCACCAGACAAACCTTTTGAGATAGGATCAGGAATGAAGAACTTCTCCTCCACTGTCCAGTCTCACAAGAAACAATCCAAATTTCATTTTTTTCCTTTTAACTGAGAACCAAAATAATCTATTGAATCTGATTGGGCTGGTTACCTTCTGAAATATTATTTGCTATAACATGTATCAAATTAAAATTAGAGTTAAATAAATCATTAAGTATTCAAATTTTAAAACTTTCTGGGACACGGAATTTGCTACTGAAAGTATGGTACACTAATAAATTAACAAAATTAGATGTGAAAATGATACTGGAAATATTGTGTACCTTAATTTTATTTAAGCCATCTAGCAATTATGGATGTAAGCACCCTCTCTGTTCAATAGATGAGGAAGTTTAGAGAGACTGAGGAATTTCCTAATGCCCCAAAGCTAGAAAGGGTAATATTTGGGCCTAAGCATGTATCAACATTAGATCTTCACTGGTGGCTCAACAGTAAAAAACTCACACGTCAGTGTAGAAGATGCAGGTTTGATCCCTGGGTTGGGAAGGTCCCCAGGAAAAGAAAATAGCAACCCACTTCAGTATTCTTGTCTGGAGAAGCCCATGGACAAAGGGCCTGGCAGGCTACAGTTTCAAAGAGTTTCAAAGAGTCAGACGCAACTTAGTTACTAAACAACAACAAGAAAATATCTCAAGACTAGTTTCGGTTCTTAGGAAGAGCGAAATTGCGCATCAGTTGGGAAGCTTTTGTCTTTAGAAAACAGCTGGGAAGTCACGGTGAATTAATGATTGCCTCTCAATCTACAATGCAATTTTTCCAATTTTTCATAACAGTATTAATCTGATCTTGAAGTTATAAAATGATAACTGTTACAAGCATAATGATTAATTAAGGCTCTCATAATGTTTCTTCAGGGAAGAATAACAATATGTTATCTTAGAATCTTGGTTCCTTCTGCAGACTTCCTGTGCCTGAAGGGTATTATTGGTTGTGGGCTGAATTGCATCCTCAGAATTATGCTGAAGTCTTAACCTCTACCCCCTTGGAATAGGATGGTGTCTGGAGATAGGGCATTTAAAGAGGTTATTAACTTAAAATAAGGCCATTAAGGTGGACTGCAACCTCATCTGTGTACTTGGAAGACAAGAAGAGTAGGTCAGAAACACGCAGAGGAAAGACCATGTGAGCAAGCTATCTGCAAACCAGAGAGAATGAGCCAACTGCTGTCAACACCTTGATCTTGAACTTCAGCCTCCCGAACTATGAGAGAATCAATTTCCGTGCTTTAAGCTGCGCACTCTCTGGTTCTTTGTTATAGCAGCCCTTTCAAGCTCATTCAGTATTTTATGTCCATATTTACAAAATTCAAAAACATAAGCTCTTACCGACAAACTGGCAGGAATATAATGTAATTTAGAGATGATGAATAAAACAGATTCTTGTTTAGAGGGTTTAAATATACAAATGACCCTAATTAATACATCGTCAAGTATTTATTTCCCAGTTATGAGCATGAGAGTAAGTTCAGCTTTTGCCAATTCCAATATAGATGGAACAACCAACGACAGTAGATAATTGTTTTGGACACATGTGGTGGTGAGGCCTTTGTTCATTATTATATCTTGTTTGGGTCTCTAACACCGTTTAGTATAAAATAATAGCACACAGGAAATTAATTGGAAAACCAAGCTTACCCCTCTGCCAGTATCTTGTTATATGTCATTTGAGAGATCCAGTTTACCTCTTTGGGCCTCGTTTCTGAAGACAAAAAATGCAGATATTTTTTCCCGCATAATGTAATACACCTTATTCTAGACTCATTCTAGAGAAAAATAAATGAAATTGCTATGATGAAAAAAAATTAATGAAATTGCTAAAATAAATGAAATTACTCTTCAAAAATGAAGAGTAAAAATGGGTTTTAATAAGGAAAACAAACGATGTTTGTAATATAAGAGCTGCACTTTTATCTTTGTCACTGTTTCTTTCTACCTGGAAGAGAGATGCAATATTGGGAGGTCCAACGGCCGTCTTGTGACCATGGAGAGCAAAGTCAGAGACAGATGGTCTAATAGGTCAGGTCTGTAAAAAAGCTTAACAGCTTCCCCTGGCTGATTCACTGAAGCTATCCACACCTCCTGCAGTGTACACAGCTGGGCATTTTCAGCTGGATCTCTCTACAGTGTAGAAGCACAGGTCCGCTCCCACAGGGGTGGTTATCCATTTATTAAGTGTCATTTGCGTTTTCTGTTAAGCCGGTTGTCAGAGGTACTTGGTATTGTAGTCATTTAACTGTGTGCTACATAAAGCAATAAAACAAAGGTGTCAAAAGAAGTTTTAGTTTCTGTTGTAAGAAAAGTAAATGTTTTTAAAACGTGTGATTGAAAGTTGCTAAAAATATGTCACAATGTGTTTGGGCAAAGCATTATTGAAAAATTAGAAAAGACAATCATAAATTCCAAGAAAGACATTGCGCTCAAATTGCTATGCAAATACTATACAAGTATCTTCATGTTCTCCATTGCTCCAATTAGGACAAAATCTGGGATTTATGAAGGATACAACATGAGATGGTTTTTGGTGAAAAAGCTACAGGAAAACACAAGAAAATTTAATTAGCTGACTGATAGAGAACAGTCCTAATTAAAGATGAGTGAAAACAAAATGTGTATTTATGTGCTTTATGTTTAACTCTGAAGGTTAACTATGAAGGTTAATGTATGTATGTTTTCAGTTTCCATGATTTCTTCCTTAAGTGACTTTTTAAATTTCATTTATTTCACTTTATCTCATTCCACAATCCTAATTGCAAATCTAATACCACTGTTGGTTTACACATATGTGCATGTGTGTGTGCATAAATGCATGGTGTGTTTAAATCACTTCAACATCTATGTTCATCTGTTGATAAATTACTCTATGCTACCTAGACATTGCATTAAGTGCTATTCTATATGGCATCCCCTTTAATCATTACAAACATATGAAAACATTATAGCTCACAATAGCTAAATATTTGGCAAACATTGAATTTTGAACTTAGATCAAATTTCAAGACTAAGGTTTAATATCCATGCTATACTAAATAGCTGATCACACACAATTTGCTTTATAAATAAATATTCCTAAAAAAAGAAAATATTCACTCACAAAAAACAACGGTCATGTCTATGGAGGGATAAGAAGAAGGAAGTTGCATTTAAATTATCTTTAGTAATGCTACGATTGAGAAACTTCACAACACTGAATAAAGGAGTAGGTTTGGCCAGTTTTATCTCTAATGTCAACATAGGAGATCGTGTTTCCCAGAAACTCTGATGATGACAATTTAGGCTAGGTGGGAAATTTTCAGGACGGTTTTGATTTCTTTTCCATCTGACTCTCAAAATCTCAGAGCTTAAAGGTTGTTTGAGAGTTTCTCAGCATCTCAGTAAAGAAATTATTTATAAAAGGCAGAAAATACATAAGAATTTTATGCAAAATATTTTCTACTCTAGAAAATAAGATACACAATGAAGGTGTATAAATCAGGTTTTGTGTGTGTGTGTGTGTGTGTGTGTGTTAGTCACTCAGTTGTGTCCAGGTTTTTCATGACCTCATAGACTGTAGCCCTCCAGGCTCTTCTGTCCATGGGATTTCCCAGGCAAGAATACTGGAGTGGGTGCCATGTCCTTCTCCAGGGGGTCTTCAAATAAACAGACGATAGCAGAACAGGGGAATCGGTCATCCTTAATATGCTGGCAAAGTGGAGACGTAGATACCCCAATCCTTTGTGACTCTTAAACTACCTTTACTCTCTTTTTAAAATGTATTTATTTATTTTTAATTGGAGAAGAAGGAAGTCTGGCATGGTGCAGTTTATGGGGTCGCAAAGAGTCAGATACGACTTAGTGACTGAACAAAGCAACAGTTGCTTTATAATATTTTGTTGATTTCTGTCATATGTCAACATGAATCAGCCATAAGAACTTCTTAAACAGAATGTATTTTGTTCGGAAGCACCCCTCAAGGAGAAGTGCTGGGTTAGAAAGCCCCCATCTTGGGACAAAGCTGTGGAATGGCTCCCCGCAGTGCGTGGATTTACGGGCCATAGTGACAGACATTCACACTAGATTTTACATTCTTTCCACCACCACATACATCATGTCTACAGAGAATTACAAGTTCATTGTAACAAAAGAAAGAGCTCATACTCTTTTAATCACATTAATATTGGGCCTTTATTCATGTTAGACTATGCCTCCCAGGAGAAGCTTTTGTATCTATCAGATTTTAAATTACCACCAGATGAGGAAAGAAGATTGAAAGTCAGAATCAGTGAATCTCTTTTCATTAAGAACATCAGTAAACATCCAAAGCAAATGAGTTTAGATTAGGCAGAAGGACTAATTCCAGGGGTTCACGTGCCCCAAAGTCCCAAGAAAACGTTTCCTCTCAAATTTTGGGAAGAATGGTTTTAACAGATTATTGTATTTCTGACTCTGGGTTCATATTTATGATCATTATTGTTTTCTTTTAGCTGTACTCTTATTCCAAATATGTGTACGCATCAGGGCAAAAATCATCAAATGTCTTCAAAATTATTTTAACTTATGGGCAGACTCTTAGGGGAAATTTTAAATCTTAACTAATTTTACCAAAATTAGTTTTCCTCCTACTAAAGATACAGCTCTCTTTTTGGATCCTTGGGCTGTTGTGTGATCCGTTAGAAGAATGTGTTGATACATAAAAAGATTTTAGGAGACAATGTTATAATTGGAAGAGCGTACATTCACATGGAAATTATTTCCTGGATTAAAATTTTTAAAAGCTGGAAGATTGGCAAATCAAAATTTAATGTCTTGGTTTCTTACAAAAGCTCCTTTATTTTCAAATCCACAAGCCAACACAAGTAAAATAAATCTATTTATTGCCTGGATGGCACATCAAAATAACAATGTACTCTTTTTTTCCCAATTGCAAGTAGAAAAACAATTGATATTGTGTAAAATATTAAAATGTTGAAAACAAGCTTTAAATAGAGAAAATATGTGTTAGACTTAAGAAAGGATCCATGCCTAAAATGAGATTGATGGCAATTCTGAATTACTGCATTTTATCTTGAAGTTGTATTGAATTCATAATAGACTTTTGTTTAAGTCCTTTGAATTCTTACAGGTTATTATCTTTAATTCTATAATATTAACCTATGCAAACCATAATAATGGCACTAATTTTGAATTGTATTAGAAACAAACACATTAGCCCATTTGTTCTCCTCAAGTGTTCTTTGATGTAGACAGGTTATAATAAAATTTTCAAAGTAACAAAACAACCAGAAATGAAAAGGAATTTCCCAACGAAGCAAATAGAAAGTGTCATAGCTAGATGGGAACTGAGATATCCTGACAGCTGAAGACCAGTGTCCTTCTCATTAAACCATATTGCAGAACTATTAATATCTAATATTGCCTATTCAGTATCCTAAATGAAACTATTATCCCATACTAAAATCCCATTATCAGCTACCAGTTATTGTCTTTATCACTAGTTATTACAGGTTATCAATTATCTGCTATAGTTAACAGTTGTCAGTTATCTAATAATAAAACATGAGAATAGAGTTATTGAAAAATGCATAAAGTGTGAAAATACTAATAATTGTCAGTTGTTTCAATATATTCAATCAAAATTAGCCTGTTAACTTAAAATGTCTTCCAAAGTCAGCATACTAAGAACTTTTTGGAAAGTAGTAACAATGCAAATTTACCTTTTATCCTTCAACTCAAATTATTCTCTGATAAAGCAAAATATAACTCAGTGACCAAAGGGGATAAGCAGTCAGGCAGCACAAGAGCGCAAGTTCAGAATTATGCATGGATTTCATCATCAGACTTGAAGAATGAAAATCTGAAAATGCATAAGAACGTCTGTAATTTGCAACTGCCATTTCACTTCATTGGGCTTCCTTAGTGGGCTCAGTGGTAAAGAATCTGCCTGCAATGCAGGAGACCTGGGTTCCATCCCTGGGTCAGGAAGATCCTCTGGAGGAGGGCATGGCAACCCACTCTAGCACTCTTTCTTAGAGAATCCCATGGACAGAGGACCCTGGCAGGCTGCAGCCCACAGGGTCTCACAGAGTTGGACAAGATACGGCAAATAGATGGGGAAACAATGGAAACAGTGGCAGACTTTATTTTCTTGGGCTCCAAGATCACTGCAGATGGTGACTGCAGCCATGGAATTAAAAGACACTTGCTCATTGAAAGAAAAGCTATGACAAACCTAGACAGCATATTAAAAAGCAGAAACATTATCTTACCAACAAGGGTCCGTATAGTCAAAGCTATGGTTTTTCCAGTAGTCATGTATGGATGTGAGAGTTGGACTATAAAGAAAGCTGAGCACTGAAGAATTGATGCTTTTGAACTGTGGTGTTGGAGAAGACTCTTGAGAGTCCCTTGGACTGCAAGGAGATCCAACCAGTCCATCCCGAAGGAAATCAGTCCTAAGTATTCATTAGAAGGGCTGATGCTAAAGCTGAAGCTCCAGTACTTTGGCTACCTGATGTGAAGAACTGACTCATTAGAAAAGACCCTGATGCTGGAAAAGATTGAAGGCAGGAGACGAAGAGGACGACAAAAGATGGGATAGTTGGATGGTATCACCGACTCGATGGACATGAGTTTGAGCAAGCTCCGGGAGTAGGTGATGGACAGGGAAGCCTGGCGTGCTGCAGTCCATGGGGTTGCAAAGACTCAGACACGACTGAGCAACTGAACTGAATTGATTCACTTAATTCTGTCAAGAAGAAATTCTCATGAGCTCAATTACTTTATTATAGAGCATTTGAAGTAACTTTATAAGACTAAGACTGCATGAGTAGAAGGAAGAAAAGATATGCATAATCGGAGGTTGGTATGAATGATGGCTTATAGAAAATGATGGAATCCAAACAAAATCAGCCATCAAAAACAAGAATCCACCACCTTCCACCTGATAAAACACCATTGTTGAGTCTACCATCATGCCAAGTTTTTGTATCATATTTAATATTCTCGAAGGAACTCAGTACATTGAAGAAATAGAAGATCTTTGAACAAAGGGATAAACAAGATTCTAAAATATTCACTGTGGCCAGAAGAAAGTCATATCCTGATGGCTTACAAGTCCAACTCAGTACTACGTATTGAAGTGATGTGGCGTTTTAAAACTAATTAGTTTAGTTGACTGGCCATTTGGAGGAGAATTGCTTATTTCTATTTTCTCAAATATCTCCTCAACTTCTCATAAAATTTTCAGAATTTTCATAACTCCACAATTGACAATAAGTTGAAAACTTTTAATTTTGTTTTTGCTTATGACAGTTCTATTCCCACTCAGGAGAAGATTATCACTTAGAATTCTAAACCCTTTGAAAATATCTTGCAAAAAAACATATCTATACTTCTTTGGACAAACCAAACTGAAAGAATTAATTATCAGCAGTCTTACAATACAAGAAAGATTAAAATATTTTGTTTAAATAGAAGAAAAGTAATATTAAATACAAAGTTGGATCTGAAAAAAGAAATGAAGATATCTAGAAATTGTAAAATTATGGCTAAATATAAAAGTAATTTAAAAAAATATTATTGTCTAAAAAGTATAGTAGCAAAGTACAGTGAGGTTTAAAATATATTGAAGTATATGATCATAACAAATATGATACTAAAGGAAAATGGGAGGACACTTGTAAGGGTTTTAAACTATAAAAGCTTTTGCTCTTATTATTATTTGATGGTAGCTTCTGATAAGTTAAACTGCAGAGCAATTGTGAAAAAATAAAGCAAAATAAAAAACTATAGCAAGTAGACTACAGTGGAGGTAAAAGTAGAACCATAAAGATATTCTAATATTCCAAAAAAAGAAAAGAAGGAAATAGTACCAAAAAAAGGTCAGATAGTAAAATTAAACCATGCATATCAAAATTATGTTAAATATATATGATCTAGCCATTCTAATGAAAGGTAAAAAGTGTCAGATTGTATTAAAGCAAGAGTCAACCGTAACCTGTTATTTTAAACACATACTTTAAATTCATAGATATGATTTTTTAAAACATTGTAAAGCAGCATGTATTAAGGATTATCACAGGTCTTTTCATTTATCCACCGGAAAAATTAAAATAAAATGGTTCTATTATTCATGTTTTTCAGTCAGTACTAAGTGATGCTTTTGAAATGATTGAATAAGTGAATAAGATTTAAGATTTAATCAAGTTATAGTTTTAAAAATCAAGTAAGATTTGTTAAACATCTGTTACTTACATCAGCAATAGAAATATTCTCTCTCTTCATACTTTTAAGTAAGAGAACCCAAACAGGATTTAATTAGTTCACACACATTCATAAATAAAATAAGTCCTTGAAATCCCAAAGACTTTGGAATATAAGAAGGTAAACTGCACCCTAAGATAAGATGCACATGAGCACAAAGGTCTTCATACTACTTGTTTAGTTGCTAAGTCGTGCCAACTCTGCAACCCCATAGACTGTAGCCCACCAGGCTCCTCTGTCCATGGAATTCTCCAGGCAAGAATACTGGAGTATGTAGCTATTCACTTCTCTAGGGAATCTTCCTGACCCAGAAGACCAAAATCAGGTCTCCTGCCTTGCAGGTGAATTCTTTATACCACTGAGCCACCAGGGAAGCCCTTTCATGCTATAAGAAGCTATTATTTTCCTAATGTACAGAAAAATAGCAAGAACGGTCATGGAGAGTACCTTATCTTTATCTGTATCTGATATTACCCTGCTGTTTAGTGTCTCTCATCAGGGCTATTGATGCATCGTTAATTAAGCTAAGCATTTAAGCTTCACATAGGGAATCCTTGGGTGTATTCTTGGCAAGAATCTCTGGGTTGTACATCTGGCCATGACCTGAAGGGTTGCTGAGTAAGTGTCACAATAGTTTAAAACTGCTAAGAAGAATGACGTATAAACAAAGCCCAAGTCCCACTCATTGTTATTGATAATTATAATAATTGATAATATTGATGATTATAACTGTCATCATATCTGTCTCGAAGGCTCATGAGACTCCATGTGAGCAAAACCTAACTCATTTTTCCTAGAATCCCTTCCTCTTCTATGCTAAAGACAGCACTCTTTACCCTGCTGCCCACACTAGCAAACGTCCCAGTTCCTTTTCTTTCGGGTCCCTCATCTAACCTCTCATCAGGTTCCGTGGACCTGATTTTGTATTGATGATGTTGTTGGTATCATCCTCCCTGTGGCTACTACTATTTACCTCAGTATCTGTCACCAAAGTTATTGCAACATTTCTCTAACAGGTTCTTTCAGTTGCTGTTGTTGACTCTGCCCTCTCCACAGCTGCTTGAATAGGTGGTGTTGTATCACTCTTTTGCCTAAAATCTTCCACAGGTTCCCCACGATCTACAGGAGAAGGCTCACCAGCTACGTTGGCCCATGAGGCCCCATGTGATGTAGCCCCTGTCTTTCTCTCCAGCCTCATCTCCAGCCACTCCCTGCCGCAAACATATGTTGCAGAAACAGACACTGCTTGTGTCCACACACACGCGCACACACACACAGTCGCTTTACTGTTTTTTGCCTTTGAAACTTTGCATTCCAGCCCCGCTCCCTGGAATAAACAATCCATCAGCATTCATTGTTTAGAACTCAGTTCAAGGTTACTGCTTCCTGGATGCAGGAACCAAGCCGTCTTCTCTCCCTGTCCCCTCTCCGTGCCATCACAATGCAGGTATTACTCATTGTAATTATCAGCTTATGTCTTTCTTTCTTCTTAGCAGGCAAGCATTTTCAGGGTTAAAACTGTATCTTCATCTGTGTTACTCACAGCACTTATCTTGGGGCCTGACACATAGTAAACACTCAATAACTGTTTGCTAAATATTTGAATTTACAGGAAATAAGATTTTCATTACTTAGGCAAGTGCAAGTGATAGCAGCCATGTTGTTTTCATTATGCCGGTTTAAAAACATATCTGCAAATTCTTTGAAATCCCTGACAGAGAAACCTGGTCTCTGTTTGCTCTTCTTGACATTGGGCAGCGTTTTGTCACTGTTTCAACCAACAGGATACAGCCAAAGTGATGCTCCGAGGCTTGCAATGCTGAGGAGCCAAGGCACAACTTCCTCCGTGCTTCCTGGCATGCCGGCTCTTAGAGTGCTTATTGGCCAAGTGAGCAGGTTGGCAGCCCCGAGGCTGCCATGCTACTGGGAAGCCAAATATAGCCCATGTGGAGACCATATGGATGGGTTCTGAGACTATGTAAAGAGACAGAAAGATGCTCAGAGAGTCCCCAGCCATCTCAATCCCACCTCCATCACCTCTGTTTCAGATTCACCCACCTTCTCTCTGATCAAAGTACAGACCCGGAGCCACAGCTGTTGAGCTGGTTTCCGGTCCCTTCTGAAACTTCTCACCTATAGAGAACCCGAGAGTAAAGAGTGATTGTTACTTTTTTAGGCCCATCACTACATTTTTAGATGACTGGTTATACAGCAACAGAAAACTGGAACCATTCTTTTTAAAGAGTAATTAAAAATAAGGCATTATAAAATTTAGAATTAATTAAATATTCTTTTTAAATGAAATAATATTTAATAATTAAATTAAAATACAGGCATAGCTTGGAGACATTGACAGTTTGGTTCCAGACAGCTGCAATAAAGCGAAGATCACAATAAAGCGAGTCACAAATTCTTTTGATTTCTCAGTGAATATAAGAGATATTTATACTATACTGTAGTCCATTAGGTTTGCAATACCATTATGTTTTTAAAAAACAGTGTTATTGTTCAGCCTCTAAGTTGTGTCTTACTCTGAGACCCCATGGACTGCAGCACACAAGGCTTCCCTGTTCTTCACTGTCTCCTGGAATTTGCTCAAACTCATGTCCATTGAGTTGGTGATGCCATCCAACCATCTCATCCTCTGTCGCCCCCTCAGTTAAGAAATACTTTATTGCTAAAAATGCTAACCATTTTATGAGCCTTCAGAGAATCATAGCAGTAACATTAAAGATCACTGATCACAGATACCAAAATAAATATTATCATAATGAAAAAGTTTGAAATATTGCACAAGTTACCAAAATGTGACCCAGAGACACAAGGTGAGCAAATGCTGTGTAAAACTGATGCCGATAGACTGTCTCAGCGAAGGGTTGCCACAAACCTTCCATCAGTGAAAAACACAATATCTGCAAAGCTCAATAAAGCAAAGAGCCATAAAGCTAGGTCTGCCTGTTATTCTACAAACTTTAGAAAGAAAATTGGAAAAACTACTTGGAAAAAATGTTGAGCCCAATGAAGATCAGACATTGAAAGGGTGTTTAACAAGGTCAAACAAAAAAGAATTTTATATATATATATATATATATATATATATATATATACACACACACACACACACACACACACACACACATATATATATATAGTAGAATTTACAGACATCTGGGTAAGTTAGGATTTAGTTTTTAAAAAGGTTATTAACAAAACAAGAGCAGTTATCAACACAGGTTTTGAAGGAATAAAGAAACTGAATTTTCGTCCATGTTTTTCTCATTATTGGTCATTAGAATAGTCTACTTTTTAAGTCACTGGCCTCATAGTCTTCTGACTCTGTTTATTATTCTGTCAGGTAGAGTTCTGTGATTCTCAAAAGCACCATAGAAATCATCTGAGGTTTTAAAATTCATAAAAATAAAAGCATTAAGGACTAAGGATGAGGTGAAGTTCCTTTTGTACTTCATTTTCTATGTGATGATACCACCAGAAAAGCTATATTAAATAGTTATTTACATCTGTGTGGTCCTCTGTGTTGCACAAAGTCCTTTTATGTATCTTCACTTTGTGCTTCTTGTGTAGCCTTGCAGAAATAGGAATTGTAGAACAAATGAGATAACTAAAGCTAAATGAGTAATTAGCCCTTGCCTCTTCCCCCTACTTGTAGGGGAATTTAATGTGCTTTAAATCAGCAAATATTGTTATATTTATTACATATAAAACAGTGAATGGAGAACTGAAGTATAGGTAAAGATGAATAAAATCCACTTTCTGGTTTCATGGAATTTGTACTCTAAATGGGTGAAATGAATTGGCAAAATGGGTGGGCACTGGGGTGTGTGTATGTGTGTGTATGTCTGTATGTATGAGAGAAACAAAGGAGACAGAGAAATATAGAGATAGAGAGAGAAAGTTTGTTTTCCCTTTGAACATAAGCAGGGCTTGGTTTCATGCCATGCAGATGGGCTACAGCATCCAGACCATCATTTCACACTTACATATCCAAGCAGCAGAGGAAACCGAGTGAATTCCTTGAGAAGTCTTGGACATAGGCTTTAGAGTTAAGGGCTTGAATTGTGGATTAGACAGTAAAGAATCCACCTACAATGCAGGAGACCCAGGTTCGGTCCCTGTGTTGGGAAGATACCCTGGACAAGGGAATGGCTACCCACTCTAGTACTCCTGGCTGGAGAATCCCATGGACAGAGGAGCCTGCTGGGCAACAGTTCTTGGGGTCACAAAGAGTCAGACATGACTGAGTGACCAGCAACTTAGTGTGGAAGAGTAAGGCTGCTTCTCATTGTCTCTGAGTGACAGGAAGAATGGAAACTTCACACTTAATATCAATTTTGTATTCTAATAAGCACAACCTCTAACCTTGCTTTAACTTTTAACCTCCAAAGTCTGAACCACTCCCTAGCTATAAGTTAGGGAGGTTCATCCTCCCTCTCAGTTTCTGGGGGTTGAACAATGTTCTGCGGGTCTGAATCTCTGAACGTTTCTCCCTGAAACAATGAAGCAATCATAAATAACGAATCCCTTGATGGATTAAGCCACTTCCTGGTTCCTTCATGCAGTGTAAGCACTTCAATAGTCTTGTCTCTCCTTGACTCTCCAAGTCAGTCCTGTGTTCCTACATCCTTGGGAATCACTGGCTCAGAGAACACGCATCACAGAGTGTTACTCCCCATCATCTTAGAGACCTGCATTCAAGAGCTCTTTTCATGAAGCGGCCCGGATTTTCATTAGCTCGCATGACCTGTTGCACTGTATTTGTACCAGGACTCTTGGGGAGCTTTATTATCCATCATATTGCTTCACTGCATGGGCCAGGTACCTCTGTCATTAGGCTGAAAGAAACAATAAGCTTGCTCCCTTAACTTTCCAAAAATTTACAAGTTCGATTTACCGATTTCTAGGGACATTACCTCTTGATTCTGCCCTGCCTTTCTCCCTCCATTCAAAGGCAGTAACTGGCTCACCAGATATATTATATACTTAGTTCATGGTTATAAGTAGGGTTTTCTTTCACTAATAAGAGCTAAACTTTCTGGTAGCTGTATTCCTCGGTTTGCGGCTATACCACTCGCATCTCTGCCTCCTAGTTCACAGGGTCAAGAAGTAAAATACCCCTTCTTCTCCTTCTTAGAATTCTTGTGATAACTTTTAGGATCCACAGGGATAGCACAGGAAACTTTTCCTATCTCAAGATCATTAACTTAATCACATGTGTAAAGAACACTTTTTAATGTAAGGCAATGTTGACAGGTTCTAGGGATTAGAATGTGGGTATCTTTGAATTGGGCTTCACTGGTCACTCCTGCCTGCAATGCAGGAGACCTGGGTTTGATCCTTAGGTCGGGAAAATCCCCTGGAGAAGGAAATGGCAACCCACTCTAGTATGCTTGCCTGGAGAATTCCATGGACTGAGGAGCTTAGCAGGCTACAGTTCACAGAGTCGCAAAGAGGAGGACATGACTGAGCGACTAACACACTAGATCTTTGAAGCAGGACATTTTTTATCTTACCTCAGGCTCACTCACACACTGCCAGTGGAAATGTAGATGGGAACGACCTCAGGAAAATAAGTTGGGACACATCACAAGGCTGAAAGGACCACAGTCTCTAGTTTCACTACAAATATAACAAAAATTCATTGATGGTAAATTATGTTTCTTACAAATGTATAAAAATTATTTTTTAAAACGGACAATCTGTTTAACAGTGGGTCAGTATCTGTAAATAAATAAGGTTTAAAATTATGTTGTGAAAAAATATAATCATGTACAATTCATGAGAAAATATTAAAGAAAAAACAGCTAAATAGACATTTCCATCTCAATAAATGTATTTTATACAGTTATGGCTATATTTATTCTTATATTATTAATATGTTTATATACATGAAAATAGAGATTGCCCTAAAAGTCTTGAAGCAGTTTTAAGCTTGCATAACTTCAGAAGTAGGAGTGCAGCAATTTTTTAAAATTTCAATAAGTAGTTATTAAAATTAACAGTCTTTTCACTTTGTATTTTTTCAGAAATTTGTCCATTGCATCTAAATTTTCTATAAAGTTTTTATAGCAACCTAATATTTTTTGACAAATGCTTAATTTGAGAATATTTTTAGATTCACAGAAAAGTCACAAAGATAGTGCAGAGAATTACCATATCTTATAAACTCAGATATGATGAAAATTCATAGTTCCCTCTGTGGTAATTGGTTCCAGCTGAACCTAAAATAAAGATGGTGACTTCTTGACATATAAGTTTTAAATATACTATCCGAGTATGAGATAGAAGATATTTCAAAGGAGAACTTGAACAGTATTTCTTCTTATCCTCCCCAGATTAGGAAAAAGGCCCTTGTGGAGAGGTGAAGGCAATCAAATCCTTTTGAAGAGGGAACAGGAAAGTCTGAAGTCAGTATGGGTTTTTTAGACCCTGTATCTTGCAAACTGAGTCCAAGAAGACGCCCAATGGACACTACTCTGTGCTAGGCTCTGTAGTCATCAGGTGTGAGCAAAAGTAAACCCACCCTTTATCCATAGTTTTAAAAAAGTTTCCATTAGAAATGGAGACACTGTGGGCATATGCAGAAGTGGAGGCAGGAACACCTTCCAAAACACAAGGGGTGAGAGTAAGACTGGGGACCCACAGGGACCCTTCTCTTCAGAGACAGAAAGGGACTAGTAGAAACTATTTAGAATTTATGGAGAAGGCATGGAATAGTGGTTTCTGTCTCAAGGCTTTTGTCTTCTCAGTGATGTGTCTGGAAAGGAGGAAATGGTGTCTGGGAAGAATAAAGAAGGAGCTTTAGTGAACCACGGTGTGCTTTAAAGAGCTCCCCAAGGAAATATTCAAGAGGGGTAAATATATGTGTATAACAGGATAGAAAAAACAAAAAAAGCCTGGTGGTGTGCCTAAACTCAGGGAGCTTGAAACAGTGGGCAAACCAAGGTGCTGAGTAATGGGTTTTCTTCTTGATTGGATATTGGTCTGAACCTAATACTTTTAACCACCCAACTTCCACCACTCCAAAGGCCAGCAACCAAAAATTATGATTCTGGTAGCTTCTGCCTGGCCCCAGCCTCAATTGTGAATCCATCCATCTCATCCCTCTTCACAGGAGATGAGATAATATATATTATATATATAGACACTTTGTAATAGAAATTTTTTGAAAACCAAACATGTTTCCTACATATCCTAAAGATGAGAGAGAGTAGGGAGGATGGGGAGAGAGAGACAAAAAAAAAAAAGAGACACAGAGAGAAAGAGAATGAATTAATGTGCTGCAAAGAGCAATCAGTATCACACTTTTGGTAAATTTATTACTTTACTGTATCTGTCATTCCTTCCAACTCTCCTGATCAATCCATTACCAACATTTGTAGGTCCTCTTCTGTCTATCATCATAGTATTTTCCATATACCACAGTCTATGTAAAAATTTTCAAGCAATCTTTGGAAAACTGATAATTTATGTGATCCATTGATCTAGTGAAGAAAATAACCATAACATGATAAACTGGCAAAACCAGAGAAGACCAGTGAAAGGGTTTGCTTGTTTGTTCAAAACAGGTGAAACATTTATAAATGTAATCGATCTTTTAGAGGCAATCCTAGACTTAACGTGTGCTCAGTCGCTCAGTCGTGCCTGACTCTTTGCGGCCTCATGGACTGTAGTCTTGCCAGGCTCCTCGGTCCATGGAATTTTCCAGGCAAGAATACTGGAGCGGGTTGCCATGTCTTACTTCAGAGGATCTTACGAACCCAGGGATCGGACCCGCATCTCTTCCTTTTCCATCTTGGCGGGCAGGTTCTCTACCACTAGCGTCACCTGGGAAGCCTCCCTAGACTTGACAGATGATAAATATTTTAGCTCTTCTTCTCAGAGCAATAAAAGGCACAGAAAAGTACATGGCTTTTCCCAACTGAAAATGGGAACACAAGAATCTCTCTTATCTTTAATCAAGAGAATAGATTCCATCTTTGGAATTCTGAAACTAGTCTTTATTACGGTTTTATAGTGAAAACCTATTCTTCTCTCTCCCCACCCCTTCCTGATTCCCGTAATCACCAAGACTGAAGCCAAATGCTGGAAACATCTATTGTCGTAGGAGGGTGGAATTGTAGGAGGTGATGATGTTGTGATGATGTGTTTCTTTTCACTTCCTTTCATCTTTTTTCTTCCTTTTAAATCACTTTTTCCTTAGTGGTTGGCATCTCTAAATTTTCTGCCTATAAACAGTTGGATTCTGGTATTGATGCTGCATAAATGTATGACTGTGTTTAAAGAGGGACCATTTGTTAGTTTCTTTGATACCTATACAACTGGAGGAAGGACTCTGGAAAATCTCATGGGTGTACACGGAAACTCAGTTCTTTCATTTGCAAATGCCTGAAACATGCCCAAGCGAGCTAGATTGTGGGACTGGAACCTCCAAGGATCTCCCAGGTACCATAGCAACAAATCACGAGGGTTTCTGAACAATATATCATGTCAGTGAGGATATGACTGCGAGGCTCCTTTATGTGTAGATGGTTGATAAGATCAACTCCAGCTATCCTGACCATTACAGTATTAAGGAGTCTCATGTCAACACAGCTGCCTTATCAACTTTAATGCTTTTATGACTCTGATGTGGTAAATATGCAATTACTTTGATAGTTATGACTTGCAATACTTAGAAACGTGTGGATTAAGCAAGACTGAAAGTACACATGAATCCAACCTTTGAAACACTAAATCTTTGTTGCAATTCCTTCTTCCTCTCCCTTGAGGTAACACTGATTATTAATAGCTGATTATTAAACTAATTAAAAACTTTTAGAGAACCATTTCAAATCAAATAGCACAAAGAGAAAATTAAAATTCACCCTTAATGTTACCATAAAAATATAATCATAAAATAGAACCAATTTTAAGCAGTTCATCTTTTTTAAAAAAAATTTATTTAACATTTTATCCTGAGCATTTTACCACTATCCTATTTAATATACAATGTTCCATGTTCTACTGGTCAGCATTAAGACAATTTCTAATTTCTATATATTATAAATAAGATATTACTGGGATGTTTCTCTGTGTTTTAACACGTATCCAACAAATAGTCTAGAACTGGAACTACTGGATCAAATATTGTACATGCTTCTAAACTTTTGATATAAATTTCTTCCAGGAAAGTAAGCATAAAATAATTTGAATTTACTTTCACTTCCATAGCACTAGGTGCTACTACAGTTTACAAGCCTTAATGGCTATTTTAATTACATTAATCTACAACTATGTATTATATTACTAGCGTTTACTTTTCAGGTTTATTGTCGATTTGTTCATTTTATTCATGAATTGTGTGTGTTTTTACTCACTGGATTAGATTTAGACTAATCCTTATTATTTTGCACAAATACTTTGCTTTTCTTCTGACTTGAAAATACTTTCTTCACTTTGGTTTTCTTCACAATTTTATTTATGTATCATTGCATTTGGAAGTCTGTTACTTACTCATAACCAAATATATTGAAAATTTTATTTGGAGTTCTCCACTTACTTTTATGATCCCTATGCCAGATTAGACAAATATTTCCAAATTTTTCTTCTAGATGTTTTATTATTTATAATTTCTTATTTAATTTTATTACCAATCTGGAAAATACCCTAATGCTTTTTATTATTATATATTATTCACATAGCCTCAGTGGCAATGGATTTGTACCTTGTACAGTGAGACAAAAGTAAATATAATACATTTTCTCAACAGTAAAAAAATAATTTTTAAATACTCTAACTCAACTATTGACAAAAATATGCTTCAAAAGTATTAAAGACATACTTGAAGAAATGTAGAAGAATTAATTAAAAGTATAATAAGAGATAATGCTGCTAATTGAAAACATTTACGTTGGCGTAATATCTACATCTTTTTTCCTTTAATAATAACAGTATCTAGGCGTTGTCTGTTAACTTATCAGTCTCTCATTGTCTAGTTTTTATTGCTATTTCAGGGTACAAGACCATTCACATTAAGAATACGTGCTTCCCACATAGGAAAAAATGGGGCAACCTGCCTTTCATGTACTTCCCAATTTACTGTGAGAAAGTTACATTTTCTGGGCCTACTGACTTTGAAACCCCTTCCAAAGGGAATGTTGAGTGTACCCTTCAGGTTTGGAGCTTTATTCTAAGTGTTTTCTCAAACTTCCTGTGGTGAAAAAACTGAAAGCAATTATAAAATATTGTTCAGGTCTAGAAAAATAGAGAGCAAGACTGAGTCTTGTTTGGCTGAGATTGAAATGAATGACTGGGTAAACCAGCTCATGTAATGTTCAAGCTCTTTAGCGTGTTAGTCACTTAGTCTTGTCTGACTCTTTGTGACCCCACCAGGTTCCTCTGTCCATGGAATTATCCAGGCAAGAATATTGGAGTGGATAACCATTCTCTTCTCCAGAAGATCTTCCTGACCCAGGGATTGAACCCCAGTCTCCCGCGTCTCAGGAAGATTCTTTGCCATCTGAGCCTCATACCAAATTTAGCAGTGGAGGGTGCATACTCAGTGGTCCACAGCAGGAAGTACTCCTGTGCTAAGTTTCACCCAGTGTAATGCCCATGAAATACATACAATACCACTGCAAAAACAAGAAACATAAATGAAGAGGATTATCAATTTCTATACTCTCCACAGAGTTTAGCATATCGTGCTTTGAAAGTAGAAAATTTTCTGTATGAATTGGGGAGGATAAATAACTAGTCACTGAACTGTGACTGCATTACTATATTGCATTATGAAAAAAGCAATCACTTGTAAACTATTTGTTTTAGCTATATAAGACAGACTGTGTATATTATTTTCTTGCTTAACATTTTATTTTGAGTATTTTCCCTACTGGGGTTTCCCAGGTAGCTCAGTGGTAAAGAATCTGCCTGCCAATGAAGGAAACGTGGGTTCTATCCCTGCGTCAGGAAGATACCCTGGGAAAGGAAATGGCAACCCACTCCAGTATTCTTGCCTGGAAAATTCTACGGACAGAGAAGCCTGGTGAACTATAGTCCATGGGATTCCAAAAGAGTCAGACATGACTTAACAACTAAACAACAACACCATTTTCCCTAATACTTCATTTAGTAAACTATATCTTATTTAATCATCTTGTATTACGGGGAATTTAGGTTGTTCTAAATTCTGTATATTATAAATAGGAGTATATTTATTTTTCCTTAACCAAAAATACACTATAAACTTTGTAGGGAAAAACTAGAAATATGTAATTCTTCTTTGCCAGTTTTAATATCTCTGATATCTATGAAGAAATGGTTCTCAAATTGAATATGTGATCATTTAAAATAGCTGTGGAGGATACATGATGTATGTTCTTTTCTTACGTTTCCTTGAATAATTCAGAGTCACATGTTAGATTTGCATAAATCATAGTATTTTTTTATCATTGTTTACTATATTGTGTGAAAAAGTGAAAGTGTTAGTCACTTAGTTGTGTCTGACTCTTTGTGACCCCATGGACTATAACCTTCCAGGCTCCTTTGTCCATGGGATTTGCCAGGCAAGAATACTGGAGTGAGTTGTCATTTCCTCCTCCAAGGGATTTTCCCTACCCAAGGATCTGAACTTGAGTCTCCTACATTGCAGGAAGATTCTTTACCATCTGAGCCACCGATATATCATTTAAAATCAGTTTTGAAGAATGAGCTTCAGTGATTTTCCATATTATGTCAATTTTTACAACATTATTTTTGGAAGTTTCAATTGCTTTCAATATTTTGAAATATCCATGCACATCAATATTTTGGCTTTGTTTAATTTGAATTTGCTAATGGATTTTATCCAAGGTCAACAATCATCTAGACATAGAGATAAGGAAAAAAAAAGCAATCACTACTAAAAAATTTTAAGCACCACAATTTACTTGCTTTTGTTGTGAACTGGGTTCAATTATTGTCAAGCTACGTGCTTCAGATTAATCAATATTAATTACTTCTTCAAGAGAGGATGTAAATCAATATTAGGACTTTCTAGGATATTTCACAGACCTCAATCAAGAATCTATGTGCATATGTGTGCACTGTAGCAAAAATAAGATGGGAAGTAATGCATCGTTTGCTTGGAAGTGTGAGAAAACCATGTCCCTTCAAGAACCTCCGTAGAATATTGTTTTTCCAGACAAAGAAAGCAAAGAGCCAAGAAGCCGCTTGTCAAAATATTGGAAAATGTTAGAAAAGGGCAGTAAAAACATGTATAACTAATTTTCCGTGCAGAAATGAATGCCCAACTTTGCAGAATAATCCAGAAGTATCTTAATTTCTTTTTGACGTATTTATCTTCCGTTAATCGTTTTTGCGTATAAGCTCTAAACCCCCCGCTAAAATAAGAAGGGACTAGAATCTGGGAGAGAGAGGCCATGGAGCCTGGACCAGGTGTTTCTCCCACGTGGTCTTTCACTACCTCAACCTTTCCCTCTCATCTTTCTGTGGTTTGTCCATTTGACTGGATCCCTCACTTGATCAGGGCATTGTGGAACTTTCCCTGTCTCTGTTCCATTTGCCTGGTATGGTGTCTAGTCATAGTACATTCTCCACAGTTCCTTGTATGTCAGTGGGATGAACAAAAGGAAGGAAGGATAGATGGAAAGAGGGAAGGAAAAACAATGCTGGAAAAAAAATCTTAATTTTCTGCACCTAGTTCATTAAAAGTAAATGTTATGTTCATCACACAAGGAGCAAGAGACAGAATGAAGAAACTGGCATATTCACCAGCTCTCAAATTCAGTCTCCAGACTATAGGTCTATCATTCGGTTTAGAATCTGGAGGTTTCCCCAGTGGCTCAGTGGTAAAGAATCCCCCTGCCAATGCAGGAGACGTGGTTTCGATCCTTGGGTCAGGAAGATCTGCTGGAATAGGAAATGGCAACCCACTCCAGGATTCTTACCTGGGAAATTCCATGTTCCTGGGGATCAGACAGAATGATATTCAAATGAAAGATTTTAAACTGCATTGCAGGGCATTTCAAGAATTCATGTTTCATCCATAACACTGTAGAAGCAAAAATGATGCAATTTTACAATAGAAATTGTACTAGCTCATCAATTATAGAGTAGGTTCTTTGTTAGTTATTAATACTCTGACCAAGAACATTAAATAGATATCTAAACCACAACTTTGAAATAAGACATTGTTCAATGCCAAGGGAATGATCCTGTGCCTATAAAGCATTTGGTATCTATTAATGAGACCATCTATAGATTGAGAAGCTTTTGCCATATATGAGAAAACTGACCTGAAAGAACCTGGGCCATCAAATGCGTTAGACTGAGACTGGCTGGAAATACATTTCACTGCAGAAAATGTAACAAGGCACATGGGGCAATCAGAGGTTCACATTTTAGAAGAAATGTCTCTTTAATTTCTTTCTCCTCCCCCAGCCCACTTCCTTTCAACAACAGCTCTTCAGAAAAAGATAAATTTCTTTATGTTTGT
Source organism: Okapia johnstoni (assembly GCA_024291935.2). NCBI lineage: Eukaryota > Metazoa > Chordata > Mammalia > Artiodactyla > Giraffidae > Okapia > Okapia johnstoni. Next base: position 139,111,259 of record CM044306.1, on the reverse strand, counting down.
GCCCAATTAGATCGAATTTTTTAAAGAAGTAATATAGATAGATATAGATAAAATAATTTGACTTCCAAGATAAAGATGAACACACTCATCAAAGCACTGAGACAAAAAAAAAATGTACAGGCTTTGAAATTTGACATCACATGCCAATTCAAAGAAATTAATGGGCTTCCTGTGTGGAGCTAGTGGTAAAGAATCTGCATGCCAATACAGGAGACACAAGAAACAAGGCTTCACTCCCTGAATTGGGAAGATCCCCTGGAGAAGGAAATGGCAACCCACTCCAGTATTCTTGCCTGGACAGAGGAGCCTGGCAAGCTACAGTCCACGGAGTTGCAAAGAGTTGGACATGACTGAGCATGCACGTACAACTAATGATCAATAAATAGCAAGTTAGACTCTCTTCTCACTCAGAACCAGTTGGAAAAATTTCCAGGGAAGATCATTTATTTTTAGCATATGGGTTTTCAGACAACATAATAAGCACAAACTAGACCATTAATGTCCTCGGGAGAGGCAGTCTTCACCCCCAGGGGATATTGTCTAGACGTTTTTCATTGTTGCCCCTGTGTGAGAGGCTGCTACTGGCATCAAGCGAGTAGAGGGCAGGCATCCTGGTAACATCCTGCAATTCACAGAAAAGTCTTGCACAGCAAAGAGTGTTCTGGCCCCAGATGTCAATGGGTCAAGACTGAGATATCTTGCACTAAATAAAGCATTTGGAATCAGAAGCACATGAAGGGGAGGGCAGTGAACAGAAACCACTCAGCAGCTGTGTGATCGCTAAGACATTAAGGGCGTGAGAGCGAAAACAGTAGGTGACAAACATGGAAAGGCCAAGGACACAACGAAACGTTTGTGTCATCCCACTCTGACACCAGCTCCCCAGGTAGCTCATGTCATGAAATGCTGCACTTGCTGGACATGGCGGCCAAACGGCCTTCCTCACCTCCCATCATTCTGCACAAGGGACGTAGCATACTCTTTTTATGTTTTCACTCTTATCACACAGCTGACAACCAGTAGCTAATAGAGAATACACACCAGCTCAAAGGTCCCTCTGCCAGCAGAGCCCTGGGGCTTCCCCAGTGGCTCAGTGGTAAAGAATCTGCCTGCAATGCAGGAAACACAGGAAATATGGGTTCGATCCCTGGGGTGGTAAGATCCCCTGGAGAAGAGAATGGCAATGCACTGCAGTATTCTTGCCTGGGAAATCCAAAGGACAGAGGAGCCTGGCACAGGCTAGAGTCCATGTGGTTGCAAAGAGTCAGACATGACTGAAGCAGCTGAGCAGGTGGAGCCCTAATCTTAAGAATGTTCGTGCACACTTTATAGGCTTTTCCTCTTGGTCTTTCATATTCTTTCCTAATAGAGCATCCTCTCTTCTCTCCCATAATCTCCACTAAAGGAATCACTTTCATATCTGACTCTTTGCGATCCCATGGACTGTAGCCCACCAGGCTCCTCAGTTCATGGCATTCTCCAGGCAAGAATACTGGAGTGGGTTGCCATGCCCTTTTCCCAGGAGATCTTATCGACCTAGGGATCAAACCTGGGTCTCCCACATTGCAGGCAGATTCTTTATCATCTGAGCCACCAAGCAAGCCCTTTCTGAACTCACCTAAGTACAGAAAGAAAGCATTTGTACTCGATGTTCTTTGAGATTTACTCTTTTTGACCCCACCAATAACTCCTTTTAATGTGCTCATGAACTTAAGAGAAAGCAGGACAATTAATTATTACATGGGTTTCCATTATCCAATACTAGCTTATTAAAAAGCAGAGACATTACTTTGTCAACAAAGGTCCATATAGTCAAAGCTATAGTTTTTCCAGTAGTCCTATATGTATGTAAGATTTGGACCATATAGAAGGCTGAGCACCAAAAAATTGATACTTTTGAACTGTGGTGTTGGAAAGACTCTTGAGAGTCCCTTGGACTGCAAGTAGATCCAACCAGTCAATCCTAAAGGAAATCAATCCTGAATATTCATTGGAAGGACTGATGCTGAAGCTGAAACTCCAATACTTTGACCAGCTGAGGCAAAAAGCTGACTCATTTGAAAAGACCCTGATGCTGGGAAAGATTGAAGGCAGGAGTAGAAGGGGATGGCAGAGGACGAGATGGTTGGATGGCATCACCAACACAATGGACATGAGTTTGAGCAAGGTCAGGAGATGGTGGACAGGGAAGCCGAGCATGCTGCAGCCCATGAGGTCTCAAAGAGTCGGATACCACTGAGCGACTGAACGACAACAATTATCCAATTTTAGGACGCTTGCTCTTTTACCCAATGGCAATCATCATCTATGCTCTATAACTCACACTTTTTCCTTCCAGGTATTCTGGCTTACCTGGATTTAGTCATTTTGCACTGTTGGACACACACACCAGTTTAGTTCTATTCTCTTTGAACTTGCCTTCTCCATGCCTTGACCCAATAAACACTTGCCAAACTCCGTTTTAACAGCCTTCAAAGCCCTCAAAAGGGTTCTGCAAATTCAGAGGTTACCTAGAACTGCTCAAGTGTATCATTCTTCAGGAAGTCTACAATTTCTTTGGTTTCAGATTTAGAAAAACAGCCTTTGTCGTGTATCCCATTTCTAAATCAATAGGCCTAATCCATGTGGTTTGTGTCTGAGCTACCTTGTAAAAAGGAAGTAAAATGTCAAGTTGTTTATTTCTGCCTGATTTTCTTATCTCATAGTAACACCGAGTTCACTTCATCAGACCTGTGCTCAATAACATCAGTGGAATTTCTTTGCCAGTCACCACTCTCTTTCCACAAATGACAAGTTCTGGGAGATGAAGAGTTAAACATTTTGACAATGGTGTCAAAGCAAAGGAAAAGGCAAATTTAACTGAAACACCCACTCTCTATTCATGGGAAAGAAAGACTCTGTTCTGATTTCATCTCATATGCCAACTTCTTTTAAATGCTGTTTCATTATAGATGAAAAGTGAGCTAGGAAGCTCCAAAAAAGACAACCAGAAAAAAAAAAATCCTCCTTCCTGATCAGAAGCTTCCATTCAGTGACAAGAAGAAGCCCTGCCTGCTGATGTCAGCATAGCAGCATTGGCCTCTGTGCGCTTTCTGATCTGAGTCCTCTGTATGAAAGTAAGTGGGACAGCTGAAGGATTGTGTTTTGCTTTACCTTACAAACCTTCAGCTTGATTTCAAAGTCTGCAAGTTGAATTTCCTAGATCTTTGGAAATGGGTGTGTGTGTGTGTGTTTAAATTGCCTATCAGAGTATATTACTTTGCCAACAAAGGTCCATATAGTCAAAGCTATGGTTTTCCCAATAGTCATGTATGGATGTGAGAGCTAGACAATAAAGAAGGCTGAGCACTAAAGAATTATGCCTTCAAACTATGGTGCTGGAGAAGACTCTTGAGAGTCTCTTGGACTGCAAGGAGATCAAACCAGTCCATCCTAAACGAGATTAACCCTGAATATCCATTCGAAGGACTGATGCTGAACCTGAAGCTCCACTATTTTGGCCACCTGATGCAAAAAGCCAAGTCATTGGAAAAGACCCTGATGCTGAGAAAGACTGAAGGCAGGAGAAGGGAGCAACAGAGGACAAGATCGTTGGATGGGAGCAAGCTCTGGGAATTGGCGAAGGACAGGGACTGCAGCATGCAGTCCATGGGGTCATTAAGAGCGGGACATGACTGAGCAACTGAACAACAGCAATCAGAATGCATCCATGCATGTTAAGTCAGTTCAGTCGTGTCTGACTCTTTGTGATGCCATAGACTATAGCCCACCAGCCTCCTCTGTCCATGAGATTCTCTAAGCAATAATACTGGAGTGAGTTGCCATGCCCTCCTCCAGAAGACCTTCCCTACCCAGGAATTGAACCCATGTCTCTTATGTCTCCTACATTGGCAGGTGAGTTCTTTACCAATAGTGCCAACTGGGAAGCCTATCAGAAGAAAGCAAAGTAAATCATCAATGTTTATTAGGTGTCCAAAACCACTCATTGCAGTCACTCATTTTTTTCTTGTGTACAGATGATATAGCACAGCCCATGGTAATTCAGCACATGAACTGAATTCAGAATGAAGTTAGTATGGGGAAAACTTCTCATAAACATATATATGTATATATATGTACATATATACATATATATACACACACACACACATATATATATATATATAAAGTGATTTCTCTGCTTTAAAAATGTCTTGGACACATGTTTATAACATACACTTGACAATTCATCATCTACTCCCTTAGGACATCTTTGCAATTGCTACCTTAGACCATTATTTAAATTTTCTCTTCTTTGCTATTATTCTCAAGCTTCAAGATTTGTAACTTGATTCTTGAAATGAATTGCAACATCATTTATCTATTTTTTACACATTTATTTTACAACCCATGGACTAAGAGCTTCGTTGACTCTTCCAGGATGCCTAGAAGAAGGTCTGATACGTAGTAGATGCATAATATTCAGTATATATTTGTTGAATAACTTACAAATCCTCTCACTGTGCCTCAGTCAGATCCTAACCGATAATGCAAAGTCCATGTGATCAATAAGTCGCTGTTGATTCCACATGTTGACTCCAAAATATAGTTTCATGCATTGTTACTTCTTGAGATTTTCTCTAAAACATACCCACAGAAGAAGGCTTATTCCCCAATTTTCAGGTGAGGAAAACTGCTACAGGGCAGAGCAAGCGCAGAGCCTGAATTCAAACCCCAATCAGTCTCATTCCAGAGCTCAGGGAAGCCCCACTTAGGAGGCCACAGATTTTGCATTTTAAATAATGCTACACTGATGAGCACTGCCATATCTTTTTACGAGTTAAGCTTTTCTTAATATCAAAGTATTTAATTCTCAGTTATAGCACTTTGTATTGTCAAAATGCTTTAAAAATCAAAACTAGTTACATTCTTGCATTATCCCTACATGTAAGGATTCTGATTTTCATTTAGTGGAAAATGATACCAAAACAAGAAGAGAGCAAACACTTTGTTCAAAGACAATAGAGAGTAAGTTTGCAGTCACTGTTCCTTATTCTCACAGTGGCTGACAGACGTCTCATAACGCATTAAAATTATTAAAATTCACAATGTCACTAGTTTGCAGTAAAGCCAGGGATCTCATGCTGGAATTCTGACAATAACAAAACATCAAGTAACCAAAATAGTCATAATTGTCCTTTGGATGTTTGCAAAGTGGCAAGTCGCAGCTCACCTTTTTCACACAAGGCTTTATTTAATCTTTGTGCTAACTACATGAGACAGACTTTTAAAATATCTTAAATGAAGATCTGAGTTAGAAAAGAAAAGGTCACAGAACTTGTTTTTGATAGAGACAGGATTCAAACTCACAGTGGTCTGAATTTTTAATATGGGTGTGATTGCCAGCCATGCAACCCCTCCTCCCTAGAGAGCTCACTTGGCACCAAAAATCGCAAGCCATGAGGCAGCTACTTAAATGTGGAAGGGAGCAGAATGGACCGGCACATCACCTTTAATCTTAGTGTTTGTTACGCAGAACAAGAATATACAATCCTGTAAGAAAGAATACTGGCTGATCAATCTACCAATGAATATGAAGGAATAAATAGATATGTTGTTCCGGGCCATATGCATGAAAAGATTTCAGGAAAAGGAAGGGCCTCTGTGACCCAGAATAATCAGAGAGAACATCACAGGCAAAGTGGCCTTTGGGTTCAGCGTAAAGAAGCCTGAGCGTGAAGAACTGATGCTTTTGAACTGCGGTGCTGGAGAAGATTCTTGAGAATCCCTTGGACTGCAAGGAGATCAAAACAGTCAATCCTAAAGGAAATCACCCCTGAATATTCATTGGATGGACTGATACTGAAGCTCTAACACTTTGGCCACCTGATGCAAAGAGCCAGTCGAGTCACTGGAAAAGAACTTGATGTTGGGAAAGATTGAAGGTAAAAATAGAAGGGGGGTGGCAGAAGATGAGGTGGTTAGATAGTGTCATTGACTCAGTGGACACAAATTTGAGCAAACTCTGGGAGATAGTAAAGGACAGAGGAGCCTGGCATGCTGCAGTCCAGGGGGTCGCAAAGAGTCAGATACAACTGAACAACAACAAGCTCTGAAGTTACTGAGTCCCTACCACATTCCAGGCTCTATTGCAACCAGAAATACAAGAGCAGATAAATCAGAGTGGGCACTTAAAAGAGGGGTCAGATATGGCCAGCAGAGAGGGAAGAGAACCCCAGATGTGGGGAAAAGGAGATGAGTCATTGAGTTAAGAAGGACATGCCATATTCTGGGATTGAGAGGAATTGGGCTGGTCTACAGAGCTCTTATTGGGAAGGAGTGGAGAGTCAGATTGGATAAATAAGACTAGATTACCATCTTGAAAATCAGGCAGAGGAGTTTGACAGGATTAGCAACTAATGGCTCCTTGGACGAATTTTTTAGGAAGAATTTCCAAGTGACATTAAACAGCAAGGACACCGGGAACAGAGCCCAGTTAGTTACAAAGTATAACCTAATGCGAGGTGATGCGTCAGGGACAGCAGCAATTGAAAGGAAGGGAGAGATGCCAGAGATGTTAAATAGGAAAAAATAAGATGTCAAGTTGTGTTCAAGACCAAAGGGAAAATCTACCTAGGTACCTGAAATAATGAAGCAGCGCAAGTGTCTAATTTATTCTGGAAATGAGGACAGGATCAGCGATATTTCTAAGCCAACAGGCTGACCTTAAAGTCTGCTGTAGAGCAGCATACCAAGCCCACATCAGGAAAGAACACTGGCCTCGACCCGGAAGCAAAAGAGTCTAACCTAAGACAGAACAACAAAGATGTATAGATATTGGCTATGGTGACCTTATTTTCAGACTTCAAAAAGGATTTTGTCTCCTTATTTTTAATGCCCTTACACAAAGACTTATAAAAAGGTGAAAACCTAAGTCATTCAATGAAGTGTTTCTCAAGGGTCTGTGTTATTCTTATTACATTTTAATTTGGTTTGTTGTAAAAATTACACGATATCTGAAAAAATGTATCTTTTATGTCTTTCTAAGCTTTTAGACAAATCTTTTGTTCCCTACTTTTGAAAAATATACTACTCCTTCAAAAATATCGGCACTTACCACATATTTGTATGTCATTACATGATTTCAAAGAGGCAACTCAAAATACTGATGTCTACTTTAGAAACAGTGATGATTATTTATGGCTATTGGAGCTAATTCTTCCCCCCACATTTCTTCATTTTTAAACAATTTTTTAATTAGTGAAAAATTGATTTACAAGTTTGTGTTTGTTTCTGCCATACAACAATGTGAATCAGTCATAATTGAAGCAAATTCTTAATTGCATGTATTTCAAAAGTGAAGAGAGGTAATTTTAAAAGGATAGTGTGTATAGATTTTGTTGCAAATGTAAGATTGATTGCTAAAGTTTAAAACAGAATGGTGACTTTAAAAAGTGCACTGTATGCACAAAAATCAACTAAAATAGATTCAACTCTTAAAAATAGACCTGGAACTGTAAAACTCTTGGGAGAAAACATATGGGAAAAGCTTCATGACATCGGCTTTGGCAATGATTTTTAAAAATATGACATTGAAAACAAAGCAATAAAAGCAACTAAAGCAAGTCGGATCACATCAAACCAGAAACTGCACAGTAAACCAAATAACCAATGGAGCAGTGGAGTGAAAAGGAAAACACACTTGCTATTTGCAACAAATATCTCTAGAGTTATTGTCCAAAATAAAGAAGAAGCTTCTAAAATTCAATAGCAAAAAAGAAAACAAATCTGCATCATTAATATGCTCAAAAGGACTTAAACAGAAATTTCTCCAAAGAAGATATACAAATGGCCAAGAGATACGTGAAAAAGTACATAAGAAGATGTTCACAATCATTAATCATGAGAAAAAAACAATCAAAACCATAATGACATATCACTTCACATCTATTAGGATGGTCATTATAAAAATAACAAGAAGTAAGCAAACAAACAAACAAAAAAATGTTGGTGAGGTTGTAGAAAAACTGAAATCCTTGCACACTGTTGGTGGAAATGTAAAATGGCACAGCCACTACGGAAAACAGTACAGAGGTTCCTCAAAAAATGAAAAAATCGAGCTACTCTGTGATCTAACAATTCCACTTTAGGGTTTTTATCCAAAAGAACTGAAATCAGGATCAAACACATATTTTCACTCTCATATTCGTTGCATCATTATTCACTATAGCCAAGATGTAGAAAAAAACTAAACATCTATCAACAGATTAATGGGTGAAGAAAATCTGGTGTACCTATATTGGGTTGGCCATAAAGTTCCATTGGGTTTTTCTGTAACATCTTATGGAAAAACCTGAATAAACATTTTGGCCAACCAACCCAATACAGTATTAGCCTTAAAAAGGAAATCCTGCAATATGTGACAATATGGATGAACCTTGAGGACACTATGCTAAGTGAAATAAGCCAGTCACAGAAGAACAAATATTGCACAATTCCACTTGTTTGAGTTATCTTAAACAGTCAAATTCACAGAAGCAGAAGGTAGAATGATGGTTGTCAGGGGCTGGGGCCAAGGTGAGTGCGAAGTTGCTGTTCAAAGGATATAAAGTTTCAGTTAAGCAAGAGGAAAAGTTCTAGAGATCTGCTGAACAGCATGTGCCTAACAATACTGTGCTGAACACTAAACACTTTGTTAAGAGGGAACATCTCATGTATCCTTACCACAATAATTAAAAAATGCATTGAGGAGTGTTATATTGTAGACTATCATCTCATTGTTTTCTACAATTTCCTCAAGCAGTATGCAAAGTATCAAAAGTATTTATCATAAACCAAAAAAAAAAAAAGCAATTACTGGTGAGGTTTTCATCACCTTCTTATCACTGTTATTGCATATTATTGAATTATGTTACCAATGCTACAGGAGCCTGCAATGCTCTCACTACACTTGGCTGCTAAGTGAATCCTGTCAAGCTTAATACACACGATGGGCAACATCTGGACTGGCCCATATGCATTGACTGGTCATCAGCAGCTTCACTGGCCTCGTGAAGCTGCACAATCACAGGATATAATGAGGTGTGGGCTTCCCAGGTGGCTCAGTGGTAAAGAATCCACCTGCCAATGCAGGAGACACAAGAGATGTGGGTTTGATCCCTGGGTCAGGAAGATCCCTTGGAGAAGGGAATGGCAACTCACTCCAGTACTCTTGCCTGGAAATCAGAGGAGTCTGATGGGCTACAGCCCATGGGGTCGCAAAGAAGAGGACACAGCTTAGGGACTAAACAACAATCAGGTGTGAGGGGTGGTAAGCAAGAGGGATCTGCCTTTGGACCCAGTTTTTTTTCTGAAGCCTCTTCTGGATCCTTACTCAAGCAAATGTTTAGCACTGTATTTACACAAACAACTGTATTCACCACCACTTACCACTATGAAATAAAATAGTTATTTTCACATTTTACCCAAGTGGCATCTGAACACCAGACAATTGAGAAGTCCAACTGAGTCAGAATTATTACTATATCCAGTACTTAAGCATGAGTCTCATTGGTTATTAAGGTCAATTAATCCAATTATTCTTCATGAAAATCAAAGTGGCAAGGATATTCAACACTTCAAACACTTGAATTTAAAATAAAAATTGTACTTTGGGCCTGGTGAAGCCTTTACAGATTAGTTGTGCTGTTACAGATCAGATATTTTATTAGAGACTATCACTTACGAGATCACTTTTATTTTCTTCCTGGAAATCTTTATCTTCAAAATATGAAAAAGTTTGTGCTGTGCTCAAAATGGAAATTAGTTAGTCAGTAGTGCATTATGACCACAAATCAAATGCACTTTTAAAAAATCATCAGCTTTTTGGAACACATAGAGTAAAGGAAGTTGTAGTCCAAATTAGGAGTAAAAATAAACACAAAAGTGCACCCTACACTAGGGCAGTGGAAAACCTGAATAGGAACATTGAATCAATGCCCGAGTGTATCTCACTGATGGATTTAGATGATTGTTCTGTGTCATTTTTGAATTATTAAGAGACGTATTTAAGAATACTAACTAAAAGCATTTAATGCAGCATCAATATTCTAGATTTACCCATGAGTACTTTTTTTGTTTACCTTAAATAATATCTAAAATTGAGAATTTCAGTGAATTTTAAAGTGAAAGGTAACCTTTCACTTAAACATACCTACTGTGATACTATTTATCTTCTATTATTGAATTTGTGGATTCTGAGTTTGGGGTTGGTTCTGCATTTTGGCAAGGTACTTAACACCTGCGGCTCTCAGCTTTCAGATCTAAGCGATGAGGAGTAAAAGCAATAGTACACACTTACCTTTTAGAGTTGTTGTAAGGGATTCAGTAAGGTTATGCTCACAAAGTGCCTAGCAGTGCAGGTCTTGTCTATTATTTTTTGAATTAGATGCATGTTAGAACTCTGAGCTACCACCGTCTGGCGTGATTTGGAAACCTAGGTTGAAGGATGGCTCAGTCGTGAAGAATCTGCCTGCGATGTGGGAGACCCTGGTTCGATCCCTGGGTCGGGAAGATCCCTGGAGAAGGAAATGGCAACCCACTCCAGTATGCTTGCCTAGAAAATCCCATGGATGTAGGAGCCTGGCGGGCTACAGTCCATGGGGTTGCAAAGAGTTGAATACGACTAAGCAAATAACACTTGAACTGTTATCTTTTATTTTGTTTATTGTGTTCCTAAAGTTTATAATACCATGTGCTGTAGGTTTTACACAATGATCTGCTTCCATGGTGGCTCAAATGGTAAAGCGTCTACCCGCAATGTGGGAGACCCATATTTGATCCCTAGGTCAGGAAGATCCCCTGGAGAAGGAAATGGTAACGCACTCCAGTACTCTTGCCTGAAAAATTCCACGGACAGAGGAGCCTGGTGGGCTACAGTCCATGGGGTCACAAAGAGTCAGACACGACTGAGTGACTTCACACGCCCTCACACTGCATACACGGTAGATCATATTTTAATTTCTGAGTGCTTCATCTGAATTTAGAAAGCAAATGTCACTGTCTTCCAGCTTTAGTGTTCACTGTTGCCTGGTGTCTCAGACGATAAAGAATCTGCCTGCAATGCAGGAGACCTGGGTTCTATCCCTGGGTCGGGAAGATCCCCTGGAGAAGGAAATGGTAACCCACTCCAGTACTCTTGCCTGAAAAATTCCACGGACAGAGGAGCCTGGTGGGCTACAGTCCCTGGGGTCGCAATGAGTCAGACACGACTCAGCGACCAAGCACATCCACTCATACGAGCAAGAAATTCTGTATGCAGAACGTAAACCTACTGTGCAAGAGTTTAGCAGATACTCTAAACCAGATAATGCAAACAGGCTGGGTTTTTAACACCAGTCCACATCAATCTGAGGTAATTGTTTTAAACGCAGTAAATATTCATTTGATACTTCTACCATAGGATAAACAATTTCTCCTCTACTTCGGAGATTTCCAGAATACCATAAGGATTTATTTACTTCCTGTAAAACAACAGGGGTCCTTAATCCTGTCAACAGATTATGGAGCTGTTTTCTCTTAGGGAGGAAAGAGCAGGAAGGGCCCCCAGGCTCAGCGCGGGCGTTGTTTATGAAATGCTGCCATCTATGGGACCGCAGCGGGCATCGCACGGGGCCCGGTGCCGCGGACACCACAGGGCCGACCGCTCCACGACGCGGTTAGCTCAGTAAATGAAGCAGTTCCCGGTCAATACACAGGAATACAAATTATAGCACTGGCTGGAAAATAAATTTTAGAAACTCAAGCTGGCAGTGCTCGCTACCACAGCTAATCCTTGGAGAAAAAAAATATGAGTTCTTCTGCAGTTACTCTGCTGCAGCTTGGATCTAAATCTGTTTCTCCATTTTTCATTCACCAAACACACCTGTACTTTCATCTAAAGGGTTGCAGTGTTTTCAGAACAGTACCACCTCCCAGACACTTGGAAACAGCTCTGCTAATTCGTTAATGAAACGTTTTTAAAAGCTGCCCCTTCAGAATAATGACATAAGCCAAGTTTGCCACCTACTCCTGTTAAAGAATCTGCCTGCAATGCAGGAGATGTGGGTTCGATCCCCGGGTGGGGAAGATCCCCAGAGAAGGGAATGGCAACCCACTCCAGTATTCTTGCCTGGGAAATCCCATGGACAGAGGAGCCTGGTGGGCTACAGTCCATGGGGTCGCAAAGAGTTGAACACAACTGATCGACTAACATACGTACTTCCTGACCTTCCTGGATGCAATTTTTTTCTCTTTAGACTTTTCCTTATTTTTGTTCAGTTTTGAAATAAAACATGCTCAAAGAAAACAAATTCAGAGTACAGCAAAGTGTTAAGAAAAAAGAAGAAGTCACGAGAAATTGCTTCCTCCAGAATTAACTCGGCTAGGCCTACGACACAATGCCACATATTTCTGTTCAGAACACTGCAAAGCAATATTGATTTGACAGTTTCTGCCCCTCCTCATTCATCTGAAGTCCATACAATAATAGCATGAAAAACATTTTAAAATAAATAAATTAAAAAAAAATTTACTGTTTGAAAGACTCTTGTGTGTTTATTGAAAACACTTGGTCAAGCTCTTCCAACAATGATGTCATTTCATGCCCACTTCAACCGCAGAAAGCAGATACTGTTATTGCTGTCTCTATTTCCTAGAAGAATAAATAGAATGTTTAAAAGTTTGAGTCAGATTGCTTAGGTTTTAAAGGTAAGTAAGCAATTGACGCAGGATTCAAACACGGTTCCTTTCATCACCGTAGGTATCCACTCTCTTGTGCCTTCTTTGTGGTCAAGGAATAGGGACTTAAACCTTCTTCTTCTCTGTGATTTGTTTTCATTAATGTAGCCTTGGGGGAATCATTTAACTTTCTTTTGTCAGTTTTCTCATTTTTTTCCAGCAATAAGTTTAGATTTTGTATTTCTGTTATTTTCTAGCTCTAAATCATAATTCACCTTCCTTGCTAAAGACAACAAAATTAGAGTCACAGATTGCCATTTGGATAGAATTCGGAAAGTTCAGCTCTCTCATTTTAAACATGAAGGAGCTAAACTTGTGGGAAAAAATCCAATAGCTGTGAGGCACTGTCCTAGGAAGAATTACATTCCATGTACCAGCACCTTGCAGAGATTTGAGTTTAGTCTCCTCCAAGCCCTCTGACTCTTACCTGGCCAGCGGAGTGAGGAAGTAAAGAGCAAAGAGGAAGCCTGCCGTGTCTTCAACATGCAAAATAGTAATATGGTAGTGGTTACTCATCTGATATAGTCTAGGAAGCAATCAAGGATCTCTAGACTTAGAAGCCATTCTCAGGAATAAGTGAAAGTGAAGTTGCTCAGTCGTGTCCGACTCTTTGCAACCCCATGGACCGTAGCCTACCAGGCTCCTCCGTCCATGGGATTTTCTAGGCAAGAACACTGGAGTGGGTTGCCATTTCCTTCTCCAGGAGATCTTCCTGACCTAGGGATTGAACCCAGGTCTCCCGCATTGTAGGCAGACACTTTACCATCTGAGCCACCAGGGAAGTCCTGGACCTCAAATGGGATAACAGGTTTGCCAATGGAATAAACAAGCTGGCATTCCTCCAAACTACACTTGCTAGTGAGAAGAATACTACTTTTCCACCATGATTTTATACATCTTTGGGCACCCACAAAAGGCTTAGTATAATGACTTTGTTGTTAGTAGAGCTTGAAACATATTGGTCAGATGAGTGATTTAGGTACTACTCCATTTACATCTAGGAATGGAAAGCTGCAAAGAACATTACTTCAAACCTAATAAGGAGAAAAAGCCTTATTATTTACAATATCATAACTTTTCTTGAGTTCATTAAAGAGCAGATTCTTAAGGCAACCAAGTAAACCAAACTCAAAAATGCATGTGTGAGTGTGTGTGTGTGTGTGTGTGTGTGTGTGTGTGTGTGTGTGTTCAGTTGCTCAGTCGTGTCTGACTCTGCAACCCCATGGACCATAGCCCGCCAGGATCTTCTGTCCATGGGATTTCCCAGGCAAAAATAATGGAGTAGGTGCCATTTCCTCCTCCATGTGATCTTACAGACCCAGAGATCGAACCCCAGTCTCCTGTGTCTCCTGCATTACAGGCGGGTTCTTTATCGCTGAGCCGCAGGGGTAAAGATGCACTAAACCCAGTCAAAGAGAGACAGGACACACGGACTGTCTCACCTCAGTTGGAACATGAGAGAAAGAGGAAATTTTTATAGGAGTGAGTGCAAAAAGAATAAGCAAAAATATTTAAAGAATCCTTAAAGGCCAAGATTGGGCTGGTGTGTTAGTTTGGAATAGCTAAGGGTCCTAGGCACATGGCAAGTTTGCACTTACTTGCAAGAGTTTATTCCAAGGTCCTTGACCAGATGCTCAGGAGAAAGATGAGGACCGGGCAGTGAAGAAAGTGATTGGCATCGGTGAGGGTACAGGCGTAAACTCCGCCCACTTCTCTGGATACTTCTTACAAAGCAGATGCTGTAAGCCATTGACAGAGAAGGAGAAGGGAACTCAATCAAACTCTGGGGGGCGTGGAAGGGAACTCAGACAAAGGCAGGAGCCCATTGCCTCCTAGGAAATGGCTGGAGGAGAAACACAAAACAGACACTTTGGTTGAAAGATAAAACCTGAAAAGCAACTAATAGGATATTAAAAAATATATTTGATCCTTAACAGATGATTTTTTTATTTTGAAAAAATAGTGGTCTACACCTGAAACAAATATAATGCTATATGCCAATGATATCTAATAAAAAGTTAAAAATACTAGTCAGTAAGCAGTCATGTTTTAAATGCTTATGATTTAATGTAAAGTGAATAGGCTTGATAAAAATCTATGCATTATTAGTTCAGTATTTAGGGATATGCATAAAGAGAAACAGACTGAAAGATGTTAAACTTAACTAGTAATGGCTTTTAGGTTTTCCAACAAATCTCTACTCACGTTTCTCTGAACTTGAACATGAATGAATTTTTCTTCTCTTTTCTAATATTTTTGTCATATGCCTGTTAGTTTTACAATAAAAAAATAGAATTAAAAGTAATTTTTAAAACTGTGGAAAAACAACATATTTAGATACAAGCATTTCAGGTATTTGTCTTTATTTGATGACTAGGGCACCACAGCTGCCTACTTTTTTTTTTTTTTTCCCTTCTACCTCTCTGATCCATCCTCATCATAATCCTTGCTTGGTAAATTCCATCATTACAATTGCTTCTTGTCGGAGAATCTCGGCTCAATTTCAGATCTCTTGTTTCTGTCCACATTCAGCTCCTTTCTTATGGCTTTAAGTATTTAGGCAATAATGACTACAAACTTTATATATTCAGCTAAGACCTCTCACCTCACTCCAGGTTTTTATGGTCAACTGTATACTTTTCATATCTACTTCAATCTTTAAAAGACACCTTAAACTTAATACGTCTAAATTGAAATGTTGATCTTTTCTATTCTATCCTCCAAGGTCTGCCTCTTTTGCAGTTGTCCCCATTCTTCCTTTTTCTCAAGCAACATATGTATATACATCTTGGGTTTTCATATTAACATTCAACTTGAAAGTGAATGTGTGAATGTGAAAGTCGCTCAGTCGTGTCCAACTCTTTGCGACCCCATGGACTGTCCATGGAATTCTCTAGGCCAGAATACTGGAGTGGGTAGCCTTTCCCTTCTCCAGGGGATCTTCCCAACCCAGGGATCGAACCCAGGTCTCCAACCCAGGGATTGAACCCAGGTCTCCCACATTGCAGCTGGATTCTTTACCAGCTGAGCCACAAGGGAAGCCCAACACTCAACTTAGTGTTTCAAAAACAAACTAACTTAAAAATTTGGTAATTTCTGAAAAATAAGTGCATAATCATGAAAGTATTAAATTCTCTAATGTGACATAATAAACAAGATAATAGAATTCTAACTCATTTTATAGAGGTGTTTAGAGGAAAGGTAAAAATGCTTTTCAGAAAAAGGCATTTATTATTTTAAATACTCAGTATTGAGGCTTTTCAGAGCCTTCCTTGGAGTGGGGCTGCAGACTGAAAAGGGGCTTTGGAGGCAACCAAATGCCCCTTTAAAGGACACTCCCTCCTTCTGCTATTTATTTTCTCTCATTTATTGATTTAACAACTATCACTTGAGCACCTAACTCTGTAAAGTGTATTTTTCCTAACACTAGGGAGACAGGGATGGACAAAACCTACAAAGTTCTGGCCATCATAGAGCTTATGTTCTTGTGAGGAAGACAGGCAATAATCAGATAACTACAATAAAATTATAATGAAAAGTCAGTAAAAATGTAAAGAGGGTACTATTTATATGTCACCAGGGAGGGACAATTTTAATAGCTATCTGGTGGCTCAGCGGTAAAGAACCTGCCTGCCAATGCAGGAGATGTAAAAGAGAAGGGTTCGATCCCTGGGTCGGGAAGTTCTCATGGAGAAGGGACCCACTCTAGTATTCTTGGGCTTCCCTGGTGTCTCAGATGGTAAAGAATCCTCCCGCACTGTGGGAGACCTGGGTTCAATCCCTGTATTGGGAAGATCCCCTGGAGGAGGGCATGACAACCCACTCCAGTATTTTTGTCTAGAGAATCCCCATGGACTGTAGCCTGCTAGGCTCTTCTGCCCATGGGGTCACAGAGTAGGACACGACTGAGCAACTAAGCACAGCACTCTATACATGTTAAGCTGTTATAGACAATTGACATGCATCGCTGAATAAAACAAATCTTTCTCTCGTGAAGCTTACATTAGAGCAGGAAGAAATAGTAATCAACAGATGTAAAAAACAGATACATTATTTAGCATATTAGATGAGAACTGTAATGGGAAAGGAAAAGTTGAATAAGAACGTGAACTTAGAAATGCCAGTATAAATAAGGGAGGTACATGTTCAAACAGGATGGAAAGGTTAGTAAAGGATGTCTGAATGTGAGCTATGCAGATAAAAACATTTAATATTCTGTGATTTTATGTGATATGGATATGCATTTATATATAAAATATATTTATATTCCAGATTGACATATACATAATACATGTATTATGTTCACTATTTTTATTGGAAAAAAATGTTTTCTTTAAGCACCTTAATGTTTTCTTTAACCTATTTTACATTTTTAGTAAATAAAATACTCCTGATCTTCACTTGAAAACACTCAATATTAATTTCTCATAGATAAATGGAATAAAGTGTACATAAATAATGTGTAAATTTTTCCCACAAAAGGCTTTTCTTTTGTTGATTAGCTTTAAAGGATAAGTTCATTTTTCTACACACAAATGGGAAGGGGCTTGTGATGGATGATATGTACTTACCTGCCTTTGGAATTCAGATGTTACAAATCTACCTTTGGAGACAGTGGTCAATGTGCTGCCTGCCAAGAGGAGAAGAGACATGTAAGCATTTTTAAAGCCATTATATTGGACTCTAGTTTCATTCACTGCCTCTGTCTATAATATAAATGTGCATGCATGTGTACAATATCACTTCAGTTGTGTCTGACTCTCTACAGAGAGTGTGTGAGTGCATGTGTGTGTTCAGTTACTCAGTCATGTCTGACTCTTTGCAACCCCATGGACTGTAGCCTGCCAGGCTCTTCTGTCCATGGGATTTCCCAGACAAGAATATTGAAGTGGGTTGCCATTTCCTTCTCCAGGGGGTCTTCCTGACCCAGGGTTCAAACCTACATCTCCTGCATTGGCAGGTGGGTTCTTTACCACTGAGCCTCCAAGGAATCATATCCTAATCACTCAAAGTCCAGGGATTACTTCATAGTGCCAATTTACTGTTGCACATTCTGTAAGTTTGGACAAATGTATAATAACATATCTTCACCATTATGGTATCATACAGAGTATTTTCAGTGCCCTAAAAATCCTGCGTTACACCTATTCATCCCATCCCCCACGCCAACCCCTGGCAACATCAATTCTTCCACTGTCTCCATAGTTTTGCCTTTTACAGAATGTCATATGATTGAACACACAGTATGTACTATTTCAAATTGACTTCTTTATCTTAGTAATACACATTTAAGTTTCTTCCATGTCTTTTCACCACTTGATAGCTCATTTATTTGTGTGTGCGTGTGCATCTTTGTGTATGTGCTCAGTCATGTCCAACTCTTTGTGAGCCCCATGGATTATAGCCTGCCAGGCTCCTCTCCACAGGATTTTCCAGGCAAGAATGCTGGAGCAGATTGCCATTTCTTACTCCAGGGGATCTTCCTGTCCTAGAGATCAAACCTGCATCTTCTGCATTGGTAGGCAGATTCTTTACCACTGAGTCACCTGGGATGCTCATTTATTTTTAGCGTTGAATATTATTCCATTATTTGGATGTACCACAATTTATTTATCCATCCTACTACTGAAGTGTATCTTGGTTGCTTCCAGGTTTTAGAATTATGAATTAACCTTCTATAAACATCTGTGTACAGCTTTTCGTGTGAATATATTTTCAGGTCCTTTGAGCTGAAAGGACCTACCAAGCTCCTACCAAGAGAGTCTGGTTGCTGAATTGTGCATGCTAATAGTATGTTTAGCTTTGTAAGAGAGTGCCAAGCTGTCTGCCAAAGTGGCTGTACCATTTTGTATTCCCACCAGCAATGAATGGGAATTCCTGTAGCTCTACATCCTTGTCAGTATTCGGCGTTGTCAGTGCTTTGCACTTTAGCCATTCTAGTAGGTGTGTAGTGGTCAGGATACAATCTTAAAAAATATTTTAGATATCTATTATCAGATTATATTAGTACCAGAAAAAATTATTATGAGTTTCATAATTAACCTTAAAGAATCTGATTTTTAATTTTAGAATAAATCAGAAAAGCACCTGGAAAAGAATGCAATCACATATAGATCCACTTGACAGTAGTGAGTTTGATACCATTTGGTTAAACAGAAAATAAATCATAATTAAAATCTAATTAAGTTGAATCTTCAGCAGATAGTATTTTAAAATATTATTATTATTTTTTTTATTCTACCAAAGGAGGAAGGGAAATAAAACTTGCTTTAAAATGTTTTCGGGGATGAGGCAAAATCAACTAACTGTTCCCTACAACAAGCTGAAGTATATTATCTTGACAGACCCCACCCACAAGCTATACTGATTTAGCATTTTGTTTGTTTGTTTCGGCTTTATTTCATTTGTAGGAATTCTCACATTGGTAGTTAAGGCAGAGATTTTAAAAGTCAGCATTTTCATGCCAAACAGTAAAATTGTTAAATGTTTAGCACAGTTTTAAAATATACACTATTCTCAAACCATTTCCAAGATAGAAGACATTTTTGCAGGGAGAAAGTGATTATTTAATTTGGCAAAACATAGAAATTTCCAGCTGAGGCACATTAAAACATTTTTACAATTGCCTCAAAGGCAGAAAATTTTCACCATTCCTTTAACTATAAAAATCTGTCTCTACTGAACAGAAATGACCAGTTTTTCCTGAAAAATGTTAGAGTACATACACAGTTTTTATCCATCCAAAGACTTAATATCTTTTACCCACTTCTACAATTTAAGTCTAATGTTGATTTTCTTTATAATTATCATATAATTTTTTAAGTTTTACTTATAAATTATTAATTAAAACACAATCTTTATACTATTTTAAAAAAAGAAATGTTATAAATAGTATGCACTCAGTAAACTTAATTATCCTTTTTGACAATGCACTTAGTTTCAGGTAACTTTCATATGAAACCAAATATATGAGAATGCCAATTACAAGACAGGAAATTTTGCATGGAGCTGAAACTTATGTGACTTATATAACAAATGGGAATGAAAGAAATAACAATAAAATGTTAAAAATGGAGACTCTCTTATAGTTTTGTCAACTGGATGGACAGAGCAAAGGGAAGATTCAGCGAATGTACAAATAAGTCAATAGAAAATATCCAAATTGATACAAAATAAAGAGAAAAAATGAAACAAAAATATAATGATGCAAGTGAAATAAAAGCACACTCGTTAAAGTGAAGTGAAAATACAGTGTCCCCGAGTGCTGAGAGGCGATAGCAGGCAATCTAACATACAAAGAATTGAAGTTTCAGGACTGGAGGAGTAAAAATGCATGACTGGCATTTCTCGCTTCAGTTCTAACGTATTAAAAGCTTGGTAGTTGTTATTCCTGGCCTTACAACAAGAAAAGGCTGCAAAGTGAAAAGGGTTAGTCACTCAGTCATGTTCGACTCTGCAAGTCCATGGGATCGCAAAGCCCGCCAGGCTCCTGTGTTCATGGGATCTCCAGGCAAGAATACCGGCGTGGGTTGCCATGCCCTCCTCCGATTGGTCTTCCCGACCCAGGGATCGAGTCTGAGTCTCCTGCGTTGCAGGCAGATTCTTTGCCATTTGAGCCACCAGAGAAGCCCCATAGACAAGGCTGGAATAACTGAAAATCACCAACTTTTCTTAGATCCCTCAGAGAACTAAAGAAACAGGGAAAACTGTGACCCCCAGATCAACAAAGACAGACGAAGCTAGAGCATCACAGTCAAGATAAGCTGACCCAGAAGAGAAGTTGCTGGGGTGATGAAGGGTGGAAGCAGTTTTATAATAATTTTTTTTATGAATTGTTGGGGACAGAGTTTGGAATCGAGAGTGAGAAATTCCTGGGGGCTGCAGTTTTAGAGGGGTGCTAAACTCTCTTCTGGTTTTGACCTCGAGGAACCCCGCCAGATTCTCACATTTTTAAAAAGCCAAGAAAAATGTTCTCACGGCTTTGACCGGAGGAAACATAAACTGGTGAACTGTGCCAGGAGCGTTCTCCATAACAATGATCTACTTGCCAAGGAATGCATCCTTACCTGAGCCATATTGCACACGGAGAAAAGGTGTTTCTGGGACTCCAGCTTCCTCCCTTCGTCCTGTCTCACCTCAAGGAAGAAGAGCCAGCAGGAGACTGGGTGATGGTCACAGCTCAGGGACACAGGCCCCCTAAAAGGCTAGAGAATGGCTTCCGTCCCCAACAGCTCACTGCCATACGCAGAGGTCTTCAGTATAGTAACAGGGCACTGCATTGGGAAGAGCTACAAGACACAGACTCCGGGTCAGGGTACACCAAGCTTTCTCAAGGCAACCGGGATGACGGCAGGATCCTAGGAGACTCTGAAGCCATCAACACAGCCCGACTCCTAGCCAGATAACGTAAAGCCTCACACTAAAGCCCTATTTCCCTCAGTTCCTTTTACTTGATGAGTTATTTCTGACTTTAGGTAAAGATTGTTATAGGTAATAAAGAACATAAGCTGAAGAGACAAGACAGAAATGAAATAAAGGCCAACACTACTGAGCCCAGAGACATAAAAGAATAATAAAGCACTAATATGAACAACGCATCTCACGATTTGATAACGTAGATGAGATGGACCAGTACCTTGAAAGATCAAAACTACCAATTCACAAAGTGAAATAGATTATCTGAATAGGAATACACACCTCAAAGTAATCGAATCAATAATTAGTAATTCTCCAAAGAAGAAAACCCAGGCCCTAATGGTCTCACTGGAGAATTCTATCAAACATTTAAGGAAGACATGACAGCAACTCTCTACAATCTCTCTGGTCAAATACAAGCAGAGGGAACATTTCCTGACACAGTCTATGAGGCCAGTAACATCAGAACAGTAAAAACAGAAAAATATATTACAAGAAAGGAAAGCTACAAGTCAGTTTCTTCCATGATCACAGATGCAAAAATGTCAACAAAGTATTAGCAAATGAAATCCAGCAGCATAAAAAAAATGACAATACACCTTGACCAAGTAAGATTTATCCCAGGAATGCAAAGTTGAATTAACATCAATAATTAATTAATGTAATACCCCATAGTAATAAAAGACAAATCCACATGGTGATCAAACTGATTCAGCAAAATAATTTGATAGAAAACATAAGCTTTTCATGATAAACATGCAATAAACTGGAATTAGTTAAAATCATCTTTAATCAAGTGAAGGGCATCTATGCAAACTCACAGCTAGTATCATACTGAGTAGTGAAAGACTGAATTGTTTCCACTTATAATCAGAAACAACAATAAATGTGATAAATCACACGGATAGAACAAAAGATAAAAATCACATGATCAACAAATGCAGAAAATGTGTTTGACAAATTCAGCATCCATTCATGATAAAAACTCGACAAACTAGGTAGAGAGAGAACATATTTCAACATAATAAGTTTCACATATAACAAACACACAGCCAACATCAAACTCAATGGTGATAGTTTCAAAGTTTTCCTTTAAAATCAAGTACAAGAAAAGGGTGCCCACTTCCCCTACTCTTATTCAACACAGTATTGGAAATCTTACACAGATCAGTCACATAAGTTAAATATGAATTTCCACATGACTCAGAAATTCTTCTTCTGGGTACTTATCCAAGAGAAGGAAAGCATATGTCTCAAAAAAAAACTTGTATGTAAACTGTCAAAGCATCATCATTTGTAGCATCTAGAATTTGGAAAGACTCCAAATGATCATCAATTGGGAAATATGTAAACAAATTGGGGTATATCCATAACATGAAATACTATTCAAAAATAAAAAGTAATGCTACATTTATATATGTAAAAACATGATTGAATTTCACAAACATGATGCTATGTGAAAGAAAGTGAAAGTGAAAGTCACTCAGTCATGTCTGACTCTTTGTGACCCCATGGACTATACAGTCCATGGAATTCTCCAGGCCAGAATACTGGAGTGGGTAGCCTTTCCCTTCTCCAGGGGATCTTCCCAAACCAGGGATTAAACCCAGGTCTCCTGCATTGCAGGCAGATTCTTTACCAGTTGAGCCACAGTCAAACATAAAAGATCACATACCATATAATTACATTGATATGGAATTCTAGAAAAGGCAAAACTAGATAGTGAGAAACAAGATAAGTCCTCACCTGGGATCAAGAGTAGAAAAAAGGATCAGGAGCAAAGGGGCAGAGGGAACTGTAGGGTGAGGGCACTATTCTATCCCTGATTGTGGACCTAGAAATTGTTGTTGTAGAAATTACCAAAATTCATCAAAATGTACACTTAGTAATGTTCAACTTTAATATATCTGTAAATAATGCATTAATTAAAAAGTGAATAAGTGAAATATAAAATATATAACCTTTCATGTAAAAATCTCCCCAGTCAACTGCACTTGCCTTCAATGTGATACAGTACCAGATGGTCTAATGGATGAGGGCCATCTCTATCACTGTGTTGTAAAGCTCAGAGCACCATGTATTATCCTAATGTTTAGATCTAATGTCAAAAAAGAAAGCAAACTCTATCAATTATTTCTATTTGTCCTACTTACTTAACTCATAGTCTCAAATTAAGAAGTCCAAGGCCAAGATGTTCATAGTTGTAAACAGCAGTAGCCAACATAATTGATGCATTAGCAAGATAATGTGGCAGTCCTTGTAAGGAATACAAATATTTAACAATCGAATACGTATCTAAAACCTGCTTCTGGCAAACAGATGTGTGTGTGTCACTACATATACACTGTAGTACATAATATGTATGCTAGTGTGCTCAAGATATGGACTAATTTACTACTGTGGGGAATATTGATGATGTTTGAATTTTAATTGAGCCTAGACGTGTTGGTGGGATTTAACCTAGACAAGGAAGATCATTCGAGATAGAGGAGATATTGTGAGATAATCTCAAACATTTATTTCACAGTATTTGCCTAGGAAATGATGCTTTCCCTGATGTGGGTGAAGCAGAAAAAGAGAAAATGAGTACATATGAGAAGATAGCCTAAATCCTGAAGATAGGCAGAATTGATTGTTGTGGTAAGAACATTAGAACTTCTGATGTAGGCAATGAAATCATGAAGCTTCCAGAAAAGGGTAGGTATACTCAACGTGATCAAATCCATATTCTCAGAAAAGACGAAGGATAAATTGCGGTAAAAAACAAAAAAGAAGTTAGAGAGAAGAGTTAGGAGACTTGAATAAGAAAAGCTACCATGGAAACGGGCAGTTTGGCAACTATGCTGATTAAGTGGAAGGGTGCAGGCTGGGAGGAAGTTAATGGACAGCTCAAAGTTTTCTGATCTAGGTGAGACGGGATGGTGACACGGCTGTCCAAACCAGAAGACAAAGACAGAAGGGTTAGTACTGAGTTCAGTTACAGCTTGGGTGAATTTGGCGTGTGTTCGGAAGCACAGTAGGATTTTAAAATAGTTTTCCTAGATCTCCAAGTAGAGTCAGGATGGAAACATGCATTCATAAACCAGGTACGTGTCAGTGGCACTTGAATCTGTCAGTGAATCACATAAGCACCGTTTGCCAAATGAGGAGAGAAAACAGAAAAATGAATGGATTGTAAAGAGACATCTGTTCAAGAGAACGTGTGAGTCACTCAGTCATTTCCGACTGTTTGCAGCCCCAGGGACTGTAGCCCACCAGGCTCCTCTGTCCAGGGATCCTCCAGGCGAGGATACTGGGGTAGGCAGCCATTCCCTTCTCCAGGGGATTTTCCTGACCCAGAGACTGAACCCAGGTTTCTCATATTGCAGGCA
Source organism: Okapia johnstoni (assembly GCA_024291935.2). Taxonomy (NCBI): domain Eukaryota; kingdom Metazoa; phylum Chordata; class Mammalia; order Artiodactyla; family Giraffidae; genus Okapia; species Okapia johnstoni. Next base: position 139,086,738 of record CM044306.1, on the reverse strand, counting down.
GATTCTTTAGTGTCTGAGCCACAAGGGAAGCCCAGATCTGGTCAAAGGAAGGACAAAAGAAAGAGCCTTAGAAGGTCAGAGCTAAGGGGAGTGCCCATTGCAAATAATGCTTTGGAAGCAAGAGAAAAGTTTCATGAAAGAAGCCCTGGTTAATGGTCTGTGTGCTACAGAAAGTAGAAAGTGACTGGGAAAAAAAGACAATTAATTTATCAATTAGGACATCTTTGGTCTGATTAAAGAGGTAAAGTATACACATACGAAAAATTAAATAGCAAGGTAAGAAATGAATTTTTTAATTACATCTCATTTGATCCTATAGAGTTGTAGCTCCTAGCTTTAGACCTAGCTCTGACCTCACAAGTTCCTATTAAAAAGACAGTGTAGTGCGTACTTTACAGAGTGGTAATTTTAGTCATTATCTTATTCTAGTAACAACACCAAGATTAATAAAATCATGAACTTAACAAAATTGAGGTACAGTACTTTTAGTTACTTTGCCAATTGATTAGATATTCACTGTGATTAAAGATCTGTGATTAAAGATTTTCCTTCAGCAAAAATTAAACATCTGTAATGACTCACACATCCAGAAGTTTTCTGTGTACACTTTGAAAATTAGGTTTGCCCCTTTAGGTGAGAAGAATGCTGACAACATCCTCAAATTTTCTTAAAGGCTTGAATCCTATGTATTTTCAAAGACATACATACTATGTGCTGCAAAAAAGGTATCTCGTAGAAAGGAAAAAGGATGAGGAAACAGAGAAATAATTCATATGAATATGGTCCCACAAGTTCCAACGGCTCCCTCTCACTTTGCTCTCTATTCCTGCAAGGCAATGATATTTACCCTTTTGAGTGTGTGGATAAAGCCGTCACGTAGATCCTGTAATTGTACTGCACACTGACTAAATTTACACTCTTGCTTATTTATTTCTATGTTCAAGTTTTAAAAGCACTTGCGCACTGCTGTACCACTTCATTTATGTGCACACTGTTAGTCTTTAGAGGTTAAGGTTTCCAGTGATTATATCCCATTATGCTTTGTGTTTTCTTAAATAATCATAGACTACTTTTTATACATAAATATAATAAATACTATTAAAATTGAATATTTATAATAGATATGTAAATTTTTAATTAAAGCCACTTTATAACTTTCTTAATGAAACATTATATGTCTTTGAAGCTATATTCAGCATTTTATTGATAGAAGAAAATCTTGAAGGAATAAATATATTACTCAACATCCCCAAACAGTAAGATTCAAAACGGCCAGTTGAGAATGAAGTTTGCGTCTCCTTGTTGTCACAAGGAAATAAGAAAAGCAGGTGGGAAGAAGGAAGGGGAGAGAGAGGGAGAAGGAAAGAGAGAGAGAAAGAGAAATTATAGACAGAAAAGAGACTGAGGAAGAGAAGGAACGAGGAAAAGGAAAGGCAGTAGGAAGACAGACAAATGACTTGGAAACAATAGTTTGGGGAATAAATAAATCACAGCAAAATCAACCAGGATGGCAGCTGTGAACATGAAAGAAATTGCATCAGATTTCTTAGCGATGAATAATGTGAATGAAATAGAAGATGCAAATAGAGAAGGGTGTGTCAAAAGATAACGCGGCAAGAATCCTAGGACCCGGCAGTATCCTCAGTCTTGAAACCAACAGAAAGAACAAATGGGTCAATGAGAAATGAGGACGAAAACAAGAAGCTAATTCAAGGTCTGCTTAGGAGAAACTTCCCGTGTGGCTCAGCTGCTAAAGAATTCTTCTGCAATACAGGGGACCTAGGTTCGATCCCTGGGTTGGGAAAGATCCCCTGGAGAAGGGAAAGGCTTCCCACTCCAGTATTCTGGCCTGGAGGATTACATCCAGTTCATGGGATCGCAAACAGTAGGACACAACTGAGCGACTTTCACTTTCACTACTTAGGAGAAACGGGCCCTCCCTCCCTAACAACAGCCCCCACCCTTTCACCTGCCCTGGAGTACACAATACAAGAAGGAAATTCACCCTCAGGCACAAACTGAAGACACTTCTTGGAAGTTGATGAACAAACTAAACAGAACTGTAACAGCTAGTGTGGGGGGTGGACATAGTTATCACCAGTTTCCCATCTGCTCACTAAATAAAAGCCAGCCACTGGCCTATGAGATCCCAGTTTTTACTGCCTCATTTCCTTTAGGATGGACTGGTTTGATCTCCTTGTAATCCAAGGGACTCTCAAAGTCTTTTCCAACACCACGGTTCAAAAGCATCAATACTTCAGCACTCAGCTTTCTTCATAGCCCAACTGTCACATCCATAATGACTACTGGAAAAACCATAGCTATGACTAAAGAGACCTTTGTTGGCAAAATAACCTCTGCTTTCTAGTATGCTGTCTAGGTTGGTCATAGCTTTTCTTCCAAGGAACAGGTGTCTTTTAATTTCATGGCTGCAGTCACCATCTGCAGTGATTTTGGAGCCCAAAAAAATAAAGTCTCTCACTGTTTCCATTGTTTCCCCATCTATTTGCCATGAAGTGATGAGACCGGATGCCATGATCTTAGTTTTTTGTATGTTGAGCTTTAAGTCAGTTTTTTCACTCTCCCCTTCCACTTTCATCAAAAGGCTCTTTAGTTCCTCTTCGATTTCTGCCATAAGGGTGGTGTCATGTGCATATCTAAGATTATTGGTATTTTTCCCAGCAATCTTGATTCCAGCTTGAGCTTTATCCAGCCCAGCATTTCAGCATGATGTACTCTGCTTATAAGTTAAATAAGCAGGGTGACAATATACAGCCTTGACATACTCCTTTCCAATTTGGAGCCAATTGGTTGTTCCATGTCCAGTTCTAACTGTTGCTTCTTGACCTGCATACAGGTTTCTCAGAAGGCAGGTAAGATGATCTGGTATTCCCATATCTTTCAAAATTTCCCACAGTTTGTTGTGATTCACACAGTCAAAGGCCTTGGCAATAATGCAGAAGTAGATGTTTTTCTGGAATTCTCTTGGTTTTTTGATGATCCAGCGGATGTTGGCAATTTGATCTCTGGTTCCTTTGCCTTTTCTAAATCCAGCTTGAACATCTGGAAGTTCATGGTTCACATACTGTTGAAGCCTGGCTTGGAGAATATTGAGCATTACTTTGCTAGCGTGTGAGATGAATGCAATTGTGCAGTAGTTTGAACATTCTTTGGCATTGCCTTTATTTGGGATTGGAATGAAAACTGACCTTTTCCAGTTCTGTGGCCACTGCTGAGTTTTCCAAATTTGCTGCCATATTGAGTGCAGCACTTTCACAGCATCATCTTTTAGGATTTGAAATAGCTCAACTGGAATTCCATCACCTCCACTAGTTTTGTTTGTAGTGATGCTTCCTAATGTCCACTTGACTTCACATTCCAGGATGTCTGGCTCTAGGTGAGTGATCACACCATCATGGTTATCAGGGTCATGAAGATCTTTTTTGTATAGTTCTTCTGTGTATTCTTTCCACCTCTTCTTAATATCTTCTGCTTCTGTTAGGACCATACAGTCTCTGTCCTTCATTGTGCCCATCTTTGCATGAAATGTTCCCTTAGCATCTCTAATCTTCTTGAAGAGATCTGACAAAACGCGGTCCACTGGAGAAGGGCTGGCAAACCACCTCAGTATTCTTGCCTTGAGAACCCCATGAACAGTAGGAAAGAACAAATAGTAAGTGATGTCTACTGAAATTCATTGTCATTATTCTCCGTCACATACAGGCATGCAGAAGTTGGGCTTCCCAGGTGGCGGGGTAGTAAAGAATCTTCCTGCAAATGCAAGAGATTCAGGTTCCATCCTTGGTTCAGGAAGATCCTGAGGAGAAGGCAATGGCAACCCACTCCAATATTCAAACAGAGGAGCCTGGTGAGCTACAAGCCATGGGGTTGCAAGGAGTCAGACCGCACTGAGCCACTGAACATGCGCACACACAGGGGACTTAGACCCTACCGAATAAAATAAACAAATGGATAAGTATTTTTTAAACTATTGAACCCATAGAGATAGCCCTCCCCTTATTCCTCCAACTCACACAGACACACCTTTTGCTTTTTGTCTTTTGTTTCTTTCTAAGCCCATTAAGAATACAGATCAGGGAAGCAGGGTAACAAGGAATAGCCCATTGATATTATAACTGATAACTCTGGAAAGTCACCTAGTACCATTGCTTTCATTAGCTCTTATGTTAAACATGTTCTCTCTCATGGAGAATGTAAAAACCTATTTGACTTGAAATCCTAGAGCCAGTAACAATTCCAAAACATTGATTTGTTTAATCCAATGATCTTTTTTCCATGTAATAGGGTTATACATTCTCACTCATTGTTGTATGATTTGCCAATTCATTGTGTGATTAAAAAAATATATGTACGTATCTCTTTGAGAATAACATGTTACATGCTTCAGTCAATTTTGCTGGAGTTGTTTGCTAACTAATACCTAGACAACCAACTTCAAATAGAACATGTATTTCATCTTCTTATTTAACAGACTCTGAGGGGGACCTCATGATCCCACCTCTTGGTGTCCATTCCTTTGTGTAATCCCGCTTGAATGTGGGCAAGACTTGTGACATCTAAAGATAAAATACAGCAAAGGTGATAGGATGTCTGTCCTATGATTGCCTTATTAAGACTCCATCTTATTAGCAGATTGGCTCTCAAGACTGTTTCTCTTGCTGGATTTGAAGGTTACTGGCCAGCGTTAGGACGCTCTTGTGGCGAGAAGCCATGGCTTGATACTGGTGGCTAACGGCAGCGCCAAGTTTCTAGGTAGCAGAGGGGAGGACCCTCAGACTTAGTCACAAGGGAATGAATTCCTCCAACAACAACCTCAGTGAAATTAGAAGCAGACCATTCACCAGGCAAGCTTTGACCAGCCCTGGCCAACACTTAGCTTGCAGCCTTGCAGGCACATTCTTCTAAACCATGCCTAGGCTCTGGGAGTTAGTGAAGTACAGGGTAGCCTGGTGTGCTACAGTTCATGGGGTCGCAAAGAGTTAGACACAGTTTAGCAACTAAACAACAAGACTCTTAAGGTGATAAATGGGTCCGTTGTTTTAAGTTTCTAAGTCTGTGGTAATGTGTTATAGTAATAGAAAAATCATACGGCAGAATCAAATCTGAAATAATATGTATGTGTGTGTTTGTGAGTATGGAATATAGCAGAGTGAACAGGATTTTTCAAAATTCTGTGAAACATACCTCTATGTGTTATCTATCTACCTGGAAACACACAGAGAAAGAGAAAGAGAGAGAGATTAAATTTATAATCATTAGTCATTAAGGTCAACGTCTTCCTGCTTAGGGTGGTAGAATTTTGCAGTGAGTAGATCATGGGGACAGCAATGACAAGAAACAAGGTTCTTGCCTTCCCTGTACTGTCTTTTCTGATTGAATTAGTGACAACAAAATTAAAATATGTATTTAAAAGCTACTATTTAGTATTGTTGACAGAAAATATTTCATAATTATAATTTCAAATTATACATTTTATAACTTGAGATGGTCATAACGATTTTATATAGACCAGTTACTTATAAGTGAAAGCTGCTAAGACTAATCTTACATTTTATCTTATAAATTAATACAACTGTGAAAAGAGCCCCCAATAACTATAGAACAACATCTGTTTATTTGGACAGCATGTAACCATCCTGGTATTTTCACTGTTCAGTCATTGTTTACTGATAACAAAAGTGATACATCAGGAAAGTATCTCTGAAAGTCATTACTAGGGCATTTGAAGAACACACCACATTAAATGCACCTGATTTTCCACGAGTTGATATTTCTGCACTTTAGAATGTTGCAGACAATAGTCTTTGATGATTTCAATCACAGAAAATCAGAGATATTTAAAGGAGCATTGCTAAAGAAGAAAGGACAGATCTGCATGCGTCATTAGTTCAGCCTCTAAAAGAGATCAAAGAGGCATCCAAAAATGAACTGCTAGTTACCGCTCTGAAGGCAGCCCTGGTATTCAGCTGACCACAATGTAAACTTTCCTCCGGCTGCGAGAAATGAAGGTAGTTACAAATGCTTGCTGAGCTCCAGAAAGGAAGGACAGGGCAATGCAATTTTAGTGGCACCTATTGTTACCTTTCCAAAAATAATTCTTAAGAGTGTAACAGAATTTCATAAATCAGTCATTTTTTAAATAAATTCATTTAAATCTCCTTAGCTCTGTCCTTTATAAGTGAATTTTTGACATTTTCCCAAATCCCCCAAAATAACAGCGGCAACAAAAAACTCCAAGGAGTGTTCCGTGCTGGCACCCTTTCGTCTAACCCCACTGGTGTCCAAACCAGTGATGTAATAGACCAGTTTCCATTTATTACTTTCTTAACGCCATTGACTTTTATAGGCTGAGCTTGTATCTAGCCGTCCTGATGATCTCATACAGATTCTATACTTACCATTGATTTTATGGGGCTGGTTCCCTATGTAGAAATATATCTCAAAAAACGACTATTTTTCATTTTCCTTTCCAATCTCTACACCTCTATTTATTTTTCTTTTTCAGTTTCACTGGCTAGGATATCCAGCAGAATGATCAATGATAAGAGGGATTCATATTGTGTTGCCTTTAATATAGAGATTTCTCAAATTCCGTCATTAAGAATGGTGACACCTACTGATGTTTACTAAATACAGTTTGCTCCGATTATGAAAGGTCTCTCTCTGTATCACTTTATTAGGAGACTATTTTTATGATTATGTATTATATTTTATGCATTTATTCTTCTACATCTACTACAACTATTACTGTTGGCTTGCCGTCTTTTTAACCACTATTTGGTTATAAGGTAAACCATTTTAATTGTATAATTTCTATTAGGTTACATTTTATTACTGGAAATCATCTCTAGAATTTCCACTGATCTTGTAAAATTAAGCATGTAGATTTATTTATTTAGTCTGTATTCTCAAATAGTCTGACTTAGGGATTATGTATGGCTTGAAAACTTTGCAAAATTCCTCTGTAAAATCACCTGGTCACTGTTAGGGGTTGTGGGTTGGTCCGTTTCATTCCCTAAATATATATTTGGATATTCAGTTTTTCTTCTTTTATCATTTTGAGAAGTTTTATTTTTCTAGGAAATTGTCATTTCATTTTTGCTTTTAAATATCCTGGCATTAAGCTCTCCATAGTATTATATATATACATTTCACTCTCTTTGTAATTATAGCTAATTTTATTTTCATCTTAATATATTTATTTCAATTGTTTTTTGATCAGTATTTCCAATATGATTATTTTCAGTTCATTTGAAGATTTATCTTTTGTGCTTCTGATAAGTTGTAGTATACATTTTATGTTTCTTTAACTATTATTTTATGTTAATATTATTTCAACTTATTCAAATTAATTGTGTTCTTTTTACAGTTTCTTAATATAGATGCTAGCATAATGATTTTCGGTATTCATTTTTTAATTAAATGCCTTGAGGATACAGATTTTCATATAAGTGCTTGTTTCCCATAAGTCTTGAATTACATACTTTTGCTGTCATTTAATCTGAAAATAATTCCACAATTTCTTCAAATTTTATTCTTAACTGTATAAATTATTTAGAATGGTGATTTTTATTTTTAAATATAAGGTTATATTTCAACTCCCTTTTAAAAGCTGGTTTCTCAATGAATTGTATTATGACCAGAAATGTGATCTACATAATATAATCTGACTGAAACTTCCTTTGTGGCCAATTACATGACAATTTTTGTAAATGACTCCAAGTGTAGTTGAAAGGAATGAGTTTCTTTTGGATATGAGTCTACATAGGTCTATTAGAGTAGGTTTTTTCAGCAAGACAATTGATTTTTTAAAGTACATCTCGTTTAAGTTGCTTAACTTTCTGAAAGATAAGCACTAAAATTCACATTTTTATTATGACCTTTTCAATTTTCTGTATTTTTGTTCATTTTTTTTACTTTATATATCTTTGAGGCTCTGTTGTTTCATTCATGTTGACTCCTGTGTTGATGTACTTTGGGGCAACATTTTCCTTTTTATGAGAAAAAAGATTTTTACTAGTTTCTGTATTGTTTTCCTATAGCTACTCTAACAAGTTACCACACATTTGGTGGCTTAAAGTGACAATGTATTATTCTCTCACAGTTCTGGAGTTCACAAGTACAAAATCAGTCGTGCTGTTTAGTTGCTCAGTCATGTATGACTCTTTACAACTCCATGGGCTGTAGCCCACCAGGCTCCTCTGTCCATGGAATTTCCCAGACAAGAGTACTGGAGTGGGTTGCCATTTCCTTCTTCAGGGGATCTTCCCCACCCAAGGATCGAACTTGTGTCTCCTGCATTGACAGGCGGATTCCTTACCACTGAGCCACCAGAGAATCCTCCAAAATCAGTTCTGCTGGATCAAAATCAAGGTGTTGGCAAGGCCACACTCCCTCCCTTAGGGGCTCTAGGAGAGAATATGTTCCTTGCAGCTTCTTGTGGCTTCAAGCCAGTAGACCTTGGCTTGTGGCTGTACCACTCCAGTCTCAACTGCTGTTCCCATTTGCCTCCTGCTTTTCTGTCTCTGTGTTAAATTCCCTCTACGTTTGCTATAAAGATGTTCATGATGGCATTTACAGCTCACCTGGCTTGTTGTTTTTAAGTAGCAAATGACTCTTTACTACTCAATGGGGTGCAGCCTGATAGGCTTCCTTGTCCTTCACTATCTCTTGGATTTTGCTTAACTTCATATCCACTGAGTTAGTGACACTATACAACCATCTCATCCTCTGTCTCCCCCTTCTCCTCCTGCCCTCAATCTTTCCCAACATCAGGGTCTTTTCCAACGAGTTGGCTCTTTGCACCAGGTGGCCAAAGTGTTGGAGCTTCAGCTTCAGTGTTAGTCCTTCCAAAGAATATTCAGGACTGATTTCCTTTAGGATGGACTGGTTTGATCTCCTTGCAGTCCAAGGGACTCTCAAGAGTCTTCTCCAGCACCATAGTTTGAAAATATCAATTTTTCAGCTCCCAGCCTTCTTTATGGTCCAACTCTCACATCTGTACATGACTACTGGAAAAAAAACATAGCTTTGACTGTACAAATCTTTGTCAGCAAAATGATGTCTCTACTTAATAAATACACCCTCTAGGTCTGTCATAGCTTTTCTTACAAGGAGCAAGTGTCTTTTTATTTCATGGTCGCAGTCACCATGCACAGTGATTTTGGAGCCCAAGAAAATAAAATCTGCCAGTGTTTCCACTTTTTCCCCATCTATTTGCAATGAAGAGATGGGACCAGATGCCATGATTTAAGTTTTTTTTTTAATGTTGAGTTTCAAGCAAGCTTTTTCACTCTCCTTTTTCACCCTCATATAGAGGCTATTTAGTTAGTTATTTGCCTCACTGAATAGTTGTAGTCTTAATTTCTCTTGCCTCTGAGATTCTGCATATACTGGAAAAACCTCTGTCCACTATTACATTTACTTGAATAACTCTTAAATGTCTTTCAAATCTTTGCTTAGATCTTACCATACTGCTCCAGGCAATATTTTTTAATTTTTCTATACCAAATTAAGAAGTCCTTATTTGTTACCATGGTAATCTAAGCTTATTCCTACTGTAGTCCTTAGCACACTTCATTAAACATTCCTCCGTAGTTGTCACTCTTGAATTCGGTGAAAGTGCCTTAAATAACATTGCACTACTAACAGCAATCATCTAAGTTCAATAAATAGGGATTAACTGAACGGATGGAAGAACTACTAGCCTGATTCTATTTTAAATCCCAATCCTAACTATCTGCCCCCGAGAACATCGGATATGGTGAAGGCTCATTATTGTTGTTTAGTCGCTAAGTCGTGTCCACCTCTTTCCGACCCCGTGGACTGTAGCCCAGCAGGCTTCTCTGTTCATGGGAGTTCCCAGGAAAGAAAATAGGGGTGGATTGCCCCTTCCTTCTGCAATGCTGAAGCCTAAAAGCTCAGAAGTGCACAACGTCAATGAGAGGGCGGGATGAGTGGTGGAGGGGCCGACGGGTGCTATGTGGACGGGAAGGTCAGCTACTTCGGTTTACATCTCATCTATACTGAGGCTCCTATTGCTCAAAGCTCCCAGTCCCACCCTTACCTTACATACAATGAGAGTAAGTCAGGGGAAAAGTCTGAAACTGAAAACCAAGACACCAAGAAACTAAGATAAAGTGCTTTGGGTTCTAAAACCCTGGAAGATACATTTTCCTGGACTAGTTTGCTGCTTAAAGAAATGAGTTTGTGGCTCCGAGCTACTGGTAAACAGCTAAGCTTCATGAATTACAGGTGTACATACTGTTCCTTAGGGCCTGGAATTTAAATTCATAACACTGAACAGTTTTTAAAGGCTTTTACGCATTATTTTGTTTGTATGCAAATGAGGACTGTTAATTTCAAATGAGTCTTAACCATTTATTTAAGCAGTCCCAAAGGATCTCTACTTGAAAACAATTTGCTAACAGTTATTTCAAGTACAAGATGCATTCAGAAAATAATAAACTGTAAGTTTTAAATTAATTTAGTAGCTTGGGTTTCCCATTCCAGCAGATCTCTATAATTAAAATGAATAAGAGAGTCTACTGCCCTTGCAGACTTTTTTTTTTTTTTACCTGAATTTAAGATTTTGAGTGGAAAATGTCTTAGACACAAATGTGCGAGGTATTGTAATGAATAAACAGCCTTTACATACAATGCCCCATTTGAGCCTGGCAGCTAGTATATGACAATACACTCAACAAGTGAGGTGTATAGAATCAATACAAGTATTTAAAAGATGTTTAAGCAACTTGCCCCTTTGGGAGAGCTGCAGCTTGAACCTGTGACTTAAGGTTTAACCATAGTGACTCTAAATAATCTTGTTTTCAGGATTGCCACATTGCATAATGCCAAGTGGCCCTCCTTCACATCATGAGACCATTCAGTGTTCCTAATTTGCTGACCATGCTTAAAACAATTGAAGCATTTACTGTCTTTCTGTAATATAATTTGTAGCAGCAAACCCTCAGGATAACTATTCTGGACTTGACCAAGGTCATTTGTACCATTCTCAGGATCCCACTATAACAGAATCATTTTGTTTTCCTTTGCAGAGAGAGGCGGAAACACTGAACTATTGAATGAAATATCACTGATCCTACCTGGATTCTCGATTTAGGATGTTTGCATCAGAATTATAGGTCTACGAGTGGGAGAGATTTTAGAGTTCAATTAGCAGAGTCCCTAAGTCTGCATTTAAAGATGTTCACCTCTGAGTGTACTTGTTCAAATTTGCCCAAGTATGTTGTGGCAGAACCAGAACACACACATACACACAAATTGGTCTGTCTGTTTACTCAAGATTTTCCCATAACACATAGAAGTATCATATGAGTATTTGTATTTTTTCAAGTTATTACTGGGATAAAGCTTTCTTCAGAGCCTTCAAAGCCTACTTAACTTCAGTAAAATAAATGTGGCTTATAGTTAGATGTTGAAAGAGTTATTTTCTGGATAGTGCCGAGCAAAATAGCAAATGTCAATAAATTTTTATTGGTGACATGAGAAAGTAAAAATAATGAGTGGTATAGAAACATCCAAAATTATACACAAATGGCTTTATTACTACTAAATATTTAATGAAGCAAAATTGTAAAGGAAAATTGATATTTATAAAGAAAAAAATTGTCTCATGTTGAAAATTCATTGATAAAATCTTTCTTGAGGATGCCAACTCTATATTACATGATGTATATGGGTTTGCCCTCTATGTAGAACAAAGCAGTGATTCAGCTAAATCACTTAACTTAGACATCAGCCTCCTCATTTTTAAAATGTAGATATTAAAAATCTTATCTCCCAGGATTGCACGGTCTTCTACATCTAGCCAATGAGCAACTGAAAATAAACACCACATAGAAGATCTCAGGGACGTTTTATGGGCCAGACCTAGAAATGGCAAAAGTCAATTCTTCCCACATTGCATTGGTGAGGAGTTTCCATATCTAAGAAGGTGCTGAAACTAACAAGGTGCACATTTTGTGCAAAAGGTTTCTTTATATTAGTGAGGGCACATAATGTTAATAGCCAGCCCAGAACATTTAGCATTTTAGCGTAATTGAGTTATCTCTTGCTTGAGTCTCTACTCAGGGTGAGAAGGATTGTTTTCTTATTTGCACATTCATTCAGGGACCTCGGTCCTTCTACCTACTGACTCCCTTCAACTCAGCCATTAAAAAAAATACATTTGAATCGGTTCTATTGAGATGGATGAAACTGGAACCCATTATACAGAGCGAAGTGAGCCAGAAAGAAAAGCACCAATACAGTATACTAATGCATGTATATGGAATTTGAAAGATGATAATGGTAACCCTATATGCGAGACAGAATAAGAGACACAGATGCATAGAACAGTCCTGTGGACTCTGAGGGAGAAGGTGAGGGTGGGACGTTCTGGGACAATAGCATTGAAACATGTATATTGTCATATGTGAAGCGGAACACCATTCCATGTTCTATGCATAGGACGGATGCTCAGGGATGGAGTGTCGGGATGACCCAGAGGGATGGGATGGGGAGGGAGGTGGGAGGAGGGTTCGGGAGGGGGAGCACATGTGAACCCATGGCTGATTCATGTCAATGTATGGCAAAAACTACTACAATACTGTAAAGCAATTAGTCCCCAACTAAAATAAATAAATTTATTAAAAAAAAAAAAAAGAAAGAAAAGAAGCTGCTTAAACTCTAAAGTGCGTCAGAATCACCCACAGGGCTAGCTAAAGCATATCCTTGGTCCAACTCCCTGGGTTTCTGATTCAGTAGATTTGGGGTGAGGTCCATTGGTTTTCATTTCTAACAGGTTCCCAGATAATACTGCTGCTATAATATTGTAAGTTTAGAGATCTGAGATCCTGTGTTTATCCTTGCTAAGCACACTCTGCTCCTTCATACGCTTCTACAACCATCCACCAAATAGCAGAGAGAGACCAGGACAACATGGGAGATCTTGAGGATGCTTATGGGCCCAGGTCTAGAGGCCGTACATCACTGCTTCTCACATTCCATAGCTTACAAGTCATCATATGATCCCCACCTACCTAGACGCAAAGGAGACTAAGCCTGGCAGGATGTTAAGGCAGGTGGAAAGCACACACATCAGCATTAGCAGTCAGCTCCACCTGGTGGGTACACATCATTAAATTGTTTATAATAGCAGCAATTTATTAAAATTCCTTTACATATGTCTATTATTATTATATAATATATAATACATATATTTAATGTATATAGTATATAATAAATCCATTAATATATAATAAATTAATATAATCAGAAAATAAATTAAATTATAGAGCTATTTCATTGTCATTAAAATTCATTCATCATCTGTTAGGCAAGGGAATCACATTAGAATTGTTACTGACTCCATGAGGGATCACACGATAGCACTGTAAACTCTGATGCTACTGTTTGTCAACTTAAAAATATTCTCTGACCAAAAAAAAATGTTTTTTTAAAGTAAAGAAATTGTACTTTGTGTAGGTTTTAGTAAGAAAATAATAGTAAGTACAATAAGAAAATTGTACTTTTTGTAAGTTTCAGTAAGAAAAGAAACTACTCAAATTCAGTAATTCCCTCAAGTGACTTCCATGACAGAGAAATCCATGTGTGAAATTAAACAGCATGTGTCACTCTGTTGAGGTTTTTCCAGGAGTTGTATTTTCCTAAGTGTAATCTGAGCAGTTTCAAGTCAGTTTTCAATGCTCCATGTATAACTTTTCCTATATTTATTTACTCGGAAATATATTATCCTTCATGTCATAGTGCCAAGAAATCTGGTTAGTGAAAATGCCAGATTCTTTTATTTGATTTTATTTGATTTCATTAGGGACCATCAGCCTAGCTGCTTAAGTGCCCGACTACCGTTCGCAGTTAAACATTCATTAAGGAATCCCCAGTGGTTCATTTGTTTCACTGAGGCCCAATTACAGTGCCACAAAGGCGGTTTTTGTAGCAATTAGCTGATTTTTCCTGTTTATGTTCTGTCTCTTTAGGAAGAGGACTAGCTTGTGGAGGTCAGATTTTTAATTAGGCACGATTTAAGGCCAATAGGAAAACTGATAATTTACTAAATGGCTGTGGTGGACTTAACAGCTCAAAGCAGAGGTAAATAACGCAACAGGGACCCCACCCCTCAGTTTTCCTGGTGTGCGTCGCTCCGAGCCCTGCAGTGTGAGGACAGATTACATGTTAAGTGGTTGTCTTTGACGCTAATGTGCTGTGCAGGGCACCAGCATCTTAACCTCAGGTGCCGTCGCAGTCAGTCGTCCACACTGTGTCTGCTTCTGGTAGCACCACATGACAGAGAGGAATTCACGAGCATTTTCTCTCCCCAAAGTTGGTCTGAGAGAGACACGTTTGATAAAGGAGTGCAACGATATCTAATTATCAAAAGGCTACGATGGAATCTACCAAATAACCTCGAACTGACACTAATTGTAAGATTCACATTCACAGTCTTATGTGCACACTCTTATGGGCTAAATTACATCCTCTCAAATTCGTAAGTTGAAGTCCTGACCTCCAGTACCTCGGAATGTGACTATATTTGGCAACAGGATCTTTAAAGAAGTCATTAAGGTTAAATGAGGCAATTTGCAGAGGGCCCTAGTCCAACATGACTAGCATCCTTATAAAAAAAACAATGAGGACACAGATGCTTACAAAGGAAAGACCACATGTGGACACAGTGAAAAAGAGCCTTTTGCAAGCCATGGAGAGAAGTCTTAAGAAGCCAATGCTTCCTATGCCTTGATTGTGACCATCTTGCCTCCAGGACTGGAAGGAAATAAAATTTCTGTTGCTTCATCCGCCAGGTCTGTAGTACTTTGTACCAGCAGCCCTGTAAAACTAAAACAGAGACCTAACAGATAAATATGTTATCATATTTCGATAATAAACATGTATTATTCCACAAATTCTCATTAATATTCTGCGGCATCACAGCAGCAGCAACAGCTTAGTCACTCAGTTGTGTCTGATTCTTTGTGACCCCAGGATAGCTTCAAAAAAGATAAAATGATTTATATCCAGTTTCTGCAGTCCAGTCATCTAAGCAAGAGCAAAGAGTGCTCTCTCAAATGACAAGTCAACTTAAAATTATTTCTATGATCTTAAGCAAACCAACAATGCTGCTTTACACAATCAAAGAAGCCCTGCAGATTCCAGTTTTTTCCATTCCAAACTATGGAAAAGAAACACATTTTTTTCGGAAGTTTAAGGAGGCAAAAAGAAATTTAAAAATACAGTTGGAAGATTTAGATAGGCATGAGCCTGTGAGAAGCTGTATATGTTATTAAATATATAAATTTGTTAAATTTCTCATATTATTTTGGTTATTCCTTCCTTTCATATGTGAAATCCATTTTTGCTAAGTGGTCTCTTTAAGAATTTTGTCCTGTATCCTCAGAACAAAATTATATCATGATTTTCATGGTGGAACCACACTGCTAACTGAAGCCTCATCATCTTCTCCCAAAAGGAGTTAGAGAATTGATAATGATCCAACTGATGCAGATGTATCTAGAGTTATTTACCTATTTGCTCAGTTATTCTAATTATGAATTTTAACATGTATCTGGATGACCTGTTACATCTTTTTAAATGTAGGTAGGAAATATAGAAAAGTCTTAGGAATAGGGGAGTGGGTATTTGATACTTTCTAGAAGTTTTTCTGAGTATTGCAAACCACAGATTTAAATGGAATCTCTTTTAACAAGTGACATTGAAACTATGGGAATAAGTCCAAGGATACTTGGAAACTTGCAGTACTTAGAGAAATGCTGAAAACTCAGTAAATACTTACGGATTGATTTAAAATTGTTTTAATAGAAAAGAAAACTCATCCAGATCACAATATTTTGATATAAAACTAGGTAACAGAGTGACTGCTTTGGGATGTTGCAACCCAAATGGAAACTCTATGTGATATTTTTAAGGATTGCTAAATTTCATTTATGAAATGACCCATAACTTCTAAATTGTTTCTTTCTTTTAATGCTTATTGCGCCATTTTGGGGGTAATTTTTCTCTTCACTTTTCCCTGGTAGGTTGTCAACTGTTACTTCTTATTCACTCCATTCTATAGATTTGCAGTTCACAACCACCAGGCCCTGGGCATCATATAAAGCAACTGAAACTGTATTCAAAGTGTGTCTGAAATAAGAGAAACCCTATTTCAAATAAAGATTCAAAACATTCTCTTACAATATGCTATTTAAACCTTAATTATTTTGTCTTTTTGTTTACCATTTTGCAGTGTTCACAACACTTTTTAAGTTGTCTCGGTTCTCAATCATTTTGTACTTTTCCCAGAACAGTTCTAGTTTTTCCCCATTGACCTGACATTATTATGAACAACACCAAGTTTAATGCAGGGCTTCCCTAGCGGCTGAGTGGTAAAGAATCCACCTGCAATGCAGGAGACCTGGGTTTGATCCCTGGGTCAGGAAGATCCCCTGGAGAAGGGAATGACAACCCACTCCAGTATTCTTGCCTGGAGAATCCCATGGACAAAGGAGCCTGGTGGGCTACAGTCCATGGGGGTCACAAAGAGTTGGACACAACTGAGCAGGCACACACATACAATAAATCATCAGTCACTGAATACATATCCAAGTTTCCAGGTAAATGTCCCTTAGGTCAGTAAACTATTTCAACCCAGTGAGGGTTTCATGGGAAAGTCGAGCGTGGTTGCTTAGGTCTTGCCTGGAACAAACACGGGCCACTATCAGGATCTTCCTATTCCAGGGGGAGGGGCTGAGACGCACATTAATTTCAAAACTCAAGTTCTGTCTGACTTGAAATTCTTTCCGGAGGGTAATTAATAAAAATCAGTCACCGAAGTCACTTTGTACAAACAATGAGTGACACTAAATTCCCTACAGGCCAAAAACAAACACACGGCTTTCAGAGAACTCAGCTGACGGGGGAAGGAGAGGGGCTACTCCAGAGTTGCATGTAGAATTTGAGACCATAATCCTCTCTGCCTTTGTTTCGTCCAGGGTTTTCACTTGAGTCACTTCTGTTATCACAAATACAGTCATTTTAGTTAGCTGGTCTGTTGGGCACAATTTTTATGTCATTTATAAACAAAAGATGTTTTAGATAATAGCAGTTTTAGCAATTCTGGTTTTAAAGAGAATACCTTCGAGCTTTCCAGCAATCCTTATTGGAAGTGCAAATATAAACACATTTAGAAAGATTTTGCTGGTTTATCTAGGATACTAACAAGACTTCTTTGAATCCTGGACCAATCTGGCTTGCTTGATTCCTGTAAGAGTCTGTCTAATAAGCTAAATTTTCCAGTAGCAGCCATTCCTAATGGAAATCTCAATAAACTTTCCTTCAGTGAGTGTTTAAGTATACCTAAAGTAAAATCTGGCCAGCCATGAGGTCAGAACATGGGCTAAGGCTATTTAATATTAACGAGTAGTGAAACCCACATTTAAATATCTCATAGTTTATAATCAAGCTGTGCATTTTGAATGCATAAGATTTTGACAAACTAGTATATTTGCTGTTAGGAAAAATTGGACATATACTTAGGGCTCTTTATACTGATATTATTAAATTGGCAAATTAAATGCTAACAGGAAATTTATTGCCACAATTATTTCACGTTGTCCTAGAGCTTTTCAACTACCTGAACTCTAGTGATGCAATACAGATTTATATAGAAAATGGCCCTAATCCTTATGAAAATATTGAAGCTGTATATCAGGTCAAACTCAAGGAAAACAAACAGCCTGATGATTTTGTGTTGGTTTAACTTTCTCAGTGTTATTTCAGACCAGATTTTCTTTTGCTTTTTTGTTATGGAAGGAGGAATCCAAGACAACAAATTACTAATTCTGTTATTTGCTTTATACATCAAGCCAAATTGAACATGTGTTTGTTTTTCTTTTTTTCTTTCTTGTAAACTTCAAATGGCCTAAATCATGTTCAAGAATGATAACCATGAACTTCATTTAAAACAAATAAAATGTTGTATTAAAAAAATTGGGAATAGACAAATATTACCCATAAGCCAAGGTATCATATTCAGGGCGTCGACTAGCGCAAGCTGGCTTCTGAATTTGGGCCAGAGGGAGGGTTGGGGCTCCATGGGATTCACTGTGCAGTCTTGCACCACCAGCCCCTTAATCTAAGACCCCTTGCTCTCTGCCTGGGCTACTGAATCTGCCTCAAGGGTCTCCTGGCATCCACTCAGCCTCCTCCACGTCAGATACATTTTCTAATTGTTTCCAGAGTGAACTTTAAAATATGCTAATTCGCTGAATGCTTTATTGGCTTCCCGTGTTCCAAGGACAAAGACCAAAATCTGGACCCAGCCTATGAGGCTCGAACTGGCTGATCTCTTTCTCCTGCCATCTTGGCCTCATACCTGGTTTTCGTCCACATCTACCAGTTTCAGTTCCTCCACTGAGTCAGACTTCCCTCTGCTCCCAGACCGTGACTCTTCTCTGCGACTGGGTGTGTGAGCAAAGGCTCACAGTTTGGGCAAACACTGGGAGCTTTCTACTGCCGAAGGCTAGTTGTTACGAACTCCTGCGTGAGAGGAGGCGCGTGAACAACCGCTTCTCTGAGACTCTCCGGAGCCGCAACTCAGCTCTGCCAGTTCCCGTCTACCTAACCTTGGGATGGTTACCTCGCCTCGCTAAACCTCACGTTCAACGCTCATGAAATGGTGGTAACTAAAGTACCCAAAGGGCTTCCCTGGCAGCTCAATTGTTAAAGAATCTGCCTGCAATTCAGGAGACCCCGGTTCAATTTCTGGGTCGGGAAGATCTGCTGGAGAAGGAATAGGCTACCCATTCCAGTATTCTTGGGCTTCCCTGGTGGCTCAAGGAATCTACCTGCAATGTGGGAGACCTGGGTTCTATTCCTGGGTTGGGAAGATCCCCTGTAGAAGGGACTGGTTACCCACTCTAGTATTCTGGTCTGGAGAATTCCATGGACAGATGAGCCTGGCTGGCTACAGTCCATGGGGTTGCAAAGAGTTGGACACAACTGAGTGACTTTCACTCACTAACTCACCCAAAGTACCCAAACCAAAGGTTGGTGTCAGAATCAAGAGAATTAATGGCTGTAAAGCCCTAAGGTCATACCTGCTACAGAGTAACTATTCCATGCATATTGCTGTTACTATTACTGTTATTATAACCCAAGTTCCAGCCAAACACACGCCCCTGAAAGTCTCAGACTGCAAGGATTTTATGTAAGGTCTCATGTATACATCAGTTCTGATCCTAAATTACATGCTGACACAGAAAAGGAACAATTTGGAATGCATAGAAGAGGATAAACAACATTTAATTCAAAAATAAAATTAATACTGGACAAGAAATAGTAAGTCTCTTGATCACACCTATCTCAAGGTTTCTTGTTTCACTGCATACGTGTGTGCTGGATTGCTTCGGTGGTGTCCGACTCTTTGCTACCCTGTGGATTTAGCCCGCCAGGTTCCTCTGTCCATGGGATTCTCCAGGCAAAAATACTGGAGTGGGTTGCCATTTCCTTCTCCAGTAAATCTTTCCAGGGATCGAACCCACATCTCTTATGTCTTCTGCATTGCAGGTGAGTTCTTTACCACTAGCGTCACTTGGAAAGTCCACTTATTTCTTTAATGAGGCAGAGTTAATATCAGACTCGAGATTTGTACCACATACAGCTTTGATATCATTGTAAATATCCTTCTCCTGAGAGCTCTTCAAAAGTATCCACACCAAGCAGGCACGCTCTTATCACAGCCCAGCCTGGGTAACCTTTTATTTCTGTCTGGGTGTGTTTTGCATCGATGCTCCCATATTTTGAATTTCTTCAACCAAATATGATAAGCCAGAACTGATTCCAAATGCTCCTTGCTCTTTTGGATTGTATTCCAGGAAAATGATTGCAATACTTAAAATGGATTTTTCTCCCAAGAACTAAAGTTCTTTTCTGGACTGCAGATCTGGCCTCAGTTTGAGCAGTGCCAGTAGTCTGAACACACTAAGGTGCATGCCAGCCTCGCTGCCTTCCATGACGGAGCAAACCATTTGGCTAATCCACGCCGGCATGGTGTGGGAACCTTTTTTTTTTTCTTGTCAGCCTTGTGAATCTAAGAAGATAGCTTTTAGCTGCATCTTTAGTTCATTTATTTTTTAAAAAATGCCTTCACAAGCCCTCTTCTCTTCCAGTTACCTTCTTATGAAGTTTGGATTGAGTTCTGAGACTGTTGTTGGTGCAGCTGCCAAAATGACTGAAGGCAAATAAACCAGAATTGGCAGATATGCCAGCGCTCATAATGCCTAGGCTACGGACCACTGTGGCTCCACCGGAATGCCTCCTGTTTTCATCTCTTATGGGCCAGAGGTTTTAACTCCTAAGTTTTGTTCATGTGTAAGATTGCTGGTCTTCTGAACACATTGTGCATTTTAAGTACATGCAACACAATTTTTAAAAAATGTGTATTGACTATACATGTAACTATACAAGTGATATATACTTTCGGCTTCCCTCGTGGCTCAGCAGGAAAGAATCCACCTGCCAGTTCAGAGGACGTGGGTTCTGTCCCTGAGTCAGGAAGATCCCCTGGAGAAGGAAATGGCAACTTACTCCAGTATTCTTGCCCAGAGAATCCCATGGACAGAGGAACCTGGTGGGCCATGGGGTCGCAATAGAGTCAGACATGATTTAACAAGTAAACAACAACAAATATATACTTTTAAGGAAATTTATTAATACTCATTTTAACATAAAGTGGTTGTTTAGGGCTATGCCTTTTTTACATGTTGTAATTCCTCAAATTCTATGGACATTCCTTTCAGAACTCACCATGCAAGATGATGGTCATTCTTGAAAATGAAATACAATTTTTTTAAAACACTCATATATGAAGCAAATACATAACTAATTTAGGGTATTGATGTTATTGATATATGCAAATTATATGCATATATACATTTTATATACATATAATTTAACAGGTATGACTGATGAAATAATAAAGCTTTATTTACTTCTGACTCAAATTGCAAATGAAGATAATTTCAAAATTGGAAGAGCAAAAAATGATATGGACAGTGGCAAGATAGGCCCGTCAAGGGGACTGTTCTATCCAATTTAACAAATAAGTCCGCTTCTGAGTTATGTGTTGTAATGAGAAGTTAATCAACACACACCCAGTTTAGCTGAATAGACATTACTCATTTGAAAGTACTGACTCCAGCATATTTGTTTCAGATCAGTGTTACGTGTATTTGGCAACATAAAACCAGAAGCAGCATTGTGTCATAGTTAAGAACATGGACTCCAGACTCAGGCAGACGTGGAGCTGTGCCCTTGGGGAATCATCTAACTTCTTTATATTTCACTTTCTTCACAAGTAAAATATGAATGTTTGCTGTGTAGATGAAGTGAGCTAATGTAAAAGACAGCTTAATAAGGTGTGTGGCACAATAGTAAATTTCCATTAAGTATGTTGCTAGTAATTGTAGAAAAGGCTTATCTCAGTTGATATCTATTTCCCATCATCAATCAGAAAATCATTTCAACACATCTAAAAGAATGGAACAAACTAGTCAGTGTAGAAAAATCTAACAGCTTTCTACAAAAAATATTTAATTTGCTATAGACTGGGTCAGTTATTAATATATGTCATTAGCGAGTGGCCTACCCGTGCCAGATATAAACTCTGTCGTAAATTTAGTCTTTTATATTTTTAATTTGCTTTTCTTATTTGGTTGAATGTTGATTATTTGGGCCAGTTAGGATGGGAGAGGGGAGATAAGGGTTTTTTACTAAAAAAGAAGAAAGAGTGAGCTTAAGAAAGGCTTCACAGGTTTACAACATAGTGATTCACAGTTTTTAAAGTTTATACTCCATTTAGTATGAGATCACTTATACGTGGAATCTAAAAAATAAAGCAAACTGGGGGGAAAAAAAGCCTTTGAAGATATTCAGAAATAGCCACCGTGGGAAGGGTTACAAGTACTATATTCCAGAATGTTTATTTTTCTTTCTCCCTAGTTTCAAATGGGTCAGCATTATCACTGAAACAAGAAGTAAACGAAGACCTATCTCAGATTACATCAGCTCCTGGGGCCATCAACAAAGTAAACATCAGTCACCCCATGAAAAATACAACGATTACCTGTTATTGGACACCTGCAGGCCTGGCCTAGCCACCAAGTGGCACAGTTAATGAATCCACTTATTTCTAATACAAATAAACCAGAGAGAGGAAGTGGGCAGCCAAAGCTGAATCTGAAGGCAAGATGGTTAATAAAAACGCTCAAGGCTGACATTTCCTTTTTATTTGAAACATGCTTTTCTTGAGAATGACATGATCGTATTGATACAGTTTAGTAAGCCTCAGCTGATGTCAGGTTTTAAGTTCCTTTTAGATGCTTGTTCTTTTTTCTAAGTGAAAACAAAAAGAAATCCAAAGGAAAAAATCTAAAGTCTATCATGGTTCCCCAGCACAGAGACTAAATAGGAGAAAACACAATTTCTTTCGTCTTTAGTCACTAGTTAAAAATGATGATGTTTACAAGATGTATTTTTTATGCAGAACAACTTGTCAAGATTTGTGAAAAGCCTTTAAATTGTTCATACCCTCTGCTTAGGTAATTCTACTTGTAGAAGTGTGGGTTAAGGAAATAATCAAAAATGTGTTTAAAATATATGGAAATGATGTCAGGAACATTTAATTTAATAAGTACAAATAGAATAATCTAAAGGCTTAAGAATAAACTGATTAAATAAATCATGACATGTTTTTATAATAGAATGTTATGATCGCTTCGAAGGCATTAGATAAAGACAAAGTTCTTTTAGTGTTAAATGAAGAAGGTGACATATGCAACAATAGAAATGACTTATAATCTTTTTACTTTGTTTCTGTCATCTTTTCAGAAACTTTTATTAGTTTTTATTAAAACACACAAATATATAAAGTTGACAAAATATTTGAAGAAATAATACATATATGATGTTAACATGAATTATTAATATCTTAGAAGGATGATATTACAGGTGATTTTTTGACTTATGATTTTTCTATGCTTTCACGTTTTGTGTAATGAACATATGTTTCATAAAGTTTCATAGGAAAATACGGTGCATGCCATACATCTTGGGGCTTCCCTGGTGGCTCAGTGATAAAGAATCTGCCTGCAATGCAGGAGATGCGGTTTCGATCCCTGGGTTGGGAAGATCCCCTTGAGGAGGGAACAGGCAACCCACTCCAGTGTTCTTGCTGGGAATCCTAATGGACAGAGGAGCCTGGCAGACAGTTCATGGGTTCACAAAAGAGTTGAGCACAACTGAGTGACTGAACACGCATGCATGCATACATCTTGGCCAGGAAATTATATACTCAAATAAGAATATAATTTTCCAGTCCCGAAACAGTGTCCCTTAGTTTTTCATTTTTATACATGGACATTTTTTTGGTGTCTAATCTAAATTCATCATGATAGAGTTTTACATGTTTTCTCATCGCCTTTGCTGACATAAATAGCAACTAATCACCATCCGATGTTTAAAACCCCACATATTTGAAGACTTTCAGCTTCCTCTCTCTTCCTTAGGCTGCGTAATGGCAATCCTTTTAAACTTTTCCTATTGATCCTCTTTTCTAGTCCTTTAATCATTTCTGCATGACTACCAAAAACAATTATTTAACTACAAAATTTGAGAAAAATCATGGAAAACGTATTTGCAATCCTAGCTAAGCCATAAACGACCCACATTTCCTCTGCATTCTTATCCTTCCTTCCTTTGAAATAATTAAAAAGGAATCAAAGCACTTATAATTTCCTATTTCTCTTTTAAATAAATAACATCCCAAATTATTTCTCATGAACAGGCAATTGGAAACTGCTTTGGGATAAATTAGCATGCATATATTCTATTATGCCAGTTCACAAATGTTGCAATATAATAAATATTATCACATAGAGTGAGTTTCAAAATATATGAATACTTATGTTGTAATAAATGCAAATTTTTTTAATTAATTCATCATGTATATTGAATTCATTGATTCAAACATTAATTAAGAGCATCCATAGTTGGCACTTGTATTGTGTTAAATAATTATGACTCATAAATATTAATGGCATAAGTATTCCTTCTTTTCATCTGTTTTTTTTTTCTGTTTATTTGCTTTTCAGTATTTTGCTGTTAACTATTTCATGTTTACTATATTGCAGGATGTCTTTATGCCTCTTATATAACTTGATGTTTTTACCAAAATCAAGCATTAGCCAGTGGTACAAGATATAAAACATGATTGTGACTGAGTTTACATTTAAATACATTATATATATATGTATATACACACCATATATTATACATTTTAAAATAAACCTTTTCTTTCCACCAGCTTGCTTTGGTGAACATGCTTTGGCAAGTGTTAGTTGCTCAGTCATGTCCAACTCTTTGTGACCCCATGGACTTAGCCCACCAAGCTCTTCTGTTCATGGAATTCTCCAGGCAAGAATACTGGAGTGGGTTGCCATTTCCTTCTTAAGGGGATCTTCCTGACTCAGGGTTTGAACTCGGGTCTCCCGCATTGCAGGCAGATTCTTTACCATCTGAGCCACCAAGTAAATTATATACATGCAATATATATCATATTTCATAGCATATGATACACATGCAATTGTCTTTATGTGTCTATAAATATATCACATACATATGTGATATATATGTGATACATGTATATAATTGTACATGTATATAATACAATATATTCAGTGTGTATATAGTAATATATCATAGTGTTTATTTAGATATAACTAAACATTTTCAATCACTTTAGAAAGATATATGAAGGAAATTCTAAGTTTAAAATAAAATAATGTTCTTTTCACTGCCCCCTGTATAGTCTCACACTTTACAAATATAAATTTCTAGTATGATACAGTCTAATCTACTGAGCTGATTACATTTTAAATTTCTATAGGAAAGCTCTTGAATTAGCATGTTTTCAGTTTTCCGTTATTGCTTGTCCTTTTCCAGAAAGTTATGGGCACCTGTCAATTACTTTGGCAAATCTATTTTTTCTGCAACTGTCTGTATGGATATTGAGCTCATTAATAATTACTGTTTTGTCTATCCATAATTCTGCTTTTATTATAGCTCATCTGAGTGTTACAGGCATCTCCCGTATCTCTTCAACCTCATATAGACTAGCTTAAACACTTTAGATTCAGTAAAAAGTGATTTTTTATGGTTGTGCTTGCATTTTTCTCCCCGGCTGTCATTCTACTTGGATATAATTTCTTAACACAACCTGTTGAAGGAAAGTTCTTGTGCCCCAGATCCCACTTCATCTTCAGGGCAGTTTGGGGCTTAACTTGAGCTGCCAAAGGTGCAAAGGTTAATCTAATTTAGGGAAGTGGTTCTTTGTTTCTCCCTAACTAAAATTCCAGTTGTGCAATGTAACAAAAGGAGTCATAGCAGCAAGAAGTGGCCATGCCATGCCTATAGTAGCAGTGTCCAAACAGGCAAATTCTAATAAATTATCAACTTACCCAAAGGACAAAAAAAAAAAAGAAAAATTCTGTTCAGAAATGCTTTCTTAATTTGAACATGCCAAGTATAAAATTGTCACTCATACATTGAAAAATCCAAACCTACACTCTAAAAACTCAGGATAATATCCTCTTACCAAAGATTGCAGAACTATTACATTAAAGTGAAAATTAAAGTTAATGTGTTTCCCATAATGTTACATTCAGCATCATTTTATCCTAACTCTCCAACAACTGACTGCCTTTGACGTCAGATCACATTCTCAGTCCTGCCTCATGAACACTGAGCGAAATTATTTAATCTCTCTGACTCTTAGCTTCCTCTGCAGGAAAATTGGTGCTGGTGGTGTGGGGTGGGGGGTGGGGAGAATGCAAGGGGGAGGTAACACGTAACCCATAGGACTGAATGTGGGTTTTATCAAGGAGTATATGTAAAGTGCCTAGCAAAATCATGGCTTTAAAACAAAACTTAGTTCTTTTCTTCCCTTCTTTTGCTTTCTTTGCCTTCCTTTTGGGGCATATGTTTTCTTTTTTATCTATTGTCAGTTACTATTTCTGAAAAAAGGACACCTTCCTCAATTAATAATCAGCACATTAACTTTAAAAACAGGAATGAATTCCTTTAAACATTAGAATGGAAACACTTGGGAAAGATTACTCATTCTCTTTGAAGAGATTCATTTTCAGAATAATTGGAATAGAGCCTCATTAACTATTTATATAATGTGACGCAATTATTAGGAGGGGAACTTTTGTTTCCTTTTTAGCTACAGAGTTAGGTGACATGGAATTTTTTAAGAAGTCAAATTTCTCAAATGTGATTTTTTTGTGGAATTAAAAACACGCAAAGAAATGTCCACTATATTGCACACTGTATGTATCAATATATCATATAAAAATAAAAACTTGGAAAGTTAAGAAAAGTTGTTGGTAGGGGCAGGAACCATGCAAATTAAAAGACTTACTTGATTTAAAAGACTCATATTTTTAACATTTTTGTAAATTATTTCTGCTTGTAATCACAGCGCCTTGGTCTCTCTACAGCATGAAGAGTTCTCTATAAAACTGACCTCTCAGCAGATACTAAAGTTGAATACACGGTAGGGAAGTTTATTTTATGATGTCAGTCTTCCGTGACATTTGACCCCTCAAGGACGTTCTTCCAAGTTTTGTTCCAATTTATATATGTGTAACCTTAAAAATCTCATTCACATTACTCAAGTGGGAATAACCCATTTTTTTCAATCACTATCTGTTGTTACACAAGTCATAACAACAAAAGCTTCCATCTCTGTAGGTGTGGGATATAAAGTCAAACAAACCTGACGAGTAGCTGAGCTACTATACCGTTGCTTTGAGTTCCTGTCTGATAGTGACAAGGGATATTTTCCCATGGGCCCTCAAACCCATCACAAGCAATCATTTAAGGATATGATTGGAGAGAAGAAGACATTCTCCAGTATATGAAAGAATACAACTTGTAGTACCCTGAAGTAAATAGGCCAACTCATTAGAAAAGACCCTGATGCTGGGAAAGATTGAAGGCAGGAGGAGAAGGGGATGACAGAGGACAAAATGGTTGGATGGCATCACCGACTCAATGGACTTGAGTTTGGGCAAACTCCAAGAGATGGTAAAGGACAAGGAAGCCTGGTGTGCTGGCGTCCATGGGATCGCAAAGAGTTAGACACGACTGAGCGACTGAACAACAACCCTGAAATAAAGAGCTCTCTATACTCAAAGTAAGGATAGTCACAATTCTGATAAGGAAACTCAGAGAGTACAATTCCCTCTGGAGACCACATTCTATTTTGATCCCAAGAAAAGAACAGGAAAAAAAAAAACCTTATACTTTAGACTCATTTAATTCTTGGCCTATTTAGCTTTCTTTAATCACATTGTCTAGGTACATACAAACAAAATTCTTTTCTGAAATTTCATTATCTTCTGGGCAAGGTATTTATTTCTTCTGTTATTTTGCCTTCTTGATTTCTTGGTTCTTTTCCTGAAATCTGATGAATGCGCTCTTTATGAACAGTGGTAATTTAAAAGATAGCTTATGTTCTTATTGAACTTCAGGGAGTTGTTCAACCTTCTTAGGACTCAAATAATAAACCCACCTATCTTGAAGGGTTATTGTGAGGATATTTGAGAAAGATTTAATAGTGTGAGATTTAACACAATGTAGCACATTATAGTATGGTTTTTAGCATATGCTGTGCTAAAGAATGCTTTGGATGCAATTGTGAAATTATCTGACACTCTACATGCAAAAAGAGCAAAGGACTATTCCTTAGTTGCTCAGTCATGTCCGACTCTTTCCTTCTCCGTGGACTGTAGCCTGCCAGGCTCTTCTGTCCATGGGGATTCTCCAGCCAAGAATATCGGAGTGGGTTGCCAGGCCCACCTCCAGGGGATCTTCCCAATCTAGAGATCTAACCCAGGCCTCCTGCATTGCAGGCAGATTCTTTACCATCTGAGCCACCAGGGAAGCCCTTTTAACATGTAGTAACCTCTTAGTAAATTCTACTACTTTTATCCACACTGTACCAGCAGTGAGGAAATAAGAATGAAGAAGAAGCAGCAAAAACATCTTGGTAGAGAAATAGAGTGTTAAATAAAATAAAAGTTTAGCTTGAATTATGCAGATAATTTCCCCTGTCATATGCTTTAAAATATAAATCAAAATATCTTAAAATTGAGCAAATCTATATGTATTAGAAAAGGTTAATAACATTATCCATATGATTAACTGAAACAAAAATTTCATTTATCTAGGTATTTGAAACATTGTAAATGTTCACTAAATCTTGTTTTTGTAGTTATAATATTATAAATACCTTTCAAACAAAAGGAAGTATTTGGCAAGATCAATTAACGTCAAAGTCATAACCAAGTTTCCATGTTAACCATAGGCTATAATTATCTGGCCCATTTGCCTGCACTCTGCTAATGAGGATATCTTAGATCCAGTTAGTTTCACTCACCAGTTTGCTTTTCTATGTTCCTTGTTGATTGGCTGTAGCCCAAATCACAACCAGGATGCATGAAAATGAGGCCAGAGACATGTCCCCTGAGTAAGTTGGATAAGTAATGAGTGTTTTACTGTTAACCCAAGTGGAAGTCATTCTGGTTCAATGCTGCTCACAGCTCTTGAGAACTTACTGAGCCAAACAGTGTGGTCCATGCTAAGGATCCAAACATGAATGAGACATTTTCCCTTGAGGTATTCATGGTCAGTTAGGAGACACATATGAACAGATAACCACAGACAGCACGTGCTAAACAGTATGATGAAGTTCCACACAATATGCTGTGCATTTTGTATCACCAGGAGTGTGTGGCAGAGACATGTGTGGGTAGGGAGCAGCAGGTAGGCTAGCAGAGAAGCCCTCCCGGAGAAGATAAAACTATTTTTGAATGTCATACTTTTTTTTCTGGAGCAAATGAGACAACATCACTCATACGTGAATAGAGGTCAAACATTAATTGTTCTTCTCCAGCACACTTTCCCAATATTTGAATTTCCCATACGTAAACGCGTATCAACTTACAGAATTTCATGGGTACCGCAAGGGGACACCACCCAGACTCAGAGCAGAAATTTCATATTCTAGATTAGTAGTTGCACAAACACTTAATAGTATAATACTTTGTGCTTATGATAGAATGTCTACTGGGTACGCCCAAACAAAGGCAAATATATTTGATTTTCTTGCCCAGAGAACCCATCAACTTGGGGCACTAACATGTTTGAACAAACATGTGTACCTAGACTAGAAAATAAGACCAAAAAATCAGCATATCAGTGTCTATCCTTACAAAAGAGAGACTTCATTGTAAAAAATTCCATCATATTTGTTATAACTAACTCATTTCATCATCTTAGTTTGGCAAGCTTTTCTTTTCAGCACTGTATGTGCTGCACACAGATGATTAAAGATGAATCAGTTGTGTCCTCTTCTCTCAAGGAGGTCACTGTGGGTCAGGCTTAGCACTGAATAAACACCCATACACAAAAAAGCACAAAGGTTTTGGTATGAGAGGAATTCAGGAACCACCTCATCTATACCCTTTATATCTCTGGGAGGGCACTCAGGAGTTACTGCTTATGGGATCTGCATCTTCCATTTCTCCACCTGAGCTTGCTGGCCTCGGTTTCTAGCCTGTGGTCAGATTAGAGCTCGATTATGGCTGGCTTGGATCCGTAGGAGTCCAGTGATTCTCTATTAAGACATCTCTCACTACTAGGAAAAAACAAACCTACGCAGGGTGAAAGCAGGTCATTATGGTGCTACAGGTCATGGACAAATACCACATGTTGCCATTTCCAGCTTTCAGCACAGCCTGTTGACGACAGACAATTGTCACAAGTTGTCTTCAAAATACAGACTATACAGCTGGAAGAACTGCTTGTACTAGTATCTTTAAAAGTTGTTAGACCTCGTGTCTAAATATTAGGTTGTTTGCAAAGCATCTTGTACACTTTACATGAATAGCTCCTGCAAGTTCTAAAAACAGATTTTGCCTCTTAAATATGCAAATGTCTGTGTAATTTTTAAATCACTTGCTGAGATTTAAAACCCATTTTATCTATGTTTGGCTCAGATTAACAGAAAGGGAATTTAGGCTGAACTAGATGAGCACATAGTCTTTAAATACTCCTCCAATCTCATTGATATGATAAACAGATATATGATACTAGCTTCACCAATTATGGCTAGATGATATCAAAACAATTTCCTTCCGAGAACTGATTTGGCACTCATTGATGTGGTCTATTTTTGCCTTGAAGAAAAAAAAAAAAAATATATATATATATATATGTTTTAACTGACCAAAGTTCCTAAAAGTCTGTGGTAGCAGAAAGCCCAGTGCTTGGAATCTCAGGATTTCCAAGTGGTGAATATTTCCCTCATCTCTGCTTTTCTCTTTGTAGCAGTTGTCAAAAATAATTGACTCCTCTCAAGTCACACGGACAAAGAATGCCCTCAGAAAAAAAGGGAACAAAGGAGGATGGTAACCATTCAGGTGACCCGAGTAAGTACATGTGATGAAATGGCTAAGGAGAGCAGTCAGGGAACAAGAGGAAAGGTGTCTATTTCCTGACCTGGGTGACCCTGACGTCAGGAGACCATCAAAGGAGCCTCTTCCACCGGAGTTCGCTTAATACCAGCTATCCTAATGTTTTTCACTCTCTTCTTTCCTTTTTTTACTCAGGGTTAAGTGAGTTTTCTATAAAAATACAAAGGATGAATAACCTTCATATGTTGATAATCTTTAATAACACATTTCTGTGTCTCCTTTCTACAGATGGATACAGGAAGGTTTTAGTTTAAAAATCAAGGCTTTTTTGCACGATTAATTTAGCCTTATATTTTTCTTCTCTATTTACTTATTACTATTTACCACTTTCCCTCACTAAACTGAAAGCTGTGTGAGAAGAGAAACCCTGTCTGTCTTTTTCCTTGATAAAACTCCAGATGGAATCTTGCTCAGAGGAAGGTTGTCACTAAATATTTGCTGAGTGGGCGTAAATGAATGAATAAATTCATTTACCCTTAATTTTGAAGCGTGTCTTTCCTGGTTTTAGTAATGTATTCTGCCTTTCTCCCCACAGAATATAGAAGGTGCTAAAGTACTAGTACCAGATTTTCTGCTGGTATACGTTGTAAATGTTCTGTGGGCCATTCTTAATGTAGTATTACAGTTTAAAAGATATTGTAAAGAGTTATGTCCATAAACAAGCCTTTGGTGATCAAAGTAGAGACGCATTTTGCATTTTCTTATGCATCTCAAGTGCAAATTCCTTTGCATTTGCAGAGAAATTAAAGCAAAATCATTTAAGAGATTGATTAATTTTTAAAAAGATTGCCCGGTAATTGAAGTATTAAACTAATTGTGCAAATAAAACTGTTGAAAATGGAAGATTTAGCTATTTATCCTAGAGGTAAGCAAAGGCTGCTTGTTAGGTTAATCTTCTCTATTCCCTGAGCTCACCTGATTTTTAAAATTTATTTATTTTTAATTGGAGAGTAATTGCCTTACAGTATTGTCTTGGTTTCTGCCATGTATCAACATGAATCAGCCATAGGGATACATATATCCCCTCATTTTGAACTTCCTTCCTTCCTCCCACCTCATACCACTCCTCTGGGTTGTCACAGAGCACTGAGTTTGAGATCCCTACTTCCCACTAGCTATCTCTTTTACATATGGCAATGTATGTGTTTCAATGCTACTCTCTCAATTCGTCCCATCCTCACTGGAAAAGACCCTGATGCTGGGAAAGGTTGAAGGCAGGAGGAGAAGGGGACGACAGAGGAGGAGATGGTTGGATGGCATCCCCGACTAGATGGACATGAGTTTGAGCGAGCTCCGGGAGGTGGTGATGGACAGGGAGGCCTGGTACACTGCAGTCCATGGGGTCGCAGAGTCGGACACGACTGAGCAGGTGAACCTCTCCTTCCCCCACTGTGTCACCAAGTCTGTTCTCTACGTCTGTATCTCCTTTGCTGCCCTGCAAATAGGCTCACCAGTACCAGGCTTCTAGATTCCACGTGTATTACGTGATATTTGTGTTAATATGTGATATTTGTTTTTCTCTTTCTGACTTACTTCACTCTGTAGCTGAGCTCACCTCTTATACCACTTTGATTTAAGTTGATAGTTGTTCTTAGGGCACACTTTTTCTCTTTTCCTGAATATGGCCTGAGTTTTCATGTCCAAGAATCATTCCGAATATCAGTTCAGAAAGCAGAAAACAGATCCAAGCAAAGTCTAAAAATATTTTATAGAGGAGGGTGGAATCTATAATGGCCAGATACCCAGAGGCCATGATTCTGCACCCAGTTCTGGAGTTAAATACCAACCAACTGTGAATGAAACCCAAACATCACAATCACCTTCTTCCACTTGTCCTGCCTTGGGATCTGGGGTGACAGGAAAGGCTTGCTAGCCAGCAATTCACTATGTGGTGACATTTGACAATGATGCAAACTCAGGCAAATGCCTTGGGTGGTTCCATGATGCTCAGGGAACCATCTTTGAAGCAATGGAGGCTATTATAATGATGGGCATTCTCCCACATGTGGCTCAGGAAGAGACAAAGAGTAGTACCTAAGATAGACAGAAACAGCCCTGGGAGATTGAGTTCTATTGAGTCTGCTGAAAATTCCCACTTTCAAGGCCAGGAGGATACTGATTAGAAGGTGCTTCTGCTGTTTATAGATCATAGCTGTCATTTGCAGAAAACTGACGTGCCCGGAGGGCCTGAAGTCAGCGTAATATCATCTTCTCTTTTTTTCCACTCCTTGGAAATGGTCCGATGTGGGTTATGCACGTTTCCAGTACCTGACACAGCAACTTTCCATGAAGATCCTTGCTCATTATCATGAAAGGGGGATTTTTTTTTTTTTTTAAGAAATACGACTTCCTGAACCCCATTTAGATGTTTGCCTTGGTGGTTGTTTACCAGATTTCACTTCAGAATTCCTGTGGGCTATTATGAACATAGCCACCCCCGAAGCTTCTGGCTCAGTGACTCTGAGGAAGGGGCCAATGGAGGGTGGCACGTGGCTGAGAAATACTATTTCAAATCACACACATACCAGGAAACATAGATTCATCTCACAGAAATATATGACCAACATTTCAAGATAAGACCTGGTGAGATAAATAGCATGAAAGTGAGCTAGAAGATAGTTTCATTTATATGATGAATTTATAATAAATTATTGTTATTCATAGTAATTCTTAGCGCATATTGAGCACCCACTAAGTGTCAAAGATCACGGCTAGTCATGAACATGTAATCTCATTTTAATACTATTTAAAATGAGAGGAAGGAGTATTACCTCTATTTCATATAAGAAGAGACTAAATGACATGGCTCAGGTGAAAAACCTACTAAGTGCTGAGCACTTGTTCAAGGGGAAGTTTGCATACACCTGAACCACACCTCTTTTCCACTGTACACTTGACCTCCAGGGTCTTTCCTCAAGTGGAAAGCGGCTCATCCCCAGGACGTAGCCACACCTCTGGTTGAGAGATGAGTGATACGTTAATTAGTAGGTATATGTATGGTGGCCACATTTTCTTAAACAAACATGAGGTCCCTTTTACTGAAAATAGGGCTGCTGCTGCTGCTAAGTCACCTCAGTCATGTCCTACCCTGTGCGACCCCGTAGACAGCAGCCCACCAGGCTCCCCCATCCCTGGGATTCTCCAGGCAAGAACACTGGAGTGGGTTGCCATTTCCTTCTCCAGTGCATGAAAGTGAAAAGTGAAAGTGAAGTCGCTCAGTCGTGTCCGACTCATAGCGACCCCATGGACTGTAGCCTACCAGGCTCCTCCGTCCATGGGATTTTCCAGGCAAGAGTACTGGAGGGGGGTGCCGTTGCCTTCTCTGGAAAATAGGGCAGCATATCTTAAATCACACAACTTTGCACATTTTAGTGCACCTGGTAAACATATATAAGTACGTGACAAATAGCGTATGGAAGGAAGAGAGGTCTGCAGATAAAAAGAACATTCTAAGCTGATGGTTAATCAAGCTTATGGGAGAGGTGGCAGGCTGACTGAATTGAACTATCTTAACGTCTTACTGTCTCCCAATATTCTCTAGGAGGCTTAAAAACATAGACCAGATTGCAATATTTTTCTTAGAAGTCATTGAAGCTTTTCATATAAAATTCTCTGATAACATTAATTTCAAAATTTTTTATTTATTTATTTTTGGCTGTGCCAAGTCTTCGTTGCTGTGCCAGTTTTCCCCAGGTCTTCTCATTGCAGGGGCCTCTCTCGCTGAAGAGCATGGTCTTTAGAGCAGACAGGCTTCAGTAGTTGTGGTGCGTGGTCTCAGGAGTGTGGTTCCAGGCTCTGGAGCACAGGCTCAACAATTGTGGCACCCGGTCTTAGTTGCTCTGTGGCATGTGGGATCCTCCTGGATTAGGGATCCAACTCATGCCTCCTATATTGGTAGGTGGATTCTTTACCAACTGAGCCACCAAGGAAGCCCCTCCGATAACATTTAAAGAGACAAAATGTAACTCAGATGTCCTGAGTTTATAGGGTGTGAAATCTAGATAAGACAAGGTATGCTATGCTGAAATTATATTGCTTTAAAATGAAATGCATTTTCTACAAAACAAATCTTTGTTTGGAAACAATGTAAGAATGCAGTTTTCTACTAAGCTGTCTGAGGTATGAAGTGATACAGAAAATGGATATCATATAACTTTATTCTGTTTATCAATATATAATTATGAAGTAATTTACAATAATGCAGTTATTGATTTAACTTCACCCATGTGCCTTCAAAGGATATTTATACTTTCAGAATGAAATTTAACTAAATTATTGGGTGAAAATTGCCACTAAGCAGTCCTAATTAGAAAACAGATGCTGTTGTGAAGATCAAGTTTTATCTTGGGACTCTTCTGATCCCAATATAGTTGCCTTTTTAATAGATTGATGTTGCTGTAGCATAACAATTGGGAATAGCTTATATCAATTCTGTTGAAGTGAGCCACATGCATCAGCATATGGTAAATAGAAAAACATTCCATACTTTCCCCGAAATACTATGATACCTCACAAGACCCAAGAGGAGCAGAGTTAACAGCTGGGCTGCAAAGTTAGGAGCTGTCAAGTTATGTGTGTGGGCTTGCCTCAATGTGGATTGACTCAAAACTCTATACTTGTGAAAGAAAAAGTTAGAAAGAAGAAAGGAAAGAGTGATGGACTAGAGGAAAGGAAGTGAAAGGGAAAGAAGCAAGGAAAAGAAAAAACACAAGGTCTACCATATGCAATCATATCTCACTTTGAATGATTATAATAAAATAGAGATAACAGCGTAGTGTTTACTGGGTTATTACCACTTACAAGGACCTTCATGTTATGTACTAATTTATTTGCTCTTTGAGGGAAGTATTATTATCCCTCTTTTGCAGATGAGATGACCAAGACTTTGAGGAATTAGTAACATAAAGCCATAGTTTGAACCCAGGCAGTGTGCCTGCAGAGTCTGCATCCTTAATTAGTAAGCATTGGTACATCAGTATACTTTCAAATTCAGTTAATGTTGAAAACAGAATTATGAACACAAATAAAATTGGAGGGACAGAGTGGAAATTACTCCTAAAGTTTGAGGAGGATAGTTGAAGACTGAACTTGAAATTTCAGCCCAACTATTTCTTGCTCCTCATGTCTTCAACCTGCAATTATGTCACCAGGTACCCAGCACAGTCATAATGAGCTAATCATTAAAGGCATAATCATTAAAGTAGGCATAATGATTGACCTGGGCTGCCCAGGTGGCTCAGTGGTAAAGAGTCTGCCTGCCAATGCAGGAGACATAGGTTCAATCCCTGGGTTCGGAAGATGCCCCAGAGAAGGAAATGGCTACCCACTCCAGGATTCTTGCCTAGGAAAGTCCATGGACAGAGGAGCCCTGTGGGCTGCAGTCCATGGGGTTGCAAAGAGTCAGACATGACTGAGCATCTAAACAACAAATGTTTGATCTAGGGTGTAGAGAATAGACCCATTGTGAAACAACTAAAATGTTTCTTTACAAATTGAAAACAATCAGGCATTAGAAGTTTAACTCTACAATACATTTAACAGATCCCAACAAGGAAAGCTAAGATTTAGGCTAATAAATATAATAACTTAAAATAGGAACAATAACATAACTTTCTCCCTAGAAAGTGCCAAACTAAACTTTACCTCTAGGAATACCAAGAGCAAAGTGAAAGAGATCAGCCAAGTATCCTTCTGAATTTGATTTTGTTACTTCCTTAAAACTGCCGTATTTTTGTTACCTGTGAAAAGCTTATTTCATATGGTTATATCAGAACTGTAGGAAACAAGAGTTTTCCTTTGCTTTTCATCATTAAAAATATAAGCAGAAAGGAAGTGAAATAACTGTTATTATAATTACAAAATGGTAGCTTTGGAATCAGATGACTCAGCAGTTCCGTTCGCCCAGATGTCCTTTAAGACGCTGCTGTGGGGTGGTGTAGGTGCTTGCCCAGCTCAGGGGAAGACATGAAGTTGCTTCATTATTCAAATTGAGGAGCTGCAGAAAGACTTTCATTTCTAAGCTTACCAGGTGGTCTAGAACTCTGTCCTGTACTTTATATAATTATGTGTTTCTTAAGACATAGAAAAGAGGGTAGTTTTATGAGGTAATTTCAGATAATAGTTTTCAAACCTGTTTTATGCAATATATAAGCTCCTTATTTACTAACTTATTCAACAAACTATGAGTAGCCTGAATAGAGATGGGTCTTAGGAAACAAGGATTATTTTACCATTTTAACTACCATCCCGCAATATGAACAAACAATGGAGATTATTTTGCATAAAATATCACCCAGACAAGAAAGGATAAATATTGGTGAGAATGTATAGAAAAGGGAACCTGCATGCACAGTTGGTGTGAATGTAAACTAGTGCAGCTACTGGGGGAAACAGTGTAATCACTCCTCAAAAGACTAAAAATGGAACTACCATAGGATCCAGCAATCCCACTGCTGGATATTTATCCAAAGACAACAAAAACACCAATTCAAGATAGAGATGTGTCCTTATGTTCAGTGCAGCACTGTTTTCAACAGCCAAGATTTGGAAGCAACCTAAATGTCCATTGAAAGAGGACTGGATAAAGAAGACATGATACATATGTGCAGTGGAATATTACTCAGTCATAAAAAAGAATGAAATCTTGGCATTTGTGACAACATGGATGGACCTAGAGGGCTTTATGCTGAGTTAAATGAGTCAGACAGAGAGAGAAAAATGCCATATGGTTTCACTTATATGTGGAATCTAAGAAACGAAACAGAAACAGACTCAGATACAGAGAACAAATTGGCCAGAAGGGAGGAAAGTGGTGGAGGGGGGTGGGAGGGGTGGCTGTTGAGTGAAATAGATGAAGGAAGTTAAGAGGTGCAAACTTCTAGCCATAAAATAAATTAAAAAATAAAGCTCATTCAAGTTCATGGACAACAATATCACTAGATGCTTATTTCTAGGACTCCAGCTGTGAAGTAAACTAGAGGACTTCATGATGACAAAGATTCTTCTGACCGATACACCCAGCTCATTCTCATCCTCAGGTCTCTGCTCAACAGTAATGCCCTGGAAGTTTCCCATTTAAATTCAGCCTCCCGTTCTCCACTCCTCACTACCAGTCAGATACTTTCTATCACTCCTCTTTGCTGGTTTTCATCATTTATACTAAAGTTTCCATTTGTTTATTCGCTTCTTCGTCACTGCTTTCTTACATCACTTTTTAAACCCCTTGAGAATAAAGACCAGGTTTATTTTATTCACCAAATATGTATAATTGTTCACATTACCTGATGCAGAGTGTCACTCAAGAACATGTGCTTACTGATTATTTTAAGGATTGAATGAACTTGCAATGGTGCCATGTACAGTGTTATTCACGTTAGAGAACATACATGTCTCTCACCTCCAGGCTCAAACAAATTCTGTCTCTCAGTTTAGCGTTCAAAGAAATTATTAATGTCCCACTTATGCTAAGACACTGATACAGTCCTTTCCTATGCCTTCAATTTGTCTAAGGAATTTTTTTTTAATTCACAAGTTACTGTTGCCTAAAAAACAATGAAGATCAAAATATCTTCTCACACATATTTAGGGAAACAAAACTTGGCTATAAGTAAAAGCTCAAAGAAATAATAATTCCAGGTATTCTTTTCCTTGAATATGTCAAGAATCAACTATATAATTACATGAAGCTAAGTTTACTTACTGATTAAGACCCATCCATTCAGCCAACAGATGTTGTGATGCAGAGAAGTTAATATAATAAAATATAATACACCTTGATGTAAAGGTTAGAGTGGTTGATATATGATTGTGACAAGACACCATTATTGAAAATTGAGTTTCTTAAGATTAAAACAAAAAGGTTTGGGATATTAGTAATATTTGTAGTCAATAGTAAGCAGATAAAAGTTTCATAATGAAACATTAGTCAAGAATTTTCTTTTTCCAAATGACCAATGCATTGTGTAGTAAAAAAGAATTTTTTATGATTAACTGTTGCAGAAGCATTTTATCTGAAATCATTTGCTATTATTTAATATAGAAACCCCTCTGATACTATCAGGGAAAGCTGACAATGGCGGATGGTTTTGAAAGATTATTTTTAATATTTGGCATAATAGTCTGTAATGGTTCCTATGGCTCTGATCACTCAAAAATTGAATAAAAAAGCAAAGGTGAGGTTGAATCCTCTCACATTGCCTTAATAACAATAAACATTTATGTGGTGCTTTATACCTGTGATTTCATTTGTCCCTTGGTTTATCTCTTGAAATGTTCCCAGTTGTTTTTCAGATCACAGAAACACCACAGTTGTTATTTTGAATGCACGCATCCTAACTTGTGTTAAAGGAAAACTCCTGAGATAATGAAAACATGTTTAGCTTTAGCATCAACCAAGAAAGGATGTTGTGGAAGAACATGAGGAGTGTGTGCAACTGTGGTTGATATGAAACTATGAACAAGGCTCAAAGGCAGAATCAGTGTGTTCTTTGGGTGGATATTAAGAAAATAGCAATAAATGAATCAAGGACAGCAGCAGGGGATGAAGTAGGAGACAGACTTTAAAAGATCACTAATAACTGATATTGCAATAATAAACATCTCTACCCAGCATGTTAAGGGCTTCCCAGGTGGCACTAGTGGTAAAGAATCCACCTGCCAATGCAGGAGACATTAGAGATGCGGGTTCAATCCCTAGGTTGGGAAGATTCCCTTGGGACGGGAATGGCATCCCACTCCAGTATTCCTGCCTGGGAAATCTCATGGACAGAGGAGTCCTCGGACTATAGCTCATGGTGCTGCAAAGAGTCAGACAGGGCTGGGTGATTGAGCACACACTATATTAGTGTCTTTTTCAATTATGGTTTCCTCAGGACATTTGCCCAGTAGTAGGGTTGCTGGGTCATATGATAGTTTTGTTCATAGTTTGTTTTTTTTTTAAGAAATCTCCATACTGTTCTCTATAGTGGCTATATCAATTTGCATTCCCACCAACAGTGCAAGAGGGTTCCCTTTTCTCCACACCCTCTCCAGTCAAATGAAGGTCGGCAGAATTTGCTGTGTGACACAGGGAACCCAAAGCCAGTGCTCTGTGACAACCTAGAAGGGTGAGATGGGAAGGGAGGTGGAAGGGAGATTTAAGAGGGAGGGGAAAATTGTATTCTTATGGCTGATTCATGTTGATACAGGGAAGAAACTATCACAATTTTGTAATTATCTTCCAGTGAAAAATAAAATTACAAAAAAAAAAAAAGGTAAAGGGTGAAGTCTGCTATTTCTGGCCAAAGGACTGGAAAAGGGGCAGTCCAGTAGAGGCCCAACA
Source organism: Okapia johnstoni (assembly GCA_024291935.2). Lineage (NCBI taxonomy): Eukaryota > Metazoa > Chordata > Mammalia > Artiodactyla > Giraffidae > Okapia > Okapia johnstoni. Next base: position 139,046,781 of record CM044306.1, on the reverse strand, counting down.
GGGAGGTCCGCCGCCGCCCAACGCCACTGTCAGATCGGCCTCTCTGGGAACTCGTGCCCTCTCTTCCCAGTGGACGGGGACGTCTGCCCCACACCCTGGGCAGTCACAGGCCTGATCTGCCACTGTCAGCATCAGGAGCACTCCTGCTCCACCCAGGGCAGTGGGGACACCATCCACCACAAGCCCAGTGTTTCCTGAACCTCCCACCCCACGGCACTGCAGAGGGCAGGCGGTACTTGCAAGGATCAGCCAGAAACCTCAGGAACGCCGCAGGAATAAATAATCAGAACAGCATTTGCAAAGTCTCTAAACATTACATTGTCATCAGAACTACAGCTCCTAAAACAATCCAGGACTTACATGCTAAAGTTACTCAGAGTTACTGATGACTAAAAAAAAAAAAAAAAAAAAAAAAAGATTTTAATAGGATAAAGAGTATCTTAATATTATATTCAATGCATCAAGGATACATGCAGAAAAGTCATTTGTTAAACCAAGAAGCATTAAAAAAACAATTGAAGGAAAAAACACAAGACAACCAGCCAACACTGAGCTGAATCACTTGTTAGAATTATCTGACAGTATTTTAAAGCAACTATCATCTAGTTGTCATTGTTTCTGTGTAAGCTGTGTCTGACTCCTTGTGACCCCATGGACTGCAGTACATCAGGCTTCTCTATCTTCCGCTGTCTCCCAAAGTTTGCTCCAATTCATGCCCATTGAGTCGGTGATGCTATCCAACCATCTCATCCTCTGCCACCCCCTTCTCCTTTTTCCTTCAGTCTTGCCCAGCATCAGGATATTTTCCATCTAGATACTTCAATAAGCAATCACAAATTCTCTTGAAAAAAATGAAGGAAAAAAAAAGGAAAACCTTAGCACAGTAATAGAAGCTATAAAAATGAACCAAATAGAAATTATGTAACTGGAAAATGGAATAATTTCATTAAAAACTTTCTGGGTGGGTTCAGTAGTAGAGTGGAGATGACACAGGACAGAAATAGTGACAGTGAGGACAAATCAATGGTTCATTCAACCTAAACAACAGAAAGAAAATAGACTAAGAGATGAGTGACACTAACGAAGACAGGAACGGAGACTCAGGGAATCGTGGGACAGTTACAAACGATCTGATGTCTGTGACCTCTGCGTCCTAGAATGAGAGTAGAAAGATTGTGGGGCTGAAGATGCATTTAAAGAAACAGTGGCTGAAATTTCCCAACTGTAGTGAAAAGCATAATCCTAGAGACTCAAGCTGAACATACCCCAAATAAGATAAAAATTTTAAAAATCATACCAAGGCCAAACATAAGTAAAAATTAACTTAATTAATTAATACTAAATTAATTAATAAGTAAATTAACAATTAAACTGAGAATTAAAAGAAAGTAAAACATAAAAACAGCCAGAGAGAAATGCTATATTAACTTATAGGGAAATATTAGTTCAAATAATGGTGATTTTCTCATCTGAAACAACAGAAGCCAGAAAGAAGCATCAGAACATCTTTCAAGTGCTGGAAGAAAAGAACCGTCAACCCAGATTGTGAAATCCAGTGAAATTATTCTTCAGAAATGCAGGCTAACTGAAGACATTCCCAGAAAAAAAAAATAATCATACAATTTGTCTCCAGTAGATCAACCCCCAAAGAATAACTAAAGGAAGCACAACCCGTAAAAGGAAAAATAAGCGAATTTACATGCTTTTGCTCTGCAAAACGCCCTGCTAAGATATTAAAAAGACAAATTATAACTATCAGTATACACCTATTAGAATGTTTCAAATAAAAACTTGTGATAACAACAAATGCTAGTAAGTATGCAGAAAAACTAGATTTTGATCTGAGTGTACATAACTGGTGAGTGTACATAAATATGCATAACAAGTATACACAACTAAATATACATGATGAGTACTTATGCATATGAGTATACATAATGAGTATTATGAGTATAACTATAAACTATGAGTATACATAACTGATGGTATGGCATAGTACAGTCGCTGGTAGAATGCTAGTCACTCTGAAAAATAGTTGGGCAGTTTTTAAGAAACTGTAAAAGGTCTTAGCCTATAACTGGCAATTGCACTCATGGGCATTTATCCCAGAGAAATTAAAAAAAAAAAACTTATTTTCATACAGAAACTTGTACCTGGATGTTTACAACAGCTTTATTTGTCATAGTCCCAAATTAGAAACTACCCAGATGAGTCAAAGCTTAAACCTCAGAATGATACTTAGTTTATTTGACTTAAATTTCATACTAATATTTCAGGTCACTTATTTGAAGATTTTACCAATTTTTTAAAAAACATTCTACTTGAAACCAATTGTGCTAATCCTCCTCCTTCCATTCTTACATGCTTCCTTAAACATTATAAATCCAATAAATTGTATTCCTTTGTTGCCTAATTTAATATCTGACCAGTAATGCTTACCCAACATTGCTCTGAGACAGAGTTACAAAGCTGAATTTAAAAGTTACAAAGAAGAATACTGTCACTAGACTGCAAAACTCAGGCATGAGGATCATAGTGTGATAAATTAACTTAGAAATTATAAGTTGCTATTAAAATATACACATATTTTAATATTGATTTCAAGATTACTCTGCCCATATCTGAATTATTGGATACAATTAAATACAAAATTTGGTACAGTGAGTTGTCCAGGTAAGTATCAAGAATGTATTAGTTTTTTATTTCAATATCCACACTTATGTTCATTTTTTATAAGTAGAGAGAAACATCAGCATCCTATTACCTTCTTGACATGATCAAAGCAGAACTATTCGTAAATAATGGGCATGATTCAAGAGACCCCAGTCAGTTTAGTCGCTCAGTCGTGTCCAACTCTTTGCAACCCCATGGACTGCAGCATGCCAGGCTTCCCTGTCCATCACCAACTGCCAGAGCTTGTGCAAACTCATGTCCATCAAGTTGGTGATGCCATCCAACCATCTCATCCTCTGTCGTCCCCTTCTCCTCCTGCCTTCAATCTTTCCCAGCATCAGGGTCTTTTCCAGTGAGTCAGTTCTTCGCATCAGGTGACCAAAGTATTGGAGCTTCAGCTTCAACATCAGTCCTTCCAATGAACATTCAGGACTCGTTTCCAAGAGACCCCAGTGCTCTCCAAATCCTTCTCTCACCCACAACATCATAGTCTGCCTGAAATTCTCGTTTCTCCCTCTTCCTCTGGGTGAAGTCACAGAGGGTTCTGTGTTAAAGGTATACATACATTATTTAGGAGGGTCCGAATGGTAGAATAAAAGTATTACTCATCTCTATAGCTTTAGCAGTACATCTGCCACAATTGATTTATATGAATGGGGGAAAAAACGCTACTTCATTATATGCCCTTTGTGACAATGATACGAACCAAGTTAGTGGTTTGCAAGCTGTTTCGCTGGCCAACGAACGTTTTGCTCTACTAAATGCTTGCGAGAAAAGCCAGAATAGGAGAGTTAGTTAGAAACAGCGCCTATGCAGGAAGCGAAGTCAGAGGCCGGGAGCTCAGCTTTCCCCTCCCCCCGCGCTGGTCCCTGTAACAGGCTTTATGGCTCTGCAGAGCCCAGTTTACAGGGGTCTTTGAGATAGTCTTTAGGAATTCGAAACAGTTTCAGACTGCATGGATGTCTGTTTAGAAAAGAGAGTGATTCTAAAGGGGCCTCACTGCCAGAGGAGATGAGACGGAGGAGAAGATGGGGAGCGGGCCGGCTCCACTGTGGTCTGGACGTGTCCTTGACTGGCTGGGGGTGACCTCACTCGTGCGGAGGGACCTGCGTCCAGCACAGCCCAGGAGGGCATTTGGAGGAGGAGCAGCAGGTCTGGCAGGAGCAAAGCCACACACGGACGGTGGCTGAGACCAGCAGCTGTCCCGGATGGACCTCCTCTATTCTACACCCACTGGAAAATCCTTCCAAGAGGGGGAGCAAAGTGCAACTAGGAAAGGCACTCAAGAGGGAAGAACCAAAAAAAAAAAAAAAAAAAAAGGGTTGCTGCAGCCATTACCTAAATATTGCCAGATGTGCTGGGGCAGAGAGCAGAGGGCAAGCCTGCTCTTGATCAACTTTCCCACTGCGAGGGCTCTGGCCGTGAGAAGACTCTCCTGCGTCCTTCAAAACCAGAAGGCTTTGTCATTGCTCAGTCGCTCAGTCGTGTCCGACTCTTTGTGACCACATAGACTGCAGCACGCCTTGCCTCCCTGTCCTTCACTGTCTCCTGGAGTTTGCTCCAATTCATGCCCATTGAGTCAATGATGCCATCCAAACATCTGGTCCTCCGTTGCCAGCCCTGTCTATGGGGGACAGTGACAACCAGCCAGTGCTTAAAGCTGAAGATGATCTTGACAATTTCATTTAATTGCAACTCAAACTGAAGTTAAGATTTATAATCTAGCAGATATAACTGTGGTGTCAGAAACTTGCTAGTTTGACTTTGACAATAAGACAGTTAGACAGTGGAGGACGGCAGTGACACCTGGATTATTCAATTCATCTGAGAGAATATTTCTATTACATGAAGAACTCCTTATCAAGAAAGATGAAAAACAGGATTTCTGTGCAAATTCTCATCATTTAGGAGAGGAAATACTAAAGATCCACAAGGATCACATACTTCATGGCAACAATGGCCATGCTTTTAAACTTTATTGGCAAGAATAAATACACATTTGATGGTATAATTATTTCATATTCAAAAATAGCCTTGTATATTGGATTTTAAAAGATGACAATTTTCAAAATGTGTTTGAAGAAACATTTATAAGTCCAAAAGCTTCTGATGGTGCTTATCAGACTGTGGAAACTTTTCGTTCTCACAAATGGTATCATGTAACCAAGAAATTTTGCAAAAAAAAAAATCCCAGTAAAATGGGTAGAGTGAAAATTAAAGCAGAGTATAAGATACATGATATTTACATAGATGAATCATAGAAATGATCTCTGACCAGCAAACATTTTAGAGAAGAATGCTGTTCCCTTACCATAAAAATAAGATCTACTTTATGAAAGATGATTTTGTAACTTCTCCAGATCGTGACCTTGTGAAACCTTCTACTGTGGTTGCTCTTCTGTCAAAGTAGTTTTTCTTTAAAATCTCTGATAAGAAGTGACAGAACAACAATGGAGCTGCGTGTCACTTACAGTTAGGCTTGGTTACATCAAACGAAAATCAAACAAAATCAGTATCTGAAACAAGAAAAAAGTTTGTTTCTCACGGAAAAGAATTCTGCCAGTAGATAGCATAGGACTAACATGATAGCACCAAGTCCTGCAAAAATGCAGTCCTTTTATCTTATGTCTTGGCCGTTCTGAGTGTGAGGATTCCACTTCAGGGTCCAAGATGTTTACTTGGGCTCCGGGCATCATATCTTTCTAATCAAGCCCTCAGGAAGAGTGAGGAGAATTCAAAAGATGTGTCTTCTGACCGTTGAAGATATTTTCTAAAGTTGCACACAATATATCTCCTTATATGTCATTGGCTAAAATGTGATAACATGAGAACATCTGGTGAAATGTCACACTTCTATTGGGTAACTATTTACTAAAAAAAAAAAGAAAATTAAAGATCTTCTTACTGGGCTAAATCAGAGAACAGATATCAATGTAGAAACCAGTAGTTATAGTCAAAAGGTAGTTGGAAATGGCAACCCACTCCAGTATTCTTGCCTGGAAAATCCTATGGACAGAGGAGTCTGGTAGGCTATAGTCCACGAGGTCACAAGAATCAGACACAACTGAGCAACTAAACCATCACCAATTGGAACATAGGTTTCATTTTAAAATTTATTTCAGAAGTACTAGTAATTGAATCTTAGCATCTCTCTCTCTCTCTCTCTCTCTCTCTCTCTCTGTGTGTGTACACAGAATTCATTTTCTAGGTCTTCAGCAATTCTGGATTGTACCTTTGAAATTAACATTTAAATCAATACTTTCAAATATGTTTTAACTTTATACATCACATTATAAAAGTCAGTTTCCCCCAGAATAGTTGATTTGTTTAACTATCATCTTCTGATCATGGAAGATAGAATCTCAAAAAATATACAAACAGATTTGTAGGAATGCAAATTAAATTAGTATCCAACATTTTAACCAGCTATGAGTATATCACCCTATCTAAAACATTTTGAGATAGACAAGGCTGTGGTCCATGTGATCAGATTGGCTAGTTTTCTGTGATTATAGTTTCAGTGTGTCTGCCCTCTGTATATTGTCACCCTGCTTATTTAACTTATATGCAGAGTACATCATGAGAAACGCTGGGATGGAAGAAACACAAGCTGGAATCAAGATTGCCGGGACAAATATCAATAACCTCAGATTTGCAGATGACACCACCCTTATGGCAGAAAGTGAAGAAGAACTAAAGAGCCTCTTGATGAAAATGAAAGAGAGTGAAAAAGTTGGCTTAAAGCTCAACATTCAGAAAACTAAGATCATGGTATCTCGTCCCATCACTTCATGGGAAATAGATGGGGAAACAGTGGAAACAGTGACAGACTTTATTTTTGGGGGCTCCAAAATCACTGCTGATGGTGATTGCCGCCATGAAATTAAAAGACGCTTACTCCTTGGAAGGAAGGTTATGACCAACCTAGATAGCATGTTAAAAATCAGAGACATTACTTTGCCAACAAAGGTCTGTCTAGTCAAGGTTATGATTTTTCCAGTAGTCATGTATGGATGTGAGAGTTGGACGGTGAAGAAAGCTGGGCACCGAAGAATTGATGCTTTTGAACTGTGGTGTTGGAGGAGATTCTTGAGAGTCCCTTGGACTGCAAGAAGATCCAATCAGTCCATCCTAAAGGAGATCAGTCCTGGGTGTTTATTGGAAGGACTGATGCTGAAGCTGAAACTCCAATACTTTGGCCACCTCATGGAAAGAATTGACTCATTGGAAAAGACCCTAATGCTGGGAAGAATTGGGGGCAGGAGGAGAAGGGGACAACAGAGGATGAGATGGCTGAATGGCATCACCGACTCAATGGACATGGGTTTGGGTGGACTCCGGGGGTTGGTGATGGACAGGGAGGCCTGGCGTGCTGCGATTCATGGGGTCACAAAGAGTCGGACATGACTTAGCGACTGAACTGAACTGAACTGAAAACATTTTGAAGTAGCCAGTATGATTACACTATCATTTTATGCTACTAATAACCAGCATCCTGTTAGTATGATTTTTATTTCTTTCCAAACCTTTCATAGTCCTAGAAAAAAAGTTGCATTCAGTATAATTTGATGTGGAAAACAATAGGTAGTTATTTTTTCTGTTATATTTTCATTAATTTTGTTTGCTTAGCTCATATTTCTCTAGTGACTTGGAAGTTATAATTACATTTTTTATAATAGTGATTATCTTTTTGTTATTTAAAAGCATTTTGAGATTTTATCTCTATCAAGGTCAATATTATATTATAGCTAAGTATTAATTATCATCTTTGGAAAATGAGAAATCTTATAAGTTTTTATTGTCCTTGCTGTCTCTTCCCACTTTACAATTTAGATTGAAGTAATATGGGGTTTGAATCTAAATATTATTATTTTACGTTATTAATTTTTCTTTGGACACTTACTTTTGAATTATTTTTTGTTTTGTAGCCATGTTAATTGCAGCTCTTAAGATTTTATTTTAGGTTTAGCTCATTTCTATTGATTCCTAGCATCTCTTTTTCTACTGACATCCTCATTCTTGAGTTCTTTATCCTGATATATCTCTGGGTTGGCTGGATAGCATCCCTAGAGAGTGAGTGCAGTACTTTCTGTGGTTGTTGTTTAGTTGTTAAGCCGTGTCTGACTCTTTGCAACCCCAGGGACTGGGGCCCTCCAGTCTTCTCCATTTCCCAGGCAAAGAATACTGGAGTGGGTTGCCATTTCCTTCTCCAGAAGATCGTCCCCACCCAGGGATTGAATATGCGTTTCTTCATTGGCAGGCAGACTCTTAAGCACTAAGCCACCAGGAAAGCCTGCAGGACTGTCTGAGCACTGGCTTTTAGGAGAACACTGGTGTTTCCTACAAATGACCTCCTGACTACATCATTCTTTCCCCACCGTAACCCCAGTCCCTTGAAAGCCAGTCTTCCTCTGCTGCTGCTGTTCAGCTCTCCGAAGGAGAAGTCTGTGGTAGTTTGTTTTTTCTTTTCTTTGAGAAGTAGTTCTCAACCCTGGCTGCACATTCAAATCACTGAGGGAGTTTGTTTTTGTTTTTTAATGGAATGCATAGATTCCATCCTAGAATAATTAAATCAGGATCTCTAAGGATGGAGCCCAAACCCTAATATTGTTTAAAGGGCCACCCCATGATTTTGTATAGCCCGGGACGCTAGTGGTGAAGAACCCTCCTGCCAATGCAAGTTAGACATGTGAGACACAGACTTGATCCCAGGGTCGGGAAGACACCTAGAGGAGGGCACAGCAACCCACTCCAGTGTTCTTGCCTGGAGAACCCCACGGGCAGAGGAGCCTGGTGGACTGCAATCCATTCGGTCGCACAGAGTTGGACAGGATTGAAGCGGCATAGCACGCACACTCCAGGGGCAAGAACCACTGCTTAAGAAATAAGTTCTTTTTCTCGACTAGGTGTTTTTAGAAGTTTTTTTTCCCCTTTAAATCTTTCCTTTTTTATTGAAGTATAAAATGAAATAACATTATGTTAGCTTCAGATGTGCAGCATAATGATTTGATACTTATGTATATTGTATAACACCTCCAATCACTACAAATCGTCCAGTTAACATCCATCACCACATAGTGACAAAATTGTTTCCTTGTGATGAGAACTTTTAAGATCTATTTTCTTAATACCTTTCCAGTATGTGATACAGAATTATTAATTGTAACCACCATACTGTGCTTTGCATTATTTTTATTATATTTATTTTGTAACTGGAAGCTTGTATCTTTTGACCCCTTCACCCCATTTGCCCATCCCCAGCCCCTGCCTCTGCAACCACCAATCTGATCTCACTAATATATGTGAGATCGTATGGTATTTGCCAACTTATTTCACTTTGCATAATGCCCTCAAGATCCATCCATGTTGCTGTTGTTTCAAATGGCAAGATTTCCTCCTTTTTATGGCTGAATAATATTCCATTATGTTTCATTCTTTTGCATGTGAATGTCCAGTTTTCCCAACATCATTAATTGAAGAAGCTGTCTTTTCCCACTTTAGTCCTTAGTTCATTTGTCATAAAATAATTGACCATATATACATGGGTTTATTTCTTGGCTCTCTCTTTTATTCCATTCATCTATGTGTCTGCTTTTATGCCAATATTATTCCATTTTGATGTTTGCTTTTGAATAATCTTTAGTTATTTATTGTAAATGTAAAATTAAATGAACACATTTTACTTATCTTTGCTTTAGTAGTACTAATTTAGATAATAAATAAATTTGTGAAACACCTGTTAGTTTTAGAGTTTATTTGGTGACTTATTAAAGCTAGTGAAAATGTCTAGATTGCAGTATTGCTACAAACTGGTATTAGTATTTGAACTGTGGATTTACATTTTCATTAAGGAAAATAAGGTGGGAAAAAATCTTGTGTTCATAAGTCTTTATATTTTTCTGTAAATTGGTAGCAGATTGATAATAAAAAGAAATTTTCTGAATATGAGTAACATCAATGCATTGTTCAAATTCCTTGTGACTACATATAATGAAATATTACCTTACTGAATGGTATTACAGATTCTGTATTCTCACAGTTCAATCTGAACAGTGTAAGTATTTCTATTACCTTTCTTTTGAAATTTAGTATATCAGAGACCACTGAAATACGATGGTTAAAATCTTCTTTCCTTATAGTTGGACTGTGTATATTTTCTAATTATATGTTAAATATCTTCTTTACTTTTAGTGCAAAAGAAATCCAAAATCCAAATCAAAAGCAAATGTACGGTACAGTGATTGTTATAGAGTTTTAAAATCAAAATATATAAATGCCTCAAACAGAAAGAAATTTCATCTTGCGTAGATTCACTCCTTAGGAAGCATATACTCATTCTGTTCTTTGGTAAACTTGTACCTCTGTGGTTTGCTATTTTGTTTGCCTTTTTGTAAAACAGGAAAATGAGAATACTTCCCATATTCTCATGGTATAAACTGAACCAATAGTATAGATACTTGCTATAAGAATCCAATCTAATAATCCAATAAATAATGTATGAAAAATTAATATGGCATTTTCATAATAGTTAAAGTCGCTTTTATACCAAAATAATAGACAATGTAGTTTTTTAAGCATAGAAATACAGGCAAGAAAATAAAGAATAAAATAAAGAAAATAAAAATCCCCTATCCTGTTATCTGGGCTTCCCAGGTGGCTCAGTGGTAACGAATCCTCCTGCCAATGCAGGAGACGTGGGTTCAATCCTTGGGTCAGGAAGATCCCCCGGAGTAGGAAATGACAACAAGCTCCAATGTGCTGGCTGGGAAATCCCATGAACAGAGGAACGCGACGGGTTGCGGTCCATGGGTTCACAAATAGTCCAAAAGGACTGAGCAAGCAAGCAAGTAATCCTGTTATCTATGTATTATATAGGCAATAAATGTGAACTCACTATTCTTACTGGTGATCCTGCCTTTAGATTAGTAACTCTTGTTAATTTTCTGTACGTTGCTCCCTTATTAGGATTTTGCAATATACTTTAAAAAAATTTAACAATAGTTTGACAGTCTCTAGATAACCTTGTTTTAGTCCCCGCTTGATGGCCGCAGTTTTTGTTGGTGCCTCTCTGCGCGTGCGCACCCTCGGATGCAGCCTCCGCTAAGAACTGGCCGCAGTCGGTGTGTAGCTTCACCAGTCCTCTGGTAAGGTGACTCTTAGGAGTGTGTTTTACACCAATTTCCCGAGTTTCCTCTCCAAATAGCCCCCTAGTCTCCCACCAGGTCCTTTATTGAACGTGTTCTCTTTTTGCATCACACGCCACTGACCCCTCCTGAGGCTTCCTGCAGTTCTCAGTCGACTCAGCCTTGGCCCAGAGTCTGTTTCATGGGGGATTCTGAGACAAAATTTCTAAAACCACAATACAATGGATAACCATATCATAATCCAAACAAGCTTTAGACTTGAAAGGGAAAGTGCTAGTCGCTCAGTGGTGTCTGACTCTTTGCAGCCCCATGGACTGGGGCCGGCCAGGCTCCTCTGTCCATGGGATTCTCCCGGCAAGAAGACTGCAGTGGGTCACCATGCCCTTCTTCAGGGGGTCCCAGGGCTCGAACCCCAGTCTCCTGCATGGCAGGTAGATTCTTTACAATCTGAACCACCAGGAAAGCCCTTAGACTTGGTAACTTCACATTAATAGATTTGTGAAAATTACAAACTTAGGACGATTTTGTAATATCACTTTATATGAAATTTCAGTCAAGAACTTAGGTTTAACGAAGCCATGCCGCAGATCCTGTGATAAAATGCCGACGCAGACAGCCACAGGTTTGAGGGAGGCGGGGCAGCCAGCAGTGGCTGGGGAAGAACAGCAGCTCTGACGGCCCCCTCGCTGGGCCTGTGTGGGGACGCAAGCATGCTCGGATGCGCTGCAACCTTCTGGAAAGACGTGGAGTTACAGACTATGCGAGGCAGCTGTTATAAAAAAGAATTTGCAGTTCTGTATAGTTTTATGACAGCTTTCCCCAAAATGCATTCCCAAAGGTTATGAAAAAGACCAAGACAGATGGTTCAGAAGATTATTCACTTCTTCTGAGATGTGTGTTCTCTCAGCATTTGTCACTAAGCACTATTTTATTTTTTTCTTAAGTCTATCTGGATTTCTCTCTGAGATTAATTTTCTCCTTCCTTTTAAAAACCCTTTCCTCCCCCAACCCCAATATGCTAGGAAACCATCATTTTCTAAGTTGTACTTGAGCTTTTTTCAAAAACTCTGAAGATTTATCCCTAGCTTAATTTTAGCAAGTTAAGAAAACATTTATTTCAATAAGCTATAATAAAAAGGTAGAATTTTAGGTGATTTTCCTATTTAGACAAAATAGTTTTTAAGTGTCACTTGTGTCCATTTTTTCAAAATCTTCACTCTATCAGATCAACATCATAAGTAACTTGCTTTATACTTGAGTTTTTTTTAATCAGAAAACAGAATTTATATTATGTAAAAAAAAAAAAATCTTGAAACTTGAAAAATAAGGTTTTGTTTTTCATTTGGTCATGGAGTGGGGACCTCAGAGAGGATGAAGAGGATAACAATTGCTGGCTGTCTTTCACAAAAGCTACCCCACTAATGCTAACATCTGGATTAGAGGCTGCATATGCTGGGTTACTTTCCCCTGCCTCCTTCCCCTTGATCAGTCTTGTGTTAGACCTTTATGTTTTCATTATAACCTGGCAGCAAGAGCTCCCTTAAATAGAAAGAGTGAATGAAGGCAGTTTTTTCCATTAACAATATATTTCCCTTTGGGGTCTCTGGTGCATTATTGTTCTTCTTTTTTAGAAAGAGCAAAAACCCCAAGAAAACTGTCTTCAGTTGTGAAGCATTATTATAGATCCTATCTGAAAGCCTTGGGTTTTGTTTCCCTCTTATGAAAACATCCTAAAATATTTCCGTAAATGAATACAATTCAGAACAAACATTCTATACATATTTGAGCAAGTGTTGTGCTAAAAACACATTTTTTTACGGAGCATATTTTCCCAAGTAGTCAATATGGAAAATCTGGAAGAACTGAAGTTTCAAAGTAAGGTAAAATATCACTTAAACACATTTTCGGAAAAAATGCACTATTTTCTTGGAAACCACAAAATATAACATAGCCCAGGTGTATCTATTTTATTGGCTTTGTTTGATAGTGCTCTGTAACGCCTAAAGATATATATACACACCCACATACATACACACGAGTATATAATATAAATATGTGTGTATAAAATAGACCAATAGTCCTAAGACTGTATATATCATGATATATACATGATAGTGTGTGGTATATTACTATTAGCATATACTAATATATTATTATTTATCATATAACGTAGTATAAATAATAGTCTTAAAACATAATCTATTTTGCAACTCAGTAGCTTATATTTTAATACTCTTACTCATGTAAAAGTGAAACTTAGTCTTTCAATCAATTTATTTCCTTATGGATCCTGACTTCTTAATTCCAGTGACCATTGGGAAGAAATGGTGAAGCTACAGGTGAAGGAGGGAAACCACTTTTAATGATGCATTTGATATCTACAAGGTTATCCTCCATGGATTCTGATTCTTTGAGACCCCATGGACCTTCCAGGCTCCTCTGTCCATGGGATTTCCCAAGCAAGACTACTGGAGTGGGTTGCCATTTCCTCCTCCAGGGGATCTTCCCCACCTAGGGATCAAACCTGCATCTCCTGCATTGCAGGCAGATTCTTTACAGCTGAGTCACCAGGAAAACCCACATGGATTCTTTATTTAGCCCTTTAAATAATCCTGATTGGCAGATAGAATTTTCCCCATATCAGTTGTGATGGTTTTGGCTACAAGTACCCACCCCAGTGTTCTTACCTAAAAATTCCCATGGTCAGAGGAGCCTGGCAGACTACAATCCAAAGGGTCTGAAAGAGTTGGACATGACTGAGCACACACACAGAAGTAATATAAACCCACCTAAAACTATGGGTAAACAATATTTAATTTTATTTGGTTCATGGAACTAAAAGTTGGGGTGGGGTTCAGGGAGAACTTTATCAAGCCTCCTGCTCCTTTTCTCTGTGAGCCACTCAGGTCTGATCTTTATTAATTTCAGCTTTGTTTTCTGGTTGCCTTCCTTCAAAGGTCACTAGATGGCTAGGGTAACTCCTGGGGCTATATGACTCATATACAAATGAGAAGAGAGCCTGGCTTCTGGTAACTTTCTCTTAAGCGTTGGAACTCTCTTAGAAACCTACAGAAAATGTTTTATTCCATCTCACTGATGAGAATTCGGTCACATACCCATTACCCCAAACTGACCAGCCAAGAAGACATCGGCTAACTCTCTTGGCAATCAGATTTCTCCCCTCACCTTACATCAAGTCCCCGAACTGTATTAATATTAATCAGTGGGGCCAGGATGCAATGGATTCTGGGTTGTCATCCACAATGTCCATAGCAAATCCGACCTTACAGAAGAAAAGCTGTGATTCTGAATTTTGATGTGATTTACCCACAGTCACAGAGTAAGAAATCACTGGAGAATTGAGTTTGTACCAACAGTTCTTCCCTCGAACCCATTGTTCTTCCCAGTATATCATGTGAAAACATGCTACCACATTTTGTGTTGTTTTTTTCTTAAATCCATTAGATCAAGTCATAAGCATGACATCGAAATGTGAAACATGAAAAACAGCAGCATTATTGCATATTGCCACAATTTCTGTTAGAAACTAAAATGTGAGTAGAAAAATAACCTCTCAAAACACATCAAGTTCAAAAGGGTCACCTTCACAACTTGGCAAATGTGAATGCTTTATGGACAATCCCACTTAAAATCAACAGCAGATAAACATTTAAGAAATGCCTGTTTACATTCGGAAGACCTGGTGGATAACAGCGATGTAGATGGATAATGTTATGCGGATAACCTGTTACTGTAAAGAAAAGGCTGATTCCTTTCCCCCTATTTTATTTTACATTTTAAATTCTCTTGACAGGTCAGAAATCTATTATTTACTATGATGAAGGAATAGAGAAAAGGGAAAGGAAGGGGCATATATTAGGAGCAGCTCTCGATTCCCTGGTGGCTCAGATGGTAAAAGTCTCTGCCTACGATGCAGGAGACCCGGGTTCAATCCCTGGGTCGGGAAGATCCTCTGGAAAAGGCAATGGCACCCCACTCCAGTATTCTTGCCTGGAGAATCCCATGGATGGAGGAGCCTGATAGGCTACAGTCCATGGGGTCGAAAAGAGCTGGACTTGACTGAGCAACTTCACTTCACTTCTCGATATCATACTTGTTTAAAAGGAGCGCCATTGAGCTGTTGGGCTTCTACTTAACTTATTGGTAATTCTGAGCAAGAGAAATACAAAACAAAAACTATAAATGCATAAATTAGAAGGACTCTGTGTCTCACGAGGGATTTCAAGAGAAAGCTATCCCCACTTAGCTTTCCCTGACCCTGTCACTTCCTGCTCAGCCAGGGTCTGCCAGCTCATCCCAGGACAGCCTGCAGACACAGAGGTAGTAATAAATGCTCAGAAATAAACACATTCCAGCAAAGGTTACTTAATGGCTTTCCATAGATTTCAAAATCACTTTCCAATGATGTTGGGGCAAAAAAAAAAAAAATCTGATAATTTATGTTACCCAGATGTTAAGAAATCCAACAGCTTTCACTACTCATAAATTTAACAGCATTAAACACCTGCTGGCTCCAAGCAACAACTCCTGCCAAGAAGGAAGGAAGGAGCTTTGCGATCCACTAATAGGCTCCTTCCCTTGCCATCCAAGCTGAGTTCAGGCCCCAATCCTGTAGCTTCACAGCCTCCCTGGCCTCCCACAGAGAGACACCCAGGCTCCACACACCAACGCCAGCAGCAGCCTACTTTGCCAGTTTCGTCTTGGACGCAAGAAGTGGGAATCAGAGTGGAGATATGGCTGTATCTAAATCTCAAGGAACTCTAGCTGTTGTAAAAATTTATAAACAAGAGAGGCATCAGAGTGAATTCGAATTAGCAAAGAGTAAAGCTTGAGAAGTAGAATTACATATTAAAGATTAATTTTGATCTCTTATTGTGAGAGCCTTTACACACATGACGTCATCTTAAGCTATTTAGTCGAGAGTTTTACCTTTCTCCTCTGCCAAAACCATTATGAGATGTTAAAATTGTTGGATCTAGATTGCACTTCTTTTTATTTTCCTTTTTTTTTTTGAAGGAGAGCATCAGAATGGCAGTAGCATGAGCATCTGAAATGGATTAGATCTGAAATGTAGTAAAAACAAAGCATCTGGAATGGATTGGATCTGAAACGGTAAAAACATCAGATAGTGATAGCTGATTCTTGTGGGTCTTGACATGGACCACACCCACAAGGAAGCTGTACATCTATAATCACTCAGCATTGTCTGTAGGCCTTGCATTCGTATACTGCCCGACCTAAGCCTTCCTTTCTGTTACTCTAGCACGTCCAGCCCAAGACTCCACTTGATCTACTTCATGAACTTGTGCTTCTTGTGGCAGCCCAGATCATAGCCATGGGGTTGGAAGGAAACCATCAGTGGCCGGTGTGTACCTGCCCCATTTCAGAAAGCACCAGTCGGATGCATCCATTTCCCTGGTGAAAGTGGACTTATCTCGTGAAGAAGGCTCACCATCTGATACAGTAGTTTCCAGGACTAATTACTCTAAAGGCAAGAGCTTCAATTTCCGATTTAGAGCTCTTCACAGAGCACACCATTCCCTAGCCTCTTTCCCCTTAGCCTATACATGTCTTAGGTTCAGAGAAATTAATATCTTTGAGCATACTGTATACCAGCTCAGAGTGTTCACACCCTTGACACGCTCAACCTCATGTACTCAGTCTACATGGGCACCTTTCCTTATGATTTTTTCACTCATGATTAGAGACTGCTTATTCTTGAAGTGTTTCTTTTTTATGTACACATATCCTCCTTTTCCTCATAGATAGGTATGACAGAATCTACCTCCTAAACGTTTAATGAATTTGTAACTCGCAAACATATTTTTCTTAGGGATCAAACTGTATATGACTTTTCCCTTAGAGATCAAACTATATCCCCACTGTGCTGTCCTGATGTCATCTGTCCATTGGTGGGTATAGTGCGCAATGTTCCTACTGTGTGTGTGTGTGTGTGTGTGCATGCGTGTTACTCAGTCATGTCTGACTCTGTAGCCCTGTGAACGGTAGCCTGCCAGGCTCCTCTGTCCATGGACTTCTCCAGGCAACAATACTGGAGTGACTTTCCAGGCCCTTCTCCAAGGGATCTTCCCAACCCAGGATTTGAGCCCAGGTCTCCCACACTGCAGGCAGATTCTTTACCATTTGAGCTACTCAGGCAATGTTCCTACTAGTCATGCTGAAGGGTAAAGATGACAATATCTGGCCACTCAGTTCTAAATGTATAGCTGGAAATGGAGAAAAAATAACTTTATACACATAATTTGAGTGTAGTAAGACCTATTCTAGAGGTAAAAACAAAATGCAATGTGGTGACAAGAAATAAAAAAAAATGAAATCACTTTTGGGAGAAAATAGGTGCAATAACTTTCCTCTGAGAGATTGTCGTTTGATTTGTTGATCATAAAAATGAATATTTTGAATGCTTACAGTGTGCTGAGCCTATACTAAATACTTCATATGCACTAGATTTTTAAAATCCTTGTGCCAACACTGAGAAACTAGGGTCTTAAAAGTTAAATAGATTGCCCAAGAGCATATAGCTAAATTGTGATCTGAACCCAGCCTGCTGGCTCTAGAAGGAGAATTTATAATGATTACTTGACACTGCTGCTGAGAACAGGGATAAAATAGTCAGCGCCCGTACCTATTAATATACTTTCTTTCAACTATTTTATTTCTTCAGCGATTCAGCTTTGAAGATTTGCAACTAGTTAAAGTAGCAGCATTTATTCTAAGAATGGCTCTCCACTGCGATGAGACATGGGATTGTACAGGCAATGTTGTTATTTAATGTGATTTTTAGCAGAATATTCTTTGTAAATTGTCATCGTTAATCATTCATGGAAAAATAAGCACTGAGTGGGTGAAGTGTTTTGAGGAAACTTTATATTTAGGTTGTTAAAATGTAAGTAGATTTGTGTGCACAGAAATTACAGGTGTGGGGGAGGGAAGTGTACACTTAAGCAGCAAATGAAATCCGAGTTAAATGAGTACTTCTAGTAAACCCTGGAAAAGTGCTGAATATTTCATTTTAAATAACTCTAGCAGACTATGAACTTTAAAGATTAACTAAGAAAGAAGTTTAACAAAAGTGATAGGAAAACATGGGCACAATTAATAATAATAAAAAGCAGTTCATTCCAGACATATTCACTATCTCATCTAACTCTCTATGATACATTTCGATAGACCATTATATCTATAAAGTCCTCAATGCTTCAGTCAGTTCAGTCACTCAGTTTTGTCTGAGTCTTTGTGACCCCATGGACTGCAGCACGCCAGGCCTCCCTGTCCATCACAACTCCCAGAGTTTACTCAGACTCGTGTCCACTGAGTTGGTGATGCCATCCAACCTACTGTAGTAAAAAAGAAATAATCATAAGGAAAGTTAGGCATAATTCTTATAAGTTAGAAATATATACGCAAAAAGTCAATAGAAGAAGAGGATATATGCAGGACATGAAATAATTAAAAAATAATTCTGCAAAAATGTGAGAGAAATGCACATAAATTTATCAATCAAGAAGTTCAAGATTCCTATAAAATATGAGCTACCAGAAGAGAGTGAATAGACATTGAGATGATAGAAATAATCAAAGAAATAATAGAAGAAAATTCCCCAGATCTGAAGATAACTATGAATCAGTCCTAAGAGAAAAAAGTTCTCTGAGTGTCCAGCAGGATAAACCAAAACAGGTCTGTGCCTTGAAGCACTCCAGTGAAATATTCAAACACCAGGAGTATATGCAAAATTCTTAAAACTTCTGAAAAGTAAGTATAGTTTACCTACAGAGGACTAAGTTTCACACTGTCATTAGATTTTTCAAAAGTGATCAGTGACTAGTGACACTAATTACTAGAAAGCAATGCCTTCAAATTTTTAGGAAAATAAAATGAATTTGTGTTCATAATTTTGTAGCCAAGAGAACTAGCAATCAAATGCAATATTAAAATAAAAAGTTTTTACAAAATATAAGAGCTAGGAACTTTATCTATTCTTCTTTCTAAAATAAATTAATTGAGGAAGGTTGTCCAGGAAAATGGGCAGGAATTTTCAACTATTTGATTTTTTTGCATGCATTCCTTCTATAATCATCAAAAATGAGTAGTATAAAACAGAGAAATTAGATAAATCGTGGTCATGAAACTAGGACATACAGGATCCAAATGTAAACCCAGTGTGCCAGTCTGGGTCCTTTAGGAAACAGATGTCAATATAAAGCAAAAGTGCAAGAGATTTATTCGGGGCGATGCTTATTAAAGGTAAGGAGGAAGGAAGCAGGAGTAGGCGGAGAGAGTCTGCTATCATTTTAATACCTGTGAAGGGAAAGCAGGGATGAAAAAAGAATTGAATAGGAAGAATCTCAGACTATGATGTAATTCAGGGAAGGTCACAGTCAGGCCACCAGAGGCTCCAGACAAATGTAGCTAATGGAATTGGCCAGGTTCCAATATGCTGCCATGCTTAATCGTTGGCTAAGAGCTGCCCAGGGAAAGCATAGCTTGAGCTTAAATTGGCTGCAGATCCCAAAAGCACCAAAGCGGGGGTCTGCCAGCTAACTGCACACCTCACAAAAGCTTCTGTGGGAGGGAGTCTGGGCAGCGGGCTTCCAAAGCCACCCACCAGTGCTCACCTGCTCTAGAGCCCAGATTTTCCACCACTTTTATTTTCTGCTTAAGCCTATAGGTAATCACTGAAGATGATGTAATTAGAAAGCCAGTATGTGGTGAATGAAGATTAAATGTATTTTCTATACTGATGATGGAATTTTTAAGATTTCTCATTAGAGATGAGGTAATACAGTATCTTAACCTACGAAAGATTATCTGTAGCCTACAAAGTGTACAACACATACCCACAAAGGTATAAAGATGGGAAGAGAAGTGGTAAAAGAGAGAGAAGTTGAAATGAAGAAAGCAAAATAGTGAGTATAGCATGCTACAAGTAATGTGAAAAGGGGACATCATAACTACTTCTGTATAACCCAATTCCTAATAGTATTTGCCTGAAGAGAAGGAAGCTGTGAGCTGGCGCCTGGGGGGAAAGAGATATTTTCAACGTACATTAGCTCAATTCCAGACTGAGAAAGTCCCATTGTGTTACATATTTTGACAACTTTTTGATAAATGATTGGACACCATTTCTGTCTCTTAGTAATGGCACTGTGTTCAGAATTACCATTAAAACTATTGAGAAGGAGATTTCACTTCTTACTCATTGTTTTTCAGGTCCAAATTGTCCATGCTTCAAAACACAATTCATCGCTTTTGCCATATATGCTTTTTGTATCTGTGGTTTCAGCGTTCTTCCATTCTCCAAGGCTAAAATTTGTCAATACATCTTTTAATCCTTCAGATCCTATTACAACCTGTTGCTGAACTCTGTCCTTTCTCCCTTGTCATCCCCACAGCTACCTGGGCACCCATGTCTAATGTTAACCCCAGGGTAGATCTCTCGCTCTGCCTCTCACTCACGTGCTCTCTCTCTCTCTTTAGCTCTCTCTCATTCTCACTGTGATAACGAGTGACGTACGTCAACCTTGTACCTTGTACCTTCTTTTATGTCTCCTTTCTCTAAAGCAGACATGTGTAAGTGTGTATAGAAAGAATGAGCCTCTGCGTGAATCCTGTTGTACATTCATTACTCTTAGCTTCTCTGCTTGCAAGTCGAGACAGGTTAGTATTTCACATATACCTCATAAACATGTCAATGGGTAAAAATTCTATTTTTTATTGGAGTATAGTTGATTTACAATATTTCAGGTTTACAGAAAAGTGATTCAGTTATACATAAAAATATATATATTTTTTCTCTTCAGACTTTCTTCCATTATAGGTTATTACAAGATATTGAGCCCTGTGCTAGAAGTAAGTCCTTGTTTATCTATTTTGTGTATAGTAGTGTGTATCTGTTAATCCCAAATTCATAATTTATCCGTCTCCCCCTTCCTCTTTGGCAACCATAAATTTGTTCTCTATGTCTGTGAGCCTCTTCCTGTTTTGTAAATAAATTCATCTGTATCGTATTTTACATTCCACATATAAGTGATATCATATGATATTTGTCATGAAATTCTATTTTCGAAGCTACTTTGTAAGCATGATATAAGAAAGCATGGATTGCCTTGGTTTTATGTTATGGATCGGCCAGGATTCTAAAATTAAGCTGGCACCAAAGAAAGTTTGTTCATATTGAAAAACTGTAGCTTGACATCTTGAGGTTTAAATGTCATGGTTAGGTTAATTAAAAAAAAAAAAGTTTATCAAAGCTGCAAAGGGGACTGAACTCAGACAAAGGAAAACATGACATAATTCTTGATGCTTTAAGGATAATGGGAAACATCATTTTACTGTAGTAGTGACTGTAAATAGTAATGATTTATTTCATTGTGGTTTTGAGTCTTTCAATTCCATTCATTATATCACATGC
This sequence comes from Okapia johnstoni, assembly GCA_024291935.2. Lineage (NCBI taxonomy): Eukaryota > Metazoa > Chordata > Mammalia > Artiodactyla > Giraffidae > Okapia > Okapia johnstoni. The sequence continues at coordinate 139,025,511 of CM044306.1, read as the reverse complement.
AAAAATATTTCTAGTATTGAAAAATGTACAGTAAGGGAAAGGATAGTTAGGGAGGTTGAAATGAACATGTACACACTGCTGTATTTAAAGTGGGTAACCATGTGCTACTGTATAGCACATGGAACTCTGCCCAATGTTATGTGGTAGCTTGGATGCAAGAGGAGTATGGGGGATAATGGATACATGTGTATGTATGGCTGAGTCCGTTTTCTCTTCACCTGAAGCTATCACAACATTGCTAATCAACTGTGTGCTGTGTGGTGCTTAGTCGCTTAGTCGTCTCCAACTGTTTGCAACCCCATGGACGGTAGCCTGCAAGGCTTCTATCTCCATGGCGATTCTCCAGGCAAGAATACTGGCGTGGGTTGCCATGCCCTCTTCCAGGGTATCTTCCCAACCTAGGGATCGAACCCAGGTCTCCCACATTTCAGGCAGATTCTTTACCAGCTAAACTACCAAGGAAGCCCTGCTAGTCAGCTATACTCCAACACAAAATAAAAAGTTGTTGCTTTTTTTTTTTTTTTAAAAAAAAAGGAAATGTACCTTAAACCGATGAACTGAAGTAGGGGGAAAAAGAAAGAATATTGTTGGAATTTCAGGTACCAGAATCAGGAGGCAATTTCAATTATGATAAGGGCTATCTGAAGGAACTCTTAATTCCCTAATAGTAGTTCAAATTTTGATTTCCATGCTTTAAGCTTCTCAATACACTTGTAGACTTAAATAATAATCCTTGGGAAGGTTGCACTTTCTCTGAGTCCCTTTATACAGAAAGAAAGGAACCCAGAGAATCATCAGGAGTATATTCAGCCCTGATCATATGACCTATCTCATTTAATTGTTCTTTGGATATGACTTTTTTTTCTGTGTTCACTCACCCACTTTGTTCCCCCAACAATTAATTCATTCTCCCAAACCATCAATATGAGTATCATAAAATAGAACTTATAAGAGTTCATCCTCATATGGGGAAATAGATAAAGCATTTCTTTAAAGAACCTGAGATTTCCCTTGCTGGATTTTTAATTAATAACAAATCTACAGCAGGAGCTTAAGGGCCTTTAGTGTCATAGCTCTGCTCTAGTTTGCCTTCAGATTGGAGCAGAGACATCTGGCAAATGCCTGCTAAGATGGTGTTTTGCTTTCCCTTTTCAAGTATGTCTAGAAGTTTAAGATGATTTTTTTTCTCTCTCATCTGAACTACTTTGTCAAGGCACACATCCAGCTGTACCTAGACAGTTTCCGAGTATTCCCATCAAAGCAGAGACAATCAGATGCTTGGGACAGTCTAATGAACAGATGCTGTGAGCTCTCAGAGCTCACGATGCTGAGCATCTGTGTGGAAAGCACGGTGTAGTTTACAGGCAGAGCCCGTCAGGTGTTAGCTTTGGGGTGGAAGACCTTCTGCTCTAGCATGAAACACTCAGCCAGTTAGAGCCATAGAACTAGCATTGGAAAGCCAGCCATTCCTTACCCTCTTTCCTCTGCTTCCCAGTTCACAGCCCCAGGGATCTCAACTGCTATGAGATGTCTCAAGAAGCTCCCAAAGCATTGGAGGCAGCAGGCAACCAGGTTGCTAGGATTATGTACCTTCAGAGCTGGGCTGGCCACTGCTTGGGTCCCTTGAACTACCAGATCTTGGAAATCTGTGTGCTTTTAGGATTTGAGGGTCAAAAATGTGACACAACCATATGGGGATATCCATTGTGATCCTGAACATTTCAGCTTTGCTTAGGTACCAAAGATGTTACACCCAAGTCATTTCCAATGATCAGGAAACTTAGTTTCCAAATGGAAAAAAACCCACAGATGCACATAATTACATGTACACACAAATACTTATATACACTACACACACTCACACATATATATACATAAACACATGTACACACATGAATTTTTTTTCACACAGTCCTTCAAAAAAAATAAAATATCTAGGGACAATTCTTAGGAGAAAAAAAGAAGAAGGTGGACATTTTAATTTCAAAATGCAACACTATTTCCTGTGTAATATTGTAAGCCAAAAAACTAATGTATTTACAAGTAAGAACTGGTCAAACTGGCACTTTTTTTAAAACTTTTCTTTTCTTTTTCTTTTTCAAAAAATACTATCAGTTTCCTTCCATATTACATAAGGTTTATGTGAAACATACAAAAAATTATATTTGGATTGTGTTTCTAAATTTGCATTTAGAATCTTTTTTCCTAGTGGTGTTTGCAAAACACGTCAGCATATGTTTTTTAAGACAGAAGTACCCATCTTTGTATATTTTCACCCCGAAAGCCAACACAATACAAATAATAAAGCTAATTTGAAACCAGTTAGTAAGTCAGTTGAAAGGGGAAAAAGACATGAGTAATATAAACTCTGGATATTCAAACTGATAGCAAAGTCAATTATTGATGCTTCTCTGTTTACAACATGAGTCAGAGACTCCCTGATTTTTTACCAGAATTAGGAATGAGCATGTGTATGTGTGTGTGTGTGTGTGTGTGTGTGTGTGTGTGTGTAAGAGAGAGGAGACTGAGAGGTGGGAGGGAAGGAGAGGGAAAGAGAGAGAGAGGGAGAAATTGCTGTTTTATTTAGTGTTCTGTCAGATTTTGGTTTCTTAGACGATATACCTTCCTACACAATTGATGCCGAGTTCTTTAAGACCAACTCAGCTGAAAGTTCAGATATGCGTTTATCATAACACTCGAAATCCAATCTCCGCTCCCTTTCCTTTTTTCTTTGTAAAAAGTCATTACCAAACATATTGACTTTGAACCCTAGGGACCGAGAACCAGCAAAATTTGGAACAAGGATAATAGATAACAGGTTTTTTTGTGCGTTTGCCTCCCTCTTAGTAATAAAGAAAACGAAGAGAATGAGATTAAAAAAGAGAAATAAAAAGTGAGCAAAAGCCCAAAACCAATGACCTTATCATTCCACAAATTAGTCCAGCAAACCCTCTTACACGAAAAACGTCTCAACATTTCTGGAGTATCTTCTTTTATGTAGAAAATGTTCATCATTCGTGGCAGAGGGTAGTTTTTTATTTTTTTTTAATGTGTTATGCTTTGTGTTTGACAAATAACAACCTGATCCATGATGGGAGTTGGCAAATGATGAGTAATGATTTTTACTTGAGAAATGGCGACTAATATCACTTAACTGATCACTAAAGAGAACTTGGTCGGTTTGGTCGCATTCCTCATCCTGACTGGTGTGCTAGATTGTTTTAGCCCTCATGTTGCCAGAAAGTCCAGCATGCTTCATGCCGCATTGGTTATTTCTAGCCTCAGCTAGAAATAATCAGTCATTTTCAAGAAGTCTTAGCTTTGTGTTTTAGGTAGCGTTGGTCTGTACTCTTCCTGAGCGAAGTAGAATAGTGGGTGCAAGGGTGGCAATATTCCAGAAACTAAGACTGAATAAGGGACTTCAAAGACAGGCATCAAAAACTAGCCCAGCCCAGTCATTTAGAGACCCCCAAAGCCCCCACCCATTCACTGTTGATATTTCCGGGTTTTTGCATCACGGGATATTTTGGCTTCTATTAACAGGTGTCATCTTCAAGGTCACCGTGCACCTTTTGGGGGCAGCTTAGCTGTTCACATAAACTGGGAGAAATGCTTATTCTATAGCCTTTGAAGTGCAATCCGAAAGTTTCACATTCAAATATTTTACTCCTAGGAGATACTCAAATTCAATCACTCAAAGATAAATGCTGAGAAAGCCATGTTTAAACATCATTCTTAGCTTGCCAGTAGAACATAATCCTTTTTAAAGGCTCATTGTAACACTGGGAAAAAATTCCCCATCACCTATAAACACAACAGCTGCATATAAATCAAGTAAACCAGTCTATCTAAATGAATTGTATGGCATGACACTGGAAGAAAAAGAGATAAAATTTAAAATAAGGGAAAATAGTTTCTTTGTTTTGATTTAAGCGTTGTTATTCTGTATTACTTATACTCCATATCTTCAAGTTCTCCAACCTTAGGCATGCTTTATCCCTTTATATCAAGTACAACATATATCTGCCGTGATGTCAGACATGTCATTCATTAGGTGAAAACTCATGCATCTAATATATATTTTTTTAAGTCTTCTGGGTATTTTGTTGTTTAAACACATTTTCTATGAAAATGCCTGAGGATTTTTCCACCACTTGCTTTTTGTGTCCTGCTGCTCTAAATTAAGATACCGAAGAATGTCTTACTGGCTTAATGAAGGTGGCGTGATTGGTTTTCAAGATGTTCTTCCAAGTTCTTGTATTATACTTGAACATAATCTTTAATTCCCTTGGTGGCCAACTCTACTTCATCTACTACTTGCAATAAAAAATTAAAGTAAAATTTCCTAAAGCCAAAGCAGTAGAAATTATATCGATATAATATACTGAATTATTTCTAAAATTAATAATTCTCTAGGGCTTCCCTGGTGGCTCAGATGATAAAGAATCTGCCTGCAATGTGGGAGACCTAGGTTTGATCCCTGGGTTGGGCAGATTCCTTAGAGAAAGGAATGGATACCCATACCAGTATTCTTGCCTAGAGAATTCCATGGACAGAAGAGCCTGGTGGGCTATAGTTTGTGGGATCTCAAAGAGTCAAATATGACTTAGTGACTAAACAGCAGCAATAGAAATCTAACTTTACAGAAAACAGAAAATATGGAATTTAGCACATATTTTCCTATGACATATGTTTCTATTATTTGTATTTCTGGCTGGTAGCAAAAGACTTCTTTCTTAGAGAAAATATGACTTTAAAAAATTTCACTGAAGTCTTAAGGTCATTTTAACCTCAATTAAACTAAGTCATTGCTAATTATCCCAGAATCTAAAGTCATAATGCATACTCTTCTTTTGTTAGTTTATGAATGAGTGGCTTGAGTGCCTGAAATATTTTTTAAAAAGTCTTAATGACCTGCCTACAATAAACAGCTTATGCTTGAAAATAGAGGCTGTTTGCATGTGTAGCACTGTTCTGTCGTAGAAATTTTGCTTTCCCTTAAGAAGTGTAAGGGGCCACCTGCACCATTTACTGCCTGAAGTAAAAGAACAGAAAGAGGTGTGCTTGTATGTGGTACAAATTAAGATGTCTTGAGCGCGTGGAGCTTTAGGTAATACGTTAAATTAAGGCTCTGAGATGTGCATTTAATTAAGATATTTAATTTGCAATGTCTGCTTTTCTTTAATTCCAATCGATTATGAAGAATAGACTTTTTTAAGTTATTAAAAAGATGAGTAGAGAAAGGTACAAAGCAGGTGAGTATACTCAAAAGTATATTCACGACACAGCAATTGTCAAACAAATGCAGTGTCTCTCCTGCCCCGCCCAGCCTGGTCCTCCTGTGCTCCGATGCTGCCGTTTACATGACAGACTCATGTCAACATGGGTCAGGTTGAAAGTGCTCCTTTAACTGACTAATGAACATCCTCCTGTAGATTGTTCGGGTTAGTTATCTATTATTTCTGCTTACATCTGATCCAGTCATTGGTAATACAGCTGGGACTGTTTATCCGGACACTTTTTCATGTCCCAAGCAGGAAATGCTCACTGAGAGCCCCCTATCTGGAAAGGACTCTACTAGCTACACTGAGAATTGAAGAAAGTTATTTAAAAGCATCCCATCCTCCAGTAGTTTACAATCTAATTAAAATGCACACACACACACACACACACACACACACACTGCATTCACTAGATAACTACACAAGACATGTTGTAAATGCCAAATAACTTTTGAGGAATTTAGAAGCATAGGTAATTTGATGAGGTCAAAGATGTCCTTTCAAATGAAGAGATTTTTGTTCTAGACTTTGAAAGAAGACCAAAGATCACAATAGAAGCAAATGATTGTTGATCCTCTATCATGGAATGCAGTCCTTGAATTGTGTCAAAAGGATACCCTGAGGTCATGCTGTCTCTACACCCATTCTATAGATGCGGAAACTGAGGTCCGTGGTGGTTAAGTCTCTTAGCGATAGTCCCACAGCCGGGCAGTGCAGAGTCAAGGTGAGAACTTCAGAAGCCAGGTTCCAGAGCCCTCCCTTACCCACCTCCCAGGGCTCCTGTGTATTCAGAGAAGCGGAGAGACCACCATGGGGAAGCATAAAGACGTGTTTTCGGGAGACTTCAGTGGTGGAATAAATGGTATGGTACAAACCATGCTCCAGAGAGTTGAATGGAAGGTACAGTTATAAATGTGTGCCAGGGCCAAGGTGAAGACTTCAAAAGGCATGCTAAGGTGATTGAACCTTTGTCCTAAGGCGGTGGAGAGTCACTGAGGATTCTCTAGTTCAGCACTCACAGGATGGAAGCAGTCAGATCAAGCCTTGTTCTGGCAGGGAAGGAAGGTGATGAGATCCCATACAGCGTGCTGACCCCCTCAGATTATTTACTTCTGGCACTCCCTTTCCTTGGATATTCCTTTCTACTATGAAACCAGGATTTTGCTTGTTTTCTGGATTCTTTATTTTTCCCTTTATCTTTTGAATCATAGCCGTATTTTGGTTGCATTTTCTCTGAAATAGAGAGGCAATGTTGGGTTGTGGAAAATTGTGGTAACTCGAGTTTAATTCTGGATATCGGTGTTAACTAAGTGTAGGAATTTGTGTGAATTAGTTAGCCTTTATTTCTTTTAATTTGCTTTATTCAAGTATAGTTAATTTACAATGTTGAGTTTATTTCTGCTATACAGCAAGGTGATTTAGATATGTGTGTGTGTGTGTGTGTTAGTCTCTCAGTCGTGTCCAACTTTTTGCAACCCCATGGACTGTAGCCTACCAGGCTCCACTGTCCATGGTATTCTCCAGGTGTGAATACTGTAGTGGGTAGCCATTCCCTTCTCAGGGGATTTTCCTAACCCAGGGATTGAACCTGGGGCTCCTGCACTGCCGGCAGATTCTTTACCATCTGAGCCACCCGTAAGTACGGATATACATTCTTTCTCACATTCTTTCCCACTATGGTTTGTCACAGGATAGTGAATAGAATTCCCTGTGCTATACAGCAGGACCTTGTTGTTTACACATTCTGTACGTGAGAGTTTCCATCTACTAATATCAAACTCCCGGTTCAGCACCCCAGCACCACCCTCCCCCTGGGCAACCAGTTAACCCTTCTTCAGTTCAGTTTCCTTCTTCAAAAGTCAGGAAAAAAATAAAATAAAAAGATAGTCTTCATGAAGAAATGAAAAGATGCCAGTGAGGGTTTGAACAGGGTGAAGATCTATAAAATAGCAGTTGGCACTGTGCTGAGAGCAAGACACAACAGAGAATATCCATCCATCCCTTTCCTAAGGACACACAGGTACAGATGGCAAGGAGGGCCAGGGGCTCTCAGAGAGTCGGCAAAGGGCAGAGCAGGGCTGTGACTCCACTCTGATCTCATTATGAAGCCCGCCATCTTGTTTACTGTAGCAGAAGTGACGTGAAGTGAAAGTCGCTCAGTCGTGTCCGACTCTTTCTGACCTGATGGACTATACCATCCATGGAATTCTCCATGCCAGAATACTGGAGTGGATAGCTGTTCCCTTCTCCAGGGGATCTTCCCAACCCAGGGGTCAAACCCATGTCTCCTACCTTGCAGGTGGATTTTTCCACTTTCGCATGATGTATAGAATAGCACAAAAATCCCTCCACATGAAAGTCAAGAACCTCAAACAGACACCAAATAGATTTTTCCACCTTCATAACTCCTTAGCTCTTGTGGACATAAGCCTCCTCCATATCCAGTCAGCTCACTCTTCCATTGCTCCAGCATGACTTGAATTTTCATAACGGTCATAGACTTGGGGTCTTACAGGTGGCCTCCCATTTTTAACACTTGGTGAGTGCCCTGTGTTTGTGGAATGCAGAGATGATCTTATACAAGACCAAAGGCACTGAATTCACACACACACACATGACCTTTATTTCCCTGTACCCTCACTTAGCTAACTTCATGCTGAAAATGGAAAGCATGGCTTCTTCCACATTCTTTGTTATCACAGCTACTCTTTTAATTCACCCAACTGTAAGTCCACAACAGCTATCACTCTGAGGGTACAAGGAGTACATAACTCCCTTTACTAATTTAATCTTATTTTCAACTTTTAGAGACCCCTGGAATACAAGGCCTTGGAGAAGGGAATGGCAACCCACTCTAGTATTCTTGCATGGAGAATGCCCATCGACAGAGGAGTCAGGCAGGCTATAGTCCACGGGATCGCCAAGAGTTGGACACAGCTGATCGACTAACACTAGGCACTAGGTATACAAAGCCAGACCCAACTGCATGAAGCTGGGAAGTGAGTTGAAATCTTGGGAGACTAAGATATAAAGCAACAGTTCTTTCTCTTCTTGATGACAAACTGAAGACTCAGAACCTGCCAGGAACACAAGGTCCTTCTCGAGTCCCTTTGATGGAAAGGAAACGTCATATTAGCCCTGATATTGACCAGAGGGTGTGGGGGTGTAGTGTGGGGACACAAGCAGGCTTTAATCTAATAAGAAAAACATAACTTTGAAGTGACAGGAGACCATACAAAATGGCTCAAGAAGCAAGACAATCAAGTAGACCCAAGTCAGAGAGTCTGAGCGCCGTAAGCCTCAGCGAGTGTAACTCAGTGCAGCAGGTGGGCCAGATATAAAGAGCTGACTGTCCAAAAGGCAGAGGCCACTGAGTGTTTGACAAAGATAGTGATTTTTTTTTGTCAGACAAAAAAAATCCATTAAGGACACTGGGAAAGAGAAAGAGAGAAAAAGCAGGCGGCTCATGGGCAGGCACAAACATAATTACAGCTACTGCATTTTTTTTTTTTCCTAAAGTAGTTATTTGCGGTGCCTCCAAACTCTAATATGTTTTTATGTTGCAGCCCGTCATGATTGGGGCAGGCTGCTTGACATTTGCAAGGTTCTATTGCTATTAAAAAGAATGATGTTATCAAGAGGCAAGCGAGGCAACAAAGCAAAATTAATTAACGCCGCCATCTAACAAAGCAAAATAAATTAAACGATGATTGACTTGCATTGTGTACTTCTGAACGGTGACTGAAAGGAAACCAAAGCTTTTAACCCCCTCTGCTCTGAGCGAAGTGCCGTGTCGGAACAGCCACCAATGCGAACAGAGGACTGTCTGCCTGGCGCTTGCAGACCAGCGGGCCAACGGGCGAGTCATTAGCACCCTTCAATTATAAAACCGCTGCCTTTGCAGGCAGCAGACAGAACACAGTAGGGAATATTTTCCCTAAATCTATGTGGCTTCCCAGCACCCTTGAAAGATATATTATTAGTTTTGCCACATGTGGAACACAAGTGAGGACAAAGCCGCTGATAAATTTGAAACCAGTTGGAGTCCCTCACGCTCTCAGATTCCTTGGGTTGTGTGATCACAATGACCTGTCACTCTGCACACACCAGGGTACCAGCCACAGAACAAAAGCTGTGTGAAATTACCCCAGAAAGGTGGCTTTCTAGAAAGACCCTGAAGTGAAAAGTGTGTCAAAGTGTCCAACTCTTTGCCACCCCATGGACTGTAGCCTGCCAGGCACCTCAGTCCATGGGATTCTCCAGGCAAGAATGCTGGAGTGGGCTGGCATTCCCTTCTCCAGAGGGTCATCCCCGTCCACTCCGAGCCCCAGGGATCAAACCTGGGTCTCCTGTGTTGCAGGCAGATTCTTTAACGTCTGAGCCACCAGGGAAATCCTCTGGTTGGCATAGAAATGAACATGTCATAAGTCAGTCGTTAAATGACGCTTTATTGAGAGCGTGCTCTATGACCAGAACTGTGTTTTTACCTATGTTGAGGGACATAACAGAAATATAAGCCACGGTGGGGGCTTCCCTCATGGTCCAATTGGGCCGGGGTCCAACCCCTGGTCAGGGACTAGAGCTCACGTGCCACAACTGCAAGATTCCACAAGCCGCAACTAAAGCCCAGCTCAGTGAAAGAAATAAATAAATATTTTTTTTAAAAAAAGCCACAGTCCATGGAAACTTTGTAATCTGGTTGGAATGGTGAGATCTGATCAGGTGCAACAAACAGAACAAGATAGTCTTATGCATAAATATGCATGCATAGAAAGATATTTAGATAAAATTTTATCAATATACATATAGAGAGATATAAACAGCTGCACTGTTAGATCCAATAAAGCTGATTCCTTCAGCTTGGAAAGGAATTCACCCACTGCTTCATGTTTCTAACATATTTTGCATTTTTTCAAAGCACTTAGTTTTTGATTATCACAACATGACTCTAAAAGTAAATGAAGGAATGAGGAGATAGGACAGCCATTAATATCTTCATATTATGGAAAGTTAGTCATAGACAGGGTGAGGTTAAGCTACCTATGAGACCTAAAGACTAGCAAGTGGTTACGGTAGCACACACTTTGCTGATTTTCCATAAAATTTAAAAGTATCAGTGAGAAGAGGGAGATTGCTTTGGGCTGAGAAAGTCAGGATATTTTGCAGAGGCAAAAGTAGGGACAAGGTCCTCTAGGGAGCGAACACAGACTAAAGCTAAGACCTTTCCTTGCCCTGTTCTGCTCTTGGGGACCGTGCTCAAGGAAACCGATCATACCTGATACTACCCTCTGCTCCTTACCGTATTCCAAGGAATATAGCAGATGCTTGGATCTTTTCTATCAGCAATGAAATAGCAGTGATTGCTTACTACATCCATATAAATTCAGTTTCCAAGCAAAAAAAAAAAATGCACCTGTATTTACACATTAATGAGGAATGAGTTTCTCTTAAAGTCCAAACAATAACTGCAAAGTAAAGATCAATGACATTTCCATTTCTCAGGAAATTTCAGTGCTCAGTTAATCCCTTGTACCTATTGCCAAAGTAAACACTACCTTTTAGGGGAACTTACTTTTAAAGGCCATGGTGCAAGGAAACAAGATGTACAGTTTCTATTGCCCTATTGGGAAATTTCTAGAATTTACTAAAAAAAAAAAAAATGCTTATTGCAACAATGGAAAAAACAGATGCATAATATCTGCAAGTGCCTAGGTGTATACCAATTACCAGTTAGTCAATTGTTGCTCAAAGAGAACAGAGATAAGCAAATATGAACTTTGGGATGATGGTTATTGTTATTAGGTGGCACTCATTAAGCTCAACACCCTTGGTGGTATATTTTAGGAGTTAAAAATTCAAACCTAGGCCATCCTTTCCAGAAGCCTGTTTTCTAAAACACATATATGTATATTTACATATATATTAGTTCAGTTCAGTTCAGTCGCTCAGTCATGTTCGACTCTTTGTGACCCCATGGACTGCAGCACACCAGGCCTCCCTGTCCATCACCAACTCCTGGGGTTTACTCAAACTCATGTCCATTGACTCGGTGATGCCATCCAACCATGTCATCCTCTGTCATCCCCTTCTCCTCCCGCCTTCAATCTTTCCCAGTTCTTCTTCCCTTTATGTTATAAGGGTGGCATATTTGAGGTTATTGATATTTCTCTGGGCAATCTTGATTCCAGCTTGTGCTTCATCCAGCCCAGCATTTCTCATGATGTATTCTGCATATAAGTTAAATAAGCAGGGTGACAATATACAGCCTTGACGTACTGTTTTCCCTGTTTGGAACCAGCCTGTTGTTCCATGTCCTGTTCTAACTGTTGCTTCCTGACCTGCATACAGATTTCTCAGGAGGCAGGTCAGGTGGTCTGGTATTCCCACCTCTTCAAGAATTTTCCACAGTTTGTGGTGATCCACACAGTCAAAGGCTTTGGCATAGTCAATAAAGCAGAAGTAGATGTTTTTCTGGAACTCTCTTGCTTTTTCAGTGATCCAACAGATGTTATCAATTTGATCTGTGGTTCCTCTGCCTTTTCTAAAACCAGCTTGAACATCTGGAAGTTCATGGTTCATATACTGTTGAAGCCTGGCTTGGAGAATTTTGAGCATTACTTTAGTAGTGTGTGATATAAGTGCAATTGTGCCATAGCTTGAGCATTCTTTGGCATTGCCTTTCTTTGGGATTGGGATGAAAACTGACCTTTTCCAGTCCTGTGGCCACTGCTGAGTTTTCCAAATTTTCTGGCATATTGAGTTCAGCACTTTCACAGCATCATCTTTTAGGATTTGAAAGAGCTCAACTGGAATCCCATCACCTCCACTCGCTTTGTTTGTAGTGATGCTTCCTAAGGCCCACTTGACTTCGCATTCCAGGATGTCTGGCTCTAGGTGAGTGATCATACCATCATGATTATATGGGTCATGAAGATCTTTTTGGTATAGTTCTGTGTATTCTTGCTACCTCTTCTTAATATCTTCTGCTTCTGTTAGGTCCATACCATTTCTGTTCTTTATTGTGCCCATCTTTGCATGAAATGTTCCCTTGGTATCTCTAATTTTCTTGAAGAGATCTCTAGTCATATTCCCATTATATCAACATATATATATACACAAAATATAAATCATCTATATGTTTTCATTTCTTCAAATATATTTTTATATCTCTTTTCTTCTTCCAGAAGAAATTGTTCGTGCTAAAATGTATTAAGTTTATCCAGTAATTAAATGTGTAGTTTAAGGAGATAAAGTGATCTTGAGGTACCCTTCTTTGTCAGGTAAGTGTCTCTATGTGGGCTTAAAGTCAGAAGATAAATGTGACTTAATTTCAACCCAGTTGAGTTCCTAATTTAGAAATTAAAGTGCCTCAGTTTCACTACCTATTGGAAATAATTATTGTAAAGAATTCCATAATGGCTTATATGATGAAACATTTATAAATTATCACAAGCAAATGTGAAATATTAATAATAATAACAAAGCATTTGCCACTCTGATGACAGTTGTGTCTCTGATTTTTTCATCTTCTCAAATAGGAAATAGTACAAATTTATCTCTATTTTATATTTATTTTCTCTTTTATTAGATTGAAAGTATTTGATATTTCAAAGATTATTTTAATTTTACAATTACAGAGGTTAAAAGTTAACAAAGTTTAAACATCCACTTGTTTTATTTGAATGTAGAGAAAGTACCTTCAGGACTGTTGTTCGCTGTTCGAGGAGATTGCCCTGGAATTTGAGATGCGTTTACTTTCACCCACCCACCAAATGGAGAGCTGGCTTGTGTGTAGCACCACTTTCTTCCTGTACAGGTCGTTCAGCATCTCCCCATAGATGAGCTCATCCAGGTAGACATGTAATTATAAACCGCACTGTTGTATGCTGTGTAGTTATACTCATCCTTCACCCCTTCACTCACTCACACACACATTTCAATGTAACCTATTGACTAGTTGAGGTTTGGTTATATCCACTCCCGGTTTCCTGCCTCTTTCTGCCTGGAAAAAGGCAGATTTGGTGTCATAGTCACTGTTTCCAAGAACTGTCACTGACTATACAATGTAACCATGTATATTTGAAAACTATAGAGCATTATGCATTTTCCATTAGTATTACCTCAGCCCCTTTCTTTCATGATTGTATAATCTTCCATCTTAAATAAAAATCAGATTATACCAGTTTTACTGTGCCTTTAAAATTCTTCAGTAAAAGAATTTGATGTTACTCATTCATGAATGTTTCTACAGAGATTTTCCTTTAATTACACCCAAGGATTTTTTAAGACTCTCTTAAAAATGCAGATAACAGATAGATTATATCCCTTCACTTAGTTATATCTCATACTTCCATTTCCGATTTGCTTTTTAAAAGCTTTACTTTTGAGGGGAGCTGATTTTTGGCATTTTCCATGTAAACAATTTTCTAATGAGAGCATCATTTGAACATGAAAGATGCTCATCTTTCACGAAAACATATCTGTTCCTGGGACTGAATTAACAGGAAAATTGGGTTTCGAGCTTGGCTGAGAGAAGTTTTGGAAGACCTCTTTTGTTAATTGATTGATTTTGAGAAGTGTGTTTGATTTATAGTTTAGTCCTATGTATTTTGGGAGAGAACGTCTCCCTTCAAAACGCATGTCCACAGCCACCCTGTAGTGAATTAGTGAAAGGTGTCCACTTATACACAGCAGAAAAGGGGTGTAATGAGTCAGAAAGGGATGTGTTTTATGCAGTAAGCACTTTCCACGCTCTTTCCTGCACCGCTACATTTATGCTGAAATGGTCCATTTATTTTAATCCTAAATAGGGTCCCTAGACAGAAGCTGAGAGTGGAAGGGAAGTAAAAGGAAAAAGAAAAGGATTTCTATTTCAGAACAAACTTAATTCAGAGTAAGGAAAAAAAAAAACACACAACACTCATTTAGCCTTTGGTAGAACTGAATTTTTATGGCTATGGCACCTACTCTTTGCTTTATAGGAGTTTGTTTTCAGAACTTCCTCCACCTCGATAGGCCCATAGCTAAATAAATCATCCTCTGTCTCTCTTCCCACCCGCAGGTTTCCACTGTAGTCCTGTATCTTGGAAGAATGATGGAAGGTCAAGTTAAAACCATATCTTAGAGGCACGTGCCTCCTTTTGGGTTCTGAAATGAGAATATCAGTAGCGCATGAAAAATCATCTTGTATTCATCCCGCTGGGGACCATGTGCAGAGTTACAAAAACAACCTCCACGCCTGCTCATAAACCAGCCCAGTCACAGTCAGAAGAGGAAGATTCAGCAAGATAGATGTTAAGAAGGTTAACACTGTCAGGCACCAACCCTCTCGATAATGTCCAACAAGATTAAAAAACTCGCTCAATTAATATAAGCAGACACTGGCAGAGCACAGAGCAAACTCAGGACCTGGTCAGACCCGACTGTGACGATTAGGTGGACATATTTGCAAGGGCGCTAGTGGTGAAGAATCACTTGCCAATGTAGGAGATTCAGGAGACTCAGGTTTGATCCCTGGGTCTAAAAGATCCCCTAGAGGAGGGAATGGCAACCCACTCTAGTATCCATGCCTGAAAAATTCCATGGACGAAGGACAGAGGAGCCTGGCGGGCTACAGTCCATGGGGTCATGAAGAGTCAGACACAACTGAGCAACTGAGCAAACACCCTCAGCTACTGAAAGGTTATCTGCTAAAATCCAGCACTTGTTGAGGACAGTTTGGAGGTAGTGTAACCAGTCTCCCTTACCTTTATAACGGCACCTGTACATGAGGTGGACTTTTGTCATTTTCCCAGAGTATAAACTCATTCCTATTTTGGAGGAACCTCCATTGTGAAAGTGTTTGTGGAAGAGTTATACTTTCTTATATAAATGAAAAAGGAGACCAAACACTCCGTTTCCTCACTTCTGAGAGTCAAGGTGCCAACGTATGACCTGGAATAGAACAACTGTTTGCTTTCAACAAAAGCTCTTAAACCTGAACATGAGATTTGAAGTGCGAGTTAGAATCCATATGTCATATCAGCGTGGAGTGGGGAAGGTGCTGGTAAAATTCCGAGCAGTGGTAGCTGGAATCTCCAGAAGTAGTGGAGAATAGTGCTGATGGTAGCCCCTTCACGGGGTCTTTTCTTTAGTAGAACACTTTTGTTTCCACCGCTAAGCTTTCCTTGGCTTATACTCATTCTAATGGACCTCCGCTTGTTTCTGTGAGCTGCTAAATAATGTTCCAAGAAGTTCACGTTCGGATTAACTTAGTACAGTCATTGTGTTCTCTTGGTTACACTCATGTGTCCAGGGCATGGGCTGTAGAAAGCAACCGCAGAAGCACACGATGGAGGAGACAGTAGCCAAAGCCTTTATAAAGGCAAGGGAGACGAAGAAGCAAACTTCCTGCACTTGAAATTATATGTGAAGAGACTGACATATACAGTTAAAGAATGAACAGAAGCAACGCGATGATGGAATTCAGGGTCTTAAAATCCATTTATGCAGATGCAGATGGCCAGATGCAGATGGCCTTACAGAATAATGATGTGATCTACCCAGGACTCACAGTCTCTGCAGGGAGAGAACCCCTTCTCAGTTTGGGATGTGGTCCTATAAAATGCATTATGTACTCTGACACAGTAAGCAATATATGGCAGTTTCTCCATAGGTAGAATATAAGTTTCCAGGATCCAACTCACTCTCACAGAAATGACCCATTTACAATTTTTGTTCCCATTCAACTTCCTGAGTAATCAGGCAAGAACTTCCTCCACTGATCCAACAGTGCTGGTGTTAAGTCAGTCTGAGACTGCCACGTAACTCAGGCACCTTAAACCCATGAGTGCACCAGCTAAAACATAGTTGTACTTATATTGTTGTCTTCTTTCTGTTGTTGACACTGACTATGAGGCAGGGTTAGGATCCCCTGTATAGAGCAGAGGGGCCTGGAAATGGAATTCAGAGGAGTGTTCAGTGCATCTCAGTATATTGGCCTGCCCAGTGGCAAAAGATATCGGAACATAGAGAGGGTCACCAAAATCTGGGATTTCCATACTGGGTGAGAAGCCTGAGCAAATGTGGTGCTGGGCAAAGGCAAAGAGAGCACGAGCTGGTATGAAGAAGGAAAGGACTAAATACCAGTGACACTTCATTGCCTGAAATCCAGAAGTTCAGCAGATTTATCCACAAAGTATCTTCTTGTGCGTGTGTGCGTTTACATATTTCAATTTCCCTGTATGTTTCATTCCCCATCCCCCCCCCCCCACCCCCCACCCCTACCGTTTATACAGGATGCATTGGCTGCAGCTAACTCTGCAACTTGCTCCATAGGCTTCAGAATATCTAACCACAATCATGGCAGGCTATGACCTTGCCCCAGAAAGCCATCACTTGGAGCCATAAGCCGATACTGATGAGAATTTGAATGGTCTCTTTGGGAATGGAAAGGGGATATTTTTGGTTGCCCATAGAGTGACATTATGTTGGGAGAGTTATTGTTTCCATCTAATTGTGAGAAGAAATATGTATTTGGAGATTGGGTAACTAAAAGCTTGAATGTGGTAAACAGTAGTTACCCAGGATAGAAATTGCAGGGAATTCTCATCGCAGAGCATTCCCCACTGGGTGTGTCCATTCACAGATGTAACATCCCCACTGGGCGGGTCCATTCACAGACATAGCATCCCCACTGGGCGAGTCCATTCACAGACATAGCATCCCCACTGGGCGAGTCCATTCACAGACATAGTATCCCCACTGGGAGGGTCCATTCACAGACATAGCATCCCCACTGGGTGGGTCCATTCACAGACATAACATCCCCACTGGGTGGGCCCATTCACAGACATAGCATCCCCACTGGGCGGGTCCATTCACACACATAGCATCCAGCGGCAAAGGTGCTGACCGACCACAGCAGCATCAGCTTCTAGCCGTGAGGGCAGAGCCTGAAGGGTTACCCCAACCAGAATGAATTCATCAGTGCAGGGTGGCCTCAGCTGTGGTCCCTAGTATCTCATCTTTGCATTCCTGTGCATTTTCTGAACCTAATTTTTCAATAACTCACTATTTGTAGAGACCACTCGCTATATCTCCAATGTCCTAAATTTATATTCTCTTTATATGAATGAGTTGGTTTCCATAGTCTGTATCAAGAACTCCTCACAAGCACACAGATATGCTATCTGGGGTCCAGCATTCTTCTGTCTACAGTGATTTCAATTGGAAAGAAAAGTATCCAGTGCTATGATTAACAGAAGGAGAGATGAAAACTGTGTGCATGTGTATGTGTGTTAATGTATGAAAATCAGAGTATGGTTACCAAAGGAGATGGGAGATGTTCAGTTCAGTCACTCAGTCATGTCTGACTCTCTGTGACCCCTTGGACTGCGGCACACCAGACCTCCCTGTCCATCACCAACTCCCAGAGTTTACTCAAACTCATGTCCGTTGAGTCGGTGATGCCATCCAACCACCTCATCCTCTGTTGTCCCCTTCTCCCGCCTTCAATCTTTCCCAGGGAGATGGAGGACAGCAAAATGGCTAACAGAGGTCAACTATGTGGATGGCTGGCAACCAAAACTATTGGTGGTGAGCACACTATAGTGTGTACAGAAGTTCGAATATAATGCACACATGAAACGATGGTATAAACCAGCGTTGAGGTGAGGTGTTGGTCACTCAGTCATGTCCGATTCTTTGTGACCCCATGAACTGTGTAGCCCGCCAGGCTCCTCTGTCCACAGAGTTCTCCAGGCAAGAACACTGGAGTGGGTTGCCACACCCTTCTCCAGGGGATCTTCCTGACCCAGGGATCAAACCTGGGTCTCCTGCATTGCCGGCAGATTCTTTACCATTTGAGCCACCAGAGAAGCTGGTATTACCTCCATAAAAAAGAAATGTTAATAAAAGGAAAGTGAACCCCAATTTATTTAAAAACAAAAGAGCCAATTTTTTTTAAGACACTTAAAAGATACAATTGGTTAAACTACTCTTAGTGGATTTCTATAGCGTGTGCTTGACAAAAAAAGGGACAGCACAAAGCAACACAGTACATCCCCCCTTTCCAAGCTGCTTGCTGCCTGAGTGTCTGTTTTCTTAACAAGCTCCTCTGACAACCTCCCCAGAAAGGAAAGTAGAAAAGGAAATATCTCATTATGTCTCCTGGGATTTGCCTTAAGAAACACTTCTGTCCCACTAGTCACAGGATAACTAGTTTCTGCCCACACCTCTCCTTCTGTCTCTCTGTCTCTCTCTGTCTCTCTCTGGCTGCCCCCCCCCACCAACCTCCATGCCCTCCTCCCCGCCTCTAGGCAAATCCCTGTCAGAACCCAGGACTATCTGCCTTGGAATCCCGAGTACACTCTCGACAGGAGGTGATGCTGAGCCTAGATTCGGAGCCACAATCCTGGCCAAATGCTCTCTGTTCTCCTAGCAAACCGGGCTATGATGCTAAATGCCTAACAAAGAACTCATTACATGCATTAACATATGATATTGCTCTGTGACAACCTAGAGGGGTGGGGTGGGGAGGGAGGTGGAAGCGTGGTTTAAGGGGGAGGGTAGGATCTTGGGTACATCTCAGGAAGGGGAGATGTACCTGTGGCTGATTCATGTTGAGGTAGGGCAGAAACTGTCACAATATTGTAAAGTAATTATCCTCCAATTAAAAATAAAATTTTAAAAAAGAACATTAAATTCAGAGGTAGATGTCCTGTCTCTTCAAGGTTGCAAATAGACATTTCTTAAACATTTTGCAGAAAAGCCTGCAAAAAAAGGGAAGAAATCGTGAAAGCTCATCTCTGCTAAGACTTTCAGTCAACCAACTTACAGAGCTAAGCATTAATGCATTTCTCAGTTCTTTCACACTGCACACTGGTGATTTTCTGGCTATAAGTTATAACAAAGTTTATCATTCAAATGACCCCCTAAAGTGCAAGTTGTCTTAGAGGAATAGTGTCTAATACGCCTATTTTTCTGGAAAAGGAAAGAAAAAAGAAAACTGAATAATATGAAAAAGAAACAGGAGGAAAAATTAAAAACACAAGTAGCAGTGGTTTGAGCCCCAGTGGAAAACACACATTTATTGGGAAGAATTCTCAGCAGGAACAGTGGAAATCTTACATTTTCTAGTTCAATTACAACATCAGGATCTTAGATATTGGTAAGAGGCTTGTTTCCAGGAGCTCTGATACTGAATCAATAACGGTCCTAAGTGATGCATTAAAAGTACTGCAGAAAATGTCCTACTATTTTTAATAAATTGTTCCAGGGCTTCAATATATTTTTTTCTTACACATTTAGTCATTGTTTAAATTACTGTGTCACTGAAATAAAATCATGAATGTTGGGGATTTAGGGAAAAATAATTTTGCAATTTGTAAGCCAGCCAGTCTGACAGTTTGGTCTGATTTCCACAGAGGGGTGAGGTACCATCAACTGATGATATATGATGGCCTCTCCCAGAAAATTCTCATATCAGCGATTTGTGATAAAAATGCACTGTGTTGTCCTTTAAATTCAAATTTGAGAATAGTGTCCAGATACTAGCACAGATATTAGAATGTGTTTATTTATGACTTTTACTGGGACTGCACTGTGCCAGGCAACACTCTCCCACATTGTACGCTGTTTGGCCTTTGGCAAAGGAATGAATCTAATCTGCGTGCTACCCAGCATATTAGGAAATGTCCCGTAGTCCTTCCCAGACTCCCAGATGACAGTCATCTCTTTATTGTGAAATGAGGCTGTTCACTCCATAATTACAAATAAGGCTTAGAATTAAATACCTCTGAGAGTAAAACCTATTGACTTGAACCTCTCACGATACTTTTGAAGGAACACGGAGAAATGGCCTGGCCCACTGTGAGCTTGAGCGGAGATGAAATATGTGAAGCACTTTGACATAACATCTTGTACATACAGTAGTAGGTAGTGAATAAAATGTTCTTAAATTAATTAAAGAGTAGGCTATACTCAGTGGTAAAGAATCTGCCTGCCAATGCAGGAGACACAGGAGATGCAGTTTCAATCCCTGGGTCAGGAAGATCCTCTGCAGGAGGGCATGGCAACCCACTCCAGTATCCTAGCCTGGAGAATCCCATGGACAGAGGAGCCTGGTGGGCTACAGTCCATGGGGTGGCAAAAAGTCAGACACAACTGAGCGACTGAGCACACACATACTGCACACAAACGCTGTATAATTTTAAACAAGTATTTTACATTTGCACTGTTTAGGTCGATTTTCAGAAACAGAAGACCATAGAATATCCTGTAGGTCAATTCTATTGGAGAAAGAAAAGAGACCACTTAATATCATCTGCAATGAATGAGAAGCAGAAGAGAGTGAGTCATGAAAAATCCCAAATAAAGAGAACAGTGAATGATATCTTGCTTAATTCTGCCCCATTTGTGCCTTCAGTTTCCTACCAAAGTATTTTTCCAGCTTCCTCATGCATCAGTACGTTAGAAGGCATTATTGTCTCCATTTTTTCAGAGAGTAAACTGAGGCGTTGAGCAGCAGCAGCCTTTGCCTCCAGGGAGACATTCCTCAGGCAAGGTCAGCAGAACACAAGACTATGAAATAGGAGGATTTATAAATGCTTAGCTGAGCCATGATGAGCCTACCCAAAGAGGTTTCCCGGCAAGGGTGATGTGATCTTAGAAAGGACTTGCTGCCTGAAGTCCAAGAAGAGAGGTTTCTTGGCTTCACAAAGGAAACATGGACTGTCAGCATCCTCAGAGAGTAATCGGATAGAAATGTTGTTTGGCAGTAAGATCTTTGAGGAAAATTTTATGAAAGAGATTCTGGCCTTTGGGTTATTAGTAGTTTAAGATGATGATATCCCAGAAGTGCAACTTTTAATAATGAAATGTTTGTGAATGTCGATTTTGTCACTTCCTTTGGACCTTATTTTGGGGCTTCCCTGGTAGCTCAGACAGTAAAGAATCTGCCTGCAATGCAGGAGACCCATGCTTGATACTTGGGTCAGGAGACCCCCTGGAGAAGGGAATGGCAGCCCACTCCAGTAGTCTTTCCTGGGAAATCTCATAGACAGAGGATTTGTTATAAATTGTTTGCTTTCCTAATTCAATTCATCAGACATCTCTTAGCACCTTGTTCCGTGGAGGCTGGAGAGTCAGATATAAAGATCTTAGGAAACCTCAGACCTTGACATACACATAACCTAGACCCTAAAATAGGCTACAAGATTCCCACAAACCATTCATGTTTAAATTTCCAAAGCTGAAAAAGTTCTGCATGAGTGTTAGAAACATTGGAATGACCCCAACCAGGAGTGCAAAATAATATGTCTCAAAAGCACCCTGGTGCCTTGCAAGGGTGAGTGAAATCTTTCATAAGAAAGGAAGATACAGGGACTTCCCTGGTGGTCCAGTGGCTAAGACTCTGAGCTCCCAGTACAGGGGGACCAGGTTCAAATCCCAACTCAGGGAAATAGATCCCACAACTAAGATCCCACATGCCACAGCTAAGACTCAGTGCAGCCAAATAAGTAAAATAAATGTTAGGAAAAGAAGATGCAGGAGCAGAAGTCATCCTGTTAGTGGTAAAGAATGGTGGATCCTTCTGCTCATGAGAAAGGTGTTCAGAGACCAGCTCCTGGCTCCCAGGGAGGCTGCAGGTTCCATGCTGCCCTGTAATGTCAGATCGACATGCCCACCTCTTCTGAGTCAGAAGCCACTTAAGCATTTACAAATTACCTTGCAAATGAAGTACATGTACTCATTTCAGGATGACAGGCAGAGTTTGCAAATCTCTTTTCCTTCTTGCTTAATCCCTGGATTTTACCTATACTCCGAATGCAAGTAATGCCCATTAGTCAATCAATAGGCTGTTAAATGACAATAGTTCCGGGCAATTTAATTACTGTTGGTAAAATAAGAAATGAATGATTGCATGTCAGTAACCAGCTCCAGCTCCTTTTCTTGGAACAGATTAACTTCAAATCATGATAGTTTCTTTGGAAAAAAAAAATTTGATTGTTTCCAT
Organism: Okapia johnstoni; assembly: GCA_024291935.2. Classification (NCBI taxonomy): domain Eukaryota; kingdom Metazoa; phylum Chordata; class Mammalia; order Artiodactyla; family Giraffidae; genus Okapia; species Okapia johnstoni. The sequence goes on along the minus strand of CM044306.1, from coordinate 139,003,233 downwards.
GAATATATTAGTCGCTATTTCAGGGGTTATGGAAATTTTAGTCTTTGTGTGGCATTTCTCATCTAGGTGGGATGCAGGAAAGTTCCAACAATATTTACTTTCCAATAAAATAACATTAACTATATTTAAATAAACTAAAACTGGTGGTGGAAAAATTAAGTCAAGAATTAGCATTTTTTGGTTTTCTGTTCAGTGTTAGTCATCCTAAGCACCTGTCATCGATTTCAGACCATTCACAGTATTTTTTGTTTTAATTAACTGATTAAAATCAAGAGAAATGTCAAAGAGCAATAATTTTAGCTTCAGTGGTTATTTCATGCATTTTTAGTCCATTTGACTTAGAATATAAGCCAAAACCTTTAACCTGGTGTGTCCATGTGATCTTACTCCAATATTTTTCCAAGTTTGGTTTCTTGAGTGTCCATTTTCTCCACCTTTGTCCAAATCTGATGGCAGCAGCGACATTGTTCACTGCTTCTCTGAAGGAGTATACTAGTGCCTGGTCCAAAATAGATGCTCAACAAATATATATATGTTGAATAAATTGGTTGAGTAGGAGAAAAGATAGCAAAGGATAAGGTTTCCATGCCTACTTATGACTTTTAGAAGTGAACTGAATGTGTGTGCAGTAGTATGTGTATCTAAAAATAAAATACAGGAAAACTTGGAAAAATATACATCCTAGTAATGAAATGGAAGATTGAATTTCACTCCAAGGCCTGTCTATCCATAAAAGATAAATTGAAAATGAAAGGGTATGAGACATGAAAAGGCTGAATTGGAGGCAATGAAACTGTCAATCTTCTAAACCTTCCCAAAGAAAGATTAGAAAAGGCATTGCTGGCATTTCATTTGATCATCTCAGTTGATAAATGCATTTGAGTGGCAATTAGGTGTGTTAATACCTGGGTCTACAGATGCTTTCCTTAGAGTAATTAAGATTTTTTGAAATATAACCTTCCTCGGCAATCCCCTATTATTAAATATTTATTGAAAGGAAAAGGAGATTTGCAGTAACATTTTAGAAGGGATTATAGGGTTTATAGTTTACTGGGACAAGATTCTGTAACACCCATTTTCGACAATTGGATCATCTTGCCTTAGTTGTATTTAACTGCTTTCTTGCACCTGGAGGTAGAATTCGAGGATGAAGCACCAACAAACACATATACATTCCCACCCATGTTAATCACCCCTTTCAGGTAACATCCATCCCCTGAAGGACCACTGTGTGGCAGGTGCACTGCTGGAATACTACACAGGCAGGCGTGTGCCCGGCCCCCCACCCCGTGTGGTGGGCCAGAATTTCGTGACCAAAATCTCCTAATTGAGCTCTGCCTACAACAAAACCCTCTTCCAGCGCATCCTTCCATTTCTGAGAGCTGTCTTTCTAACATGGAGATCTGCTTCATTCATGTAGACCTTCCTGGGATTTCTCACAGTTTACAAATTGAAATCCAAATACCCATCATTGTGGAGAGTGTCTACACGGCCTCCCTCTCCACCTCCATGTCCAGTCATCCTCAACTTTCTCTTCGCGCCGCGTCCTTCATGTTCACATTCATGTACCACAGCTATAGTACCTACCGTCATTTCTAGCCAGGAAGCCCTTGACTTGACCAGAACAGCCTAGTTGTAAAAGGCATAGATGCTGAAGCCAGGTGCCTGGGACCAGATCTAGCTCGGCTGCATAATAATGTGATTCGGGGCAAGTTACTTGAACGTGGTCCTGTTTTTCATCATCTGTAAAATGAGGATAACAGGAGTATCTTTCTTATATCATGAGTTAACACTGGTTAAAGTCTTAACAGTAGTCCCTGCCGCATAGTAAGAGCTTAGCAAATGTCAGCTGCTACTATTCCCTCTAAGTCCTGTCCTTAGAGGGAATCATCCTTTGGCCTCTACAGAGTCTCTTTTACTCTTATCACTTTCCCTCTCAATCCTCTCCTCTACATGGGCTTGATCTGAACTCTGAGCCACCTCTGCTGCTGTTGCATGCATCACCTGGCTTGAAATTCTATCTTTATCCATCTGTCTCCCCACAAACTTGTGATCATGGCCAGAGGTCTGCTGTGTTTATGTCAGTATTCTGAGAAACCTGCTCTACACTCAACATGGTAACATAGAGGTTCCGTAAACACTTTCGAATAAATGAATGAACAAAGGTAAGCTGACAACACTGAAGGGCAGGCCCTTGACATCCTGCTGATGGCACAAGCCCTTTAGTCTCAGGGCGGTGGAAGAGATCCAGGCTGGAACTGACTGTGATCACGCGGGGTTTGTTCAGGTCAGCAGTCCAGCAAGACTTCCAACTCTGTGGTTCCACTCTGTCCTAGCTGATGAGGGATTCTGGGGGCGGGGTATAGCCCCAGGGACCCCCTTTTGGATTTTGGTTTCTTGTGTCTTCTGAAAGGGATCTCGGACTTCCTCTGGGTTACTGTCTCATGCCTTACAGCTTTTCATGGGGCCAATGTACATGCCTGTGTATACCTGCTCAGTTGAGTCTGACTCTTTGTGATGCCGTGGCCAGACTCTCTGTCCATGGGATTCTCCAGGCAAGAATACTGGAGTGCATTGCTATCTCCTACTCCAGGAGATCTTCCTGATCCTGGGATCGAGCCCACGTCTCCTATGTCTCTTTCCTTGGCAGGCTGGTTCTTTACCACTGGTGACACCTGGGAAGCCCTCCTGGGGCCAGGCAGAGCTGCTATTCTGATGAGACTGGTACGAAGCTCTGACTGGGCAGCTGACGCTGGGCATACACACCTCATTTCTTGATGCTGTCGAGTTAACCTTTGTTCCTGAATCAGAATCCATCCTACCTCCCCTAGTAAGTAGTTCTATTCTTGGGCGAGTTATGTAGCCTCCAAGTTCCCTAGATTCCCAGATATAAAAGGAGGATAGTACTAATAATTATATCTACCTCACTGCACTGGTGAAAAGATAAGTCAGCACGTGTAGTCTTTTTTTTTTTATAATTTTTATTTTATATTGGAGTATAGTTAACAACCCAAATAGGAAAAGAATTTTAAAAAGAACAGATACATGTAGATATGTAACTAAATCACTTTGCTGTATACCTGAAAGTAACTCATGTAAAGCCTTTAAAAATAAGACCTGTTTGTGGGTGCTAAGTCGCTAAGTTATGCCCAATTCTTTGACCCCATGGGCTGTAGCACACCAGGCTCCTCTGTCCATGGGATTCTCCAGACAAGAATACTAAATGGGTTGCCCTGTCCTCCTCCAGGGGATCTTCCCGACCCAGGGATGGAACCCGCATCTCTTATGTTTCCTGCGTTGGCAGGTGTGTTCCTTACCACGAGTGCCTTCCCTGGTGGCTCAGATGGTAAAGAGTCTGCCTACAATGCGGGAGACCCGGGTTCAAACCCTGGGTCAGGAAGATCTCCTGGAGAAGGAAATGGCAACCCACTCCAGTATTCTTGCCTGTAAAATCCCATGGATGGAGGAACCTGGTAGGCTACAGTCCATGGGGTCGCAAAGAGTCGGACACGACTGAACAACTTCACTTTCACTTTTCACTTAGTATGTGTTAGTTGCCCAGCCATGTCCAAGTCTTTGCAACCCCATAGACTCTAGCCCAGCAGACTCCTCTGTTCATGGAATTCTCCAGGCCAGAATACTGGAGTAAGTAGCCTTTCCCTTCTCCAAGGGATCTTCCTGATGCAGGGATCGAACCCAGGTCTCCTGCATTGCAGGTGGATACCTTATCATCTGAGCCACCTAGGAAGAGTGGTTGATGCTAAGTGATGGTATATATATCAGAAGATACAGAAGCAGGCTTGCTGAAGACGGTTCATCACATCCTGTAATGAGGGGAAAGGGATGTCATTTCTTGAGAGAGGCTCATGTCCAACCTCAGCTCCACGTGTGTCAGGGGGCTTTACGAGGTTTCCTTTTGCTGAATATTTTAGTAAAGTGTTTCTTCCTTGACTTAAAAGATTTAACATTCATGCATGCAAGTTGAGAAGAATGTGGTAACCTCTTAAAGCTGCCCATCAAAACATTTTTTTCTCTGATGTCTGGTTCAGGATTTGGTCTAATGAAATATAATACCCTTCTAAAGTGATCTGAAACCTCCAACCCATGAACATTTGAGGGAAGTCAGAATTTTCCCAGACATCACATGAAGTATCCACACCACTCTTATCGCAGAAGTCTCATTAAGTACTTTGTTCAGAATGGACATCCTGATAGCCCACTGCTAGATTCCAGATACCCAGCCTCAAGGAGATATTGAAAGGTGTTATCACATGTGTCATATGCAGGTCAAAGAGTAACATGCTCTTAAGACTTTGGACATACATCTGTAGGCTATTAAGCAATGGTATCTTCAGAGTTCCACCTACCTTGCCAAGCTTTGTTCTCAATCAGGTCAAGGTCACTGGTTCTTACTCTGAGGCTTGCTACTAAGTACTTTCAGACATTGGCACTTTCAGCTCCTCACTCCTTGCCTGTGGTATCGTTTTGTGATTCCTGTTTCCTTTATCTGTTGTTCAGTCGCCGAGTTGTATCCCACTCTTTGTGACGTTATAGACTGAAACACACCAGGCTCCCCTGTCCTTCACTATCTCCTGAAGTTTGGTCAAGTTCATGTCTGTTGAGTCAATGATGTTCTCTTAACCATCTCATCCTCTGCCACCCCTGTCTCCTTTGGCCTTCAATGTTTCCCAGCATCAGGGTCTTTTCCAGTGAGTCAGCTCTTCGCATCAGGTGGCCAAAGTATTGGAGCTTCAGCTTCAGGATCAGTCCTTCCAATGAATATTCAGAGTTGATTTCCTTTAGGATCTATTGGTTTGATCTCCTTACAGCACCACAATTCGAAAGGATCAAGTCTTCAGGACTCAGCCCCTGTTTCCTCTATTAGAGCCCCTAAAATTTATTCCACAGGGGTAGAATTTTGGAAGATCAGATTCCTTTGGTTCTCTAGCCACCTGACCCACCTTCTCAGGACAGAGACTCTGCTTTCACAAGGACAAGGAGGGAGACCTCGCCCAGAGGAGAGAATGGCCATCAGAACCATTCTTGCTCTGGGCTACATGGCCACTGACACAGACAGACCAGCCCCCTGGTTCTTCCTCATTCTCCTGTTCGTCTGTTGTGTTTTTTAAGAGTCCAACTAGAAACGATGCCTGTTATTTACAAATATTTTGAGGTAAATTGAAGGCAAATTATTGTTAGCATTTTTATTCTACTATCTCTCGTCTATCTCGTTATGTATCTGAACAATTGTTTGCTTTAGTTGGAATTGTTTTAATACTTTAAAATCTTGCTTTGAAGGAAGTCAGACTCCTAATGTGAAGCATATGGGCAAAGATGTCATAAATTAAAGAATAAAGTTAGGAAAGATGTTCATTTCTCTTATCCTGTCATCTAGTACATTCCCCACCCTCTGGCTTATAGTCCCATTTCTTTGCAAATTGGATCTTCATGTTAAAGCCTTTAAGAACTGCTTTTCTGAGATTTTTTTTTTTTCCTGTTCAATTCCTTGGAACAGAGATCTACCACTTAGCTATCTTTTGTGAAGCGTTCCTTTCTAAGAACCTTATTTGGGGACACTGAAATGGTCTCAGGTCTCCTGAATTGCTCCATATTCCATTCACAATAAAGTTATCCTGAAATTCTATCAGCTTAACCTTGAAAGCTTTTCAGACAGTATCAGGCTACATGAAATAGATAAGGATGGTTGTCCAGCTGACAGCTGCTGACCCAACCATGGGCCATAATTCATAAAGTAAGAAGCAGTGGCCTCAGTGGTGGGAACCATGTAAAGCTGTGTTTTGCTGACAAGATGATGACTTCACCTCTGTCGTGGTCCTCAATGTGCTGCAGGCTTCCTGAACGGAGGCAAAGAAAAAGGAGAGTGTCAGGCAGAGAGAAGCAGCACAAATTAGACTTGAAAAATTGGAGGAGCTATGTCTGAGACACACTCTTCTACGTGTTTGAATTCAGAGTTGCTCAAGTCTCTCTATAAAACAGATCTAATTATTGCACCCTCCTGCTTAAAGATCTCTACTTAGGTCTTTGTGTTTTGTAGAAGAATGTCTAAAGGCTTTTGCATGACAATGAAACCCTTCAAAATCTAACCTTAGGCTGCTTCTGTGAGTGCGACTCTTTCAGTCTCTCCCAGATCTCCCACATCCTACTAGGCATTTTTTTTTTCCACAGCCACATGGAAGTCACCACGTCCAGCTAAGCTCTGGAATGGTTGATTTCATTTTATACATTTCAAGATGCTGTTTCTTCAATTTCATGTAAATATATATTCATATATATACATGAAATACACATCTCTCTGTGCCTCTCAGTAACAGACATCAGTCTGTATCCTTCCAATCTCTGCCCTTGTCTGTCACCCCTTATAGACTGTGCTCTTAAGAACAAGGAGTAGTGTCTCCAACAGCATCCACATCAAAGAAGTTCCGCCATCAGTACAACTAAGAAGCATGTCAATACCTCCATGCATTGCCATGTTTGTGATTTGAATTCTGATATCCTCATAACTAGACCTGACCACGCCCATTCCAAGTTGCCCATCAGGGAAGAACTTTCTTTAACCTAGAGGATCAACTCTGAACCATGGTGCTTCTTTAGACTGAGATCTTGCAGGAGCCTTCATGATAGCTTCTGAAAATGTGTCCTGGTAGCTCATACTGTATTTTCCAGTTATTCTTATTGATTTTTCTCCCTCCTCACTTTTCTAGGAACCATTGGTAAGGCTCACCTACCTTGTCAACTGGGCCATATTTGGTGGTTTGCTTTAGAGAGTAGAAACAGTACACTTTGAATTCAGAATTTTCAAAAAAGATAAAATTAGTTGTATATAAGTTCATTCACAGAATTACATTTTTCTTTTCACTATTCTTCAACCAAAAGTTAGAATCCCCATTGATTATGAAAATAGGCAACGCATGACAGTGGTGTTGGCAATACTGTGACTTTGCCGTCAGTAGAAACCACGGGAAGACTATTCCTTTAGAGATACTTAAATTAGCCTAAAATGTTGCTTACATTCATCATTGCTTTGAAATTATATCTGTTATTAGACTTCCCCCATAGATATTCTTATTGCATGCATTAATGATGAAGCATCCATATAAATATATAACAATTTATCAATATTTGTCAACTATTTCAATATAATTGATTTCCTTGGTAATCCTATGGATTCTGTTTTATACATTTAACGTATGATTTTATGAAGGGCTCCTCTTAGAGCTCTTGCCAGCCCTTGCCAGGGATGTGTTCTTAGTTATGCTGAGGGTTTGCACTGTCATCTCGGAGCTCAAGAAAACAGTTATAATTTTAAGTGAACTTCTCTCCCAAACGTTAACTCTATCACGGTTTTTAAATCTGCAGGTTTGGTTTTCCCAGCTGTACGTGTCCTTTTTCCCACCTTAAATTTGAGACCTTCCGTCTTCCAGAAGAGCAGTTCATGGTCCTCCGACAGTAACTGCAGGTCACAGTGAGTTTCTCTGTCGCATGTTCAGTCTCTTCAGACTACCCAAGGGGGTTCTGCATAACATGGATTGAAGGTCCCTGACTTAGAGCCAGTCTATTATATGGAAATTATAAGGGTACCTACCTCATAGAATGATTGTGGGGGTTAGTAAACTAATGCTTATCCATTAATCCGAATAATTACTTGGGATTTCCCTAGCTCCTTACAACTATTACTTATTATTATCCCAAGGAAAAATAAAGTGTTAAGGTACCCAATGCTACTCCTTAAAAGACAGGAACATTGACTGAAATTCTCCATCTTCCTTAGAAATAAAATTTTAAATTCTTTGATACGATGGCAGTCAGCTGATGCGTGAAAATACTTAAAAAATAACCAAGGCATAGTTTTTGAGGCATCTTTGAAAAAGAAATCAGCTTCCTAATCAATTTGTTCAGAACAAACCCTTTTGGTTGCGCCTACTAGTGACAGAGCCTGTCAGAAACAGCCAAGTAATAAAAAAATGCACACGCATCACAAAAAGTGAGCGTGTAATTTCTTTTATTTACCCTATTGTTTTTCTAAAATCAAGTTAAGCTCTGGGTTTGTTTTTTTTTCCACTCATCTTTGTTGTCATGGCTGAGAAATTTCGCATTGAGCCTAAAATGTTTCGCATGATGAATTATTAAAAATCTTTAATGTCGGACAACCTTCTTGGGTAGAAGGGTGTTTTGTTTTGTTTTGCTTTTGTTCCTTAAAAAAATGACCCCGTGTTTTGCTGTGAGGGGAGACAGCTAATGAAAAATGGCCCAGAATTATTGTGAAACAATTGTCTGTAGTGTAATCAAGTCTGTTTCTGCCCTGCAACTACTCCAGGATATAATGATACATGTGTCATTAAGCAGCTGCTCTGGATGCCCGAGGAAACTGGTAGAAATTTGTACCTATTGTTTTCCTTGCTCCAGCCCCCTTTCCCCCTGCGTTACCCATATTCTTTCAACTCCCTCATGCTTTTTGGAATATGAATGCAAAAATTTTGTGAAATACAATCATGTATCCTCGCACATATAAATTTATGTGTGTGTGTGTATATATATATATATATATATATATATATATTCACTCACAGAGGTATGGAGACAGTCTTTCCTTTTCAAAAAGCAGCAATAAGATAAAACATTGCAGTCTTCTGGGAACTTTTTGTAATTATGAAATGCATGAAGTAAGCTTTTTAGGATGGTGATTTTTAACACAGGAAGCAGAGGTCAAGGGAGAGTCAGTGACTAATGTTTAATTAGAACACGCTTCTAACATAAAGTAATTATTTGTTGAATGGCTGCTAAATTGTATGTAGCAGAAGGGCTCAAGGTTGATATCTCTGCACTGGCTTTTCTTCCTGTGTGTGTGTGTGTGTGTGTGTGTGTGTGTGTGTGTGTGTGGACATGATCAGGAAATTTTAAATGGGGTTCAAACCAGCATTCTTAGTACCACAGTCCTCCAACCCAGAGTCAGACAGAGTGGGACAGATTTGCGCAACATCCATCCTCATGAAATTAGAAAGCAACATCATTGGGTTTACAAGTGTCTACATTTATTTTTCATTTTCTCTGATGATTCCTCTAACACCAAGTTTTGCAGAAAGAAGTAACATGGGCAGGAGAGGAACATAAAGCAATTCCATTAGTAATAGATTCCCCTTTAATAAGACCTAGCATAGAATTTATACATCATAAGATTTTCCACTGAATGCTTTTTATCTGTCTATATTTTCAATAATATGAAAGGCCTGGATTAATCAGGTATATTTCATGTAGCTAACGTGCATCTACAATGTTATATCCTCTGTACCATAAGCTCATTATAAGAATTTAATACACAAGCAACTAAAAGCAGTCATTTAGTTTAGTGGATTAATGATGTGACATGTTTTTATTAACAACATAAGATGATCCTGCCAGTGACAGCATTTGATGTGATCTTTGTGTGTAAACATACCAGGGGAAAAGTAGAATTCTCCTGGTGAAGATTTACCTTGTGCATTTTATATTTGTGTTTTGTGTCTGCAGCAAAAGCACACCTATTATGTAGTGTGCTTTTGATAAGTGACTTTTCATCTCTAGAAATAGGTGTCTAAACCAACACAATTTATCTGTCAGCCATTCAAATGGTAGCCATGTACACAAGGCATTTAGAACTCTGCAGTCATACATGCTGGAGATAATATTGGAAATAAGCAAGTTTTAAGTTATTTGTACCCTACCTGGGAATTTTCAAATCTCTGGGTGGACAAATGGAAATCCTCCTAAAATGTAATTTAATTTTAATGCAGAATTCAATGTAAAGAGAAAAGAGGAAGCACTATTTTTTGATGACATCCTGCTGAACTACAGTTACTTCCCTATGTAAGGTCTCATTGAAGAGAGGGTGTCGGAACATGTTCACACATTCAGGATTAAAAATTATCACATGAAATACTATTTCACCGTTATTATTTTAAAAATAATGATATTCAGTGATAAGGAGTTACAGGGTCATTGACCCAACAAAATCAAGTATATATTTAGACTTTTAATACACATGAATGAGAAAATCGACTTTAATGCTTTTGGAAACAGAAGTGCTAAAGCATAAGGGACATTATTATTATTATTATTTGGAGTATAATTGCTTTGCACTGTTGTGTTAGTTTCTGCTGTATAAGCAAGTCTATCAGCTGTAAGTATACATATTTCTGCTCCCTGGTGAGCCTCCCCCCACTCCCCTAAGCCCACCCATCTAGGTCATCACAAAACACCGAGCTGAACTCTCTGCACTAAACAGCAGCTTCCCACTAGCTATCTATTTCACACATGATAGTGTATATGTTTCATCTACTCTTCAGTTCATCCCATCTTACCCCCATCCCACCTGTGTCCATGTGTCTGTTTCCTACCTCTACATTTCTGCCCTGCAAATAGGTTCAAACTGAACCATTTTTCAAGATTCCATATATATACATTAACATATGTAATACAATATTTATTTTTCTCTTTTTGACTTCTTTACTCTGTGTGACAGACTCTAGGTGTATCTGCCTCCCTACAAATGACCCAATTTCATTCCTTTTTATGGCTGAGTAATATTCCACTGTATACATGTATGAAATCATCTTTATCCCTGCAATATGAAGACCAGAAATGGAGAGGAGCTGGTTGGAATGGAAAATGCTACTGAAATCGTCTCTGTCCCAAAGGCATCTGCTCACGGCCAGAGGACAGTGTCTTTGGAGGATATTCAGTGCGCCCTCCATCACCTTCTGCTTGTTTAAGAGACCAGCGAAGCTGCCCATCTGTTCAGTCACACTCAGAACTTGATGTTCAGAGCACCAGACTTCTCTAAATTACTCACTCTTTTCGCTGCCATTTCTCTTGTGGAGTGCTGATAGTTTCTCATATCTATACTTTCTCTGCCTCACATTCAAGGAAGCACTAATCACCCTCCAAGAGGAGGAAGACTGAGGAAGAAAGGAGATACTAAGGCACCACCCTCTGACTTTTTTTTTTAAGTCTCTTTCCCTCTTATTTCAAGGTGTATTATCTCATTATCAGAACTCATTATCACTTGCTTTGAAATTTGCATGGGTATCTAGGTCTCTGAGAAAACATAAATATGCTGTATAATTAGAAGGCTTAAAAAATACTACCATGTATAACCTAAGACACTAGTGAACTTAGAGAATGGGAAATATAGTAGCTAGGGTCACCATACCTCAATACTTTTGGAAGTCAGCTCTTCCAATAAAATTTTTATACAAAGTTTAAACTTTGGTGAAAAAATTTTACCTTATCTGGGCTCTGAGCCAAAGAGATGGTTTGAAGATTGAGTTCATAGATATTTTAGGAGAATCAAACCTCAAATGTGCAGCAAAACTTGATTCAACTCAAGAATCAAGGGACTCATCTTATCTCAATAGATTGAACCTTTATTGATGTAATGAAGCTTTGATAAATGTGACTCAAATATCATAATTATAAAAAAGATGAGGGGAGAGCAATCACTCTCTCCAAGTCCTCATTGATTACGTTTAGCCATCACATTCACCTCATAGAAAAGAATACAGTGTCTAGAATGGAACTCAACCATCAGCCCCTTCTCATCAGAATTTTAGTATTATAACTGAATTCAAGTATTAACTACAACAACAAATTTTGAAGGAAAGGAAAACAGAAAAGTGTGTTATTTGAAGGCTTCCCCAGTAGCTCAGTCGATAAAGAATCCTCCTGCGATGCAGGAGACGCAGATTCGATTCTTGAGTTGGGAAGATCCCCTGGAGAAGAAAATGGCAACCCACTCCAGTATTCTCACCTGGCAAATCCCATGGACAGGGGGCCCTGGTGGGCTACAGTCCCTGGGGTCACAAAGAGTCAGACATGACTGAACGGCTAAGCATACAACACAACAGAACTGGACTCTGTGCCCTGAACCACCCCTGACCCAATCCTCCCTTTCATTCACCCAAAGCCTAGGTCCATACTATAAAAGTGAAATAATTAAGGGCAGGCTTTAATGGCCTCTTTCTCCACAATCCTACTGAAGGAAGGGGGAACCCTGTGCCAAATGAGCTGGAATGCCATTCAGATGTTAGTAGAAAGATCTTAATGCTAAGATACATGAAAATTCAATCTTTTGTGGTTTGTGGGAATGGAAAAACAAACACCAAATAAGTCCTGGTATTTGGACCACAGCAGTGGGGGACATTTAGAAAATTCTCCCAAAAAGGCAATTTGGCAAAGACCAAAGAGCTCAAAGAAGCTAGCTTGGGAACCTGGTCTACTTGCGGCAGAGAGTGCCATCAAAAAGTCTTCAGTTTCATCATGGAATTCATTGCACGTGGTCCCAAACGAAAAGCCGCGTCTGTAGACAAATGGTGCATTTCAGAGAAATTACATCTACTCTAGCTATGCAAGAGTTTCCATCTAACTCACCTAAGAAATCATGAATTTTAGTACTTTTTCACACAATCAATAAAAATTGTTGGAAGTGGAACTTGGGACTGCATATTAATCTTACATCCAGCTCCTTGCTAGCTTTCAACAGCAACTATTCATCTTGTTGAGCTTATAGGAGTGATTTGTTTCATCTGTACACTCCATGCACAGCTAAATATAAAATCAACTTCTATTTAACCAAGTGGACTAACAGCATGATGCCTATCAGGATAGCCTGCAACCTTGGTGTAACATTGCAAATGCCCGCAACATGTCAGCACAGCAGCCAGACCATTAGAATGTTGCTTAATAATGAACCGTGATTGATAGATTGACTAATAGGAATTTTCCATCTTAAGTTGCTGACAGATCTGGCTATGGTTTCTTTTCCAAACGCTATAACAAATATTCTGCCCTGTGTTGAAGTGCTTCAATTACTTAATCCACTTATTGGAAATCGAGTTAAAATTATCCATTAAGCAAATGACTCATTCTCATTCAGCTAAATGAGAAGTGTAAATGGACTTCACCTTTTACAAAATGTGAAGGCTGCCATGGTACGTGTTTTACAAGTCTTCATCCATCCTGCTGTTACTGCCTTCAATAATGGAGCTTAGACCCTTAGCAGGTATGAAAAGAGATTGAAACATTGGCTGCCTCCTTCAAAGACTCTATTTCACTTGACATGGATATTATTTGCTACCTTCAACCCTGGAGCAGCCATGGAGAGGAAGAGTAGATCACAACCATTGTCACCTCTGCAAAAACCATCTGGGCTTTTTAAATCCACCACATTGCTCATGACTTCCCTGGTGGTCCAGTGGTTAAGAATCTGCCTTCCAATACAGGGGATTTGAATCTGATCCCTGATGAAGGAACTAAGATCCCACTGGCCACAGGACAACAGAAGATTTGATGCTTTTGAATTGTGGTTCTGGAGAAGACTCTTGAGAGTCCCTTGGACAGCAAGGAAATCAAACCAGTCAACCTTAAAGGAAATCAACCTTGAATATTCATTGAAAGGACTGATGCTGAAGGTGAAGTCCCAATATTTTGAGCCACCTGATATGAACAGCCGACTCATTGGAAAAGACCCTGATGCTGGGAAAGATTGAAGTCGGGAGGAGAAGGACTAGACAAAGGATGAGATGATTAGATAGCATCACCAACTTAATGGACATGAGTTTGAGCAAACTCCGGAAGATAGTAGTGTGCTGCCGTCCATGGGGTCACAAAGAGTTGGACATGACTTAGATACTGAACAATGAATAACGTTTCTCATAGTCTCTAATTTGTAGCATAATCACTTACAAATTGCAATTCTCACTTGCAAACTCCTGCACAGAGAGTTTAAAAAAACTCAAGGTCAGTTCTTGATCCTCACACACCAAAAATCTGTGGGAATTTATGTGGGTGTTTAGATTTAATATGCTATGTGAAAGAGTGTGTGTGTGTGGGTTCAGGAGGTTCTTTATACAGAAAAATAATACAGTAAAAGCAGTACTTGAAGAAAGTGGCAAATCTGACCCTAGTTGCACTGTTTTTCCTAAAGAAAATATCAGAAGCCAGAAGGTCATCTAGATGGCAATATGGACATCTCTTCTTGATTAGATGTCCCATCTCTTCTGCTCACTTAATTCTGCTCTAAGTGACAGCCGTGGGCAGGAAACAAACTCATTCGTGGGAAATGGGTACTTGAGTCTAGCTGAGGAGTTAGAACGTAAGAAACAGAGAAAAAAGAGATTATATGAGGCTACAGAGGAAATAGGGTGTCCTGGTAGCTCAGCTGGTAAAGAATCCACCTGCAGTGCAGGAGATCCCAGTTCAATTCCTGGGTCGGGAAGATCCACTGGAGAAGGGGTAGGCTACCCACTCCAGTATTCTTGGGCTTCCATGATGGCTAAGCTGGTAAAGAATCTGCCTGCAATGTGGGAGACCTAGGTTCGATCCCTGGGTTGGAAAGATCCCTGGAGAAGGGAACGGCTACCTGCTCCAGTATTCTGGCCTGGAGAATTCCATGGACTGTATAGTCAATGAGGTCGAACAAGACTGAGTGGCTTTCACTTCACTTCACTTCACAGAGGAAATAAACAAGATGATGCAATAGAGGAAGCATCTGAGGATGTGCCAGTGAACTGAATCCCAAAGGTAGAAAGTGAATCAGCTATGGCAAGAGGTGAAAAAAGAACTTTCCGAGCAATAGGAAGAGCTGAGTCAGGAAAATGATTGTGGTGTTCAAGCAACAGTAGGAAAGTTCATGGGGATGATGAAGAACAAGGAGAAGGGTAACATAGAAATAAGTTCAGAGAAATAAGGCAAGCCCCCATTTACATAGGAGGTGCTAGTAGTGAAAGGTTGTTGCTGAGCCACAGAAAAACGGCCGGGATTCTTGGCCTCTGGAGAAGAATTCAATCCTGGGCCAGAGACGAGGCTGGATCGCTCAGAGCTTTGGTGTGATCAAGTTTTATTAAAGTAGAAAGGAGCTAGAGAAAGCTTCTGACATAGGCATCAGAAGGGGGGAGAAAGAGTACCCCCCTGCTAGTCTTCAGCTGGATGTTATATAGTCACTAGCAGTTTGTTAATGAAAGAAAGGAATGTCTTCAACTCAGAATGGCACCAGGCCCCTCATCCATAAGATGTATTTTGGAATAATCTGGGCACCGGACATTCCGGGTCATAAAACGATTGACTTGAACTTTGCAGAAAGGCAGATCCTGCAGAGAGTTTCATTTACGTAGATTAGGGGAACAATGTCTGAGTTTAACATACTGGTTTGTCAAGTAGGTTCTGAGCCATTAGGTGGAAGACAGCGTTTGGGGTAAATGCACAGTACATTAACATAGCTTAAGACAAACATTTCCATAAGAAAAATGCATTGGTTAACTCAAAGTTTGAGAATAGTTAACTTCAGGTGAAACCAGGTGTCATGGCAACACAGTATTTTAAGAGAAACCTCTTTTAAATTTGTATAGAGAAGGGAAAAAATATCGCTAGTCTGTTTTCTCCTGCCACTTAAGAGAGATAAAATGTCTGACACTTGCAGCCTGTTTTCTCTGTTTGGAGACCCCTGGCCTTCCTGTCTGTTGCCCTCTCAGTAGTGGTAAAGAAAGTAGAAGTGAAAGTCACTCAGTTGTGTCTGACTCTTTGCAACCCCATGGATATACAATCCATGGAATTCTTTAGGCCAGAATACTGGAGTGGGTAGCCTTTTCCTTCTCCAGGGGATCTTCCCAACCCAGGTATCGAACCCAGGTCTCCCTCATTGCAGGTGGATTCTTTACCAGCTGATCCATAAGGGAAGCCCAAGAATACTGGAGTCAGTAACCTACCCCTTCTCCAGCAGATCTTCCCGACCCAGGAATCGAACTGGGGTCTCCTGCATTGCAGGTGGATTCTTTACCAATTGAGCTATCAGGGAAGCCCCCAGTGGTAAAGAAGCCTCCTGCCAAAACAGGAGATGTAAGAGACACAAGTTCAATCCTGGGTCAGGAAGATCCCCTGGAGAAGGGCATGGCAGCCCACTCCAGTATTCTTGCCTGGAGAAGGCTATGGAAAGAGGAGCCTGTAGGGCTACAGTCCATGGGGTTGCATAGAGTTAGACATGACTGAAGCAATTTAGCACATCGATCACACAAGATCTTGCAGATCTCACAGCAGTGGAAGGCTATTGGATGGGTTTGAGTGGATAAATAATATGACTTCACTTGCATCAATAAAGGATGTTCTTACTGTTGTGTAGAGAAGCTCAAAGATGAAAGCAGAGCAGCAGTTCAGACAAGAAATGGAATAAGAATAAGGCAGAAAATTTTAGCAACTCAGGCCAGACCAGGATTTCAGAAGTCTAGAGAAGTGGGTAGAGGGGTGAATATAGTCAGAGCTCAGCTCTGTAGCAACTTTGGAAATGCTAATGGTTTGTCAGAAATTCCCTAAGGTTGAACAGCCAGGGAGGCAGGAAGATGAACTTAGAGCTGTCCGTGGGGGAGACGATTCATGAGCCCCACATACTAAGGAAACAGATGCTCCAAGCACATTAGAAACAAGCCACAGTATCTAATATTTTACAGCACTTGTAAAGTTACTGCCTACTTGAATCTTCACAACATCTCTGCCAAGTAGATATAATGGTTATCAGGCTTGCTTGTAGGTGAAAAAAAAGAACGGATTTAAATAAGTATGCTGCCCAAGACAATGACAGAAATAGTCCAACTATACCATTATGGGAAGATGTGCATGCCTGTTTACTCGCTTCAGTCATGTCTGACTCTTTGTGACCCTATGGACTGTAACCCACTGAGCTCTTCTGTCCTTGGGATTCTCCAGGCAAGAATACTGGAATGGGCTGTCATGCCCTCCTCCAAGGGATCTTCCTGATCCAGGGATCGAACCTGCATCTCCTGCTTTGCAGGTAGATTCTTAACCACTGACTCGCCAAGGAAGCCCCTTGTAAAGATCAGATCAGTTCAGTTCAGTTGCTCAGTTGTGTCCGACTCTTTGCGAACCCATGGACTGCAGCTCACCAGGCTTCCCTGTTCATCACCAACTCCCAGAGCTTGCTCAAACTCATGTCCATTGAGTCAGTGGTGCCATCCAACCATCTCATTCTCTGTTGTCCCCTTTTCCTCCTGCCTTCAATCTTTTCCAGCATCAAGGTCTTTTCTAATGAGTCAGTTCTTCACATAAGGTGGCCAAAGTATTAGAACTTCAGCTTCGGCATCAATCTTTCCAGTGAATATTCAGGACTGATTTCCTTTAGGATGGACTGGCTGGATATCCTTGCAGTCCAAGGGACTCTCAAGAGTCTTCTCCAACACCACAGTTCAAAAGCATCAATTCTTTGGCGCTCAGCTTTCTTTGTGGTCCAACTCTCACATCCATACATGACTGCTGGACTAGATAGACTTTTGTCAGCAATGTCTCTGCCTTTTAACATGCTGTCTAGTCTTGTCATATAGTCCATGGGGTTGCAAAGAGTCGGACACAACTGAGCAACTGAACAGAACTGAACTGAGGTTTGTCATAACTTTTATTCCAAGGAGCAAACGTCTTTTAATTTCATGGCTGAAGTCACAATCTGCAGTGATTTTGAAGCCAAGAAAATAAAGTCTCTCACTGTTTCCATTGTTTCCCCTTCTATTTGCCACGAAATAATGCAACCGGGTGCCATGATCTTGGTGTTCTGAATGTTGAGTTTTAAGCCAGCTTTTTCGCTCTCCTCTTTCACTTTCATCAAGAGGCTCTTTTTTTCCTCTTAACTTTCTGCCATAAGGGTGGTGTCATCTACATATCTGAGGTTATTGATATTTCTCCCGGCAACCTTGATTCCAGCTTGTGCCTCATCCAGCTCGGCATTTCGCATGATGTACTCTGCATATAAGTTAAATAACCAGGGTGACAATACACAGCCTTGACGTACTCCTTTCCCAATTTGGAACCAGCTCGTTGTTACGTGTCTAATTCTAACTGTTGCTTCTTGATCTGTATACAGCTTTCTCAGGAGGCAGGTCAGGTGGTCTGGTATTCCCCTCTCTCGAAAAGTTTTCCACAGTTTGTTGTGATCCATAAAGTCAAAGGATTTAGCGTAGCCAATAAAACAGAAATAGATGTTTTTCTGAAATTCTCTTGTTTTTTTGATGATCCAACAGATGTTGGCAATTTGATCTCTGGTTCCTCTGCCTTTTCTAAATCCATTTTAAACATCTGGAAGTTCACGGTTCGTGAATTGTTGAAGCCTGGCTTGGACAATTTTGAGCATTACTTTGCTAGCGTGTTAGATGAGTGCAATTGTGCAGTAGTTTGAACAATCTTTGTCATTGCCCTTCTTTGCAATTGGAATTAAAACTGACCTTTTCCATCCTGTGGCCACTGCTGAGTTTTCCAAATTTGCTGGCGTATTGAGTGCAGCACTTTCACAGCATCATCTTTTAGGATTTGAAATAGCTCAGCTGGAATTCCATCACTTCCACTAGCTTTGTTCATAGTGATGCTTCCTAAGGCTCACTTGACTTTGCACTCCAGGATGTCTGGCTCTAGGTGAGTGATCACACCATAGTGGTTATCTGGGTCATTAAGATCTTTTCTGCATAGTTAGCTGTGTCCTATTTCTCTTGCTAGATCAGTGAGGACTGGAACCCTGTCTCATTTCTGCTGATAGACTTACTGACTGTATTACACGACCTTATCAGCCAGGAGTTGTTGGGGGTGGACCAGAGAACAAGGGCTGCAAGAACAGTGCTTGATGGTTCAATGAGGAGGTTGAATTGCAACAACTCTTTTCCACTCTCCTGTCCAATAGTTCTCAAAGTGTGATCCCCAGATGAAACATCACTGCTGTTGTCAGAAAGGCATGATCTTGGGTCCTACCCCAAACCTACTGCATCAGAAATTCTGGGAGTGGGAAATAGCAAAATGAGGGTTAACCAGCCCTTTAGGTGATTCTGATGCTGATTCTCGTTGAGAACCACTTCTCCCGTCCAACACTATTTCTCTTGACAAAGAGAAGGGAGAGACAGGAGAGCTGGGAATAGAGAAAATAATTGAACATGATAGGCTGGAAATGCAGAGACATCAGCACACAGAGATACTAAAGTATATTTTTAAAAAAGAGAAGAAAGTGCTTCAGGAGGAGACAAGAACCCCTTCGTAGTACCGTACTGGACCTCACTGGACCTCAGGTCCTGTCTGCAGTGTTTGTGATTAGGCAATGTGCAGATGTCTTGATGGCACCAGTTGCCTCATAGAGTAGGTATCTGCACCTTTAAAAGAAAAAAGGAAGCAAGAGAAAACTCCTGGGAGGGATTTGTACCGTGTTCCTCCCATCCTTGACAAAGGCTGCATGCTTGGCTTCAACCTTGAACTAGACCAATCAAGTTCTATCTTCCAGAGCAGAAGGTTGGACTGGAGAAGACAAAGAAATAGTAGCTGGTCTTTCTGCTCCCTTGAACTAAGAGACCTAGTAAACTTGGTAACACGGCAGCTACAAGGCTGCTGTGTGTAGATATATTCCAGAAAACCACTGCCCTATGGAGAAAGCAAAAGAAGCCCAATGCACATTTAGAAATCAGAGATGTTAGCAGTTGTGTGGTTTCCATAACATCTCTGTTTCTGGTTCTACCTCCTGTCCTTGGATTCTGTGAGCTAGTCCTACAGAATTCCAACCAATTCCCCATTTTCGCTTGTCAGAATAGCTTTCTCCTCCTTAACGCCAAAGGATTCCTGTTGCCTGGGAGCCAAACATTTCAAGTTTTATACCTGTATCAACATTTATTCTAAGTCATATTGAACCCTGCCTGCCTGCCTTGGTAAAGATGAGGGAGACCCATGTCATTTTACCACTCAGAAAGCAAGAGTCCCAACACCTTTGTCTCAGCACTACCTTTATGTTCAGTTTGACGTCACTCCCAAAAGCAGTAGTTATAAAAAAAAAATAGATTCTAATAACTTTTCTCCATCTCTTATTCACGTGAGAGTTGAAAATGGCCTAAGCTAATAATAAAGCTTCCAAATTTCCATTTCTTCAGCAGAACTTGAATGCACCTGGAGCTCTCTTTCAAGTTAATAGGAGCCCTAAATGTAAGCTGGCTATGCAAAGCGGCACAAAAAGCTGGCACCCCATCACAAGTGTTCTCCGTATGTGAGCCCTTGGAAGGTGTGGTTGAGCAAAAGGAAGGTGTTAATGCTTAATGTTCAATTTCCTTCTTTAGTAGATTCAAACTGTACCCACATGGTCTCATAAAAGGCTTAATTCACATTTCTCTGAAATTGCAAAGGCAGGATCCTTAATTATCTGGCATATGGAAAAACCTATATAAAACCAAAGCAAATTATATTTTAGAAGTGAGAATAATGGATTAGGAAGGTCAAGATTAGCATTTTTTTTTAACTGAACACATCGTTAGGAAAATGTATCCCAATTATTTATTTTTCTAAAAATCTTACAAGAGCCTTGTGATGCTTTTCTGCTTCTAGAAGATTTGTCATGCATGCAGACAACAACTAATATATGATGCTCCCATCAACAACGGCCTTCCTTTTCCTTGAACTGTGAAATTTCCTTGTGGGTGGAATTTCTAATTTCACAACTCCAAAAGCAATTGGATCACTCAAAACTGAAAACATTCCATAAACTTTAAAATGTATCCCTATAACTATCACTGTAGTTATCCTTTATACAATATATTTCATGATCTCTTTATTAAGCATCCATCATCTGCCAAGCACAGAGCTCATTGATCACTTTGTGCCCAAAGAGGAGATGAAGAAAAATGAAAGAGTGCTTAGAAGTGTAAAAATGAGCTATGGTAGCCCAGAGGAGGAACAATACAAGAACTCATTCATGGTGCTTAAAATGAAGAATAGTGTGTATTTTCATCATTGGAGCTCTGTTAATTTTTGAGACTGTGGGTGAATTCAACTGACTGAATATTCATGGATATCTCAGGAACTCATGCATGCTGGTTCAGAGGAGTGTTTGGTCAACCCTTTTGCTTTGGTCAATATTCTTAAGAAAACAAATGTCAAAGGATAGAAGATATCCTATTTTGTAATTAGGATTGTTGTTCTGTCTCTCAGTAGTGTCTGACTCTTGGTGACCCCAGGGACTGCAGCACACCAGCCTTCCCTGTCCTTCACTATCTCCCAGAGCTTGCTCAAACTCATGTCAATTGAGTCAGTGATACCATCCAACCATCTCATCCTCTGTTGCCCTCTTCTCCTCCTGCCTTCTATCTTTCTCAACATCAGAATCTTTCCCAATGAGTCAGCTCTTCACATCAGGTGGCCAAAGTATTGGAACTTCAAATTAGAATAGAATTTATTTTTAAATGGAGGGGTAGTAGTAAACATTTTAAGTAGAAGAAATGAAATGAGTGGACATTATGTCACCATTCTGAAAAAAAAAATCGAACGACTTTTTCATTAGTGGCCATAGAAATTAGCGTGTGTGTGTGTGTGTGTGTGTGTGTGTGTGTGTGTGTGTGTGTGTGTGTGTGTGCGTGAGATGGAGGTAAGCGGCCGGTTAAACAAATCATCCCAAAGAGCCTGTGTCAAGTGTTCAATGTCTTTACATCTCATATTTTGAGCCTTAATGAGCAGACAGGAGGGAGGTTTGTGTAGACTGGTCAGGAGGCAGCAATGGCAACAGGTGAGTGGACCAAAGGGCCCCAGGGCCAGTGTGTGTAGTTCTAGCAGTCAAATGAGAATGTTTTGTTTTGGTTTGGTTTGGTTTGGGTTTTTTTTTTTTTTTTTTTTTGCAGAAAAATAGAAATCTTTATTGAATGACATTAAAGAAAACCTAATGTTTTGTTTTTAAGTGCATTTTCTGCAGAGAGGGAGAGGAGATGGCGGGGAAGCAGTCTGTGCAGCTAGAGGATAAACAAGGCACTGTTTCTGCGAACAACAATGTTACCAAAAGATTTGGGAATTTCTCTTGTAACCCGTTTAGCTTGATTCACATAAAATATGAGACTTAAAGACATTGAACACTTGACAGAGGCCCTTTGGGGTGGATGGTTTTAACCTGCCACCTACCTCCATCTCTCTCTCACACACACACACACACACACACACACACCACAGAGATACACACACATACACTATACCAGTCTAATTTCTGTGGCTACTAGTGATAAAAGTTGTTTTTCTCTTCTTTGTTGTTGCAGAATAGAGGCATAGTGAATGGGATATTTTGAGAATATTAATCTGACTGCTCACCACTAAGATTAACTGAAGGTGAACAAGACTAGAAACAGAGACTGTGTAGGGAGATTTTAAGTGGTGTGGGCATGAGATGAAAGAGACACCAATGTGAGAGGCGGCCATGAGGACAGTACAGGAAGATACCCAGGACGTGGACTTAGATACCAGAGGGAGAGGCAGAAGAAGGTTGAAAGGTTTGGGGCTTCCAAGATTTGGGGCTTTGTTGCGTAAACCTTGCTCCATTCTTGGAGCTCTGCCACACCCCCAAATTTGCTTGCAAAACCGTGTTCCATTTGTGTTCCCCTTCTTTTCGCTCTTTGATGTTTGCTCAGGGATCTGCCTAGGAAAGTTGCATACCCTTGGTTCACTGAGATAAATTTTGAAAGGTTTTTTGAAAGATCAATCTGATGAACATGTTTTCCCAAACCTCCTTCAATTTCATGCCTTCTTCTCTCAGCAGTCTGGGTTCAAAGAGCAAGAATCAAGCTGTTCTGCTTCGTTTCTTACTATGACGTGAGAATCTATTGGAGTACTAAAAGGACACATCAGGAAGGCCCTTGGTGACCCAGGTTAGGAGCTTTTGGATCGCTCAAGTGCCCATAAACTATGAGGCAAAGCCTCAGCTCTGGACTGTTAGGGCTTTCCAGCTGTGTGCAGCAACTCACAGCTTCCTTAAAGCATTCAAAGGTAAAACTGACCAGCTGTCATTCCAGCCATCTTCAAGGGAGTAGATTCTATGCTTCACACAAGTTAAAAATGTAGCTCTCCGTAATAAATAAAGCTTGAAACAGAGGAGAAAATGGGAGGATGTAGGGATAAACAGAAGATAAAACTCAAATTCTCACACATTAATTTAGTGAGAAAATTTATAGAGGTCACTAACTCTTCCATAGCTATCATGTTTTCCTTCTGCCCACAATTTATGAATCCATCTCTCACAATATTTTCCACTGAGCAGCATGAAGCCAAGCAAACCAAAACCATGGTGCACTATTCCAGCACGAGACAGCTATCTGAGCTTCTTGGTGAAGAATGGTTGATACAATTGGGATCCATTTCTAGTTACTGGCATACCAGGCCAGGGGCAGAGGGCACTTTTCTGCATGGGGAGAGGAAAAGCCAAAGGCAACTATTAGAAGAGACTATTATACAATTTCAAGCTAACATATGGAATCAATAGCCAACATGAGCAGCTGTGCTCGGCTGTGGAGAAGCCTGAAATGGGGTAGTCACGTTGTAACCAATAAAACGAATTATTGACTAAAAGAGAAAGTGTGTGTGTGCAGAGAGGGGTCTCCAATGCAAGATTAAGAGATGCATTTGCTCTCAAGGAATGGAGCACCAGGAAGCAAACTGGGTCATGGTTTTCTCCTTGATTGACAGGAGGAACTTACGAGAGCCAGTATCTTGGAGAAAAGGTCTGGAACCAGGGTGACGCGGTGAATTTCAGACTCCAGGCTTGCTGGCCGTGCAGAACACTCTCCCTGCCCGAAATCAGAATGAAGCATAATAAGGCTTTACTAAGACATCTTGAAATATCCTAAAGTTATGCATGATGTGGAAAGAAAATCTGAATAAGAGAAAGGACCTGTATCATCTAGAAACAGAGTCATCTGTTTCCTATGAACGCAGACTTGACCACTGACACATTTCACTACTGGACAAGAGAAAAATACTCGTATGGATCCTGCCGAAAGAAAACATTGGCTCTGTGTGTTTTATTTTTTCACGTGAACATCCACTGGGGAATCAGGGAGCTCGGGTTATATTTCCTCTGTGTGCCACGACTTTTGATGTGTAGTCTAATCCCAAGAAGTGTACTCAAGCCCGCCACGTAGCCATCTAGAAAATAGAAATAAAACCCCTTTAAATAACCAGGCAAATTTACTAGGGCAGCAAATAGAAATGTAGGAAGCTTTGTAAAGCATTATAAATTTCATGGAGGGGAACTAAATACACATTCCAAATATCATACGGATTATTTCTAAGAATAATGATGTATGTATGTAGTAGTCTTCAATTTTTTTTTAAGTAGTGATTTTTTTTTCTTTACTAGAGTGCTAAATAACTGCTATTCTGTTTTTGCAAATAGTGCTGTTTTCTTTATTAGAGTGTCCAACATAATTTGCATTCTTTCATGGTAAAACTCACTCCCGTCTGAGCTGATGGACGAAGTATTTGCATGCCTCGCAACTGCCTCAGTGAGCTGTGCTGTGACTTCAGAGTTATTTTTGGTGCCTTTTGAGCAAGACCCATGGCCGTGTCAAGCCAAGAACTCTCCTTCCAATGAGAACCGCATTTTATCTTTCACCAAATGGGGTAGGGTATTTTCCTCGCTCAAACAAGCAGACAGCTCTGCACCTGTGTCTAAAACCTCTGTAAAACTCAGAGGTTGTAATCACAGTCCCGAGTGAGAGAATATTGCCCGTGTACCAGGCCATCCCCAATCCTCTCCATCAATTTTTTGTTGGTTTCTTGCCTGAAGCTATCAATGAGGAACCTCATAAGCCTGAAAAATACCCAGCGCCAAAGCATCGGTAAACAGGTTGTTAAAAATAATTGAAACTCCCATTTCCACTGCCCATTCAGCAACTTTGTTTGCACATAATTACCCTTCACTGTGCCCCTCTGAGACATGGACAGAGCACCAAGTAGCCACACCATTTTATAGGTAATTAAAACTTGGCCATCAAATCATAAATTACTTAGAGCTAAAGGCATGAGTAGCCCTGGCCATAGAAAGGGTCTCATTGACAGCTTCAGAGTGTGATTCTTGTTCTTGTCCTGAATACACACTGTGTCCAGCTCTTCAAGCCCCTTGTGAGGTGCTCAGTACCTTTCACCTCTCCTGTTAAAGTGAATGACACATTTGCTGATCTGAGCAGTATTTGATCCCTTATTATAGTAAAATGTTTTGCAAGCCCTGCCTCCCATGAGGAGAATGCCCTGCAGGCTAAGAGACAGCTAAAGAGTTCTGGCCAGGGAATTTGGAACAGAACAGTCCAAGGACAGGATAATCACATGCCCACAAGAGACCCAGGTCATACTTCTTCTCTCTGTCTTTGGTAAGATAGTATTACTTGAACAAGAGGGATGGGGAAAAGGGTTAAGCTTTAGTAGCTATTTATTCTGTGGGGCATTTTGCATTGAGTTTCTGTGCTGTGTGCTTAGTCCCTCAATTGTGTCTGTCTCTTTGTGATTCCATGGACAGTAGCCCACCAGGCTCCTCTGTCCACGGTATTTCTGAAGCAAGAACACTGGAATGGGTTGCCATTTCCTTCTCCAGGGGATCTTCACAACCCGGGGTCTCCTGTGTCTGCTGCATTGCAGGTGGATCCTTTGCCCACTGAGCCATCCTAAACACTGTTTCCCTGTCCAGCCTCACATCTTTTTCTGTGGGTGCTCAGTTCATTTTGGATTCTCAGAGAACAATTAATTGTAAGAAATGCTTTACAGCTACACAAATATATAGTTCTATAGACTGAATGTTTTTGTATTCCCTCAAATTCATATGTTGCAACCAAATCTTCTTTGTAATAGTGTTAGGAGGGAGGACATTTGAGGGTTGATTAGGTCCTGAGGGTGAAGCCCTCGTGAACGGAATTAGTGCCATTTTAAAAGGGGTTGCAGAAAGCTCCCTTTCTGCCCTGTGAGGACACAAGGAAAAGAGGACTGTCTATGAACCAGAAAGGGGGCACAGAAACTGCCAGTGCCTGGACCTTGGAACTCCCAGCCTCTAGCATTGGGAGAAATAAATTTCTTTCACTTATAAACCACTTAATTTCTGGTGTTCTGTGATAGCAGATGGAGTGGACTGGGATGCCTGGTATAGCATTATGCATACAACAAGATTTCATTCATTCATCCATATCAGTTCAGACCATCCAGCAATACCAGATGACAGTCTGTGTGCTAGAACTAAAGAACAAACAGTGTAGACACCATCTCTGCCTCCAAGGAATTTAGAGTCAAGCTGGACTTGATCAGTGTCTGAGACCATCCTGTCTGTATTATGTTTGATTACTTTGTCTTGTTTTATGTTGTTCATAGAGGGCTTCCCAGGTGGTGCTAGTGGTAAAGAATCCCCCTGCCAATACAGGAGATGCAAGAGACCCCGGTTCAATCCCTGGGTGGGGAAGATACCCTGGAGAAGAATCCCATGGTCAGAGGAGCCCGGTGGGCTACAGTCCATGGGTCACAAAGAGTTGGACACGACTGAGCGTGCACATACACATGCACGTGTTTTTCATCCCATAGAACAATCTCTGAGCGAGATGCCTTTTGAATGCAACCTTTAAGCAGTTAACATAAAATACTAGGTTTGGTGGGGGTTGTTTGTTTGTTTTTTGAAGAGTATACTTTGGACCCAATAAATGTCTCAGCTAATATATTTTCTTTAAATGCCTTCAATGCCCAAAGAAATTGGGAATGGTTAAATTAAGTAGCTGCCCTGGGCCCTGTGTCTCCTACAGAGTCTTCTCAGCACATTCCCTGCCTCCTGGCTGCACTCACTTTCTAGAGGATTTCTTACTGGTTTTCCTACTTAGATTCCAAATCTCCTGAAATCAGAAACTCATTCGTTGATTTAACATTTACATGAGGACTTACTCTGCGTCTTGTGCTATGCTGAGTGCTGGGTAAATAGAAACAGACAAGAGAGTAGCCTGTAAGAAGTTTCTGATTTACAGTTTTCAGCAGTTTTTGTAAGATTAGCACAGAGATTACACTTTAATAACCCTCAATAAACTGAGTTGCAGTTAATGAAAAGCCTTTGTAATTGCAGTGTGTGTGTGTGTGTGTGTGCGCTCACTCGTCAAGTTGTGCCCGATTCTTTGCGACCCCATGGACTGCAGTCTGCTAGGCTTCTCTGTCCATGGAATTTTCCAGACAAAACTACTGGAGTGGGTTGCCATTTCCTACTGCAGGGGATCTTTCCGACCCAGGGATTGAACCCACGTCTCCTGCATTGGCAGGTGGATTCTTTACCACTGAGTCACCTGGGGAGCCATTGTAATTCCAGAGTTGTGATATAAGATAAGGGAGGGAGATAGTGAGACTTGTGACGGAAAAAACGATCTAGAATATCTTCAGCAACTGATAAATAACAACAAAAAAAGAGGATTTCTTTTTAACTCTTGCTAGTGTCGGGGCTCTAAAATCAAAGAATTATCCTGTTTGAAGCTTGTAACTGTAAGAAGAAATGACATTCACAGTCTTACAGTTAAAGGTGAGTAATTAAACATGCACGTTTAATCTTGCTCTCTCATGAAAATCCACTAAAATTATAAGGAATTCTTTTTTGAATGGACAGGAAGAATAGGAGGGAACTTAGAGGAAAAAAAAAAAAAGGAAGATGGGAAGCAGACGATGAGGTGATGAGTAATTTGACTTAGCTGAATGTTAAGCCAGCAAAGAAAGCCAAGCACAAATAACATTTATAACAGAGAATATCCAAATGTTTCAGGGGTTTGGGGTACTGGGTGCCCCTGAAAATGAGAGTAGAGATTGTTCTAAAATAATAAGAAATTACTCATTACCTTTTATGGAGCTGCTCCAGCCCCCGATTCTACTCTCCTGCCACATTTTTGTTAGAATTCTCTACCACCTTTCAGTACAGCGGAACACTGGAGATTTATTTTTGCAGAGAATGAAGTAGGTTCCCTATTTGGATGACTAGGACACAGTAGCAGAGTTGATAGTTGATGGCAGAAAGCTTAGAATGAAATGTAAACGTGTGCACATGGGGTGTGCATCCTCCATGCTTAGAGAGGAGTAGCTTGGCCTTTATCATCCAGCCTGGGGCCTCCCAGGTGGCACTAGCGGGAAAGAATCCACCTGCCAATGCAGGAGACTCAAGAGATGTGGGTTCTATCCCTAGGTTAGGACGATATCCTGGAGAAGGCAAGTATTCTTCCCTGGAAAATCCCCTAGACAGAGGAGCCTGGAGAGCTGGACATGACACAGCAACGAAGCAGACTGGAGACTTCACTGGGAAATCTGAGGTCCCCGGGAGAGTGGCTTCTGGAGTCACAAGCTCCACCCATGTGACCATAGTTTTCAATCACTTTAAAGACATTAAAATAATGATAAAGTTTAACAGATATTAGAGGAAAGTCACTTACACAGAAGCTGGAGACAGGCAACAGGGAACCAGTGACCTGGAGGAAACTGAGATACGGCAAACCACAGCAGAGTACTATTTAAATGGGACAATACGGAAACAGATTTTTAAAAGCTATGCAAATTTTACATGTCAATAAAAACGTTAGCTAAAATTTTAAAGTTCAGGCAGAGAATTGTAAGACAGTTAAAGAATTTCGACAAAGTAGAAAAGAAAGACAAAGAGGTGGAACATAGGAGAATAAAAGATAAGAATATCAGAAAACCAGCTCAGGAAATCCAATAACTCAATAAAATAAAGCTTCCAATATGTAGAACAGAAAAAAAAGAAAGGGGAATATTATCAACAAAACAAATAATATTTTCCAGAAATGCATAGCACAAATTTTCTAGTTAAACAAGCTCACAAAGGCTCCAGGACAAAGAATATAAAAGAATAAGCAATTTAATGGATTGCCATGACATCGTGGTCACAGTAGGGTAAAACAAAATAACAAAAAACTTCCAGGCAGGAAAAACAAAGTCACACCAAAAGATTCAGAAATCAGGATAGCCTTTCAGTTCTCTTCCTGGCAGTCCAGAAGATAGAAAACAATAAAACACGACAGTTTTAAAATTTTGAACCAGAATAGTTTCCAATCTAGAAATTTATACCCAGGAAAACTATGCATCATGTGTAAGGCAAATAAAATTACTTTCATGCATGGGAGGCTCAGTAACTTAGCTTGCCTGCCCTCTGTCTGAAGAAACTACTAGTGCTTGTAATCTACCCACACAGAGCAACTAAATCAAGAAAGAGGAGCAATGTGGAGAGATCGGTCATAGCCTGAGATGGGAATTAGTTTACACCCTGCTAAATTACAAACTTAGGCAAATTGCTTTTCATCTGTGAACCTAGGTTTCCATTTCTGTGAGTCAGAGGTAGCAAAAGTAACACAATGTAGTCATCGTGAGAGTAAAGCAGGATAATACATAGTGCCTTTTTCTCCTTAGTTGAGTGGACATTTTGTTAACATTGATGATACTGGCCCATCCTTCTTTCTTTTCATAAATCTCTCTTTTTAATGTCCTTTGATGATTATTGATTTATCAGGAAATTCTTCTAGTAAGCATTCTATCCATTTACCCCTCAAAACCTTGTTTCAAGTCGAAATGTAGATAGTATTCAAAGAGGCCCCTATATAAGGGAATCTCTTGAAAATATGTTTCTTTAATGAGGAGACTAATTTATGTTTTAAAAATATAATAGATGAAATTTTTATGTTTTAACCAGTGTTGTTTCATTTTTGCTGTTCTGTTCCAGATTCTTCTTGTTTTCAAGGACAGAGTAGGTATTACACAACAGTCACCCCTACTGCCTTAATTTTTTTTTTCAGTGTCTCTTATTTACTGAAAATATTATGAAACAACATCACACTCAGAGCTGAATACATGTTTCCGTTACCCTTCCT
The DNA here is from genome assembly GCA_024291935.2 of Okapia johnstoni. Classification (NCBI taxonomy): domain Eukaryota; kingdom Metazoa; phylum Chordata; class Mammalia; order Artiodactyla; family Giraffidae; genus Okapia; species Okapia johnstoni. Next base: position 138,973,543 of record CM044306.1, on the reverse strand, counting down.
TTCTTTTTAATTTTTTTTCTGGAACCTACTTCGATATTGGAAATGGAGATTTAATAAAAATATACAAAAGCCAATGTGTTTTTCAAGGAAATTTAATCTATATGTTCTGATTCATTTCCATTTAAATCATCAAACTGTTACTTTATGGGAGCCGTTTGAAATCTACAGAGACTCCTGTGCCATTTAAGCTTTATTTTATTTTTTATTAGAAAGTGCATTCTTGGTTGCCTAATATAAACTTGTCCTGAAGTTTGGGATAAGCCTCATTCCACTGACCACACAGATTCTAAACTGGGGGTAGTGTGCACATTCCTTCCTCCTGTAATTCCAGACCACAACTTGCAATTCATGATGGAATGAACTGCCCTGGGTGAGCAGTTTCATCTCACTTGATTAGTGTATGCATCTTCCAAACATAGGATATAAGCTAACGGTGAACTTCTTTTGTCATTTTGCTAGATGTTAGAACACAGACACATCTTTTATTCTCTGATAAACACTCAGTGTCACTCCCTCTTAGGAGGTCAGGGCACAGTTGCTGGTCTGGTAGGGGGCTCAGGGGTTCCTTACGACCCCAGCAGGGGTGCCTAGCTACGGTGAATGTGGACAAACCCTCATGTCTAACTGGACACAAATTCCTCTGGTCCTCAGTGTCCCGGGTTTAGAACAATGCCCCACTCCTCTGCATCTTACTCCTCCACCATCCCAGGGACTCAGTAAGAGGGGCTGGCTTCTCCAAAGTTATTTGTAGATAAAGCAGAATCCAGAATCACAGGCACTCCCAGAGACCAACAGATTGTACCTTTGGATTTAGGGCCATTCAGAGCACTGAACCACAGTGCTTAGAGCACAGAACTGCAAAAGGTTCCTTGGCTTGAACTCTGACTAGAATTATTCATGCTCACTGCCTCAGTTTCCCTCTTAGGAAGAACCTTCTTATTCATCTTGTCTCATTTTAAATGATTTTCTTATATCTTTAAAATAATAGGAGCACTACTTTTATGCTGTTTAATAGCTTCTTTAGAAAATTCATGTATTTCTTATTATCTCATTCTTTAAGAAAAACTGTCTGTTCCAATAGAACCTGGTCTAATCAGCATTTTTCCTACTGAGTATCATCAAGTTATGTTTTTGAAAATAATAATAAGTGAGGAATTTCAAATATCTTCTGCAACATCCAATTTTTCTTGTATATTCAGTTCAGTTTTACACTGAGTTATTGTGTGCTAATTCTTTGAAAGTTGGAAACCACAGAGGTTCCATGTAGTAAAGCTCTTATTAAATAGAATTTTGGATTTGTCTTAACAGCAACAATAATAATAAATATGATGGCTGACTTGTGTGGAATTCTTAACATGTCCCAGGCCCTAAGCTTCCTCTCACATTTCTTTCACTGTATGCTGTGACGGTTAGCATTTTTAAATTTTCTTTCACAGAAGACAAAAACAAGTCCTGCAGCAGTTAAGCAATTCAATAGTTTAAATTATTGTTCAGCAAACATTTTCAACATCCCACCTCTAAATGGACAGACTGTCTTTCCTCTGCACTTTGAAGTCAAATGGTCTTGGAACATGCTTTGCAACAGAGAAAGCTAGGCTTATCACCAGGAAGGTGGTCCTCTTGGGTATCTGCTGTTGCAACAGAGCAGAACTCAAACCCAGGCACATGTTTGTGTATCTTGCACACTTAACTATGCACCATTGAGACAATGCATTCACAGTACTTTAGGTGCATCAATTCATTCAATCCTCACAACAACCCCATTATACAGACAAGCAAAGAGACCTAGTAGGTTAAATAACTCATCAGTTTATAGAGTTATTAAGGGTGGAGTTGGACTTTGTCCCAGAATCTGGCTCCAAAGTACACCTTTGAACCACTGTTGCTGCCTTTATCTTGTTTTCGCTATGAACAAAAAGGCCTATGTAAGAAAACTGCTGCTGCTGTTGCTGCTAAGTCGCTTCAGTCATGTCCGACTCTGTGCGACCCCATAGACGGCAGCCCACCAGGCTCCCCCGTCCCTGGGATTCTCCAGGCAAGAACACTGGAGTGGGTTGCCATTTCCTTCTCCAATGCATGAAAGTGAAAAGTGAAAGTGAAGTCGCTCAGTCGTGTCCAACTCTTCGTGACCCCATTGACTGCAGCCTACCAGGCTCCTCTGTCAATGGGATCCTCCAGGCAAGAGTACCAGAGTGGGTTGCCATTGCCTTCTCCTGAGTTCCTTTAAAAACTGGATTGGTTTATTGAGTTCAAGGCTGAATCTGATCCTTTATAGATGCAAGTCACTCTGAACATCTGCCTTCTCATCAGTAAAATGGTGATAGTACACAGCACTGAGGGAGGTTTAGAAAAATAATTAAGATTGTGCAAAAAAAAATGTCTAGCACATGCAAAATATCTTAACTATTATTTTTGTATTGATGTAATTTACCGGCATAAAATCCTCATGCAGAGACCTGATTATGCTGCAAGGCAAATCCTCCTCTCTCCCAAATGAAGGAAGCAGGAATCATTTTGTACTCCAGCCTGAGATTTATAAAAGGGCTTAACTCTGTTAGGAAACCACTGAGAAATCTGATTGTGAATTTCCACTCTTCCTTTGACTGAGTCGGCTCCCTTGGCTGTGTTATCTCTGCTTTCAGCAACCCATTAAAGACCAGCCAGTGCATCTCAAAGTTCTTTGACTCAGTCAATGAGCTTGTTGCCATGGCAGGCTAACACGAGGTGCCACTGATGATGACTTGATTTCCTCTCGCATCTGAAGTGGAAAGGGAGAAGACAGACTAAATGAAATCCCATCCATCTTAATGAAATACAATTATATTCTCCTTATTAATCATTTAAGAATCAATATGTCTCTTCTTGGTGAACCTCACCAGAATTTGTCATTCCACGCCAGGCCTCAATACATCTTGTCTTGTAGTGATTTTTATAAGTTCAGTCACCTGTGTCCCAGGGTAAATAACCATGTTTTCTTGTACTGCGGGGAGAAGGAGAGCAGCCGTGACAGCGTGGAGGATTGCAGAAGCCCCTCTGAATGTTAAGCAGTAGCTGAATATTGCCTCCGCGTGCATAATGTAAAATGCACCTTGCTTTATTTTTAAGTAGCATGAAGGGAAATGAATTACCTTAGAATCCTTATTCTAGCACCATCAAGTGGGGAAAACTCTTGGGTATTCTTACCTATTCAATGCTATCCTCTCGCATAGGCTAATCGACATAGTATGTGTATATATGTGTCTGTGTAGATATATAGTTGGATCTAGAGATTGAGAGATATAGAAAAATGAGAAAGAATTCCTAAAATGCAATTTACAGTCTGTCTCACTCTACATATACTGCATCAATTTAGCATTTTACTTTATAATATTCACCTGTAAAAAATTGCTATTGTTTCTATCTTCAGAATATGAACCGAGAAGCCAGAATTGAACTTCCCGCATTCTGTAGCTACCTAACAGCTCTTGTTTAATTAATGAGAACCAAAAAAAAAGAGAAATGGAAAAAATACAGATAAAGAGAAAGAAGTGAAGACAGAATTCAGGTAGGCATGAAAGAGAAGCAAATGAAGAGAAATATATTACTTTAGAGATTAATTTGGTTGCATAGTGAGAAATAAGTGGCTTTATTTCAACAGGGGATTTTTGCTATTCATGCTTATTTCAAGTATTCCTGAAACTTCCTTAATGAGGAATTGTAGAATTGGCAGAAAAGTTGTGGCATACCTGAGTTTATATGTATGTGAAGAGGTTGACAGGGCTTTGATAGCTTTCACACTTAGGTGCCTAAAATCTACAGATCTAGTTTTATCTTCATCTTTATCTTTATAGCAATGTACTAGTCTTAATAGGACTAAGTTCCTTTTATGATTAAAAAAATACAGTAAAATCATCTCTTCTATTTTTAAACTTGGAGCTTTCCATGAATAAGAAAGATCTGAAAATAAGCATGTCACTAAGAAGCACCCTTTTGTGTGGCTGAGCACAACTGCCCTCCTTGAACAAGTAAGTGCAGCTGCTGAAGAGAGAAGCCAGCACACCCGAAGTCCATAAACTTCGAAGTCAGTGGTTTCAAAAAGCAGCTGAAAAATCCAAAAGGATTGGTGCAGCTGGTTCAGCTGTAGCCCCTGCTCTGTTAGGTGATGTTATAGGCCCCACACACCAATGACTCTGAGGGTCTGTGTAAGGCTGGCCCCCTTTCTCTTCCAACAGTCTCTGTTCCAATAGCATCAAAACTATGCACAGTTCAGTTCAGTTCAGTCCCTCAGTCATGTCCAGCTCTTTACGACCCCATGAACTGCAGCACACCGGGTTTTCCTGTCCATCACCAACTCCCAGAGCTTACTCTAACTCATGTCCCTCGAGTTGGGATGCCATCCAACCATCTCATCCTCTGTCATCCCCTTCTCCTTCTGCCTTCAATCTTTCTCAGCATCAGGGTCTTTTCCAGTGAGTCAGCTCGTCTCATCAGGTGGCCAAAGTGCTGGAGTTTCAGCTTCAGCATCAGTCCTTCAATGAATATTCAGGACCGATCTCCTTTAGGATGGACTGGTTGGATCTCCTTGCAGTCCAAGGGTCTCTCAAGAGTCTTCTCCAACACCACAGTTCAAAAGCATCAATTCTTCAGTGCTCAGCTTTCTTTATAGTCCAACTCTCACATCCATACATGACTACTGGAAAAACCATAGCCTTGACTAGAAGGACCTTTGTTGGCAAAGCAATGTCTCTGCTTTTTAATATGCTGTCTAGGTTGGTCATAGCTTTTCTTCCAAGGAGTAAGCGTCTTTTAATTTCATGGCTTCAGTCACCATCTGCAGTGATTTTGGAGCCCAAAAAAATAAAATCTGACACTGTTTCCCCTGTTTCCACATCTATTTGCCATGCAGTGATGGGACCAGATGCCATGATCTTAGTTTTCTGAATGTTGAGCTTTAAGCCAACTTTTCCCTCTCCTCTTTCACTTTCATCAGGAGGCTCTTTAGTTCTTCTTTGCTTTCTGCCATAAGGGTGGTGTCATCTGCATATCTGAGGTTATTGATATTTCTCCCAGCAATCTTGATTCCAGCTTGTGCTTCATCCGGCTCAGCGTTTCTCATGATGTACTCTGCATATAAGTTAATTAAGCAGGGTGACAATATACAGCCACCCTACTTTCCTGATTTGGAACCAGTCTGTTTTTCCATGTCCAGTTCTAACTGTTGCTTCTTGTTCTGCATACAGATTTCTCAGGAGGCCGGTCAGGTGGTCTGGTATTCCCATCTCTTAAAGAATTTTCCAATTTGTTGTGATCCACACAGTCAAAGACTTTGGTGTAGTTAATAAAGCAGAAATAGATGTTTTTCCAGAACTCTCTTGCTTTTCTGATTCTCTGTTCACACACCAGCCCTAAACCAGACACCCCAATAAGGTCTGGAAAGTGAAAGTGACAGTGAAGTCGCTCAGTCGTGTCCGACTCTTTGCGACCCCATGGACTGTAGCCCACCAGGCTCCTCCATCCGTGGAATTTTCTAGGCAAGAATACTGGAGTGGGTTGCCATTTCCTTCTCCAGGGGATCTGCCTGACCCAGGGATCAAACCCGGGTCTCCCGCATTGTAGGCAGACGCTTTACCATCTGAGCCACCAGGGAAGGAGTAATAAGGTCTGGAGAATTAATTAAACCATGTGATTGGTCCCTTAGTGTTCCAGATCAAGGGTGAAATCCAAGAAACACATCATAAAAAAACACAAGGCCTTTGGCCTTCTGATCACGTGTTGTGCCACATTCCCCCTTTTCTACAAATCCAGGGGCTTCCTCCTTCTCTCGTTTCCCAACCACAGCTCCTAACCTTGAAAAGTCTCCTCCTCCACAGCTCTCTCTCAAACCCATGTGTATCACAGGAAATCCAGGGTCACCTAGCTGGGTATGAAGAACAAATGTCATTTGCACAAAAGAAAGCTGATGAACAAAAGATGAAAAGGCCTTGGGATCGGCATCTAAAACGTGCGCTCCTGCCCATATTTTTACTGGATCCCCAGCTCTCTTCCCAGAAGCTTTTCTGGGTTTCTTTGAACAAAAAAGATACCGCAAACCCAAGTTCACCATGGCCTTCCTATGGACAATCTAGAGAAATCTTTGCAAAAGAGACTTGGAAGAAGTTAAAAAGGGAGACAGAATTGTCTTAGAATTTAGTGATTCCAAGAACATGTTTGGAATAACCCTGGATTCCAGTGGGCCTTCCCTAATGACTTAGATGGTAAAGAATCTGCCTACAATGCAGGTTCAGTTCCTGGGTTGGGAAGATATCCTGGAGAAGGAAATGGCAACCTACTCTAGTATTCTTGCCTGGAGAAGCCCATGGGCAGCGGAGCCTGATGGGCTACAGTCCATGGGCTTGCAAATAATCAGACATGACTGAATGACTAACACTTTCACTTTCTGGATTCCAGTGGAGTTTACAATGAATGCTCACAAATATAGACAGTTGAATAAAACCCTATTAATGGAGAGTGAAATGCAAAGTTATCAATAAAAAAAATTACATTTTTATGAAATATGTATTTCTTATTTTATTTGAAGTATAGTTGCTATACAATATTATATAACTTATAGGTGTGTAATATAGTGATTCAAAAATTTTAAAGGTTATATTCCATGTATGCATGTTTGTGTGCTCAGTCACTCAGTCATGTCTGATCCTTTGCAACCCCATGGACTGTAGCCCACCAGGCTCCTCTGTCCATGGGATTCTCCAGGCAAGAATACTGGAATGGGTTGCCATTTACTCCTCCAGGGGGTCTTCCCAACCCAGGGATTGAAATCACATCTCCTGCGTTGTCAGGTGGATTCTTTACCACTGATCCACCTGGGAAGCCCATACTCCATGTTTTTCTGGAACTCTCTTGCTTTTTCAATGATCCAGTAATGTTGGCAATTTGATCTCTGGTTCTTCTGCCTTTTCTAAATCCAGCTTGAACATCTGGATGTTCACGGTTCACATACTGTTGAAGCCTGGCTTGGAGAATTTTGAGCATCAAATACTCCCTATGTTATTCTCTTCAGTGGTGAATTTATCCTGCCATCCATCACATAAGAATCCCTCAACATGTGATGAGAGAAGAAGGTACCACTGTCCGGAGAATATCTTGCTTAGGAAGGAGGATCTTCCACACACTTCCTCCTACTTAGCCTGTAAGGAAATCCTTTCATGGTTGTTGTCTTTGTGGTGGTGATTAGCTTATTTTCTCCCAGCAGTTCTAGAAGGTCAGAGACTGTGCTTTATCTCTTAACCGCCAACGTGTAACTTGCCACCTGGTTAATAGCAGATGCTATTATGTTAATAAACAAATATACAACAACCCACTCTATGTAAGGCATTAACCAGTATATCCTCTTTTTGTAATCGACACAATCTGTGCAGAGTGGATATATCTTCTAAAGTGAGACATCCCAAACATTCATTTTATTTCATTTTAAATATAGACAAAGAGTTGTGCGTGCTCAGTCATTCCATCGCGTCCAACTCTTTGTGACCCCATGAACTATAGCCTGCCAGGCTCCTCTGTCTATAGGATCTCCCAGGCAAGAACACTGGAGTGGTTTCCATTTTCTCCTCCAGGGGATCTCCCCGACCCAGAGACTGAACCTGAACCTCCCATGTCTCCTGCATTGGCAGGCGGATTGTTTACCACTGTGCCACCTGGGAAGCCCAGACAAAAACTTAGTCATGAAATGTTAAGACAAATCTGGATCACCATTCTCAGTGGAAAAAAAAGGTAACAGTGCTCCTAAACTCCAGCATCCACAGAAAATCCAAGGGATCTTTCCTTCTCCGTAATAGCCAACCTTTGACCTGCTTTATTTGCAGGGTTATAAGACTACAGCAGGGATCATTTCACCTCCTATGTGGTAACTGTCATTACAGCTAAAGAGCGTGGGTTTAATCTACAAACAAATGTGGTGCTGTTTTCTGATTGTCCTCAACAATGAAGGCAGTTTTACAATTGCAAACGGTTTAATATGTTCAAACAGTTCCTTGTTCACCCTCAGTCCCCTTTACTCTCGTGTTTCAGTTCACATGCAAGTCTTCTTAATCCAGAACTCCAAAACCAAGACTGGTGGGGAGAAAATCCAATTGTTTAAGGTCAAAATAAAGACGTTTTTAAAATGCCAAAGAAAGAGAGCAGGGTTCTTCTTCTTTGATGTTAATACCATGGCTTTTGTAGTTTTCCTGTTTGTTTGTTTTCATCTTCTACTGTCAACAGGGCACCAGATTTTATAGGCAGCCTAACAGAGAGCAGATGTCGATTGAAAGAGATGTGGTTTTGAGTGTGACGTTAAAAAAATATCTTGTCTAAATGCTGTAGTTCTAATGGGCTTAATTTTTTATTAACTGATATATAAAAGAACAATAAGCATACATTTTGTCTTAATGGAACCATACACAGCTCAATAGCAGGGCCATGAATAAGGCAAGAGAGGTTCACATTTTAATATATATTTTTTTAAACAAAGAAGAAACATTTCTACTTTGTGCAAATAGCCTGTGTTTTTAGGCCAAGGCTCCTAGCATTTTCATCTGCCTTATAGATATAACTGTTTTAAGCCATGGTAAAAATCATACTGAAGGCATTTTTCAGATACATCTCTAAAGATAGTCTTAGTCAGGGTATTTCTTCTATTTTTATCAATGATGGCATACTCAGAGCAACATTTGGAGGCAATAAATCTAGAGTAATTGGGACAAAGATAAAAGTATAGTTGGGACCTTGAAAGAAGAAAAAAATAAAAATGAATAAATCACCAATGACTTTATAGACACCTTCATGCAAGAATTAAGTAGAGGCTGCATTTGGCAGTTGACCCCTCAGGTGCTAGAGGCATTTTCAACTGACTTAGCCTAGAAAATAATACAGTCCTACTTTTGCTGATACAGACTTGAAAGCTTTGATGAGTAGATGAGGCAAGATATCCGACCAGTGGTCCTGACACCAAAATAAATGCATGAGGAAGGTGAATTTTGCACACTTGGAACCAGAAACCTGGCAAGAGCCACGGCAAAGTGCCTGAGTGATCAACATACTTGCAGTGCCTGAAACTAAACCTTATGCTACGTACCTAGAGATGCCCTTTTGAACTCAGATCAGGAAGGAACAGAGACATTGTTGTTTGTTGCTGTTGGTGATATTGTTTGAAACCTGTAGGTGTTCTACCTAAGGTTTAGGATTTTCCTAAGTGAGCTTTGTCCAGGTCTCTCTATGGCCATGGGTCAGCCTTCTGGAGGCCACCAAGCACTAATCACCAGTATTGCCAGCATTGACCTCATCTTTTCTGTGTATCACCAAACCACAGCACGCCTTTGTTGGACAGAAGATACCTTATGTGTTTGGAAAATGAAGTAACAATTCAAAGAGATTGCAATTTCTCTCATTTGCCTCATCTATACTGTAGTCACTTTATTTAAAAATGAAGAAAAGAAAGGACAATAATGCAATATAAATCTGAAGTATTAAACTCCGATAAAAGGTACACTTGGGCACACAATCTCACGTTTTAAGGTTGGCTCCAAAAGTTCTAGATCTTTCAAACAGAACTGATGGAAATATGCAGAGAAAACGCACATTTCAAAGAGCCTGCTGACTATGCAAATTTGTTTACATACACACACAAATAAATACACAAACACACAAAAATGTGCACATACACAAAACACATACGAAACACAAACACACAAATACACGTTTTCTTTCACTCAGTGGAAAAATATGCATTTTAAATTAAAATAAATAAATAAATTCTACAATTTAAATTATTTTAGACATAGTCTTCAAATCGGAGAAGGCAATGGCACCCCACTCCAGTACTCTTGCCTGGAAAATCCCATAGGCGGAGGAGCCTGGTAGGCTACAGTCCTTGAGGTCGCTAAGAGTCGGACATGACTGAGCGACTTCACTTTCACTTTGCCGTTCATGCACTGGAGAAGGAAATGGCAACCCACTCCAGTATTCTTGCCTGGAGAATCCCAGGGATGGCGGAGCCTGGTGGGCTGCCGTCTATGGGGTCGCACAGAGTCAGGCACGACTGAAGTGACTTAGCAGCAGCAGCAGCAGCAGTCTTCAAATTCTTCCTAGATTTTTTAAGCACTTTGGAGATAATTACAATCACTGTATTTTTGGTTTTCAGTGATTAAAAATAAAACTTTTTCCTTTTAAAATAACATTGAAATAACAAAAATAAAACATAAGTTTTTCTCTACATCTAATTCTATGAGAAAATACAAAAACACCACTACAGATATTCTATTGCCATTAGTGTGGCATGATTACAATGATAAGGGATCAAGAAAATGAGACTAGTCACAGACTGGGAGAAAATACTTGCAAAGGATGTATGTATTGGATAGAAGACTGTTATCCAAAATATGCCACTTTAGAAGACAGTTTGTCAGTTTCTTACAACATTAAATATACCCTTAGCGCATAATCTGGCAATCACACTCACTGATATTTACCAAAAGGAGTTGGAGAACTGTGACCACAAAAACCCTGCATACAGATGTTTATAGCAGCTTTATTCATAATCGCCGAAACTCAGAAGCAACAGAGATGTCCTTTAGTAGATGAATAGATAAATAAACTGTGGTTCATCCAAACAAAGGAATATTATTCAACACTGAAAAGAAGTGAACTGTCAAGTCATGAAAAAACATGGAGGAAATATAAATGTCTATCACTAAGTGAAAGGGGCATATCTGAAAAGGCTGCATAGTAGATGATTTCAATGATATGGTACTTTAGAAAAGGTAACACCATAGAGATAGTAAACACAGCAGTGGTTGCCAGGGCTGGGGGAAGGAGGAATGGTGAGGCAGAGCCCATATGATTCTCAAGACAGTTAAACTATTCTCTATAATACTATAAGGGTGGATGGATGTCATTACATGTTGGTCAAAATTCATAGAATGTATGACACACAGTCCAAGGGGTCGCAAAGAGTCGGACACGACTAAGCAACTAGCTCTTTCATTTCCACTTTCATTACACCAAGAGTGAACCCTAGGATAGACTATGGACTTTGGGTGATAATGACATATCAATGAAGGTTCATTGATTACAACACACGTGGCTCTGGTGTGGGATTTTGACGGTGTGGGGGGACATGTGTTTGTATGTGTGTGTGTGAGTTGGGAGTATAGGAACTCGATGTACTTTCTGTTCAATTTTCCTATGAACCTAAAACTGCTCCAAAAATTAAAGTGTACTAAAAAAAAATTTTAGGGGAAACGATGCACAGATAATGGTGTGTGGCTACAGCAGAATTTCATTTCAGTTTTGATCCAATGTTTGCATTTTATTTTGTTGCATCCTAAATCAAATTATTACTTACATTTTCTAATGTGCAATAACTGATTTCATGCACTTTTGAAAGTTCAGGAAGATCATTTCTCTATACCAGTCATAAAATATTTTCCTTCTTTATGATCAGCCTAACTGGGAAAGCTAACCATCCAGAAGAAATGGTAACAATTTTGAATAAATGGGAAAATTCTGCTATGTTCTCTAAAATACAAGACTAACAGTATCCTGAAATTTTCATCAGTCCTTGTAAGCGAACCTTTATAGATGTAGATAGAATCGTATCTGCTATTGCCAGAAACTACAGAGAAAGGGGATAAAAAAAAGAAGATACCTGAGTAGAAAGCACATGGACTTTGGCAATTTAGAGAAGAACCTGTCTTTACGTCACAGAATACTGGGGCATGAAGAATCTTGAGAGCAAAGTGTTCCAAGGACCTTTGTGAAAAGGCTTTATTGCATCTGGGATAGGTTTCAGGTGATGCGTGGAGCTCTAGAAATTATAGGCAGGAATTTTGTTTGCATCCGAATTTGAGATGTTTGGGGAGAAGTCCCATTGCTATCATCAGAAATCTCAAGAGTACATGATGACTCCAAGATAGGAAGGAACTACTGAGACAGTAGCAGCCTTGTTATTTGCAGAAGTATCCCCAGAACAGGAGAAATGCTTCAATTCACCCAGTGCTTATATTGGTGTTTGAAATTTTGTTGGCTTTTGCATAGTTCGATTAACTGAGAAAGTTTAGAGAATGAAAGGAAAATTGCAATAGCGTCTATGTTTATAGAGAGGGGTGTGTGTGCTCAGTCACTCAGTTGTGTCTGACTCTGCGGCCCCACGGACTGCAGCCCGCCAGGCTCCTCTGTCCATGGGGATTTTCCAGGCAAGAATACTGGTATGGGTTGCCATGCTCTCCTCCAGAAGATCTTCGCAATCCAGGGATTAAACCTGTGTCTCCTGCAGCTCCTGCAAGAATCCAGGTGGATTCTTTACCTCTGGGCCACCTGGGAAGCCCTATTAGAGATATACACTGAGATAAATGGCACCAACCTCGTTTTTTTTTAAACCAATACAACATTGCCTAGGAAATATTTTCTGTGTGAATCCATGGTGGTGTAAATATTAAATGTTCTCACACGTTGCTATGGAGGGAATAACTGTGGCCCCTACAAAATCATGTGTTGAAACCTAACCCCAAATGTAATGGTATTAGCAGGTGGGGCTTTTGGGGGGATTAGGTCATAGAAGGGAGCCCTCATGAAAGGGATAAGCATCCTTATAAAGGAAATTCCAGAGACATCCCTCACCTCTTGCCAGAAGGACCCGGCAAGAGCGGTCATCTATGAAGCAGAAAGCGGGTTCTCACCAGACACCACGTCTGCCGATGTTTGATCCTGGACCTTCCCACCTCCAGAACTGTGAGAAATAAATTTCTATTGTTTACAAACTACCCCAGTCTACACTATTTTTGTTAAAGTGTTCTGAATGGACTAAGAAACATGTATTCCTCATTTTCCTGTATCAGACAATTTCTTCTCCAAAAATACAGGAGTCTACATAAGGATGATGAACAGCCATGTACGTGGCACAAATGAAATTGTTTAGCATAAAGAGTTTGCTATCAAGAATATTCAAGAAACTCCTGTTCGGAGGCCCCCAGCAGCCATGGCTTTATTAGAGGCTTTGACAAGTCCTGTGGTCAAGCTAGTTCACTGAACATACCTGAATGTAACCCATCATTTCTTACAGCTATTTGAATTTTTATTCTACTTTTTATCGAAGAAATGCCTCACCCCGTTTGGGAAAGGATGAGTTAAGAAACAAAAAGCTCACGAAAAGAACACGAACATGTTACCTGGGGAATGACACTAAATTATCAGAGTGATGAACACTTTTAAAAAGATACACAGTGAGAAGGAGCGGACCCTTTGAAGGAAGGCAGAAAAAGAAGTTCTGTCCTTTGCAGCAACTCAGCATGAATTTTCCTCCCAGCAGCAGTGGAGCGAGTCCTGTGGGCAATGATGTCCAGATGTGGGAGGGAAGACAAGTCGCCTCGTGGACGTAGGATCCTAGCAGACCCCCGAGCCCCAGCTCTACAGAGTGTGATTCAGGAGTACAGTGGTGACGCTCGAATCTTTCATTTCTAGGAAGCGTCCCTGTGGCTTGAAAGCAGGTGATTCTGGAGGGACAGCCTCTGAGAAACGATGCACTTGGGGATGGAGTTGAGGGGAAAAGCAAGGATGGGAGGGAAGATACAGCAAGAACTGAGAGCAGAGCCTTATTTCTTCTACCATCAGAAAATTCACACCCGCAACTTTCCGGGACCCAGAGGAGCTAATGCTGTGTCCCCCGCCTTTGTCTGTCTGTCTCCTCCTGGGCTGCCTCACATCATGTTCATTCCAGCCTCAGTTATGGCTGATCATTTGCAAGAGGAGACAAAAGCTCCCACACAAGCCAGTTTATTGTTCCCCATATTTTCGTCTAAGCACTTTGATCAATACTTGAGTCAATTAAAGCGTACAGACACTTTCTCAGGAAGACCCACAACAGTCCCCCCAGTCCAAGTCCTCTTTTGAAGCTTCTTTTCTTTCTTTTTTTTCAGAAACACACAACTTTGCCAAATTTGTGCATCCTTCTGATTCTGGTTTTAGAAAGGAAATGAAATTTGTCACGCCACCATACATCATTCCCCTCGCAGTACAATGTCCCATCTGTGTGTCAAGTACAAAAGAAAAGCATTTTGTGAAAAATTGCTAAAGAAGTAATGATTTTTGTCCTCAACTCTTTGTTTTGCCTTTCAATAAAGAAGGCGACATGTGCCACAAATGATGTATTATTGTTTAGGTACAACCCCGGTAACACGGTGCATAAGCAAAACCATGTTTCACAGCAGAGAAACTATAGTTTACTGCCCCTATGGCTCTGATGAGAATATAATGTTCTACAGTTTATAAATGCTTTGAGGTCAATACGTGATTTGCTTCAGCTTGTTCATCCAATGAGCAGGGGATCCCAAAATATATCAAGCTATTAGACAGCCCCCTGGAAGCTGGGCTCAGGCAGTCGTGATGGAAGGGCTCCATGGAAACCCCTCTGTCAGCTGGAGATGAGATAATTAGATCCAGGTAATACATTGGAGCCTCAACAGGGAGCTGCCAAGGAAACATGTCATCTTTATGGGCCTTTCTTGTCCTGCATGGCAACAGTGGCCTAAGACACTATACCACTGGGGGATGCGTGGGTGCCCACCTGCATTACCCAGACATCCTTCCTCCCATAGAAGGAACCAAAGAGAGAAAACAATCAGGAGAGGCTTTTTTAAAGTAATTCTCTTCATTCCTCCACCATCTTTTCTCCTTTTTTTTTCTTCTTAAATTTTTTTCAATATAGCTTTAGTGATGTGATTGGATTCCCCTTAGACTCTCTGTATATAGATTTTGCAAATTTTTTTTTTCCTTTTCAGCTGTGCCACTGCACATGTGGGCTCTTAGTTCCCTATCTGTCTGTGCATTAGTCACTCAGTCATATCCAACTCTTTGCAACCCCATGGTCTGTGCATGGAACTCTTCAGGCAAGAATAACGGAGTGGCTTGCTGTTCCCTTCTCCAGGGGATCTTCCTGACCCAGGGATCCCTGATCAGGATCAAACCTGTGCCTCCTCCAGTGAAACTGAGGGGTCACAACCACTGGACCCATACAGCAAAATTTTTGATCTTATTTCAAATGGTCCTCTCACTGGGGACTCTTTTGGAACTGCAGACAAAATAGTCACTTCTTTCGATCTTTGAATTAAACACGAGAGACTGTGCTTTTCCTTCACCTTGATTTCACTTGGGTGTGTGTACGTGCATGCTCAGTCCCTTCACTCATGTCCGATTCTTTGCGACCCCATGGACTGTAGCCCTCCAGGCTCCTCTGTCCATGGGATACTCCAGGCAAGAATACTGGAGGGGGTCGCCATTTCCTCCTCCAGGGGATCTTCCCATCCCAGAGATGGCAGGCAGGTTCTTTACCACTGAGCCACCTGGGAAGCCCAGTGACTGTCACTTGGAGAGTCATTGTCATTTCTGTCATTCTTACTCAATAAATATTTACTGAGGAACTGGCTCTTCTCTTTCACTAGTCCTGTGAAGGCAGCTTCCTTCAAGGAAATTGCAGCTGCCCATCCTTGGTCTGAAGCTCCTCTTGCTTTATTACCCGGAGCGATTTAGCTCATTTCACCCGGAACCGGCTTGGGTAGAAGAGGGCAGCTGCCTCGTCCGTAACTGTCAGTCCTGACAGGTGTCTTCCTTGGTAAAGAAGACGTTCCTATATACGGAATCTAGAAAGATGGTACCGATGATCTTACGTGCAGGGCAGCAAAGGAGACACAGAAGTAAAGAACACACCTTGGACTCAATGGGTGAAAGAGAGGGTGGGATAATTTGAGAGAATAGCATTGAAACATATACATCACCGTATGTAAAACAGATAGCCAGTGGGAGCTTGATGTATGATCCAGGGTCCCCAAAACTGGTGCTCCGTGACAACCTGAAGGGATGGGGTGGGGAACGAGGGGGGAGGGGAATGAATTCAGGAGGGAGGGGACAAAATGTGTGCCCGTGGCCGATTCATACTGATGTACGCAAAAGCCATCGTGATATTGGAAAATAATTATCCTCCAATTAAAATAAATAAATTAATTTTTTTCTAAAAAGAAGATGTTCTCTTCCCAAGAAGGATTTGAACTGTTTAACTCAGGCTAACACTTGGCTTCCTCCTCTAGGTACCAAGTTCGAAGACCCTGATCCAAAGTTTCGTCTACGAGACTGGGTGCCGCCTTTTCCAGGTGCTTAACAAAGGATACCCTGCCTGTCACTGGTGCTATAACCCAGGCATCAACTACCCTTTGATAAGAATAAATTGATTGAGATGGAAATCTCTGAAGTTTGTAAAACGGTGTATTTTTGACAAAAGCCACCTTATAAAAAGGACAAAGGAAAGATATGGAATAATTTATAAGGATGCTCCCATGGGATAGTAAATAAGCGACAGATAAAGCCTGAGCCAAACCAGCTTCTATTAAAGCCTCTTCATTGCTATTCAAGTGAATTTCCTCTCTCTCCCAAGTGGAAACTATTTGCACAAAACAAAAATATTAGAAATAGCAGCCTAGGAATTTGGGCAGTGAAAGAAAACCTTGTTAAAACTTGAGAGCTGAGTTGGCTTTAGGCAAAATTGTCAAGATCCTCTCCCTCACCTTCTTGCAACTCTCTTCAATTCCTCTTTCTTTTCAAATTCTTCTCTCACTCAGATGTCTTTCTTCCTAATTCCAAGGTCAACGTGGCTTTTATTAATGCATTAATTCAAACAGCACTGGGTGCTTAAGATGTGCAAAGCACCGGGTACTAGGAACAAATGCATAAGTAAGAGAGGATTCTGGCCTTCCTGGAGCTTATACTCATTTCTAAACACTATTCACCAACTTGTAAAGACTTATCTACCAATAAGTCAAAATCCAGATAGGTTGAAAGATACAGGGGAAAAATGAAACAATAAAACCTCCAAAAGCAGGAGCACATACACACAGGCCAATAAAAGCTCAGAGAAAACCTCAAAGTTGTCAGTTGTGGTGGTGGGTCCATTGTAGCTATTTTGTGTTCATTTGGTTGGTTTCATTTCTTCTTTCTTTCTTTTTGTTCTATCGGCATGGAAAATGACAAATAACCAGTCTTTATCTCATTAGCCTTTCAGGGAACTGCAGAGATCAGTGAATTTACTACCAGTGGTTTCACCTCTCCCAAAGAAAGGAGTTACTATGTGTATAGTCATATATACTTACAGAGTCAAATGCCAAAAACAAACTTGTGAGTTTTCGTTCAGCAAATTCAATGACCTGGCTAGCTACTTACAACAGAACTAAAAGCACGTGGAGTTTCACAAAAATGCAAGTTGTCTATTTGCAACAAATTTGATCAATTCTTTGATCAAAAAATAATTTATAGAAATTATTAATAATAAGAAAATAATTGACATCATCAAAGGAAAATAAACAAGGTACATAAAAAAAGCAATTCACAAATAATAAATTCAAGCAACCAATAAACATTGTTGATTATTTACATTAAATACATTACAGTAAATTAATAATAGAATGATGAGGTGAAGAGGGCAGAGTGCTAGAGCAGGAAGTGTGAGTAAATACCATCCGATGTACCCTTCCCTTCAAAAAACAAGGAAACAGCCTCAGGAAAAAAGATGCATAAAACTGGTGAAGTAAAATAGAGGTAAGAAACCACGTGTCCTGCCACCTTCTTTGAGGCCCCAGAATTGCCTCCCTCCATCTCCTCTGAGCCAAGCACACCTCTGGGGCTTCATTAAGATATTCCAGCTGGAGTCTATCTGCAGAACTGAGGTATGACATCCCAAGATTAAGACTGTCATATAAAGGTGAAAGAGAAAGTGAAAGTTGCTCAGTTGTGTCTGACTCTTTGCAACTCCATGGACTATACAGTCCTGGAATTCTCCAGGCCAGAATACTGGAGTGGGCAGCCTTTTCCTTCTCCAGGGGATCTTCCCAACCCAAGGATCGAACTCAGGTCTCCCACACTGCACGTGGATTCTTTACCAACTGAGCTATCAGGGAAGCCCGTCATGTAAAGGATGTACAATTAACTGGAATTTCAAAATAAACAAAGATTTTTTAGCCTAAGTTCTAAATACTGCATGATTTTTCTGATTTATAAAATGATTTATTGTGTTCTTGAAACTCAAATTTAACTGAGCAGCGTCTATTTTACTTACTAATTCTGGCAACTCTACCTAAGAGCCACACAACCAAATAGTCACAAATGTGGAGTCAACAACAAAAACGTATAATGTGTAATGTGTCAGGTGGAGAGGATAATTTTACAAGGAATGCTTAATTTGCAATGGGATAAATTTGGGATGATAGACTCATGACAAAATTTAAATTTCCTGTTTTTTTAAAAATTATTAATTGACCATTCAATAGCTTTAACTGTATAGGGTTCATAGAGTCACTGTAACCATTCATTGTGATTTTATATGTAATACAAGTAAACAACACCTGAACAAGCAGTAACCCTGAAATACACATGGAAACATTACTTACTTTTTTTATTGGCTTCAGTAATTCTCTGAGGTGAACATAGTCATCCCTATTTTATAGATTATGCAACTGAAACTCAGAAAGGTTAGCATTGATTGAGTAGATTTCTCATATGTTTTGGGGTCATTTTACCTCCTTGGTAGAACTGAAATTTAGCCCGAGTATATGTGTCTAAAAGCCAAAATCTAACCATTCTGTTTAGACATCACTCTTATGTTTGTAGTGATTTATCTTAAGAAATTACATAGATGAGTACAAGGAGATTTATTTACTAAAAAAGTAGTTACCACAGAGTTATCATAAAGGATCAAGTTTTTAAATGGTTGCCAATAATAAACTGATACTTTCGAACTGCGCTGCTGGAGAAGGCACTGAAGTGTCCCCTGGACTGCAAGGAGATCAAACCAGTCAGTCCTAAAGGAGATCAACCCTGAATATTCATTGGAAGAAATGATGTTGAAACTGAAGCTCCAATACTTTGACCACCTTATACAAAGAGCTGACTCATTGGAAAAGACCTTGATGCTGGGAAAGATTGAGGGCAAAAGGAGAAGGGGGCAGCAGAGGGTGAAATGGTTGGATGGCATCACCAACTCCGTGGACATGAATTTGAGCAAACTCCAGGAGATAGAGAAGGACAGGGAAGCCTGGCATGCTGCAGTCCACAGGATCACAAAGAGTCAGACAAGATTAGCAACTGAACAACAGTAATAAATTGGTTCAAGAAATTGAAGATCACGTACTGATAAAATACTGGACTATTAAAAGTGATGCACTGTCTAGAAAGATGTAACTCAACTAACTCAAGGGTTATTTCTATGGTAAGAGAAAAGTTTATCTTATTTATCTGCAAGTGTACAAAGATGTCATTTCCCCCAAATAGAACTATTAGTTATTTTGAATTTGTTCTTCATGGTTTTTCTACAATACACTTTTGTAATCAGAAAAAAAAGAAAGAAACATACTTAACAATATAATCATGTTTGTTCCCTCACTACTAGGAACAAAACAAGGGGTGATTTTATCTGTGAAAGAAGAAGAACATTTGGAGAAGGATCAAATCTGACATATAAAACTGAAAAAAGGCGATGGGTTGAAAAATAAACTCCTATATGTGATACTACATTCAAGTCACTTTAATAGCTTTTTCCCCTGTTTCTATTATACTAACTATGATCCTAGGTGTCTGGCACAATAGGGGAAGGTCAGTCAAAGTCACACCTGAAGTGTAAGAAACCAATTGGAGTAGAGAGTAGGAACCCTGAGAGCTGTGAGCATGAGAAAGCTTTCTCTTCTAAATCACGTATCAGACTTGCATATAACTGCAAAATTACAGTGTCTCAGTCTTGTTATAACACTTGTGCAAGTCCAAAGTCCCTTTTGCTTTAACGCTAGTACTTACTCATGAAGGCATATCATTTCCTTTTTTCTATAGAACAGATTATGGTCCTCATCTTCCAGCTTCTTTGAAATTGAGGTATAGGTGATGTGAATTCGATTATTGGGCCTTTCTGCTTGTCTTCTTTGCATATTTCTCAGCAATAAAGTGATTGTTGTTAACATAAGTATTAACAGCATCTCAGTGTTATAATTTCAATACTACTTAATTTAGCCGAGTCTTCCTAGACACATAATGGATATATAGGTCAGCATATAAGTAATATCACTTTGGACACTGGGGCATGTGAGTTGGTTAGAAGCATTGCCTGAGTGTGGGAGGAGAGTCTTGCAGACTAAGAATCATTCCAGCAATTTACAGAGCAGCACAGAGTTTGAATAAATATGAACTGGTCAAAGAGCAGAGCTGATCATGTCAGCAAAGGAGTCCAATAAAAGCAATCTTTCTGTCCAGGCAAGTTGAGAGTATTTATCTTTAGAAATTGTCATTGTTGAGTTTCTAAGTCACATCCGACTCTTTTGCAGACACATGGACTGTAGCCCACCAGGTTCCTCTGTCCATGGGATTTCCCAGGAAAGAATACTGCAGTGGGTTTCCCTTTCCTTTTCCTGTGTCTTTAGAAATAGGAAGATACGAAGAAAAGCAGAATCACTCTCTGCTGTAGAAAGAGCCACGTCCTATGCAAAGCTTCAAGTGGCAGAGCTTTCCGTTGATATTTGTCCCTTGAAACTGGTCGATACAAGTATCTACAGATGTATATTAAACTGATATGCGTCCCAGCTTCCGGCGGGTTTAGGACGCCTCGCTCCCGATTCACTTTCTCACTTTAGCTGTGAGTTAAAACTGTACTGACTCTACCAAGCAGGAAGGTGCTCAAGGTGGGCCTGAGCAGATTCTCACCATGGAATAAGTCTGGCTCTGGGTACCACAGGCTTGATTCCAAGGTCATTACACAAGACAAATACAAGATAAAACCCAGAAATCCAGCCAGGTAGACTGTGGAGGAGGCCAAGTTTCAGTGAGGGGAGGCAAACTTCAGATGCCTGAGCTAGAAGCCAGAGGCAGAAGGCAAGATCCCAGCTCTGGAGGCAGAGCTGGCTGATGATGGATTCCAAGGCCAGGTGCCAGGAGCAGAAGTGGGTCAGGACCACTCGCAGTTACAGGGCCAGCACGGACCTTCCTCAGCTAGGATGAGTCACATCCTTTCTGCCTCTTGCTCTCACTTTCTTTCCCTAATAAAAGGGGAGATACCAACTGCCATCTCGTTAGCTCCAAATAGTTAGAGAATCAAGTGTGATAAAGCCCTTAAAAGGTAAAGAGGTATCCCCTTTATAAAGTAATAGTAATAATCTATGTTTGGAACACTAATAAAATGGTCAGTTTTGTTCCTTTCTTTTAAAAAAAATTATTGGAGTACAGTTGATTTATAATGTTGTGTAAGTTTCAGGTGTATAGAAAATCGATTCAGTTATACATATGCATATATTCATTCTTCTTCAGATTCTTTCCCATCTAAGTTATCACAAAATATTGAGTAGAGTTCGCTGTGCTATACAGTAGGTCCTTGTTGGTTATCTGTTTGACATGTAGTGATGCTCAGTTGCTTCAGTCGTGTCTGACTCTGCCACCCTATGGCCTGTAGCCAGCCAGGCTCCTCTGTGGGATTTTCCAGGGAAGAATACTGGAATGGGTAGCCATACCCTCCTCCAGGGGATCTTCCCAACCCGGGGATTGAACCTGCGTCTCTTATGTCTCCTGCACTGGCAGGCGGGTTCTTTACCACGAGTGCCACCTGAATGTGTATGTTAATCCCGAGCTCCTAACTTATCCCTTCCCAGCCCTACATTTCCCCTTTGGTATCCATAAGTTTGTTTTTGAAATCTGTGAGTCTGTTTCTGTTTTGTATATAAGTTCATTTATATCATTATGTTTAAACCAGATTCGACATATGAGTGATATCATACGTGTCTTTCTCTGACTTACTTCACTTAGTGTGATAACCTCTAGGTCTATCCACGTCGCTGCAAATGACATTATTTTGGGTTTTTTTAATGACTGATTTTCAAATGTCTGTATGTACCACATCTTCCTTTGCTCAGTCGTATCCGACTCTTTGGGACCTCATGGACTGTAGCCCACCAGCCTCCTCTGTCCTTGTTATTCTCCAGACAAGAATACTGGAGTGAGTTGCCATTCCCTTCTCCAGGGGATCTTCTGGACCCCGGGATCGAACCCAGGTTTGATCCTGCATTGCAGGCAGATTCTTTACGGTCTGTGCCAGCAGGGAAGCCCACACTACCTCTTCTTTATCCACTCCTCTGTCGATAAACATTTAGGTTGCTTCTTTGTTTTGGCTATTGTAAATTGTACTACAATAAAATTAGGCTGCTTGTATCTTTTCAAATTGTAGTTTTCTCTGGATATATGCACAGGCTTGGGATTACTGGATCATACAGTAGTTCTATTTTTAGTTTCTTAGGGACCCTCCATACTGTTCTCCATTTACATTTACATACAATGTGAATGTTCCAATTTACATTCCCCCTCAACAGTGTAGAAGGGCTCCCGTTCCTCCACACTCTCCAGCATTTGTTATTTGTAGACTCTTTGATGATGGTCATTCTGACAAGTGTGAACCAATACCTCCCTGCAGTTTTAATTTTCATTTCTCTGATAATTAGTGATGTTGCTCAAAAGATCGAGCATCTTTTCATGTGCTTTTTGGCCATCCATATATATTTGGAGAAATGTCTATTTAAATCTTCTGCCCATTTTTTGATTGTGTTGTGTTATTTTTGACATACAACATACATACAACATTCATACAATTTGAATGAATTGTCTGTATGCTTTGGAGATTAATCTCCTGTCAGTCACTTCATTTGCAAATATTTTCTCCCATTCTGTGGACTGTCTTTTTGTTTTGCTTACGGTTTCCTTTGTTGTGCAAAAACTTTTAAGTTTAGGTCATATTGCTTTTTCACTACTCTAGGAGATGGATTATTCAAGACATTAGGAGCTAAAAATCTCTTGCCTCTCCATCCCCCCTTACCTCCGACCCCTTGACCTCAATCACCAAAGAGTGGTACCTGCCCCCTAGACAAAGCCCACCCTGTAGGTTTACTTGAGACCCTGCCCACTCACTTACTTGCCCCTTCATTCAGTAGACCTTGTTTCCTTAATTCATTTCTCTCTTCGACTTTTCCTCTTTTCAGTCTCCTTATCCTCTGCATATAAGAATGCTCATTACTCTTGTCTTTAAAAAAAAAAGTTTTTCTTTGCTTGCATCTGTTAGAATCTTTTCTCTCCAATTCTCAGTCTTTCAGAAGAACTAGTTAGCAATCTCAGATTTCTTTATAGTTCTAATTGACTCAGTGTAATAGTAATACACCACATTATTACAATCATCATGCACTAATAACTGAATCCTACTGTCAGCCAAGAATTGTGCAAGAGATGTGGATGTATAGATGAATAAGACATACCTCTTATCTTCAAAGATGTTGTAATGAATTTGGACTGGTAGTATATATCTACAAAACTCAATATCATCAAGGATGAATCCTACATTAAATGTCTTGTAATTACAATAATCCACCCTAGGATTAAAAGTCCCTTGAAATAAGTACAAGGTCTGGAATGATCACAGCCCAAGAGAATATGATAGGCTTTTTCTTTTCAAACTCTATTTATTTATAATATGTATGCTTATGTATAGCTTGTTATATATAAAATGCTTATTTTATCTGTCTCTGTATGTATTATCCATCTGTGTCTTGTCCGTATCTTCCATGTAGAATGCTTGCAAACCAGGTCCAGCTTTGAAACACAGACTCTCAATTTCTCAGAAAATCCTCAATCACCCTTGTCCATCAACACCAGGTGGTGGATTCCTCCTCAACTGTTCTAAGACAAAAGGTGTGTGAGTATAATACTCTGGATATGCATAGAGACATGCATGGAGAAAATGGAATGGACTCTCACTAATTAAATAGCCCTTGACAAGCAAGATATAGAGAAAAAAAAGAGAGAAATAAAAGGAAAGACTTTCTGCTGGTATTGTTTTACAAACTATCACAAAGATCTCTGTGTAAGAGTTAGGTTTGGAATCACAGTGAAATTTCTCTGAAGATAGCTATCTTTTGGAATAAAGTGTCAGGCCAATTTCAAATTCTAAAATGATTATTTGCAAAAACAAAGCAAGCAAATTCATTCCCTTCATGGTGGACTGGAAATTTATTTTAGTTTATAGGAAATGAATCAAAACAATATCAAAATAATGTCTCCACTTCTTTGTAGAGAAACATGTTTCCCTAACAGAGATCTTATAAACATTGGCTGAGTACTTGGTTTTGAAAAGTAAATAATATAAGAAAATACCCATGTGCCATATTTTATCTCTTTCAAATATTAGCTTCAAATAGGAATTTTAGGTAAACTATACATAAAAACATAAGGGCAAATTTTCTAATGATATAAAACTGTCACATAATATATTTAAAGAAATACAAAAAAGTACATATTACCATATAATGATTAAATGATAAATTGAAAATGTGCTCTTTTTCTCTTCAGCTCAAATTCTCCAAACCATATATACATACTAACAAATGGCATCTTTGCTGGAGGATGGCTCTTTTTATTTTTTTCTTCTTTGTATCTCTGTGTCTTGAAAATCTAGTTATCCTTTAAAAAAAAATACCTGCTAATAAGGATAGCAGTCATCTCTGCTACAAGAAAAATAACCCTCCAATTTGAGTGGCCTTTAGCTGTTCATTTTTCAATCATGCCAAATGTTGGAAGCTGAGGTTTTTGTGGGTCTTCTCCATATGATTTAAAATTCCGGGCTGAAGGAGCACTGCTTATTTGGGACATGATGTTCTCACAGCAGAACGAAAAAGCGAGTATATGGGCAAAAAGACCCAAAGAGCCTCAAGTTTCTGCCACACAAGTCTCTGTCCACCTGTTCACTTGTCATTGGCAAAGCAAGTCACACGGCCAAGGCCAACTTCTGGAGCCCACAGGAAGCTCAGACAGTCACACAGCAACGAGTGAGTATGTATCTTTTTACTGGAAGACGTAGTGATTATGGGATACAATAATACCATTACCACAATATGTGCCTATTCCATTCTAGGGGAATTTCCAGACAGAGTAAACTGAACTGATCAGAATGGGCACTTTAAATAAAATCTACGTGTATATTTTCTATGCATATAATGTAAAATGTTTTCTAGCCAGAATAAGAACCCCAAATCCTGCTGGTCATTTTAAAAATATTTAAGGTTTACTGGCATCTTTGAGAGCCTATGTATGGACAATCTTATTCATCAATCTCAAAAGCCTAGTCTATCAACAATTTGATGAAGTTCAATATTGGAATAGAAAGTTTAAATACATGTAAGTTATTCAAAATAACACCCTGTTCAGAGTTTGCAGGGGGTGATCTGTATGCTTAGTCTATCCCTGTACGCCAAGATGCCAAACTTGACCTATTCTGAAAAGCACATACTAAACACCCTTCTCTCAAAAGGGAATCATGACATGTGATGGTGGGGCAGAGCTGGGTACCAAGGTCCCATTGAAGAACACCCCACACCTGGCAGAGAAAAGCTATCCCTTTCTACCACAGAAGGTCACCACTCTGTTTTCACCACTGCCAACCATAAATACATTCATCAATCCAGAGGAAGATGCTAAAGTACCACCATCCAGGTGGACACCGTGGGGTGGGTCTTTGCCCACTTTGTCAAGAACAGGACCACACGTGAGTAAGCATCAAGTCCCAAGAGGCTAAGGCAGCCAGCTTTTGATTTGAGGAAGAAATAAACAATGTGAGAGATGCCTAAATAAACTTATTCTTAGAGCTTTGTTTTTTTATTGGTTATATGGAAAAGCCATGGCTCCTGGTCTGTGTAACCTGGTTAGCTAGGAGGTGTGGAATGAAAATTAAATGATAAAAAGAGGCATGATTATCAGTTTGGAAAATCATTTGCATCATTGTTAAACTATTTAGAAAATGAACGCTGGTGTAATTTGCAAGTTAGGGCTGACAGGCCCAAGCGAGGATCTCTCTCTTTTTGTAAAACGGTATCGAAGAACAACAGCAAAAAGATGAGAGGAAGGAAAAGAAAAGTTTTTTTCCGTTTCTTAATCCCACACTCTTTAAAGGTAAGATTGACTTAAGCATCATGCTCAGGGTGGGAGAGCGCACAAATCTGAAGCTCTTCTCTTTACTTGCACAGCTTCAAGCTGCAGCAAGATGCTGCTAAATCTGCTGGTTGCAGTCTTATCACACAGTTTCTCATTTTTAAGTCATTTATAATCTGTCACAAGTTTTCACTCTGAGATGAGAACATAAGGTGTCAGTCTGAAGTTTAAATGTTTAAAAATATTCCAGGTCATTTTGGATACAAACAAATCAGCAACTGCAAGTGGCTGATTTCCTTTGGGCAGTTCAAGGGTCTGGTGAGAAGGGGCAGAAAGCGTCTGACTTCGCATAGATACCCATCAAAAGTGGAAGTTCTGCTCCTCACACTCATGGGTTCATACGACATGGTGTTCCCCAAGACTGGCTTATATAGTCTTGAAGATTAGCCGGGGCCTGTTTAAAACTGAGTGCTCTGCCAGTGGCTCTTCCGCTTTGCAAATTTGAATTTCATACAATTGTTCTATCCTAGAGACAATGTCCAAGAGCAGATCACAGGCCAGTGAAACAAGTTTGGAAGGCAGAATTAAAGCAGATACTTTCAATCTCTGCTCATGTTACATCAGAGGTAAGTAAGCATCAATATTTAGGGACCTGCCCAATAGCAAAGCAAATGAAAGAAAACGTGTGTGTGCCAAGTCGCTTCAGTCATGTCCAACTCTTTGCCACCCCATGGACTGTAGCCCGCCAGGCTCCTCTGTCCATGGGATTTCCCAGGCAAAAATACTGGAGGGGGTTGCTATTCCCTTCTCCAGGGGATATTCCTGATCCAGGGATCTCTTGCAGCTCCTGAACTGGCAGGTGGGATGACAATAAATCCAAGTATTTGCTACCACTGGACAGCTTCTTCCTCTGTCTTCTTGTCCTCCCGCAAACCTTGAATGCACTGAAAAATCATAAATGTTGTGCAAGAAAGAATAAAGCTATCACACAGGAAAGGAGCTGGATGTATGCAAAGGAATCCAAGTTTCAGTTCTTACACAGAAATTACTAGCTGAATGTTCATAAAATATTTGTTTTTTCTTTATGTCTTTAAGCCAATTTCTTAAAATAGGAGTATCAAAGAAAATTCTAAAGTATTTTCAGCTCTAAAAATATTGGTTTCTATGCTTCTAGATGTTATTTCCTCCAGGAATTAAAAATACAAGGAAAATACTAAGATTTTACCAACAGAAATATAGGGAAATTTTATTTCTTTGTTTCTAAATTGACCCATTCATTATTAAGGAAACATGGATTAGGTAACTGCGGTCACTGAGTCTTTCCTGAGCTCATCTCATCATGGTCTACAATCCTTCACCTGCTCACTGCTGTGTTTCCATCACCGGCACAGTATCTGGCACAGGATGAGCTTATAGAGTGTGGAATAAACAAGGCATTCAAGGCATGAACAAACCCACCCCAGGAGAATGTCATCTTTATTCGGCAGATGTGAAAATCAGGAGAGAGCACAGCCATGGGAGTTTAATGACGAGGAGATCTCAGAGCACCGGACTGCACCTCTTGACAAAATGAGATGCTTCAGATGAGACCCAGGAGAGCTGGCTTGACCTCAGTACCTCATATAGGTTATGTCCAAAGACACTTCTTACATTTCTACTGACCTTTTGTGCCCCTGTACTCACAGCACATGGTCATCTGTGACCTGCTGTAGGAGGTGAGGAACCGAGGGGTAACACCTGTCTGCAGATGCAGAGGAGGAGACCCCTCTCCCCTGCCTGCAGCAGGCACTCTGCTCCCCCTCTCTGTGCAATAACAATCACACAGCTACTGCTTAACTGAAAATCCGCCTTTCTTGAGTCTGTTCTCTGTTTGAAGGTACCTACTACTAACACCCTGGAGAAGGAAATTGCAACGCACTCCAGTATTCTTGCCTGGAGAATCCCATGGACAGAGGAGCCTGGTGGCCTACAATCCATGGGATAGCAAAGAGTCGGATACAACTGAGTGATTCACACACACACACACACACACACACACACACACTACTAACACCTAGGGCTTCCCTGGTGACTCAGACGGTAAAGAATCTGCGTGCAACGCAGGAGACTGGGTTCAATCCCTGGGTCAGGAAGAACCCCTGGAGGAAGGCATGGCAACCCACTCCAGTATCCTTGCCTGAAGAATCCCATGGCTAGAGGAGCCTGGAGGGCTACAGTCCATGGGGTCGCTGAGTCAAACACAACTGAGCAACTAACACACACACACACATTACTAACACCCAATCCTCAACAGCACTCTTCTTTTTTTCACTATGCTCTATAAGTTCAAGAGGTGGAATTCACTGTTCTTTTCTGTTTAAATGACAATCCACTTTTTATTTCTTGATCAAAAACTACTACGAAGGTGACACGTTAAGCTCTGGTTGCCTGGCTTCACATTGGATGTCTTACGAGTCATATATATATACATGTATGTGTATATATATATAAACATATATATTATATGTCTCAATATGTAAAAAGAAGAAAGAGAAAAAGAAAGGAAAACTCAAAGAAAGAGGGAGAAAAAATCTGTGTTTCAAGTAATGAGCATGTGCACCTTTTTGCCTCAGGCCTTCATACACAATTTAGCCAGGAAGCCAGGGTAGATCATGATTTAGCTTTTGACATCTCCTGCCTCCAGGCCAGGAGAGACTAATACCGATTTCTGGCACTGAGCACGCCACAGGAAAAAAAGTGAGAGAGAGAGAGAGGCCTTTTATTGACTAAATGATGAAGAGGTTTGTAATGATAAATAACAGTCATTTTATTGTGGAACTCCCCAGAAAAGATGCATTCTGCAGTGTCTGAAGGAGCCTAAAAGCTGAGGTTGGTTCCCTATGGAGCCGAACCTGTTAAACTCCAATTTTTACAGCCAAGAATGGGGGGTCACAAATTGTGGGGACCTCTGGCTATTAAAACTGCACGTGCATGCTGCACACCCCTGGTTGCAGCCTGTTTCTTGGCTCAAGGAAAAGTACCGAACGCTGGATCCCGGGGTGATTAGTGGAGGGTGTGTCTGCCCATCAGTCTGCTGTCGGTCTGCCTGCGTCCCTTATCCTGCCTTGACACACTCAGGTTCTGATGCAATTCCGCCGCCTCTGTGCTGGGGCTGCTGGAGGAATCACTGCCAGTTTTGATCGATAGTTTAATTGTAAACTTTGGGAACAATAATGGATAATTTGGCTTGAACCCTCCATTATGAGCAATGTTGTCCAGGAGAAAACCTTCGAAATTAAACAAGAGTTGGGCCACATTATTGCATTTGTACAACTCACCCAGAGTTAAATAAATTCCCCTTTACAAATGCTGTCTTGGCATCAATGGAGTTCAATAAACATAGGCCCGGGCAGAGAAGGAGAAAAGAAAACAGAAAAATAGACCTAAATTAAAACTATTTACTTACTCATTTCTTCTGAAAAAGTACTACTACTATCATCACCACTATCACTATTGCCACAATAATTCTTTAAAGACCCTTTAAATAATGAAAAGTCTAAATAAGTGGACAACGTGTTTTTTCTGAGGAAGATTTTTTAATGAAAATTTAAGTTAATAAAATTAACAAAAGGCAGATGTAAATTGGGAGCCCAGGTGGTGTGTTGGTAAAGAATCTGCCTGCCAATGAAGAAGACACAAGAGATGCAGGTTTGAACCCTAGGTCGGGCAGATCCCCTGGAGGAGGAAATGGCAATGCACTCCAGTGTTCCTGCCTGGGCAATCCCATGGACAGAGGAGCCTAAGCTCCTCTGAGTCGGACACTACTGGGCCAGAAAACAAACACACTCACACTCACACACACACACACACACACACACACACACAGATGTAAAATAGTCACAGGAAAATACTAATCCTTAGAATACCTACAGCATTACTGACAGTCGCAGAACGAACTTCTTAGAGAAATATACCTTTGGACATCAGTTATTTCTTCATAAAGAAATTGTATAAGAAAACAGCCCCAAACTAGCATGGGTATTGCTTAGTTACCTTTGGGCTTTAAAACTGCAAGCCCCAAACCAGAGTGTTCTCATGCCCATGGGCACTATAAGAGCCTCCCTGGACCGTCAGAGGGGCTCTCCAGAGACAAATCCCCTCGTCAACCCCAGAGACTCAAATGTCTGAGTGGAACCTCAGCTCCCAAGTTGGGTGGGGCTTATTGTGATGCATTCCCCCATGGAACTATCCAGCAAGAGAATGAAAAAAAATATATTATCATGCAAAATGGAAGGATCCTATAATATAGGGGTGAAATACATGGAGGCTATGGAGACCCCTGATCCAAGAGCTCCTCCATGATTCATTCATTCACCACGTGGCTTTGCTATCTGTGCCTGAACTTATGTATGTATGTATGTTTAGTCACTCAGTCGTGTCCCACTCTTTGCGACCCTTTGGACAATAGGCCCTCAGGCTCCTCTGTTCTTGGGATTTTTCAGGCAAGAATACTGCAGTGGGTTGCCATTGCCTCCTCCATGAGTTTAGCCATCCTTTAAATGAGGCTAACAGTACTAAGTACCCAGCTCTGTGGAGTTATTACAAGCATTAAATAAATTAATTCAGGAAAAGCACTGAAAACAGTGGAGGGCTCATAATAAATTATGGCTTCAATAATAATAATTCAAATTGTTATTCTTCAAAAGTAGTTGTCAGTGTTTGGCAGTTTATTTTTAAAAGTCTTTGTATTTCTCATCACGAAGATTTGATCATTCCTTTAGCATGTGTGGGAGAGAGACTTTTCTTCGAAGTAACTTCAGGTTTCAATCCGTGTTTAATGTTAACTTTCTTTACTGAAACCATCATTCTAAGTTGTTAAGATATTGGAAGCAAAGGGTAATTAATAGTGTATCTTGTAAAAGACACCCCGTGTCACCATCTCAATCCATTAATGTCACTGTAGCTAGTATAATAGTAAATTGCCCTGCAGGTCCATGGTAAATTCCAGGCCCCACCGGTCCCAAGCCCTTACAGGTCTGTCCTTGTAACTACCTTCAAGCCACGAGCTCTGTCTTCACACTCAGGACTGCTCCTAGATCTCTCGATTAAGACCAAGCTCAAGAAGCCTTACCCAAGAGGCTTGGAGTACTTTGGTTATGGAAAGTGCTCTGAAATCAGATTGACTCGCCTGGGTTCCGAGTTCACCGCTGACTGGCTGCATGACCTTGGCCGTGGACTAGACTACTCTGAGCTTCAGTTTCTCCATTTGTGAAATAAGGATAATAACACCCACCTCTCAGGATTGTAATAGCATTCAAAGACAATCAGGTGGCTTAAAAAGCAGCACTGGGTG
The DNA here is from genome assembly GCA_024291935.2 of Okapia johnstoni. Taxonomy (NCBI): domain Eukaryota; kingdom Metazoa; phylum Chordata; class Mammalia; order Artiodactyla; family Giraffidae; genus Okapia; species Okapia johnstoni. Next base: position 138,942,222 of record CM044306.1, on the reverse strand, counting down.
ATTGTTATGATTAAAAATATATTTTTAACCAATAAAGTTTTCTTCTGGCCAGACTCTCAGGCAACGGTCCATTTCTTCTACATGGTTCTGCATGGTCTTTGGATTCCAGCTCACCCCATGTGCTCTGCCTCTCTGAATGGGGCTTATGCCTGTGTTCATATTTCAGAGTTCCTATCCTGGCCATATGCCCACTGTCTCTGTCTTTGCTTTAAAAAAAATAGAGACCTAGCTCAGTCTTTCTAGAGTTCATGTCCCATGAATCTATGTGATATGTAACTAATAATAAGATAAAGCAAACATGTTGTAATTATCATCTTGGATAAGTAAAGGTGAAGACCCTTAGTTATCAATGCTCAAAATTCATATGGAAGATAAGGCTTCAAAAGAAAAGAAGTACAATGAAAAACTGAATTATGTTCAGAGAGAGTCACGAAGATGGCAAAGAGTCTGGAAATTGTGCTATAAAAGGAGCCATTTTAGAAAAATACAGAAATAGAAGGAAATTTGGATGGGGAAAAGCAGGTAGGTGTGATTATGGTCAGAACCAGTACCAATAAAAAGAAAGAAATCTTTTCAACACTTAGAGCATTAGCATCCATGAAAAATACCTGACCTGGAAAGCAAAGACAGTCTCATTCTCAGAGACCACTTTCTGTACCAGCACACGGGTTAGAGAGAAGAGTCTTATTTTAAAGAGAGGTCTGGGATTAGATGTCCCCAAATGTCATTCCAACTCTTTGACTCTATGATCTGATTATGCTTCAGGGAATTAGTGCCTTCAAGTGCTTTGTTGAGTCTCAGAAGCTAATACTGTAAAATGGATTTGACATCTAGGGGCAAAGAGCATGCAAATATCCTATCCATTTCTCAGACCCCAGCTATGGCTCAGGTGCAGAGGGAAGTTTTCTTCCTGAACCATCACAAGGTGAAGAGGGCAGAGGGGCAGCCTCACACATGAGCATCAAAACAAGGGCTTCCGACTCTTGAAAATGCTCCTTTATCCCTGGCAACTGTGAGCTCAAAAATATTATCATTTTCATTAAAATAATCTCACAGACATAGAAAACAAACTTATGATTACCAAAGAGGAAACGGTGGTGGTTGGGAGAGAGGGATAGATTGGGAGGTTGGGACAAACATATATACACCACTATATACAAAATCGATAATCAACACAGGTTAATCTACTCAGTATTCTGTAAGAACCTATATGGGAAAAGAATCTGAAAAAGAATAGATATATGTATAACGAAATCACTTTGCTGTACACCTGAAACTAACACAATACCTGAAACTGTGCGCAACACTGTAAATCAACTATACTTCAATGTAAAACAAAATTCAAAAAATAACCTCACTATAAAGAGAACTGTCTGTAAAATAAATATTAAATTATTCTGTAAAACATTTCAAATACAGTCCCAACTTGAGGACTCAAAAAAATTGTCCTTTTCTCTACTTGAGAAAATCTTCACTCAGATGCTTATTTTGCTTCTACAAAGCTCTCTTTCTCTGTTATTTAAGAGCGTGAATCTTCCCATTGATGGAGATATCAAATGCTCTTCCTAACCAGATTTAATCTTAGAATATCCGCTTCTCTTCTTCCCTTTGTAGACATTTGATTTAGCTTCACCCACACAGAGATTCAGGATGGATAAGCTATTCTTTGCATTGTTATTGACAAATACTTACTTGTTATTGCAATAGACTATGACAATAAGTTATGTGCTATTGACCAAATTTTGACAGTGCCATAAAGTATTTTAACTTGAACTGACAACAGGAGGAGAAGATCATGCAGTCATTTCTCCTAAATAGTACCCGGGGGTGCCTCGATACTCTTTTTTTCCAGAATAAAGAACCCTCTAGGGATTTGAGATGAAGGCCCATTACTAACAAGATGTAACTAGTCTACAAGGTTTTTGGAAAACACATTGTATTAAAAAATGCATGTAAAATTGGGATGTTTGTGAACATGCCCTGCCATTCCTGATTCTTCAGAAGAAGCAAATTAAGGTGCTCACACTAAGAATGTTTGTTTAAAAAAAATACTTCTATGTGACCTCATTACTTGAGTGACTGACACACGTGTGCATCTAGTAAATTAAATCCTGCGGTCAGAAATCTTCAACCTGCGTTCAACCAAACAGTGGGCCTGGTGAGCCTTCTCAGGGCAGTCAGGCAATGCAGTTTTAGGGTTGAATAAATGCCTTATATTTAATTTATAAATGCTGGGCATTGACTTCTTAAATTTGAAATGTTGGAAGTATGTTGATTTTTTTCCCTTGATGAGTTAAAGTTGCTGGTTTTTTTAGTTTCAATTTATTTTGCAGTTATAAAACCTATATTTTCATCAGAACAATGAAAAGTCTGCTATGACAACAGCCCTCGTGTAGGTTAGTTGCAAAGTCTAATGACTGCTTCAAGGAGCATCACAGAGATCACCCGAGTAACATTTCAAGAGTTTCCTGGGGAGCCCCCAAAATATACATATAATAAAAGTACTCCATTCCCAGGATTTTCTGGGGTTTAGCAAACTGATTTTGGAGTCCATAAAACATAAGAAGGAGGTTCTAAAACTGGAAAGATTTCAGTGTCATTTACTGTGTGTTTACTGTGCCGCTGGATTGTTAGGAAATGTGGATAGCGAGGTCTTGTTCTCTCGGGGGCCCTCAGTCTATAGGGGGGGCTGATGACTTATTCTTTCCCCTTATTGTCAGGTCTTTGATGGAGATGTTCTGGGAACCCTGGTGCCCCTGGATGCTCACAGATGGCTCCCCAGGCCGGAGGTTCAGTAATAGCCTGGTAACATAGACAGAACGCTATTGTCCCCTGAAATCCGTATGTTGAATTCTGAGACTCAGTGTGTTAGAGTTAGGAGGTGGGGGCTTTGGGAGATGATCTGGACATGAGGGTGGGGTCTTCACAGGTGGGTTTAGAGCCCTTACGTGAGTCCGCAGAGAGCAACCTTTCCCTTTCCATCAAGGCGACGGTCCGTTATGACCCAGGGATCTCTCACCAGACACCAAAGTTCCCAGCGCCTTCGTCTTGGACACCCCAGCCCTCAGAACTGTGAGAAATAAATGTCTGTTGTTACAAGTCACCCAGCCTATGGTTTTCCATGTTATAGTAGCCGAAAGGCTAGGACACCTGGTTAAACAGGAGCATATGGGTGTGAAGGGGGAGGAAAGGCATGCCAAGAGGGGAAACCATGCCCAACACCCAGCCATGTGCCACAGCATGGTGTCTGAAACAGCAGCAGGTAAATCAGAGCCACTAGAGGACCAAGGCTGAAGGACATCGAGGTGGGAAGTAAGAGGACTTATATTTTGATGGAAGCTTGTATTTTATGTAAAAAGTCTTGAGAATTTTAAACACACATGACATGGAGGTAGAGTCATCTGTTGGATTTTAAGGAGGTAAAGGGCATAACCAAATTTGCACTTGAATTTGCACTTTACTCGCACATCTCTGGCCACATGCAAAGGCAACCACACGGGGAACACGTGGAATCCATGAAGAGGAGATGCAGTATGGTTTCCTCCATCAAGAAAATCTCACTGCATCTTGAAAAGGAAGTGAAAGTGTTACTCATTCAGTCATGTCTGATTCTTTGCAACCCCATGGACTGTAGCCCACCAGGCTCTTCTGTCCATGGGATTCTCCAAGCAACATTACTGGAGTGGGTTGCCATGCCCTTCTCTTGTTGTATCTTAACTCATCATAAAGGATTACATGCATTTCCTCTGTGATGGAAAAAATGGACGTGGGCATATAAAGATAAATCTTTTTCTTTCTTTTCTTTCATAGAAAGAAAGTTGTGGATTTTTTTCTTCCCCTTTCCTTCCTTTTTTTCCTTTCAGCTCCAACTGAAACCTTGGTTCCCAAGTCTTGTCTTTAAAAAAAAATGTTTAAAGCAACTAAACATACTTGACAGAAGCAGCTTTGATATATAATGCTCCATGATTTAAATAAAGGCTTTCTCCCACATAGGCACAGAGATTTTCTGAGAAGAGGCAATTACAGGATTATCCACTACTTCAAACATGAATTCGTAGAGCCTGACTTGGGACTTTGTTTAGTGAGTCATCATGTTTTTAAGATGACTTCACTTGCTTTTGGTGTAATGGGTGCTGAGATTTAATTTTCTCCTTCAAATTTCTAATATAAAGTTGGGTTTGTGCCATGCTGGGAATCCTGACCCCCCCCCCCCAACCAAAAATCTACCTTCTGAATTTTACCATACAATTCAGTAGGATGAATCTTCTGAGTATCTCTGAAAATGAAAGAAAAACATGTCTCCTTCAAGAAAGAAGAAGAAGAAAGAATGGACACATGAAAAAAAAAGCAGCCCCTTACAGTAATTAAAAAAAAAAAAATGCATGGCAAGGAATTATGCCCAGTCACCTTTCCAGCTAATAGTCCATCAACAGCAGGGCATTCTGAGAGCTCAAGCCCTCTGGGTCAGCTCTGCACATGGAGGAAACATTACGAAGACTCCAGTCCTCCTGCTATGAACATCCTCCCCCAAATGCCCCACAAAGCTCCTCTGACCTTTCCAAATTACCTCCAGCCAAGACCCTGCAGCACCCTTTCCTGTTTTACTTTGTTATCTTGTTTAAACTTTGGATTTTGAATTGATTATAGATTCAACAAAGTTGCAAAATAATACAAGGGATCCCATAGGCATTTCATTTAGTGTTGGCTGGTTTGAATTTCCCTGATGACATGTGATGTAGAGAACCTTTTCATTCGCTTATTTGCCACATATCTTCTTTGATGAGGTGTGTATTCAGAGCCTTTGCTCATTTTTAATCTGTTGTTGGTCTTCTTACTGTTGAGTTTTAAGAATTGTCTGTATATTTCAGATAAAAGTCCTTTATCGGATATGTAGTCTGTAAATATTTTTTCCAAGTCTGTGGCTTGTCTTTGCAGTCTATTGACACAAGTATTTTCACAAGGCAAGAGTTTGTTCTTATTTTAATTATGTCCAATTTGTCAACTATTTATTTTCTAGATTGTGCTTTAGTGTCATATCTAAAAGTCGAACCACGTCCAAGACCATTTAGATTTTCTCCTAAGCTATCTTCTAGGAGTTTCATAGTTTTGTATGTTAAGTATTGGTCTACAATTCATTTTGAACTAACTTGTGAAGGATGTAAAGTCTATATCTAAATTTACACTTTTTTCACCTGGATGTACAGTTGTTTCTGCATCATTTGATTTCTTCTAGAGCACTTTTTGTGAGCAAAACCTTATCCTCAAAACCATAACTGAAAAAACACAGGTACCCCAATATTCACTGCAGCACTATTTACAATAGCTAGGACATGGAAACAACTTAGATATCCATCAACAGATGAGTGGATACAGAAGCTGGTTGAGACATTCTGAAAGTGAAAGAGAGCCTGGGAAGAAGATGGAAAAAGAAATGGAAGACAGTTGAAGAAAAATTATTATTCAGGTATGAGTTTAAAAACATACCTGATAGAGTAGGACCTATCACTGCATTTAAAGTTAGTAAAGCACATTTGCTGGCTTAGAAATACTACAATTCAGAGTTCTAAAATATACCTAGACTTTACAAATAAATTCAGTTGTAACTGGTAAAAAGAAAGAGAAAATGAAAAAAAAAATTGCTGACTCCCTTACAAATAAAATTAAAATAATAGCAGAAACGGATTCAGAAATGAAACAGCAAAACTGTAGAGAAAAGTAATTATGAAATTATGAAAAATGCACATGTTCTTATTTTCCTTTTAATAACCTAAACGAAAAATCCTTTGTAAAAAATTCTTGAATCTGAACAATGATTTGTATTTTTCCTAAGATGAACATCTGATGTTATCTTTGATTCTCCTTTTCTTTGTTTTTTATTTTCATCATACACTTTTTCAATACAAATTGTAGTCAAAAAATCAAAGGGAAACCCAAAATCACCAGGATAAGCACATTTGTTAATCCAATGGCTGTCTTTTTGTGCAAATTAGTCAAAAGATATGGCAAAAACTTCTCTTTCTTTTTTTGGGTTATTTCAAGAGCAGAGAAGATGATTCTTAACTCTATGCTGTCCTGGTTTGTACCTTAAAAGCATTTTGTTCAGGCCTGGGAAGTCTTTGAGCAACAAAAATTCTGAATAACAATTAATAATTTTGAGGAGGTCTAATAGGAGATGGAATAAGGAGTGATTCTTGGACCTAACATTCCAGGTCCGTATGCAATATTGGTCTTTACAGCATCAGACTTTCACCACCAGACACAGGCACAATTCCCACTTTGGCCCCGACTCTTCATTCTTTCTGGAGCTGTTAGTAATTGCCCACCACTCCTCCCCAAGAGTATATTCGACACTTTCCAACCTGGGGGGCTCATCTTCCAATGTCTTTTGGCCTTTTCATACTGTTTATGGGGTTTCAGCGGCAAGAATACTGGAATGGTTTGCCATTCCCTCCTCCAGTGGGCCACATTTTGTCAGAACTCTCCACCATGACCCATCCTTCGTGAGTGGCCCTGCATGGCATGGCTCATAGCTTCATTGAGTTACACAACACCCATTGCCATGACAAGACTGTGATCTATGAGGAAATATACTAGCTGTTTCTAAACATCTGAAGCATTGTTAAGTGAAGCAGAGATGAGATTCATTTATTGAGACCTCTAATAGGGACAGACCTCAAAAGGACAGAACAAAACCCAAGCAGGGGAAAACTGCAGGAAAAAAAAAATTAATAAATAAAAGCTCATTGTAAGAAAGAACTGCCTAAACATTTATTTTGTATACAGGTATGTCTGACTTTCAAAGAAATGGTACATTTCTCATCACTATAAATAGAGGGGAAAATGGAGTGACGTCTTATAATGAATGTTGTAGAGATAACTCATTCATCTGCTAAGGCTATACTAAATAATCTTAACACTTCCTACTAAATCTAAGAGTTTATCAGTGTAAAATGTTTATGTAAAGTATATTAAATATTTTAAACGCCTTAAAGGTGCTCTTCTATAAAAAAGCCCTTAGTCCATTGTTTTGTATGTTGATGAATAAGCCTTTTTCATTGTATGAAACTCTCTAACTTTTCTATTTTGAACCTAAAATTTTTTATAAGTCTTTTGTATATAATGTAATAGATAAATAGATGAGAGAAATAGATAATAAAAGCGATTCAGTTATACATTTACATATACAATTATTCAAGCTAAATAAACTAAAACTAAACGAACCAATCCAAAATAAAACCAAGATTGTAATTTTCACTTCACGTGGCTTTATGTTACAATTGGTGGTGGTGGTTTTGTTGAAGTACTCACTTGTTGCCACCTCTTCTTAATATCTTCTGCTCCTGTTAAAGCCATACCATTTCTGACCTTTATTGAGCCCATCTTAGCATGAAAGTTTCCCTTGGCATCTCTAATTTTCTTGAAGAGATCTCTAGTCTTTCCCATCCTATTGTTTTCCTTTATTTCTTTGCATTGATCACCGAGGAAGTCTTTCTTATCTCTCCTTGCTATTCTTTGGAACTCTGCATTCAGATGGGTGTAGCTTTCCTTCTCTCCTTTGCATTTCACTTCTCTTCTTTTCTCAGCTATTTGTAAGGCCTCCAGACAAACATTTTGCCTTTTTGCATTTCTTTTTCTCGGGGATGGTCTTGATCACTGCCTCCTGTACAATGTCACAAACAAGGTACAATGTCCACAGTTCTTCAGGCACTCTATCAGATCTAATCCTTGGAATACATTCGTCACTTCTACTGTATAATTGTAAGGGATTTGATTTAGGTCATATCTGAATAGTCTAGTGGTTTTCATTACTTTCTTCAATTTAAGTCTGAATTTGGCAATAAGGGTTCATGATCTGAGCCACAGTCAGCTCCCAGTCTTGCTTTTGCTGACTGTATCGAATTTCTCCATCTTTGGCTGCAAAGAATATAATCAATCTGATTTCGGTATTGACCATCTGGTGATGTCCATGTGTAGAGTCTTCTCTTATGTTGTTGGAAGAAGGTGTTTGCTATGACCAGTGCATTCTCTTGGCAAAACTCTGTTTAGACTTTGACCTGCTTCGTTTTGTACTCCAAGGCCAAATTTGCCTGTTACTCCAGGTAGCTCTTGACTTCCTACTTTTGCATTCCAATCCCCTATAATAAAAAGGACATCTTTTTTGGGTGTTATTTCTAGAAGGTCTTGTAGGTCTTCATAGAGCCATTCAGCTTCAGCTTCTTCAGCATTACTGGTTCGGGGCGTAGACTTGGATCACTGTGATCCTGACTGGTTTGCCTTGGAAACGGACAGAGAACATTCCGTCCTTTCTGAGATTGCATCCAAGTGCTGCATTTCAGACTTTTTTGTGGACTATGATGGCTACTCCATTTCTTCTAAGGGATTCTGGCCCACAGTAGTAGATATAATGGTCATCTGAGTTAAATTCACCCTTTCCAGTCCATTTTAGTTCATGGATTTCTAAAATGTCAAAGTTCACTCTTGCCATCTCCTGTTTGACCACTTCCAGTGTACTTTGATTCATGGACCTAACATTCCAGGTTCCTATGCAATGTTGTTCTTTACAGCATCAGACTTTACTTCCATCACCAGTCACATCCACAACTGGGTATCGTTTTTCCTTTGGCTCCGTCTCTTCATTCTTTCTGGAGTTATTTCTCCACTCTTCTCCAGTAGCGTATCAGGCACCTACCTACCTGAGGAGTTCATCTTTCAGTGTCCTATCTTTTTTGCCTTTTCATATGGTTCATGGGGTTCTCAAGGCACAAATACTGAAGTGGCTTGCCATTTCCTTCTCCAGAGGACCACGTTTTGTCAGAATTCTCCACTATGACCTGTCCATCTTGGTTCCTAACAGAAGCAGAGGACATTAAGAAGTGGCAAGAATACACAGAAGAACTATACCAAAAAAAAAAAAAAGATCTTCATGACCCAGAGAATCATGATGGTGTGATCACTCACCTAGAGCCAGACATCCTGGAATGTGAAGTCAAGTGGGCCTTTGGAAGCATCACATGGACAAAGCTAGTGGAGGTGATGAATTCCAGTTGAGCTCTTTCAAATCCTAAAAGATGATGCTGTGAAAGTGCTGCAGTCAATATGCCAGCAAATTTGGAAAACTCAGCAGTGGCCACAGGACTGGAAAATGTCAGTTTTCATTCCAATCTCAAAGAAAGGCAATACCAAAGAAGGGTCAAACTACCACACAATTGCACCCATCTCACATGCTAGTGAAATAATGCTCAAAATTCTCCAAGCCAGGCTTCAATAGCACGTGAACCGTGAACTTCCAGAGGTTCAAACTGGATTTAGAAAAGGCAGAGGAACCAGAGATCAAATAGCCAACATCTGTTGGATCATAGAAAAAGCAAGAGAGTTCCAGAAAAACATCTACTTCTGCTTTATTGACTATGCCAAAGCCTTTGATTGTGTGGATCACAACAAACAGTGGAAAATTCTTAAAAAGATGGGAATACCAGACCATCTTACCTGCCTCCTGAGAAATCGGTATGCAGGTAAAGAACCAACAGTAAGAACTGGACATGGAACAACAGACTGGTTCCAAATAGGGAAAGGAGTACGTGAAGGCTGTATATTGTCACCCTGCTTAATTAACTTATATGCAGAGTACATCATGTGAAATGCCAAGCTGGATGAAGCACAAGCTGGAATCAAGATTACTGGGAGAAATATCAATAACCTCTGTGCCCTCCTCCAGGGGATCTTCGTGACCTAGGAACTGAACCCATATCTCCTGCATCTCCTGCATTGCAGGCAGGTTCTTTATCCACTGAGCCACCTGGGAAGCCCTTGTCGACAAAGGTCCGCCTAGTCAAAGCTACAGTTTTTCCAGTAGTCATGTAAGGATGTGAGAGTTGGACCATAAAGAAGGCTGAGTGCTGAAGAGATGATGCTTTCAAGTTGTGGTGCTGGAGAAGACTATTGAGAGTCTCTTGGACTGCAAGCATATTAAACCAGTCAATCCTAAAGGAATATTCATTGGAAGGACTGATGCTGAAGCTGAAACTCCAGTACTTTGGTCACCTGATACAAAGACCTGACTCATTTGAAAAGACCCTGATTCTGGGAAAGATTGAGGGCAGGAGAAGAGGACGACAGAGGATGAGATGGTTGGATGGCATCACCGACTCGATGGACTTGAGTTTAAGCAAGCCACGGGAGATGGTGAAGGACAAGCAGCCTGGTGTGCTGCTGTCCATGGGGTCTCAAAGAACCAGACATGACTTAGCGACTGAACAACAACAACAATAAAGAAAACAATTGAATTTCCCTGGAGGCGTTTCCGGACAAACTTATCTATACCGTGTTCTGCCAGTGAAATTGGAAGTATCAGAAGAAATAGATGGTTTAACAGATTACTGGCATCATCATGTTTTTGTAATTAAGCAGAATAGATTTGCTCACACATAACAACCAAAAAAAGACATCTTCTCTAGAGTTAGAACACTGTGTCCTCCATGTAATAGGACTGACTCTGTGTGAAATGAGAGAACATTCTAATGAGCTAAAGAAAACCACGCAACGCCCCCTGGCCTTGCTCTGCTGAGACTGAGAAGATCTTACCAGCCCTTTTCAGATTAGCCAGCTCCACTGGACGTCGGGCTTTCTTCTGTTTCTGCAGCTGTTTACCTTTATGGTATAATCTGAGATTAAATATAGAGGGAGAGACCAAAAAAAAAAAATTACAAGAATTGTACTTAAAATGTAACAGTTCCACTAGGAGATATGCAATGCTTAAACCTTGAACACCAATGGCCATGCAGAACGCCACCATGGTCTGAACAATAAATCAAACACACATGGCTTGGGCCACTATTTATATACCCAAAAGGCTCCCTGGTGAAAGATAAGAATCTACCTTTTCATTTTCATAGAAATGCAACCGTGAAAGAGTAGCCTTAAAGCCCTAATGGGGAGGGGTGGAAACATTTAAAATGTGTTTGCTGAAACCTGTTATAAAACCTGAGCGCCATATTAGAGTTGTGCCCTGCTATATAAAGGCAAATGTCTAGGGTTTTTGTAGCCTGAAGTTGACTATGAAGATGTAGGCATTGTCACTTTATCCTGAGACCATTATCACATTATCATTCACAGCCTCTCAGTTCTCAGCTTTGGACAGTGAACCCACTGCACCCTCAGTAAGTAGTTCAGCGAGTTTTCTGGATGATCACCGACAGATGTTTCTTAAACTTGTTTGTTCCTTTCCTTGAAGGCTGTGACAGGAGACTCGGGTTCAATCCCTGGGTCAGGAAGACCCCGGGAGGAGGAAATGGCAACCTGCTCCAGTATTCTGGCTGGAGAATCCCATGGACAGAGGAGCCTGGTGAGCTATAGTCCATGGGGTCGCAAAAGTAGGACATGACTGAGCAGGCATGCATGCTGTCCCTTTACTCAAAAGTTCAAAACCCTGTTCTTATGACACCAAACTTTCCTTCTGTCCCTCCCAGACTCCTCCACTTTGCTCCCTGCATCTGCCAGATAGGTTAAGAGGAGGAATTTATAATGCAACCATCTTTATAACAACTGTCTTCTAAGACGATGGATGTGATCTCCAAAAAGCTTTCAGAGTAAAACTTTTTTAAAGTCAGGGGCTGGTCGCCACACTGTCATACCTGAGGCTTAACGTGTGTAGGCTGAGGGAGAAGGCATGGGGAGGAACACTGTATAGCAGAAGTGGCCATTTAATTAATTTAAACCTTTGGGGAAAACACTGCATGGGTGAATCTGATCCTTCGTGCATTGAGGTTTTGAATCTGCGCATTTGTACAAAGTTGTTACAGCCCTGTTTTCAAAGTGCTTCCTGAGCGTTTGGGCAAGTTGTGTTTAGCGTCTGTCCTTGTCCTAATGGAAAGCAGCAGAGATGCGTTTACTTAGAACCTTCAATTAATGACCGAGTCCCTGTTGCTTTTATTTCCTTGTAATTGTAAGTAGATGAATAGAATCTCCTTCGATTGTGTTCTGAGGAATGTTTAATTCAAGTGAGTGATCCATTGAAGACTGTTTCCTGTAGGTGGCACTTTTTTTTTTAACATGAAAGATGCATTAAGTCCACTTTTCTTTTCCCTTCTCTGGTATCTCTCTCCTCTGGGGAGGGGCAGTATCGCATTCTGAAAAGAGCATGGCCTTTGGGACTTGGACCTGCATCTCACACCCCATTTCTGCAACTTTGCGGCTGTGGCGCTTTGGGAAATTTGCTTCGCTCCTCTGAGCCTGTTCCTAAATGATAAAACAGAAATGGAAGCGGTCTGGAGGCAGGACGGCTGTGGGCATCAGGTGCCGACATGGACCAGCTTCTGACTCGTGATAAGGCGTTTCAGGCCCGCCCTCTCCTCTCTGCCCTTCCTCTTCTCTCGGAGGTAATTCAAGTGGCGGTGAGTCTGCCTCACATGTCTGAAGCCCAGGTCCTCCTACATCTCGTGTCCTTCCTCTTCCAGATGCAACTCAGGGAAACAGATCCCTGGCAGGTGTTTCAGGCACTCAATGCCCTTGCTGGAAAAACAAAGTATGATTTCAAGAAACAGAGTACCTGCTACTACCCTAGCAGAAAGTGTAGAAGAAGCAGTTTAGATGCTACAGGGAGAGGCTGTTTTCTTCTCTTTCTTCAGGGTCATCCTTACTCTAACCTGAAAGAGAGGAGCCACAAGTGCCTCTTACAGACATCAGCACACAAATGGTCATTGCCATTCGCTAAACTGTTGGCATTTCTTGCCAGAAGAATGGTCTGGGGAAAACAGCTGATGAATACATGCTACCTTGGTTTCATCTTGTCAATGTTAAGCAGAAATCTCTTTTTCTGAGATTATAGCCGAGATACCCCCAATAAAGTCATCATGAGCAAGCAAGGGAAAGTGCCAGATAGCAGCAAATGTTAACAGCCCCTGTGCCAGTACTGATCTTAAAGGCATGTACCTGGGTAAAGGGCAAAGGAAACCATAGGACTCTAAAGGAGAAAATCAATTTTTCCCAGTTGTTCAGGAGTATAGTTTGAAATTCATGAAAATTATTTATGAAATATCATCATTAGAAAAAAATTCCATGAGGTCCAGAAATGTAATGTTGAATTTACTATGAGATCACCAGTCTAGAATGATTTTTCCTTAATATTCATTCAGAACTCATAATTATTTCATAAGTGAGAGATATACCCCACATGTGTGGGACTTCATTCACATTCATTCATTCTTCCATCCAGCAAATATTTACTTAGAACCCATCCAAGGAATGTGGAGGAATGAACCAATAAATGAATGATTGAGGTTTTTTAAATATCAGAATATAGGGAATCTTGCACTGAATTTGGGATATTTTGAGCCAATCAGACTCCAAAATTAACAGACTCTAGGATTATTTTTGTAAATGATCATTCAGAGCTCATTGCTATTTCATATATGAAAGGGAAACACTAAGGTTGAGAAAATGAAAATTACATTTTGAGAAAAACAGTTAATAATTTTATTTCAGAAGTCTCATTTAGCAAAATCTATTCCAAAGCTGTCTGAATCTGCATCTAAACAGTTTTAAATTTGTATTTATTTATTTATTGGGTGCATATCGTGTGGAATCTCAGTTCTCTAACCAAGGGTCAAATGCATGTTCCTTGCATTAGAAGCGTGTGTCTTAACCATGTTCTTTGCATTAGAAGCGTGTGTCTTAACCTGTGGACCACCAGTGTGTGCGTGCATGCTCAGTCCTTCAGTCGTGTCTGACTCTTTGTCACCCCATGGACTGTAGCCTGCCAGGCTCCTCTGTCCACAGTTTTTTTTTCCCCCGGCAAGAATACTGGAGCGAGTTGCCATTTCCCTCCTCTAGGGGATCTTCCTATCCCAGGGATCTAACCCATGTCTCCTGTGTCTCCTGCGTAGGCAGGAGGATTCTTCACCACTTTGCCAACTGGGACCACCTGGGAAGTTCCTAAATACTTTTTTTCTATCTATATAATCTTAAATCATAAAAGATTGTGATCCTAAAATATAGAATCTACAAGTGCTTATAAAGGATCAATGATTGCTCAAGATTTTGACAAGCCAGTGACCTTGTCCAACCCTTTTAACCTGAATTTGTGACACTTTTTCTAACTCTAGACTTTTACTCTTCAGTTTGTTATAGACCTCAATATAAAGAAATATATTTATGCTCTGTGGGAATAAAAAATAAAGGAAAAACTATTACCTTTCCTTCATTCTTCATACTAGGGAAAAATATCTGATCTTTATGAGTTTTACATGCACATAGATATCAGTAGATTTAGTGAGTTCAACTTGGATTATCTCTTGTGAAGTCAATATTGTGTGTTTTGGTATCAATTAGGGTTCTAATTGCAATCATGAATTTTGAATTAACTAAGTAGGAATTATCACCTTTATGTGTGACACTTTTGTTTTAAACAAAAAGATAAAAGCTCTAAAAAAAAAAAAAAAACAGCAGTGGATACTGATTTGATTTTTAAATAATTGTGATTTAGAGTATAGTCTCTACCTGGTGTTCTAAATTGATTCAGCTTTGTTATTATTCTTCATATCTGCCCATTTTGATCTAAAATGTTTCAGCAGCCATTTTGATCATTACACTGAAATAAAATTAAGTGAGTTTGAGATGCACGAACCTTCCCAAACTTACAGAGTTACAGATTTAAACATGACCTGGGGAGCTGCCCTTGTTTTGATTCTAATCTCTTGACTCTGCTAATCCCTCTTCCCCTTTATGTGTTAAAAGAAACTGGCTAGAAAGATGATTTGACATCCATGTAGTGTTCAGAAACCCACAGATATACACCAAAACTGACAATAAGGAGAAAAGCCCCAATTAAGTTTGCTTTAATTCAGCTACTTAAATAACTAATCTCTACTTTGTCTGTTACATTTTATGGCAATCAAAAACCTTCCAAATTGTAACTTTAATCAATCTGAAAACATTTGTTCCTGAGTTTTTAGGAACATTGACTTCAAAACTGATTTACTGCAAAACAAAATGCCACCAGCCAACATGAACAAGGTAAACACTTGGAAGATGTGGATTTCTAGTTATCTTCTTGGAAAGATCCCCTGGAGGAGGAAATGGCAACCCATTCCAGTATTCTCATATGGGAAATTGCACAGATAGAGGACCTGACAAGCTACAGTCCAGGGGATCACAGAGTCAGACATGACCTAGCAACCAAATAACAACCTTTTTTCCTTTTTCCTTCCTCTGCCCTCCCCCTTCCTTCCTCTCTCCTTTCTCTGTATTTCTTTATGATCAAAGAATAGAGTGATCAAAGCGACCAAAGAAGAGAGCAGGTCAGACCACAGGAAGGATTACAGTGGCCACTAGGCTCACGGCTTCCTTCTCCTAAGAGCAGAAAACTGGCTGAGTTCCTCATAGAAAACTCCTTCCCAGGGCGATTTCAATTCTGCTTTAAATAGGATGGCTCTCCAGCACACGCTGCTATTTTCTCCTCAAGGATTTGCCAAATATGCTTTGCATTGACCACAGGAAGCTCTTCAACCCCTAGTTGTCAGTGGGAGTTGGTTGATTAGATAAGCAGATATACCAAATGCAGAAATGGGTTAGGCTTAAAGCTGGCAGTAAGGATTCATTTTAATTCGGCCTCAAATTCCAAAAGTTTTGAACCACAGAAGATTTGTCTACATTGAAAACTAATATATGTACATTGTAGGAGGGGGGGAAAGCATAGAGAGTGGTGACTTGCTTTTCAGGCAAGAGGTGTTGAATCCTTTTGGAATAAACACAGAGTTCCTAAAACCCATTTCCTCTGGGCACAGACATTTTCCCTAAACTGAGCATGTTTTTTGTTTGCGTAAAGTGTGGTTTTGTTCCCAAATTACAGAATTTCACAAAATTTCCCAGATGTTGCCATGTATACAGTAAAGTTCTCATTTCTTCCCTCTACTCAAAGTCTCTGCATTGAAATGATCTGCGTTTCTTGTGTGTCATGTGCAGGATATCTCCTGAGGGAAGAAGTTTCATGAAAACCAGTAAGGTGCAATCCTTACTTGTAAGGACTTTGCATAAACAGTGAGACCAGCTGCTCCAACAAGCATGGCAGTCGGACTGTGAGCTGTTCCATGATCCTGTAAAAGTGCTGCAATCTTCCCACACTTTGTTATCTTGTTTTTTTTTTTTTTAAAGGAGCAGAACTGCTGTTGCCCTCTTTCCATAGGCTCTATGGAGGTCATGTTTATGAAGCTTAAACAGTGATTGCTGGAATTTCCCTGGCAGTGCAATGGTTCTGACTCCTGGCTTCCACTTAAGGTGGCACAGGTTCAATCCCTGGTCCGGAAACTAAGATCCCACATGCCGCTTGGTGTGGCCAAAAAAAAAAGGAAAAAAGAAATCTAATAGGTGATTGCTATGATTTGCTATGATTTATCTTGGTTTACTTGAATTGACTTAATCTACATTCTGCCAATGTCTTATTAGTGTGTAACACATACAGGCACACATACCTCTTAGGGAAAATATACCCACCCTCCCAGCTGATTAGCTTAAAGGAATAACATGAGAATTCTTAATATAATGTGTTCGGTGTGTGTGTGTGTGACATTAATTTATATTTTGCCTCACTTTTGTTCTGGAGACTTTCTGATGCTTTTTACACATGATTGCATTGTATGAACATGTGTCTGCCTGCACCTCTGCATAAAGGCCTAAAATTAAATTGACTTGCTGGCTACAGTTAGAGAAAATCCTTCTCTAGCTTCTTTCTACCACTCAATAAATTATTACAGTCTGTGCACAAAACACAAATTACATGCTTTATTAGTATGTTCTGTGGTAACCTCAAAACCACAAGTGTTTACATGTGCTGCACGCATGCACTTTGGGGCTTTTTAATAGCTGGTTGACAAGAGATTAAAGGCAGAAATATGGCATTTTATTAAAGCAAACATATCACTATGCCTACCATGATAAAATGATCTAGTTTTCTTCAGACACAAAAGTTTCTGTTGAGTGATACCTTGGAAATTCCTTGAGGGCACCCTATTATTCACTTTCCTCAACAGAGAGCAGCTGCAAATGGTCTCCAATTTTCAAAGAGTATTGCCTGGTCATTCTTTACTGTCAAAATGAAGAAGAGCATAAAAGTTAAGTCAATAAAGTAATATAAAATGCTTAATATAAAAATTCAGGAATGAATGATTAACCATTAAAAACTTACAGTAGCTATTTCATCAAGGAGAAAAAAAAATTAACATTTCCCCTGAAACCTATTAACACTCCTTGTAAACAATATTCTTTTTGGAAATAGATGACCTTTCCTCATACTCTCCACACACATGGCATTTTTCTTATATCCACTTTACCTCGACTGGTATGAGGGTGAATTCCACAGGAAAGGGCGTTCTGAGCCCCTTCGTATGGGGTCTCCTGCTGCATGTTTCACCAGGGCGTTCTCACCAACATTGAATGCTAATCTGACAACCTGTTGCTGCCGACCCACCTCCAAAATTACAGAATCTGCCAGTGTACAAGACACAAAACATACCTTTAAATCCATCACTTCCTTTGTGGTGGTCATTGTTTAGTCACTGAGTCATGTCCGACTGTTTGCGACCCTGTGGACTGTAGACCACCAAGCTCCTCTGTTCATGGGATATCCCAGGCAAGAATACTGTAGTGGGTTGCCATTTCCTTCTCCAGGGGATCTTCTTGACCCAGGGATCAAACCCAGGTCTCCTGCCTTGCAGGCAGATCCTTTACAGTCTGAGCCCCCCCTGACAAATTGATAACTGCAGAAATTAGCATACAGACCTCTTTTTGTCTTGATCCCCTCCATTTCTCAGGGACATCTGTTCAGTCCCTGGGAGGCCGGGTAGAGGACCATGCACAGAGAAAAGGAAAAATAAAAAATGCTTTTCTGTATTTTTGAGGAAATTATTTGAAAGCAAGGTTTAGTTTGGCCTATGACTTCTTTTCAGAATTAAATCATAGAAAACGCGAGACTGTTCAGGATCTATCCTAAAGCTAATCCCTCAGTTCCCTTACGTTGGTAAGAAAAATAACACCCTGGGCATAATACATATGAAGAATGATTTTGATTAAAAAGAAATTGTAAAATGATATGGCCACAGTCAGTGAGACAGCCTCTTGAGGCTGCTGAATGTTTTCTACGCGATGGTCCTAGAGTCATTGAAGAAGGCCCACTGCCATGTTATCTGGAGAAAACCATCACCTGGGCTGCAGCATGTTCATTAGCATGGGAGAACGGTATGATTTGATCCTGGGAATAAACTCACATTGCAGGAACTTTCAGGTTTCTTGTGAAAGTCAAAGTCTCTCAGTCGTGTCCGACTCTTTGTGACCCCATGGACTGTGGCCTCTGTCCATGGGATTTCCCAGGCAAGAATACCAGAGTGGATTGCCATTCCTTTCTCTGGGGGATCTTCCTGACCCAGGGATTGAACCTGAGTGTCCTGCATTGCAGGCGGATTCTTTACCAACTGAGCTACCAGGGAAGCCATATCTCTCTTCATTAAATCTACAACAAATTCACTCTTCACAGCACTGGGCCTGGCCTGGCTGTCCTTACCCTAGAGGAGTAATTTACTGTCTCCCTACCTCCACTAAGTCTGGGGGCTATTATGGTATTTCTTCTGTCAGTCATTTCAATGCAAGTTTAAAATGATAAACTTTATTTATATAATCACTTACTTGTTAATGCACTAGACATTAAAACACTACTGAGCAAGATACATTATTTCTGGTAGATTTGAGTTGTATTGTACTTTTGATTTTCTTTTCCGTTGGTGTTTGTGTCATACCTTGTACTAAAAAACAAGAAGACTGAAACCAATGGCAGCAGTGAGGCTCGGAGAATGTGGAAGGCTTGGGTCTCAATGAAACAACAAGATTCTTTCTATAGGCCATTATCAAAACTGCACTTGGTTTAAGGGCCAATAGGAAACAAATTAATTTTCACCAAATGATCTCAGGGTATCTCAAAAATTGGAGGCAGCTGGTACATACAAAGGCAAGGTCATAGGATGGAAATAAGAACAGAGGGCTTGGTCTGTATGAATAGTAACTACACCCCAGCCTCTCCCCCACCTGATTCATCCTGGTCACTACATCTCTGCCACCCTGAAAGAGACAGGAGGTTTACTATGCAAATATTGTAAACCAGAGATACTCTGGGTTCACAGACATCAGACACAATTGAGCATAAGATTGAAGCATCAACAAGGAGGAGAGTGAAACTGAGTATTAAACGATGAACGTACACGCTTCCCTTGACTGACTCTCAGAGCCCTGACACCCAAGCTAAAATCACTCTTTTCTGTACCATCCTTACCCTGGCCAAGGGATTGGAGGGTTTCTTTCTGGGAAAATGTCCCAATCCAAGAGAAAATTTCCATAGAGACCGGGACTTGGAAACCCTCAACCCAAAGGCTGAGTTTACACCCAGTCAACAAATCTGCTCATTCACCCATCCAGACCTTCCTGGGAGTGCATCACTGCCTCGTTTTGAAAATGAGCAGAGCCAGAGACATAAAACATTTTTTAAAGCCTCCAACAAGAAAGACAAAGATTAAAGGAGATGGAGAAAAGAAACTCAGAAAAAATAAGACCATTAAGAGAGAAAGGGAAAATTAAAAACAAAAAAATACACTGGAAATGATGGCCGAAAAAAAGTGAGAAAGTAAGAGAAAACTGGGAAGGTTGGGTGGCATCACCGACTCAATGGACATGAGTCTGAGCAAGCTTTGGGAGTTGGTGATGGACCGGGAGGCCTGGCGCGTTGCAGTCCATGGGGTCGCAAAGAGTCGAACACGACTAAGTGACTGAAATGAACTGAAGAGAAGACTTATGAAACAAAAGAGCATATTATTAACTACAAGGGTTGTTCATAAAACAACAGCTCTTGGAAATTAATAACTTGCACAAGAGAAGTTAAAAATCCAATTTAAAGATAAATATAAAATTGAAGAACGTTCTGAGAAGATAGAATAAATATATTCAAAAAAGGAAAAATTATGTAAGAAAAAATCAATCTAAGAGTTATGGAGAGAATAACAAAATAGAGAAAAAAAATCCTTCAAAGAAATAATACAAACAAATTTCTCAGCACAAAAAATAACCCAAAACTTCAACAACATCCGATGAAAGGGTCCATGAAATACTCAACTGGATGACTGAAAAAGAATCCAATTGAAACACATCATTAAAAATTTAGCCCCCAGGGAGGAAAGAAATCTAGATATCTCTAAGGAAAACATCACCATATTTTAAGGATGTGGCAGTCTTATTGGAGAATCTGAAGATAAATCAATAAATATAAAGGGAAAGTAAGAAAACAATACAAAATAAGGCAATAATTAACTGCTGGAGCCGTATAGGACAGGGAACGTAATTGCAACACTCTACATCAGTGAGCTGTACACAATTAGTCTATTGTCATATAAACACCGAGTAGTGAATTAACACAAAAATTGTGATCGAAATACAGCAAATACACAAGTAGACAAAGACGAAGGGCGTTGGCTCCACAGAAAAGATAAAGTGCATCTTTCTGTCGTAAGAAATCACTGTCTAAATAATGTCTAAAGTAAGAAAATCTAAAAATTGCAGTTGTCATTTAGCCACCAAATCATGTCCAACTCTTTGCAGCCCCATGGACGGTGGCCCTCCAGGCTCCTCGGTCCATGGGATGTTCCCAGCAAGAATGCTGGAGTGGGTTGCCATTAACTTCTCCAGGGGATCTTCCCGACCCAGAGATTGAACTCGTGTCTCCTTCACTGGCAGGAGGATTCTTTACTACTGAGCCACCAGGGAAGCCCCCCTAAAATGGCAATACACAAGTGTTATTTTGAAAAACAAATTTTAATGCAGGAGAAAGGTCAAAAAAAGTTTCTGAGGGCAGTTAAGAGTGGCTGGAGTTGTCAGCTGCTGGTTTTATTTTCAAGCCTCAAAGTAGCAGATGCTTTTAAATATATATACATATACACATGTATTATTTCGTTAAAAATTTTAAAAAATTATAAACATTGAATAAGATAAATGTAGAAGCACTGTCACAGTATTACTTTCAAGACATTAAGTTATATTAAGTGTGCTACAGAGAAGTACACCTACTACAGTACTAGTTATGTTGCTAGAATTACATGTTTGGATATTTAGTCATATATGCGTTTGTGTCAAAAAAGACTTAAAAGCAGTCACGTAGAACTAGGGTAGCAACCCAGTGCGAGGACTTAATACAGGTTCCATTCATTGAAATGTTTATATGCATGATGTCTTCAAACATTACAGGTATGATGTTTAAATCTTTGCACACTTTTTAGTACACGTGTTTGTACATAGCACTGGCTTTTCCAGTGGCTCAGCGGTAAAGGACCTGCCTGCAGTGCAGAAGCCACAGGTTCAATCCCTGGGTGGGGAAGATCCTCTGGAGGAGGGCATGGCAACCCACTCCAGTATTCTTGCCTGGAGAATCCCTTGGACAGAGGAGCCTGCTGGGCCCCAGACCATGAGATAACAAAAAGTCAGACTGAAGCGACTGAGCATCCACACACTCACACACTAAGCACTGTCCAAGGATGTCTTGGCAGCCGGGACAGCGAGTGACACACACAGGTTCCCCCCACCCTCACCTTAGCACACTATCAGATATCCAATAAATATCTTTGATAAAGTACTACGTCTAAGGATGGATGAATCAATATATCAACGAGTTATGGATATTTTTAAATGTGACAAGGAAAGAAGGAAAATGATGGTGCCTGCAATCATAATAAGTAGTAGTGATATTAAGTAACTGGTTTTACATGGTTTTCAGGTAAGGGAAACAGAACATGTTTAAAGAGAGAAGGGGCTTTCAAGGACGGTTAAGAGGAAAAGGTAGATGAGGCCCTGGAAGGCGGAAAGAGATGAGAGCCCGAGCGAAGGGCACCAAGAGCTCCGGCGGCCTTTGCTGGGAGAGGAGGGACAGCAGTTGCCTAATTCAAGGACCGTTCCCTGTGAAGGTGATTGTGGAGAATCTTGGCCAGTGTACTTTGGATTGTCTCAAACGTCACAGAAGAAGCCACAAGCTTGTGCTTGAGAAGTGACAAAAAGGTAAAACCAAAGCTGGGCTTCGCTGATAGCTCAGTTGGTAAAGAATCCGCCTGCAATGCAGGTGACCCCCGTTTGATTCCTGGGTTGGGAAGATCCCCTGGAGAAGGGTTAGGTTACCTACTCCAGTATTCTTGGGCTTCCCTGGTGGCTCAGCTGGTTAAGAATCCGCCTGCAATGCAGGAGACCTGGGTTCGATCCCTGGGGTGGGAAGATCCCCTGGAGAAGGGAAAGGCTACCCACTCCAGTATTCTGGCCTAGAGAATTCCATGGACTGTATAGTCCATGGGTTCACAAAGAGTCCGACACAACTGAGCGACTTTCACTTTCACTTAAAAACTAATCTTGAATCTTTCTCAGAATATCTCTAAAACATAGCTTGGCAAAATACTCACAGTAACAGTTAACAAATGCAACTTTCTAAAACATCAACAAGGAGCTTACTAGCTTGTTTGATAACTGCGGGACTGCCGGTTTTGAAAGACCACCCTAGATTTGTATTAAATAATTTAGCTATTTTGTTGTGATTCCAGACCTACTGTATGGCAATAAATCAGAAGTGGAAGGATCATAAAATTCAGACCATGCTTTTCTTCTTTCATTTCATATATTGATAAAATTGTGCACTTATTTGGGATTAATATTAAACTCCTTAGAATTTCCATATTCTCATCTAAAATTTAGAATCGGAGTATGTTTAGAGCTCCAAGAGCTATTAGCTTTTACAGCTAGAACCATAACTATAAATACACATTGTCAAAGAAATTCTATCAATAATGCCAAAATATGAAAAGTACACACACAACCCTTTCAAATCATAGGTGAGAAAGTTATAAAAGGCCGTAAGACATACAGTTTAAATGAAGGTATCACTTGGATTAAGGATATGATAACTATTGAGAGAGAAAGTTCAACAAAATCTTTCCATGACTGAATATTGCAATTTAATGAAATGATTATTACTATGCATTTAAATGGAATATTCTTGAAGATGCATATCAGAGACATGCTTTCTCTGAGGCTGTGGTCTCTCAGTGCCCACACAAAATTGAGAATTGAAGACATAGCCACCAATTAATGTAATGAGTCCCTTTAAGTGAATGAACGACATATGAATAGAATTAAACTCATATAAAAATCAAATAATTGTGATATTGGACATAGTAGTGTATGCATGAACTTATTTCATTTGTATTTGAAAAAAATCCTGAATATTTCCATTGCAAATATCTAACTCCAAATTCTCTGATAATTTAAATATTTAACTGAAGGTTTATACTGAATTTCCATTTTAAATGATGTAGAATGTGTAGGAAGAATGTACGGAGTTGATGAAACAGCCAACGAAAGGACATCTCTGCTATAGACTATACAAAACACAGAGAGAAAAACACAGAAGAATAAAGGCTGCAACAGTGGCCAAGATTGGAAAGATAACCTATAAAAAGAACCAGAAAATGATGTATTTATTTTTATAACAGACTAAACATATATTTTAAGCATGACATCATGATAGAAACTGACAAAGCCTAGGTCAGCATCACTGACAAAACAGTTCATGTCACAGAATATCTGACTTGAGACAACGTTTTGGACACTTACCGAGGACATGAACCAGCTTTAAAAATCCCTCAGTGAGATGCATGTGACTAACAGTAGGACTTTGTAATTTAACTGGAAATGAATTTTAACCAGATAGTAATATTATGGGTCACACTCCAATGTTCCCACATGCTGAAGTTTAAAAAGATTTAGACTATTTTTCTATAATAGGTACAGATCATAGATTCTGTCTTGGACTATGTACCTCCTGGGTGCTCGGTAGACGTGTCTACGTTTCTGATATACAGAGAAGATGAAGTCACAATATTGCTGTACTATCACTTACTCATAGATGGAGCAGGCAAAAATTCCTTAGGGAAGTGATATTAATGGGCAATAAGTTTTCCAGAATTCAGCTATTTTCTGGGGAGTAGAAATAGAACACAATACCCCACAGCAGTATGGTTTGGGGAGGTATTTTCAAATTTTAAAAAACAGAGCCATAAACTATAGCTATTTAAATAAGTGCATTTGACTGAAAAGTCATTTATTTTTCTTAAAACATAACACATTTATGTTGACGAGTATCATAAGTAGCTGATATTGGTATTTCGTATAAGCTTTTTGTTACAGGGACTGCTTAGAGACAGACATAAAGAATTTCCTTTTGGTGATCAAGACAAACTTTTATCTTGTGAGAAGATGAGAGTCTGTTAAAATTCCAAATAAAATGAAGTCCACCCCAAATCCTATAAGCAAGACAGTACAGAAGGAAAAAAAGAAAGCCATTTGATGAGCAAAAGAAGTGAAATAAACAGAAACTAATAAAAATAGGGGAAAATATAAACATTTACAACTTTCTCTTAAAAGAGCTTATTCAAGCTTATTTGTTACATTAGCAGAAAAGGAACAAAGACCGTGATCTTGTCATCTGTCTAACAGGAATACTCATTAGCATATTATTAGCATGTGGCAAAGTTTACATTTTCCTCTTATAAGCATATGGCTTGGATGGGCATTCAGCACACTAGCAATCTGTTCTGAAATCATGTGTGTTTAGTTTTATGTATTTAGTATTCCTGAACTGTTCGTTCCTGAAATATTCTCCTCCAGTGGAACTCCTGCACATAACTCCAATCCCATAGACTCTGGAAGAAAAGCTGCCTCCTTGAAACCCTCAGTTAAGGACACACAATGAAATGCCTCGTTAAGAACCTTAATTTAAAGCAGCTCACAGTTCTGTATGTCAGAGGTAATAATTACCTCCTTTAATGAGCCTGACTTTTCCCTGTGATGAGTAAGCCTCTCTCTGCCTTGTTTATAGTAACTCTGGATTTATTTCTGGCTTTCCTCAAGTGCTTTTATTTTTAAAAAATTAACATTATGCCTGTCTTCCTGGGGTCAAATTCTGTCTATGCTATACTCAAACCATGTGCTATTTAAGCACTGTTAAAACCAATTACTCACATATTCCTGGGACATGCAGGAACCTATAGACGTCATAGAATCCATACCCCAGCTTCCAAGCAGAATCACAGATAAACTATGTCAGGCTGACGAGGGTCTACCTTATGATTTTAAATAATTTCCACATGAACTATATATATTCAAAATGTCCCAACAAATCTGAGCAATAAAATTGAAAGGCTCTTGAACAAATTGATTTTATAGATATCCATCATAATCTTAAGAATTTAAGAGATATTTTTCCAGTCGGAGGAGGGCATGGAGAGGAATGCCCATGCACATGTGAAATTACCTAGCAACTTGCTTTAATTATAATATTAATAATTTTGTGGTTTGTTCAATATGGTTAGATCTTTTCTCCCTTCTCTCGGCTAACCCTAATATTCTGCCCAAATTTAATATGCATTTCATACAAAATAACTGAGAATTTTTTAGTTTTTAGATGCTGGGTTTAAATCACATAATATAATCCCTTTGATTTACAGATAGGAAACAAGTAACAGGACATTAAGCAATCTGTCTCTAGTCAGACGGTGCGGATGCGACAGAAGCACAACTTGAATGCAGGTATTTGGTATTTGTATCCAAAGCTCTCTAGTCTACTAAAATCTGCCCTTTGTTTCTGGGAGAAGAGAAAATCAATTATTCTTTCTAACATGTTTGTGAGATACATGCCATTAGGTCAGGTTCACTTAAAAGTTTAATGATTTTCTAATTTGAAACAAGATCCAGGTCATTCATTTCTTATTCTTGACGCTGGATCAGATCCAGAGCCACTGAGTCTTGGAGAAAAGCTGAGAGTGTGTGAGTGGACATGTTATGGAAGGCAAAGGGTGTCATTAGACCTGAACTTGAATAACACAGAGAAAAGAAAGGTGCACCCAAGTCGTGGAGTCTATCACAACTGTCGCCAATTCCCGCCGTAGCTGCTTTTGTGACTGTAAAGAAGACTTCAAGGCTCGATGTTTTATTTATCAGTTTATACTTGTCAGGGCTTCCCAGGTGGCTCAGTGGTAAAAAAAAAAAAAAAAAAAAAAAAAAAAATCCACCTGCCAATGCAGGAGACCTGGGTTTGATCCCTGGCTCAGGAAGATCCTCTGAAGGAGGAAATGGCAACCCGCTCCAATATTCTTGCCTGGGAAATTCCATGGAGAGAGAAGCTTGGCAGGCTGAAGTCCATAGGATAGCAAAGAGTCAGACAGGATTGAGTGTGCGCACGAACATACATACATACACTTGTCAAGTAAGAATGAAATTGCAAAACTGGACAGCAGTTTGCATTAAAGTGACCTTAATCCCTACCCCTCTCCCCATCCCAAAGCTAGATGCAGATGAAGTGAGCTGAAATTCATCTTCCTTTGGTCCTTTGGGATTATTCTTTATATTCAACCACAAGAAAGTTTATTCTTTAAGCCTCATGAATTGACACCTTCCTTTCCAAAATTCCCCCTGGTTTTTTCACCAAAGTGTTACATCAATTTCCAAAAGAGCATTGGTTGTTTTTTCATTTTTTTAATTTTTTTGACCATACCGTATAGCACGTGGGACCTTAGTTTCCTGTCCAGGGGTCAAGCCTCCGTCCCTGCATTGGAAGAACAGAGTCTTAACCATTGGACCACCAGGGAAGTCCCAGGTTTTTTAATTGTATTATTCTACTACTAGAAATTGAAAACAACACAGCTAAATCTCTTAGGACTATAGTCTTTATTTTAAATCTTAAACTTTAAAACTCAATACAGAAATTATTCTATCTCAAAAACATTTCACTTTTAAATCTATACACTTCAGGTTCCAAGGTCAAATAAAATGTAAAGTGAAAACCTAATGGAAGGGTCCTTGATTCCTGCACCAACCTTCAGTTCAGTTCAGTCACTCAGTCGTGTCCGACTCTTTGTGACCCCATGAATCGCAGCATGCCAGGCCTCCCCATTCATCACTAACTCCCAGAGTCTACCCAAACCTATGTCCATCGAGTCGGTGATGCCATCCAGCCATCTCATCCTCTGTCATCTCCTTCTCCTCCTGCCCCCAATCCTTTCCAGCATCAGGATCTTTTCCAATGGGTCAGCTCTTCACATGATGTGGCCAAAGTATTGGAGTTTCAGCTTCAACATCAGTCCTTCCAATGAACACCCAGGACTGATCTCTTTTAGGATGGACTGGTTAGATCTCCTTGCAGTCCAAGGGAGTCTCAAGAGTCTTCTCCAACACCAACTGTCCATCTAGTCAAGGCTGTGGTTTTTCCAGTATTCATGTATGGATGTGAGAGTTGGACTGTGAAGAAAGCTGAGCGCCGAAGAATTGATGCTTTTGAACTGTGGGGCACCAAACTTAGGAATAGCTAATCTTTTAAAAAAAATTTTATGATAATTTTTATCAATGTATAGTTGATATGTATTACATTAATTTCAGGTGTACAGCATAGTGATTCAGTATTTTGACAACTTATACTCCATTAAAAGTTATTACAGGACTTTCCTGGTGGTCCAGTGGTTAAGAACCTGCCTGCCAATGCAGGGGACGTGGGTTCAGTCCCTGGGCCAGGAAGATTCACGTGCTGCGGAACACCTAAGTCAGTGTGCCACAACCACTGAAGCTGTACACCCTAGAGCTCAAGCATGGCTGATCTTGAGCACATCTTTAGAGTGCAGAGGACCAGGATGCTAGAAGTTGGGATTTTATAAAGCCTCAAAAACATGCAGCCCGATCTATAAGGTTTAGAGTAACACTACCACTTCCACAAGCAACTAACATCTGAAACGTACAACTGTGCAATATGGTCTCTTTTATTAGCATAACATTGACACTTCTCTGGAAATGAAGTAACCAAATGAGCAGAATATTAAACACTGAGTTGCGCCATCACTGGCTGACAAAAAGAAAGCTCTCTTTTACATTTTGTCTGGGAGTTAGTACCTAATTCAAGAATTAGCACCTGACATTCATTGATTTCTGTTATTTTTTATCATTCTGTTTCTGGCCAATGGAAGAACAAAGGAATGATAACAAAGACCTGGAGTTACAAGGACTGTGTTTGAAACCCCATTCTGTTGCTTCCAGCTATAAAGCCTTAGGAAAAATTTTTAAGCCTCAGGAAGATCCCTGGAGAAGGAAATGGCAATCTACTCCAGTACTCTTGCCTGGAAAATTCCATGGACTGAGGAGCCTGGTAGGCTACAGTCCATGGGGTCACAAAGAGTCAGACATGACTGAGCAACTTCACTTCACTTTTTTCATCCATAAGTTGGAGATAAGAGCCTAATGTACAAGACTGCTCTGAAGAATAAATGAAGCAATTGATATAAAATGGTTAAACACAGTTTTTTGGCATGTGGTCAAAACTGCTTCTGAAAGTTATAGCGCAAGATGACTTTGAAAAGGAGCGGTAATACCTATAATCCCAATAATTAGAGTATGTATGGTAGCATTTGTTCTTCCAACAACAGGATGTTTGTAAATCTAAAGAGAAAGTATCAAATCTCATTCCTTCTCTGCATGGATTTTGAAGGGAGCAAAGTCAAGCTATGTGAATTCCTGCAGCGATTTTTGCCTGGTTTTTCAACCTCTTTTTATCTGCGATGATATCTAGTTGAACTCTTACAACTTTGGGTTATAGATTGAACTGAAATAAATTTGAAATAAAAATAGACCAAAGTGCAGTCCTAATCGCTGAGGCAGAATCATTCACATCCACTAGTACTTGAAGTATGCATTCCATCAGAGCCTCGCCCAAGGGTCTATCATCTAATAAATTAATAGATAATTCCGAGCACCTAGTCATAAGTCAAATGTGGTCATTATCAGTGCCCACATATGGCTGTTTGGAATCTAGATCATATATATTCTTCCAGAGAAATTCAAGACCATCAACTAATACACTAAGATCTCAATATTTATTAAACAACAGTAAGTTTTCTAAAGTTTAATGGCATCTCTTGACATCTGACAGTAGCCTTGAGAGTAAAGTTTCATTGAGATCATTCAGACTGGATAGGGCCTGAACTCCGTTAAAGCCTCTCTAGAAACTCCTGAGGTTCTGGCAGGCAGGTATGGAAACCCACTTCTCTTGCAGAAGACAAATCTGGCAGGTAAGCTCCCTTGTTTATTAAACCTGCCACCTACCAACCTGGAGTACTCTGTCTCTTTCTTATTTTTTTTTTTGAAAGATATTTTTAATGTGGATCATTTTCAAAGTCTTTAGTGAATTTGCTGTAATATTGCTTCTGTCTTATGTCTTGGTTTTTGGCCCCGAGGCATGTGGGATCCTAGTTGCCTGACCAGGGATCGAACTCGCACCCCTGACACTGAAAGGCAAAGTCTCAGCCCCTGAAGCTGCCTCTTTTCTTTGATCTCTTCCTGCCCCGTGTTTCCAGGAGCCAGTTTTGAATTTCACCCAGAGAACCCCTGAGATCTCAAACTCATCCTAGGACCAGGAATTCCATGCTTCTGGACAACTTATACATATGGATGTAAGAAAACATACACAAGAGTATCCACTGCATGAGTCAGAAAAAGAAAAGCAAATATCGTGTATTAACACATATACATGGAATCTAGAAAGATGGTACTGATGAACCTGTCTCAGGGCAGCAGTGGAGATGCAGACAGACAGAACACAGTGGGAAGAAGAGGATGGGACGAACTGAAGACAGTAGCAAGGAAACATATATATTATCACATGTAAAATTAGATAAGCCAGTGGAAATTTGCTATATGACACAGGGAGCCCAGTTTGTGCTCTGTGACAACCTAGAGGGGAAAGATGTGATGGGAAGTGGGCGGGAGGTTCCAGACGGAGGGGCCATGTGTATACCTACGGCTGATTCTTGTTGATGTGTGGCAGAAACCGACACAGTATTGTAAAGCAATTATCCTCCAATTAAAGATAAATTTAAATAAATTTTTTAAAAGATAAACTTGTGGCCTTTTCTGATCATAAAAAAGAAAAAAGAATACCCCCTCCATGATTGGCTGCAACTAGAGAACAGACTCACGAAGGAGATGGCTTAGACCACAGTTTGAGACCAACACCTACAAGCTCTCTGAACGTGGGCAAGTTTGCAACCCCTCTGTGTTATAGCTTCCCCATAAGAAAAACAGCGTGAGTGTTATTGTGAGGATGAAATGAGTTCGTACACAGAAAGCATTTTTTAAAAGTCTTCCACTTGTAACGGCTGCCTATCACTTTTAATTATCTTATGTATGTAACCTATCCGGGTTCTTTCCCCATACCAGTGTACCCGTAAAACATCACAGAACATGAATGTATTTATACATCAGAACCTCATTATCCCCTGTTCCATTAGGTCACATGGAAAAAACTCGTTTTCTGGTCTTCAAGCGTCATTTCAGCTGCAGAAAAGTTTCTTCAACAAAAGCTTTAAGCAAAAGCAGGTAACAGAGTCCGGGATAGACCCTATCTTTCAGAAGTCAGCATGACATGGTTAATCTACATCAAGTCCCCCAGATACTGAGGGTAAATAGAAATAAGCACCATTAAAGAAAACCAGATGTACCAATTCCTAAACCTAACAACTGGAGAGATTAGAGGATGATTTTCACTTTTTGAAAGGAAACACTCTAACTTTCAAAAAAATAATAGTTCCCTTACTTAATTTAACATGGGATCTGGTTTACAAAATGCGTGCACACACATATGTCATTTGCCAGAGATTTTTAGAAAGTGTACAACTCGGCGAGGAGTTTTATGTACTTTGGATTGTTTCTTTTATAATTACAAAAATAATAGAAAGTTTGAAACAGTAAAAGTACAGAGATATAGAGAGTAAAGAAACAAGTTTCTCTTAACCTCTTTCCTGTTCCCCGATGATTCTGTCCTGGCATTACACACACACACACACACACACACACACACGTTCACTTACATATATATGCGCTTATGATACTTTAAATGCACATGGGATGGCAATGTTCATTACATATGTATAGGACCATTTTTTTTCTTTATTTTAATGGTATAGTTAGTGTTTATCTTTTTGTGTGGACTATATCTATAAGGTGCGATTCTGAATTTTTAAATATGTGTGACCCAGTTATCTCAATATCATTTGTTAAATGACTTTCCCACTGATTTAAAATGCCATTTTTATCATAGTCATAGTGTCTTTCTGAAATCTAGTCTATTCTATTGATCTATTTTTTTCATTTCCATGCCAAAACCACATAATTTTATTTACTATAGCTTTATATTATATTTTGATAGCTGTAGAAAAAGTTTCTCCTCATTGCTCTTTTAAAAATATCTTGCCTATCTCTATGCTTTCATTCCTCCCTATAATCCTTATAATTTACTTATAAAGTTCTATAAAGTATATTTTGGAGATTTAGATTGGCATTTCTTTAAATTTATTGATTTATTTGTAAAAGTAGAATAGGTTCAATATCCCAAGATATATTGTAAGAAGAAAAAAGTGAATTAGAAAGTATATATACCTTTCTTGAATGTTGAATGTCAAAGAAAGGTAATTTTCTAAAGATAGATAAGTAAAGGTACTCATTTTTATTGTGAAATAAGAAGGAAAGGATAAAGTGAAAAATAAAAGCGCAAACAATATAATGCATTACAGTTTAGCAGATTTGATTTAAGGCAAGTCTCTTCTGCCCTGTCTGGACCCAAATGTTCTCATCTATTAAATAAGCAAGTCAGATAGGATGTGGTCTAAGGTCTTTTCCAGCTCTATATTCTATGATGCTCTTATTCTAGCAGGAAAAAATTATGGGCCAAACCAAACAGCACTAAGCAGTGATCCAGACAAACTTCGTGCCTGTCTAGGTTCACACCTTATTTTGGGAGAAAGATAAATTTGTTGCTCTCTGTATATTTGCAGACTGGTCAGCCAACATAGAGAAAGGTATTGTCAGTCTGATAGTTCTCTTTAGAATACTGAGGCTCAGAGGTGTTGAGTCGGTTTTCCAAGATCACATAGCTAGTAAGAGGCAGAATGTCATTTTCATATCAGATGTGTGAGTCTGACTTTCTTTCCACTGTGTGGAGCAATTCTGATTGATGGGTGAATTCATCTGTAATTGAATAAATGGATGAATGGATGGATAGATGGGTGGCTGGATGGATAGATGGATGACATGATCACATTTCAACTACTCTTCCTCAATTCAAAATAAAGACACTTTCTAAGAAAAAGAAAGTAGACCTTGTTTTAGAATTTGCTTTTTCCTCCTCATTGTAACTAGCTTTTAGAGGAATTAGTTTATAAAATCAGTGAAAAGGATGAACTTAAACTGACTTTAAACTTGTATGGGATAAAGACAACATGAGAAGTCATTCTGCACCCCTTCACATCAGAGAATTTGACCAATAAAGTAAGTGTTATCAGTATGTTTTATTTTCCTAATTAGAATCTATTTTACCTATGTTACCTATCTTGTTTATAACAACACAGTGAATGGTAGCTTTTGAAGAATTACTTCTGCAAAATCTAGGTAGGAAAGAAGAAATATATTCATAGGAATAGTTTCCATTTATTATGAGTACTATATGCCAACTATTGTTCTGAATCTTTATATATATATTAACTCATTTAATCCTTATTAAAACTTATAAATATTTTATCTATTCTTATTTTACAGACAACAAAATTGGAGGGACTGAGATCATGGTGGTGAAGGAGACTTCCCTCTGTCACACACCCAGATAACAACAGGATATGTATTTCTCAATGACTGTAAGAGAGATCCTTAAGAATAAAGACTGAAGGTGAAAAATTGGGTTGGAACTGTCACAAAATGTGTAGGTATGAGGCAGAGCCAGGTTATAGGAGGAGGTCTTTTATGTATGAGGAGGATTTGTACTGAGAGAGTTCAGAGAAAAGGGAAAACCAACAATGGATGTGTGCCTGCTGTGTGTAGGGAACTATCGTGAGCACTTCTTAAGCATGATTTCATTTAATGCAGATGGAAACTCTTCAAGTAGGTATTATTACCCTTACATCATTGTTGTCGTCCATGGGGTCGCCAAGAGTTGGACACGACTGAGCGACTGAACTGAACTAACTGAACTGAATTGTTGTTGTTTAATCACCAAGTCATGTCTGACTCTTGCGACTCTGTGGACTACAGCCCACTCGGCTCCTCCATCCATGGGATTTCCCAGGTAAGAACACTGGAATGGGTTGCCATTTCCTTCCCCAAATCTTTATATTAGCAATGACTTAATAGGAGAGAAGTTATATAGTCATGGTCTAGTGGTTAAGGCAATGGACTTGAAATCCATTAGGGTCTCCCTGCGCAGGTCTTCATCCTGCTGGCCATGGAGCTTTGTTTTACTGGACTTCCCTGGTGGCTCAGATGGTAAAAAAAAAAAAAAAAAAAAAAAAAAATCTGCTTGCAATTCAGGAGACCTGGGTTAGATCCCTGGTTTGGGAAGATCCCCTGGAGGAGGGCATGGGAGCTCACTTCAGTATTCTTGCCTGGACAATACCATGGACAGAGGAGCCTGGTGGGCTACAGTCCATGGGGTCTCAGAGAGTTGGACACGACTGAGTGACTTTCACTTTCACTAATAGGAAAGAACCTAAGAAACATGCTTGAGGTCTAGAGCAATGTATCATAAGCTATTTTCGTATCTGTAAATAATAACGAACGGAAGTATAAACTAATATTTGCTTATACCAAGAACGGAAGAATAAACCAAAGATGACAGTTAAAGGCGAGAGGCGGAGGAGATAGAAGAAGACAGATTTCTTAAATACACCTTATTCGGCAGAATTTATCCTGGAACCATGTAAATAGTTTACATAATCACGAACCAGACCTAGATGTTAAAAAGCAACCTGTCATCTAAAGCCAAGTGAAACAAATGAACATAAATAGGCAGCAAATTTATTCAATTTTAAAAACAGGAAAATTTTCAAGTAATTTTTAAACACAGTTGTATGACTGTAGATCCCTAGTTGACAAGATCCTATAGACAAAAGTGATCATGAAAAAACCTATAAATGTTTATTTACAATAATCTTAGCAGTGGTGGTAGGCTTGGTACTGTCATTTGAAACTGCATGCGTGTTCAGTCACTTCAGTTGTATCTGACTCTTTGTGACCCCATGGACTGTAGCCCAGCAGGCTCCTCTGTCCATGGGATTCTGCGGGCAAGAATACTGGAGTGGGTTGCCATTCTCTCCTCCAGGGAATCTTCCCAACCAAGGGACTGAGACTGAGTCTCCTGTGTCTCCTGCATTGTAAGCAGATTTTTTACCACTGAGCCGCCAGGGAAGTCTTATCTGAGATTAATGTGCATAAATTATGCAATAAGCAAATCAGTATTTACGTTGGCATTATCGAAAACTGGAATCTTCATTGTGAGTTACAGATGTAACATTGAAAATGGCAAGTAAAAACATCTTGGAATCCAGAATTTGACTTGGAAATATCAGTATTAATTTATTGTACATTTTACCTTTTGTTTCCCTAGCAATCTCCACTGAAAATGCCTAGAAACCATCACCAGCAACAGAGCAATAAGCACCATTAGTGAGCAGATTACTGCATCTGGACACTATCACACACTAGAAAAAAAAAAAAGCCAACCTCTTTGTAGAAATGACTGATGCCAAGCATGGAAAGGAAATGTACAATATGCGTCTGAAACATCTTGATAGACCAAAAGGAGGAAGTTGTCAAAAACTTTTAAGATTGCATCAAAAAGACTCAGGAGTTAACTTGAAGAGACCCCCACATCAGCTGCAGATGGGCATTTGAGGCAGCCAGAGGATAATAATTGCAATCTGATTGCCATTGATTTAATGTGTTGCAAAACACATCCAATACATTTAGATCGATGAGTTCATAAAAACAAAAGCGAATTCCTTTCCTTTGGAGGATGTTAGGGAACTGACTTGTTATTTCAAAAACTAGTAAATAAACTAGTAAACAACGTGAAAGAATCAAAGGCTCACTCTACCTTCCTCTACAAATATGTCCTTTAGTTCATGAAAATTAACAAAGAATGAACTCCAACTTCAAACATGTAAACTAAATTCAGTAAAATTTCATATATAAACTAGAATTTGCATTTAACAAACAAAACTCTGACACCTTGCACTTCACATGCTACTTGTCTTTTAAATATAAAAACAAACGAAGTTAAATTCAAGAGATGGCATGTGAATAACTCCAAGCGGTCACACAAAATGACCACTTGAAAAGTAAAGTATTAATAACTTGCATTGTGTGTATTCGTCTTGACAATGACTGTGATATATTATTGGATTTGAACTGAGCAGGGCCATATCAAAGGGACTGAATTCACAGACTGCACCCAGAGCTCTAATCCCAATCCTTATGAAGTTATTCTTAAATGGAAGCATTCCACCCCATCCTTGTGTGTCAAGACCAGCTGTGAAACTAGATTTCTCCAAATTTTAATAACTTTCAAGTAGAAGAAAATGTTTATTAAAGGATAGGTAATTAAAATGTGCTAATTAGAGGCTTACATTGTTGCTGTTTAGTCACATCCGGCTCTTTGCAACCCCGTGGACCGTGGCCTGCCACGCTCCTCTGTCCATGGGTTTTCTTAGGCAAGAACAGTGGAGTGGGATACCATTTCCTTCTCCAGGGGATCCCACTGACCCAGGGATCAAACCCATGTCTCTCATGTCTCCTGCATTGCAAATGGATTTTTTACCACTGAGCTACCCAGGAAAAAATTTTTTAAGCTTACACACATAGTATTAAAATTTAAGAGTAACTGCAGCAATTGTTTATAACTCAGTCCAACCAAAGATTTTTCAGAGCTATTATTTAGAATTAGTGACCTCAGTAATAATAAAATGTGTGCCAACTTTCATTCAGTTATATTACTTTCTAAATCCTCTTTAGGATTCAAATTGCTCAATCATGTCTGACCCTGCTATCCCATGGACTATAGCCTGCCAGGCTCCTCTGTCCATGGAATTCTCCAGGCAAGAATACTGGAGTGGATTGCCATTTCCTTCTCCTCGAGGGAATCTTCCTGACCCAAGGACTGGACCCAAGTCGCCCGCGTTGCAGGCAGATCCTTTACCACGTGAGCCACCAGGGAGCCAATGTACCCTTATTGCCTGGACCCAGAGCAGGTCCCTGACACTGCCTCTGCCTCCAGTGGTGTGTGTGACACTGGATCCGGTCACAAGAGACAAACAGCCATTATCTACCTCTTAACTGCAGTCTAGAACACTACCTGAAAGGTGTTTCTTGCAAAAAAATTTTAGAATTTGAATCTGACCAAGCCTCTAGATCGAACTACCAACTTGAAGGTATCATAGGGGTGACAACCTCCTAAATGACATGACCGGATATAATAGGCACAGTCCAGACTGTGGGAAAGTCCACTTAACAAATATACAAATTTTTCAGCAAATAATTTACCAAAAGAGAGAAGGAGGAGGAGAAGGAGCAGGAAGAAGAGACTTAAGAGACACATCAACTAATTGCAAAGGATGATCTTATTTGAATCTTGATTCAAACCTTTAAAAAAAATTATCCAAGACAATTGGGAAAATTTGAACACTAACTGGATATTTGATGGTTATAAGAGTATTACTGTTAATTTTAAAGTGTGAGAATGACATTGTCGTGTTTAATGAAAGACGTCTTTTATTTTAGTGATAAATCCTAGAGATGATTTAATACCTGAAATTTGTTTAACAATACTCCAACCGGATGGAGGGAGAGATGAAATGAGGTTGGCAGAAGTCGGTGATTGTTGAAGCTGAGTGTTGCATGAATGGGGGCTCATTATTCTGTCGTCTCTACTTTTGTGTGTATATATATATTTCCCTAATAAAATGTGCAAAACATTTTTCAAAGATCACCAAGCTGATGGGAGGTTTTGATGCCATACAGTTTGATTTCCTTTCATGGGAAGAGAGAGGGGAGTTGAATAAAGGGAGGAGAAAAGATCATTGCTGGAAGAAGACTCCAGAGTCTTCCTCCGGATTCAGGACAGGATGGAGCCAAGGAACAGAGAGGATCAGCCTTGCACTTAACACCGGAGAAAGGACACTTATTTTTAGAAATGCGAGAGAATAAAAGGAGAATGTGTGAGGATACTGACATATGTATTTGGTGGGGCAAGAGAGGGGATGAGGGAAGCTTGAAGGTTCTCGTCAATCACTTACCCTCTTTGTTTCTGAAAAAGAGTGAGGTAAGGGGGGTGGGCAGGGGCTGCCAGATGATCTACAAGTCTCTTCACCCAGTTCTACCACAGTCGATCCTCCAGTGTCGATGGCAGAGAAGAGAACTCATACATATTGAATGTCAGCCATTCTGGTAAAAATGAATTTGAAGGCCAGTGACCTCCACTGTAAAATACAGCATTTTTCTTCCTGCTTTTTGCAATATCTAGTAGAAATTCTCACAAACATTCTCTAATGATTCAGAGTTCTTCCACTAACCTGTTTATTATCTTTGTTTACAATTAGGCGATAACATGGGTTAATTATTTTACCTGGATAGTTGATAAAACCAGGCTTCATATCATCAGTAACTTATGAAACAGAAGGCCAATCATGCAATGAATTCCAGCAAATTCTGATGGATGTTTATTTATGGGCAGCAGAAGCTGGTAAGGTTGGCTGTGTGGCAGAAATGTTGGCCCTAAAACATGGCCCTTCAGCTGCAAACATTGAGAATGAATGAAATACAGTTCTCACCTGGCAGTATCCAGGATGCCTGAAGCAAAGCTCGCTGGGACAATGACTGGACGGACTGGAGAATTCTGAATTCAGTTTTCCATCTGGTGAAGCCCTGGGAAGTGCAGGAAAGACCAGGCTATTTCTGCTCCACCCAAAATGGGCTGTGCAGCACTTGACCCCAGGATTCTGGAGCAGAGAACTTTCAGAGCCCAATGCTGCCATCAGACATACGTTGACTCATCCTATCTCATCACAACTCCCAAATTGAATACGCGAAGGGAATCAGAAAAGGGTGGCCACGTTCAATGCCCTGAACTCTGTGCAGACAGCGCAGCCCCTTGCAAGTCTAAAGAAGAATAAATTATTACCAAAGACTTCCCAATGCAGCTGCTTCCTATTAAACACTGTCAAATAACCTCCAACTTTCTTTGATCTAACTGAATTCTCTATCGTACTTTGGTGACCCTTAGCATGTCTCTCCTGGATTTCCATTCTTCTCTGTTTTATTCTTTATTTCTATTTCATCATATCTATGGAGAGAAAGAAATATGTCAGTTATTTAACTGGCTTTATTTTATGACAGTATGAAAGCCAACAAGGGGTTTAGTAACTTGGAAAAATGATAAAGACACAAGGCATCAAATAGCAAAAACTAAAAATATAATGCCCAGGGTTGCTGGAATATTTTTCCTCCGATGGTTTGCAGTTTACCAGACAAACCACACGAAATCTGTGTCTGATGACTTCTCATATTATACTTTTCCTAGAAGTAACAATAATGATTTCAAAATCTTGGAAGAAATGGATCAAAAAAAAAAAATAGAGAAACAACTGTGTAATGAAAACAATGCAGTATTCTGTGAGAAAGAGAAATAGAAAGATTATGTATTGCGAGGAAAAAAAGGAAAAGGAGAAGACTGAAATTACACAGAGAGGTGAATTATATCATTTTATCCTTAAAGAAAATAAACCAGTAAAAAATTTTTAATTGGTTGTACCGAAAGTATACTTATTATACTGTTTTAGTACTTTTACTAGAATAAGTATATTTACCTAATTGGTGTATCATGGCTACAGAATGATAAAAGTACCATTTATTGTATATGTTATCAATTCCACTCTTTAACAGTTAAGGTCAGTTAAATAGTTTATTGTTACATTCAATATAATTTTTATGCAGCCAATCATTTTCTATTTGAAAATAGAAAATATATATTATAATATATATAATATATTTATTATATTTATAATATTATAAATAATATATATTTATCAAATCTATATTATTTATTTATAATATTATAAATAATATATATTTATCAAATATATATCATTTTCTACTTGAAAATAACATAAAACTATGATGAATACATTAGTACCTTGTAATAATATCTAGGGTCAAAATCATACATTAGAATAAGGAAGAACTCTGTTTTGGACCCATACTTTTCTTTTTTTTTTTTAGCCTGTATATTGTTTTTTTTTAATTTTTTTTAATAAATTTATTTATTTTAGTTGGGGGCTAATTACTTTAAAATATTGTAGTGGTTTTTGCCATACATTGACATGAATCAGCCATGGGTTTACATGTGTTCCCCATCCTGAACCTCCCTCCCACCTCCCTCCCCATCCCATCCCTCTGGGTCATCCCATTGCCCCAGTCCTGAGCATTTGTCTCATGCATCGAACCTGGAATGGTGTTTTGTTTCACATATGATAATATACATGTTTCAATGCTATTCTCTCAGAACGTCCCACCCTCACCTTCTCCCTCAGAGTCCATAAGACTGTTCTGTGCATCTGTGTCTCTTATTCTGTCTCACATATAGGGTTATCGTTACCATCTTTCAAATTCCATATATATGCATTAGTATACTGTATTGGTGTTTTTCTTTCTGGCTTACTTCACTCTGTATAATGGGCTCCAGTTTCATCCATCTCAATAGAACTGATTCAAATGTATTCTTTTTAATGGCTGAGTAATATTCCATTGTGTATATGTACCACAGCTTCCTTATCCATTCGTCTGCTGATGGACATCTAGGTTGCTTCCATGTCCTGGCTATTGTAAACAGTGCTGCGATGAACATTGGGGTACACGCATCTCTTTCAATTCTGGTTTCCTCGGTGTGTATGCCCAGCAGTGGGATTGCTGGGTCATATGGCAGTTCTATTCCCAGTTTTTTAAGGAATCTCCACACTGTTCTCCATAGTGGCTGTACTAGTTTGCATTTCCACCAACAGTGTAAGAGGGTTCCCTTTTCTCCACACCCTCTCCAGAATTTATTGCTTGTAGACTTTTGGATAGCAGCCATTCTGACTGGCGTGAAATGGTACCTCATTGTGGTTTTGATTTGCATTTCTCTAATAATGAGTGATGCTGAGCATCTTTTCATGTGTTTGTTAGCCATCTGCATGTCTTCTTTGGAGAAATGTCTGTTTAGTTCTTTGGCCCATTTTTTGATTGGGTCGTTTATTTTTCTGGAATTCAGCTGCAGGAGTTGCTTGTATATTTTTGAGATTAATTGTTTGTCTGTTGCTTCGTTTGCTATTATTTTCTCCCATTCTGAAGGCTGTCTTTTCACCTTGCTTATAGTTTCCTTTGTTGTGCAAAAGCTTTTAATTTTAATTAGGTCCCATTTATTTATTTTTGCTTTTATTTCCAATATTCTGGGAGGTGTGGACCCAAACTTTTCAAAAGAGATTAAAAGGCCTGACCAATTTAAAACTTTAAACAGGTTTTTAACTTTTCTTGAGTAATACTAACAAGTTATAACAATTTGTTCTAGAGAGAAGGATGCATTTCTGTTTGAAATGAACTCAGAATAGTTAATGTTCTTGGAATACACACTTCTAAATTATCTGTGTGCCAGAATGAGTAATAAACATTACAAAGTTAATTCATTTTTTTGGTGAAGCATTACAACAAAATAATAAAATGATAGAAGTGCAGGTAAGTCATTTACAAAGCAGTCAGATAGTACAATTGTACATTCAGAACCAAGTTTTGCTTGTTTGAAAATCATAACGAAGGATATTATCACCCTACCTTCATATCAGTCACTTCACCTAAAAGGACTTGGTCCTCTGCCATATGTCAATAGGTGATCTCCTAATAGCACCTAATACTTATAACAGGGTCACTATTTGGGGAGGTTACTCATACTTCTGTGCTCCAGTAGACTTGCCACAACATTTTAAAAAATTGCCATCAATACTCTGATCAATTCCAACTAAACACATTTTATTTTCCATCTCTCCAACACTTACTTTCCCATAGTTTCAAATTAAGACTAAAATTACTTTAAACTGAGCATTGAGTTCGTAATAACTTATTTAGCTTATCCTTGGGATGGTGTTAAGAACATTAATTAATTAATGATTATGAATCATCTTTAAACCTTAGATGGAAGAAGCTACAGCACACTAGATTATTACTAGCATTACAAAATTGTATGTATAACATTTCATTAATTATGGTTTTACATAGACTATAATTATAAAACATTTAACGCTAAGGGTAATTTCAATGCTGGCAGGCCTCCTGATTTGTGAAATCAAGCAAAATTGTTGCTAGAAAATTCTATTCTATGAACTTTATCGATCTATCACCTCCCTGATTCCATATAAATTTCTAATTTTTTTTCAATCAAGACTATATTCTGCTGTAGGATGTATTATTCAAAAGTTTTGTCCCCCTAAATTTCCTTTCTCAACCACTCAGTGGTGTTCTGTGATTGGAAGTAACTGGAGGATTAATTAAACACTGGTTTTAAATCTTTTGCTAGCACTATCTGTACATTTCTCATATTTGAAACTAATAGCATTTTGGTTTTGCTTTGTCTAAAGAATCAATGGCATCAATGTATAATTTGAGTGGCTCAGAACTAAACTATTATCATCATATGGAAATACCTGCTGAACCAGTAGTGAAGCTGTACAAATCTTTTCTTCTAACTTTATTGATTAAAATCCTTCAGTGGTTTTTCATTCTAGGAGAACAAAGTGTACGTGTAAATGGGCTGTTACCTTGGGAACTCAATCTGTCTTCAACTCCTGGTGCTTCTTCATTTTACCACTTCCTCAATCTCATCCAAACACATTTACAAGTACACACACACACACACACACACACACACACACACACACACACACACACACAGGCACACTCCCACATAAACGTACACACTCCTTCAAAAACATGTTCTCTTATTAAAAAAAAAAAAAAAAAATATTTTTATTTTGTTCAAATAATCTCTTTTGCTAAAAATGTTCTTACCATCTCAGGCAGAATCCATTAGTTACCCCACTATAAGATCCAGTTTACAACTCTGTTAAGCATTTAATAATTAATATTATAATCTGATTTTTTGTTATCATGTCTACATCTGCTATTAACTTAGAACACTTAAGATCCTGTGGTACTGTCACATGGGTCTGTTTCCTACTGCAGGTCAGATACTGGCCTGAGCTAAGTCAGGGGCATGGTCATGAAACCTGCTACAGTTAGAGCCTGGAAAAGAGAATGAGCACCTTTATTAAAGACAAATAAAGAGACCTGGCCAAGAGACATGTGCTGCATTTGTTTCAACAGACTTGATTCTCAATACAGAATCTATGTTAGACTAATAACTTTTCCCTAAAGAAGCAAAAGATAGTTTAAATGAAGAATCCCCCAAGGAAAGCACTGCTCATCACATTACCATTCCCCTCAGGAGACTTGACACCTGCCCTCCTTGCCTAGAATTCATTTCTTGATCTTGCCTATTAAGCAAAATGGTAAATCTTCCAGATGCAAATAAGTTGTGGTTCAGTATTCACATCCTTGTCCCCAAAGTCAGGCTTCCCAGGTTAGATTTTTTCTTTCTCCAACTTGCATAAAGATGCATTCAAATTGACAAATGCCCTTGTACATTATTTTTAAACTGCCCATACCTAATGCATCAGGATCTCGTTATGTTTCCTTTGATTCCATTGCTTCCCATGCTAGTATCAGCAGCACAGAATTGCCAAAGCACTAAGCAGCCCAATTTTTCTTTAATTTCTCAGAAAATTGACAGTTTTATGAACTGTCTCTTTACCTATGCCCCATAAACATGTCAGGCTGTGGAAAACCATTCTAATTGAATCCCAGGGGGACCACAATGGAAGATTATAGCTTCTTGGCAGGTTATTAAAAAAACAGTTGTTCATATATACACAAGTATGTGTACTAGAGCCTAACATTTGACAGAACAGTCAAGAAATTAACCCCACTGGCAGCTTCAGCTGAAAATGACTGAAGAGAAATGAACAAAGTGAGTGGGAGAATAAGACTGCTCCATTTCCAGCCTTGATTTTTAAAGCCTTTGTGAGTTCCTACAGATTACCAGATAGTTCAAAGGGTTCTGAGGTCCTCACCTTCCTCAATGGATATTTTATATGCTGGAGAAAATGTATACAACTGCCGTCTT
This sequence comes from Okapia johnstoni, assembly GCA_024291935.2. Classification (NCBI taxonomy): domain Eukaryota; kingdom Metazoa; phylum Chordata; class Mammalia; order Artiodactyla; family Giraffidae; genus Okapia; species Okapia johnstoni. The sequence goes on along the minus strand of CM044306.1, from coordinate 138,899,042 downwards.
TCCAACTGCTGTCTTTCCATTGAGTAATTTCAGATACCAGGATTCTCCTGGAATACATATAATTGTACTGGTGGAAAAACAGATAAAAATAAGAAGAGTTGTTCTTCTCACACACTCAGAATAGAAACATCTGGTATATGGGAAGTCAAATTGAAGAAAAAATAATAATTCCTGTTCATGAAAATATTTTCCTGCATTTGCATTCTTGCCAAATTAACTCTGCATTATAACTGGATCAGTAAATATTTCAAGCTAATTGGAGACAGTCATTTCTCAGATGGTTAAGTCAAAATCTGGTGTCAAGAAGGATAGTCTGTGAAGTTCTCTGTGGAATATATGATTCATAGAAATGAGTATAACATTTAATTAGTTAAATTGGGAATTGTCATATGCTGAATAATGATTCTGGTTGATATTATAGATACTAAGAATCATTAAAGTATGATCCTGAAAATACACCTTCCCTCTTCCCAGTGAAAAGCAGACTAGTGGTAAGACATCACACTCCTGAGGTGAGTTTTTATATTATCTTGAATAAGTATAGCTCTCTCTTTTTTCCTCCATGGCCAAAGAGAGTACCCAAAGTTTCTGTGTTCAGTCGCTCAGTCATGTCCCACTCTTTGCAACTCCCTTGACTGTAGCCTGCCAGGCTCCTCTGTCCATGAAATTTCCCAGGCAAAAATACTGGAGTAGGTTACCATTTCCTACTCCAGGGGCTCTTCCCAACCCTGGATGGAAACTGTGTCTCTTGTCTCCTGCATTGGCAGGCAGATTCTTTACCATCACACCACCTAGGAAGCCCACCAAAGTTTCCCGCAACTATTTAAAAATCACTACCATGACCTAGAGGGAAACTGAATAAGAAAGCATGGTTGCCCCACGCAAATCACCACTGCAAAATCAACCCAAAGTGCTAAAAGTAAGGAGCAACTGGTGATATCTTTACAAATGAAAATCTCTCTGTATTTCCCCTGGAATTTGAACCAGTTGCCAATCAATTCTACTAAAATAAACTGCATCTATTCATAAATCAGATCCTATGGCATAACAAATACCACGGACTCTTTGACACCAAATGAGAAAATAGTGCCTGATGCTTGGAAAATTAAATTGGTTTGGACTCTGTCTTTCTGTTTGCTGCCTTTAAAAAAAAAAAAAATCTGTCTCTTTCCAAATTTATGTCCTCTTGCTTCCATCTTTATACCCCTCTTGTTTTCCAGAATCTTTTCCCACTGCCTATAAATATGTTCAACTCTCCTATAACCTCATAAAAAGTTTCTTCTTGATCCTACTTCATCCTGAAGCTACTCTCCCTTCCCTTCACTAAAAACTTCTTGCAAAAGTACTCAGCCCTGCTAATTTCAGCTTGTCTCCTCATCTTATTTATTGCAGACTTCCTCTCCACCACTTCCAGGACTGTGCTTAAGAGCCACAAGCTCCTATTGAGAAGTGGCACTTAGAGACAACCAGAGAATTTCCGGTCATGTCACCTGGCCACGAAATGTCTCAGCCAGTGGCTCAGATGGTAGAGAATCCACCCACAGCGTGGGAGACTCAGGTTCAATCCCTGGGTTGGGAAGCTCCCCTGGAGGAGGAAATGGCAACCCACTCCAGTATGCTTGCCTGGAGAATCCCATGGACAGAGGAGCGTGGCGGGAGCCATGGCGCCCACCATCCAAGGAACCGCAAAGAGTCGGACATGACTGAGAGACTACACTTTCAGATATTTATTAGGTCATCTGCTCCTTGCTGTAGGACTCTGGCCCAAGTTCACCTTGTCTGTAGCTCTTGACCACCTGTTGACATCTTGAATCTAGCCTTTGACTGCTGCTCATGCCTAGTTCCTGGCTCTCCTAAAACAAACCCTCTCAGATGCATCTGGGAGGTCCAGTTCGGCTACAAGGATTTCTGGACTTCAATCTCTGAACTCTTAACCCAAGGAATACCCAATCCTAGTCATCCCCGTATTTGAGGTATTCCACTTATACTGTGTACCCTTCATTGGTCCATAAGTGTGTGTATGTGTGTGTGTGTGCTCAGTCACTTCAGTCATGTCCAACTCTTTGTGACTCTATGGACTGTAGCCCACCAGGCTTCTCTGTCCATTGGATTTTTCAGGTGAGAATACCAGAGTGGGTTGCCATTTCCTGCCCCAGGGGATCTTCCCAACACAAGAATTGAACCTGCGTCTCCTGCATTAGCAGGCAGATTCTTTACCACTGAGTCACCTGAGTACACAATTGCAAAATAAATGCCTTTCCTCAACTCATCTTCTACTTAACCATTCAGTTGAGAACTGTCTCATCCTTGAGAATGCCTCATTTCTTAATCTGCATGCAACCGATCTTCATTCATCCTAACTCTATGCAAGCTCTTTCTTAGTCCCCTTCAACAAATCCTTATAGTCTTCTTTCTCCTGAAATGATTAGGACTATGCAAGATCTTCTAATAAGCCATCTTTTTCTCTTTTTGCACAATCTCTTAAATTTATATGACTGCCTATGAATTTATTGCAATCTTGATATCAAAGTCTGCCAAATCTCCCTTTCTCTCCTTGTGTGTGTGTGTGCTCACTTTGTCATGTCCAACTCTTTGTGACCCCATGGACTGTGGCCCACCAGGCTCCTCTGTCCATGGGACTTCCCAGGCAAGAATACTGGAGTGGGTTGCCATTTCCTACCCAGGGGATCTTCCCAACTCAGGGATAGAACCCTCATCCCTTGTGTCTCCTGCACTGGCAGGCGGATTCTTTACCACTGAGCTAGCTGGGAATCCCTCCTTAGTTTTAGACATAATACACCTGTTGAAAGTCTGTATACCCAGGCTCCAAAGTTCATTAATATTTTTGACTACTATTTTTGCTAAGCTCCTGCACTCAATCAGTAGTTGAGTATCATGGATTTTAGTTCTGGAACATCCCTGACATCTGTACTGTATTGCACAATTCTATTGCAATTTCCATTAGCTTTCATCACATTTATTGTAATAGCCTTGTAATTAATTTCTTTGCAGTTTCTTCTCATCTAACAAACCATCTTTAAATCTGCCTTCTTAAAATTCAATTGCAATCAAGTTATCCATCTGTTTAAAAATGTTAGAGGATAATGATAAGCAATTCATCACTGCCTATAGTTTTTAGAACCAGTTCCCCACAGCCATGCTATCTTCTATCTATCCACTTTCCAGCCCTTTGGGTAGACCTACAGAGGCATTTTGTGACCTCAACACCTCCCTCAGCAACTATAAATGCCTTTGCTCATGTCTTTTCATCTACCCTGCAAAACTTTCCTCCAATATCTCAGATTCTTGTTTCAGTGTTGCCCATTATGATCTCAACATATTTAAGATAAGTCTGGACACTTCTAGGAAAGCAAGGAAGACTTGAAAGACTAAGTCACATTCTAAGATATGGAAGCAACGTGAAGGGTCCCTACAAGTCAAAGATGGGGCTCCAGAGGGCCAGAAAGGATAATATCTGAAACAGAATGCAACACATCAAATATATGAAAATGCATGAGTTTATAAGAACACTCTTAGATTTCTTAAGAAACTGTTCCCATCTTTTAAGGTCCATTTCTAATGTAAACTGTCCATATACCACTTCTTTTCCCCTCAAATGACTTGGTTAACTTCTTCCTTTGAATCCCTGTAGCATATCACTTTTACTACTGGTATTCTATTTTTTCCTAATATATATGCTTCTAATAATATGGAAGTCATATGATTCATGAAATTACTTTTAGAGATCAAGATTTCATTTCAAATGTATGTAAATATTCTGAGTGGTAAATGATCCATTCTTCAACACCAAGAATTCTAGTAAGAATTAATACTTTAGAAGACCAAAAACTTTATGTATTCTATTTTTGCTTATTTTCATCATTTTTAAAGTTAATTTTATTTAATTTATTATGTGCTACTATTTTGTCTGTTACCTCATGTGGTTCGGCAAGTAAAGTTATTACAAGCAGAAGAGAATCACATATTAGTAGCCTGTTAGTGTCCAACTATCAATTTTTTTGCTGCCCAGTGTTAACTATATGTAGGAAACCACTATTTGATAATTATAAATGATACATGAGTAACAGAAGAACAAAATAATTCTAAATATTTCAACAAACTAAGATTCTTAGTGTAGAGAAAATTAAGTGAAGAGGAACTGAAGAGCCTCTTGATGAAAGTGACAGAGGAGAGTGAAAAAGGTGGCTTAAAACTCAACATTCAAAAAACTAAAGATCATGGCATCCGGTCCCACCATTTCTTTGCAAATAGACGGGGAAACAATTGAAACAGTGAGAGACTTTATTTTGGGGGGCTCCAGAATCACTGCAGGTGGTGACTGCAGCCATGAAATTAAAAGACGCTTGCTCCTTGGAAGAAAAGCTATGACCAACCTAGACAGCATATTAAAAAGCAGAGACATTGCTTTGCCAACAAAGGTCTGTCCAATCAAAGCTATGGTTTTTCCAGTTGTCATATATGGATGTGAGAGTTGGACTATAAAGAAAGCTGAGCACTGAAGAAGTGATGTTTTTAAACTGTGGTACTGGAGAAGACTCTTGAGAGTCCCTTGGATGCAAGGAGATCCAACCTGTCAATCCTAAAGGAAATCAGTCCTGAATATTCATTGGAAGGACTAATGCTGACGCTGAAGCTCCAATACCTTGGCCACTTGATGTGAAGAGCTGACTCATTGGAAAAGACCATGATGCTGGGAAAGGTTGAAGGCAGGAGGAGAAGGGGACAACAGAGGATGAGATGGTTGGATGGCATCACCGACTCGATCTACATGAGTCTGAGCAAGCTCCAGGAGTTGGTGATGGACAGGGAGGCCTGGTGTGCTGCAGTCCATGGGGCCGCAAAGAGTCAGACACAACTGAGTGACTGAACTGAACTGAAGATTCTTATGTCTGGCCTATTACTGGAAAAATAATGAATGACATATTATCTCATTTGTTATATTCTTTCCATTACTGTCCCTATAAAAATTGCAAAACACTTCCAGCACATTTGTTTCCCTTGATTCTACTTTTCCAAACATAACGAAAATTCCCATTCCTGACACCTCTTATGGACGACTTTGTTATGTCATTATCAGAGTTACTTTAAGAAAGTAAAGAAATACATTGGAAAATCTCAAACAACAGAGCAATAAATGCCAAAACTATTGAAGTAAAGGGAGGTGGGAATTTAAAGTGAATGATTGGGTAGTTCATGGCTCAAAAGACACTTCAGCCTCAATAATAGGAATTATCTGGATCAGCACTGTCCATAAAACATTCTGTGACAAAGAAAATGTTCTCTAAATGTGCATTGTCCAACACAGTACCTACCGGACACACGGGGCTACTGCCACTTGATACACGCTTGAAATGTCTAAAGAACACAACTTTCATTTTATTGAAATTTGTTTAATTAAATTCAATTGTCTCTTATGACTACTGGCGACAAAATTGGACAGTACAAATCTAAACAATTGCTTCCATCCTTGACTCCCAATTATGAGTTAGTGTTAACATTTTCTAAAACAAATGCACACAAGTCAAGAGTACAAATAGACCATTCACAACTGAAAATGTAACTACTAATAACGACTATTGACCATGTATACACTGTAAATGGGGCTTCCCAGGTGGTGCAGTGGTAAAGAATCCCCCTGCCAATGCAGGAGACGCAGGTTTGATCTCTGGATCGGAAAGATCCCCTGGAGGAGGAAATGGCAGCCCACTGTGGTATCCTGGCCTGGGAAATCCCATGAACAGGGAAGCCCAGAGAGCTACAGCCCATGGGGTTGCAGAGTTGGACACCCCCTAAGCACATAGCATACATGCTCTAAATACTATTCTAAGGTCTTTGCAAGTGTGTTTAACATTTTGATTTTGTTTTAATTTAACATTCAAAACATCTGTATGGACAAACTTGCCATAAATATTTAGATTTTTTGAAGCAAGAAAAAAATCACAGAGAAGTAACTTTCTCAAAAATACTATCTAGTAATTGGCAGCCAGGATTTGAACTCAACAGGCCTGACTTCACAGCTCATGAAATTTGATCTTCTATTATACTTGCTGGTGCAAAACCACCTACCTTTGTTACTAATCAAAGAATCATAGATGAATTAAAATAAAATAAGTTTTAAATTGTCACCCATTAACTTAGCAAACATTTAAAAGATTATAGTAACCAATAAATACCCTTATTATTGCAGGTAGAAGAAAGCAATAACCAATTGATCTAATCTGACAATAAGAATAAAGAATCACAATAATGCCCATACCGTTCATCAGTTCCCATTTCTGCGAATTCATTCTAGAGTAAATAAATTTCACAAACACTTAAAATACACACAGATATTCATAGGTTGCTATCATTTTACCAACAGGCAAAAGCTGATACAATATGTGTTCAATAATAGCTTAATAACAAATGACTATGATGCCCAGTAGAATATCAAACACATACAGTAATAAAAATGTTTAAGTGATTACATGGAAAAGCTTATGATATAAGTTTTTATGTTAGGTAAAAATTAGAAAATAAAACTTATTATCATAGTAGGATGACAACTTTAAAAAGAAATATTACTCACAAAATTGGGCTTCCCTGATAGCTCAGTTGGTAAAGAATCTGCCTGAAATGCAGGAGACCCCATTTGATTCCTGGGTTGGGAAGATCCCCCACTCCAGTATTCTTTCAGAATCTCGACTTTCTCCAAATGTTTCCTCCAGTCCACTGCAGGGCCTCACTCCAGTGGTTTCACCCGAGGCTTGGGATCAACAAACAGAAGCTATTAAACTCTTCACCAGCATTAGACATCCATCCTCTTTCATCCTGTCAAGAATTGCCATAGAATTCTTCCTAAAATGCCACGATATTTTATCATGATTGCTCCCTGTTCAACTATTCACTTGGAGAAGGAAACGGCAACCCACTCCAGTATTCTTGCCTGGAGAATCCCAGGGACGGTGGAGCCTGGTGGGCTGCCATCTGTGGGGTCGCACAGAGTCGGACACGACCGAAGCGACTTAGCAGCAGTAGCAGCAACTATTCACTATGACCTCCTTTCCAGCATCTACCAGATTGTTGGGTAATTTTTGGTTCATTTAACTATTCCCTCCTCCCATCTCCCAATGCTTACACATGAGACAATGCCTTATCACCTCTTGAACAGATATATTAGCCCAGTTCCTGTCTCAAAGCAGTCACTCAGTAAATGCTTGAAGAGTGGTGTCCGTGCATGCTAAGTCACTTCACTCATATCCCACCCTTTACAACTCGATGGACTATAGCCCATGAGGCTCCTCTGTCCATGGGATTTTCCAGGCAAGAATACTGGAGTGGGTTGCCATACCCTACTCCAGGGGATCTTCCCAACCCCAGGATCGAACCCACATTTGAAGAATGAGCACAGTCATAAAACTTTTCCCCACTTTCAAGAAACTATACACTCATCCATTTGCACTAAGTACAATTACCCTCATTTTGCAAATAAGGAAGTGGCTGCCCATGACTTACCAAAGATTAAAAATGGAATGTGTAGCAAAGAGTAGGAAAAACTCAGGTTTTCCCTCCATCTATAAATCATGATTTTTCCTTTAAGTAGATTTTCTTTCCAGTTTACCATTCTGCCTGTATCTCAAGCCCTGTCACAGTCAGCCCTCTTCCTGCCTAGCCATTGATAAGACTGTATTTCTTTGCTGTATCCAGGTAAACTTGCTCATTAACCTACTAACACTATGGTTCTTCCCTCGTTCATAGCTTATGTTCACAACTGCTAGCCTAAAGGAACACCTTAATCCTTAAGCAAGTCCAACTCATCATGAATCCAATCTCTAGAATTCTATTGCAATGTTGCTCAATACTGCACAATTTTAGTACATGTAGTCCTCACTTTGTATGGCTCCAATACGCACCGATTACAATGATCATGGTTTAGTTAAATAGCGCCAATTTTCCCAACAACACAGTTCTAACTTTAGCTACCATGACACGTTAACTGTGAATAGCTGCATAGAGTAACATTTTTGCTGCTCACTCTAGTTCACGGATCAGTATGTAAATAACAGATATGCGTCATGACCGGTGGCAAACCCCTGGAAAAGGGCATGGCAACCCACTCCAGTATTCTTGCCTAGAGAATCCCCAGGGAACAAAGCAGCCTGGTGGGCTCCAGTCCACAGGTTCTCAAAGAGTCAGACACAACTGAGATACTCGGCGCACACACACAGCTGATCCATGTAGCTGTACAGCAGCGTTGTAAAGCAATTATCCTCTAATTAAAAATATAAAAGTAAATAAATTTTTAAAGATAAATAGCTGATCCTGGGGAAACTGACACTGCTTTTCAAGAGATTCGAGAAATACACAGCCAGAGGAACTTAGTAAAAATGAACTTATTGGGATGAATGAAGAAAAGAATTGTGATGAAAAGAGTGAAAATAAAAGACAAAAGGCTGCACTGATGGCTTATAACTTTGAAAACGCAAAGGATAAAATACAAGAAGCTGATCCAAATTTAAAAAACAACGGGAAAATTTGCCAAGGCAGAGAATAGCTGGGTTCTTACTCTGTAGCAGTTATGCCAAGAGAACAAGCAAGCGTTACCTAAACCCATCTTGATACTTTGTTTTGTAAAGAAATAAAACACTAATTCACAATACTTTTAATGTTTTCAGTTACACTGCACTGTTATCCTTTCTAATTTATTTCCCTATACAGCACAAGAGTTCTTAATGTTTTAACATGTCTTAATGCCATGGAACAGGATTCACTTTTTCCGAGGTGCTCAATTTCATTAATCATAAGAAAAATGCAAGTCAAAACCACAAAGAAAAATCACCTCATCCATGTTAGAACGGCCGTGATCAAAAAGAGAAAAGAAAGTAATTATTAGCAAGGATGTCAGAAAAAGGGGAACCCTTGTACACACCTGATGGGGATGTAAATTGTTACAGCCGTCATGGAAAATCATACAGAGGTTCCTCAAAAAATTAAAAGCATAACTACCATATGATCCAGTGATCCCACCTCTGGGTCTTTATCCAAAGGAAATGGTTGCCAGGGCTGGAGGAAAAGGGAAATGAGGTCAGATATTGGTCAGAGGGTACAAAGTTCAGATTATGCAAGAAAAGTTCTGAAGCAGAGCATGGTGGCTACAGCCATCAACAACGACACTTTGCTAGGATGGTAGGTCTCACATGTTCTCACCTCTCCAAAAGGTAACAATGTGAGCTGATGGATATGTTAACTACCTTGATTGTGATCATTCTACTGTTACACACATATCGAGTCATCAAGATGTACACCATACATACATATAATTTCTATTTGTCAATTATACTCCAATGAAACTGAAAAATTAGAAAAAAAAAAAAACAAGAGACCTCTGAATATTCATTGAAAGGACTGATGCTGAAGCTGAAGCTTCAATACTTTGGCCACCTGATGTGAAGAGCCAACTCACTGAAAAAGACCTTGATGGGGTCTTCCCTCATTGGAAAGATTGAGGACAGGAGAAGAAGGTGACAGAGGACAAGATGGTTAGATAGCATCACTGACTCAACGGACATGAATCTGACAACTCCAGGAGATAGTGAAGGACAGGGAAACCTGGCGTGCTTCCATGGGGTCTCAATGAGTCGAACACAACTGAGTGACTGAACAACAACTCCAATGAAGCTAAATAATTAAAAAAAAAAAAAAAGCAAGAGATCTCTGCACAATTTCAGCTTCCACAGCCATATTATGTTTCCATGCTGCCAGGGGAAGTAAGAAATGCCTCTGCTGGATTTTTGACATATGTTTGTGCTATCTTCTTCTCAACAAGACTGTGAACTACCTGAGAATGGCACCCTGTAATAATCTTTTTAAATTGAGGTAAGATTCACATAACATGTTTAGGAAGTTCCCTTCTGTTCCTCATTTAAGTGTCTTTATCATGAAAGAGTGTTGGATTTTGTCAGATGCTTCTCTGCCTCCACTGAGATAATCACAGGATTTTTTCTCCTTAATTCTATCTACAGTGTATTACTTTGATGGATGTCTGTATGTTGAACCACCCATGTATTCCTGGGATAAATCCTACTCTATCCTGTAGTATAATCCTTTTAATATGCTGTTGAAGTCGGTTTGCTAGTATTTTGTTGAGGATTTTTGCATTTCTGTTGATAAAGAATGTGGGTCTCTAGCTTTCTCCCGATTTGTCTGACTTTAGTATCATGGAAATGCTGGCCTCATAGAATGAGTTAAGAAGTGATTTCACCTTTTCTATTCTTTTGGAAGAGTTTGAAAAGAATTAGTATTAATTCTTTAAACATTTGGTAGAATTAAAAAATGGCATCATATTTTTCAGTTTGTGTGTATACATACGTGTGTGCCCTCTCTGTGTTTAGAAGGGTGTTTGATGTAGAAAAAGAGATATTTAATGTGTAGATAAATTTCGAAGCCCAGAAAGAAAAATCACTTTTTAAAAAAGGTAAGTAACTCAACTTGAATATACAGAACTTTCTATAAATGTGTTCATTGCGTGAATATTTTCTTCAAATGTCATCCCAGCCAAGACGTTAAATAAATTTTCAAAAAGCTAGCAGACAGGAAGGGTTCAAACACATATTGTGGACAAGAAAAAAAAAAAAGAGGCACAAGCTCCACTAAGTGACTTGGAAAAAAAAAACCTCCGAGGTAATATACTCACTCACCATCCAAGGAGAAACTATGCAAAAATCCGTAAATGGATTAACGAGCAGAACTGTGGCTGAAGAAAACCAGATTAGCTCTGCCAAAGATGATAGCCGTAAAATGCACCAAGAAAATATCTAACAATAGAAAAGAGAAATTATCTGCTGGTAAAAATTCATGATTCTGAAAGTAGACACCACCGGCCTAATTTAATAATTGCAGGATCCCTGATGGAAGGAAGAGGCAGGATATGGTTGAATCTTTTTCAAAATTTAATTAAAACCAAAATGGCACTTTTTCCTTTGCTCCTCCACGATTCGAGCAGCTTCACAGAATACCAACAGACAAGCCAGGATCAGAGGCAGTGACTCACCACATTTTCAGCAGAGGATTTTAAGAATCAAATAAACAGGGTTTAGAATCACAAGGCCGAGTTCCACATGCAGCTTCCAGATCTGTACCTGTCTGTCTCTTCACTGCGTGCTTCTGCCTCACTCTGCACATCCCTGTGCCTGCTTCGACGGCTGGCCATCTGCCTGTCCCACGATGAGCCGTGGGCAAAGACGTGCTTACACAGGCCCCCACTCCTCCCTGGGAAAAAGCACTCCCGCTTTCCCATGCCCAGGGGGAAACTTACAAGCTCTCTCCCAGACTTCGAGGGAAGCTGAAATTCTAACAAGTAATTTTGGTCTGCTTGATATTTGGTGAGATATGAACCCCACTGTTAGATGTTTCTCTTTTTACTACCTGCTGGAAGAAAAGAGGACCACATGCTAATTGCAAAATCCCCTTTTGAAAATCTTTGGAGTCACATGCCGCTCTTAGCATTTGTCCTTAGCAGGCATCAGTCAAGATGTGGTACATTCACTGGATTTGGCAGAAAACAACCTGAAAACTAATTTCTGTCCTGAAAGGCATTTTATACAACCCCAAAGACGGGAGATAGGAGAAAAATGTCCTGCAAAAATGGTTATTACCAGGAAAGCAAGGGCCTGTCTAGATCTGGTTCAGTTTCTGCAAGCTACAGAAACAAGCAATTATGGCTTATTTGCTGTTGTGGATTTCCGGGGCCTATCTCTCATACATGTCAGCCTTTGGTTAAGTAAGTCCAGTTTATCAGGAGATGTTGATTCACCAGTAAGAGAGCTGGGCTGGACACAGATAAATGACTGTTGCTGTGAAGTCTCTGAAAAGTACTGAATAGAGGCTTCAAGTTCAGCTCCAGGAAATTAAAGGTATGAATACAAATCACTTTTCTTAAAATCCTCATTGGATTTTTATAAGTTTCCACTTTGAGCGGTAGAATTTTTAAAGAAATAAAAACAAAAAGCATCATGTGCACAAATTTTGAATTGAAATAGAGTCACCCAAGAATTCTCCAGGCCAGAATACTCTAGTGGGTAGCCATTCCCTTCTCCAGGGGATCTTCCTTACCCAGGAATGGAACTGGGGTCTCCTGCATTGCAGGTGGATTCTTTAACAGCTGAGCTACCAGGGAAGCCCTAGAGTCACCCAAAAATGTTTATAAATTATGGGAGAAGGAAAACTAGACTGTGATGAGTGAAGTTCTTCAGACTTCATTCTTATTAGTTACTTGCAATAAACTATCAGATTGAGAGTTTCTCACTTAGTAAATCAGGTAACAGCTGACAATATCTTGAAATTGTCTCTTTTTTTTTTTTCAAAGTTTTCTTATGAATGAGTTAAATCAGTTGCCCCTTTCCTTCCAAAGTTTTGACTAGTTCGTTAAACGAGTTTGTTAGAAAACCCTTTTTGTAAGCTTGTTCTCCTTCCTTTTCCGCACCCATTGACTGCTCATTCTTCCCTAACTCTTGGTTAAGTGGTTCTCCTTGGTCATTGCATGGTGAGTTAGAGCTTGGGGAGGCTAGAGGCACTCACAGTTCAAATTCTGCTAGGTAGCTTTCTACCTGTGTGCCTTGGAGAAGCTACTGTTGTGTAATCGCTAAGTCATGTCTGACTCTTTGTGACCCCATGGACTGTAGCCCGCCAGGCCCCTCTGTCCATGGGATTTCCCAGGCAAGAATACTGGAGTGGGTTGCCGTTTCCCTCTCCAGAGGATCTTCCCCACCCAGGGATTGAACCCTTGTCTCCTGCATTGCAGGCCAATTCTTTACCACTTTGCCATCACGGAAACCCTGAAGAAGCTACTGAACTTCTCAATTCACCAGTTTCCTCCCTATAACTAGAACTCATACTCAACTGATCCGTTAGGGTTGCTGTTAGTCAATATTTGGGACGTGCTTAGAAGGGAGCATGGCCTCAGTTAAGCTTTATTCATGTGTCTATTAAATTAAATGATTGGTAAATATTTGAACATAAACTACATTGAATCACTCATCTGCCACAGAAACTTCACCAACTAGCTTGTCCTCTGTCTGTGCGCCTTGCACTCTTATTCTTTGCTGGTCGTCCATCAAAAACCCCAATGAATAAAGAAGAAATCTAAACTCACCCACAGTCTTCACTTGCCAAGTGTGTCGTCTGAGCCTCTCGACCCCCTCCGACTTCTGCAAACCCTTGACATTCACCTGGCCCCTTTTCCAGGCCTTTGTGTCTTCCCAGACGTCCACACAGTCCAGAGCATCTCTATGAGTTTGATCCTTCCAGCTCTTGTCTACAGAGCCAGAACCCTCTCCCAGGTGTGCCCAGAGATGGGGCGTGGTTTGGGGATAAGTACTGAGGGCTTCTCAGGTGGCACAAGTGGTAAAGAATCCACCTGCCAACGCAGGAGATGTGAGAGATGAAAGTTCGATCCCTGGGTGGGGAAAATCTCCTGAAGAAGGAAATGGCAACCCACTCCAGCATTGTTGCCTGAGAAATCCCGTGGACAGAGGAGCCTGGCAGGCTGTAGTCCATGGGGTCGCAAAGAGTCCAACATGACTGAAGCGACTTAGCAGGGCGCATGGATTGAGGAAAGGAAAAAGGCAGAGGATGGTCTGGGGCGCCATTAGGGCTTGGGTGGGGGTTAAGCTGGTTACCAGACTCCCCTCTCCCACCGGTCCCAGCTTTTGCCAGGGGTGCTCTGAAGTTAGAGATGCTACAAGCGTGAGAAGGGAAAAGACTCCCCATCTAACTGCCAAGGAAACCCCTCCACCACTTAGGATGAGAAGATCAGTCTTGCCACTTCTCTAAACATCCCCTGTGGTCAGGCTTTCAAGGCACAAATGAGGCAAAAGAGACGGACAGTGTGGTTTAGATGAAATTAAAGTTAATGGCTCTATCCCGCTTCTCCTTGGCAATGGAGAGTGACACCATATGTTGGGGAGAGAGGATACATAAACTCAAGATTCCGATCTGGATTTTAGGTTCTCGTTTCCTTAAGAGCCAAGCTGGGGTTTTGATGTGAGGGCTAGTCATGCATGAGTCCCTAGTAAACACAGCCCGCTTTAAATGCCACTTTTTATTGTCCCCAGTGTCTGCACAGTGTTCTGTACATAGTAGATGCTCCACAATACATGGATATTGGTTGATTTGGTGTATAAAAGCAATGATGATATGTCGTCTTTACTCCAAATGCCATGGCAGCTATATTAATAAGTTAAATTGCTTACCTTTTCCTCAATGATGTCAAATGAAATGGCAAATGAGGTGTTTGTTGATGAATGAACACCTCCCTGGGATAGTATTTAACTGGCTTAAAGGGACAACTGAACGCACACTTAACTCCCTCCTTGATTTTCTATACATACAGACAATACGTCAGCGTAAGTTTTTTCAGTGTAGTATAAACAGAAAGACTCAGAAAAAAAACATTAGGAATATATTTGAATCAAACTAAGCAGCATATATAAACAGTTCAACTTTATTTACATCTTCCTAATGAATGAACCTAGCTTCATGAGTGCATCTATCCAGTTTCCATAATCGGTTTCTCCTTCCACCCATGAAGTCCATCAATCAATTTCAATCAATATTCTTCAAACAAAGACAGTAGGACTTTACTACTGGCTGAATCAACATAGAACTGTTTAATCTTTTTCTGCTAGTGACTAACTTTGAAAGTTAAGGTTTGAAAATCTGATTGATTTCATTATCATTTCTCTGGGGCTCCCAAATTTTGTCAATGAGCCTTTGAAAATACTTCATTTGCATAGGTAAAGTAGATTTAATGCATTAATATATTTAAAGTCAGCACTCTGAAAATCGGGTAAAGTTTTCAGCAGTTTTTAATATTTATGAAATAAATATTGTAGTCCTGAACACACCAAGGAATTGGGGACCCTAGTAAACACCCCAGTCTCTGGAAAACTAACCCTTGGAGACCAGGTAGACTGGAATTAGAAGGAGCTGTACCAAAATCTCCACTTGGCTCAAGGCAACACAGTCCTTGACAGAGGAAGAGAAGAGGGCCCCTTGCATAACACAGTTTTGATATATTATATATTTTAAATTTTTATATCTTTTAATACTTTTTAATATGGATATTCATATGTATATATTATATATATAATTGACTTCAACCTTTTCTTTGGTAAGATATGTATTTGTATAAAATATAAGTACATAGAATATATAAACAGATATAATATATAAATATGTAATTAAATATGTATTTCAGTGTATTTTAGTAGTCAACTGCATAATAAATATTGGACATAAATATTATATTCAGTGTGTGTGTCTGTGTGTGCGCTAATTTGCTTCAGTCTGATTCTTTGCAACCCCATGGACCTCTGTCCATGGGATTCTCCAGGCAAAAATATTGGAGTGGGTTGCCATGCCCTCCTCTCAGGGGATCTTCCCAATCCAGGGATCGAACCCACATCTCCTGGGTTTCCTGCACTGGCAGGTGGATTCTTTACCACTAGCGCCACCTGGGGAGCCAAAAAAAAAGGCTGAAATCAATGATCTGAGTATTCATACTGAAAAGCAGCAAAGAGTACACAAAACTAGATCAAAAGAAAATAAAAGAAATAAAAAGGAGAAAATTCCATGACAAGGTTTATAAAGAGATAGACATATATTACAAATCTCAAAAACGAAAAAGAGGACATTGCAACAATTCTATAGACATTTAAAAATATTTTAAAAGTTAGGATGCTGTGATCACCTTTGTGCCAATAAATCTGAAAATTTTGATGAAATAGAATCCTGGAAAAACACATTTTAAACCAACAAGGACATACAGCACATGGAACTCTGTTTAATGTTACGTGGTACCTGGGTGGGAGGGGAGTTTGGGGGAGAATGGATACATGTATATGTATGGTTGAGTCCCTTTGCTGTTCACCTGAAGCTATCACAACATTGCTAATCAGCTATACCCCACTAGAAGATAAAGAGTTTTAAAAAAAATCTTGTAAATTAACACAAGATGTAATAGCTAATCTGAATAGTCCTGTATCTACAAATAAATTGAGTCTGCGATTAAATACTTTCTAAATGGAAATACCCAGGCTGAGACATCTTTTTCAAAAGGTTCTTTCAAACTGTAAGAAAGAAATAAGCTTATTCTTACATAGATTCTCCCAGATAATAGAAAAAGACTAGACATTATCCAATTTGTTCAATACCAGAAAAAATTTGTCAAGAATTTTGCCAAAGGTGCCCAATGACATCCTCATAAGAACATTCAATCTTATCAGGGAGCAAATGCAAAATCCCTTGACTTCAAGCGTTTTGCTCCTCACTGCTTTTTAAAATGACACACAAGAGATGCTAAAGAGGATCAGAACACATGGATATTTCTACTGTAAATGTTGCTTTCTTAAAGATCATCAATAGATAAAATCTCATTTGGGGGGGCTCCAAAATCACTGCTGATGGTGACTGCAGCCATGAAATTAAAAGACGCTTACTCCTTAGAAGGAAAGTTATGACCAACCTAGACAGAATATTAAAAAGCAGAGACATTACTTTGCCAACAAAGGTCCGTCTAGTCAAGCCTAAGGTTTTTCCAGTGGTCATGTATGGATGCGAGAGTTGGACTGTGAAGAAAGCTGAGCACCGAAGAATTGATGCTTTTGAACTGTGGTGTTTGAGAAGACTCTTGAGAGTCCCTTGGACTGCAAGGAGATAAAACCAGTCCATCCTAAAGGAGATCAGTCCTGGGTGTTCATTGGAAGGACTGATGTTGAAGCTGAAACTCCAATTCTTTGGCCACCTCATGCGAAGAGCTGACTCATTGGAAAAGACCCTGATGCTGGGAAGGATTGAGGGCAGGAGGAGAAGGGGACAACAGAGGATGATGTAGTTGGATGGTATCACCGACTCAATGGACATGAGTTTGGGTAAACTCTGGAAGTTGGTGATAGAGAGGGAGGCCTGGCGTGCTGTGATTCATGGGGTCGCAAAGAGTCGGACACGACTGAGTGACTGAACTGAATTGAACTGAACATACCCAAATAACTGGTTTATCCTTCTCAGAATAGAATGACTATTCTTAAGTGTGTGTATATATATATATATAGTTATATTTACAGACCCAACCCCATGCCTGGCAAAGTTGATGGTAGGTGAGACCATGCATTTCATGCACTTAGATCAGAAGCACAGTGTTTTTCATATGGTGGTTTCTCAACAAATTTTCATTAATTCATTGGGAAAAAAAAACCACACATAGAGATGCTCTTTTTGACTGAAATGTAACAAAATCAATCAAAGTGTTTCTGCTTTCTTTTTACCATGTCTAGTAGCCTCACCCTAGTGTGATGGTCCTGTACTGTCCTTATATACAAGGCTCATGGTGAGAGAGGAGAGAAAATACAGATTATAAAAGTCCCATGAAATCCTATAAGAATTCTACATCATCCTACATCATGAAGTCCTTTTTGAATTCCTCTTCTCTGGGAAATACCTGCTGGCTACCATTTTGTTCTGAGAGCGTGTGTGCATGCCTTGTCACTTCAGTTGTGTCTGACGTTTTGCGACCCTATGGACCATAGCCCGGCAGGCTCCTCCGTCCATGGGGTTCTCCAGGCAAGAATACTGGAATGGGCTGTCATGCCCTCCTCCAGGGGATCATCTCCACCCAAGAATCGAATCCACATCTCATGTCTCCTGCATTGGCAGGTGGGTTCTTCACCCCTAGCACCACCTGGGAAGCCCGTTCTTAGGGTTCCAGTTATCAAAAGATAAAGCAGAGAATTCAGAGACAGAACAGATTCAGAAGCTAAGCTTTATTCATTAGAGAATTTCTCATTACACTATTGTGGTTGTCACCAACAGAAAAAGTTGGAGGGAAAAATTATTAAGCCCTCCTGTAGTGAAACAAATCCTCATGGGAACAAGGTTTGTGTTTACAACTGGCAAAGAACTTCACCATCACAGGATCACCAACTAAAATTGTTGTGGGTAAGCAGAAAACATCTAATAAATGAAGAGAAGATAGGGACAAAAAGAAGCAAGGTAAGGCATGCTAGGGGGCTTCCTTGCTAGCTCAGTCGGTAAAGAATCTGCCTGCAATGCAGGAGACCTGGGTTCTATCCCTGGGTTGGGAAGATCCCCTGGAGAAGGGAAAGGCTACCCACTCCAGTATTCTGGCCTGGAGAAGTCCATGGACAGTCCATGGGGTCGCAAAGAGTCAGACACGACTGAGCGACTTTCACTTTCACTTTCAAGGCATGCTAAAGCTACAGCTTGCACCAGTGTTGCCCAATTTTTCATTTTCATTGCAACAGTTCCTAATCAGTGGTGGACAGTAAACCAGCTAAAGGTGTATACACTTTTACAAAATTTATTTTTAATTGGAGTATAATTGCTTTATAATATTATGCTGGCTTCACCCATACAACAACGTGAATCAGCCATAAGTACACATATGTCTCCCCGCTCTTGAACCTTCCCAACTCTCATCCCATCTCACCCCTCTAGGTTATCACAAGGCGCCGGGTTGAGCTCCCTGTGCTATAGGACAACTTCCCATTAGCGATCTATTTTACATAATGTATGTTTCAATGCTGCTCTCTCAATTGGGCCCACCTTCTCCTTCCCCCTCCCTGAGTCCAAAATTTCTTCTCTATGTCTGCATCTCTATTCCCACCCTGCAAATAAACACAAGGGCTCATTCTGATTCATACTTAAACCTTAAGAAACATACATCACCGTGAAATCCTTTAATAAAAGTGACAGATAAATGAAAATAAATGGCTTCAAGTTTGTAAAAGGAAAATGAGGTTTTTCACCTTTACTTCTAATGAGAGAATGGGAAGTTTTGTTCTACCCTGAAGTTAAATACAGTCTTGTGTTGCAGCAAATGTTTGGCACCTTTCTCTGTGGTTCCAAAGCAGCCCAAATGTAATTTGAGCTAATTCATGAAATGCACTTTGTAAAAAGATATTTATTGCCTGCGAGATAAATAGTCAAAATATATCAGATTTATTGATATTCAGGGAAAACCACATTATGGTTGTTTAGAGTGAACCTATGAACAAAATGACTGTTCGGGGAAGTGGGAGCAGACTGCTGGTATGTGCCTTAAGAAAAACAACAGCAAAGAGAAAAAGCAGGAAGCAGGAAGCTGCATCCACTACAGTCACTTTAGGGAGAGGTGTTTCAGCGTTGATGGCAATATAGATCTCAATGCGAGTGGTGCAGAAGCCTTTTTGATAAAACTGGACATAAAAGAACAAGGACATGTAGTATCAGGATATTTGCTTTAATTCAGTTCCCTTGTTTATTAGAAAGAGGCAGAAAAATAATGTCTGAAGGATTTATGAGTAATAAGCTCTTGAACTTGTTTTCCTAGCCTTGTAGGAGACAGGAAGAAATCCTACTCAGTTCTCGTAGAAGAGGAGGACAAAGGGACCATCTTGGACCAAAGGGAAACTCATCATAACACAGGTCCTACTGAATCATCAATCTAAAGGAAAGGACGATAATTTTGGTGTGAAACATGGGTATGTGTATGTGGCACGGGACAACCAAAGGTTTCTTCTCAAGACTATGAGGCCTTTCTAGATCATGGCAGTTAAAGTAGGTCATCAGAAAGGATATCAAGATAGCAAAAGGTGATAGTGTAAATCTGTAACTTCAGAAATTATAAAGACATAAATTGTACATATTCATACAAAAGAACTTTTAAAAATTACTGGATAAGCCTAGCATCACAAAGTGAAATAGTTCTTCTTTCCTCCACATTAAGCAAAATAGATCAATCAAAGTAATTAATGCTCAGTCATGTCCAACTCTTTCCGACCCCATGGACAGTAACCCACCAGACTCCTCTGTCCATGGAATTCTTCAGGCAAGAATACTGGAGTGGGGAGCCATTCTCTTCTCCAGGGGATCTTCCTAACCCAGGAACTGAACCCTTGGCTCCTGCATTGCAGGCAGATTCTTTACCGACTAAGCCACCAGGGAAGCCCAAAATAATTACTAGGTAAATGTTTAGGTCCCAAAGGAAATAATATTCAATATTTTATCAGAGTACATACATCTAAACCACAAATGATGTTAAAGTAAATGTATCACTTCCTGTTCTTTACTGTTGATTCAATTCTTCATGACTTTGGTTTCATTAGCTGCACTAACATGTTTTTAAAAATATCTGATCCCTTCCTCCTACTAGATCTGCCATTTTATAAATGCTTATTTACTTTTCACCAGTCAATCCTAAAGGAAAACAGTCCCGAATATTCATTGGAAGGACTGATGTTGAAGCTGAAACTCCAATACTTTGGCCACCTGATGTGAAGAACTGACTCATTGGAAAAGACTCTGACGCTGGGAAAGATTGAAGGTGGGAGGAGAAGGGGACGACAGAGGATAAGATGGTTGGATGACATCATTGACTCAACGGACATGAGTTTTAGTAAGCTCCGGGAGTTGGTGATGGACAAGGAAACCTGGTGTGCTGCAGTCCATGGGGTCGCAAAAAGTTGGACACGACTGAGCGACTGAACTGAACTGAACTGATCTACTTTCTGCACTGGAAGCAGAAACCTTAAAAACTTTATTCCCAGGTTGAACACATATATTTTATGTCAGAACCAAACCTTTTGTCAATAGAGATTCACAGAATGTCAGGGCTGATCCAATCTTGGAGGTATCTGATATACACTGCTTCATCTAACCAGTGTGGGGGGATAAGGCAGTGAGAATTCAAGAGGTTAAGTGACATTTCTGCTGTGGGAGACTCTCCACCATGGGTTTCTTGACATCCTACATGTCCTGGGTCTTCAGAGAATGCAAAACTCTGCCCGGTCTCCTGGGGCTGTGTCACAGGCCTGTGGTTGCTGTAAGAAGCCTTGAAGGATGAGGGAGCAGCCTGCTTTAGGACAAAGAGCAGGATTGCTTTCTGTTTGCTGCAAAACTGTGGGTTCCCCGAGCTCAGAATCCCTTTCCTGTGATGCGACCCACCACATGGCTGGCATACATACAGGCTTCCTGCATCACCCCGTGAAATTTAGGGGTTAGCGAGAGCTGGTGAGAATATACTGATGTTCACGCAGTCTGCTGTGTTGCAAGAGTCCTTTGTCTCTGACCCACGAGTCTCACGTCTTCCATGAGCATCCATGAAATGACAGCTTCTAAGTAGGACAAAGCCAAATCCCAGAACTAACACCTGGCAGCAAAAGAGAGGAGAAAGAATGGAACCATCGTCTTCTGACTTGTGTTTCTCTCTTTTTTACCCTTCGAGATAACGCTCAATGTTGAAATCATGAGAAAGCAGCATTTTTAGTATTTGAGGGTGATGAAATAAATAATTAAACACAGTTGTTGCCTAGACAGTTCTATAAAGAATTAAGGGGAACACCTCAATTGGGAAAATGTCATTCTATTGGGAAGGCTCCATTGTTCACTAAACAGTAACTTGGTCTCCTCTGCCCACTCTGGTCCATCTCACACACAAAGAAATATATTTAATTTATTTTTCACTCTTGCTTTTTAATTTAAATTTACTCTTAAAAGTTCTATAACGTTCACTTTCCAATCTGCTTTCTCTGTTTCTGTAACATTTATAATGTCTGTCCTTTCATACAAGAACATTTTTTATGCTATTGTTTCCTTTTAGATTTGTCCATTACCTGTGGTCCCAAGAGTATGGATTTTCCTGATGGTTGCATTTGTTTTTTACTTTGGGGTTTTGGTTTTAGAGTCTTAGTTGCTTGAGCACATTACAGAAGCCCCTCACCTGTACTCATGGTGGATTTGAAGCTCCAGTTTCTTCCAGGGGACTCTGTTTCCATCAATATCGAAATGTGGGTGTATGGCTTCCTAGAGACTTCCTTGGACATTAGATTGGGTGTTTGATCCCAGTTAAAATAGCCCTTTATAGTTCTATAGAGTGGCTTAGATCCTGACCTTGGTACTGAAATCCAAACACCTAAGAACAACATCCAGCTTGATACTCCTGAAACACCCTCCCCAAACTATGACCTATTTTTCTGACTCTGAATTTCCTCTTCACTTCTGACAACTCAAGATTTCTCTTTCATATTTTTAAGTCAGGCAACCTTTTTTTTTTTTTAGCCAAGCCCCATTTTACAAGAATCCCTGAATATCAAAGGGTAAAGGGGTACTCTCACAAGTCAGCTTTGTCTTCCATAAGGCACCAAGAGAGTGGTCTTTTTCTTTAACGATGTGAATATCACTTGTAAACCTTAGTCCTTGCAACAAAGTCTGAATATATTATAACAACAAAATGGCAGTGGAAAACCTTCCATTGGCTCTACTCAATAAGCAGATGACTGCTAACAGAATTTTACAAATTGTACAATGTTAATAATCAAGTTATCAGCTAGAACCAATGGCTACTCCTCAAAAGATATAAAAGTCCCACTTATTAAAAAAAGATACTCAGAGTCTATCAAATAATAGTATAACTTTAACAGCACATTAAGTCCTACGGAGTTGGTTTCTGTGTATGTGAGAAAGAGGGAGACTTTTCTTTTGTTTTGTTTTGATTTTAGTTTTTAAGTTTTATTTTTTGAAGCAATACCCTTTTTCCTGGATGACTTTTCCATAGTCAGCCTTGGTTCACTGAGACTTTTTTCATTAAAACAAGTAATAGTTTTCCTCTTTGTTTTTTTCTCTTAGACCAAGACTGAAATTGGATTGCAGATCAAAGACCATGGCAAAAAATTCCTGACATTGGAAACTGTCTTCCCAGGCATCCATGTGCCTCATCCCCTTCTACACATTCCATATAAAGAGATTGTTTCATTTTCCACCTGGCAACACTTAAATCGTTTTATTTTTCTTCATTAAAACCACCACGCCTCTTCATTTAACTCATGTTTTAGTATCTTGATTCAACAGGATCATAAAAACTTTTATTTTTGTTGCCGCTGCTTCTTTTTGCCCCAGGGAAACGTAAAAGAGAAACAAGTTAAAGAATATACAGTCAGCCCTTCTTTAAAAATATATAACTAGATTTCTAAAAGAATGAAAAAATACAGTACTAGTGGGAAAACACTGCAGTCAAATCTATATTTAACTTGAAATAACATAACTTTTGAAGGTGTGTTTGACATTCTCTCATACCTGCTACAACCCCTGTGAGTCCTCAGTAAATATTAATTATGGATAATTGACAATTCTTTTCTTCTAATGGAAGCTGCAGAACCAATTCTCAAGTTTTCACTTCATGCTGGTGCAGCAAAGTGCAGCCTTCAACAAAGGTCTGTTCTCTGTGCCTTGGAATGTAAACATGATCGTCCTATGAGAGATGAGTGTGCGTCTTTCTGGATCCTCAGAAATCAAGTTTCTACAGAGAATCCTAACCTAAAGCAAACAAACAAGTCAACCTCATCTTTTGTCTTTCTGTTTTTTAAAGAAAAAGAATTAAGCCTGATTCCAACCAGCCATTTTATGTTCCAAATATACTTTCCATTTTACAAGTTCCTCTGATATGAATGCCTTTTATTGACCATCCTGTAAATGGCTTAAATAGTTACAATCTCCTAATTAGGAGAATTTAATGACAGCGACACATATCACCAGAGCCCTTTACTGTGTTTCCTGTCAATTCTGATCAATCTGTTATGTTTGCTGTAAATCTAACTGCTTAGTGATCAGTGAGGAACACGAACTCATTGCCTCAGCTCACTTTAGGAATTTATTTTGCAATGGGCATGGATGCATGTTTTAAACTTGACACAGGCCCAAACCTATGTGTGTATATATTAGGTTGGCCACCCAAATGACTGTTTTGGCCAACCCAATATATACAGACAAACATTTATATACACTTCATGAATAATATATATACCACAGATTATATGTGATGCTATATATAAGTACTTTTATAATCTTTCCAAATTAAATTAGATGTGCCTTTAGAATAGAGGTAAGACTATAGAATGCATTTCCACTATGATTGTTTTTGGTAAATAAAGTGTTTCAGAGAAGTTTAATTATTATTTTAAAAATATTTAATTTATTGACAAGTTTTCAGAAACATACCCATTTTCTCAAGCAAAGTTCACCTTTGTTCGCTCTCTGCATCACCAACTGCACACCTACCTACAACTTCTCCATGTTTCAAAGACATGTTTCAACAAGCATGTAATGTTAGACATGCTGCTTGCTTTTTATGTGGGTTGATCATTTCAAATGTAATTTGTGTTTATAATCCAAAACTTTTGGTAAGAATTAAGGTCATCCCACCTAGCCTGTCAATTGTACTTATTCAAATATGTGTCCAAATCAGACACTTTTAATACGTAACATGAAGAAGTATCCCAGCCCAGAAGGTCAGGTGGGAATAAGTAAGAAGGAGCATCATCCTTTGTCTGGTCTTGGATAGGAATTAAGAATAGTTTGCTCATCTGCCATCTATGAAAATGCACCATTCACCTGGGCTTTCCCTCTAGCCGTTCATCACTCCAGTTCACAAGAAAATGGCCATCTGACAAACTTTACTCCCCAAAATAAAATGAGCAATTGCTAACACCTGCAAAGAGCTTACTGCATGCCAGACACTGTTCTAAACACTTTACACTTTTCATCTCCCTTAATCCTCATCCCAGTCTTGGGAAGCAAGGATCATTTTGTTTTAAGATTTAGAGATAAGGAAACAGAGGCACAATGATGTTAAAGCAACTAGTTGAAGATTACACAGCTTAGTAGTGGCAATGCCAGTTTAGAAGAACATTCCATTTGTACTTTTCACTTCTAGTAAATACACCACTGAAGGAGGGTACTGCTAACAGCATTTCATGCATCACATGCCCAAACTCAGGATGAAGTGTAAGTATCAATATATTAAGACAGTCTGGACTGAGAGCAGTGCTGATCCAGGAGTCAGCTGACCCTGATGTCAGCACTACTTCCAGCCTCAACTTTAACCAGCATTTAACCTTGAACGAGTCACTTAACTCTGGAGCTCAAAGTCCCGATCGGCAAAAGGAAAAGATTAGATGTTCTCTAAGGGTTCTTTTCAACCTCAAAATTTATGTCTCTATGATTAATGGCTGAATGAAATGTCACATTGATCTAATAACTTGTGGGTGTGTTGATCAAGTTTCCAGAGCTCTCCAGCAGCAGAGCTGGGGGTGAGACCCACTTCACCTGTGCAGAGCCCAGTTATGGTAGGTGCTGTGTACTGAAATGTATTGTAACCTGAAATTCAGTGATGTTGAGCCCCAGTGAAATTCCTACAGCCCTGCGGCATTTATGTGTGTTCGAAAATCAAAAGCCCCTAAAACTCAGGAACTCTCTGTCATAATTAGATGTACTGTCTAAAACCAAAAATTAAAGACCCATGACCTATATCATATAGTATTCATTTAACATTCAGTTTTGCTTGTTCATACTATAAATCTTATTTGAGGCTTAAAAAATATTTCTCTGTAGAGAGGTTGATAATGAATCATTCTGAGGTTATATACACTCTGATCCCTTTTTTATAACATGTAATTCTAACTAAAATTCAACAATAGCTAGGAAGATTTGATCCCAGTGGAAGATGTTTGTTTTGAGTTTTGATGGCACCTGAGTAAAGGCATTCTGATCTACTGTATTCTACAGAGCAGACTTCCAACAGAATTCCTGAAATAGGAGATCTCTCATCTTCCTTGTAGTAGAAATGCATTCGTCACATCTCACCTTGTTCTTAAAACATATTTAAAATGGAATATTTTGACACAAATATTGGGGAAAAAAGGGAAAAGATAAGACAAGCTCCCTTTCCTAGGGTCGCAGCCCTGCAGCCTAACTGAGCACACTGTTGGCATCTCACAGAGCAAGAGCAGGATGCTTGTAGGAGGCTTTCCCCCGAGGTGGACCCTTATCTGCATGTATCATTTACAGCCTGGCCATGTGGCTTCAGATGAAAATGGAACTCAGTTGGGGGGCATCATTAATTGAATCCACTCAAGTCCTTTGACAAAAAAACAACATGCAAGTGAAAACTACCCAGGTTTTTAATGCTCCAGTTCTTGTGTTCGTCCACTTAAGACATCAGTCCCCAACCTTTTAGGTACTAGGGACCAGGGAAGGCCAAGAAAGACTCCACGGGGGAAGTTACCTTTATGCTGAGTCTTAAAATGAGTAAGATCTGCCTCATTCTGGTCTGTCTCCAGCCCAAGGGAACCCAAGGGAGAGTAACCTGGATGTGAGCAACCTGGATTGGCAAGAGTGGGGGCCGTGGGGGCCAAGCAGGGATAAGGGAGGCTGGAAAGATTGTCCGAGGACAAGTTGAGAAGAGCTTTGAATACCTTGCTAAAGGATTGGACCCTGCGCAGTAGGGAGAGCTGAAGATGAGAGAAAGATAAAAGTGACAATTCATACTCCTTTCATACATTCTATGGACTCTTAACACAGACTATGGTCTGCATTTGGCACTCAATGAGTAATTGTCAAACTGCCTTGAGGACTGTACTATTGGCTCATCAAGAAACAGATGTGTTAATGTTCATGGCATTAAAAGTAATTAATTAGTGTTATTTATTTAGTACCTCTCTCTCAAGTCCCAGGCACTTTGAATACGTTGCCTATGATCTCCATCCCATACAACAGTCTGATAAGACTGTTATTTTTGTCTATAATTTACACAAGAAGAGACTGAATTTATGGTGGTTTGTGACCTCCTAAGGGCAAATGGCTCATAAGCAGCAAAGCCTAGAATGCTAGTTTCTGATTCTAATACCTATGCTCTAGCCACTCTGCTGTATAGTTTTTCCAGGTGCACTGACCGATTTGGGTAAACCCATTCCAAACATGCACCTTCCCTCTGACTCCAACCCACACTTCCTCCCCTAACTGTGGTGTGAACAAGGCAAGTGCAAAATGGCAGCTTGGGTTGGAAATGAAATGTGAGATGGAGATCACAGTGAAGGTAATTGACCCCTGTGGGGATGAGAACTATAAACTTGTTTTCCAAATAGTGAAAACAGACATTGTGAGACAGAATATGAACTCAGAGTGAATGGAGGAAAGCAAGGAAGAGAAAAAGAGTGTGGTGACAAGAGATGACGGTGACCGAGCACCAGGCAATGCAAACCTATCACAACAGCATATTAGTGCTCCTCTGGTTTTGTGAAAGAATGTGTGCCTGAGTGACTATTTACTGCCAAAGAGGAATTAGGGATTTGGAAACAGAAAGAACCTGACTTAAATGTAAAAGGAAACAAGGACATGAGGGAAGCTCAGAAATTTCCACGACAGGAAATTGTCAAGCCTCAATCATAGCTGCAACGTTAAAAACAAGAATATTGCCTTTCTTCATGTTTCTAAACAATGTGTTTTACTAAAAATGTAAAAAAAAAAAAAAGAAAAGAAAACTGAAAACCCCCATAAAACAAAGCTTGTGAAATGTAAAGTTTTGATATCATGTTACTTCTTGAAAAAACATTATTTGAGTGAGATTTTACTTGGGTACAGGCACATTATTTCATTCTTAAAAAAAAAAAACCATACAATATATTCCATTCTCAAAGAGAGGCTTTACTGCTTTTCAGAAATATTGTCAATATAGAAACATATGTTACAGCTTGCAGGAAGATTAAAAGTCATCGCGGTCCAGGTTTAAATTTTTGCTGATGAAAAAACTAGCCCAGAGAGATAGCGGTTTATATCCTGTAATGCTGGCCGTTAGGGGCAGGAAGGATGTCCAGACCCATGTGAACTGGATCCACACCCACTGCTTTACCCATTATGCCCTTTGCTAACCATTTTGAACTTCAGAGAAACTGTACTCATGAAAGAATGCTTGATAGAGAGTACACCTATTACCAACTACTTTTTAAATAGAAAGCTATGGACTTCCCTGGCAGTCCAGTGGTTAAGACTGTCTTCCAAAGCAGAGGGTATAGGTTCAACCCCTGGTCAGGGAACTAAGCTCCTGCCTCATAGTCAAACAAACAAAACATGAAACAGAAGCAATATTGTATCAAATTCAATAAAGACCTTGAAAAATGGTCCACATCAAAAATAAACAGATAGAAAGCTAAAAACCTGACCTCCAAATATTCATGTGTTATCTATAGAACAAAGCAGATTATTTGTAGGAACCAATGAATGAAGATTATATCCACAGAAATACTACTTAGGAAATATATATGTTAAAAGATTGAGGGTTTTCTGATCTTTCTGCCTAGGATTTTTTTTTTTTTTTTTTTACGAATCTCCCCGTAACCCTTTAATACCATCACATGGTCATAAGCCCACTACTCCAATGACCTAAGAGTTTAAAGCTTCTGATTTTGAACATAAAACAAATGCATTCAATTAGAAGTCTCATTCAATAATTTTTTAGTACTAAAAACTCAAAGGTTGATTTTTTTTTTCTCCTCTCTATATCTTGAGTAAAGTTCAAAAGAGAAGAAATTTAAGAATTCAAAATGTTCTTACATAAAAGTTGAATTTCCAAGTCAAAAGAAAAGGTATGTAAAATGTTCCAACAGATTTACCCAAAGTAATGAAGAAAGCGGGGACCTTTACTAAGTCAGACAGCCTTCAATGTCAAACCATGCATCCAGTCCACCTCTCTGGCTCTCTGTCTGTTGAGCCCCTACCCCACCACTGGCAGGAGAAAAATACCCTGAGTGTTTGAGCTCTGGTGAGCCTGACAGGGAACCTCAAGATCCACATTTAATAGTGGGTACAAAGAGCAGAAGAAACAGTGCCAGCTAGGGTCACCATCTTTGAGGCACCCACCTCAGAGATTTGATAGCATCCTTTTTTAACATTTTATTTATTTATTTTGGCTGTGCTGGGTCTTGGCTGCTGCAAGGACTTTTCTCTGGTTGTGGCGAGTAGAGGCTACTCTCTAGTTGAGGTGCTCAGGTCTTTCATTGCTGTGACTTCTCTTGTTGCAGAGCACAGGCCCCAGGGCATGAGGACTTTGGTAGCTGCGGGATGTGGGCTCAGTAGCCGTGGCTCCTGGGCTCTAGAGCACAGGCTCAGTAGCTGCGACACACAAGCTTAGTGGCTCCAAGGCATTTGGGATCTTCCCAGACCAGGGATTGAACCTGTGTCTCCTACACCGGCAGGCGGATTCGTTACCCCTGAGTCACCAGGGAAGCCCTAGCATGCATTTTTTTTCAGTTTCCATTTCCTCCAGCCAGGAATAGGAGCAGGTTAGCAGTGGCCTCGGAAATAACATCTCAAATGAGAAAACAAGAAACAGGAAGAAAGATCTGATGCAAACAATGTTTCATAACCTCTAGTCCATACATCTCCTCTGAAAAATGTGGCCCTTTTTCTTCACAGCCTCCTGCAGGAGAAGCTCCAGATACAGATGTATAGCCATCTCCTTACTGATACCCTAAGCCAGGAGAATCCACTATGCAGTTTAATGGTTTGCTGAACTATCAAGGCTTCCCCAGTGGGTCGACAGTAAAGAATCCACCTGTAACGCAGGGGTCACAGGAGATGTAGGTTCAATCCCTGGGTCAGGAAGATCCCCTGGAGGAAGAAATGACAACCCATTCCAGAATTCTTGCCTGGAGAATCCCATGGACAGGGGAGTCTGGCAGACTACAGTCCAAAGAGTTGCAAGAGTCAGACACGACTGAAGCGACTTAGCATGTAAACTATCAGTTGCCTGTGATGCTTTATTAAGATTCTTTTCCCCAGCAATTTCATAATTAGCCCACAGAGTGATCTGAATATCAGCAACCAGAGTTCATGACCTGATATCTGTTCCTCCTTGTGAGTCACGAAAAGTTCAGGTAACACAACACCTGACAAGCAGTAAACATTCTCAGGAAACATCTAAATACCAGCCAACCATTCAGCATGTAAGCAATCTGTTTGTTTTGAATTAAAGAAAAACTTCCCTTGAGTCATTCCTCATAAACAGAATAGCAGACTTTAAAGGAACCTATGAATAATTTGCTTAGACTGGAAAGGATATTGAGAAAAGGCCAAAGAGATCTTTTTTTTCCTTTAATTGATGTTCCAAGCTGATTTGAAACAGGCCAACGGCTTACATGCATGCATGTTAATAAACGAGCACTCTACGCTCACAAATCAAAATAATCCAACTGGTCTACCAACCTCCTAATAGACTCATGAATCTTAGATATCATATAGGTCAATCTGTCATTTAAAGAAAAAAAATCTATAGGATCAGTGGCCCTCAAACTTTTGTGTGACTGTTATGAATAAACAGAAGCTTATTTCATCCCAAATTAACCTGTTCCATTGTTGGTTAAATCAAATTGTCAGAAAGTTCAGAAAATCTTCATATATTATGTCAAAATAACTCTTTCTAGTACTCATGCCCTGACCCCAGGTAAGCTTTCTGAAGATGGTTCTCTAAAACATGTCTACATCTTTCACATGATAGGTTTTCATATATTTGAAGCCAAGCCTCACTTTCTAAGTAAATCTGTTCTCCAAAAAATGTGTCATTTTAGACCACATTTGATGATATTATGCAGAACTCTCAGTATCACATTACTCTTTTTTTGTCCAGCAATAATTTGTAAAATATTGCACCAAAAATGTAACATAATTCTCTAAAATGTGTGCTTTAACCCTTTTAATCCACGTAAAAGCATTTAAAAGAATGTCTGATACTTCATAAGCATTCAATAAATGTTTGCTCTCTATTTGTTCCACCAGTTTAAAGTAGGCACTGCTTTAGAAATTGGGACTAGAGTAGTAAACAGAATAGATAAAACCCTTGCCCCCTGCAGCTCATTCTGGTTTATTATTTGACTTACTGGAACATTGGTTCAATTAAATCCAGTGTTGTTTGAGATGTAGTTTAAATGTACAGGGTCAGAAATCAGAAGAGCGGGATCTAGTTGGATATTTTTTTAGACAGGTGATCATTTATCAACTCGAGGTCACTTTCATTTCCTACTTCTCAGAGTTGCTGAAAGATAAACAAGGCAAAACCTCTTCAGCTTGTAAACATCTAGAATAATTTGTAAGGTCCTCTACTACCTGGCTCCAATCACTTTTTGTCAGTTTTATCTTTTCATTTTTTTAATTTCCTAATCTCTATCTAAGTTCCCAATATTCTTTGTGCTTGCACACCTCCTTTTCCTTGCCAGTCCCTCTCCTGAAATACACTTCCCCAATCTCCCTTCCTGGATAACTCTTCATTTTTTTTCAATTCTGCTCAAAACAGGTATTAGCTTCAAAGCCTTCTTTGAACCATCTGCATTTCTCCACAAAGAATTTGTAGCTCCCTTCTCTGTGTCTATAATATTTTACTTATACTTCAAATGATAATACTGGTTCTTCTCAGATCATAATTATTTCTTCATTTATCTGACTATAGTAGCAGACTGTAAGTTTCTTGGAGGCAAAAATGATGTCTTATTCATTGTTTTAAATCTGGAGTTTGGAAAATGAAGACTCATTGGAAGTACACAATCA
This sequence comes from Okapia johnstoni, assembly GCA_024291935.2. NCBI lineage: Eukaryota > Metazoa > Chordata > Mammalia > Artiodactyla > Giraffidae > Okapia > Okapia johnstoni. The sequence goes on along the minus strand of CM044306.1, from coordinate 138,867,623 downwards.
TATTCATGAATTATAGTGAAAACACTTTGAATTAAAAATTAATAATATAGGGATAAGATGTTATCTATGATATAAAGTATTATTATTTAAACAAATACTACTTCTTTTAAAACAAATTTATTGGCATATAGTTGTTTCACAATGTTGTGTTATTTTCTTCTGTGCAGCAAAGAACATTATTTCTTGAGTCTACCATTTGATTCTACATGTCCAACAAAGTTGATTTTACATGCATACATTTAATTGACAGCATTAATTTAGGAACCAAAATAGGCACTGGTAAAAAAAATGAGATCAATTTTTATTTGTATATCAGCCACAGTATACTCCTATTCTTATCTTAATTTAAATAGTTTCCATTTTAAAAAGTATTTAATATAATTCAAAGATAGACTCTAAAGTGTTCTAGAAATATAAGGATATATTTAAATTTTAAAAATAAATTCAAATATTACTTATGTACTGTTTATGAGATCTGAAAAAAACCAAAAATATTTTAAATAACAATGATTGGAATTAAAGTGAATAGCAGGAAACATAGTATAGATGACAAGATTCCTTTAATAGGTTAAATTAAATATCACTTATCAGATCAGTTCAGTTCAGTCCCTCCATCGTGTCCAACTCTTTGTGACCCCATGAATCACAGCACACCAGGCCTCCCTGTCCATCACCAACTCCCGGAGTCTACCCAAACCCATGTCCATCGAGTCGGTGATGCAATCCAGCCATCTCATCCTCTGTCGTCCCCTTCTCCTCCCGCCCCTAATCCTTCCCAGCATTAGGGTCTTTTCCAATGAGTCAACTCTTTGCATGAGGTGGCCAAAGTATTGGAGTTTCAGCTTCAACATCAGTCCTTCCAATGAACACTCAGGACTGATCTCCTTTAGGATGGACTGGTTGGATCTCCTTGCAGTCCAAGGGACTCTCAAGAGTCTTCTCCAACACCACAGTTCAAAAGCATCAATTCTTCGGTGCTCGGCTTTCTTCACAGCCCAACTCTGACATCCATACATGACCACTGGAAAAACCATAGCCTTGACTAGACGGACCTTTGTTGGCAAAGTAATGCCTCTGCTTTTTAACATTCTGTCTAGGTTGGTCATAACTTTCCTTCCAAGGAGTAAATGTCTTTCAATTTCATGGCTGCAATCACCATCTGCAGTGATTTTTGAGCCCAGAAAAATAAAGTCAGCCACTGTTTCCTCTGTTTCCCCATCTATTTGCCATGAAGTGATGGGACCAGATGCCATGATCTTAGTTTTCTGAATGTTGGGTTTTAAACCAACTTTTTAACTCTCCTCTTTCACTTTCATCAAGAGGCTCTTTAGTTCTTCTTCACTTTCTGCCATAAGGGTGGTGTCATCTGCATATCTGAGGTTATTGATATTTCTCCCGGCAATCTTGATTCCAGCTTGTGCTTCCTCCAGTCCAGTGTTTCTCATGATATACTCTGGATATAAGTTAAATAAGCAGGGTGACAATATACAGCCTTGACGTACTCCTTTTCCTATTTGGAACTAGTCTGTTGTTCCATGTCCAGTTCTAACTGTTGCTTCCTGACCTGCATACAAGTTTCTCAAGTAGCAGTCAGGTGGTCTGGTATTCCCATCTCTTTCAGAATATTCCACAGTTTATTGTGATCCACACAGTCAAAGGCTTTGGCATAGTCAATAAAACACTCATCAGATAAAAGCATTTAAAAAACATTTTCAGATATATTTCTATTGACCATATTCTTTGTTGCAATAAATACTCAAACTGAGCAGAAAGATGATCAGAAACTTCAAAATGCCGAGATATTTATCAATTTAGACTTTCAATTCTTTCTATTATTAATAGTAAGGACAACACAGAAAAATCATGAATTATTAAAAAGTCTTGAAGTGTAAAGGTACTCCCTGAAAGAATACAGCCTAATAACCACAACATCCTACTGACTGTAGTTGAGAAGGAAAAGAGGAGAAAATATTCAGGTGAATTTGGTGTAGATCTTGGCTGCCATTTTTACCAAGTGAAGTCATCATTTATTATCAGTGTGACACTGGATTTCTTTGCCCCAAAGAATCTAGAGCTAAGTAACGCCCTGAGCTCCTGGCAAGGCCTTTCAGTAACCCACATCTTGGTCCTATAATTAAATTACACGTTGATCATCCATTTTCCTTTGACAACATGGGGAGATTTCTACTCTTATTTTTGTCTCCAGCTTAGGTTCATCTTGGCCAAATATTCATACGGTTTTATTTCCTCTGGTAGATTCGAGCTCACACCCTTTCCCTCTCATTTCTTACTGATGAAGGGGACTCTCCAAGCCAGGTGGTAAGATCACAGTTTCTCCGGGCTCTCGGCCCAGGGTTTTCTCAAAGCAAATAACCAGTTCTGAGCTTTCCCTATGGCAGATGTGATATTGTGGTTTATGAGAAATTTTTATATACTGGGTCTTCATCCAATTTGATCTTTGTCCAATAATTCTGTTTTTTAGAAGAAATCAGAAATTCTGAGCAAAAAAAGTCTTACCTATGGGTGTGTTTTTGCAGGAGGTCAGTTAAGCCAAAGGAGAAAGGCAGAATTCTGAGTCCTGTTCTTCTATATCCTTTGTAATAAACGGGTCATCCAGAGAGCAAACGGGTTTCCTGAGTTCTGAAAGACACTCTAGTGAATTAATCTAATCTAAGGAGGCAGTTGCAGGAACCTCTGGTTTGTGGCTGGTCAGTAAGAAGCACAGGTGACAGCTGGAACTTGCAGCTGGTGTCTGCATTCAAAAGGGGGAGGTGAGAGGCATGGCAACATCCCATCTGTAGCCCATTGGTCAGAAGCACAGGTGACAGCGGAACTTTCGATGGCACCTCCAGGCAGAGAGGGTCAGAACACAGTTGCTTGCAAATAAGTTCACCTGCATCATTTTTCCAGATTGTACATGCATGCATTAATATGCAGTATTGGTTTTTCTCTTCCTGACTAACGTCACTCTGTATGGCAATCTCTAGGTTCATCTACATCTCTAAAAATGGCACAGTCTTGTTCCTTTTTATGGCTGAGTGATCTGGGAAGGAAATCCATGGAAGAGAGGATATATGTATACATGTGGCTGATTCACTCTACCATACAGCAGAGACTAACACTGAAAAGCAACTATACCCCAATAAGTAAATAAAAGAACAGAGTTGCTGGCTGGTTGAGGGAAATCCCCACTGCACACGCTGGAATTGGGGACCAGAGTTTCAGCAGGTCAAACACAACTTGCTGCTGCCTCCTTCTGCTGCTTTAAGGCAGAGACAATACCAGGAAGGTACAAACAGGGACTGTGACACAAAGCCCCTACACAAATTTACCACCAGCTCTGCACACGTGGAACTGCTTTGCTTCAAGGCCTTATAACAAAATAACCCTCCCCCCCACCCCACAGGGAAGCTATTAACAAAGTAGCATTTTCAAAGCCAGAGAAGGTGGATTTATCTTAGGAAGCAGAAGAACCTAAACACATTGAGGATAAAACAGAAATGTTGCACTGTAGCAACCAGGACAACTAGGACTCAAATTTTCCTTACACAGGCTGCTTTAGCAGCTTAAATATCAATAGCAGTATAAAGTAGGTTTACATCAGGGTGTTGATTAACTTTGGGGTCAACCTGACTGGGCCACGGGGTACCCAGTTATTTGGTCAAAGGCTATTCTGGTGGGTCAGCGAGGGTGTCTCTGGGTGAAATTGATATTTACTCGGGTAGACTGAGTAAAGCAGATGCCCTCTCTGAAATGGGTGGGCCTCATCCAATCAGGTGAAGGAGTAACTGGACCAAAAGCCGATCCACTAATAGGAAACTTCCAGACTTTTCTGAGTTGGGACACTGGTCTTTCTCTCCCTTCAGACTCAAACAGAAAAATGAGGTTTTCCTCAATTTCACGCCTGCCCGCTTTCAAACTAGTAACTAGACCTTGCCAATTGTAAAGCTTAGGACTTCTCAGCTCATAATCACGTAAGCCAATTTCTCACAATAATTATGTATGTATGTATGTATGTATGTATGTATGTATGGACTTCCCAGATGGCCTTAGTGATAAAAACTCCACTTACTAATGCAGGAGACCCAAAAGACTCGGCTTCGATCCCTGGGTTGGGAAGATCTCGAGTCGGGCATGGCAACCCACTCCAGTATTCTTGCCTGGAGAATCCCATAGAGAGAAGGAGCCTGGTGGACTACAGTCCATGAGGTCGCAAAAAGTCAGGCATGACTGAGAGACTGAGCACATGAAAGTCTCTGTCTACCCATCCATATCCTCTAATGGTCTTGTCTGGAGAACCCTAGCTAATACTAATACAATAAGTGCTGGTGCTGCTAAGTCGCTTCAGTTGTGTCCGACTCTGTGTGGCCTCATAGATGGCAGCCCACCAGGCTCCCCCGTCCCTGGGATTCTCCAGGCAAGAACACTGGAGTGGGTTGCCGTTGCCTTCTCCAACGCATGAAAGTGAAAAGTGAGAAAAAGTGAAGTTGCTCAGTCGTGTCCGACTCTTAGCGACCCCATGGACTGTGCCCACCAGTCGTCCGTCCATGGGATTTTCCAGGCAAGAGCACTGACCCCTTCTCCAATGCATGAAAGTGAAAAGTGAAAGTGAAGTCACTCAGCCCGACTCTTAGCGACCCCATGGACTGCAGCCCACCAGGCTCCTCCGTCCACGGGATTTTCCAGGCAAGAGTACTGGAGTGGGCTGCCATTGCCTTCTCCCTTCTAGTCACTAGCTTCCTAATTTTTAAAATAAAGGGCTTTGACTAATGCTGAGATTTTTTTTTTCAGCCATGCCTCTATTCTTTAGCTTTCTAATTCTATAACTATATCTCTGGCTTTTATTGAATGAGGACATACTGTGTCCCAACAATGAGCTGGAGGGTATTCTGTGTTTTTGCTCATTTCACTTCACCAGAACTTAAGGCATTATTATTCCTTATTCTTATAGGTGAAAACAGAGAGTCACTCAACTATCTGTTCGAGTTCTCCATGTTCGGAAATGGCAGAGCCAGACATCTTGACTCCGAAAAACTAATTTAAACAAACAAAATGTAAAAACAACTTGAGGAAAACATGACAAAATACAAAGTGGTGGAGTTGGGAAAGAACTTTTTGAACCTTTAAATACAACTCATTGGGACAATTCCTCTTATTCTTGCTAGTGCTAAACATAAGTTCTGGTCACAGAACATCTCCTCGGAAGGCTCCAGTTTTCTGAAGGTGACTATATTTTCATGCCTAAACACTCTAATCCTTCAATATCTGATGCCCATTCTCATATGATGAAAAGAAACTCCACCTAATAAAAGGAAGAGATTTATATGACTTCAGGCAAATACCAGCATTCTTGCCTGGAGAATCCCATGGACCAAGGAGCCTGGCAGGCTACGGTCCCAGGGCTGCAAAGAGTAGGACATGACTGAAGCAACTTAGCACTCAATGTACACACAAAGCAGAAAAATCACTAATTTTATGATACTCTGACAGTGTGCCTTTTTTAAACTCAATAATTACTGCATGTAGGGCACGGATCCTCTCAGAACTATTGACCTCTTTTCTGTTCAGTAAAATAATGAGTAAATAAAATGTTTTTAGTTATTCCTCACCCACTTAAAATACACTTTCTTGTTGCAACATGTTCCAGAGGGAGACAAATTTAGGGGACTAATCACAGATACCAAATACTGCACTGGCAAAGAGTCTGAAATAGAAAAGAGGCCCAAACCAGCTTCAACATTCTTCTGTTTTCCATGATTGCTTACAAATTCTGAATAGAGTCCATTCTTAGATAAACCATGGGGAGTAGTGAGTATCCTTGCAGATTAACTCGGAAATTCTCTCATGTAATCATCTGCTTTTGAGTTTAGAAATCATCCCACTCCTTACCTCTGGTTTTTAAGGGATTTAGGGCAGAAAGGAAGGTGAAGATTAGGTAAAAACCTGAAGCCTAGTTAACCTTTTGTATATTTCAAGGTTTCCACTTATACGTGGAAACAGGATGAATTTCCCGCAAAGGCGAAGAGGACAGATGCCAACTTTGCCAGGGGCACAGGAGTGCCAGGACTGTTGAGAGTCAGTTTGCTTGGCTCAGTGAAAACGAACTTGTGCATAAAAGCCCCCACCTTGCTTCCCAGCCGGGCAGCAGGCTCACTTCAAACAAAGCACTTCCAGCCGCACCTGTGGGTTGCCAGAACCTTCCAGGGCGGGTTCCTGGCCACCAGACAAAACTCTGACAGAAGGTTCATTTAATAAATGCTTCCAAGTCAAAAAGCCATTTTTACTGGGCTGGTTTCAAGCAAGCCTCTGCCAAGGTTTAAATTCCTCATGTCACACTGCCATCTACTGTCTGATGCCCGCTGCTCTGAAGAAAAAAGGAAGGACCTGCCAAGGGCTTGGAGCATCCTGAGCATTATTCCTGGACTCTCTTTCTAGAGTCTGATTTTAATGATAATCGAGGCTGACCCTTTCTGTGTCCTCCAGCAACATGGCTTTTCCCTCCAAAGAGTCATGTTAAATACACATGGACCAAAGCCACACCCTCTGACCTCACAGGCGGGGAACAAAGAAAGTTATGTCCTAATTTTAAAATAATTAGAATTACCAAATAATATCCAAGGACAACAGACCCGAAAGATCTTGATGGAGAACCACTGCCTCGTTGTCTTAACTGGACAAAAACACAGCTGTCTGGAACTGACTGGACTTCACTAGCATTAATGTGGCCCCCAAGGGCTAACCACACTAGACCTTGGGAGCTCACGACAGTCTCTGCAAATAAACGGCCAGGCCTAGGCAAACATCAAGACAGCCATCAAAGTCTAAGGGGGTGCATTCACCCATGGTAGACCATGGATTCATTCAGGGTCTCCCCCCACCATTTCTTCCTTTCACTACTGGTGAGACTGTTTCCCCAAGACTGGGCTCTTTGACTTTCAGAACAGTTGGCTCCAAATTAGATGCATCCTTGTTTCCTCCAAAGAGAGAACTCCCAACCATCACTGCTGGAGAAAAGCATTTTGCTAATATAACCACATTATTCACCCACCGATCCACCACGCACCATCTTTTGATTAGTTTTGTTATTGTTTGTTCTTTATAAGCGGCAACACAGAACAAGTCCTCTACCAGAAGGCTAACCAGTCAGTCTTCATAACGACTTTGACCCTTACCCTAGAGATTCAGGACCTCGGGTAAGACACTTGATGTTCGCCAGTCTCAGCCTCGGTTTTCCTATGTGGAAGTGAGGATAATAATTCTTTCCCTTCCTGCACCATAGGATGAAAGAGTATAATTTAAACGAGTTATTACAAAAGCAAACTCTTATTGATAATGTAACTTGGCTTTTCATGTGTTTTTTTCCATTTAAGTGTTACCTCCAATCTCACCCTGGAATCTAGAGCTGTGTCTTGCATGAAGCTGGTATTTCTAAGACATTTATGGAATGACTGATTCGTAGATTGATATTCTCTGTATTTTCGAGGCAACTCACTATCTTCATCACAGCACTGCGTTCTCCAGAGAGTCTTAACATTAATTTTTCAATGTTAAATAATGTCCTAGTAAACAGAAAATAGCTCAAAGGACAAAGTGAGGTATTTTTAATTGAAAGCTTCCCTATACTTTTACTCTCCTAATTTTTAAAAGCCATTTGAACTGCTATAAGATATATTTTTGAGAAAGTATAAAAAATAGAACAGTAAGATAAATTCATTTGCTTTGAGTTGAAAAATAGCAAGCCTTTCCTCTCTGAAAAATCAATTGAGCCGTTAAGGCAAAGTCAGAATTTTCAGAGTGGCAAAATTACGATTTTTTTAAGCCACCCATTACAAAGCAAACAATTTAATCATTTTTGAAAAAAAAATCTCTGAAATATATTTTAAAAGAACGCTATATTTAGGGCTCCCCCAGTGGCTCAGTAGTAAAGAATCCACCTGCAGTGCAGGAGTCACAGGAGACACAGGTTCGATCCCTGGGTCGGGAAGATCCCCTGGAGGAGGGCATGGCAACCCACTCCAGTATTCTTGCCCAGAGAATCCCACGGACAGAGGAGCCTTGCGGACTACAGTCCATGAGGTCGCAAAAGTCAAATATGACTAAAAAACACTCTGAAATACATTTTTGAAAAAAAAAACTCTGAAATACATTTGAAAAGAACGTTATGTATTGAAGAACAAAAACAACTGTGTGTGTCTTTGTATACTGGATACTTCGGGAAGTAAGGAACCTATGTTGATGTATATAGGTTCATTTATTCTCATTTTGATTACAGCTTCATACTAAAGATTCAAGACACTAAAGATTGGTGTTATAGTAAAAACAAACAAACAAAAAACCTGAAACTCATAGAGTGAAAAAAAAATGGCCTTTGATGGGTTCAAACTCTTTTCACTGACATCACTGTCATACCAAATGCTGAAAATGTCTACTATTAAATTTGTCCTAAATTCCTATTGCTTTTCCTCTACATTAGTGAATGCTCTTCAGGTGACACAAAATAGAGGGGAAAAGACAAGTGGCCGGGAGGTCAGAACAGCACGCAGAGGACCATTCTGGCTGTAGGCTTGCCCGCAAAGAGGCCATCTGGTGATGGAAAACGCATCATGGGCAGTGCAACAGTCAGGCCAGATTCTGTGTCTCAGGAACCAGAGTGAAGTCAGATTTGACTTCCGATTTGATAACACAGGTACCGGCAGATGGAGGAACTCTGCACTGGGAAAGCTGGTGGGGCAGGAGGTACGGGGTGGAAAGCGCTTCTAGACCAGTGATTCTCCAACATTAGACTGGCTTCCCAAGTAGCGCTGGTGGTAAGGAACCTGCCTGCCAATGCAGGAGACGTAAGAGACGCGAGTTCAATCCCCAACTCAGGAAGATCCCCTTGAGGAGGGCATGGCAACCCGCTCCAGTATTCCTGCCTGGGAAATTCCATGGACAGAGGGACCTGGCGGACTACAGCCCGTGGGGTCGCAGGGTCGGACACGAACGAGCACATTAAAGGGCATGAGAAACAGGGAGGCCTGTTAACGCACAGACAGCTGAGCCCCTCCTCTGGAGGCTGACTGGGTAGGTCTGGAGAGAGGCCTACTACTTACATTTCTAACAACCTTCCAGCTGATGGTCCCTAGAGCAAACGTCGAGAACCACTGACAAGGTGTTTGTTGTTGTTCAGTTGCTAAGGCATGTCTGACTCTTTTGCGACCCCAAGGACTATACCCCGCCAGGCTCCTCTGTCCATGGGATTCTCCAGGCAGGAATATTGGAGTGAGCTGCCTTTTCCTTCTCCAGACTTAGGGTAAAACCTACCTAGAAAGAAAGGCTGGACTGTGTCACTATTATTCTGAATATTTCTTAAATGTCTCGGTAAAGTAGTCCTCCTATTTCCCAAACTGTGTATACTACTTGGTCACTATTGTTTATTTGGAACGATAGGCCATGCTGAAACAGTAAGGACATTCAATCTCTACAGTAGAACCAGAAAAGGAAACAAAAAGTTAGGGACAGGTCTTTTTTTTTTTTTTTTTTATTTATTTTGACTTCTTTCCTTCCTTCCTCTACTCTATTTTAATGATATTTTTACCTATCTCCCTTCTTAAGAAAAAGGGTTCTGCTTTTTAGTTTTAAAGCACTAGTACCTGGCCTAAACCATCAGCACAAACCAGAAGCTCAGTAAAAGTTTGTAGAATACATAAATGGTTAAGTAAAGTTAAATGTATGAACATATGAATAAATGAAGTTATCAACTGAAGTTTTATGTATGCTAGAAAAATAAATACAGACGCAGCCTGGAGGGAGTTTCAAACATTTTTTGAGTACATACTATACTTCAGGTGTTATGCTAAGAGCTAGGAATACAGTGGTGAAAAAATAGATGCAATTTGGATCTTCATTTAGTTAGCCCAGTGGAGAAGAGATACATTAAAGACACAATTATCAATGTCTAAACAGATTGTAATATTGTAGATGCACCACGTCTTTATCCATTCATCTGTCGATGGACATCTACATTGCTCCCATGCTCCAGTTACTGTAAATAATGCTGCAGTGGACACTGGGGTACATGCATCTCTCTCAGTTATGCTTTCCTCGGGGTATATGCCCAGTAGCGGGATTGTTGGGTCATGTGGTAGTTCTAGTTCTAGTTTTTTTAAGGAATCTCCATACTATTCTCTGTAGTGACTGGATCAATTTACATTCCCACCAACAGTGCAAAAATGTTCCCTTCACTCCACACCGTCTCCAGCATTCATTGTTCATAGAGTTTTTTGTTGATTGCCATTCTGACCCGTATAAGGGGTGGGAGGTAGGAGGGAGGTTCAGGAGGGAGGGAACATATGTATCCCTGTGGCCGAAACCAACACAATATTGTAAAGCAATTATCCTCCAATTAAAAAAAGGATTGTGGTGGAGAATGGCATGGTGCACGGAAACGCTGGTATTCTAGAGTGATGTGGGTGGCCGTGGAACGTGTCTTTGAGTTCTGCACAGTAAGCGGAAATTTCTCAGCTCTAAGCTGTAAATAGGTGCATAAAAATGTGCCTCTATATGAAGTATAAACTACGTGAATTTATCGTGTAAGTAGTGTCACTAGTGAATTCTGACCACCTACTCTTCTAAATGTTATCAGATCAATAGATATCACCCATCTAGAGGAACTTTACATTTTGATTAATCTTACCTAATTTAAAATGTTGTAGAAGAAAAGGGATGCAAGTTATTAATGAGAAAGAAAAGAAGCGACAGTAAAAGGAGCAGTGACATGTTCGCTGTAACTGGCGCTTATCATCTCAAATCGTGTTAAAGCATGGATTCTACCAAATGCCCTAATTATACGCTTAGCATCAGCCCTATTTCGTGCTAAGAATATTGCAATCAAATAAAAACATCATGAGTCTGATTCCATCATCACTTCGGCTCTTGCTAATACAACGTAAGAGTTTATTTAAAACCAAGTAAATGCTACTTTGGGGGAACATTTTTGGCAAGAAGGCCATATTAAAAATAATAATGTGATAATCCACCATAAAAAAGGACTTGACTTTTTATAAAAAGAAAATTTTCAGTTAATATTAGCTTATTAAAAATCATGTTATTCAAATACATATATTCTCTGAACAGCTGAATATTCCATAGTTTCCAAGTGAAAATAGTTGATAGTTTGCACCTGGTTAATTCAAAGCCCATTAAGAAGAAAAACATACTGAAAATTTAAAAAACTATTGTATGTTAATATTCTGCTTGTGTATCTTCTCAGAATTTTAGCAATATTTCCATAATCGGTTGTGCAAAAATAAACCAAAATAATTTGACTTCTATGTGGAATTGCATGAGGAGGAATTCATTTCAGGCTCCAATTATTTGGACACGCATTCATGAGATGCCTGCTTGAACAAAAAAGCCCTTGGTAAGCAGCCGGAGGATGCAGGTAGCGTTTAAGGTGTAGGCAAAAGTAGGCAAAGGCTCATAGAATTAGAAAGAGCATGATACACTCAAAGAATTACTTTGGGAAATTCCTTGGAGGTCCAGTGGTTAGGAGTCGGCGCTTTCACTGCCAGGGACCGGGTTCAGTCCCTTGTCGGGGAACTCAGATCCTGCAAGCTTCCAGGAGTAGCCAACAAATAAATACATTAAATTACATATTTAAAAAAAGGAATTAGTATGGCCAAAAAACAAGGTTGATTTGGGTAGGAAGTGGTTGTTGGCTGGGAAAAATCACCAGGGGAGGGAGAAATGTAAAGGTCAGATCCACGAGCTGTTACAAGTCATGTATCATTGTTAGTGGTTTCCCAAGAGCAGGCAGTTTAATTAAGAGTTGATTTCAGGATGCACAAGTGAGGAAGAGAAGAATCCAGGAAAAGGTCTGTTAATGAGCTGGTTATGGATACAGGTGGACTTCTCTGGTGGCTCAGTGGTAAAGAATCCGCCTGCCAACGCAGGAGACACAGTTTCGATCCCTGGGTCATGATGATCCCCTACAGAAGGAAACGACAACTCACTCCAGTATTCTTGCCTGAGAAATCCCATGGACAGGAGAACCTGGTGGGCTACAGTCCACTGGGTTGCAAAGAGTCAGACGCAACTTAGCGACTAAACAACAACTTGGTCACAGGCATTAGGCCTTAACTCTATATAGTATTCCTCGGAGATCACACATGGACTGGGTGGAAGGCTGTAGAAGTCTGGATGGCTGGGCTTCACCCACTGATGCCATTCCCACTGGTTTGAGAGCTGCTCCAGACAGGTGGCTGAGCATGGAGCGAGCTGCCCTGGGCCTAGGAAAAGCCCTCACATAGACAGAAAGAGACAGAGACCATAAACCTCATATGGGAAGCCATCAGAACTTGATGACTTCCCAGAATCTGTCCATAGCTTCAGGCAGCTCAGATGGGCAAAAAAGACACTGTGGCTACAGCACAGAACTGTTTTAATGTGAAAGTGTTTTAAGGATTGAAGAGACGCAAGCGACACTGTGATTTGAAAGTTTATTCTGGCTTCAGTGAAGTGAGGATGTTGAAGCTGGGAAAGACAGGAGACAATGACCAGTTAGAAATCTCAACAATAGATTCTAGAATCAACAATAATGATTCTAGAGATAAAATACAGGGATTTATGAGCTATTTTGGAATGAACACAACATAAAGATTGATTCTATGGAGAATGAAGAATAAGGAGAAGTTAGGCGTGACCCCAAGATTTTGACTTCTGCAACAGAGGATGAGAACAGCCGACTCATTGGAAAAAATTCTGATGCTGGGAAACATTGAAGGCAAAGAGAAGAGGGCAGCAGAGGATGAGGTGGTTGGATGGCATCACTGATTCAATGGACATGAACTTGGGCAAACTCCAGGAGAGAGTGAGGAACAGGGAGGTTTGGCGTGCTGCAGTTCATGGAGTTGCAAAGAGTCTGACACGAAAGAAACTGAACAATAACAATGGATGAAAGGAGATGCCATTCACTAATACAGGATTAGCTGATTGATTGGGTTTCCAAATTTATTCATTTATTCCTGACATTCATTGATTCAGCCAAACTTTTTGAGAGTCTGCTGTTCTAGGCACTAGAGAGTCAGCAGTAAAAACATATAGACAATATTCATACCCTCCTGGAATTTACATCCAGTTGGAAAAAAACAAAGGAAATAAACATAAATAAATATGACAAATAGAGAGATGCATAAATGATATAATGGCTATAAGGCAGGAAGATGGGTTATTGTAATGAAGATGGGTTGAGATCCTTTGGAAAGAGTGCTCAGCAGAGACCTCTCTGAAGACGTAACCTCTGAACCGAGATCTGAATGATGAGAAGGGATGACAAAGAGAACGAGGAAGAAGCTATTCCAGCAAAGGGAAGAGTGAGGGACTAGAGTGGAAGGAATGAAAACTTGGCACATTCATGGAGCAGGAGGAAGCCTAAGCGGGTAGAGCTTAGAGAGCAGGGGAGCTCGGTAGGAGAGCAACTAAGGAGCCACGGGGGCAGACCATGGAAGGATGACAGACAGTGAACAGGAAACTGCGTTTTGGTTTCCATCACATTAATAATAAAATGATCAGTGGTTTTCACTCAAGGGAATCAAGTGATCTGATTTCTCTTTTCTGAAGACCACTCTGGACACTTTGTAGAGGATGGACTTCAAGACAGACAAGGTAACAAAACAGCCTCTTACATCAGATTGAATCCAATCTGACCAACTCAAATACCATTGCTTTCACAGACTTGTACCAACTTGACTTAGAGCTTTGTGATTTTTGACTTATTATTTATAATGTATATGATTGAATAGATGTATAAGAACTAAAAGAAAAAGAAATTTGTAACATTATTTGCACAAACTTAATTCTAAGTCAAAAATAGAGATCTGCTAGAATTTTTGTTAACTGATTAAATACATTACATAAACTTGAGAAAAACTCTGAGTACATGGTTGTCCTTTTGCATTGCAGACACCCTCAGAACATGGCTTAGACATAGAGTATAATGAATTTATTAAAGTTTTATATGATGACCGTTGTTCACAGCACACTAATATGTACAGAGAAACATAGCCTAACACAGTCTCCTAGCTAGTGCGCTAGGTATACCTCATGAAAACTCATAAGAATAATATTCACCTATGATAAATATATATATTTATATTAAATTTAAAATTTAAAATTTAATATTATTGTGGTTCCCCTTTATCTTCTTTTAGTAGCAATTAATTAAAATAGTCACATTCAATTGTGAGAGTCAGGATTCTGACAGCAAACACCATGAGAATAACTAGTTATTAAACTGTCAGAAGAGCAACTTCACTAATATTAATGATACACCAAATACAAAATAAAATATAATAAAAAGCTCAACTAAATGTACCTTTGAGAGCTCTCTTTACAGAAAATAGTCTTTGCAGCTTAATTTTACGGTAGGCTGAGATTAAATAGTTACTAAACATAAGTCAGGGTTTCCCAGGTGGCACTAGTGGTATAGAACCTGCCTGCCAGTGCCAGAGATGTAAGAGACGCAGGTTCAATCCCTGAGTCAGGGGAGATTCCCTGGAGGACGGCATGGCAGCCCACTCCAGTATTCTTGCCTGGGGATTCCAATGGACAGAGGACCCTGGCCAGCTACAGTCCATGGGGTCACAAAGAGTCAGACAAGACTGAAGCAGCTTAGCACACATGCATGCAAACATAAGTTAAATTGCCAAAACAGATGTGAAAACCAGGGTTTTCAATCACTCTTAGGAATACTGCAAGATTTTTTAAAAAATAACTATCCAATAAGGACCTCCCTGGAACCCAGTGGTTAAGACTACATTTCTAACGCAAGGGTCCCAGGATTGACCTCTGGTCAGGGAACTCATGTAAGGTCTTGTGTGCCCTGTGGCATGGCCAAAACAAACAAAAACCTCCCCAATATATATTAAATATGACAATACAGAAAATTAATAATTATTTGATGGTGGCAATTGCCCACGTAATCCCTACAATTCACTAAAAAACCTTAGTTCCTTCTCTCACTTTCTTGATTTCTTTTTTTACCTCTTCCTAAGTTTCCCCCTCCCTTTGACTTTGCGATATCCCCACCTCTGCTACTACAGCACCACTGAGATAGTTTTGCCCTCAGAAGAACTGCGGTTTTATACTCCTAAGTCACAAAAAGCAGGACTCATACCCAGACCATATGAATAGTCACTTCATCCCCGGTAGGACTTTAGGACATTTGGAAATTCCTCCCAGCAAAACAAATAACTAGATAATGAAAAACAAAGAGAGGCCATCCACCTGCTCAATGGTGACTGAAATCCATTGTACGAGCAGACACTAAGCGCGACACTCGTAATATCCAGTCTACTGGGTCCTACAGCTTGACTGTCTACATAATTCTCAAAAATATCCATCTTTTCTCCAGCGTATTGCCCAACTATAGACCAGACTAACTTGATCTGATTCCTGAAAAACTACAGTCACATGTCAGGGGGCCTTGCTGTGACCACCCTCACCCACTGCCTTCATGTAGCAAACACAGCCAGATTTGATCATGCGGCCCCACCGCTTAAAATTCTCTGGTGGTTCCACATTAATCTTAGAATGAAGACCACCCATTTTTACATGGCATACAACACGAGACAATTTCCTGGCTATTCTGGGAACTTCTCTTTCTGTCTCTCTCCCTCCCACTTTCAGGTCTCCTGCCCCATATCTAATTTTCCATTTCTCAAACCTGGATGCAGCTTCCTACCACCAGATGTTTGTACTATTTCTTCAGTCCAGGGGGCTCTTTCATCTCTTCTTTACTGAGTTATCACCTATGCATCTGCCATGCTGCAACTGAAAATCAGTTTCTTGGTACAACTCAACTAGTACCAGGAAAACAGAATGCCCTCAGCTAAATGTATGGCATGCTGACTCCATGAAAACACCACCCGCAGAGAGAAAAATACAAGAATGGGAATTTATTTTTACCTACCCCCGAGATTTTCATTAGAGAGGATGTAGGAGGAGAATGTGGAAGAGGCACTGAGGCACGAGGAAGAGAGGATTGAAGACCCAGAAACCAGAGGGAAATGTAGCTGACACATGGTTTCCCTGCAGTATGACTGTATGATGTATAATCAGGCGTCAGTGTACCACCCAGACAAAGGAACACAGAGACCAAAGCCCTCCTTGGCTTTACATCACAGAAGCATAAGCAGACTGGCCATGAGTATGGTTTGTCTAATGACTGACTCCAGGGCCAAGAGCCCCTTTACACACTGGACCCAGAACCATCACCAGCCAGATGTGGGGCACCTGCCCAGTGATTTAAAACACTGAGTCTTGATGCTTAGCATCCTTTTAGTATTCCCACCTCCACCTCCTGTTATTTTAGCTGTTCAGTTGCTCAGTCATGTCCAGCTCTTTGTAATCCCTTGGCCTTCAGCATGCCAGGCTTCCCTGTCCTTCACTATCTCCCAGAGTTTGCTCAAACTCATGCTCACTGAGTTGGTGATGCCACCCAACCATCTCATCCTCTGCCACCCCCTTCTCCTCCTGCCCTCCATCTTTCCCAGCATCAGGGTCTTTTTCAATGAGTTGGCTCTTCACATCAACAGGCCAAAGTATTGGAGCTTCAGCTTCAGCATCAGTTCTTCCAAGGAATATTCAGGGTTGATTTATCTTAGGATTGACTGGTTTGCTTTCCTTGCAATCCAAAGGACTCTCAAGAGTCTTCCCCAGCACCACAGTTTAAAAGCATCAATTCTTCAGCACCCAGCCTTCTTTATCACCCACCTCCGATATTTGCAAAGCTCTTAGTGGAGAAAAGAGCCTAGCTGCCCTTTAGAGGGTGTTTACAAAGCTGAAATCTAGAAGGATTATCTGCAAAACTGTTATGCCTTCAAGAAAATAAAGGAAGAAGCAAGGATATAATTACACATCAAACTTGCCGTCCTTTTTTTTTCCAATTGTGATATTAAACCTTAGAAATTATCAGGTAAAATAGTCCTGCTTTACAGATAAGAAAACTGAGGTTCAACTTTTGTGAATAAGAGCCAACTTATTCACAAAAACAGGTAATTAATGAAAAACTCAGACCCAAAGTGTTTTGTCCAATGCTCTTTTCGTGAAGATAGATTTTCTACTAGTTCTTTCCTGCAGCCCATTATATTTAATTTATAATTTAATTATATTTAAAGATTTAACCTTTTGTAACCCCAAAATTGAATACCCATGTGCAGTCTTTTTTTTTTCATAGTACAATCTCATTTCTATCCAGCTTACTTCAGTACCTTGTCTTTCAAATTCTTCTTGTTTCCTTCTTTTAAAATGATAACTTTGCTTTGCCACACATTTCTGTAATCAAGTACATTTTCCATTTTATAGTGGGGAACAGAAGAGCCTGGCATGCTACAGTCCATGAGGTCTCAAAGAGAAGGACATGACTTAGTAACTGAACGACAACAGCAACAGCAAATAACATTCTTATCTGTGATGCGATGTCTCAGTTTTGCAATTTTGTGTGAACATTTGTCTTTAATAAATAAGTGTAATAGAAGTGAACTTGCTAAAGTATTGTCTGGCTATTTTCTTATTTGTTTGTCTAAATATGACAAGGATAGTATATTATTTGTACTTACCCTCAAGTAGGGTAAATTAAAATAAAGTAATTAAAATTTCAACACAATAGTAATAAGTCTATACCCTCTAACGGCAGTACAATTGCTTCTATTTCATGTAATATCTTTACATAGTTCTCATTTAACTCATATTTTGGAATTTAATAATAAGAAGAATATTTGTTGGGTTTTACTGTATCCAGATTCTCTTCTATGTATCTCACAGGTAATTTCTCATTCTTTTCTCACAAAGACTCTGTGTGGAAGAATACTTAAGAACACATCATGCAAAACACCAAGAAGATACTTGCTCACAACGGTACAAATATGCCAGAATCTGAACCCAGGAGACTTGGGTTCGATCCCTAGGTTGGGAGGATCACCTGGAGGAGGAAATGACAACCCATTCCAGTATTCTTGCCTGGAGAATTCCATGGACATGAGAGCCTGGCAGCCTACAGTCCATGGGTTGCAAAGAGTCAGACACGACTGAGCGACTAACACTTTTACTACTTTCAGCTTCACGCTAAGGCCTCCACTCTTATCCACTCGTCTTATTCCTGAGAAATTACAAGAGGAGCTTTTTGAATGCTTCTGATGCTTCCTCTTTTGTGATAATCTTATGGGTAAGTAACATCAAAGATAATTTATATGTGTATTTCTTAAAAATGATCCAAACAGCAGTTTTATTTTCTTCTCTATTTTATAGTTATGCTATATCTAAGCTTCAGAAAAAGAAAACAAAAATGACTTTTACCTTGACCTCATCATCTCTCCTTTATCTGCTTTTGACGTATACCCTCTATATTAATTGGTTCTTAATTAATCTTTGTGCTTTGGGATTTGAAATAGCATTAGAGTATTGGTAGCCAGTTTCTCCTCTTGCTCATTTTTTTAAACAATGTTGATTGAAAATTAATTCAATGTGGAAGAAAATGACGATGTTCTATGTAGCAACGTGGCCTGTGGGTGCTCTGATTTTCAAGTCCCATCAATTAGAGCCGTAATTCAACTAAAGTTTGCATTTAGACACTAAAAAGTCATCGTCCTAGAGCCTAAAGGCATAGTCCCTGCTCCAAAGAATCCCTTTTGTCAGTCGATGAAGATACTATTCTTTATTTCAAAAGAAGACAAAAATACTTGTTACTGGCTTTGAATTTCTAGTTACACAATGTGAAATTATTGAATGCAATTGTATTCCACATGAGGTCTTTAAAGCAACATTTGAGACCTGGAAACGCACACACAACTTTCTGAATGTTCCTGTAAAGCCAGCCCCTAGATACAGAGGTCTGAATAACACTTGATTAAGATTTAGATCTTACTGCTTTTTTTTCCTTATCCAGTGGGAGTCATTTTTTCTCTATTCAGAGTGAACAATATCTTGAAAACTATATTCAGATGGCTCGTAACAATCAGGTGATTATGATCTTTCTTATTTGTAGATTTGATTTTTTCTCATTGGATATTTTAAAATTCATACTTATTCATTGTCTGATTGTTTGTATTTTAATTTCTCTCCTAGAAATCCAAATCTGTTACATGATGGATAATTGCAATAATTCAATTGTTTTAACAATGGCCAGTAACCAGTGCAAAAATATATTCTTTGTTTACTTAGATGCAAACCACAAACACACAAAAGCTTTATATATTTTTCTGTCAGCTTCCAATATTGAAACATCATGTGCTACATTTAACAGAAAGTGAACTGTTAAAGCCCAAGAGCCAGTGTTATTTTTGCTGAAAGCCAAATCAGAACATGCAGAACCTAGATGAACTTTGAAATGCAAAACTGCATTTATTTTTACACTGTATTCATCATATACATGCCATTAACAGAGCATTAAGCCAATCAGTACATCTGACTGTTTCTGGTTCTAAGAAAGGATACATATTTAATAACAAAATTCTGAGAAATTTTTCATGCATTAACATTAATCACTTACATCCTTATTGTCAGAGATGTTCGTTGTCCCTCAAGAACCATTTTCTCTCTTTCCTTAGTAACTGAACCGTGCAGACTTTGCCTCCATTTTACAACCTGCAGCTAGGTGTGAACAAGTGATCGGCTTCCGGTCCACAGCCCAGGTTAACTGGGCCTTCTGCAGGCTCCATGGAACTGCTGAAAAATCTCCTTAAAAAACAGAGCTGACTCTGGATGTGGGTTTTTGAATGTTCATTTTTTTGTTTGTTTACACATCTCTCCTCTTCCTTCCAGATATCTCCAATGTGGACACGATCGCTGGATTTCCAGCAGCCACTGTGAAATAACCTTGAGAATTGAAAGCACACGCTGAGGGCACGATGCAGGAAGATAGAAAGAGCCCAGGTACCTGCTGACTGTAAGGAAGCTACTCATTCTGACTGATTCTATAAAGAGAAAAACGAACTCTTATACTTTTAGGTTACTTTTGTTTTCTTGCGGTCTTTTTCTTTTTTGGGCCTATGAAGTGAAACAATTTAAAAGGATATATTCCCCTATCATAAAAGACAAATATGTCATTCTAAACTCAGATGGATGGAGGATCTCTTCTGACTGAAGAAGGAATAGATATGTGACATTTACAAATGTTGCATTTTTATTTCTCCCTATAGTTTATTAAGTGTTGGTCCTGCCAACGTTATTTGTATATATTTGTGAAGCATGGGGGCTGGGGTATGATTGGATTAACTGTTATTCTTCAGCCTGATGTCCTGGACTATTCAGAGCTGGCCTGGTAGACAAGGTCTCACCATAGTGTGCAGTTCAGATGTAAACATATTTAGGAATAAGTTGAAAATAGTGCAAAAAAGCTGGTTAAATTTTGAGGATTCAGTATTTCTTCTGTAAATACTGACTCTACAGGTGTTCCATCTCTCATTTCTTTCTTGCCAGCCCCCAGCCACCCTCACAGGAGTCTTTTTTTTAACTCCAGAATGAGAAATTTGCCTATTCCTGTCACAAAATAGTTACACCCGCTGTCTCCCCATTGGCTGACGGCTGTAACCACATTCTACGTAGCCCTCTGACCAAAAAAATCAGAATAGCCTTTAATGAACTTTTTACCTAGGGAGTCTAGAGCTGCCTAGACCTCTGGTTAAAACTCAGGGACAATGGCCCTGCAGTGCAGGGAAAGATTGAGCAAGGCTGGAAATTGCTGATGAAATTTTTACTATTCCTCTGGTTATGACGTGGGAGAAAGAGCGAGGGCTTCCAATTCAGACCCAATCTGAATTCCAGTGAAACATAAACCTGGGCAAGTTATTTAATTTCTCCAAAGCTCAGTCTTTCATATACAGGAAAGCAGGAAATGATAGCTATATAGGAGTCCTTTGAGGATTAGAGATAAAGCATATAGAATGGGCACAGATGTGGCACCAAATGGAAGCTATTTTCATACAGGCTCTATTTTCCTCTTTTACATTAAATAACTTTTATATCAGCTCCTTCCATTCAACTTTTCTCACCATCCTCCTGGTTCAGACCCTTGTACCTTAAGTCCAAAGACTATGGGATGATTTGAGAGAATAGCATTGAAACATGTATATTACCATATGTGAAACAGATCGCCAGTCCAGTTTCGATGCATGAGACAGGGCGCTCAGGGCTGGTGCACTGGGATGACCCTGAGGGATGGGATGGGGAGGGAGGTGGGAGGAGGGTTCAGGATGGGGAACACATGTACACCCATGGTTGATTCATGTCAATGTATGGCAAAAACCACCACAATATTGTAAAGTAATTAGCCTCCAATTAAAATAAATTAAAAAAAAACCAAAGACTACAAATAGGTCGGCTGCTTAACTAGCAAACCTCCAAAACTTACGGATTAGAAAATAATCATCATTTAACTCAAAATTCTAAGATTAAGCGATTTGTCCTGGGCTCAGCCGGACAGTTTCTCTTTCCTCAGCTGGGTTCCCTAACACTTCTGTGACCAGTGGCCCAGTCAGCTGGGGCTGGCTGATCCATTGGTCCAGTTCCATGCTACACAGCTTCTCATCCTCAGCTGTCCATCACAGGTGGCTGGCAGGACACTTCAGGAGGTTCTCACAAAACTAAGCAGACTCTCACCATGTGATCCAGCGATCAAGCTCTAAAGTGTTGAAAAGTGGTGTCACACAGAAACCTACACACAAACATTGCTTGTAGCTTTATGCATAACTGCCAAAACTTAGAAGAAACCAAGAGTGTCCTTTAGTAGGCATAGGAAGAGCACAGGGGATTTTTAGAGCATTGGAAAATACTCTGTATAATTCATTAATCATGCATGCATGTCATCATACATTTGTCTAAATCCATGGAATATAGGGGCTTCCCTGGTGGCACAGATGGTAAAGAATCTGCCTGCTATGCAAGAGACTCGGGTTCGATCCCTGGGTCGGGAAGATCCCCTAGAGAAGGAAATGGCAACCCACTCCAATATTCTTGCCTGGAAAATTCCACAGACAGAGGAGCCTGGCAGGCTACCATCCATAGGGTTGTAAAGAGTTGGACACAACTGAGCGACTAACACATAGAATGCAGAATACCAAGAGAGACCTAAAATGTAATCTATAGACTTTGCATATGACACATCAACTTAGGTTCACAAATTGTCACAAATACACCACTGTGGTGGGGAATATTGACAATGGAGGAGGCCATGCATGTTTGGGGGCAAGGAGTGTATGGGAAATCTCTGCACCTTCCTCTTCATTTTGTTGTGAACCTAAAATGGCTCTAAAAGAATAGTCTGTATAATTTTAAATATTTATATCATATCATATTATCATATTATTAATGGTTGCCTGGGATTAAGGAGGGAGTCAGGGTGGGAAGGAAACAGTGGTGGTTTAGTTGCTAAGTCTTGACTGACCCTTTATGACCCCATGGACTGTAGCCAGTCTCCTCTGTCCGTGGGATTTCCCGGGCAAGAATACCGGAGTGGGTTGCCATTTCCTTCTCCAGAGGACCTTCCTAACCCAGGATTTGAACCCATGTCTCCTGCACTGCAGGCAGATGGCTGCAGAAAGAATAGAATGACTCTAAAAGAATAGTCTTTATAATTTTCAGTGTTCACATCATATCATATTATATTATCACATTATTAATGGCTGCCAGGAATTAAGGAGGGAGTCAGGGTGGGGAGGAAATGGGAAGGAGCAAAGAAAGCGTAGGAGGGAATCTTTGTGCCGATGGAAATGTCCTCAGTCTTGACTGTGTCAGCATCCATGCGCTGGCTGTGAGGTCAGCTAGAGTGCTTAAGATGTTTCCATGGGGGGAAACAGGGTAAAGGGTAATGGGATGCCTATATTATATCTTCTACTGCATGTGAACCTACAAGTATCTCAAAATGAAAGGTTTAATTTTTTAAATTGTACATGTGGTAACACCACGATTTTCTTCTTCGGTATGTAACTAAGTGCAATTATTCGTATTTATTGCTTAAGCAATGGCTAAATAGCATTATATGTATTACTTCCAGAATGTACTAGAGCACCTCGTGACCAAGTCTGGAATTATTTTCAGGAAGGGAGGAAGAGAGAGGGTGGAGAGAGGAAGGAAGAGAAGAAGAGGAAGAAGAAGGGAGAGAGGAAAGGGAAAAGAAAGAGGTGGAAGGGAGGGACGGAAATGGGGGGGGACGGGGAGACGGAGGAGGGCGGAGGCGAGGGGAGGGAGGGAGAGAGGGCGCAAGAATCAGACTTCAGACCATCGCTGCTTTAAGGTTTTCGTTCATTTTAAAACACCTTCCTGTTTTTTCAGCTACAGTTTTATATTTAATTCATAATCCAAACGTATTTTAAGAAGCACACTCATATGTTCTCTTTCGTTCTAATGATTAAGAATGGAAATAAATGGCAGTATTAATCTTTTCTACTAGATTTAATAGAATACAATGGCTATTAATAAATGGAATTAAGTTTTAATCATGGCAGAATTGACTAAGTCTCACACATTTCTTCCAGTATTAAAATATAATTGAAATAGTAGAAAAATGGCATTATATTCATTGAATTATTCTCGGTAAGATCAACTGCATTCAGCAATGAGATACATTATCTACAGAACATATTGGGTTCCATATATAGTCCTAAGCTTTCCGGGTTGAGGGAAGCTTTGTGGTTATTGTTTTTCATTTTTTGATACTTATACTACAAAAAGTTAATAAGCACATGGGTTTTTTCCTCTTAATTATAACACAGCATTAATCTAAGATCCTCTGATTTCCAAAGGTTTCTTGTAAAATATTCCATGTTTCTGTTTGCTTTTTATGGAGTGAGTTGTGACATACTGTATTTTCTCAGAAATTATTAATACAGTGATGCTTCAAGCCCAACTGTATCACATAGAGGATTTGAATCAGTTCTCATAAAATACACTGTACATATGGCACTATCTTAATACTGCAGGACTAGTTAGAAAATCCTATAAATGTCAGTCATGTGATTTGGGGAGTTTTTTCAAATGGTTTCAAGTAGACCCTCTGGGCAGTACTTCATGGTCTATTGATCAAGAATGAGGTTGGGGAAAGTCTTATAATTTGCGTCTTTTCTGCAAAGGAGCCAGTGTTGGAATCTGGTCCTTTGATGTCAAAACAGAATCACTAAATTAAAAAGATAGTAGAAAGTGAAAGGTTAAGAGGAAATGAAAAGAAAAAGAAGATATAGAAAAGTCTCAAGATTAGTAATGACTGATTTGCATTTTAGTTGATTTAAATGAATAAACATAATCCCAACACTTCTGACTTACCTAATTGTGCTGGAGTTATTCACAACAGTCTAAAAATATTATTTTGCTCTTAAAAGTACATTTAACCAACACTTATAAATAGCTCCTTGGACTTTTTGTTAAATATTGTATATGCACTATTTTCTTTCCTATTTTGTACAAAGTAACATGCAAATTTAGGGCTAATATTTAGACTTACCACAGAAGCATTAATGATCAGGAAAGTACAGATAATTCTGTATACAAATATTACATTTATAATCAATACCTTTAATCTTATAATCTATTTTTCACTTATCAAAAAATTCAGAGAAATAAAAATTAATCTCTTTACAGGAAAACTTTGGAGGTCATGTTCTAAAGAAATACAGTCAACTCTCTGTATCTGTGAGTTCTAAATCTGCAGAGTCAATAAACTGTGTATCGAGAATATCCAGACAAAATTCCAGAAAGTTCCAAAAAGCAAAATTTGAAATTTGCCATGTGCAGGAAATTATGTACACAGTATTTACACTGCATTTGGTATTATAGGTAATCTATAATTTAAAGTACATAGGAGGATGTGCTTAGGTTAAATGCAAATACTATACCATTTTATATAAGGAACTTCAGCATCATAAATTTTGGCATCAGGCAGGATCCCTGGTGGCTCTGACAGTAAAAAATCTGCCTGCAATGCAGGAGACTTGGGTTCCATCCCTAGGTCTAGAAGACCCCCTGGAGTAGGGAATGGATGCTCACGCCAGTATTCTTGCCTGGAGAATTCCATGGACAGAGCAGCCTGGTGGGCTACAGTCCATGGAGTCACAAGGAGTCGAGTCGGACATGACCAGCACTTTCACCTTTTTTTTCAGGGTCTTAGAACCAATCCCACAAGGATACCAAGGGATGACAGCATCTCCATCAGCACACATAGATCATAAACTAACTCTGTGTACTGCTTACATACCTTTTTTAAATAACTCTAAAATGAAGGCTGACATCACATAGATGACTGGCTTTCAAAAAGCAGAATGTGATTTACACTCACTTCATTATTTTCTCTAATTAAAGAGGTTAGTTGCTAGGAACTGAGGCACGGAGTAGCGGCAAATATCCATGAAGGAACTAATATTAGTTCCAAATATTAGGGAATTGCCATATTCCAGCAATGAAATTTAGTAAATTAATGAAATCTTTATATTAATTTAGGAAGAAAAAAGTATCTGAATATGCAAATGCTTGACTAATACATTGTGGAAATGACTCTTTTGCAGAAAGTGTGAGACACTTACATTGAACATTGTGTAGGGCATGTAATCCAAGATTACCATTTTATTCCCAAGCCTGTTCCTGGGTCTGTTTTTCCCATTTCTATTAATTCGATGCTACCTTCACTCTCCCAGGCATGGAGATGAATCCTTAAATGCCTTTTCCCTCCACCGCCCCCATAAAAGTCTCCATCCCTCCTGACAGTTTAACACAGCTGATTCTCAGGATGGTTTTTCTGCACTGAGCTGTCTGGCCTCATTCGGTAGCATGTGCTCACCCCTTAATGACTGTGACACCGTCTGTCTGCATTCACGCTCTGAGCATCCTTTCGCCCTTCTCCATCCATGTTATACAACAGCACAGGACTAATTTTCTTGAACCATACGTTTTACCGTAATCCTCTCCTGTTCCAAAATCTCCTATTACTACCTGTTGTTGTTGTTCAGTTGCTAAGTCATGTCTGACTCTTTGCGACCCCCACGGACTGCAGCACGCCAGGCTTCCCTGTCCTTCCCGGAGTTTGCTCAAATTCACGTCCATCGAGTTGGTGGTGCCATCTAACCATCTCATCGTCTGTCACCCTCTTCTCCTTTTGCCTTCAATCTTTCCCAGCATCAGGGTCTTTTCCAATGAGTCAAGTATTGGAGCTTCAGCTTCAGCTTCAGTCCTTCCAACGAATATTCAGGGTTGCTTTCCTTTAGGATTGACAGGTTTGATCTTCCTGCAGTCCAAGGGACTCTCAGGAGTCTTCTCCAGAACCATATTCTAAGGCATCAATTCTTTGGCATTCAGCCTTCTTTATGGTCCAACTCTCACATTTTTACATGACTACTGGAAAAACCATAGCTTTGACTATACAAGACTTTGCATAGAAAATTGTTCATTTTGTTCAGCTTGGCATTCAAGGCCCTACATGATCTGACTTTCCCTCCATCCACACAAGTCTCTAGCCTAAAGAAACAGAGCTACCTGCACTCTCCAGGGCACCCCTGCCTGCGTTTCTGGACCCTTTGCCACAGGATGTTTTTCACTGAGAAGGTTTGGAATTCGTCCATGGATGTGGGAACGCTTTCCTCTTTCCTCCAGCTGGAGATATTGTCCCCCTTCTCTGGCACTCTGTCTATATCCCGTAATCACAGCAATACTTTACTGTTTACATACAGGCTTTCTTTTTCTCAGTAGACTGATTATATGCCCTCGGAAGGTAGGTACCAAGGCCACGTTCATCACTGTACACTTCATGCATCAAATAAGTACAGGGTAGAAATAAATATGTTAGATGGACTGATACATTCTCCTTTAGAAAGAAATTTTAAATAATGAAAAAAAAAAACCTCCAAATGAAATGATCCCTTAGGTTGCAATTACAATTTGTTCCTGTCTCTTACATGTCACTGGTAAGATAAACATAGATGGGTTTATCTAAGATAAACATAGATGCATAGATAAAGATAGAGGGTTTTAAAGCCATCTTCCTTAAATGAAGTGTCCTTCATTGTGGTGGCATGCAGATTAGTTAACAATCTTTGGTCTTTTAGTAGACAAAGTTCCGAAAAGTGATTCTGGTTACTTTTTAAAGTATTTTGCAATCTAGTTGCCACAAAAAGATAAATTTAGTCAACAAAATGGAGATTAAATAATAGTTTTGAGAAGAATGATCTTTAAGGATTCCTTTCGGCGCCATCTCAGAGGTTGATGTGTGGTTTTATTTTATATTTCGCCATGCATGAAAAGAAGTCTTTTGAAAAAAAAATTCTTTGAACTGTAAGGACTGTAAGATTGTTACTTGGGCTTCAAGCAGACTCTATATAAGCCCAACTAGAAAGACAGATTTTTAAAGTCAGGAAGGACGGATATAGACCTGAACATGACTTTAAGCTTATTTTAAAATACAAGCAGGTGTTTAAACATCTTTTGAAGGTGAAAGTATCTTTTTGCTATTTAAATACTCTATACTTCAATTATATTTTTTGAACATTTGTAGTCTACTGTGAATTATTTCTCTCATCAGTGCTAGTACTTAGAATACTGTTTTAATAAAGTCCAATTAAGGGCAGCACAAGCTTACATAACATTTGAATTACAAAAGAATTCACCACAATGTGCTTTCAAATAAATTAGTTAATTAGTTACCAGAATGCATTTAAAATATCATTAAATTTATTACTTCTCAGAAGCAAATTTGTAATGCACAGTGAGAGACATCTATGATTGGATGTTTGGTTACATGGACCCGATGTAAAATAAGATGGATAAAATTATTTTAAAACTGCACTAAGATTCCAGTAAGTATAGTCAAAACTTTGGAAGCTAGACTTGATTGAAAATAACGGGGAGAGTAAAGGGGATTAAAATGCATTGACAATTGAGAAGGTTGGGTGTTGGCATGTTAGTTATTACTTTATTAGGTATCATAGACTCATCTGCTTAAAACTAAGGGCATTCTATCCAGATGCCTTTTTTACAAAAATTCAGACAGCTTAACTCTATCTGAGTGATATATTGGTGTAAAGACTTTGAAGCAATTGTTCATTTTGATTATAGTCTTCCACTCCACTGATGGTGGTGGTGTTTTAATTGCTAAGTCATGTCCAACTCTTGCGACCCCATGGACCGTAGCCTGCCAGGCTCCTTTGTCCATGGGATTTCCCAGGCAAGAAAACTGGAGTAGGTTGTGATTCCCTTCTCAGGGGTTCTTCCTGCCCCAGGGATCGAACCTGGATCTCCTGCATTGGCAGGCAGAATCTTTACCACTGAGTCAGCAGATTTTTTACCCCCTACTGATGTATTTATTTCTCTGTGCAAATAAACCATTTAATATAATAGGGACTATGACCCATGCTTCCTTTCTCTCTCTAAATGTAGAATATTGGAGTGTCCATTTTAATCATCACTGGTAGACTTGAAAACTAAATGCGGCACATCTTTTATCCCATCCCCTTCTCATCAAAAGCTATCCCACTGTATCTGTGTGTGGCATTGATTTCTGAATAAGTAGCCACTTTGACATGTGATCAGTTATACCGACAGGTTCGCTGCACTTTCTTATATCTGAAACATCCCTGGAGGCTCTTATAATTCCTCAATGTCATAGACTCTAATCTTTATGGATCTTAAGTCTAAAATTGGAAAACACAGAATATCATGATTACCTACAATATGAAATATTTACAAGTAGAAGTAAAGCTCCATATTCTTACATAAAAAACACTTCCTATTAAACTGCAAGATCAACCATCTTCTCTGCAGCCACTTGCTTTCAAAAATTAACAGATATGAGGAAGAAATGTTCATCTCTTCTTTTTGAAGACACATCTCACAGTGTTTAAGCTACTATTCTGTAGACACTGATTGCTTCCGAGTCGAGTGTTTATGGTCAAACTTTTAACTGCTCTCAGTACTGTAAGTTCTACAATTTAATGTGCTACCTCAACGTCACTGAGCTTCACAAAGGCCCAAAGGCCTTAATCAGTCAGAGGTGGTCAATTGTGATTTATTCAAAAATAAATGAATCAAGATCTATTCTCTGTGTTGTGGCTTTAAGAACATGACAAATAGTGGTTCTGGTCTACCAAGCAAGGCTTTTTACCCATCCCTGATACACAGGAGAAACAACACGCTCCAGTGGTGCCTTTGGGTCAAGAATATTTTATTCTCTGTGCTATCTTATTTGGCATTCTGTTTTCTAAAATCCAAGCTATTACAGATCTTGGATTTTTTTGATAATCTGCTCTTGGTCTTTCTCTTCTCCAGCCTGACTGTCTCGGTGTCTTTTGAGGGTTCTTGTTCTGCTGTCCGTCTCTGAGGTTTTGGTGTTCCTGGGGTTTCTCCTGTGGCATCCTGTCTTACTCCAGATGTTCTCCTCAAGTGACATGACCATTCCCAAGACTCTGTTTACCACCTCCTAGCTGTTGAAACCCACGTATTCTACTCCAGGTCTTACCTTCCTTCAGAGTTTCAGCCCAGCTTGTTAACTAATCAACTAGAAATCTCTGCTGCATCCCGTGAAATCCTCAAACTCAGCAGATGAGAACTGGGGTCACCATCCTTCTCCCTAAACCTGCTCCCCTACACGTGTTCCCTTCTTTTGGAAATTGTAGCAAAAGTCACTCCATCATGACTGTGTCTTTCTGTTCCTTGGTTCACCTAAGTTCAGTCTTTCCCTTCTGATCTTTCTCAAGTCTATTTCTCTGTATTCCCAACACAAGACTCCTATTTCCCACTGACATTACATTACACACGCTCTTCTGCTCTGCTTTTAGCCGGCTAATCAATGCAAGTGCCGTGCTCAGCAAATTCTAAGTAAATAAGCTGAAGACTGATATACTTAGGCTGGCTTTCATGCACATTTAAAAAAATGCCTACTGGGGTTTATGAATAATTGACAAGCTCTTGGGAAAATACATCTATAAACTCCTATTTCTCCCCATTTTGAAACTATATTTTTATTAATTTTCTCAAGTATTGTAAAGCTGAGTAAGTTGATGGGCACAGTACTAGAGTTTATCACTGAAACTTTTTAAATATGTTTATTGGGGCTTCCCTGGTGGCTCAGATGATAAAGAATCTGCTGCGGAGGCAGGTAGACCTGGGTTTGATCCCTGGGTCTGGAAGATCCCCTGGAGAAGGAAATGGCAGTCCACTCCAGTACTCTTGCCTGGGAAATCAGACAGACAGAAGAGCCTGGCGGGCTACAGTCCATGGGATCACAAAGAGTTGGACACGACTGAGCGACTTGCACTTTATTGGGGAGAAATATATACATATATGTGTGTGTGTGGGCATACACATATTTGTGTGTGTGTGTGTGTGTGTGTGTGTGTGTGTGTGTGTACACGAGCTTCCCTGGTGGCTCAGATGGTGAAGAATCTGCCTGCAGCAAGTTTGTTCCTAAGAAAAATGTGTGTCCCAGAAGTTTACCTTGATATGTAGGACAGATAGTTTACCTTGGTGATAGCGACTCAAATACAACAAACCATGTATCATATTGCTTCTATTACATTTTCATCTCTAAAATCTGAAAGATCTCTTCTCTGCTATTGGCCACTGGGTGTTTCTATTAGAACCAATTTCTGTTTGATGAAAGTTTTCATAACTTGCATAAAATTAGTCTAACTTGGCAACAGATTTTCTATGTCTCCAAAATCAATGATGAATCATAATAGTCATGAGTACACATAGCAATTTGTTTTTGTTTTTAACAGGCTAAAAATGAGTAGAGGCAATATAATAAAGTCTTAACTCAAATTTCTCTCAGAAAAGGTTCTAGGAAAATGGTTCAGAATGACCTAAATTCTGTTTTTCTGGTTTTGAGACCATCTTGGGTAGCTTTAGAGAGTACAAAATTGTTGATAATTTATAAAGCAATTTCTAAGAAAAAATTAATCAACATTCACCTTTTCTTAAAAATATTTGGTAGGCAATATTTTTTTGAGACCAAGATGGTATTAAGAAGCTGAACACTCCTCAGAGAAGAATACTGGAATCAATGCATATCGGAATCAATCAATAATCGGAATCAACTGATTCCAAAAGGATTGACTTCTGGACGTGGGGGCCAATAATCAGGATCAACTGATTCCAAGAGAATTGATTTTTGGACACAGGGGGCCACAGGCTCTCTCCAGAGCTTCTGAGTGTCCAAACACACATGTCACCAGGGGCCCTGGACAGTCCTCACTGAGCAAAGTGATGTCATCCAAACACGGATGGATTGGACCAGTGTGCTGGAGCACAAAAGGAACATGCTGAGTGTCCTTTGCTTATTCTTTCCTGGGTTATCGCCACTACTCAGTCAGGATGTTGGCTATACATACTGTTACTTAATTTGACAAATCTGAAATTCCTACTTCTAACCTTGGCTCATTTCTAGAATGAGGATCACTACTTACTTTTCTTCTCATTCCAGTTTTGGTCCCTATGCTTGCCCAGTTGTCATAAACTCATTTCCTAAATCCCATGTTATATAAAACATCTATATACATGTCATTCAACTTCATTTCTTTTTGTTGCAAAAAAGAATTTCCTAGATTATAACATTCCATTTGGCTAAGCTGGAAAGCAAACGGATGGTTTATCACATTATTTACTACCACAAATTTGATGTTCCTGGGTTCATATTACTACATTTTACTCTATTTGCTTATTTCTCTTTTTCTCCATCACCCCACTCCATCTGTTTGAGATAATTTCTTAAACACAAAGAGTAGCTCATATATTTTAAAATTTATCTGACTCAGAAGCAAATACACATAAGATTCTGAGGGTTTATTTTCAAATTGCAATTATTAGAAACAGAATGTCATTGAAATTTGTCCCCACAAAGTAGAGGAGAAACTAGGTAAGTTTTAAAAGGAGAGTTAAAATGTACAAGATTAAATTTTGAAATTTTAAAATTGCTCTAAATATCTCAACTAGATAAAAGAATATTTTGATGAAAAAAATTGTATTTTAATTGGACAAATTTATAAGCTAAATGAGAATGAAATGAAATAAAGAAATGCTTTATTTTATAATATCTAATTTTGGCCAAGGGTTCAAAAAAATCATGTAAATTGTGCGTTTATGAGTATTACGTAATAACTATATTATTATTAGTGATGACAAATTATAATTGCAGACTCTCCCAGCTTTCCAAGGTATGGCTTCATCTATTGTCTCTAACTTCATCCTCAGCGCAACCTTGTACAAATGAAGACAAGGGTATTAAGCAATTTGCTTAATGGCAGAGCTGGTGAAATAAGATCCCTGACCAAGAATCGAACCTGGGCCCGCTGCATTGCACATGCAGATTCTTACCCACTGGACCACCAGGAAAGTCCCCATGAAAACTTTCTGATCTGCAAATTCAGATTGTTTTTCCACTAGTGAAATTGTCACCAAAGATTCTGAGTATTTGATTTTCCTGTGAGGGATATCTGTAGTTCTGAGGTTCAAATCTCCATACTCTCTCTTCAGATGTGCCATTTTCTTTTTAAATATTTAAATTGATTTTACTTGTTCACCCGTTGTATGGAAATTCTTCCCAAATTTGTCCCTCAGCTCACTGATGTTTTTCTCTGAGTATCAGCTTGGCTCTTCACTGCGCCCAATAGAGATTTTAATTTTCCTACCGACTCTATGCTGAAGTCTCACGCATCTTACTGTTGGTGCCTAACCAGTCTTCCTTTGTCTAGTTCTTTACAAAAAAACAATTTCCACAATCTACTCTGACTTTTTAGAATGATGCTTCATTTCCCTTGATGTGGGAGCATTTTCTGTGGTCCCTAGATAAGTTTTGCTTTTGCTGCTGTTGCTTACTGATGATTCATCCAGGAATTAGGACATAGCTCTGCAGATGCATCCAATGTTTACCAACGACCAGCAAAAGGCTCCTAGCCATCAACATGCGCTCTGTGCATTCGGGGTGGATTGTAGGTCTCTCTTGAATCTATAAGGTCCAATTACTAGTTTCTAGTAGGATTTTGTCTGCTGGAATTGCTATAAACATCACATCCGTTACCTCGTTCTTTTCACAGTGGAAGGATGAAGGACATAGAAAGCTGTAGTTGTCAGTACAAGAAGCCATCCCCGCACACAGCCCACCCAATGTTTTCTTGTGTAACCTGCACTGCCCAGAATGCAGTAGGCTTTGACCAATTCTCCAAGCACCAGGCTACTTTCTGCCTGGCTGTTTTCTGGGGCTCGGCTCTTCTGGCTAGTGGAAAAACAAGACAGGTGGCCAATACTCTGCCTCAGAGAGTGATGGTCAGGCAGGGCAGTCATCTCACGGACGGGGAACCGTACACTGGGAGAAAGCACATCTCCGCTGCTGAAGGGAATTAGTTTTATTAAGACTGGGCCCAGACTGCGTTTTCAGCCCCGATGCATCAACTCTGTCCAGTTATTAGAGCATCTTTCCACATTCTGATGACAGGGCGACTGCTTGCGTGGTTTGTTCTCACTTTTATTTGTTTTGCTGTTGTTAGTTTTGATTTTTCCATGTCTTTGTAGGAACGTGGAAAGCTTTATATCAGGGGTTGCTAGCTACATGCTATTTTAAACCCATGAAATTAAAAAAAAAACACTTAATAAGGAAGTCCATTTACACAGACATTTCAAGCATTACATCATCTGTCATTGGAATTGGACAAAGGCTGTCAACTTGAAGTTAACTTATTAAATTAGCTACAGGTTGTATGAACAAAAGTGAAAGTGAAGTCACTTAGTCATGTCCGACTCTTTGGATTGTAACCTATCAGGCTCCTCCAACCATGGGATTTTATGAGCAAAATCCATGCCAAAAGCCATCCAAAATCAGAACTACGTGCACAGGGCACCCTGTTGTTCAACGATCAGTCAAGCCTGAAACTAATTGGTGTCATTTTGCAGAGGTGGGGGGTGCTGCTCAGAAGAGCTCTGGGACCATAGTCCTTTATGTCTCAGCGCAGAGAATTCAGCGAGAGCGAAGTGATAGGTAAGAAGTGACTGATTAGAACAGGATGCTTGTGAGACCGACAAGCCGGCAGGTGAGAGTTGCCGCACGCTGAGAACTTAGTGGGCAGCAGTTTTATAATCAAAGGCAAAGTGGGGAGGGGGAGAAGAGCTTCTTTGTCTTTCTTGAGTGGACGTCTCGCTTCCACCATCAGCTCCTCCTCCAGGTTGGGCAGGGGAGTTTTTTTTTTCCCACATGATCAAACTAGGTCCACAAGTTACTGCTCTTCTCTGTGTGCAGAGAGCATGTCCTGAGGATCACTAACTTCCTGAGCTCACCAAGCAGGATGTGGGGCTCATGCCACCATCGCTTTATTGTTTGGGGGCATGTCTCATGCTTCTGTGGCCTGGTTTTGTTGCT
Organism: Okapia johnstoni; assembly: GCA_024291935.2. NCBI lineage: Eukaryota > Metazoa > Chordata > Mammalia > Artiodactyla > Giraffidae > Okapia > Okapia johnstoni. Next base: position 138,833,269 of record CM044306.1, on the reverse strand, counting down.
AAGCAAGGCTGCTTGGTTTTATGGTTAAGCGAACCTGCTTTCTTGAGTCATCATTAACTTATAGGGGTCTCCCATACCTTTCTATTTACAATCCCCTAGTGTGAATAACAATTTAATCACCTATTTTGCACCTTCATTCTGTCCCTATCGAACCCAAAATAGCAGTTTATGACTGAAGTAATAGAAAAGGTTACTCTCCCCTAAGGATTTATTCTTATATACTTTTGAAGAGACCTCCTCCCACTGACTATCATCCCATCCTATATGGGAACTAAAGTGATGCCAGTTCTTAAAGAAGATTAAGCATTAGTGATAATCTGGTGAACCTGCCCCTCAACCATACACACACACACGCGCGCGTGCATGCACACACACACACACACACACATCAGCACACACACATACACATGTCAACACGCATGCACACACATGCACACACACACACCGATAGTTGGGAGAACACATTACAGAGTTAATCACAGGCTCATCAAATGAGGGCAGAGTCATTAGCACATTCAATCTATTGCAAAACCCACTCCCATAAGGATGTCCCCCAAGAAAATAAATGAAAGAAAGCCTTCAGGGAAAACTGTAGATTGCATCAACATTTGCCACAAAAGAAGCTTGAAAATAGCACGAGTCACACCAGCAAAGTTTGTCATTATGATTTAGCATTGCGTATTTCCTTTAACTCAAAATAAAACATACCCCAATTTTAAAACAAATAAACACCAGCGTTTATCTTGATCTTATATAAGAAAGCACAAAAAGACAAGTATAACACCCTAAATAACTCTTTTTTCCATTCGAGTTTGCATCTTCATTTCTGAAACTCATTTTAAAAACCATAGGGCAGGGCACCATGGAAATAAAAGGTCATTTTTCATTAGCCTTGAATGTGTGACTTAGTAACACAACTGAAAGCATGATTGTAGCATAGGGCCAGGATTCTGTTGCCAGGAGATTATATCAAGATGATACAAAATATTTCATATCCTTTTTAAATTTTCAGATATTCTAATAAAAATTCCTTGTCATGTCCCCAGCTAATATTTTAACAACTAATTTTAGCAATTGTCTTAGTGATGACACTCTCTCACATAATGCATAATATCACACAAGAATAACATCTCAACATTTATGTATCTTACTGTTTCTTTAAGTTCATTTCTTTTTTATTTAACCTTCCAGAGCTAAGGGTCAGAAAGTGGTTAGAATCACACAGACAAAAATAAGAGAGATGTCAAAATAATGAATGCAAAACTTTTTAGAAGGATGGCCTTTTATTTTGAAGCTTCACACGGGTTTTATACTAACAACATAGAAATATAAATGTGAGCTCATCAATAGTCTGATGAGCAGCAGACTACACGGCAAACAAACATTGTGTCTTTTTTGGTAGGTACCCATACCCATTGTGTCTTTTTCGGTAGGTACCATGGGAGGTGCCAAAAAGTTATTAAATAAACATTAATTGACCAGTTACTTTTCTTTTTTATGGGCAAAATATTTTTAACTAAAAAAATTTTTATTGGAGTATAGTTGATTTACAGTGTTGCGTTGGTTTCTACCACAGCAAAGTGAATCAGTTATACATATACACATATCTACTCTTTTTTAGATTCTTTTCCCATGGAGGTCATTACAGAGTATTGAGTAGAGTTCCCTGTGCCACGTAGTAGGTCTTTATTACCTATTTTATACATTGTGGTGGTGGTGGTGGCGGTTTAGTCATTCAGTCGTGTCCAACTTTTTGCAACCCCATGGACCCTGCCAAGCTCCTCTGTGCATGGGATTCTCCAGTCAAGAATTCCAGAGTGGGTTTCCATTTCCTTCTCCAGGGGATCTTTCTGACACAGGGATCTGACCCGCATCGTCTGCTTGGCAGGCAGATTCTTTACCATTGAGGCACCTGGGAAGCCTGTCTTATATATATAGTAGTGTGTATATATCAATCCCAATCTCCCAATTTATCCTCCCTTCCCCCCTGGTAACTGTAAGGTTTTGTTTTTTTTTTAAACTCAATTACTTTTATTTTAGAAGTTTCTCTGCAAGAGAACATTTTAATTCATTATCCCAAAAGACTTTTATTGGGGTCATTTCGGTAAAATGTGTTTTCTTTCTGACAATGTTCCCCTCACTTTTCGAATGAAGTAAACCATATTGTCTGACATTCACAGATACCTCTAATTAGTATTAGCATTCTATTCTGTACAATAATAAAGGCATATTATTTGCCCGTTGCCCTGCCTTTTTGCAGTAGAAAGCCATGGCAATCCCATTTAAAGTCTTTCAACCTATTCCCTTCGTGGTGGTGGCAACAGCAGAGTCTTCTGGGCTTTGTAACATAATAGCACCCTTTTATCACCCTGAATGGTTTATTAGAACCTGCTTGTACCGATGATTTAGTTCTACCATAGTGAGGCACCACTCCGGGGCTTCCTGCTCTGTTTGGGGACTCTTCTGTCATTTTAACGTGGAGGGGTTTGTTTGTTTTCTTGTGAAATGGGCTTTCATTTAATTTTAGCATTATTTACATTACCTATTATCAGGAGACAAATCGAAGACCAGGGGATTGAGAAGAGTGCCCTGTGCTCCAGAATCACTCTGAAATCTGTGGCATAACAGTATCCCCGAGAATATTCAGTCCCTCCGAAGGCATCACACAGATGCTTGCTCAAATGCACGCCGCTGCTTTCAGTCACAGAAACAAATGGAAAAATAATGCTCAGCCTCCTTCAAAACTCAAATTTCTCATATCCAACTGCTTTTCCATACTTGGTGGAGTTTCAGGTTTGCCTTTGTCCTTTCCACCTCTAGTTTCCAGCATCTGGATATGCGAAGGGCCAGACAACATTTCAGCCAAGTCCTGGGGGCCCTGGTACCCAAACCTGAGTGAGATGAAGGCTCTTACTCCAGCTTCCTAATTCTGACTCCATCTAGAAGCTGGAGTTCTGCCTTGCTCTCTGTGCTGAAGCCTGCTGAGCTTCTTTGCCCCATACTTCTTTCTCTCTCTAAAAGGAGAGATCCTAAATGGAACCTCAGCCCACAAACCCCTGTGGGCTCCGCCTCCTGTGGGGGTTAATTATCTCCAGCCCACATAGTGAACTTAGCAGCTAGGGTTGCACCCGTCTTGACTGCTCCTCCTCTGTCTAAAATGCACTTTTATTATTACTGATGTTTGACCTCACCAGACCTGAACACAATGACAAATTGTAAAGGTGAATTGGAAAGAAAAAAGTTATTTTCCAGAAAAATATAATTTTCATAAGTTAAATATTATCACTGTAAAAAAGTATGATATTGCTGAATTGACATGACTGTAGAAAAGGAAAAATAAAATATTCTAAACTGTATCTGGTAAGATAAGGATTGACTGACAGATCTCAGCTTCCTTTCAACCCAGGCATCACAAATACCTTTGGTTCTTGTTTTTTTTAGGCCACTTCTAAAATCAGACAAAAGAAAAGCAATTTTTAAATAGTCATTTAAGGATTGGTCAGTATAACTAACCAAAAACTTGTCATTTTTGAATCAATTGACAAAACCCAAAGGCTAAAATCATGCCTGCCTTCATTCTTAACATCAGCAGTGAGGTGAGGGATTTAATTAGAAGTGAAAATATGAAAAGAAAAAATACTATATAGTTAGTGTAAAAAAAATCTAAATACCTATAAAACGACTTCCCCAGTGACTTTGCCATGGACTGGATTGATCTGGAGTGGTAGGCCTTCAGCAGTTCTTGAAATGGTGAAATTCTTTGAATACTGTGGCCTTGCAAATCACTATACTCCATGTAAATCATCCAAGAACAAAGGAAGTCAATGGGGCTGAATTCTTCCAGATTTAGGCAGCCTGCAACACAAAGATACTCTTCCTGGAGACGCATCCAAAAGAACTCCATCCAAAGTCAAACCTTTGTATTCATAGACCTTTCCTGGGTAAAAAATGCTAATGAATAAATTCCATGACTACTTTTTTCTGGTATGCAAATCTTCTCTGGCAAGTTCTTTAAAATAACAACAACAAAAAAATCTCATTCAATTTAATGAAATCAATGCAACGGCCAAAAGTTAATACCATTTGGACGCCAAATGCTACAATCACTATTTTTGTTTGATTGTCTTCAAAAAGTAACCCACAAAATATCCTTGATCTTCTGTTCAGTTTCTGAGGATTTCAGAAAAATTCCTGTTAGTGACTTAAGAACATGCATTTATAGTTACTTAATTTTTCCAGAGTTGGAAAATACTAAAGTCATTGGCATTTGAATTATTTCACAAATGATTTTTCTACCAATATGGACTGATTACATTTTTTGTAATAGCTGCGTTATTTAATAGAAACAGGAGGGTCAAAACACCTGATTCTCTGAACACCATGATCACCTCATTCCAAGCCATAATTTCACCAAGAATAGATGGTATCCAATGTGACAACAGGGCTTCCAAGGTGGCGCTAGTGGGAAAGAACCCACCTGCTGAAGCAAGGAGCTGCAGGAGACATGAGTTTGATCCCTGGATCAGGAAGATCTCCTGAAGGAGGACATGGCAACCCATTCCAGTATTCTTGCCTGGAGAACCTCATGGACAGGGGAGCCTGTGGGCTACAGTTCACAGCATCACAAAGAGTCACACATGACTGAGCAACTTAGCACACACCTATGAAGATGTCAAATAGTTGGATAAAAAGTACAAAATGTAAGAATCAAACAAGATGCTTAAACATTTTTCATTCTTCACTCACTAAATCTTGACCTGAAACATGAGTCAAAGGAACTAGAAAAAAAAGTCAAAGCATTTCTGCTTTCCTATGTGTAACGCCTTTGGTCCTGAGTTTAAAAAACAATAAAACTTGGCACTGATTTTTAAGACAAATAAAGCTGGACATCACTTTCTAATAAAAATATGCTTCTAGACTCCATAATATCATGCAAATAGGCCTTCTGACAGGATATAGCATCAATGCCAATGGTTTGAGTACAAAGCTGAAGAAGAGACTACAACTAGGTCTTAGAAAGCTGTGTGATTCTAAGCAACAAAATATAGCAATATGATAGTTTTGATTTTAATACTATCTATCTTTAGCATCTAGCAGGATGCTTTGCCTGCAGTAGGTAATTAGTAGATATCTGATAAATGAATTCGTTGTTACAGCTGTGCAGTCATGCCTGACTCTATGAGACCTCATGGACTGCAGCACACCAGGCTTCCCTGTCCTTCACTATCTTCCGGAGTTTGCTCAAACTCATGCCCGTTGAGTTGGCAATGCCATCCAACTATCTCATCCTCTGTCGTCCCCCTCTCCTCCTACCCTCAATCTTGCCCAGCATCATGGTCTTTTGCAATGAGTCTGCTTTTTGCATCAGGTGGCCAAAGTATTGGAGCCTCAGCATCAATCCTTCCAATGAATATTTAAGGTTGATTTCCTTTAGGATTGACTACTTTGATCTCTTTGCTGTCCAAGGGACTCTCAAGAGTTTTCTCCAGCACCATAGTTTGAAAGCATCAGTTCTTCGGTGCTCAGCCTTTTTTATGGTCCAATGCTCACATCCGTACATTATTATCGGAAAAACCATAGCTTTGACTATACGTACCTTTGTCAGCAAAGATGTCTCTGCTGTTTAACACACTGTCTAGCACATGAAAGCAATGACGTAAATGACTCACAGGTTTTAGAAGGGATAGAAAAAGGAGGAAGCCAAGAACCACTCATGCCCTTTGCTTTCAAGCATAATGTCAATATAAGGAAGGTAATCAACGCAGCACAGGAGATGATTTCTGCTTTCAAGTATCCTCAGAAAATTGTCATTACCACTGCCCCCTGCACACATATATACACCACACAGAGGATCAGTCTGCACTCTTCAAACCTATCCTAAAAAACAGAGAACCAAAAAAGCAACAGTATTCTCCAATAAGAAGAAAATTGGTGTCAAAAACCATAGATATAATGGCTAAGAATTATAATAATAGTTTTAATTCATAATACAGTTACAAATCTAGAGTTGATCCACCCATAAGGGCATTGATTTTGGAGACTGATCCTTCACTTTGTCTTAGCGTCACCACGTCATTGTTTTGTGATTTGGGGCAACTCAGTTAATCTCTAAGACTCAGTTTGCTCGTCTTTCATGTGGGCGTAAAAATACTAGCTCCAGAAGACAATCGGGAACACTGACCACACGGGCGGTTATGCTCAGATGCTCAGTCGTGGCCGACTGTTTGTGACCCCATGGACTGCAGCCTGCCAGGCTCCTCTGTCCATGGGATTTCCCAGGCAAGAATACTGGAGTGGGTTGCCATTTCCTTCTCCAGGGGATCTTACAGACCCAGGGATCGAACCCGAGTCTCCTGCATCTCCTGCTTTGCCAGGAAGATTCTTTACCACAAGCACCACCTGAGAAGCCCAGTCAGTCCAGTATATTAACTAACTAGTTAATATACTATTTGTACACACCCTGCATATACAAAGGTGTGTCTGTATGTGCCACTTTGAGTGAATTCAAAAACCATTCTCTTCTATAATTTGGATTCTTGTATATTAGGAACCTCAAAGCAGAGAAATGCATGCTAATTAAGATATGTCTGATGGTAGATTTTTACCAATTTACCTTGCTAAATATCAAGACTATTCATAAACCAGAATTTTACCTTATTATTGAGAATATAGTATAGCATTTAAAATATTTTAAATCAATGATGGTAGATTTTAAAAAATTTATCTGGCTAAATGTCGAGGCTATTCATAAAACAGAATTTTATCTTATTATTGAGAATATAGTATAATATTTAAAATATTCCAAATCAATGATACAGGCTGCCCACATTATATTTTACTTCTACCTAATACTATGATTAATTCTGGGCACCTATAACATAATCTTAAACTCTAATGTGACAAGTCAGAAAAATAAAGGACTTTTTTTTAACCCAGCCCTTCATAATTTAAAATGTAACCTTTGGGTTTACATGATGCCTGCAAGCAGTGACATGGATGTTGACGACATTAATATCACTATTTCTGTCACTAAAATCTATAGCAAATACATTAGCAGCCACAAACGGAGGCAGTTTTTCAGAGAGCTTGCTAATTGCATTGCCACTGTGAACTTAGCTGTGCAGTGTTCATACATAAAAACGCAAAGCTGAGAAACACAAATCCTGGGATGATATGTAAACAGGGTGATAGCTGTTTTTGAATCTATCAGCCTTGTGTTGAGATAACATACCTCAGTCTTGCTATTGTGGGATGATACTTCCCAAATAATGATCAAAGACAAAAAGGTATCTGACAAAACAATTTGCCCGACATCCTAAAGTAAAATCAGGATCTAAGGGAGAGGAAAACAGATGCTCTTAGATTCAGGATCCAGGGTTAACTGAATTCTTTTCATTTTGAATTTGCCCATCTTTACCTTCAGTCCACCAATGGCCCACAGAGCAAAGATATCTGTGTTCAGAGCACAAGCTCAACACTGCGGACAGTGGTGAGACAAGGCCCTAGCAGAGGACCTGAGGCTGGGACTCACACCAGCCGCCCCACTGCCAAGCCTGCACTCAGCCACCCCAGTGCATCATCCTTGCGTTAAAGGCAGCTTACCATCTGATATTTCTGGATAATGAAGGAAAGTGATTTTTCAATTCCGAGCAGTTAATCACAATAAAAACGTTCTGTTTCTGGGACCTCCCTGGTGGTCCAGAGGCTAAGACTCTGCACTTCCCAGTGCAGCGGGCCCAGATTGGATCCTGGGTCAGGAGCCAGGTCCTACATGCTGCAACTGAAGACCCTGCATGCTGCAATGAGGCCCCACCACAGCCAAATAAATAAAAATAAATGTCTTTTGAAAACCATTCTGTTTCCGTCATAAAGAGTGAATATCAGCCTGGTGTTCTGTGATGACCTAGAGGGGTGGGTTGGGGGGGGGGAGGGAGGCTTGCCAGGGAGGGGACCTATATATAATTATGACTGATTTGCCTAGTTCTATGGCAGAAACCAATACAACATTGTAAAGCAACTTTCCTCCAATCAAAAAAATTTTTAAATGAAGAAAGAAAAGAAAAAGAATAAATATAAGTCATTATAATATCTCTATTTCTCAATTTTGCTGTTTTTTTTTAAACATAGCATCAAAATCTAAAAATCACTTTCCTTACTCCATCTCTGTGAATCCTAGCTCTTTAGAATTGGAAAGAATCTCTTCAGCTCTCAGCTCTCTTTCTCGGTCTGTCTACAGGGGGAAAAAAAAATATCCTGCAGAGAGATGATAAGCATTATGAGGACCCCTTTCAAAGTCACAAGTCAGTTGGTGGTCCAAGACCCCTGGTTTCAGGATTTCAATCCCTCCCACTGCCAGCCCCGGCAGGGAGACCCAAGCGTCGTTCTCCTAAAAGTCCATGCTCCTCACACACCTTCAGAGGAAACATAAAGGCGGCATTCATTAGATTTCATCGCTTTAGTCACTATCCAACTTGTGAGAGAATAAAGACATTTTGTTTAAAGCAGCGTGCTACACCATTGGGCAATGGTCATAAATTCAATATTCTTCTAAGAATTAATCTAAGAATAGGAAAGAACAGACATACTTTTATTTGATGGCACAGCTGTACCATTAAAAGAAGAAACTTTCCAAACAAAACAAGTTATTGGCAGTAAAATGTGGGGCTTCCCCATCAATTTTAACATCAAATTCCTTATCATGAAGCCCTAACTGCCGATGTCAGTGGGACAAAAGGATTCATAAATAGGATGTTGTTAGAATGTGCCTTTTTCAATGGCTCTCTCTTTTTGCTTTTATGTTCTGTCCTTTGAAATTGCCTAAACAACAAAAATGCAACCTTAATTTTATATATTTGGCTTTGTGATTAACTTGATTCATGTGGGACTTAAAGGTGGGGAAGGACATCCCATAGACTACAAGGAATCCTTCATGGTTCCTAAGGTTATTTAAGTAATGCTAATTCTAAATCCCCACGTATTACGGTTTACCCTAAGGTGGTAACTGAAAAGTTAAGAAAACGACTTATGAATAATTGGACCCTTTAAGATTTAAAACTTAACAGTTGAGACTTTGTTCCTATTACTAATGTGTCATGTACCTAAAGCAAATAAATCGGAGTTTGCTACACACCATGTTTTATTCATCTCATGTTTATACTGAAACAAAGGGGAAGGATATTTGAAGTTGATACCACTTTGTAAAGGAGGTTAGCTTTGATTATAATTTAAAGTGTGCTATCAACAATGAACGTAAAAATTAAGAAATCACCAAAAATGAAACAATTTAACCTTAGGAGAAACAATAGAATATTTTGATAGGTCTGTATTTTTCATGAATACCAATTAGAATATTGTCTTGTGTTACACTCTTACTGTTGGTCTGCAATCTGTATAAGTCCTTTGTAAGTGTACACTGGATTTTCTTTTACAACGACTCACATCGTATGGATCATGAAAATATGAGACTTTGAAAGGATGAGTGTCAGAGAAACCCTGTGGACATGAGGGTCTATGGAGGGAAAGACACTTGAGCGGGAGGAGGCTGGAGTCCTCTTCCACTGCTCTCTGTGGCCTCGTTCTGGCTACCTGGTTCTCCATAAAACACCTAATCCTGCCTTGCAGCTCAGTTAGATATCATCAGGAAAGCACCCAATTCATTTACATTAGGGTAAAATGATTGATTACCCACTTTTAATCTTCTGTGGCACATTCGCTTGGAAATCCAAATAAATCTCTAATGGATCACATTCCAGGCGATGTGTAGGAGGTACGCTTTCAAGTGGTGTCTGGTCTCGGCTGAAAAATCAGGAGCACAATGAACCCGGACAGGCTAACTCGGCACATAAAACACGATGGCTATGGCACCTGTAAACGAGAAGCTGTCTTCCAGCCTTGTTCCCCAAGGAAGGCTGGTCTCTTTATTTACAAAACGCTGAGGGCTCATGGGATTTACTTCCTTGTAGCTCATTAATAAAAACAGAGCTTCCAGCTTTCATTTCTCTGCTGGTAGCTCTTGGAGGATTCCACTCTCCTTTCTGAGTTCTGCAGTTTGGCTCCTGGGACACGGATTCCCAAAGGGCCCAAGGACTCACCCCCGACCGCGGCTCCCTTCCTGACAGCTGGCCTGCCTTTCGTAAGGGGAGCTCCCCAAGTCAGAGCCGGTCCCTTCATTTGTAATTTGGAGAGCCACAGGTGTATTTCTGAACAATTTAAGAAATGCAATTGAATATGCGGCGTACCGATCAAGTCATCTCACAAAATTCTACTCACTGAATTGCCTTCTACTGAGGAACATCAGTAATTATTCTCATGACATGGAAGAGTTAATCTAGGTATTCCTGAAAAAAAAAACAGGAAAATCATCTTGATACCTGTTTCTCTCCCAATTACTACAGTGATCACTGTCTGGGAGCCAATAACAAACAGTGCTCTAAAAGAGCTAAGATTTTTAAGAGGATTGCCATGTGATAAAAGTATACATAGATTTCCCTAGTCTCTTTTGGGAAGGGACTTCTTTTCAGATAACATGCCTTGGATTTTTTAAAGCTTTTGTTTTTCTTTGATGTGGATCATTTTTTAAAAAGTCTTTATTGAATTTATTACAGTATTACTTCTGTTCGATGTTTTTTGACTTTTTGGCTATAAGGCATGTGGGATCTCAGCTCCCTGACCAGGGAGCTAACCCTCACCCTCTGCATTGGAAGGCAAAGTCCTAAGGGAGAGTAAAAGCTGCCTCTTCCCAGGTGGCTCGTTGAAAACTTCATGCCCCCAATGTATCAAGTTGAAGCCAAAGAAGAATGGTGTTCATGGAGATCCACTGTCACTCAGATGACAACCTGCATGTATTCGTTTCTATGCAGAAACAGATCGCTCAAGTATCATGAACTGCGGTGGGTGCAGGCTCACAGCGGGCCCCTCTAGGAAATGGTGAATGCTTTAAATAAGTCAAAAATGGTTTCTATTAGCTGATGTAAGAACGGGAGTTAAATTTATCAGGCTGGCTTATTAACAGAAAAAAAAATGTCAGAGTTTTATACTAGTTGATCTGCATTGAACCCATCTAGTTTTTAAGTAAAATCTCTAACATTTGCTGTTTAATTATAAACTTATGGCTGACATGAGAGGCAGTTGGAGGCGATGGAAAGAAGCCTGGATCCAGTACTAGACACATGGCCTCTGGCCCAGCTTCCACTGCCGATGACTCACCATGCTGACCCTTCATCTCCTAACAGGCACTGTGAGCTTCTCAGACAAGAAGATCTCTAAGGCCCCTCCCATTTTTAAACTACTGCAGGGCCAAAGCTGCAATACACGCCATTTGCCAAGGTTAAAGCTTCTGGGAAGGTGCCAACGACAAGCAGATGTCTTGCTGCCCCACACTGCCCTAAGAATGAACGCTTGCTTTGTGGTCTTTTAAAGCTGTCTGGACTCTGGCTCACATCTTGACTTTGAACTGGATTTAAGATATCTAATTCCTCATGGTATGATTCCCTTTGTACTATGGGGGTCTTGAATTAATTAATATTAAGCCACTGTTTGCTTACTCCCATTTTTAAATGACCAGTCAAAGCCATGGTTTTTCCAGTAGTCATGTATGGATGTGAGAGTTGGACTATAAGGAAAGCTGAGTGCCAAAAAACTAATGCTTTTGAACTGTGGTGTTGGATAAGACTCTTGAGAGTGCCTTGGACTGCCAAGAGATCCAACCAGTTCACCCTAAAGGAAATCAGTCCTGAATATTCATTGGAAGAACTGATGCTGAAGCTGAAACTCCAATACTTCGGCCATCTGATGCAAAGAAAAGACCCTGATGCTGGGAAAGATTGAAGGTGGGAGGAGAAGGGGACGACAGAGGATGAGATGGTTGGATGGCATCACCGACTTGATGGACATGAGTTTGAGCAAGCTCTGGGAGTTGGTGATGGACAGGGAAGTCTGGTGTGCTGCAGTCCATGGGGCCGCAAAGAGTCAGACACGACTGAGCGACTGAACTGAATTGATTATAGATAATAATAACCGTCATTTCCTGTTGAAGACAATCCACAGTACAGCATTTTCATTAAAGATAAATAAGTACCTCCATATAATGCACACATTTGATTTTCTGATTCTCAAAAGAAAATAAAAATATCCTTGTCCTACTTAAGTACTTATAAAAGAGTAATTTTTAAAAAGCCATGATTTAACAAAATAAAATATTCTCTGTCATTCGAGAGATAAAAGACTATTCCTAGGTTGATAAGGAAGGATTTGTTAAGGTAGTTGCCTAAGACTGAATACTTATTTGGTCTCGTAAACACCACATTTAAGACCAATTTTACACACACACACACACACACACACACACACACAGACCAGGCTCTAAGATACACTGATCAAGACCTAAATTAAGGGGGAAAAGAAAAATAAAAGCACTAAATTCTTCATTTTCTAAGAAGGAGACTTAGAGGTTGTTACTTTGTTCCTTAACTTGATAGTTAGCATCAATAAAGTTTTAAAGTTCTCCTGGAAAAGATTTTGAAAATCAACTGGTAGAATGAAAAATAAGAGCGGCTATCTTTCAATTGTTGTGAAAAATAAAAGACAAGAGAAATCAAGCATTAAACTAAAAGCTTGAATCAAGATGACCAAGGGAGACTGTGCATAAGAGAAAAATAAAAGTTCTAAATTCCCCCCTTTACAAGGCAAAGACTCCCGGAAATCATTAAAATAACAATCTAATATTTTGTTCTTTACAAGAAACATTTAAAAAGTAAAATATCACTAGAAAACAGCAGATACACAAGGCTCTAGAGTACAACACCCTTCCCGTTTCACCCCCTCAAAAGACCCAGGGTAAAAATATGGGTATCAGTTTTATTTGTAGTAATAACTCCATGATAGAAGCGGCAGAATGTTTGTTATAAATCTGTTTTCAACAACTATCAAAGCATCTGGAATCAGGATTCAAGAAATACTTGTTAAGTGCATAAGTTGATAAATTAATAAGAATTAGTATTGTTAAGAAAGACTTTGAACTGAGTAAGGACAGCAATTTTATATTAATAAAGGTTACAAACAATAGGAAATCTATAATGGTATTAAGCTTTTATTGTTTCAAAATACCTTAGTAATAACAGACGTGGGTTATTATCCTTACAGTCCCAGGGTTTTCTCTACAGTCTGATCTACCGTGGATACACCATGTCCTCAAACGACTTTAACAAACTGTGCAGCTAAACCAAAGGATGTATCCTTGAGAATGACTGAAGAAGAAGGCAGGTGACGGTCATGCAGAAGATGCTGCCAGACCCAGTCCTGCTCTACAACACCGCCTTTCTCGATTTCCCGTGTGCCAGGCTCACCACCCAGCTACAGTACCCAATTAAGGCAAGCCCAGTTCTTCTAGAATCCAACCTCAACTTAGATACCTTGTTGAGTCCGACATGACTGAGCGACTAACATTTCTTCAACTTCACATGGTTAATAAGTATCAACAGCAGCCTCCCTTGATTTACCAACTGGCAAGTTCCCCTCACCCTTGTCCACACATATCCCCCACGATCACGGCTCCCTTTCTCTGAACCGGGCTCATGGGCTACTTTGTGAAGGGCCATTTTCCATAGGCCGTTCTAGTTTAAAAAGGGAAAGTGTTAGTTGCTTCAGGTGTGTCTGAGTCTTTGCGACCCCACGGAATGCAGTCCGCCAGCTGTCCTTGGACAGAGGACTGCCCATGAAATTCTCCAGGCAAGAAAACTGGAGTGTGCTGATGTTGGTAGAAACCAACACAACACTGTAAAGCAATCATCCTTCAATTAAAAATAAATAATTTTTTTTAAAAAAAGAAAACCTGAGTGGGTTGCCATTCCCTTCTCCAGGGGACCTTCCTGGTCCAGGGATCGAACCCAGGTCTCCAACATCCCATGTGGATTCTTTACTGTTGAGCCACAGGGGAAGCCCCTGAGCCACCAGGAAAGCCCTTCAACAGGAAGCAAAGCATCATTTGATACAACATCCATTCCCCAGAAAATATCCCAGTTGGATCAACGGAGGGGGATTGGCAACCGTGGGTTCCAGAGAAATGAGAGATTGTTGAAAAATAAAACCACTGAGAGAAATGCAGTAACGATCCAGGCAGTAAATAAAGAGAACCTGGACTAGCACAGAATCCGAGGATGTGGACTAGGAACACATCGGAGAGGCTGGACTCGAAACACACTTATGATTCGACAAGACAAGGTGATTGACGAGGTGCAGAATGACTCCAAAGTTGCAGTCGATGGTGGCACCACTCACGTGTGCTAAGTCACTTCAGTCGTGTCCAACTCTTTGCGACTCCATGGATTATAGCCTGCCAGGTTCCCCTGCCCGCAGGATTTTTCAGGCAAGAATACTAGAATGGGCTGCCATTTCCTTCTCCAGGGGATCCTCCTGACCCAGGGAGCAAACCTGAGTCTCTTACACCTCCTGCACTGGCAGACAGCTTCTTTACTGCGAGCATCACCTGAGACCATTCACAGGTAGAAGGAACAGCTTTAGAAAGAAAGCACAGTTTTGAGGGAGAAGATAACAATTTTGCTTCTGATCATCCTAATTTTGATGGACTCAGAGGGCCCTAAGGATGAGAAATCTAGTAAGTAGTAGAGAGGGTTTTAGTTTAGATAATGCAACTAATCTGGTCACACTTTGGACCATTTTGATGGAGTACCAGCTGTGGGCAAGAAGTGATCTCTGGAATAATTAGAAATGACTAGATCCATGGTTGATTAGATCAGAGAGGAAGAGTAAATAAATAATTCTTTTGTCACTGTTGAATAGTTGTTATGTTAGTGGCTGTTGGGCTTCCCTGGTGGCTTACATGGTAAAGAATCTGCCTGCAATGCAAGAGACCCAGTTTCAACCCCTGGGTCGGAAAGATCCTCTGGAGAAGGGAACAGCTACCCACTCCAGTGTTCTTGCCTGGAGAATCCCATGGACAGATGAGCCTGGCAGGCACAGTCCATGGGGTCACAAAGAGTCAGACCGAGTGACTAACACACACACATACACAGTGTCTATTTAAGGTTCTCAATGGAAACAGATTAGGACAATGACCTATTGACATGGGTCCCATGTTAGAAGGTAAACCATGCTGTCAAGAAACTAATGTCATATTCAAAATCTTCAAAAAAAAAAACATCTTGGTCACAAGTTACAGAAAACAAAAATAGCAGTGCTAACAATGCCAAAGTACATTTGGCTGAATTCTGTTATTCATGACTCGAACTAGCATCTTCCCCCCTTTAAATCTCACAAGATTCCTGCTCTATGTAAGTCGCACTTTCCTCCTACCAAGAGCCTTTTAGGAGCCCTCCATCACATGCATCCAGCACCAGGGTGGCACCACCATGGATCATCAAGACAGGCTGGCTGGAGAGGTAGATCACTTTTGTCAAGGAAGAAGATTTAAAGGGTCGCAGGACCGTAACTCTTTTCCTCTACAGTAAAAACGGCATTGTTGATGATTTAAGAACTTTGGGTGGTGCCATTCAGCCAGAATAATTATAAAGAATACCCCATTGTGGAATATTATTCCACAGGTCTGTAAATTTCCTGTCCCTCTTCCTATTTCAGTTCATCTTACACATCAAAAAACTCACGCTGCCTATAAAATGGAAGATACGCCACGCAAGAGTTATATCAAGAAAGATCTTTTATGTGAAAACACTTCGTAAAGTGCTGTTGGAACACGAGGTCTCAGTAGTTATTTTAGCCTATCACAGGACTCTGAGATTTAGAGGCAGACTCTTGTTCCCTTTTGCTGAGCTCTTGGAAATTGCACAACTGAATTCGAAAATAGAGAGGAAACAATGACCCAGAATTATGATCACCACTCTTAAGAGTTAATGGAATTACTTCTCCTTTCCAATAGGAACAGTAATAAAGCCAACTTTTAATTCAGCAAGTCTTTTCTACAAACTGTCGATTCGTTTCCAGTTTCATCTTTGGCCCCAGTTCAATCACTTCCTTTGAGGTGGTCACGTTCACACAGCCTTCCAAATTATCTTCTTTATCAAGTTGTCTCTTGAGTTTTAGAGCCACCTGGAGCATAGTTCTTGTGTCTGGAGACAAAATGCCAGATGCAAAGATGCTTAAAAACTGGTGACCTAATTGTATAGATGAATTAAGACTAGATACTGCCAACTGTGTTTAACTGTTTAGTCCTAGTTCGGGTTTTGATTCAAACTATTCTGTTTGCAAGCAGCATAATTCAAAAGAAAGGACAAATGCTGAACATTTAATTTGTGTTCCTTAGAAAATAACTCTGTGCTTACTTCCTTGACCTGGGCTTTTATTGTTGTTGCCACAAAACTCGTTTGTCTTGGGTTTTGTTGGTTTTGTTGTTGCTGATGGTTGTGGTGCTGATTTTAATGTTTTAAGCAAAGAATCTTTTCGCTTATACTTCAGGGTGTCTTCCAAAGCACGACACTACCCAGATGCATATGTATTTCTAGGAAGAGAAAACAAGTGTTAACAGGTCTTTCACCACCAAAAAATAACCATTTCATTTATGACCTGTTCCATTCGTTTCAACATAATATTTTCAGGGGTTCAAGACCAGATCATTCTATATCTGTAGGTAAGAGTTTTGCATTATCTGGAAATTGTAAGTCACCGAGCAAAAATGAAGAACGGGTCTCTCCATTTCTTAATGGTTAAAGTTAATTCCCTCATTAAAATAGGAAAAGAAGCAACTTGATACAACTTCTTCGTCTAATCTAACCCTATTCTCTTGTGCTCATTTCCAGCACTTTGGTGCTTAAATAACTGAACGCATGGACATGATGAATGATCCTTAGCAAATGAATAAATTCTTTCCTTAATAGTTTAGACTACAGGTTGGGTCTGGCAAGTGTTCCATTCTCTGTGATGTTCTGAGGAACCTATGTGATCTCCAAGGAGATAAAATATCTGGTATCACATAAACAGGTAGAATGTCATCCCTGAGAGGGGATTCGCAGAAGATTCGCAGTTTGTCAATTTAAGTAAGCTGGAACTACGCTTCTCAGGATTCCCTTCTCTGCGGAGTTCTGAACTGGGAGAAGAGCAGAAGAGACAATTTGTACGGTTTGGAATGGAAACGTGATACCGTGGCCACATTCCTCGTTGACCACGATAGTCTTGGGGGGCACCCGGTGCTGCTGGAGATCACGCGTTATTGCAAGGGGGCTCACCTGGTTGGCTAGGGAACCGAATATGTGTAGCTTCTTCTCTCCTTTCTGCTCTCCTCCACCAGCTTGTCCCACACCTGGGGCCAGGGCATCTCAAGCTTCATAAACAATGGTTTCAGCCTCCCCCACAAATCACTCCCATCATCAGCGATGGAGGCTGGGAACTGGTGAAAGGGTCAACTGGGTTCCATCACTCCTTGGGGGACCCAGCCCAGCATGAGGAGTCCCGGTTTGTCCGAGCTCCTCTGCACAGCCATCTTTACTTCCTAACCACCTTCCCTGTGGGTTTCAGGCCCTAGCACCAGACCCTGAAACCACAGCCCCAGATCAATGTATGAGCAAGCTACCACCCCTGGTGGGTGTACGTCTCTGGTCCAAGGCTGAATAGCACACACTTCCATTGTCTGCTTCGTGACTTTTCTTGTTTGTTGGTTATGCTGCGCTTTCCTCCACTCTCTGCCTCTCAACGCTTATCTGATCTTACAGGAAGAGTTCAACTCCCACCCTTGTAATGAAGCCTTCCCTGATAATTACCGCTGCAGTATCTCTCTTCTAGCACTTAATGTGTCCTGGCTGCTGTGGCAGTTCTGTATATCTCTGTCTCCCCACGTAAATTCCTTGAGGGCGGAAATGATGTTTCACTCATGTTTGTGTCCCCAAAGCGACGACCACAGTGCCCTGTGCAGAAATGCAGTTCAATAAACGTCTGTTGACTTGAAGTCTGGTTCAGTTTGCTTTATCCCCTGGCCTTTTCATGCACTGCTTGGGTTGTCACTGTGACTGGATCTAAAAGACAACTTTACCTTCTGGGCTCTCTGCTCCTGTTTTATCTATTTTTATGATGTGTTTATACATAGCTCCTGTTTTGTGCCAGAAGCCAAGCACTTTGGTGATACATCTGTAGTTAGGTTAAATGTTTGACATTTTTTTTTCAAGTGAAAAGGTCCTCGCCAGATGTGTTAAGAGTTTTCTTGTGAAATCTTATCATGAAAAAAGATAAGTCAATAACTGAATCCAATTAAGGTACCATGTATTTACTATGGTAGAGTCCCCAGCCCATAGCAAACTCTCAGGAATTGTGGGTTGAATGATGGAGGAAATAAATTGATGGATTTATTAATCAATAAAAACCTAACCAAGGAACAAAACTATCAGATACATATGTAACATTGCCCTTTTTAATGACAAGACTGGAGAATTTTCCAAAAAAACATGGTTCACTTCTCTATAGTCGTACCGGCAGGTAGGAGCTTCCTCTCCTTTGAATTGCATTAGTTCTTCATCCTTGATTAGAGTTTATTCTAAGCTATAGTTAATAACTATAATTTATGTTTTACACAAAATATTACTGTTTAACTTTTAAAAAAATAAAGAATACCATGGAACACTAGAGTGATGCGTCTAAGAAACTCTTCTCATGTGGATCTAGATTTATTTTTAGATTTTTTTTTTTTGCTTTTCTAATATCTACAAAAGAAAGTGTCAAAGCTGGTAATTAAAGACTTTTCTACTATTGCTAAATATTTGATAATTTTATAAAAGTTTTTTCAATTCCCATCTGTCATTGAGCTTCTAGAAGTTGCTATGGATTTCAACAAGAAACGGGTACAGCCTTGTCTTGGAAGTTTTATGTCTCAAAACATTTTTCTCTCAAAGAAAATCCTAATTAAAAGTCCCGAGGAACCAAGTAAAAGTATAATATTAACCAGGAATAGTTATTTTTTATCTCTGTTAAGTAAACTGTTAGAATAAACCTTCCTTAGGAAAAACTAGGGGTTTGTGGGGTTTTTTTTGGTTTGTGAAAAGAAAAAAAAAAAAAGACGCCAGGCTCCTCTGTCCTCCACTATCTCTTGGAGTTTGCTCAAATTCATGTCCAATGAGTCGGTGATGCCATCCAGCCATCTCATCTTCTGTCATACCCTTCTCCTCTTACCTTCAATCTTTCCCAGAATCAGGGCCTTTTCTAATGAGCTGGCTCTTCACATCAGGTGGCCAAAGTAATGGAGCTTCAGCATCAGTCCTTCCATTGAATATTCAGGGTTGATTTCCTTTAGGATTGACAGGGTTGATTTCCTTTAGGATTGACTGGTTTGACCTCCTTGCAGTCCCAGGGACTCTCAAGAGTCTTCCCCAGCACCACAATCTGAAAGCATCAGTTCTTCAGCGCTCAGTCTTCTTCATGGTCCAACTCTCACATCCGTAAAGAGTAGGAGGGCTTGACTGACTGGTCCATAGACCAAATCCAACACTTTGGCTATTTTCACACAGCCTATGATCAAAGAGTGGTTTTTATGTTTTTTAATGGTTGGAAAAAAGAGGAAGACGGTCTCTTGATATACAAAAATCATGTGAAATCCCAATTTCAGTCATGCTCATTTATTCTCATATTGTCTGCAGCTGTTTCATGCTACAAGAACAGAATTGAGTAGCTGTGACAGAGGCCGTATGGTTCACGAAGCCAAAGACATTTACTATGCCGCACTTTACAGAAAAAAGTTTTCCAACCCCTGGCTTGGAGCAAGGAAAAATAAAATTAAAGACATAGATTTTTATTGACATTTTAGGAAATGTACTCCCCTGTGCCCTACAGTGAAATAGAGACGAGTATCCTGCAAACAGAATCTGCAAGTGGCTCATACAAGCATTTGTAAAATTAGCATTTTACAATGTGTGCCCTATGGAAATTAAGTTCCAAGGAGTGACAAAGGCTATGACATGAAAAAAGGACATTCTGTGGACAAACAATAATTCCCAGAGATGCTGAATGATGCTTCAAGGATTTAATATGGTTCATGTAGATTTCAAATCTGCAAATATTTCTCAAACATGTCCTACCCTGGCACTTTTTTTATACTTTACCCTACTGTCCGACACGGGGCACCAATTGGGACTACTATGCCTTGAAATAGACTTTGGGGAGACTATCTCAGTTGTGTGAAGATGGTGATGATGTAAGTTGTTGTTTAGTTTCTCAATCACGTCCGTTTCTTTGTGACCTCATGGGCTGTAGCCTGCCGGACTCCTCTGTCCATGGGATTTCCCAGGCAAGAGTACTGGAGTGGACTGCCATTTCCTTTCCTAGGGGACTTTTCCTGACTCAGGGATCCAACCTGCGTCTCCTGCTTGGCAGGCAGATTCTTTATCACTGAGCCACCAGGGAAGCCTGGAAATGATATATAACCTTCACTAAATACTCCCTGAATTATTTAAAAATTCAACCACATGGGGCTTTCCTGGTGGTCCAGTGGCTAAGACTCTGAGCTCCAAATGCAGGGGGCCTGGGTTTGATCCCTGGTCAGGGAACTAGATCCCACATGCCGCAGCTAAAGATCCCAAAACCAAGTAAATAAATATATTTTTTAAAAAAATAATAAAAATTCAACCACAAAATCAGGTAAGACATGAGAATTTGAGAATCTGTCATCTCAAAAGTTGCATACTTACGTTCACATTGCCAACACATATCATATACTTCTTGACAACCTGCAAGAAACAAATTTCCTGGCATAGAAATGCAGCTTCTGAAGGCAGAGAAAGTCTACAAGCATCAGCGCGCCTGTTTAAAGCAGACCAAAGGGGTTTAATGTAGCAGAAAGCCAAGGTAGCTAGGTTATCAAGCACCACAGATTGCACTCAGAGCCTCTAATCAGCAGGACCACTTGGAAAAACAAACAGCCTGCAAGGGATAATCACTGCTTGGAAGTCAAGTTATGCAAAATGCATTTCCTTTGTGTGCATACCAGGAGTCCTTGGGTTGGCTGCCAGTAAAGAGAGCCATGGAGGCTGATAGAATTATCTCACTGATTTCTACAGTTTGGGATTATTCCTAAAACTTTAACTTCTTTCCTTGATTTTATATCATGGGGTGAGCGCTGACAGATCAGGAAATAATGCACCACCAAATAAATAAATACATAAGAAGTACTGCCAGTTTGTTGAATGGCTTACTAATGTTTAGTGTTTTCATTAGTTTGCAACATACAATACTTGTCCCAGTATTTTAGTTCACATTCCCAATGTATGTTAGTTGCTCAGTCATGTCCAACTCTTTGCAACACCCTGAACTGTATAGCCCACCAGGCTCCTCTGTTCATGCAATTCTCCAGGCAAGAATACTGGAGTGGGTTGCCATTTCCTTCACCAGGGGATCTTCCTGACCCAGGGATCGAACTCAGGTCTCCTGCATTACCGCAGATTCTTTACTGTCTGAGCCACTATGGAAGCCTGATATTGTTTCTTTGGGAATCCCAAAGAAAGAATCGTTATGTCCAGAAAGCACTGACTTATTTTTGCAAATGGTGGATTAAATGATATACAAGTCTACGTTCCTCCTCAAATGTTTATCTACAAGCCACAGGGTGTCCAGGCACTTCTGGAGAATCATTGAGGGCGTGGGTAGACACAGGAGATCTGAGCTTATATAGCCAAGGTGACCCTACAGAGGGTTTAGTTACAGCCCTTCAACATATCCTATGATTTCTCAACAATTTTTAATTTCCTTGAAGAGCTTCGCAGCTTTATCAAAAAACAAAAAGATCTGTAAACAAAGGCTTTCCTCATGAAAAAAACAATGAGGGAAATAACTGTGCTTATTTTAGGACTATAGTGAGAATTAAGTGAATTTTTAAAATATGTATCTCTGTGTGTATGGACTGGGGAGGGGAAGAGCAGTTTGAAAAAGTGCCTGCACAAAGTAAGCTGTACAGCAGTGTCATCTATTATCATCACCATCCCCAGAGAAACATTCACTAAGACAAAGCAAATTTCCATGAAATAATGGAATAAAATGATTTATTTTGGTATTTTTTGATGTGTATGTTGTGATTAATATTCTTAAAATACAGCAAAAATGCAAAAGCAACAAGATGTGCTATCACAGGTGCTATCCTTTTATTAGTTTCCATATAAAATTCAAGAGATCTGTTTGCTAAGATACATAAAGAAAATGGTCAACAGAAAACTCTAGAAGGAAACAGGAAGTATGCTGTTTGCCCTCATATTCTGGTGATGGTCTGGCACAAACACTGATTTTTACTTGGCATCCAACTCATCGTCAGCTCACATGATCTGAATATTGACTCATGAGTGAGACAACCACTCTGTTAATTTTGGGTAAATTACAAAGATGGAAGAAAAATCAAACATTAAGCCCCAGAGCGTCAGTGAGAAGAGTCATGGGTTTTATTGATAAGGCTTTAAGAAGAGCTCAAATGAATCTTGTATCCTATTAGGAAAGGCAAGCAAAGAAAGTACCAAGAATAAAAAACCTAACATGTGTTTAGCGTTCTCTATTTATTTAAAATTCCCTGCCCATGTGGATTATGATATCAGTATTACTCCCATTTCTGACTTTCAATAGACCCGAGTTGCCTGGGTTTTGCCCACAGCCCCACTAGATTATAACATTCAGTATCACGCTGTGTTTGTGGTTAACTTTTGGGCTCACCCTATCATACTTAGTCGGAGAAGGCAATGGCACCCCACTCCAGTACTCTTGCCTGGAAAATGGTTATTAGCCAGATTCTGATAAAGCCGGCAAGAGAAAGCCCAGCTACCCTAAAGTGGCAAGGAAGCCCACGGCCGAGGTCTCAGTCCCGCCTGTCACTCACATTGTGCTGTAGCCCCCTTGACCTACAGAGCATTCTGCTGACGTCCTGCCCTCTCGCCTTAGCAGACGCCAACCCTCAGTCACCCAGGAGGACTCAACCCTGAGGGTCTCCTCACCCAAGGAGCCTAGCGTGTGAAGCCCTCATCGCACTATTTCTTTATGTATTTGCTTCTCCCTGCTAAACTCGGGGCTGCTGGAACTTAGGACCTGAGTCTTGCTGGAGGTTATAACCTAGTGCTGCAAACAGTGTCTGACATGAAGTAAGGGCTTATAAACCCATGTTTAGTGAATGAACACAATCACATCTTTATTTCAGTTTGTTAATTTATTGAGTGGCTCTTGCCTCATTTGAAAAATGGAAGAACAACCTCCTGACTATGATGAAGTGAGCGTGCAAATGCTCAGGATGGTTCCTGGCAGAGAAGAGCCACGTGGATGTCCCTAGAACCCACAGATTTTTGGTGTACCCACCTAAAGTAGGCTTTCATTTTTTTGCTGACTTTCTCTAGCTGTTGAAAACCAACTTTTCTGCTTTTTATTTAAAGTGGCATTCACTTTTTTAAAAATATTTTCTCTCCCTTCTAAAATATTAGTCAAAGGATAAGAAAACAACTTTGAATTCAGAAAGAAACAAACCAAACTTTAGCAAAAAATTTGCTTATTTACACACAAAGAGTTCTGTGAATGCCCCCCGAGGGAGACTGGGTGCTGATCTAATCTTGTTTGCCTTCCAATTCGGTATTCTTCGCTATGGCTCTCCCTAGGGGCCTTAAAAGGAATTACCCACCGCACAAAGGACTGCCTTGATGGCCATGTTTACTTGGTGTTTCTGGTCTAATGGAAGAGTGATACTGAAATAAGACAAAAACGCTTTTTTTTTCATTTTTATTTTGATAGCTTAACTTTTTGAGGACTTTTTTTTTCCTCTTCTAAAGAAGTATCACATAGAAAAAAAAGCAAACGAATGCTTAATAGAAAAAAAATAGTATAATACTTCTTGGAAGGAACCAAAATGACATTGTTTTAAATAAAAGTGACTTCTGGTTACTGGAGACTTCATCTATGGGCTCAACAGGCCCTGAAATGAATGATTTTTTCTTATTTATTCCCCTGCAGTAGTCGAGGAAAAGGTTACTGGTGTTACTTCCATTCTGTATTTAAGGGCTCTGAGACTCCGTGTGACTAATTGGGATTTACCTAATAAGTGGCAGGGCCTCTATGCTAATGACCACACGATACTCATTTCCCTCTAGAAGTGACTGTTCTTTTTTCCTTTTTGCCACACCGTATGATGTGTGGGATCTTACCACCCCGACCAGGGATCAAAACTGTGCCCTTGTATTGGAAGGTGGAGTCTTAACCACTGGACCACCAGGGAAGTCCTGACTGTTCATTTTTATATTCCCATATCCTGAGTCCTATTTCAGGCCCTTACCATCTGACTCTCCAACTGTTGCAGTCACTTAGCCAGAGCAGAGGAGGAACAAAGGTCTAGAAATTTCTTTTCTTACCTCGTTCATTTTGAAGATCATGCTAGAACAATCTCCTACAATCTTGATCTGATGCCTTCCCTAGTGGTAAAACACTGATCACTCTCACTGCACAGAACACAGGTCAAACTTCTTTGACATTCCAGCATCTTCTCCTGTGCCTTGGCCTACTTATCTGGTCTTTTCCATCATTGGCCCTTCAGCTCAAGGCCGCAGCATACAATTCAGCGCTGAGAGCCTGCTCAATTCTGTGCAGTGACCTGCTTTAAAGGCCCCAAATGCTAGCCCATTTTTGAAACATCCCTTGGGCTCTCCAACTCCATTTCCATTTCATCTCTCTTGAATGCCTTCCACCATCATTTGTCTACTGAGATCTTATCATATTCAAATGACTGCTCATCTTACTCATCTTTGATTACGTCTTCCCTGATCACCTTGGTCAGAAGCAGTTTCTTTTTCAGCATTCAGATAAAGTTTATTTTGAACTGTGTATATGGTGTTATTCTGATACTGCTTTGGATAGTAATCTGTCTAATCTCTTCTACTATATTTCATTCATCTTTAATATAAGGAATTGTAAGAGTCAGGATAGGTTTGGCCACGGTACATTACCAACAATGACAAAAATTCAGTGGGTACAAATGCAAATGTATAATTCTGTCAGTTCTGAACTTGGCTTCCAGAGCATCATCTTCTGCCATGTGGAAAGTGGCCAGTTACAATAGCAAAGGGAATAGGAAGGCAAACTGAACACTAGTGTCAGAGCTTCTACCAGAAGTGACACATAACACACATTATATCTGTCCTCAGCTTATGTGCAAACAAAGTAACTGGTCAAGGGTAACTTCAAGAAGGGCTTCCTTGGCAGCTCAGCCAGTGAAGAATCCACCTGCAATGCAGGAGAGACCCTGGTTCAATCCTGGGTCTGGAAGATCCCCTGGAGAAGGCAACTCGCTCCTGTATTCTTGCCTGGAGAATTCCATGGATGGAGGAGCCTGGTGGGCTACAGTCCACGGGGTCACAAAAGAGTCAGACACAACTTAGCAACTAAACAACAACAATAACTTCAAGAAGAGGATGGATGTAGAAAGTACAGATGCACACAGAGGAGAAACTTGTGTGAATTTCAGAGCAACATTTTTAATGTTCAAACAATATTTCCTGCGAGACTTCTCCAAGCCAGAAGGATGGATGTACTCTGTTCAAGCTGTGTATTTTGACTTCTAGAACTATGTTTTTTAAGTTGAATTGACTAATGTCCATCCATTACAGATGACAAAAAGAAAGTGCTGGACCACTAGTAATTAGAAGCTTCTGTGATCTGTTGGAACCTGGGGGCTGTATGGTGCTCCAAGCCTAAATTATTTGAAGCATAGCTGTCAAGTGTGATAGGATGGTCGCTGGCAGTAGTATGAACGTTACATAGCTCTTAGCAAAAGACATTTAATGAAGGGGATGTGGACTACAGCAGGAATCATGGGAAGCAGAATTTTCTTGCTTTTCTCAGCAGATTAGGGAGAGGGTCTCAAGCATTTTGACCCTAAGAATGCACTGGAGTGCACCCCCAATGGTACAGGGTATCACCTGCTTACCTACACATTTTGCAATGACCCCCAAATAGCCAATATATTTAGAATTATAGGGGTTGAGGAGAGAAAAGAGGGCTGATCCAAGGAAGTATTGATGAAAATCAGACTGTAAAGCACAGTCGTAGGAAAAGGGAATGGTATTGAAATTATTTAAAATAGCCCATTTGGACAACTCATTTACATGGAAGGTACAAGAAAATTAAGACATTCCAAGGTTTCTGGATGCAGAATTTAATTCCAGGGAAAATCACACTGTAACATGTAGGAGGAATGGAACCACTGCTTCTGACTTAAATTCTGTCCTGCTGGTCTGACGGGAATAGAGGTAGAGGGTCCTGTCTAAGCAGGTTAGAACAAGGAGCTGGGCTGGAAGATTCCATCATGTTATTGCGGTACTAAGCTCTATAATATACCAATAGGAGCATGTTTATAGCCTCCAAATCAGGTATTCTGTGGTCGGGTAAATTTTCACTTTCTGTACTAAACCAGTGGCTGCCGACGTTCGAGTACAGGTCCTGCCCCATGAGAAAGAAGGTGGGCTAGTTATGCAGGACTGGGCTGAGCAGCCCGAGTTTGAGGAGTGCATTGTCTGTTCAGCTCTTCAGAGGCGGGCGTGGAAGGAAGTGGGTTGAACGCTGTTTCCTACTGGTCTCAAGGCTTCCACCGCTCCTATTTCATGATCACACAGTCCAGGAGAGCCTTTAGTGATGGCAGAAATGCTCTGCATCTGTGCTGCCTGGACAGGAGCCACTAGCCACACACGTGGCTAGCTACTGAGCACTTGGTGTGTGGTTAATGAGACTTAGAACATGAACGTCTGATCTTACTTAATTTTCATTAACTTAAATTCAAATAGCTCCATGTGGCAAGTGGCGACCATATTGGCTAGCACCATTCTAGAATCAAGAGTCCGTTGAGCCTCTCTACTCTTTTAAATACTCAAAAGCCGCTCAAATGGCCCCCATTCTATTATACACACTCACATTCTCAGAGCAAATAACTGAACGCCAGCAAGCAAACAGCGGTGTCTTAGCAGCTCTCTAGATTATCAAAAGGGGGAAAAAAAAATTCTGCTTCTGGGCAGACATCTGACTGCGTAACCGTAGCAGAGAGACAATTTAGTTCAGAATTATGTGCCACCCTGACTCTACCTGGCAGGTGCCTTCTGTGCTGGCTTCTCTATCTGCAAGCTTGAGAAAGATGACAGGGTTTTAAATGATTAACTCCTCTGGGCCACATTACTTAATTATACAGTACATCCAGGGATAGGCACATGGGTCTTTCATGGTAAATGATATGACGGTCTTAAAAACTCATTAATATGTCATTAACCAAGCAGACGTTTACTAATTAAACAATTAGCCCCTCTGTTCTCTTCCTTTGTTCCTCCTAGAGATGCTTGGTTACCCAGATCCCCAATTTAGCAGAAGGTCCCCCCTTCTTCTCCCAGAGAAAATCGCTCATAAAGCAAACTCTTAAGACTAAATGGCTTCACCAGATTTTTTTCAAGAAAATCAAAGCTGATTTCCATAGTATAAATTAATGTGAGTATTTGTCTAGCTTAAATAAATCATCCTGATCTGTAAACCAATTTTAGATACATGGGATATAGCATCTACCAGAGCTGGCACCACAGCGAATCTAATACAACTACACGTCCCCGTTAAACAAATACAACCAGACAAGAAGAACGGCTTAAAATGTGTTCTTATGATTCATCATATAACATCAGCACCCCCAAAACGTGCATGTTCTAACTTTTTCCTCTCTGGAGGTTTTAAATATCCATTATGCTCTCTGATAATTTTAGCTTAATCATATTTGTTGTGCTGAAGCTATGCTAAACTGCAGTACAAGGGGGATTCTCTAGTATATGAAAGTAAAATACAGCAAATATCTTCCAAAATAGGATCCTGTGTATTTTTAAAAGTAAGGGTAAAGTAGTTTAAAATTCAGTTACCAATATCTAAGACCATTCAAGAGCGTTGTTGCACACACATATTGCTTGCACGTCATGTTAGTTATACATTTTATGGTTCCATTCTACAGTCTAGAAAACTTTTATAAATATCCTGCCGACCAAAAGTGCTGAACATCAGAAGAGAAGCAAAACTGGGTCATAATTGGGATGGTCACGGTGATGATTAAAAAAAAATACAGAGGGAACGGTAGGGCTCAGATGGGAGAAATCTCTAAAGCTGGAACATTTGCTCAGAGCCTTTGGACTTTGTCTTGCCTTCCTGGTTTTTGTGTTGGCTTCTTTTCATGCCTTCTAAGTACATAACGGAGCTAAGTGAATACTAACGCCATATACAATGCTGGTGCTCAGTCGTGTCTGACTCTTTTCGCCCCATGGACCATAGCCCACCAGGCTCCTCTGTCCATGGGATTCTCCAGGCAAGAATACTGGAGTGGCTTGCCATTTCCTCTTCCAGGGGATCTTCCAAACTCAGGGACCGAACCCGAGTCTCCTGTGTCTCCTGCATTACAGGCGGATTCTTTACCTGCCGAGCCACTGGGGAAGCTGAGTGAGCACTAACACAATACGCTTTATTATTCTAACAGCAGAACTTCTAGATAAAAATCTCAAGGGTCTACTCTATGGAGGATACCACACTGATTCTGTGCTCCACGAAGGGTTGTGGAACGGGTCTTGAAAGTGAAAGTCACTCAGTGGGGTCCAACTCTTTGTGACCCCATGGACTGTAGCCCGCCAGGCTCCTCTGTCCGTGGAATTCTCTAGGCCAGAATACTGGAGAGAGTAGCCGTTTCACTCTCCAGGGGATCTTCCTGACCCGGGAATCGAGCCCAGGTCTCCTGCACTGCAGGCAGATTCTTCACGGTCTGAGCCAGAATGGGTTTCAGTCCCCCCTTAGAACTCACCAGGGGCGCCAGTAGTATGGATCCCGGTCTAAGGAGACCACACTGCTTCTCAAACTCTGTCTCAGGCCAGAGGCAGCTTTATAGTGAAGCTGGTGAAGCTGAAGCTTCAGGTCCACTCACTGACACAGGTTCTTGTAAATACTGTGTGTGAATGCTCAGCTGCAGACAGGAGCCATTCTTTATAAATATTTCTGGTGAACTGCCTGAAGTGTTGTCAAAAGACAGAGGCAGGAATCTCCAATGATTCAGTTACTTCCTGGGATTTCTCCTCCCATCTCACATAAACATTAACTTTCCTAATAATCTGTGTTTGTAATTTTGAATACCTTTGAAAAAAGAAAGAAAGAAAGAAAACTTCCTGGGACTTGCCTTGCAGTCCAGTGGTTAAAACTTGACCTTCCAAAGCCAGGGGTGTGAGTTCCATCCCTGGTTAGGGAGCTAAGACCCCCCCATGCCTCAAGGCCACAAAACGAAAACATAAAAACAGAAGCAATACTGTAACCAATCAATAAAGACTTTAAAACGGTCCACACCAAAAATACTTAAATAAAAATTTTAAAAAATAAATAAATAAAACTTCCTCCAATGATGCAACCTTCAGGATGCACAAAATCAGAATTTCCTCTTAAGCTCACCAACCTGTTCACTGCTGATATTAAATTCTATTGCTAGAATCCATTTTAAGATGCTATCTGATGTAGCACCAAGTCGTGTAATGTTCACTGAATACGTGAGTGTTTAAAGGTATTCCGCAAAGAGCATCATGATTTGCATGGCTTTCTGCCAACAGACAAGGACTAGAAAACTCTGGTTCCATATAGGAACTACTGGGCTGGGGATATGATGTTTTCCTCACTTCTCTGTCACCACGTAGCTGTGTGGTCTTGGAAAACCCAGAATCTCTAGACCCTACTGTGTTCATCTGTGAAGACATGGAGTCGAGAGTGAACTAGAACCTTGGTGCTCAAAGAGCAGCTGGAGGGAGGAAATTAGAAACACTCCCTCTCAGGTCTCAGCTCAGACCTCCTGAATTAGAATCCATCTTAACAAGATCTCCGAGAGATGCATATTCATATTAAAGCTGAAAAAATACAGCACCAGTATCGTCAACTTTAAAATGGTCCCCAGGTCTAAAATTTTAGTACTAAACTAGATAGAAGGGTTGTTGTGGTTGCTGTTTAGTCACTAAGTCATGTCTGACTCTTTGCAACCCCATGGACTGTAGCCCGCCAGGCTCCTCTGTCCGTGGGATTCTCCAGGCCAGAATACTGGAGAGGGTAGCTGTTTCCTTCTCCAGGGGATCTTCCTGACCCAGGGATCAAACCTGCATCTCCTCCTTAGTAGGCAAATTCTTTAATGCTGTGCCACCAGGGCTTCCCAAATAGAAGGATACATGGAGATAAACTCAAATTTTAATTTTTATGAAAAAAAAAGAAAAAGGTAAATTGTTGTTTAATTTCACCTTCCCATCACTGTCCTCTCATCCCCAGGACTGGCAAATTCCCCTTTTATCGTCAAGCCCAATCACATTTTGCTTAATACCAATATTGCTTAACTCATCTAATTTCTTGAGAAGAAAAATCACTGGTGATTTTCGGTTTTGCTTAACTGTGATGATCTTTTATGGGCGCAGTGCAAAGACTTTGAAGACTCAAGAAATAAATCAAATGAAAATTATATACTGTCTTTAGTTCACAGTGATTTTCTCTAAAAACCAAAATATGGATTATAATTCAGTCACACACGTCCTCATATTCTTCAAAACTGCTTCTCCCACTCTCAGTAATAACAATAGCTCCACACTTTGGTGAGAAATTACACCAAAAGGTTCTCATATTAAACCAAGTAAAGGACTCTGGGACACAGAATGTTTGAAAGTATGACCCAAGTTTTCTGGAAATGGAGATAAAGCTGCCCAGGGACAAGCCTATTTTTAATTCTAATTTCACTCCATAAGGTCACAGGGGTGTATTGGGGTTCAAGAGCTTTGTTAAGCATATGGACTATAAGTTCATATGAAATTTTTCAAAAGAATATGTAAGCCTGCCAAAGATTGTATTCCTTGTTTACGCAACTAACAGGTATTTATCTGCATAGGTCGCTCTTCTTACATTACATGCAAATAGGCTTAGAGATAACTTAAGAGCCCTCATTGGTATATACTTTGAAAGGCTTTGATCCCTAAAGAGGAAAACGGACTTCATCAATAAACTTGGTTCTGACTTGCACTAGTCATGGATTCAGAGAACAGCGAACTCAGATTCCAGTAAGTACCTGTAAAACAGGAGAAAAGGCATTCAACATTTCAACACTGGAAAACATTTGCGTGAGAAACTTTTTCATAAAGAGAAGATCAATCCTCCCTCCACTGACTGAAGACAAAATTAATTACCACAGTTGGCAGGAGATAAATGGTTCTAATGTACAGAATTGTGTAATTACAGCAGCTGCAGAGCTGGAAACCAGCTCCTAACTTTGAACCTCAACCCCGACTTGACATTTCTCCCCGTATTCTGTTCTACCACCAGCAAGCATGTTGAAAGTTCACTCGTCCTGTCTCCATAATTACATGTTTGGCTTCAGAAGTAATCACTGGCTCCACTGCCTACATGAAATCTTATCATCCTCTGGTTTGCAGAAGGCATGCTGCATCATCTTTTGAAGTGTTGAAATCTCCAGAGAGAAAAAAATTTATTAGGGGAAAGTTACTGTTATGGTAACAGCACTAATTCTGTCACAACATGTCAAATTAAGCTCCCTCCTAAGGACTAGAGTCAGAGCCAAGTTCAGAAATGGACACCTACTCTATCGATTTCTTAAATGTCACTTTAGGCTTACATAAAGCCAAGATAAACATCAAAATGTATGTCAACATGCTAACACTGACTCCAGAACAGTGCTGGCTGGGAAAGAAGAGGTTAAGAACCTAAGAAATACTGTGGGCAAGTCTTTTTTTCTTTGCCTCCTCCTTTCTAAACTGCAAAGGAGGTGGGTTGTCAGTTAGGCTGTGTAGAGATTTTGGTTCTGCCTTTGAAGCCAAGAGGAAAGTGTTTAATCTCATCTTTAATTTTAATCCTTTAAAATATGTAAGTGATTTAGAAACATACAAGTCAAATTTGGCAGAAGACCCTACTGGTAGAAGTAAAGCCATTTCTTTCAACTTTGCAATAATAAGGGAGTTCAAAGCTGGCCACAACTATCTAGATACCTCAGTCACAGGCTGCAGTCTACTGATTGTAGACAATCCCCTTATCAAGAATGTGTGTCTTTTCTTTGGCCGCGAAATAGCGTATATCAATGCATATATGTGGCATCTAAACAGTATAGATGCTTTTATTTGTAAAACGGAAATAAAGACATAGACAGAGAACAAATGCATGAACATCAAGGGGGAAAAGAAGGGCTGTGAGGCCAGATTCATGTTTCTTTTGAATGTGATAATGTGTTCTTGTAGAAATAGCTCAGCTTTGCAAGATTGAAGGGGAAGTTCTCAGGAGTGTGTGAGATTCCACGGTCACCTGTCTCTTAGATCTGCAGTACCCAAGAAGGGGAACCAATGCACCAAGGGCTGTGAGAATTTATGAGGAGTGGAAAGAAATTGAGAAACCGCCCCACACAACTGGATAAGCCAGTTGAGAGCCTAACACTCACAGCATGGTGTGAGTTCCTTAAGTTAAGAAAGTTTAACAGACTCCCTAGAAACACTATTAACCAGAAATCAGTTTTAACCAACACGTCATAGAAATCTATTGATAGTATCTTGAGAAATTAGTTCTTTCTAGGGGGAGAGAAAGCTGGGATATTTAAAGACTTGTGTATTATTCCACCAGCAAACACCAGATCCAACACTAGTGGAGATTTGGCTGCTGCTATGGTTTTAAAAGTTTTTGTAGAGTCTAGAAGGGGTCATTCCAGGCATAAATGGAAAATGCATTGATCTCTAAAGTTACAGTAGCCACTGAAATACCCTGGGGATGGACAGCCTTGGAAGTGAACACGTGCAGAGTGAATGGACGTGTAGGGTCCAGTGTTAGGAAGCATGCGTGGACTTGAAGCCCCGAGGTTGCCATTCTGTGGCAGCTTAGAGATTCTACAGAAAGAGTACACAATAGGGTTGAACAAATCTCAGGTCAAGGAAATAATTCTGCCACTGGCCACCCCATAGTAGAAGAGGAAGTCAGCACAGAGGATCAGGGTCATAACAATAAACAAAAACATATTAGACTTACTCACAAACCAGGGTCAGGGCCGCCTTCTGTTACTGAAGCTAAATAAAGGAGACAGAGACAGAGAGAAAAGGAGAGAGAAAGCAGCAAGCTCTCCGGGAGCTCCTGCTGAGGCTCTTTGCTGGACCCTCATCGTTCCCTCATCCCTGGTGACAAATGTTCACACGGTCCTTCAGATAAGGTCTTTCAGAAGATGTCCTTTGGAAGAAGTCTTCAGACTTCTCTTCCTACTTATTACTGCTTAGCATCTCATTGATTTCACTGAGTCCCATGGTTTTTATAATGAGGACTCCCAATTTTAGATTATCAGTTCATATCTCTTCCTACTCACTAACCTCGTATTTCCACCTGCCTAATCAAAATCTCCACTGTATACTTACTAGACATCTTGAAATCAATATTTCTGAGAGCAATGCCATGATGACTCCTTTGCCTAAGGTTAGAGCCCCAAAAGGCAAAAGCCCCACTGGGTGAAGACAAGCAGGTTCTTCACCCTCATTCAAAGACTTACAGACCAACCCAGAGTCTGGAAAGCACTGTGGCTGCCCAAGTGCTTCTAGGTGTCAAGACTGCTCACAAGTAGAGTCAGTATGGTCATCTCCACAGCTTCAGAACTCCAGCGATGTGTGGATGACAGACACAGCTCCAGACTGCCCTGGGACTGAGAATGGAGACACTCACAACCTTTTTTAGCAAAGAATGAAAATGCTGGGTACTATTCAGCATAATGCACATATAAATAGGTTTGAGAATTTCTTATGAAACTGCAAGGGTTTCATGAAACTCCAGAAGTTCTAGATTTCAAGTGAAGAGATGGTGAGTTTAATCATCATGTGGACCAAACAGAAAAATACAAAAACCTGAAGTGGCTCTCTCCGCACTTAGAGAATGTAAAGCTTGATAAAAAAAAATACCTAACTGAAGACATAAGGCAAATAAACCCTTTTTCACTGAAGAGAAAAATGGGGACCATCATGATAATAGAGAAATAGGCAAGAACCAGACTTCATGTGACAATAAAGTTGCCAGCATCAAAGGGAACTATTTTGCTTCCAACATGGGATCTGGTCGTGGTTAGCCAAAGTAGAAAATATTTAAGTAAGTCATTGTGTGATACTAACTTTTGCCCTCATGCTTACAGTGATCACTGCCTGAATCACACCTATTTTGTGCCACTCTCGCTGTCTGCCTTTAGAGAACTGTTTTGCTTGGAACAGCTCATCTTACATATCACCTTACACATGGTCAATGCTCAAAATCTAATAAAAAGTAAAAGACAGTCTCCCAAGTCACATAAACCACCAGACGGAGAGCTGGAACTCAAAACATGATTGCCTTGAATCAGAATACAGCAACATGTGATAACTCAATTTAATTTTCTGAAACTCAAACCCTTTTATAAATTCACTCACTGTAAAATGGTGCACCCCTAGGCCTGGTGTGCCTTTTTATGACAGCTTTCTGTAACTGCTCCTGCTTCTCTGTCGTTGGCACTGGAGTTCCCAATATTTAACTGCAATAGTCAGGTCTTGGGGGTATAAGCACATAATAGGAGGAGGAGGAGCTTGCTACATGCATTTTCTCAATGCTGTTTTTCAATATGAAAGTCTTTAGGAAAATTTGGGGCAAGGGATTTGAATAACGGAGCAATAGGAACAAAATACAGGATCAGGATCACAGAGGGTTGAACTCGGCTGATGAAGCTGATGATTTGTCAGGGAGGTTGCATGCCAGCATGCTCAGTCATTCAGTCATGTCCACCTCTTGTGACCCCATGGACTGTGGCACACCAGGCTCCTCTGTCATGGGATTCCCCAGGCAAGAATACAGGAGTGGGTTGCCGTTTTCTCCTCCAGGGGATCTTCCCAACCGAGGGACTGAACCCATGTCTTCTGCATCTCCTGCATGGGCAGGCAGATTCTTGACTTCTGAGCCACTTGGGAAGTCCATCAGGTGGCTTGATGGGTGCAATTAGAATGAAAAGTGGGATATTTCTGTTTCATTCATCATTCAGCAACTAGAACAACGGAAGAAAGACAGAGAAAGAAGGGAAGAAGGAGAAAGAAAGGAAAAAAGGAAGGAAGGAAAGAAGATGAAGGTAAAGAGGAGGAATCAAGAAGTGAAGCGCTTGATGAGCATTTATAAGTTTGTGCAGAGGCTGCACAATGGTGTTAGAACTACATCAGGGCGCTGTGAATGCAGAGCCAGTTCTCAAGTGTATAATGTAAATGAAGAGATGAGCTTACACTAGATAAAACTATTAGAAAGAAATGTAAGGAGTATAAGGTCAATTGCTAAGAAGTTTCACAAAACATAAAAATAGAGCAACCCAAATTAGGTTAAAAAAAAAAGCTATATGGATGAAGTGAAATTTGAGCCAGGCTTAAAAGATTAACATCAAGCAGAAAAACCACCTAAGCAGGTTTGAGAAACTATATTTAGACTGGTCTGACTAAAGCAGAAGAGTTACGTTGGAGAGGCAAGGGAAAAAAGTTACATATGCAGGATGAAGAAAGATTATGCAGAAATTTATTTAAGGTGCACTTCATATAACATGATGTTAATAACTCGAGTAGGCTTTTCAGCAGAAAAATAAATTACAAAACAGCGTGAGAAGAGTAATGTGGTTTTAAAAGCACCAAATTCTGAGTCAGGGGACCTGGATGCTGTTCCTAATTCAGTCAGTTACTGGTGGTGACTATCGGCTGGTCCATTTATAAGCTTCACTTTCCCAGTAATGATGATTAACAAATATACTTTGCATATTTTACAAAGACTAAATGGCATAAGTAATAAATAAATTAAACACATAAGTTCTATATTCATTTATATAGAAGCTCTATATTGGTTTAAAGAAGTATCCTTTTTTTGTTTTTGTTGGTGGCATTTACATAACATCTTATTACATGTAATTTTTTACTGAGATATAATTGACACGCGACACTGTGTAAGTTTTAAGTTACACAGCGTGTGTTGATTTGTTACACTCACATACTGTGACATGATTACCACCTTGGCATTAGCTGACACCTCCATGTGTATTCTTAACATTCCTGCAGAACTCTTCAAGTCAGTTTTAGCCCGGCAGTAGTAACCAGAATGAACTGGTGTGGGGGAGAGCCTGAAGTCAATTAGCTAGGAAATGAAAGCAGAAATCCAGTTATGAGATGTTGGAGCAGTCAAGTGAGCAAAATGCAAGGACCGGGCATGGCTGCCTGGAGAGGGGTGGGAACACTGAGGGAAGACGTAGTATCGAGGAAGACCAACTAGATGCTATTCGTATCAGGGACCTTATTTTTTCTGTCTTTCTCTTCAGATCCTTAGTTGTTGCTTTTGTTCTCATGCTCATGGCCTCATGGCTACAACATCTTCAGGTATTACACCCATTTCTTGACAGGAGGCAAGAGGAAGGCCAAGGGTGAAGGGGTATATGAGCTCAGCATGTCTTCTTATAGAGGGAAAGACAAAGCTTCTCTGAAAGACTCACCTTTTAAACTTTCACTTATATTTTTATCCAAACCTGTACTGCTGGGCCAACCCTGGCTAGAATGTGACTAGTGAGAAAGAAATTGTGGACAAAAGTTGGGTGAAGCAATCATCAGCGTTTGTCCAGAGCCTGTCTTTAGGGACTGTTGAGATATTAAACAAAATATTTTATCTAAAAGGCTTGTCCCATGGTCTATAGGACACTGTAGTAGCTGCTCAAAAATAATGTCAGGTCCTAATACAGTACCATCACACCAAAATATATCAGTGCCTACCAAGTAGAAGGCAGCTGCTACATTCTAGAAAGAAATCATTGAACAAAATACAACTTCTGAATGATTTCTGCTCTAGACCTGCAAGAATGATGGTTT
This sequence comes from Okapia johnstoni, assembly GCA_024291935.2. Lineage (NCBI taxonomy): Eukaryota > Metazoa > Chordata > Mammalia > Artiodactyla > Giraffidae > Okapia > Okapia johnstoni. Next base: position 138,796,427 of record CM044306.1, on the reverse strand, counting down.
GAAACCCAAGCAGAAATGTGTCACACGTGACTCAAGAGAGTCAGGGAAGGAAATCATTTTATAGTGAAAATCACAGAGTGTAGTGCTGAACTATGAGAGTATTATTATAGAAATAGAAAACTAAAACTCCTAGGACTGGACTTTAAAAATATTAAGAGAAAAAGGAGTTGCCACAGTTGTGAGGAGCAAACTTTAATGATGTAGTTATGGAAGCCAAGAAAAGAATGAGTTTTAGTGAAGAGTTACAAGCACCAAATTCAACAAAATTCTACAGAGAAGTCAAGGAGCAGGAGGCTAACGTGGACTTCTGCTAAGATCAGGGCTGACTGTGAGAAACCAGAAAGCAAAAGAGGGTTTAGAACAAAGTCTCAGGTAAAAGCAATAAGGAGTCGCGGGAGAGAAACAGAAGAACTTCCAAGAAGGAGCAAGTGCCACAGGGTACCTGCAAGCAACGTCTGTCCTTCAAGGCTGCATCTTCTTAAGTGTGAAAGTGTTTGCTTTCTCAGTCATGTCCAATTCTTTGCGATCCCAAGGACTGTAACCCGCCAGGCTCCTCCGTCCATGGGATTTTCTAGGCAAGAATACTGGAGTGGGTTGCCATGCCCTCCTCCGGGGGATCTTCCCAACTTAGAGATCAACCTGGGTCTCCCGCATTGCAGGTGGACTCTTTACCATCTCAGCCACCAAGCTATTGTGTCTTCTTAGGAATAGAACTAAAGCTAGATCCTCTTCTGGAAATCTTTTCTTTTTTTCCCCTAGGAATTTAAAGAGAGGTGTGGATAAAGTCATTTCAGGAGTGATTGTCCATTGGGGATTGAATTGAAGGCTTATTTAAAATCAAGAGACGTTAGGCATCTAGACTGATGGGTAGAAACCACGAAAGCGAGAGGTCCAGAGCATTCAGGTGGTAGAAGATGATGCAGTTGAGGAAGTGAGAAGACAGGGCAGAACAGAAGGGGAGTTAGGAGGGTGAGCGGTACTGAGAAGTGGGTCGCATGGAGGAAAAGAGGAGGAGAAATACAGGTGAAGCAGCCGTGCTCACCAGGAGCCCACCAACTCCAAGACGTCAGAGATGTGGCTATGACACAAGGCAGCGATGACACGCAGTTCTGTAGTGTGACAGTGTGTGTGCAGTGAAAGCAGGATGCTGAACGTGCAACAATTACGGGTTTGTGACGCTTACTTTACACGGGGTCAGCAGGAATGCCCAGAGAAGGACGGGGAGGATGAGGAGCTGAGTGATTTTAAGTATAAGGTCTAGACTAGACCCAAGTCTGACTCCCAGCTATACCGCTCAACGGCTGCTTATCTTTGGACCAGTTACTTGGTCCCCATAAGCTTCATTCTCCTCCACTCTAGCCCAGAAATAATAGCAGACAACTCTTAAAGTGTCGCGGCAATTCAATGAGTAAGGCATGCAAAATACCAAAACAGAGCAGTTAATTGCTCAGAGAATGTTAGGAATTTCCTCAGGAATATAAAAATCAAATGTGGGGAGCCCTACAGGACAGCAGTGATGACTCGGAAAGTCAGTACAAAAGCACGCGAGGGATTTTGAAAGACAAGGAATGAAAGGAACCAGGCAGTATCGTGGAAGCAGCTCTGAAAAATCTAGGACTCGATTGCAAAGAGCAGAGACACGTATCTGTTAAGGCAGAAAAGCAAAGGAAGACATGAAAAGGAAAACAAGGCCTAAGGCGAAGGGAATCTCCCCAGTTTCAATCGGACACTTCTCAAGTCACAAAAACAGGGGGGAAAGGAGATACAAACCAGGTGGGGAAATGCACAAAGAGATGAGCATGAAAATTTTAGCTGTCACAGGCCCTGGAAAGGATCAGAAGTTTCTGTCTCCTCTCACCATTAAGACCGATCAAGTGACTCCATGTTAAAAAAAACAAAAAAGCATCTGTTTCTCAAATACCCACGGCCTGAGTGTTTGTGTTCTGTTATCCCAAGAAAACATAAAGTCAGAAGCGAAGATCACATAGGACATCATCCCACATGTGCTCACAGAGGCCAAATAAGCTTTCACAGAAGACACTGGGCCTTGTAACTAGCAAAACACTACACAGAGCGTTTATGTGGCTTCTTTTTTTCCTCTCATTATTTTTCCATTACCACACTCAGGCCTCAAATATGTTTAATCAGTCATGGTTCAAAATTAACAAGATATTTGGTCTTGATCTGCTAATGGTATAGATTATGTTTTCCACTCAAAAAATATTGCTTACTGCATTATGTAAGTGAAAGTATTCTGCTGAAATGCAGAACAGGGGAGAATATCCTGCTATGGAATTTATAAAAATATGAAGAATCTATCTTGACTATCCCCACTACGGACATCCACTCACCTTAGCTGTACATTCACCTGTTTGTATTTTGTTTGAGGGGCTTCCTAGGTGATTCAGTGGTAAAGAATTGGCCTGTCAAGCAAGAGACATGGATCTGATCCCTGGGTCAGGAAGGTCCCCTGGAGAAGGAAATGACAACCATCCAGTATTCTTGCCAGGAAAATCCCATGGAGAGAGGAGCCTGGCAGGCTACAGTCCATGGGGTCACAAAGAGTTGGACATGACCTAGTGACTAAGCAACAACAACAACTTTCTTTGAAGGTCTTCCACCCCACTTTTATCTGCTGCTCCACTTGTAGATCTTCCTGAACTGCAGAACTTTTAGTGTTCTGTTTATTTACTGGCATCCAAAAGCAAGAGTTGCCACAAGTTTCATGTTGCCTCGTGGTGGTGTCTGTGAGATTATGCTGGAAGATTTGGGGGAGGAAATCTCCCTTTAGGTCACATCATTTGCATATGAGGACCTAATACCATTGCAATAAGTGGCCTTCCAACACAAAAACTAGCTAGTAAGACATTGCCATAGGCAAAATATTGAGGCTTAAACTGACTTTGCACAAGATGGAAGAGAAAGAAAGGGCAAGTCACTGAGGCACCGGGGCTTTCATCTTTTCCCTGATCCTGTATGTTCGTGGATCTCCCCATACTCTTGTTACATTTTACAAAAATCACTTGCAGGTTTATGGAAAATGTGAGCAGTTTTTTAAAAAATGAGTTACATGGAAGAAAGAACAGCAACTAAGGTTTTTGTGATTAATCTGATTAGACTTCCAGTAGGAAGTATTTAGTTTATCTGCACATAGAAAATGAATATTAAAATATTCATACCCCAAGGCTACCAGAAAAAAAAAAAGTAGCTAACAGCTGTTGGTCTAAAATGTGGTTTTATTATGCAGAGATTGGGATAAGCTTGTAATTGTGAATTAAAGCTAGAGCGGTTTTAAAAAATGTTGAATAGGTTTTCTAACCCCAACATTTAATATCAGTTTTCTGTTAAGAAATAAAGTGTTTACACCATTTCCCTCACTGAGCTTTCAAGTGGTATCAGCAATAGCAGACTTACTCCTGCTCACCTCAAAGGGATATGAGCAGTAGATCTTTCCTGTGAATTCCTTAATGATTTATTTTTCCTAAAGCAGGTTCAAAGATCTTGTACCGAGGCCATATTCCAAACTATGAAAGCCCCCTTTAACATTTCTTTTAGATCAAAAGACACAGTTAATACCAGAAAACAAGGTTTTAAAAAATTATTTTGGTTGATAACACACATGTATTAAACACAGATGACACATGTTTTACCTACACATGTTGTTTTCTGGATGGGATGCAGCCGAAGAAAGTATTTTTTAATGGAGCTACAATACCAGGTTAACAAAACGAGGTATGATAAGTAAAATAATTTCCTTATTTCAAAATTACTGAAATTAGACAACATTTGCAATTGCTTTCTAATGGGAAAAAATAAGATAATCTCTTTTTCCACTGTTTGGTCAACAATCCACTGAAAGTTGAGACGTTATTATCTGAAGCCATTTAAGAAATATAACCCCTACTACATACACACACAGGCACACACACTTAACATATAAGCAAATTATACAGAACAAGCGAGCAAATCATAAAACCAATTCCCCTTCTGGCCCTTCTCTTGTCGCTCTTCCATTATAAGCTGTTAAGAAGCTGGAAAGATTGTTATGGGAGAAAAAAGAGATAAAATATTATTGAACAAAGTGCATCGTGACTGAGCAAAGTTTTTGCATTAATATGACACATTTTATTAAGAATTCAAAGTATTTTAAAAATATTTTCTGAGATTAAGTGTTATTATCCTTTCTTAAAGACCAAGAAAACGAGACATAAAAGTGATGTACTAGATCCAAGATGAACAATAGCTAAGTATTACAAAAAACAAACAAAAATGATGAGAAACTCTTTGCCCATTGTTTGCTATGATACGAACTTTCCATGAAAGTGTGTGTGTCTTTCTACAATGGGCCACATTCCCAGGCCACTTTTTCCTTTTTCTACACACACTTTTTCTCCCTAAGATGCATCTAGAAAACAAAAGGGAAAGCCACCTCCTGACTTTCCCTCAGGCTCTACCTCGTGGGGCAGACAAGGATGAGAAAGAACAGAGACCCTGCTCAGAGACCCTGCAACTCTTCCTGGAGCTTCAACCAGCACTTTTTGATGCCAGCTGTACATGCAAATGGAAGGGAGAATGGAAAAAATTATCTGTGCGCTATTTTCCAATAATCGGGATCATGATTTTAAAATCACTTTGACAGTAAAGCTGTATCTTTTAAGTATGGTTTTCTCTTGGTATAAGCCCAGTAGTGGTAGGATTGCTGGGTCATATGGTAGTTCTGTTTTTAAACAAAAAGGAACAAAATTGGGTCATCTGTAGAGATGTGGATGGACCTAGAGAGTGTCACACAGTAAATCAGAAAAAGAAAATGAAGAGTGAAGTAAATTAGAAAGAGAAAAAAAAAATCAGATTTTAACACATACATGGGGAATCTAGAACAATGGTATAGATGATTCTATTTGCAAAGCAGAAATAGATAGAGACACAGATGTCGAGAATGAATGTACGGACACCAAGGGGGAAAGGGGGAAGTGAGAGGAACTGGGAGATAGGGATGGACACATAAACTATTGATACCATGTGTAAAATAGATAACGCATGGGAACATGCTGTGTAGCAGAGGGAACTCTACTTAACAGACTGTGGTGACCTGAATGAAAAGGAGGTCCCAAAGAGAAGGGGTAAATGTATAGACACAGCTGATTCATTTTGCTCTACAGCAGAAACTAACACAACGCTGTAAAGCAACCATACTCCGATAAAAATTAATTTTAAAAAATACGGTAGCTGAATTTCAGGAGGAGCAAAAGAGAAGAAGGTCATTACTCTTTTTATTGTGACACCTTTTAAAAAACTGCACCATGCAATGCACTTGCGCTGTTCCTTGAATGGAACCGTGTCTTCAATAGTGTAGGTCTTAACTCCGTTAAGAATCAGAAAGAGTGAGAAGACAGACTTCAAACTTCTGAAGGAGTTATCTAAAAGATTCCAATTCATGTTTATCCTCTGACTCTCCCCTACTTGTATTAATCGAACACCTGTCTTTGAAGACAGAGCTCCACTGCACAGACATCCTCCACTCTTTTAATTGAGCCCCTTTGGGGGAAAGTATCGTTTAAATATAACAATATATTCAGTACCCTAAAATAATTTGATCTATAATAAATTCTTAAGCAAGGGAGGAAGACCAGCCTGGGGACCCTGGGAGGGGAAGATTGCCAGGTACTAAGTCAGAGCTTCACAAGAAGTGGTAGAAGCTCTTTCCCGGGAGACTTTTAAAAATAGAATAGACAGCCCTCTGCATACAGTGGTGTAGGAGGCCCCATTATACTTTGTTATTAAGGAACTTCACTACAGGTTTCCTTAGGCTTGATTTAAAAAAAAAAAAAAAGTGGGAGCAGGGAAAGGGAACACCATCCAATGCAAGCAAAATTCAGTTTAAGAAAGGCCTTCGATGGTGAACGAAGTCTGTTCCCTCTCATATGAATTCTCAGATTTCCCATATTTAATTTTAAGGATAAAATCTTACAGGGATTTAAATTCTATTATCTGTTTGATTGCACTGCTCTACATTTTTATCTATTATTTTGTTCAGAGTATCAGGCTGTTTTCAGAACTTCAGTACTACTGGGTCAAGAAGAAATTGAAAGTTGTTTGGATATTTTACTTTTTCATCCTCCCTTAATCCATAATTCCCTATATAACTGAAGATATGTATATAGAAGCATACCTACACATAAATGGTTTAATAATAGCTTTTTAAGGAAAGTTAAAAACATTGCAAGTATATATAATTTTTTAATGAATAAACTATGGAACATATTGCTCACAAATTCCACATGACTTTCTTCTTCAGTCATGATTCATGGCATCATTAATACATCCATTTGAGGCAGATCTTTTTCACATTAATAAATAATAATAAGGAAAAAAAATTTTTTTTCTAACTCTATTACCCACATTTACCCAGGGCACCAGAGAGACAAGTCACTTATTGTTATCTCCAGCCAGGTCTTGGGCCATTTTTTACCTTTAGATTTGGAAGCATATATTTGAAACCTTCCAAAGACAATTGAGATTTTTTCTGCATTCCTGATTAAACTCATCATTTATTTCTTAATTGAATTACATATTAAATAGCATTTAAATAAGCTTTCTTTGAAAGTAAGCTGGGTATTTTGGGCAGATCAGTTCAGTTCAGTTCAGTTCAGTCGCTCAGTTGTGTCCGACTCTTTGCGACCCCATGAATAGCAGCACGCCAGGCCTCCCTGTCCATCACCAACTCCCTGAGTCCACCCAAACTCATGTCCATCGAGTCGGTGATGCCATCCAGCCATCTCATCCTCTGTTGTCCCCTTCTCCTCCTACACTCAATCCTTCCCAGCATCAGGGTCTTTTCCAATGAGTCAACTCTTCGCATGAGGTGGCCAAAGTATCGGAATTTCAGCTTCAACATCAGTCCTTCCAATGAACACCCAGGGCTGAACTCCTTTAGGATGGACTGGTTGGATCTCCTTGCAGTCCAAGGGACTCTCAAGAGTCTTCTGCAACAGATAATGCTAGCTAAAAAACAGTACTCATATGATATATCCCAATAACTTCTGTATGTGTGTTCAGTCACCAAGTCATGTCTGACTCTCTGCGATCCCATGGACTGCAGCAGGCCAGGCCTCCCTGTCCCTCACCTTCTCCCGGTGTTTGACCAAGTTTATGTCCATTGAGTCAGTGATGCCAGCCAACCATCTCATCCTCTGTCACCCTCTTCTCCTACTGCCTTCAATCTTTCCCCAACATCAGGATCTTTTCAAATGAGTCAGCTCTTCCCATCAGGTAGCCAAAGTATTGGAGCTTCAGCTTCAGCATCAGTCCTTCCAACGACTATTCAGGGTTGATTTCCTTTAGGATGGACTGATTTGATCTCCTTTCTGTCCAGGGGACCCTCAAGAGTCTTCTCCAGCACCACAGTTCAAAAGCATCAATTCTTCAGTGCTCTGCGTTCTTCACAGTTCAACTCTCATATCCATACATGACTACTGGAAAGACTACAGCCTTGACCATATGAACCTTTGTTGGCAAAGTGATGTCTTTGCTTTTTAAGACACTGTCTATGTTTGTCATAGCTTTTCTTACAAGGAGCAAGTGTTTTGTTTTGTTTTGTTTTTAATTTCATGGCTGTAGTCACCATCTACAGTGATTTTGGAGCTCAAGAAAATAAAATCTGTCACTGTTCCCACTTTTTCCCCTTCTATTTGCCATGAAGTGTGGCACTGGATGCCATATTCTTAGTTTGTTTTTTTTTTAAAATATTAAGCTTTAGGCTGGTTCTTTCACTCTCCTCTTTCACCTTCATCAAGAAGCTCTTTAGTTCCTCTTCACTTTCTGCTGTTAGACTAGTATCATCTGCATATCTGAGGTTCTTGATATTTGTACCAGTAATCTTGATTCCAGCTTGCAATTCATCCAGCCTGGATTTCGCATGATGTGCTCTCCATATAAGTTAAATAAACAGGGTGACAATAAACAGCCCTGTCGTACTCTTTTCTCAGTTTTGAACCAGTCAGTTGTTCCATCCATATAAGGTTCTAACTATTGTTTCTTGACCCGCATACAGATTTCTCAGGAGACAGGTAAGACAGTCTGGTATTCCCATCTCTTTAAGAGTTTCCCACAGTTTGTTACGACCCACACAGTCAAAGGCTTTAGGGTAGACAATGAAAAACTTCTACAAAGTTAGATAAACTGTTGTAAAGGATTCAGCAAATTCACTGTTTTCATAAGTTTCTACACACATAAAGTATTTGTTTTTTAAAATGCAGCTATAGCACTCTGGAATGCAAAAGTAGGCAGTCAAGAGATACCTGGAGTAACAGGCAAATTTGGCCTTGGAGTACAAAATGAAGCAGATCAAAGGCTAACAGCTTTGCCAAGAGAACGCACTGGTCATAGCAAACACCCTCTTCCAACAACACAAGAGAAGACTCTACACATAGACATCACCAGATTGTCAATACTGAAATCAGATTGATCATATTCTTTGCAGCCAAAGATGGAGAAGCTCTATACAGTCAGCAAAAACAAGACCGGGAGCTGACTGTGGCTCAGATTATGAACTTTTTGCCAGATTCAGACTTAAATTGAAGAAAGTAGGGAAAACTACTATACCATTCAGGTATTACCTAAATCAAATCCCTTATGATTATACAATGGAAGTGAGAAATAGATTCAAGGGATTAGATCTGATAGAGTGCCTGAAGAACTATGGACAGAGGTTCAGGACATTGTACAAGAGGCAGGGATCAAGACCATCCCCAAGAAAAAGAAAGGCAAAATGGTTGAGGAGGCCTTACATTTAGCTGAGAAAAGAAGACAAGCTAAAGGCAAAGGAGAAAAAGAAAGATATACCCATTTGAATGCAGAGTTCCAAAGAATAGCAAGGAGAGATAAGGAAGCCTTCCTCAGTGATCAATGCAAAGAAATAGCGGAAAGACTAGAGATCTCTTCAAGAAAATTAGAGATACCAAGGGAACGGTTCATGCAAATATGGGCACATTAAAGGACAGAAATGGTATGGCCCTAACAGAAGCAGAAGATATTAAGAAGTGGCAAGAATACACAGAAGAACTATACAAAAAAGATCTTCATGACCCAGATAACCACGATGGTGTGATCACTCACCTAGAGCCAGACATCCTGGAATGCGAAGTCAAGTGGACCTTAGGCAGCATCACTATGAACAAAGCTAGTGGATGTGATAGAATTCCAGCTGAGCTATTTCAAATCCTAAAAGATGATGTTGTAAAAGTGCTGCACTCAATATGCCAGCAAATTTGGAAAACTCAGCAGTGGCCACAGGACTGGAAAAGGTCAGTTTTCACTCTAATCCCAAAGAAAGGCAATGCCAAAGAATGTTCAAACTACTGCACAATTGTACTCATCTCACACACTAGCAAAGTAATGCTTAAAATTCTCCAAGCCAGGCTTCAACAGTATGTGAATCATGAATTTCCAGGTGTTCAAGCTGGATATAGAAAAGGTAGAGGAAAACGAAAGTGAAAGTGATGGTCACTCAGTCATGTCCGACTCTTTGCGACCCAATGGACTACACAGTTCATGGAATTCTCCAGGCCAGAATACTGGAGTGGGTAGCCTTTCCCTTCTCCGGGGGATCTTCCCAACCAGGAATCAAACCAGGGTCTCCTGCATTACAGGCGGATTCTTTACCAACTGAGCTATGAGGGAAGACCTAAAGGCAGAGGAACCAGAGATCAAATTGCCAACATCCGCTGGATCATTGAAAAAGCCAAGCGAGTTCCAGAAAAACATTTACTTTTGCATTATTGACTATGCCAAAGCCTTTGACTGTGTGAATCACAGCAAACTATGGAAAATTCTTAAAGAGATGGGAATACCAGACCACCTGACCTGCCTCTTGAGAAATCTGTATGTGGGTCAAAAAGCAACAGTTAGAACTGGATATGGAAAAACAGACTGGTTCCAAATTGGGAAAGGAGTACGTCAAGGCTGTATATTGTCACCCTGCTTATTTAACTTATATGCAGAGTACATCATGAGAAATGCTGGGCTGGATGAAGCACAAGCTGGAATCAAGATTGCTGGGAGAAATATCAATAACCTCAGATATGCAGACGACACCACCCTTATGGCAGAAAGTAAAGAAGCACTAAAGAGCCTCTTGATGAAAGTGAAAGACGAGAGTGAAAAAGTTAGCTTAAAACTCAACATCCAGAAAACTAAGATCATGGCATCCAGTCCCATCACTTCATGGCAAATAGAAGGGGAAACAGTGGAAACAGTGGCAGACTTTATTTTGGGGGGCTCCAAAATCACTGCAGACAGTGACTGCAGCCATGAAATTAAAAGATGCTTGCTCCTTGCAAGAGAAGTTATGACCAACCTAGACAGCATATTAAAAAGCAGAGACATTACTTTGCTGACAAAGGTCCATCTAGTCAAGGCTATGGTTTTTCCAGTAGTCATGTATGCATGTGAGAGTTGGACTATAAAGAAAGCTGAGCGCCGAAGAATTTATGCTTTTGAACTGTGGTGTTGGAGAAGACTCTTGAGAGTCACGTGGATTGCAAGGAGATCAAACCATTCCATCATAAAGGAAATCAGTCCTGAATATTCATTGGAAGGACTGATGCTGAAGCTGAAACTCCAATACTTTGGCCACCTGATGTGAAGAACTGACTCATTGGTAAAGACCCTGATGCTGGGAAAGATTGAAGGTGGGAGGAGAAGGGGATGACAGAGGATGAGATGGTTGGATGGCATCACCGACTCAATGGACATGAGTTTGAATAAGCTCTGGGAGTTGGTGATAGGGAACCCTGGTGTGCTACAGTCCAAGGGGCCACAAAGAGTCAGGCACGACTGAGCAACTGAACTGAACTGATAGCACTATAGGTATACCAAGTGGTACAAGTGGTAAAGAATCTACCTGCCAGTGGAGGAGACACAATAGACTGGGTTTGATCCCTGGGTCAGGAAGACCCCCTGGAGGAGGAAAATGCAACCCATTCCAGTATTCTTGCCTAGAGAATCTCATGGACAGAAGAGCCTGGCTGGCTACAGTCCATACCGTCATAAAGAGGCGGACACAATTGAAGCGACTTAGCACATACAAATAGCACCATAGAATAAACTTTTTGAAGATATCTCACAATTCAATCAGAGATCTAAATTTTAGTTAATATTTATTAGAGGACAATCAATGAAAATAACTAGTATGTCTCTGAGCTACATATATACTGTCTATGTTGGCTAACTTTGTATATATGTGTACTATGACAAGTATATATGGGGCTTCTCTACAGCTCAGACAGTAAAGAATCTGCCTGCAATGCAGGAGACCCAGGTTCGATCCCTGGGTTGGGAAGATCCTCTGGAGAAGTGGATAGCAACCCACTCCAGTATTCTAGCCTGGAGAATTCCATGGACAGAAGAGCCTGGCAGAGTCCTTGGGGTCACAAAGAGTCGGATACAACTGAGCAATTAACACTACACTACACATGACAAATACAAAACTACATAACTTTCTAGCAGTTGACATTTTCTACGCTAGTCGTGAATTCATCTATATCTTTAAGAAATGTCAAACAATAACAGAATATTCCACATTAACATGTAGAATAATAATAAGAAAAGTTAGTAATACTAATAAGGAGCTTTAAATAATATCATTCTAAGCTTTTCAAAGCACCACATGGGGCTGAGACGTCCCCATATTAGTTTTGTACTGTTGCGGTAATAAATTACCATAAAGTCAATGCCTTGAAACAATGCATATTTATTATCTTAGAGTTCTGGAGGTCAAAAATCTGGCATCAGTTTCAGTGGACTAAAAACTCTAGTTGCTGTGGGGCTGTCAATCCTTTTTGAAGGCTCTAGGGAAGAAGCCTTGTCCACTTCTCCAAGGTCACCCATGGATTGACTCCTGACCCCTTCCTGCATCTTCAGAACCAACAATGGCAAGTTGAGTCCTTCTAGGATCTGAAATCGCTTCCCTCTGGCCTCATCTTCTGCCTCCCTCTTCCCCTGTTGGAATTCCTTCTAGTTACATCAAAACTACCTGGCTAATATGGGGTAATCTCCCTATTTTAAGGTCAGCTAATTATCAACCTTAATCCCATCCACAACCTTAATTCCTCTTTGCAATACATCCACAGGCTCCAAAGACTAGGATGTGGACTTCTAGGGGAAGTAATCCTTCTGTCTACCATATACCCCTTCAAATTTAAACTACAGCTTTATTGTAAACTCCCCTAATCCTAGCAAACTGCAGGTAGTTTAAGTATCACTGAAAAACATACATACCCAAATTGTATAAGTAATGCCCCGAACTAATTTCCCGCCAATTTAGATGTGGATTACCTCTAAGTTTCTTCATTTATGTATATTAACTGATTTTCAAAATCCTTACAAAAATGTATGGACTTAAAACAGACAACACGTCTTGTGTGAGTTGGATCCTGTACTTTAGTGTGCGACAGAGAACTTAGACTCATGTCATCTCTGTATCTGGGGAAGAGAAGCCTCTGTCCTGAGCCTGGGCTTTAGAAAATCCTTTCCTACACTTTCTCTGTTTGTGACGCTCCTGCAGGCAAGAAGCCTGGAGGACCAAAAGGGACTTGGTGGGACTTCCTTGGTGGTCCAGAGGTTAAGAATCTCCCCGTATTTACAGGGGTTTGATATCCAGTTCAGGAGGATCCCACATGCCACGGGGCAACTGGGCACATGAGCCACAACTACTGAAGCGCTCGCACTCTAGAGCCCCTGCCCTGCAACAAGAGAAGGACCACAATGGGAAACCCAGAGAAAGCCCATGTACAGCCACAGAGACCCAGCAAGGCAAAAATAAATAATTAAAAAAAAAAAAATAGGGTCTCGGATACGAGTCCTCACCCACCTCCAGACCACACTCCGGGCACCTGTTTTACCGGAAGTCCCTGCTCCTGGGGCCCAGAGCTCACGTTCCAGACTCCTGACCTCTTCCCACCCAAGGTCACCTCATCATTAGCGTACACACCTCTAGGTCTGTGTGTGTGTGTGTCTGTGTGTGTGCTGGTTGCTCAGTCCTGTCCGACTCTCTGCAAACCCATGGACTGCAGCACACCAGGCTCCTCTGCCCATGGAATTTTTGAGGTAAGAATACTGGAGCGGGTTGCTGCTTCCTCCTCCAGGGGAACTTCCCAAGCCAGGGATCAAACCCGCGTCTCTTGTGCCTCCTGCATTGGCAGGCGGATTCTTTACCACTGAGCCACCTGGGAAAGCTAAAAGGTCAGTAAGTGCTTGAGGTGTACGTGGAATGTGGATACAGCCTGGCATCTGCGCCCCTGTGCCTGTGGGACTTTGCAGAGCAAGCCGGCAGGGACAGGGAGGAGATGGTGCTTATAGGCCAGAAGTTTATGTGCATTCCCCCTGGGCATCGGGCTACCACACAGAGCTCCTCGGGGTTCCAGAATTCAGACTCAAATTTGTACTGCTAGGGTGTTATAACTTGTATTTGTCAAAATGAGACATTAGAACGTATTTATTTGAGAGTTTGTTAGCTTGATTTATGACTTTTAAATATTTAAACACAGACTATGTGGACTTATCTTTGTATATTCCTGCCTGGGGCCTTGGAAATATTAGAGGTCAGTCCATCTTAGATATTCTTATTCTGACATTTAAAAAATTCAAATTAAATTTGCATATCGACATGCTGTGTGCTTAGTCGCTCAGATGTGCCCAACTCTTTGCGACCCCATGGACTGTAGCCTGCCAGGCTCCTCTGCCCATGGGATTCTCCAGGCAAGAATACTGGAGGGGGCTGCCCATGACCTTCTTCAGGGGATTTCCCAACCCAGGGATCAAACCCAGGTCTCCTGCATTGCAGGCAGATTCTTTATCATCTGAGCCACCAGGAAAGCCCACTGCATATCAGTAAAACAGGTTAATCTCTCTCTCAAAAAAAAAAAAAAAAGCTTTCAGGCATATACTAGAATGGATCCAATTTCTCTCCTTAGTTCAAAGTCTTCTCTGAGATGATAAAAATTTGTTAATTTTTATTGTTTCAAGGACCTGGATGATTCTAGCTTCATTTACTTATCACTACAAGAGGAAGCTACTATTATTCATGTAAGGAAACTGAGTGAGTTTATTTTAGTGGAAGCCTGCAAGGAGATCAGACCAGTCAATCCTGAAGGAAATCAACCCTGAATATTCATTGGGAGGACTGATGCCGAAGCTGAATCTCCAATACTTTAGCCACCTGACAAAGAGCCAACTCATTGGAAAAGACCCTAATGCTGGGAAAGATTGAAGGCAAAAGGAGAAGAGGGCGGCAGAGGATAACATGGTTAGATAGCATCACTGACTCAACAGACATGAGTTTGAGCAAACTCCAGGAGATAGTGAAGGACGGGGGGAGCCTGGCATGCTGCAGTTCATGAGGTTGCAAAAAATCAGACAGAACAACAGCAGAGAGAAATAATGAGACTTTGGGAGATGCAGGATGAGCTGAGCATAAAGTTTCTCCATAGAGAAGCTAATGGCAGGAAAAATGAACGAAGTCACCCCAGATAATGATACAGTAAGTTCTCTACATACAAGTGAGTTCCATTCCAATAGTGTGTTCATAAGTCCAATTGTTCTTAAATCCAACAAAGCTGGCCGATGTACCCAACTAACACAATCAGCTATACAGTACATACTGTGATAGGTTTATAATACTTTTTACACAAACAATATGTAAATAAAAAACAAAGAAAGTAAAGAAAACATTTTTAATCTTAAACTACAGTACTTTGAAAAGTACCATAGTAGAGTAAGTACAACTGCCATACAGGGACTGACATACACGTTCACTTCTTTGAAAGTACGCATCTTGAAGGTTCATATGTAGGGGACTTACTGTAACAGATTTCAACTTTGTCTCACCAGTAGAATTATGAAATAAAATCTGGTGAATCCAGGAAACTCTAATTTTGTGTTCATACTTACTCATTTGATCAATAAATACAATTTTTATTTGGTAAAAAAAATGTTTCCAGAAATGCAAAATTCAAGGACTTACTTATAAACTATGAATCTGAGAAATCACAGAGGCTTGCTGGGATATAATCCCCAAGAGCAAATCTATCTATGCCTGGTCTTCTGAACAAACTCCATCCTTGATAAATGAATTAAATTCAAATTAAAGGTCAATCTCATTTTTAATATATGCCTGAGTGTAATTACATTTTTAGCTATTTGTGGGTTTGAAAACAAAGAAAATAATTCTTATATCCAACCTCTCTTTGGAGAAGAACTCTGGAAAGAACAAACATCTTTAATTTCTTATTGATTATGACTTCTACTGGCTGTGAATTACAATTATATAAATTTGACAAGGCTCATCCCTTTTAGTTTGAGCCATTAAAAAATCAATTAGTCTTTGTTTTGTAGAACTATTATATGTATAGTATTGGATTGTTCTTTCTTGTGCAATTGTTGGATTATGACTTCTACAGAAGAATGCTGTGAATTTAATTACCTCCAAAAAATAACTAAATCTTAGCAAGTATTTTACAAAATGTCATTCTTTACTTAATAAAGGGCCAGCCCCATATTTCACACATTTCCATTCATCTGACAGAGCCATGGTGTTTGTAATTGTGTCTATAAAGCCATCAGTCTTCTAGAACCATCTTTAGCTTAGCAAGCCCCAAAGCATGGTCCATTCTGCTCAGATCTGATCAGCATCTTTATAGCTTATCAGCCTTGGGGTTCAATTTTGTTTTGGATGCTTTTATAAATGAGCACAATCACTGGTGAATCTGTTCTTCCAGATTGCAAAGAGAAAAATCGAGAGAGGAACTTTAGTAGATTACAGTGTCATTGAGAACAAAGTACAGACACAAAAGCACCTCACACAGCCTTGCAGATGATTTTGTGGATATACATTTTCAGTTTTATTTCAGTAAAATTAGACGATCGTCTTAGTTATTGTTTCTGAAGTTATACTCTAACCCCAGGCTAGGAGTACAGTCAATGTGCTAACAAACCAATTTGTTTCAAGACACTTATTTTTTTCTTAAAAGGAAGGAAAGATACAATAAAAAGGAGTAGCAATAGATAGGAAGTGCAAGAATTATGTTAGACCTTTCTTCTTTTGAACAGGTGACTGATGCATTTTATACATTTTAGGAGCTAGCTTCAATAGTATGGTTGTTCTCAGGATTCAAAATAGCTTCAGAAATAACAGAAGTTGAGAGGAAATTTTAATAATTTTAACAGCTTTTGCACTTGTAAAATTTCTCCAGAAAAGAGTTTATGACAATATTCACCTCAATGAGTGGCTTTTTAAGTCAGCAGAATAATTGAAGCACTTTCATTAAGAAGTTTTACTTCTTACATATGTTTATGAAAATCTTTTGCTGTATTAAATGTAAATCAAATAAAATGTATCATTTAATATTCTAATAGAAAAAATAAAATTTGAAAAGATTATGATATCAAATATTCAAGAATATGTTTTTAACAAACTGAGTTTCAGAAAGAATATGATGTTGTCAAAGAAATTCCAGTAGCTGTCCAAGGATAATTTTCCTCTGTTATTAGAAATTCAGAGAGACAAGTGCAATGTCAAAAATCCAGGTCCTAGTCGTGGAAACTTATTTCTAGGCCATTACAAACCATAACTATACCCTGGAGATTACTCTCTGCACTGTGGGAACAAACACTGACATGAATTGAGCCTCAGAGAATATGTAGTCTGCACACGTTCTATCTACCCATTCTGTTGGGGGTATCATAGTGCATACTATCTTTCTTTAAAATATCTACAACACTGTTATGTACTGAATGTGTCCCTCTAAATGTCATCTATTGAAATTCTACTGTCCAATGTAATAGTATTAGAAACTGGGGCCTTGGAACACAATTAGGCTTAAATCAGGTCATGAGGGTGGAGCTCCCACGAATAGGGTTAGTGCCCTCACAGGAACAACAAGGGAGGTGGGTTCTCCACCACAAGCTCTCTGTCACATGCGGGTGCAATGAGAAGTTTGCAGTCTGCAGTCTGCAACTCAGAAGAGGGTTCTCAGCAGATCATGACTATGCTGGCACCCTGACCTTGGACTTGCAGCCTTCAGAACTGTGAGAAATAAATTCTATTGTTTACAAGCTCCTTATCAGCCCAACAAATGCCAGAAAATAATAAAACAGAATCTTCAAATGCTGATGGAAAATAACTATAGTGATAGGTTTTATATATAAGCCTTATTCAAGAGTGAGCCCAAATAAGTCCTTTTGGAATATAAAAAGATAGCTAACATATGGACCCTTATTACTAATGGATGTGTGTGTGTGTGTGTGTGTGTGTGTGTGTGTGTGTGTGTGTGTGTGTGCATGTGCTCAGTCATGTCCTACTCTTTGCAACACCATGGACTGTAGCCCACCAGGTTCCTCTGCTCATGGATTTTCCAGGCAAGAATACTGGAGTGGGTTGCTGTTTCATAATCCAGGGGATCTTCCCCACCCAGAGATCGAACCCAAGGCTCTTGCACCCCCTTCAATGGTGGATGGATTCTTTACCACTGAGCCACCTGGGAAGCCTCTACTAATGGATACTCCAGAGCAAAGTTCATACAGAAGAAAAAAATGGACATAAGAAACAAGATGAGGATAGATATCAATACAATAAGCTGGTAAGTTGAATTAATAATATACTTTAATAAGGGCTTCCCTGGTTGCTCAGACAGTAAAAGAATCTGCCTGCAATGCAGGAGACGTGGGCTCGATCTCTGGGTCAGAAAGATCCCCTGGAGAAGGCAATGGCTACCCACTCCAGTATTCTTACCAGGAGAATCCCATGGACATAGGAGTCTCATGGGCTACAGTACATGGGGTCACACAGAGTTGGACAGGACTGAGCATCTAACACAAAAACAATACTTTAATAAATAATCACGATATTTGCTTATACTTTTTAATTAAAATAGAAGACTCTATACAGCTGTACAAAATCGAAGTGGTTGCTTAATGGAGAGTCAAAAAATACTGAAGTCCTTTGTTGTGTTTGAGAGGTAATTAGAGTTATTGACTAATTTTGGAATTTGTTAAAGATTTTACAGTTAAGTGCATGTGCTAAAAATTAAGGATAAACAACAGACACAAACAATTTTAAAAAGTAAAAAGCAATACAGATGCAACTAATAGCTTTAAACTATTACAAGATGGGGAACAACAGAATGTAGAAAATTTTAACAAACCAACACAAATCAGAAAGAGGAGAGGAAAAGAGGCAAAGAATATAAAATGGTAGAAATCCAAATATATCAGTAATCAGGATTAATGTAAAAAAAGACAATTCACTTATTATCAGATTATCAAACTGGATTGAATATTTAAAACTCAAAATCAAAAAGAAAGACTGCAAACATAAGGAATGGAGAAAGATTTAAGAGGCAAATCCTAGTTAGTTCTAATTAACTATAACTATTTATTAATGCTAATTTATTTTGTCACTATATTATAAAATCATTGGCATATAATTTCATGTTAAGAAAACATTAATGCAAAATAAGTGATACTCTAAGTGTCACACATTAAACAATATGACTTTGAAAAACATAAAGCAAAAACCATAACAGAATTATGAGGGGGAGAAGATCATGACAAAGTCACAGTAGGATATTTTAACACATTTCTCTCAGAAGCAGAGAAAAATATTAAAGGTACAGAGGATTTGCACAATAAAATTGTGAATATTGATAATACAATTTATCTGTGATAAACTTGCATATACAATATATATGTAAATAAATTCTGAACTAACTATAAACATATGCATTCTTATCAAGCCCACATGGAGCATTTACAGAACACATGAGCCATACAATAGATCATGAATTACAACATAAATTTAGAAAACATCACAAAGATCATACTCCCTGACAAGGAAACATAAAACAGAACTCAGTAATGAAAACACAAAGTTCCCCACATGTTTGGAAATTTAAACAGACTTTTAAATAACTCACTAGCCTAAAAAGGAGACAACAGTGGAAATTATAAAATATCTCAAACCTGAAATAAATAAAACCAAACAACGAAGGTACGTTTAAAAAATATTATAAAATGAAGTTAAAGTAATAACTTACAAAAAAGAATTCATTTTAAAAAGAAAAAAAGAAATAAGAATGATAACTGCAGGAAAAGAGTAACAAAATTTTCCATTGAAAAAACTAGAAAAAGAATAACATGAAGCGGAAAAACCTAGCAACAAAATAACAAACAACCACGTGAGTCAAAATGAAATAACATAAAACTAGTGGTAAATAAGAATTCATCCACAAAACCGTTAGCTCCTTAACACGAACTTGATATCAAATTAGACAAGGAGAGCATGAAAAGAAAGTTATAGATCAAGCTCACACACACACGGAAATGTGAAAATTCAAACTAACATGTTAGCCTATCAATTTCAGCAGCACACAACATACACTGCACGTATCTACACACATGCATACATGGTGGTGGGGATAAAATTGGTTTTGAGATCAGAAAGGAATGAATCTGAGTCCTGGACTACTTATAAACTGAGTCCCCTGATGTGTGGTACTTAGTCACTCAGCTGTATCCGACTCTGCGACCCCACGGACTGTGGCCCACCAGGCTCCTCTGCCCATGGGGATTCTCCAGGCAAGAATACTTGAGTGGGTTGCCATGCCCTCCCCCAGGAGATCTTCCCAACCCAGGGATCAAACCGAGCTTTCCCACATTCCAGGTAGATTCTTTACTATCTGAGCCACTGGTCCCCTGATACTTAGGGCTTATTTTGTTAAGGTGATTTCGGTAGAAAGCACTGACATAGCCACAACCCAGATGGTTCTTAATTTACTCAAAATGATGGAAACCGAAACCTTCATAGAAATATTTTAATTTAAAATATTCATCTTTAAAGCTGTTTATTTGCCCTTAAAAATGTTAACATCCTAATATTCTTGTTGGCTAAAAGTAAGTATCAACCAAAATAGTTTTTAAAGTATAAACAGATCCCAAAGTTGGCAACTGAATGTTGCTTTTCATTTTGTTTTTACAGCTAAAAACAATGTTTTCCTGGTGGTTTTCTCTGTGTAAGTTAAACATGAAAATAATTTTTAATTTCTTGGCATCTCTCATCATGATCTCTCACAGTCTTCCTGGTGGATGGTCAGATTCAAGCACAGTGTACGAACCCACAAGTTCTACCAAATGGTACATCTATCAGAATGGTACATTCTTTGTGGATGGTCAGTGACTGCTCCAGACACCTGAATTTCCACATCAGCCCTGTTCCTGTAACACGAAAGCAAGTGTGGTAGAGACACTGTCAGGCCCAAAAATGCAGCCCCCATGCCCATTTCATCATAATCAATGCCACCAGTCTCAGCAGAGAGTTTGGTGATCACAACCAATCATCTTGGGAATTTGAAAACCACAAACTTAGTGACGTGGGTGCCAGAGAAAATGGATATTAACAAACATGTCCATTGGGATTTGCCCTCTGGCTCAGTGGTAAAGAATCTGCCTGCCAATGCAGGAGATGCAGAAGATGTGAGTTTAATCCCTGGGTCAGGAAGATCCCCTGGAGAAGGTAATGGCAACCCACTCTAGTATTCTTGCCGGGAAAATCCCACGGACAGAGGAGCCTGGTGGGCTACAGTCCATGGTGTTTCAAAAGAGTCGGATGCGACTGAGCACACACACAAACATATCAATAAAAGGCTGATTTCCAGCCAGCTGCCAAATGTCAGCATGTTGACCCCGAGCCTGCAAGCCCACCCTCGCAGCAGCATCCCTCCACCTGCTGGTGGAAAACCCACTACTTGCAATTACCAAATCCAATGTGCTATAGCTTGCGTCTTAGAGCAACTTTTTACAGCTACAATTAACTCTGTTAAAACGCGGCCCCCTTAGAAGACCTTGGGACTCTGAAGAAAGCTGGCAATCGTTTCCTAGGGAATCTGAGAGTTACAGCCTGGAACTCCCCCTGATCTGTTCCTTTCGGGTATTCTCCTTCCACCAAAGATGCCCTTGCACTTTTCTTACTTATTAGTGTAAGAGAACCAGACCGTTTCTCAGACACCTGAATACGCATGGGGGAGGAGGGAAAGCAGGAGTTTCTCCTTCAAAGTAATAGCCTTTCTACAGTCACTCTCTTTCAAGCCATGAGATGTGCTGAACTCTCACATCTTCTTGGAACAAGCACAGTAATTAACAATGTGGGCCTGATTGTCATCTAACGACAAAAGTCAGACTTGCCATCACTGGCACAGAATGTGTTTAGGGATCAACATGATTCTATTGTAGGCTGGAAGGAGAAAGTCAAGTATAATCGAAAGATAATCATGGGGGCTTCCTTGGCAGTCCAGTGGCTAAGACTTTACCTTCCAACGCTAGGGGTGTGAGTTTGATCCCTGGCCAGGGAGCGAGGATCCCACGTGCCTCATGGCCAATATACCAAGCCGTAAAACAGAAGCAATATTCTAAAAAATTCAATAAAGACTTTAAAAATGGCCCACATCAAAAAACATTAAAAAAAAAAAGATAATCATATTCTCCTCTATACATTTTTTGTTTTATCTTCAGTAGTATTTATTTATTTTCCCCACACGGACTCTCAGTTGAATTGAATCCAAACATTAGAAGCTGCAATATTCTATCAGAAAGGAAGTTTTTGTTTCCTAAGATTTTCTTATTGTGGTGGTAGTGACTCTGGTTTATTTTTAGTAGCCTGGAGAGAAAGGAGAGATAAAAGAAATGACATGGTTGGGGCTTTTTAAATAAAATTAATATTATCAATGTCATTAAAGTCATGACCATATTTTGAGAGGGAGATTTCTCAGTAATTTTTATAATATGTGTCTATAGTTCTGTCCAGAGGCATTCACGACATTGTACTTAACTTTAAAAAAAAAACAAGTTTAACTTCTACCTTTCCAAAAGAAATGTCTTATATTCAGACACAATGCTAAAATGCCAAATTGGAAAGCAAAAAAATTTCGTCTCCTTGTCTCACCAGATAAGGTGAGTTTTATTTCACTTTTTAATTACCCTCAGGGAGGAAATTTCTTTGTAAAATCTAATTGGCTCCCAATATATAAACTTCCTAACAAAGATAATATGAGGGTAAAATTTAAAGACAGATCCAGAAACTGAGACCCTGAAAGGAACTAGTCCTGCCACACCCACCCTGAGACCCTTCCTCAAGGTAGTCTGTGGTCTCAGAAGGAGTGTTGGAGCAAGCATATGTCAGAGAAAAACGTACTAGTGTGGTATGTGTGTGTGTTTGTGTGTGAGTGTTTAAGCAAAGATGAAAAGGTACATTCTAATTACTATACTGCAGTAAGTAAAAGAAGGCTTCAAAGAAACACTGAAGGATGCTGGCAGACAGCCAGAAATATTTAACGGTTAGTAAGGCGAGTGGAGTCTTGCTGCCTTTTTCTTAATAATGGCTTAAAGAACTCTGCTGTCTTTTCAATCACAGAGACTCCTCCCTGCACACACACCACTTCTCTTTCCATACACAGAACACCAGGCAGCCATCACCCACGCCTGGGCCCTGTCCTGATGGAGGGGAACTCAGGAAATGCAACAGCGACCGAGGGTTTCCTTTTCAATCGGTCACGGTCACGCTACTCCAATAGGAAGAAATCTGCAACCCATTAGACATCTTCCTCCGGCATTAATAGTCAGAAATATTAATTATATTTTCTAGCCATTCCTATTCTTGTTTTTTCCGGTTGGGAAATGTTCTCAAAGGCTTGTGTCTGGAAAGCAGCATGTAGAGTCAATTAGATTGTGGGGGAAAAGCATATAACTCTCAAGAAGTGTTGTGCATTTGCAACCTATCTTTGGAGAGAGAGGATCATGGCAACAGAAAGGGAGTCATGGCATTTGGGATCCTTGGGATCAGGAAGTAGCTCTTGCCAGAACTCGCCAGTTCAATAACACGAAATCCCAAATGACCATCCATGTGCTTCTGAAATTGGCCAAGGTGCATTACGTGTAGTAATCCTGTCCTGCTCTTGAACTGTATTCCTACTGGAGAGAAAAGCTTAATCAAACTTCCTGACCAAGATCATCCATGTGATCTTGGAAATCTGGGAATTTAAACCTTTCAAAAGAAATATCCACACAATTATCCTGGTTTTCTCCAGAACACTTTGGACAGAATCAAGTAGTAGGCATATTAGATGCAAGGACTCATTTGGGGAAAAATAAAAAGTGCCACTTCCCTTGGCAGTTTAACTAGTTCACTTCCAAAATACATGGTATTTGATTTTTTTTTAATCGGAGTATAATTGCTTCACAAGGTTGTGTTAGTTTCAGCTGTACAACAAAGTGAATCAGCTCTATGTATACATATATCTGCTCCAAAAATACATGATATTTTATAATTTGGCATTTTCAAAGCCTTCACATATTATAAAATTTTAGGGCTGGAGGCAGCCTTACATAGCATCTAATTAAATTTCTTCAATTTCCAGATTACAAAACAAGGCCCAAGGAGTTTTAGTGACTTGATCCAAGGAGACAGGTAACTAGTCACAGAGTACGGATTGGGACACACTTTTCCCTGGCTAAGCCTCTGTGCTCCCAATTCAGGGGGCCAGGGTTCAATCAATGGTCGAGGAACTAGATCACACAAGCAACTAAAAATCCTGTGTGCCACAACTAAGACACCTGTGCAGCCAAATAAATTAAAATTTTTTTCTTTATAAAATAGTGCTAACAGGAAATCAAGCAAAATGTATTTCCTTCCACAGCTGACTCCATATTCTATTTCCCAAATTTAACATGCTTGAAATAGGTGATATTCAATAATAAATTTTCTATATTCATTTTCTATATTTATGTGTCATATTTATGCATGTACGTCACATACTTTTTTAACAGTAAATTGCAAGGTATCAAGTAGTTCTATGTTCTAACGTTCATTATTGCCTCTTTTAAAATTATGTTTCAACACTACTGTAACACACAGAATAACCACCCTTTCATTTCAAATATGGGAATATATTTTCTGTAAATTATCAGATAATTATGAAAGAGGCATAATTTTTTGATCACTTGAATTTATTACAGTGCCACACGAAAAATAATAAAAGAGAAGCCACTAAAAACCGCTTTTATATATGTAGCTCTCATATGTATAACCCTTTATGATCTTCAAAGTATTTTCAGTTTTGTTGCAACTGATATTCCAAGTAATAACACTGAAGCTTGGATTCTGAAGTTCTGTTTCCTAGTAGTTTTTTTTCCTTAAATTTGATGATAGAAATGTGAAGATGGTCAATTTATGGGAAAATTGGGGGTTTTTTCCTATGCATTTTACAAACACAGTGAGCATGTCTTGCTTTTGACTTCCTTCTGTTAACAATAACTGGATTTTGCTCTCTCAACTCAAGCAGTTCTGAGCATCTAAACCCCCTTCTCCCAACCTCCACCACTACAGTCATGCTCCCACCAGCCACATGGAATCATGACCCAGCCCTAACCAACAGATTCCATGCCCTTGTCAACACTAGTCGGTCTGGAGACAGGCACAGGCTGAAGTTATTTAGTAAGACACAGCCCTAGACTTTTCACTAGGACTATCATGAAAGAAGTTCCTTTTCTGCCAGTGATTACTAAGTTAAAGGACATGGGTAGAGAGAAGCATTTTGCCAGTTTATAAGCAAAGCCTGCCTGGAAACACCCTCACACGGGAAAGTCGAGTGGAGATAAAAGCTCTTCTGCTTTTGCTCTTCTCCTCACCTTTGGATCCAATCACACATGCATACAGAGTACCCCTGGCATTGCAGCAACATATGCCAACAAGTACCCCACAACCGTGATTTCACTTATTTTTACTTAAGTCAATGTGAGTTGGGGTTTTGTTCCCTTACAGTTAAAAGGATCTTTCAACTAATATCAAACAGCAGAGGCTTCAACTAGAAAGTGGCAAGAATCTTTAACTTCATTTCTTGTGCTATTTTTACCCATTTAAATAGAGGCAGCAAGCGTTGTCCTTCCACAAAAGGGTTATATGTGCACATTTTTATGCATGAATTTAATTCACTCAACAAATATTCATTGAGTATTTCTGATATATAAGGTGCTATGCTAGATGCTGTGAGAAATACAGAGAAATAGACAACATATAGTCTCTTCCCTTGAGTGATTTATACTCTAATTGGGGGCAGGGAGACAAATTAAACTGTTATGTAGTATATTGTTGTTGTCTAGTCGCTAAGTCGTGTCTGACTCTTTGCAACCCCATGGACTGTAGCCCACCAGGTTCTTCTACCCACGGGATTTCCCAGGCAAGAATACTAGAGTGGGTAGCCATTCCCTTTTCCAGGGATCTTTCCAAAACAGAGATCAAACCTGCATCTCCTGCACTGGCAGGTGGATTCTTTACCACTGAGCCACCAGGGTATCAGCCTTACAAAGTCTATATCCCAAGCAAATATCAGCCAATACAGTCTGCCCTGTTCCCAAGGGATCTAGTAGTTAGAACCTTCTCAGCAGGACAGAACACCCTGAATCTGGAGTGGAGAGGAGGAAACTGGAAGGCATCCATAACCTTCTTGCTATTGGCTCAACTGGCTTAACTGCTAGACATGCTCTGTCTTTAGTTGGAGATGATTATGTAAAGTCTAAGTTACAATAAAAAAACATTTTAAAAAAGTTTTGTGCCTTGCAGTAATTTTTCTTAAAACAGGAAAAAAAAAAAAATTAGCCAGCAGAGGGAACCCTAGTGGTTTATTCATAATGCCCAAAGGTGGGTCATGCCTAGAAAATGAAGTCCATAAAAAAAGAATAGAAAGAGATTTTCCTAAGAAATCAAATCCAATCGGCACATTTCTCCCAAATCCCTGCTATGTGTGAGACCCAGATATCATTTCAAAATAAGTCCTTTTGAGAAGCAAATACTGATGGGGAGAGCCTGGACTCCTTTTGGATTTCCCTTCTGACAGCTAACATTACTCCAAATTGATTCTTGCCATATACATACACAGCCTCTGGTCCGATGTCCTGTTTCATCTCATCATCTCTGAGAACACCACAAGCGACTTAATCAACTCTTCTCCAGATAAGACAAGCCATGCTCCATGCCAGATTAATGAAATTTTTGTGGTCCTCGACTTCGCATGCATCTTTTTCCTGAAGAATGCACGGGTTTTAGACAATCACATAAACCTCTGTTCCTTAAACAACCGTGGTAAAATTCTTAAATTATTTCTGGTAAGTACTTTATCTGTGCAATCCCTTCTAGTTTCTTCGCCATTTCTATAGATGCAATCAATTATCTCAGTCAAGCACAGGACCCGGCCAACTTTCCAAAATTCCTAGCACAGTTTTAACTACCAGCTTGGGATTTTATCCAGTATGAGCATAAAAGTTATTATATTCTAATTGCTTGTGATTGTTACTACATTGAGATTTATTTTTGTTGGTTATTTCAAGAGACTGTTAAAATGAGTTTAGTGACTTCATTCTGGTTTTCCTGATTGATTCTATTATTAGGACTGTGGAAGCCTCGGGCCTTTTGGCCTTGCTGAACATCTTGAACAATTTTTTAAACAGTTTGGGTTTGGCAAAACCTATTTTGCCAAGAACATTACCCTTTAATTTTTAAAAACCACGTGCATTTTAAGGAAAATGTAACCCATATGCTCCTAATTCGTCTGTACTAAACACATGAAAATGTTTTGTAAGAACTGCTGGATTTCCAAGAAGTCTTATGAGCCTTCCTTATAAGACCTTTTAAGCTGTTGTTTTTTTTTTTCAAACAGAAAGTTTCTTCTGCCAAGAATAAAGTTATTTAGACATCAACTGCTTCAAGAAACTCACGGACTAACTAGATATAGTTTATGTTACTCAAGGATATACTTACTGAATAAAATGGTAGCCAAGAAAACAAAAAGAATAACTGAGCTTTGAGAGAACCAAATCAAATTGCAAAAATTTTAGAATACAGGTACCTTTTCTGCTTCTTCATACACTGAAATACTTAGAGTTACTTTTTTTTTAGAACTTCTTCAGTTCTTTAGTACATAAGTACTTCAGTACTTCTTCACACAGATTGTGTCGGACAAAATAGAAGGAAGAAAGGGAGGGAGGGAGGGAGGGAAGAATCAAAAGAAAGGAAAAAATCCTTCTTTTATAATTCAAACAACTTGAATTATAGCTATACTTTTAAAATAGATTAAAATAGTTATTTAATATTTAATTATTAAAAAATAAATTTAAAAATTATCCATTTTTAATAGATTTTTAAAATACATTAAAATGATAGCTATATTTTTAAAATTTTTTTAAATCCTTTTTAATAATTCAAACAACTTGAATTATAGATATACTTTTAAAATAGAATCATTAATCTAACCAGTTTAGGCTACAGTAATTAGAAAATTTTGTTTGAAAAACAGAAAAGAAAATAAAGAACACCCAACAGAATTCTCACTGTTTAAACTCCATTCTGACTTTTCATAAATCTAGGTCTTGACAGGTCTCTTTTAAAAGTTACTTTCACATAGCAATAATTTACCTTGAAATTTGACCTCTGCAGGAATTAAAGGTCAACGAGGAAGGTAATGACATACAGGTAAAAAACAATATACTTTTGGTGAATATACGCGGCACAAGTACAAATTTTTCTGACTAATAACACTTCCTGTGTTTTTAAAACTCGGAAACATTTACCTGTAAACTAGGAAACGGGCCCCTTCATTTTTGAACCATTCACAGTGACTACTAGTTTTCCACCGTTAGGCAAGTATTCAGAATTGCCACAGTTAAATACGCTTACTTAACTGTAAATCTGACATGTCTGTCTGACCAACCTTTTTTCCCTTTACGTTAAGTCGTGCTGAAACACACCCACTTGAGTAAGAATCATTCCAATCTTCAGGGACGTCTACCTCAATTTGTGATAACAGTAATAACACAAAACAGGGCTTATTCATTTTATGAATCGTGAGTAAACAACGTAATTCATGAAGAAGCCAACTGTTTACCCACGTGAGGTGGATGAGTTTTCCCAGAAGAGCAGACTTTAGTGCCCTCAAGAAGGGGATTTATTAAATGAAGCCAGAAATGTGTGTTCATTTCACTGTCTGAAACGAGCAAAGGACCATCATTAAACAATCACTTTAGGGCACTCGGATTTCACATCAGGTATTAGTGAACCGCGTTTGTACACACGTCTAGAATTCCCAAGCAGCCAGAGCAACATGACAATACCTATTAGGCCATCCTGTGACGTAATCACTTATCAAAACCTGGACGGGAACAGAGCCCTCCATGAAAGTCAGTACATCTTAGTTTGTGAGACCTACTAGAGGAAAGACACAGTAACCCAGTTCACTCATCTGTAAACGTGGAAGTTAAACAAAACCATCTCTAAAATCCCTTTCAATCCCAAAATATGATGATTGAGTGAGACACACTCTTCTCAGTGTGTTAACTTTTGTCAAGTTGTATTAAAACATTTTTCTTGCAATAATGTTTTGTCCCTACTAACCCAAATATACACATAATTACCTCAAATAAAACCAAATTTTAAGTGCACTGTTCTCTTTCAAAACATAAAGAAAGAGACTAACTTTTCTCCATTGTATATTCTTGCTTCCTTTGTCATAGATTAGGCAACCTTAGGTGGTGCATGGGTTTATCTCTGGACTTTTGGTCCTGTTCCATTGATCTATATTTCTTTTTTTGTACTGGTACATATTATCTTGATTACTGTAGCTTTGTAGTATAGTCTAAAGGCAGGGAACCCGATTCCTTCAGCTTCATTTTTCTTTCTCAAGATTGTTTTGGCTATTTGGGGTCATTTGTGTTTCCATAAAAATTGTAAAATGTTTTGTTCTAATTCTGTGAAAAATGCCCTTGGTAATTTGATAGGGGTTGCATTGACTCTGTAGATTTCCTTGGTAGTATAGTCATTTTCACAATATGGATTCTTCCAATCCAAGAACATGGTATATCTCTCCATCTTTTTGTGTCATCTTTGATTTCCTTCATCAGTATCTTATAGTCTTTCACCTCCTTTGGTAGGTTTATCCCTGGGTATTTTATTCTTTTTGTTGCAGTGGTAAACGGAGTTGTTTCCTTAATTTATCTTTCTGAGAAATTACACCGTTATGTATAAAATACAGAACATACATGCATGATTATGTGTAAAATAGATAATGGAAACGTACTATATGGCACAGGGAACTCTAGTCAGTGCTCTGCAGTAACGTAAATGGGAAGGGAATCCAAAAAAGCAGAGATATATGTATACATGTAGCTGATTCACTTGGCTGTACAACAGAAACTAACACACCATTTCTCAGCACCCCTAAAATAGATGATTGCTCCAAAGTAAAAATCAGGAAAAAAAAGACAAAACAGAAGAGCTAAGCTATCTTTTTGTTGTTGTTGTTTAAAAAAAACTCTTAACATGGATTGAAAGGCCATGGTGTTTCCCAGGCGAGAACACTGGAGTAGGCTGCCATTTCCCTTCTCCAGGGGATCTTCCCAACCCAGGGATCGAACCTGTGTCTCTTAAGTCTCCTGCATTGGCAGGTGGGTTCTTTACCACTAGCGCCACCTGGGAAGCCTTAAAAATGTGTCAGTCTACTTTGGGAACTTGACTGGCTCATGTCCAACTCATGTATGACTTGGCTATTGTGGGACAGTATGGAAAAAAATGTGTTTCTGCTTCAGGCACGGCGAACAGCTTCCTACCAGATCTCCAAATCAGTTTGTCCCGTGGGTAGAGAGTTTTGTTATGTTTCACCAAAATGTTTGTAAAAGCTTTTCTGTTGGAAGGAAAGCCTGTCTGAGAGGATATGGATGTTCGACTGTAGGCATTCCGGATCCAAGAGTTCCCTATCCGAGGACACAGAGCCTTTACTGGATACTGTAGCATTTTACGTAGGGGACTTGAGAATCTCTTCAGATAGGAGTATCCCTTGGAGGGCCTGGGAAACAATCCACTTCGGATACAGAGGGAAGACTACTCATCGATACAAAAGAATCAGATAAAAGAGCTGTGAAGTGTTCTCGGTATCCTCTGAGCCAGCCAGGGGGAACCGTGGAGAGATGAGATGGACTGGGAGAAAGGCAGGACAACTGTCCAGCCCTCCAACTGAATTACGTCCTCAAAACTCACGTTCCTGAGCCAGAGCCCTAATCACTGGGGGTCAATGGACAAGGACACTGCCGTCTTCCTGCATGCCCCGCACACGTCATGACACAAGGTCACTGCGCAGCCCAGGATCCTTCCTCAGGTTGCTGGGGGGTCGATGGAGGGCATCGTAGTGACCAAACCCTTTCAGATTACGCCTCGCTGATCCTGGGCCCCACCCTGTCCCACCTCTCAATGACCTGTGTGGGGAGAATTTGAAGAATCAAGTTGGGTCTCACAGAATCACCTGCCAAACAGGGCGTGACCAGCAATGGCCCAAGCCTTTGACCAGGGTTCCGTCTTCTGAAAGAATGCTCTTTGCACTCTTGTTATCACAGCGAGGCCTGATCCATACTGGCTGTCCATCCTCCCAAAGGTTAGTTAATGTATCACGTCACCTGGGCTCATTGACTCCAAAGGTGGCGGCATCTGGGAATTATGTGACCTTTGCTCAAATTCTTCTTTATTCATGATATAGCAGCATGAGATTAATCCAGAACCTAACCTTCTCAAAAAAGGTACTCGCAGAATATAAACATTCTTGTTACTTAAGCTGTTTTCTTCCGCTTCCAAGAGGAGATGATCATAAATGAAATATGACAAATCCTCAACAATTCGCTAAGCTCAAGCTTTATATTTATACCGACTATGAACACACACATTGGAGTTCCCTGGTGGCTCAGACGGTAAAGCGTCTGTCTACACTGTGGGAGACCAGGGTTCAACCCCTGGGTCGGGAAGATCTCCTGGAAGGGAAATGGCAACCCACTCCAGTACTCTTGCCTGGAAAATCCCATGGACAGAGGGGCCTGGTAGGCTACAGTCCATGGGGTTGCAAAGAGCCAGACACGACTGAGCAACTTCACTTTCACTTTTCATGCATACACACGCGTAACAAATGTTGTACCCATATTTTTCATAAATATATAATTAAAATATTTTCCAAGGATTATACAAACTGTTCTACATAAATTACCTCACAACAAACCTGGGAGGCTCAGAGAAGTGAACATACCCAAAGCTGAGTATTTAAAGAAGCTTTATAAATATACATAACTAAATAGATTACTCCCAAGTCGATGGAAACAAATTCATTACCTCTTCTAAGGTACCAATAACTTGTCATTTAAATCACTGTTCTTGCCCTTATACACTGATCTATATTGGTGCAGGACAGGGAAGCCTGATGTGTTGCAGTCCCTGGGGTCACAAAGAGTCGGACACGACTCAGAGACTGAACAACAGCAACAATATTGATAGTCACTGTATGTATGTGTCTTGTCATACTGTCAAAATTTGTTAGCTCTAATTTAAGATTGCAGCAGCTGATGAAAGCTGTCCCCAGGAAAAAGAAAATCATATATCCAGCAGAGTTATCCCCACGAATTGAGAGTTGGAAGGCCTTCTGTAGCCTGCCTGTAGGAGTGGGGGTCCACTAGAGAACCATGAGCAACAGCCTCAGGACCCCTCACTCACCTCCTTGCTCCACTCCCGTCTTCCACAGGCCTGTGTCTTGCACACATTTCATTCTCCAGAAATATGCTAACTTCCAAAGAGAAAACATTCGCTACAGACTTTGAAAATTTTACAGTCCATGAAGCTATAAATATGGTTTACCGGAGAGTTTGTTTTTCTTTTTTATTATCATACTCTTGAAAATGTAAAACCTGGGAAAGGAATAACTGTAACTTGTGCTCTCTGAGCCTTGACTGTGGCAAGCACGGTGGGAACAGGCTTCTCTTTATTGGACTGCTTTCTTTGACATTAAAAGCGCCGATGCCTCTGGGAGATCCCGATGAGCCTACATCAATTGTTCCATGTTGTAGACATTTAGGGAGGTGTGAGAGTGGACATTCACACTCTTTTTGGAAGGAAAAGGCTCTTCTTACTCTTCTTTTTTGAATATTATTAACATTTTAAAATAACTTGGCAGGCCAAAAATTGAGGTTTATTCAAAATACGCCCCCTTGGGAAAAGCTGAAATTCAACTGAAAGATTTTTAAGTTTCTGTATATGAAATTCATGTACCGTTATTTCACTTGATGTTTCCTCCTAAAACTTCTTTTCTTTTTTAAATTTAAATTTATTTATCTTTAATTGGAGGATAATTGTTTTACAATATTGTGTTGGTTTCTGCCATATGAATCAGCCACAGGGGTATGTTGTGGTCCTTTAATGGGCCGGAACTTGGGGGTACAGAGTCGACCGATAAGAAAGTGAAAGAAGGAGGAAAAGAGGCTGAGCAGCCTGCAGGGGACAGACAGACAGACAGACAGACAGACAGAGAGATGAAGAAAGACACGGGGACCAGCGCTCTGGTGGAACAAAGGCGTTTATTCAACATATTGTGGGCATATACATACTCTTACAAGATAGCCCTTTTTAGCAGAGACAGGGATAAAAAATCTTAGAAGTTATTCAGGAAGCTGGAGGCTAGAATTATTTTCAAGGAAGGGGATTGTAAAAGTTACTTTCCATATCAGAAGGGAAAAGAGTAGTAAATGGCTGCTATTCACCGTATGGAGAAGCTATTTTCCATACGAACGAGATGCATAAATTCCTATTATTCCGGGAATCGCGTGCGGTTCCTCCAGGGCCAGCTTTCAGGTGCTATGAGGAACAAAGGATTTATGCAAGACCGAAAGCAGCATACTGGAAGCCTTCTGTTAAATGCTACCTTACAGGGGTACATATGTCCCCTCCCTTTTGAGCCTCCCTCCCACCTCCCACCCTATCATACCCCTCTAGGTGGTCACAGAGCACCTGATTTGAGCTCCCTGCATCATACAGCAAATCTCCACTGGTTATCTAATTTTACAGAGCCAATTATACAGAGTGAAGTAAGTCAGAAAGAGGAAAACAAATACTGTATATTAACGCATATATAAGGAATCTAGAAAGACAGTACTGAGGAATCTATTCCCAGGGTGTCAGTGAAGATGCAGACATAGAGAACAGACTTGTGGACACAGTGGGGGAAGGAGAGGGCAGGATGAACGGAGAGCATTGATACATACACGTGTCCTAAAACCTTTTAATGTCTAAACATTCTCTTTATTGTGTGATCTAGAATAGAAATGCCCTAAATCCAGTCCTCTTTCCATCCCTCATGCCTAGTTCTGGACTTTCTAATCTCTTGCCCAGGTTTTTAGAAAAACTTTCTGTCTCGGAATTCCTGACCAAGATAGCAGGTATTTAGTTGGTATCAGCAGACGCTAGCTATTTTTCTAATATTATGTCACTCACTTCCTTTAAACTCTCTCTTGGCTCCTACTGCGTATGGAATTAGACCCAAACTCCTTACGTTAGTTTTGAAAGCCCTTCCAATCTAGTTCTGGTTTAGTGCATCTTTGCTAATGCTACCTACACTCCTGTCCATTTACTTCAAGCGACCACATTCCAGCCTCTAAATTCCAGTTATGCTCAAGTCTCTACTATTTTCTAAGCACATTAAATCTGCCACAATAATAATCATGACATTTCTTCTGAAATGTCCTTTCTCACCTTCAAGTGGAAGCACCTACTTCTCCTTCAAGACTCAGTTCAAATGCCATCTCTTCTAAGATGCCTTTTGTGAACCCTTCACATAGTTATTTTATCCTTTTAACTTCAAGTCTACTTTCTTTGTAACTCTATTAAAGCTCATGCCATTGAAAGTTTTATGTGTGACATCTGTCTCTCCATCAAGACTGTGAGTTCTGCATGATACAGGGTGCTCGGGGCTGGTGCACCGGGATGACCAGGAGGGATGAGATGGGGAGGGAGGTGGGAGGGGGGTTCTGGAAAGGGAAAACATGTACACTCATGGTGGATTCATGTCAATGTATGGCAAAACAAATACAATATTACAAAGTTAAAAAATAGATAAATAAACTAATTAAAAATAAAAAAAGACTGTGAGTTCCTCATGGACAAAACATATTTTATTATCTTTACAGACCCAGCAGCAGGCCAATGATTGGTATAGCTCATTAGGTCAGACATTATTTGATGATCAATGAACAATATAGTGAAGTGAATGTGAGTGTATAATTTCGCTCTTTTACAATCAGTGTGTAATCTGGAAGTAAATGAGTCTGCATTGGAAGTGTCAGACATTTCTAAATTAATATTGCTATTTAAAAGGCTTTCCCTATGGCTCAGATGGTAAATAATCTGCCTGCAATGCGGGAGACCCAGGTTCATTCCCTGAGTCGGGAAGATCCCCCGGAGAAGGGAATGGCAGTCCACTCCATCCAATCCACTATGCTTGCCTAGAGAATTCCACGGACAGAGGAGCTTGGTAGGCTATAGTCCATGAGGTCGCAAAGAGTCAGACATGACTAAGCAACGACACTTTCACTTAGATATTTAAATACCTAAGTAAAAACAGAGGGAAAGATTCAATGCCTGTCATCTCTAGACAAGGATGAAATATCACATCCTGAATTTCTAGAATTGCTTTCTTATTCAAGGAGGAAAAAGGCATTTAAGAAAAAGTAACTTGGGTTTTTGAAATAAAACATTCCGAAATCAAAATGTTCAAAAGGTAAAAGACGAACTATGATAGCAATTCATAAACAGTGAAAAGAATAGGACTTCCCTTAAACTATGAAGTTTAAGCACCAGCTATGATCAGATCTTACAGGCATTTGTCCTTCCTGTTACAAGATTCATTCCTGGAAATGGATATTTACCATGCCTATTTTTTCCAAAAGAAAACAAATCTTGCAAAAGTTATGTCGAATCGGTTTGTGACTATCCACCTTCTATTTGCCCCTAGAACAAGCCCCTTAAATCGACGCTCTGTGTCCAGCTTACACTTCTTCCCACCGCCTCACCTGTCCGGGAGTTAACCTGTGTCATAGTCAGGCTGATAAGTCTCTTGGATTATAACTCTTATGATATAGGTGATTTACAACATTACGCTGAAATTGAAACTCAGAGCCGTGTACTTTTCATAACAACCTAGAGCATGAAAAAAATCTCTATATTTTCACCACATTTTAGAAAAAACAAACTAAGTACTGTGGAAGTTAAACAGGGTAAAATATTAGGGGAAAAACGTTTTTTTGTTTCTACTGTTTCACCTTAATAAATCTTTGACCTCCACCGCCTTGTTAATACTATGCACCAACAATAGGATACAAAGAAAAGAGAGAGAGCCTTAGAGCTCAAATACTAGAAAACCTAGCTTGATCCACTTCTATCCTCCACACAAGAATCTCTTCTTTAAAGTACAGAAATCTCCAACTTGCTTCAATATGAGCAACAGAAGAGAATTGGGACCACTCGCATTTAAATAAATAAAGAACAAAAAACAGTCACATAAATAAACACATAAATACATGTAGATACATTTATGTATATTATGAAGACACAGCAGAAAAACACGTCCATACAGCAGTCATTGCTCGGTGACTAAGAGAGATAAACACAAAAGACAAAGACGACGTACAGAAGTAAAACTGGACTCTCTGATAAAGAAAATCAGAACAATGGAATACACAGATACTAAAAACTAAAACCCAAGAAAAACTAGAATAAGAAACTTGACGCTACATACATACTGAAATGCTCCCATATGCACTAAAAATTGAAGAGTCATAGTTTACTACAAAATAAGATATTGGAATTCCCTATCAAATTTAAAAGATTTAATTATGAGAACCAACACAGTAAAGAATGGGGAAGGGAGTCAATAAAAGTCGCCACTTGCCACTCCGTGACCCTAGGAAATGTCAGACAGCCTCTAGAACGGGCACCTCACAGCTCTCCCGTGCACGGATGAGCCCCCTCCTCTGGGTCTAGGACTGAGGACCGCTCCTTGGGGGCGGTATTTCCCCAGCTCTCAGCCTGCTGCACATCCAGGCAGGGCAGGCTCCACTGGCCAGGGGAAGCCGGTCGGCAAAGGGAAACCATTCCCAGCAGGTGGAAGTCAAACCCGACTATACAGACCTGGTGAGGACCAAGGCAGCGGTCACTTCCCCTACACTAGGGAAAAAGTTGTTCTGTTCTGAGTGGTTTCTTCTGGATAGAAAGCATGACACTTGTTTGCTATTAGTAACACTATGATGGTGAGAAGTGATCCTTTCATCTGAATCCTCAAAGGCAAAGATTGCTGGGAATAAATCCCGCGTAGGTTACCAATAATATTTCCCAAATAACCACCAGGAAGGCTGACGGAGAAGTCTTTTCAGACATTTTAAACTTGGCTGCTTCTGTGTATTCTTCTGCTGACAAATCCCATAGTGAGTAGAGCAAATGTTGAACATTAGCCTGAATGAGAAGCCCATGGGACTTTAAACCACCAAGTGTGGGGAGTTTCTGGTCCTTGCAGCAGAACGCTAACACATATCTTCTATTCTCCGCCCTCTCCAGCCCCCAAGATACACCCTCCACCCTCCACTGCTGCAGGAAACCTGATTACAGAGTATTTCAACGAGCTCTCCTGCCTCCTGGCTTCTGCTCCAACCATCAGGGAGACCTGGCAGGAGATGAGAGATAGCAGCGAGAGGCAACAGAGTCTTTACGAGCCCTCACTCTCTCTGTGAGGTCACTTTAGTCTCCCCGAAGAAGATGAAGGCTCCTCTCAGGGTGGCCCCTCACAAGACGCTTTCTCCTTCCAGTTCACTCACCCCCTTCGAACCTAGGGGTGAACTGGCCTAGCGTTCTTAGCCTTGGGGCACCTCTCCTTGACGGTGCCCCTAAGACCCCCGACATCTCTGTAATTAGTCCCTTTTTTCGGTGCCCCTTGCATTATTTTGTTGCAGTGAGCCATCCGCCTCCTGCTGGGACGCTGACTGACATTATTTTTGCCAATAGTGTCTGGTTTAGTTTTTCTATCAATAAAACATCGCGTTGTTAACGTAGCATTCTTCCTGAACCACAGTGGTTTCCACCACACTCGGCCTTGCCAGCATCAGGGAAGAGTCTGGGAGATCTAAATTCTACTATCAACTCAACATTAGTTACACAACAAAACCCTGTCCCCGGACAACAATGCCTTTATATCTGAGAAAGCAACAGTACCTCCAAATAACGAATCTGTTGCTCCTCTGCCCAGCCCCAGACTATATTTAAAATGCAGTACTGATCCTTTAGTACTTCAGAAATTTTCTAAAGCAAGGTATTCGATACTATTTCTTTTTCCCCACATTATCTCCCTCAACTCTACCCAAGATTCAGTTTATTTTTGGTTAATGTGTTGAAAGAACATCTCCATAAAAAGAATGTTTATTGAGAATTGATGAGTGATTTCACATACTGGATCTTGGTAGGAGATGAGTACGGACTGTTCCTAGTATGTTAATAAATCCAGTCAGTCAAGGTAAGAGGTGAACAGCTGACTTACCTACTTGGAACCAGACAGAACTTGTTTAATCCTGTACTGAGTGTTCAGTGATATCACTGGAGGAAAATTATGAGAGGATCTCAAATATATACTTTAAAATTTCAAGCAGGGGGAGAAACTAGTGAACTCCAGATTGTTATCTATGGAATATGCTCAAAAGCACTATTTAACAAGCCTATATTTAAAATGATTCTAAATGAGAGCAATTTCGCCATTAGAGGTCATTTCTGTTTTATACAAATTCGACTTTACCAAATCATCTTACAGAATGCCAGTCAAAGTTTGTTAGAGACAAATCCACATTTTCCTCCCTCTGGAAATTACTGTTTTGTTTTTCCCTCCCAAGCATTGCTTTCTTATCCTTGAATCCTAATATCCATACAGCACACATAATTTAAAATCCTTTTCACATAGAGTGGTAGTTCTTAGCCATTTGAGAATCTGTCCTTTGAAAATCTGATGACAATAATAAAACACTCTTCCTTGAGTTATGTACCTAGACCTATATCTATGCTACTGCATTCAATTATGCAGGGGTCAATGATACCCTAAAAGCTATCCAAGGGTGAGTAACTCCTGTAATAGTAGGTTCATTCTCATAACGCCGATATGAGATAGGAATTGCTATTCCTGGTTTTTCAATTGAAGAAATTAAGCCACAAAGTAATTGAACCAAATTCAGGCAGCAGAATTTTATGTTAAACTCAGGCCTTTTGGCATTGTATCCAACACTTCTGACTCTGTCCCATGACTACCTCCTACTTTTGTTACTGTGAATCATTACCTATATTCCACT
The DNA here is from genome assembly GCA_024291935.2 of Okapia johnstoni. Classification (NCBI taxonomy): domain Eukaryota; kingdom Metazoa; phylum Chordata; class Mammalia; order Artiodactyla; family Giraffidae; genus Okapia; species Okapia johnstoni. The sequence continues at coordinate 138,758,162 of CM044306.1, read as the reverse complement.
ATAAAATAATTTAGGTAATTAAGGTAGGGTTGAAATGTTTTGAATAAGAGTCCTAGGATTCCTGAGTTTTTCCATTATGTTTTGAGGTTCAGTTGAATCTCTGCTCTATGAAAATCATCCACTCAGAATTTTCAGTTTATCCTACGGTGTTTTACAAAATGAAGAGCAAATATCTATGCCCAAAATGTAGATGAGGTTTATTATTTCAACAACTTTGCCTTCCCTCTGCTTTCATCTCAGCAGCTATAGCCAGCTCACCACCCTGGACTCTGGACCCTCTGTTTTGACCAGTTGATACCCAAGTCCTGGTGTGAGGAAGAGAATGACAAGGCCTCCTGATTACTCATAAGAAGACCTGGTTCTAATCCATTTTGCCACTTAGCACATAAATTACCTTGCTCAGACAGTAAAGAATCTGCCCCCAGTACAGGAGACCCAGGTTTGATGCCTGAGTTGGGAAGATCCCCTGGAGAAGGGAATGGCAACCCACTCCAGTATTCTTGCCTGGGAAATCCCATGGACAGAGGAGCCTGGCGGGCTATGGTCCATGGGGTCACAAGAGTCGTACTTTTGCTTGAAGGTTACATGAAACAACTAGCATGCACGCACACATGCACGCAAACCACTTTCATTCCCTGAGTAACAATTTCTTCACCTGAAAACAAGGGTGGTATGGTCCCCATGCATGCTGTAATTTATAGCAAGGACCCAAAAATAACACTACCTGAAAAGAATGCTTCAAAAATTTTTAAACCATCACAAACATTTAAAGTACTGTGATTAGAATCAGCAAAGACACTTCCATCACCAAAACCACCATTATTTTTTTTTTTTTAAGTAAGAACAATGAGATTATACGTTCACACAATTACTTACTGCAAATGTCCGGCCACAACTGTTATCTCCCACATGTTGGCGCTGCTTCGTTACATGACGGTGACCACACCGAGATGACTCATCTGGTCAGCTTCGCAAAAGAGCTGATGTCCTGGATGCTCCTGAACAAAAGCCAACAGGTGAGTCAGTCAATAAAGTCGGTGGCCTTGCCTGGTGCAAGTTATCTACCTACTGAAATTGGACGACAGATTTACTGTAGGCTATTAAATTACCACTTCATTATAAATAACACCAACCTAATGGTCTTTAAAAAACAATAATCTTTAGTGGCCACTTTAAATAAAACAAGGTCAATTGTTTATAAACAGTGCATGTGGTATTTTTAAAAAATACCGTTGTATAAATGGTTTGGTAGATTTTTCAGAATCATTTTTAACTCAGTAGGGCTTATTTTTACCAATTTTCTTGCATTCTAATAGTTGGACAAATAATAGCACAGTATATCTTTCAACACGCAGATCAAGCTTTTCAGAAAATGAAGCCAATAGAATTATATCATTTGAGTACAAAACGTCCAAGGCAAACATAAACTATGAGCAAAAATCAAATGGAGACAGGGAAGACCCTTGAGCAACTGTTCTCCAGGATTATAAAATCCAGCTGGGAAAATTGGCTCAGAAGAAGCCTACAAAATCATAAAATTCCTGGTATTTGATGGACCTTTTTAAAGAAGAAATTTAGCTAAAAAGCAACTGCTCAAAAAGTTTAGTTTTATGGTGGTTTGTCACCTACCCTATGACTCTAAAACAAACAATAACTGAAGCCATTTCAGTGACCTTTTTAAACATTTCAAGGTCAAGTTCTCTTAGGAGGCAAAGCTGTAGCTATTAAAATGTCTAGGAATAAAACAATTGAGGATATAAATATCAGGCCTCATATATGGGCATACCAAAAAAGTGCTACTTTATCTTTTTTTTTTTTTTTAGCAATTAACTTCTATCTTGAGCTCCCATTCAGTCCAGTGGTCAGATTCTGGGTTAACGGATCAGTGCGTCATTTTTTCAGACTATCGCTAGCCTTGAAGCCTTTCTCTATCCGCTCATTATCCCAGGGCTGCATCTCAGTCTCAGGAGGTCTACTCAGTGCCACAGCATCAGTGGAGACGGGAGGATGTCTGGCTCTCACCATCCGTCATCAGACGATAAGACATTTCACCTTGACATTTTACTTTGTTTCTGGCCAGCAGTATCTACCCACATTGCAGTATGCCCAATCCCACTGGATCTTAGATCACAAAACCACTTTGTCTTCTCAAAGTCTCTGCCAAGAGGCCTCTTCAGGTCCAGCAGCTGGCTCCCCTCGACCTTTGTGCCCCTCTTAAGAGGGGGTAGAGATGAGGGATATTGTATAGGATGTAATATGCTAGTATATAAAGTGTGGAAAGAACGTCTACCCTGAAGATTCTGGCAATCCAAAGAGAGCACTAACTTAATATTTCTCTCTCTGTTTTGCTTTACACATTTGGATTCAAATAATCTGGGTCAAACCAAGCTCCATCACTAAGAAACGTTCTTATTTTTAATCATGAATACTTCATCTACACAACCAATCGAACCATATCGTCCTCGAAGAGTTGTTGCAAAGATTAAAGGAGACAATAGATGTAAAAACAATTAGAACACTGTCTGATGCATAATCATCTCTAAACAAATGATACCCATTATGATCTTTATTATAGTTCTTTCTCCTCTCCACTCCCTTCTCCAACTTCTGCTCATAGAAAAGTGTCGATATACATGCCTCCAGGCAAAGACATCAGGGCAAACAGAGCTAAATAAGAATGGAACACCACTGGTCAGCAGAAGACATTTATATAAGATCTCACATGTTGTTCTCAACCCTGTCATGTTTGCCTATGGATGTGCAGCATTCCTCACTGCTCTGCAAAAAATTCCCCCAAGTGACTAGAAGATATTCTTTTAATGTGGACATGCATGTGTGTTCAGTCATGTCTGATTCTTTGTGACCCCTTGGACTGCAGCCCGCCAGGCTCCTCTGTCCACGGGATTCTCCAGGCAAGAATACCAGGCGGGTTGCCATTTCCTCCTCCAGGGGATCTTCCTGACCCAGGGATCAAACACGCATCTCCTGTGTCTCTTTGCATTGGCAGGCAGATTTTTTACCGCCGAGCCACCCAGGAAACCCATTAATGTGGACGCATGAGGCTAATATTTGGATCCAGCCATTAATACCTATTTAATTTCATAACCACAAATCAGGGTTACATATTTTAAATAAGAAAGGAGATCAGTATGAATTTTGTCAGCTTCCATCTGTTTCCTTTCCTGAAAGGGTCCGATCTGAAGTCCAAAGAACTAGTCCTTCCAAAGTATTAGAGTGAAAAAAGAGCTCCAAAGATTAAATCAATTCAGAATCACCTCACTGGGTAACTAGCCCAGTAAGTTAATTACAGGATTCTTTGTTGCTCTTTTGTATTGTGGGTAAGAGTTCTTGATGCAATATTTTTGGTTAATTGAAGATTTTCTTTAAAACTATTCAAGACAGCCAGCAAATAGTGCATTTATGTATGTAATAGAAATGGTTGTAATATATCATTAGGGCACTCCAGGGCATGTTTTATTGGTTCATTAATACAGTACATGCCTTAGGTGTATTCAACCACTCGGGGCCTATATTAATGGACCAATAAAATGTACCCGGGAGTGCCTTAATGCTACCCTAATATGGCTAAGTTTAAATTAATTTTTTCAGGCTTATCTTTTTAAAAACTCATTTTTCCTACTTGGGAAGATAGATTCCTTTGTGGAGAAAGTTCATAGTGACAGAATAAGAAGAAGCAGGATAATGAAAATCTTCCGCTTCATCAGTTTTCTAAAATGCTCCATTCTTTCAGATCTTTTTTTCATGCTTTCAGTTTCTGATCTTCTGCATCCCACTTTCAGTGCTTCCCCATTTTCATGGAAATCAGCAATCGTGTGACTAGGAACAGGAAAATAAGAATGATTTATTTTTGGAAGTAACAGGTCAGTGTCCCAGCAAATGTTATATCTATCTATAAATCTTTCCACCTGGTCGGAATAAGTGCTCATTTTGTTTTAAGGACAGCCTCTTTCGGCTGCCTCTTGTCACCTGTGTAATCAAGGACTCACACTGCCCCCAAAAGGAAGCTGGTCCTCCTGCTCATACACATTATACTTCCCTCTCAGCTGTTCAGAAGTTCTTGAATTCTACTGTGGACCATTAAGGAATCTTGCAGGAGAGAGAGAAAAGTGTTTAATCCAGCCCCAGACTGAATATATATAGGGCTTTCCTGGTGGATCAGTGGTAAAGAATCTGCTTGCCAATGCAAATTCGATCCCTGGGTTGGGAAGATCCCCTGGAGAAGGAAACGGCACCCCACTTCTGTATTCTTGCCTGGGAAATCCCATGGACAGAGGACCCTGCTGGGCTATAGTCCCTGGGGTTGCAAGAATGGAGGACATGACTTAGCAACTAAACAACAAAAGTGAATTACAATCTTGGCCTCACTATTTACTTGTTCTATGATATTCGTCTGAAAGCTTCCAGTCTCTCTTCTACAAAATGGATACAATAATGTCCAACTCACAGGAAGAGCATCAAGTTAAATGAGATAACTCATACAAAATACTTGGCATAATGCCTGGCACGGAGGACCCACTGGATAAGTGGTAGCTTTAGTTATTAACCTCCAAAATGCAACTGGTGAATGGAGTGACCTTCCCCAAGAAAGGCAGGCAGATTGAGCACCCAGAGTATGAAAAGCAGGTATCCCTCTTCAGCCTCTCCTTTCTCACTTGTTCTGCTACCATACCACCGAGACACCTGACCTTTGAAGGATACCTAAGAAACAAACTTTAGCAGATAGTGAAGGAGAGGGAAGCCTGGCGTGAGGCAGCCCATGGGGCTGCAAAGAGTCAGACATGGCTTAGTGACTGAACAACAAAAGCAAGAAACAAACAGACTGTAGTCCTGGACTTTATCTTGATAGCCTACTTTCTCTAAAGAGCCTACTCATCTAGGAATGTTTAGCATCACCATCGTAAATGTCATTAATTAGCCCTACTATGTGGGCAAACACTGTCCTTGACACTCAGGGGCAGGGGAATAGAAAATCAGCTTTGTGATCAACAATTGCAACTGTGTAACTCTACATATGGGAAGATTCAACAAGAGGGAACACTTTCCTGGACCACAACTAGAAGACAGGTGTCCGGAGATTTTTGACTATTAAGACCTAGTCCAGTAATAGCACATCGAGAGGCCTAACAGCAAAATCTTCTCGAGCTAGGAATGACCCTTCCCAGCAATGTGGAACAGAATGGTTGTGAAATGCTTCCCAAAGTATGATCAAATTTATTATAAGGGGACCCTGTCAACTACAAATTGGCACTTGCCAAGAGCATCTGCCATCTGCCCCGGTGGAGGCTGAATCCCATGCTACTGCAGCTGTTGACCTTTGACCTGCCCTGAAGGGAGCTCAGGCTGGAGAGTGAGACACTCCGTGCTCCAGGGAAACAGGTGGAACAAGTCTTCAGATGGTTAGATACTTTCAGGAACTGATTTCATGATACTAATCCTTGCATCTCCTCATACCTAGAAAAGCGTTAAATCCCTATATGGTGACATCAGCTCCTCGTGACCAGCAGAAAGCCTTTCATAAAAAAAGCACTTGACTGCACTGAACTCTCCCTTCACCAAAATCTTATACATTGACCTTCCCCTCACTACTTCTTTGGAGCAGTTTCTCAGAGCTATCTGAGGAACTATCCTAGACCACAATTCCCATTTTGCCCCCAAATAAAACTTAACTCAAAAAAAAAAAAAAAGGAAAATCTGCTTTGTCTTCAAAGAGGTTATCTTGTAACTGGGACAACCACATACGGGCATACCGTGTTTGATTGCACTTTGGTTTCCTGTGCCTCAGAGATGTTGCATTTTCACAAACTGAAGGTTTGTGGCAAATCCACCTGTGTCCAGCAAGTCCATCAGCGCCATTTGTCCAACAGGGTTTGCTCACTTTGTGCCACATTTTAGTAATTCTCACAATATTCAAACTTATTCACTAGTATTATATTTATTGTGATGGTCTGTGATCATCACATAGGCCTCTCTTTGATGTTACTATAGCAAAAAGATTATGATTCACTTGAAGGTTCACATCATGGTTAGCATCTTTTAGCAATAAAGGATTTTTTAACTAAGGTAAGTACATTTTTGAAGACATAATATTATGGTATACTTAATAGAAGCACAAGCTGGAATCAAGATTGCCAAGAGAAATATCAATAACCTCAGATATGCAGATGACACCACCCTTATAGCAGAAAGTGAAGAGGAACTAAAAAGCCTCTTGATGAAAGTGGAAGAGGAGAGTGAAAAAGTTGGCTTAAAGCTCAACATTCAGAAAACTAAGATCATGGCATCTGGTCCCATCACTTCATGGGAAATAGATGGGGAAACAGTGCAAACAGTGTCAGACTTTATTTTGGGGGCTCCAAAATCACTGCTGATGGTGATTGCAGCCATGAAATTAAAAGACGCTTACTCCTTGGAGGAAAGTTATGACCAACCTAGACAGCATATCTAAAAGCAGAGACATTACTTTGCCAGCAAAGGTCCATCTAGTCAAGGCTAGGTTTTTCCAGTAGTCCTGTATGGATGTGACAGTTGGACGGTGAAGAGGGCTGAGCACCGAAGAATTGATGCTTTTGAACTGTGGTGTTGGAGAAGACTCTTGAGAGTCTCTTGGACTCCAAGAAGATCTAACCATTCCATCATAAAGGAAATCAGTCCTGGATGTTCATTGGAAGGACTGATGCTGAAGCTGAAACTCCAATACTTTGGCCACCTCATGCAGAATAGACTCATTGGAAAAGACCTTGATGCTGGAAAGGATTGGGGGCAGGAGGAGAAGGGGACGACAGAGGATGAGATGGCTGGATGGCATCACCGACTTGATGGACATGAGTTTGGGTGAACTCCGGGAGTTAGTGATGGACAGAGAGGCCTGGTGTGCTGTGATTCATGGGGTCGCAAAGAGTCGGACATGACTGAGCGACTGAACTGACTGAATAGACTACAATAATAGACATTATTTTATGTGTACTGAAATCAAAAAAAAAAAAAAACTGTATTACTCACTTTATTGAAATAGTTCCTTTACTGCAATAGTCAGGAATGAAACCCACAGTATCACTGAGGTCTGCCTGTAAATGCTTGAATAATAATACAAGCTAGACTATAAGTGCCATGTGAGTTTGAAGTCCATTTGGAACATAATGGAAGAAAGTTCTGTGAACAAAACTGATCATCCAGGTTGTAGGATCTACACTGAGACTTTTCGCTCAGTGAAGAAGGAAGCCAACATTGAAACTGACCACGATGAATTCAGAAGGGAGCAGCGGCAGACTTCCAGCTGGGGAGGGAGCCAAAGGGAGGTGTAACTACCAGTGAGCTTTTTTTTTTTCCCCATTTATTTATTTGGCTGCCCTGAGTCTTAGTTGCGGCATGTGAAATCTAGTTCCCTGACCAGGGATGGAACTCAGGCCCCCTGCATGGGGAGTGTGGAGTCTTAGCCCCTGGGCCACCAGGGAAGCCCCTCTACCAGTGAGCTTGGAATGAATGTTGGAGTGACGGGGCCATTGGAAAGCATTTAGCGGGAGATGCAGTTGGGTGGGACTGTGGAGAACGTCTTCCAGGTGACAGAAAACCAATACAGGAATTTTGATCACAGAAATGAAATAAAAGCAATTATTTTTAAACTATTTCAATGGCTGTGACATCTATGACCTGGAGTAGAGAGAGATGGTCTCAGAGACCAGTTGAGAGAACACCATCATACTCCATGTTTGAATCATAGAGACTTGAGGAGCCAAAAGGAAAACAAGAACAACTGCAAAGAAAAATCCAACAAAGGTTAATAAACGTTTTATGGAAGCAGAAAGGGAGAAAAAGACTACAAAAAAAGAAAACCAAAAGGCTGCAGAAATGGCAGGATTAGATAACTATTTGCTTCATTCAATTTGCTTAGTACAAAAATAACTTTTCAAGGTTTCATCTCTGAGTCGCACGTGTTCCTGAGTAAGAATAAAACAGGTTGAGGCAGAAAGGAGCCATCAGCATTATTAGAAACTACAGTTAAAACGCACACCTCCCAAAAGAGGTGGGTCAGTTGAGTGCATTAATTTTATGTCTGAAGAAAAACACATATTGTCAATTACCATAGCACAAAGGTTGGCAAAACTTTGAAAGCTTCATTAAAATTTTCTCAGTGTCATGTATTTCCTTTATTTTGCCAAAATGGTTCCCTTCATCTGAACCCTGCTTTCTCCTTTCCACCTACCTAAAAATATTTACTCTTCAAGGCCTATTTTCTCCAAGAAACTTTCCCTAACTACTCAGACATACAATGAGCACCCCCCTCTTTCTAAACCCCTAGAGCCCTTGCTGCATTAGCCACTTAATTTAGCACCTGATTATGCAAGTCAGCAGCACACAAGTCCACATGCTTATGAAAGAAAGGGACAAGAGGAAGAACATATCCACTCACATTTCACAACATTTACCAGGTCTAAATCTCCATCCTCCAAAAAGAGAAATGCTGAAAGCATTCAGAAAAAAAAAAGATACATGTTCAGTGAGTATACCCATTCTCAAGATGATTACATTGTAACATACTGTGTCCCATTTATTAACTCAACTAAAACATCAGTTTGTTACTTCAAAGGTATACCTCACTCTAACGATCAATTGTAAGTGTGGAGAACATAGAAGGGTGTCTTTCATTAACTTCTTTTTTTTTTGCCAAAATTGCACAAAAGGAAATCATGCTAAATAGCTGAGGATGTACTGGGAAATTTAAACAAGTACTTGAACAGTTTAAGAAAATACATACTTTGTCCAAATATTAGCCCCTGCCCAAGAATGCGATGACCAGGGCTGTCCCAGAAAAGATTTCCAAGCAGCCACACTGGGGTGAGAGGAAGGAGAGACTGCAAAATCTGCCCATCTAACGCTACACAGGGTAAGAAAACCAAAACATCCAGAGAAGCCAAAATCATTAGGAAGAGCAATGAGCAAAAGCTAGAGAGAACAAAATTTGAATGTGGAAGCCAAAGAGCCAGAGGCAGATCAAAGCTGGAGTATGCTGCCAAGAGTCAGAAGTGGAATTAGTGAGAAACCCAGTGATAGCATATCAGTCCTAGTGTCAAAAATTTCAAGCAATTCTTAAAAATAGCTTGGAGCATTTGAGGTTAGACTTAATCATGCTGAGCACAAAGGTACTTTCTAATTTTTCTTGATACCTTTTAATCTCCTTTTGCATTTATTTCTCTCGTGCTTTGTATTTTTAGATACTGCTCGAAGAGGGTTAATTGTTCATTCCAAATTCAAATTAACAGTTTCTATAAACATATGTCTTCAGCGTATGTTAAATTTTTCTCTACCTGTACAAACGTTCAAAATTACAGATCGTCTACGAATTTCGAAGCTTGACAACATATTTCAGTGATCACTGCACAAGGATATCACAGGGGGGACGTCATTCTTAACTAAAAACAATTAGATAAGAAGACAGGATTTTATAGATTTCCAGACACAAACCTCAAACTTAATTATCAAATACAAACCTTCAAGCAGATTTCAGTCTTACAAATAACTATTCAAATCTGTATCACAGAAACTGAAAATTTTCCCCAGTCATCTGTGTAACTTAGGTTCAAAAAGCATATTTCCCACAGATGGTCTTTTACACTACCCTGAAAATAACTGTTTCAATCTTTCTGGAAGGCCATTTGGCAATTCATGTTAAAAGCTTGCAAATGCCTTTTCCTTTGACAGAGCAATCCCTTTGGACTGTTTGTGAATTTTTCCTTAAAAAACAGTCATGAATGTATGCAGATATTTATCTGTGATAATGCTTATGACATCAGTGTTAATAATAGCTAAAAACAATTAAAAATGCAAAAGGACAAAACAGGAGTGCAGCTAAGTAAATAATGAAAAAGTTCATATAATGAAATTAATTAGCAGTACTTTAAAAAAATACATTGTGGGAGAACAATTAATATAGAACAACGGATTATAAAGTGAAAAAATCATGTTTACAAGCAGTGATAAGGCTTGATCCTCTAAAAACATGTTGAAAGAGAAACAGCAAGACAGATTGATTCAAAATCCTAAATTCTTTATCTCTGGTTGTTCTCAGAATAGAACCCAAGTTCCTTAACATGATGGGAAAGAGCCCGTGTGCTCTTGTCCCCATCTGCAGTTCCAGCCTCCTCTCTGCCCCTAGCCTTTTCATTCACCACCCGCCACTCGCTGGTTCTGTTTCAGGAATACGCTGATGGCCTTCCAGACTCAGGACCAGGTCATCTGCGGATCCTTTCATCTAGAATCCGTCACACCCATACCACCCCCTCATTCACCACCCCCGCCCCCTTACACTGACTCTCCTTGGGACCTCAGATTAAAACACACGCCCCCAGCATCCCACCCCTTCCCCTCCTCTGGAATGGGTCACCCCTTCCTGCATCTTCAGAGGACCCTGGACTCTGTTTTCACAGCATCTAAGTCCATTGTTGTCATATAGTTATTTTTGTAACCATGTGCATAATATCTGTTATCTCTAATAGACCACAAACTCCATAAGGCATAAGATACATATTGCACATACCAGGCGCTCAATAAATTGGTACTAAATGTACCTGATAAATGGCTGAGTCTATGGACATATATTTATTTTCTTCTCTCTTGTCTTGTGTCTACAGAAAGCATGTATAACTTCTATGATAGAAAACAAAAAGCTTGGTTATTAAAAAAAAAAAAGTCTATTTAAAGATCATCAGATTTGAGAACGCAGTTGAGTTTTTCAGGTTATATCAACACTCCATTTCACTGCATAGTATACAAACTAGATCAACACTTTAAAATCAGGATCTAATTACATTTTTTAAACTTGAATTTGACTTCATTTTTTCATTGTCATCATTAGAAACCCGTCAAAGGAAGGACATAAACAGCAAGCAGGAAGTCTCTCTGTGGATGGTGCAAGGAATCTTGCCTTAAGTTAAGAAGCTACTTCTCAGATAATAAGTACTAAAATAAGAATTGTGTGGGTCAGATAAAAAGAAAAGTTACCTCTGAAATTGTGGAATGGTTCAGTGGTATGTGTGAACTGATAACATCTTCCCCTCCTCCTTTCTTTCAGCCTTGACCTATGTAACAAAGAATTTCGTTTCCACTGGTCAGCCAACTTGAAAATGAATTGCCAGCCTAGTACACGATCCAGTCTTAGCTCATGATTCTTTTTTGATGAGAACAGATCCTTATGTTTGTACTTGTTTTAGAGGGTTTTTTTTTTCCCCTTGAGTTGCTTCTCTGTTTTTAAGCACATAATATGTATTTCAACACTTAACAACACAAGAAGTATAATCAAGGGCTACATAATGTACCAGCTAAGTTTCTCTTTTGAAGTGATAACCCAGCATTGCTACACAGGACTGACTGCATGGCAGCATAATGGTATGTTATAAAAAATCCTTTTCAACATTAAACAGGAAAGTAACCCTGCCAAATTTACTTCAAAATATGAAATTAATTTCCTGCCACAGTCTCATTGCCAAAATAATTCCAGTCTATGTTGAAGGTTTATAAGTTGAATCTCTTTCTAAAAATTGGAAGTTAAATGCTATGTTCCTAATTAAGCCTCCAGTTATTATTTCTACGTGAGAAAAAAAGAACAAATACTATATTTCCTCTTCAAGTGGTCTGAATTGTTCAAAATGTGTGAAAGGTTCTTGACAATATTTTGAGTTTATTATCATTAATCTGACAGAAAACACCGTCTCATAATCAAGTACAATTTTAATAAAATCAAATATGACTAAATTATTATAAGTGCCTCATCCTGACTTTCTTTTAATCTATCCAAATCCAGCATTTCTGGTGGAAACACTTGAGTTCATATTAGATTTATCTCACCCTATAAAAGCACAATTCATTAAACAGACTAGTCTATTTAAACCAAGGCAATTTTATCACAGTCAATTCAATTATTTAACACTGCTTTTTTAACTCACTACTTAAAGCTTTCTTTTGACAAGTATTCCTTTAAATAAATGAGCTGTAATTTAAAGAATGAAAAAAGATCAAGTCCCCTTACAATATAGGCAATTAGCCTATAGGGAAATGTTTTTTCTGATACAAAAGTAAGTTTCATTTGAAAGTTAGACTGAATCTCAAGTACCAGAAGCCACTGAGGTTATTTTTCAGCAGAAATAAACATAATGGAACTTTCTATGTGCAATTTACTTTCTTGCATTCCTTGTCTTTTCATTTAAGGAAGTAACTTTTGGGTCAAGACTACATAATTAAAGAATCAGAGTGATTATCTGAATAATCTACTCCGAAGATACTACAACCAGAAAGAATCAGCTTTCTCAAAGGATAATCTGGTTGGTGAGTTTATAAAGATAATATGTAGTGGGATGAAAAGTTTACTTACTGCATAGCCAAGTACTAAAAAATACAAGTTAAGCTGGTGTGGGGAGTTCTTTTCAAAAGCTTTTTGTTTAAAATTTTTATGAGACTTGAATTTCACTTAGGATTTTGGATTTGAACTGCAGATTAAATGAACTAAATAAGGAATGCAAAAGGAAAAGGAAATTAAGTGCATTTAGGGCACAGTCCATTCATCAAGCAGTGTCTTTATAAAGGCAATATCATTAACTTCTCACGTGAGTTGTCCTAGAAAAATAACACGAAAAGATTCAACGAACATGGCACACATTGTCTGTCATTGTCCAAAAGAATTATGTTGATTTTGAACTGTGATTTGTGAAATGAATCTCATGACTCTTAGTTGGATTTCAAGCAGTGTTGTTTCTAAATGGAAAGACAGAAAATATATTATTGTCACTGACATATTTTAGATAAAGAGAATTTGGGGGGCACTTAACCTTTCAAATTTTTGTTTTACTTCTTTTCCTGTTGAGAAACAGCTTTGGATAACTTTCACCTCTGCCATTACCACTCACTATATTTTAACAAACAACCCATTGGATCAAATGACTTCCTCTAGTATAGACAGTGAGTTAAAAACTTTTATCAAAAACCACTGAATAATTATCCAGGATGAAATTCTTCATTGTAATGGAGTCACCAAGAAATTAAATGCTGCATAATAAGATTCACCAAAATCATTTATCTATTACATGGAAAATAGTACTAAAGTTTAAGTGATAGCTATGTATGCCCCTGGACTTACTTTGTACCTTCTATATCCAAAAAACAAAAAGAGAGAGAAACAGGCAATTTTCAACAAAGTATTACAATATTTTTCTAGGACCTAAGGGTCAAATTTAACCAGTCACAGGTCATAAAATCGAAGAGCCAAGTTGGATGTTACTCTGAATATCTCGTCTGGATATATGTTCATGTGGATTAATTACCTAATTTAGGACTACAGGGGTAAGTCAAACTACACCTGGAGGGAAATGAAAAAAAAAAAGTATAGACAAAGATTTTACAACAAAATACAGTAGTTGTGTGTGTGTGTTCTTAAAGACCTATTTCATTCTGCCTTTCACCTTCCCTAGTAGATGTTCCTCATGGCCCAGCCATATCAGTCTCCACCCTAAGCATGTACGCTGGCCCTAACACCCATCACCATTGACAAACAGCTGCCAAGATCAAGAGTACCCCAGTAAGTGGTAGGATCCTTGTAGCAACAAAGCTGGTGCCAATAGATGGAAGTGCTGGAACCAGCGGTCATTAAATGTGTCTCCACTAAGAGCACTTCAATTCTTCATCCTGTGATATCATAAAGAATAAGGATGTATCTCTTCGAGAAACTTCCAAAATCCATTTCTATACCATCATTTCATGTTGCCAATTGCTAAGATTTCCTTTTATAGTTTTCAGGTTTTTCATACATGGGCTCTATGGGTTATTATCACCATCTACTTAATGTTGGATTATATTTATTTCATCAGTTAACACTAAACATTGGAAGTCTTAGAATGAAAGAGGTCAGGTCCAGACTGAGGGTTTGGAGGCAGATTAACAAGGACATCCTGTGCACCCAGAGAAGAGATATCTCCCAGCATTTGGTTCTGTTTACCGTCCAATGTCAAGAAAGGACAGGGAGACAAGAAATTCCCATTCTCAGGAACTTTCCCACCTTGTGGGTTTTATATTCTTTATAATTTTTCTGTCCTCATATATTCTTCATAGTTTTCTATACTTCTAAAATTCACCAAGAGAAAAAAATAAGGCATAAAAGTAGTGTGTTTGATGGATTCAATCTATAAGAAATATAAACCCCTCTCATAATCTAAAAATAAAAAATAGAAACAATAGTACACAATAAAATTTCCCCTAATATTTGAATCTCATCTTTTCCTCATAACTGTTCATCTTTCCTTTTTTTGCTTTCACTGAAGAAAGACTTCCATAGCCACAAATTGAATTTCTACTAGAACTCTAAAATATTTCAGATGGCATATGGACTTGGAATGACTAGGTTGATAGATACTTCTTTAAAAACAGCTCTATGGTCAAGTCACATTGAAGGTAAAACATATACTGTCTGACCCTGGAGACGCAGAGCACAGTTTTTGTATATGAGAGGTACTGAGAAATACCTCAGGAAAAAAAATAATAATAATAATCAATTATCTCTATTTTTTTCCAAGTTTGTTTTATCACAGAATCATTCTTATCATGGAATACTGGCTCACTTTGTATAGAATTAGTATCCAGTCAATGCAATTTAGGAAATACTATAAAATGTTGCATTTATAGACAAGGACTCTCAGGCACAAGTGGTCTTAACTGCCTCACCCTGACCAATCAGTCATTTATTAGCAAGACTCCCAGTGAAACCCCAGGGCTCCTGACTCCCAGACAAAGGTTCTTTTTCCTCACTAGAAAACATGAACAATTTTACCAAAAATAGATGCAGTTGCTTCTTCTAATATGCTTACACATAAACTGCCAACATTATCTGTAAACTATTTATTGCCAAAACATAACCAATAACAACTGAAAACTAAGACACTTGAGCCACCGCACTGGACAACATACATCTTTTTAAAAGGTTTTTTGAACACATTTCATTTCAAAATATCACAGTAATGAATAGATTCTTATTAATAAAAGAATAGATTCTTCAAGAGACAGGAATAGATTCTTCAAGAAACCACTTTACCTG
Source organism: Okapia johnstoni (assembly GCA_024291935.2). Taxonomy (NCBI): domain Eukaryota; kingdom Metazoa; phylum Chordata; class Mammalia; order Artiodactyla; family Giraffidae; genus Okapia; species Okapia johnstoni. The sequence goes on along the minus strand of CM044306.1, from coordinate 138,743,071 downwards.
CCTCCTGAGAAATCCGTATGCAGGTGAAGAAGTGAAAGTTAGAACTGAACATGGAAAAACAGACTGGTTCCAAATTGGGAAAGGAGTACATCAAGGCTGTATATTGTCACCCTGCTTATTTAACTTATATGAAGAATACATCATGAGAAATGCTGGACTGGAGGAAGCACAAGCTAGAATCAAGATTGCCAGGTGAAATATCATTAATCTCAGATATGCAGATGACACCACCTTTATGGCAGAAAGCGAAGAAGAACTAATGAGCCTCTTGATGAAAGTGAAAGAGGAGAGTGAAAAAGTTGGCTTAAAACTCAACATTCAGAAAACTAAGATCATGGCATTCAATCCCATCACTTCATGGCAAATAGATGGGGAAACAGTGGCTACAATGGCTGACTTTATTTTCTTGGGCTTCAAAATCACTGCAGATGGTGATTGCAGCCATGAAATTAAAAGATGCTAGCTCCTTGGAAGAAAAGCTATGACCAACCTAGATAGCATATTAAAAAGCAGAGACATTACTTTGCCGACAAAGGTCCATCTAGTCAAAGCTATGGTTTTTCCAGTAGTCATGTATAGATGTGAGAGTTGGACTATAAAGAAAGTTGAGCGCAGAAGAATTGATGCTTTTGAACTGTGGTGTTGGAGAAGACTCTTGAGAGTCCCTTGGACTGCAAGGAGATCCAACCAATCCTTCCTAAAGGAAATCAGTCCTGAATATTCACTGGAAGGACTGGCACTGAAGCTGAAATTCCAATACTTTGGCTACCTGATGCAGAGAACCAACTCATTGGAAAAGACCCTGATGCTGGAAAAGATTGAGGGTGGGAGGAGAAGGGGATGACAGAGGATGAGATGGTTGGATGGCATCACCAACTCGATGGACATGAGTTTGAGTAAACTCCGGGAGCTGGTGATGGACAGGGAAGCCTGGTGTGCTGAAGTCCATGGGGTCACAAAGAGTCAGACGTGACTGAGTGACTGACTGAAATGAATGAATAGATTAGTTATAAATTTAATACTACCTATGTAAATTTGAATTTATGAGTGAATTCTCAATAGTGTAGAATTGCTTTAAAATATCTTTAAATGCCTACCTAGTTATCCAATTTAGTGTCTATGCCTTTTACGATAGCAAAAGCAGTTTGAATACTTCTCCTTGACTCAGAATGATCTCAGATTAATGCTGTTGACATAAATTACAACTTAACAGAGACAGGATGGTGGATTCACATTGGGGCGTTGGTCTTTGATCACATTTGTTATTTCAAAAATTAAAGGAAAGCTCAGAGATAGGAGTTCTGAGAAAAAAGAATAAGAATGCACAGCACAAATCCAAGAAAAACTTCCCATTTGGACTAGAAATAGCCTTACTATTGATATAAATGAGGTTGATCTCTTTTCCAAGGAGAAATGCCCTTTCATTCACTCATTCAATGAGCATGTATTGAGCACCCATGGTGGCAAGTCACCATGGCAGCCACTAGTAATACAATGGGGAGACAGACACAGTCCATGCCCACGGGGAGCTTAAGTTCTAACAAAGGGGGTGGACAATGGATGTTTGCACATTACAGTTATGAAAGGTGTTACCAAGCGCTGCAGGTTGGCTGGCGGAGGGCATGCCTGTGAGCTCAGACCTAGTCCAGGAAGCAGGGTAAGCCTTCTCAGAGAAGTTGCATTTGATCCTAAGGCTGATAGGAATTCCCCAGAAGAAAAAAGGGAAGGGCATTCAGCACCGCTGCTGAGTCCTTTCCCAGAAAACTGTCTGAAGAGTAGAGCCAGGAAACTCTGCTCCGTAAAGGCTGAGAGAGGAGATGGGACCCTGAGGAGGAAGGACCAGTTTTAAAGAACAGATTCAAGGATCACAGCCCTGGAAGTGAATTATACCTGGGCAAAAGGCCGATTAAATGGGTCCATGGTTATACAGATTAAGTTGAGACCGAAGGGGGCTGTTTTTATTTATGTGTGTGTGCTCAGTCATGTCCACCTCTTTGCCACTCCATGGACTGTAGCCCATCAGGCTCCTCTGTCCATGGAATTTCCCAGGCAAGAATACTGGAGTGGGTTTCCATTTCCCCCACGAGGGGATCTTCTCGATTCAGGGATCGAACCCATGTCTCCTGTATCTCCTGCATTGCAGGTGGATGCTTTATGGCTGAGCCACCAGGGAAGCCAGAGTGGCAGTAAGAGGAATGAGCTGCCTAAAACTCTTTAGAAAAATAAGGTTTTCTGGGAGGCGTCCACGATTCTGGCCTCTGTATGGGCATCTTTGTCTTCTTAGCCCCCATGGTCTGAATTTATATCTTCCCAGTTCTCACCATTCTTTTCAGGCTTCCTGCCTACTCTTGGAGGTTAACCAACCAAGCCTGCAGGAATATACCCCACCTAGTCCTGTCCATGTGAACACACTTGGGATGGTGAAAAATGCATCTCTATTTCCAGTCCTCACATATTGAAAGCAGATGAGCTTCCATTCTGTCTTTGAACTCAACTACTTCAAGATATTCAATTAACTAAATACCAAATCAGCTTCATTTCAAAACTCCTTATGGAAATGCCCTCAAGTTCCTGGATGTTATTAAGATAAGCGGCAGAATGAAGGCTGTTTTGGTCAAGAAAACAATAGGGTCTGGTGACCTTCCAAAGCACTAAGCATCCTTTTTCCTCACTTATACGGATGGATGGGGATGTGATTCCTCAACCACTTCAGTTTTCAGGATTCAGGTAAGCTTTACAATTTTCACTTAAAAAAAAATATCTGGGAAGTTATATCCCAGTTTCCAACCTAGAATATCAGCCTTCTATTCTATGAAAAGATATTAGATAATTAATTATCCATTTACTTCTCAAGGTTTTAGCAAATAAATACATTGCAATTTTTTTTGCAATTATAGGAAACTCATCGTTACTACATTTGTCCCAGTAGGACACTTTTATCAGAACTTCCCTGGTGGTCCAGTGGTTAAGACTTCACAGTCCACTTCAGGGGGTACAAGTTTGACCCCCAGTTGGGGAACTAAGATCCAGCATGCTGTTTAGCATAGCCAAAAAATAAATAAATAAAATGAAAATTTTAAATAACAACAAATTAAGTTTTTTTTAAAAAAAAAAAAGACTTTTATGTTGAAACAAAGTCTATTCTTTATAGAAGTTTTCAGTCTTCTGAGATTCCGCAAAAATCCATCAAGAAACAAGTAGCATACATTTTATAAGTGAGCTTCAATATGGTGCCCTATATCATAGTTCTAAGGAAAATCACAGCCAGGATGTTTTATAATCTGGTTAATGAATTAACTAAGAAAGAGTTCCCAGCAGATGCTGTGCATAAGTGCAGCTGCTGGTGAGCATTTCAAATAGTTATAAACACCTCTGGGTGATATTTGGGAATATGAAGAGGAAAGGACGTTTCTGTTTACTCCGGTTGTTAATTTGAGGATTTTCATAGGCAGAGGGAGAGTGGCTCAGTGGTAAAGAATCCGCCTGCCAATGCCAGAGATGCGGGTTTGGTCTCTGGGTCAGGAAGATGCCCCAGAGAAGAAAAAGGCAACCCACTCCAATATTCTTGCCTGGGAAATCCCATGGACAGAGGAGCCTGGCAGGCTACAGTCTATGGGTCGCAAAAGAGTCAGACACGACTCAGCAACTAAACAACAACAACAAGGAAGTATATAAAACCCAGGGCCTACTGTGTGGCCTCCTAGGCAGATTCCTTACTGTTCTCCGGAATATAGAGGTCCCTCTAAGGAAACAACTACACAAAGTGCCTATTTAAATTTTACACATTACGGATAAAATGCGACTACAGACAGCCTTAGATAGTTCCTCTTCCAAAGGTTTGATTATAGAATCCAAAGAGAGTATTTCCAGAAAAGAAACAGTTCTGTATTTGCCACTGTTAGGTCAAGCTGCTCAGGAGGTTTATTTAGCTCACAATACAAATAAATCTCACATTCCTCATGTGCTGGACTGTTTTGTGAGGATTGTGTAAGTTAACAGAAAGCATTTAGTAAGGTTTTGAGTACGTGGTCGAATGGTCTTTCTGGTCTATGGAATCTAGGGGCTTGACATATTCTCGCTTCACTTTCCTATTCCTTGTTATTAAATAAGCTGATTGGAATTCAGTGTTCTGGGAGCATATGTAGGATGTAGGGGTTGCTAACCAAAAAGGAAGGAGGGAAGCATCCTGTGAATTCCTCAGTATCTCAATGCTCCCCCTATAGACACATCAATCCCCATCCTCTTGGTGAAACCGTCTCTCCTCAGCAATCTCTCCAAGCCTGTCCTGATCTCCAAATTACCAACGTCTCCCCTCGATCAACCCAGCACCCCCAATCCCAGCTAGGTATGTGAAATGAAGTCATACTAAGAGATGAATGTCATTTTAAGGAAGTTTAAAATTCTGAAGAATTCTCTGATTTTTAAATAGGGATTGCTTGAAAGCGTGATGGTCTTTCTAGTTTGTAGAAATTTCTAATTTGTGCACATTTTAAAGAAAATATTGGAAAACGGGGAGATGGGGAATGATATTTGACATGATGAACCAGATAATGCAGTGGTAAAGAATCTGCCTGCCAGTGTAGGAGACTCAAGAGACGTGGGTTCGATCCTTAGGTTGGGAAGATCCCCTGGAGTAGGAAATGGAAACCCACTACAGTATTCTTGCCTAGAGAATCCCATGGACAGAGGCGCCTGGTGGCCTACAGTCCATGGGGTTGCGAAGAATCAGACTTGACTGAGCAACTAAGCAACAACAACTCTGTTCAAAGATCTTCCACTCCACTTTTATCTGCTGCTCCACCTGTAGATTTTCCTGGGCTACAGAACTGAGTATGCGCACATGCACACAAACACACACACACACACACACACACACACACACCCTTACCAAAAGGTCCTGTCAAAATATCCATCCTGGAGGTCTGCTTCTCTGAGCTACACCAGCATTTGACAGCCTTTCCGCTGCCTCCACATTCAAACCTACCTCGCTGTCCACAACATGTCAGGGACCAAGACATGATGGCAGTGGAAGGGAACAGCCATGGGAGTAAGTGTCTCTTGTGTTATGTCATTTGTCACCCAAGGGGCTGCAGCATTAGTATTTTTTGACATGATTTACAACGTGTATTCAATAATTTTAAAAATACACAGGAACCTAACACTCAGGAAAAGGTATAAAAGCCTTAAATTTCTGTAATCTGTTTTTAGGATAGCAAAATTTCAGAAATGGTCATGTTGTAACTAATGCAATTTAACTTCAACGTATTTTATTGTGAGAGAATTCCAGGTTCCTAACAAATTCTACAATATACACAAGGATACATCTGCACAGTATGTAAAATGGAAAATTAAGAACCACAGTTGCAAAATTTTCTTTTTATTTTCTATCACGTTGATAAAACGGTGAAGGGGAGAATATGTCAAAAAAAAAAAAAAAAAACCCACCAAATTAGCTCCTGCTATTGTTTTTGCCATTCAGTTGATGCACTAATGAACAGGAGTAAGAGAACAGAAGACTGTTTACACATTCATCAGGTAATGAACATTTGGGTTGTTTCTAGTTTGGAGCAATTATAAATAAATCCAGATGTGTGTGTGTTTTCTTCTCTCTTGTACGATCTTATCATGGTTGTAATCTGCACTTTTCTAACGACAAATGGTGTTGAGCATACTTTCATATACTTGCTTGTAATCCATATCTCAATAGAGGTGAATATCTGTTCCAATACTAATGCCTATTATTAATTAGATTCTTTATTTTCTGATTACTGAGTTATGAAAGTTCTTTATATGTTCTAAAGACAAGTGTTTTTCAGTTACGTATTTTTAAATTTTTTTGCCTTTTATGGTTTTGATTTTCTGTGTTCTGCCTAAGAAATCTTTCCCTAACTCAAGGTCACAAAGATTCCCCTTATGTTTTAATAGTTTAAGTATTTGGTACAGTTTTACATTAAGTCTATTTCCTATTTCAAGTTCATTTTTGCATTTGATATGAAGCATAGTTGAGGTTTTCTGTTTTGTTTAGCTGGCTTTTTTTCACATGGATGTCCAATTGTTCCAGTACTATATTTTCAAAATAATATTCTTTTACCATGAAATTAAAAATCACTCCAAATGGTGAGTACAGCCATGAAATTAAGATGCTTACTCCTTGGAAGGAAAGCTATGACCAACCTAGATAGCATATTAAAAAGCAGAGACATTACTTTGTCAACAAAGGTCCGTCTAGTCAAGGCTATGGTTTTTCCAGTGTTCATGCATGGGTGTGAGAGTTGGACTATAAAGAAAGCTGAGTGCCGAAGAACTGATGCTTTTGAACTGTGGTGTTGGAGAAGACTCTTGAGAGTCCCTTGGACTGCAAGGAGATCCAACCAGTCCATCCTAAAGGAGATCAGTCCTGGGTGTTCATTGGAAGGACTGATGTTGAAGCTGAAACTCCAATACTTTGGCCACCTGATGCGAAGAGCAGACTCATTTGAAAAGACTCTGATCCTGGGAAAGATTGAGGGCAGGAGGAGAAGGGGATGCCAGAGGATGAGATGGCTGGATGGCATCACCAACTCGATGGACATGGGTTTGGGTAAACTCTGGCAGTTAGTGATGGATGGGGAGGCCTGGCATGCCGCGGTTCATGGGGTCGCAAGAGTCGGACACAACTGAGCGACTGAACTGAACTGAACCATTAAACTGCCTAATTAAAAATTAACTGGCCAATAGGTGTGAGTCTGTTTCTTTCTGTTCCATTCTATTAAGCTGTTTCTATGTGTCAATAACACTGTTTTGATTATTATAACTTTACAGTTAGTCATAAAATCAGGTAGTGAGAGTCCTCCAATGCAGCTCCTTTCAAAAAATGAAAAAAGTTTTGACTATTCCATATCCTTTGCACTTTTATATATACTTTACAATCAATTTGTCAGTCTCTATATTACCACATAATTTCTGACAAACTGTCTAAAAAGCAGTTTCTTTCTTTGTACTTGATCATTTTTTCTCTGCCTTCCTTCAAGATTTTCTTTTTATCTTTGGTTTTAAGCATTTTATTAAGATCTGATGAGTGTGTGTCCTGCTTTAGATTCTTAAAATTTCTTGAATCTGTGGTTTGATATCTTTCAATTTTTTGGAAAATTCCTATCCATTAATTTTTAAATATTTCCTGTACCCATTTTTAATCTTTTCCTCACTCCATTCTATCCAGAATGCAGTCAAAGGTCTCTTAGAACATTTGATATTATCGCACAGTTTCTGGATTCTCTGCTCCTTTTCTCATACTTCTTTGTCTGTGTGTAAGTTTAAATTATTTTTAGGAAAAATAGTTTCCTGCTATTTTCCTCCCTGATATTTCCCTCAGTTGTATCAGCTTATTTGCTGAACTATTTAAAGGCATTCTTCCAGTTTGATGTTGTGTGTACACACGGGTATATGTGTCTAATTCTAGCATTTCTCTTTTATTACATTATTATAAAGTCTGACTTTCTCTTTAAAATTCCCATCTGGTCATATATGTTGTCCATCTTTTCCATCACATCTCTTAACATAGTCATCATAGTTATTTTTAGATCTCTAAGCGTTCTGACCTCTTGATCATCTCTGAGTCTGGCTCTGTTGCTTGCTTTGTCTATTGACAAAGGGTCACTTTTCCTGCTTTCTGTGTCTAGTATAATTTTTTCTATTTAACCAGTATAGTATGTAGATCAATGCAGACTAAGGTCATTATCACTTATGGTATTTATTATTTTGCAAAACTTTTGTCATTAATAACTATTAGCTCATCAGTGTCAGGATTTGAGTCAAGCTAGTCAAGAGGTGAGCAGGATTTGGGTTTTGATGTCACTGTGGTTACCTTTCTGGCGCCATATGTTTCATTTCTGCTAAAGGTGGACTACCATTGCCTCATGCTTTAGGGCAGCGGCCTAGGGTATCAGAGGCTTTGCTCAGAATTCTTGTCCCATCACAGCTTTCACTGATTCCTTCACAACCTGCACCATACGGATGCTCTTCCTTCGTGCTTCTGCACGTCTCCCAGCAGGAGACTCGGCTGTTGCCTGTTGCTCCATGCTCTTGTCGGCAAGTAGAAAGAGTTCTCTGGGTGCCAGGATTCCAGAGGTGGGGTTTCCCCTTGTTCTCCACGGCAGCAAAACCCTGACTTGAGTCTGTGGTTAGTCTCAGGCAGGAACTCACTCTCCTCTACAAGCAGCAAGCCTCTACTGATATAATTATAGGTATATACATAATATAAGATACTGGGGAAAGAAGGGGTTCCAGTCTCCCACTCAGGAAATCTATGGAGTAGAGTATTTTTTTACCTTTCCCTTTCAACCAACTCAGCTACTGTCCATATATTCATTCTCTTCTTGTCATTACTTTCCAGTCCTAGCTAGTCCTCCCCTAGGCCTGGAGAGGTTTAGATTATCTGATTTTTCGACCCTGTTAGGGTGGGAGCAATACTCTTAATTTTAAATTACATAACTCATAATGTAGTCTTCATTTCCAACTTTTTTTTCTTTTTCTTCTAATTATTGAAATCACTCAACTCTTACTGAGTTTCATAGACTTTATATGCGTGCGTGCTCAGTCTCTCAGTTGCGTCTGACTCTTTGTCTGTCTGACTCTCTCAGTTTGTCTGACCTCATGGACTGTAGCCCACCAGGCTCCTCTGTCAATGGGGTTTTCCAGGCAAGAATACTGGAGCAGGAGTGATGCTTTGGATGAGGATGCTTTCTTTTTGGTCCCATTCACATTCAAGGCCCTTTGCTGTACACAGTGCGGTCAACTACCAAATTCTAGCTCTCTGTCATCTCTGGATTCAAGGAGCAAATTACATCAATCACTTCATATGTGAAGACACAGTGGTATAATCCATATCATTGGAGTTAAACTGAAAGAAGTTTGAATGCCAACAGTCATATTTACTGGCTACATGACTGTGGACAAAAGGAAAGAATGCACCCACTTCCTCATGTTGTGGTGACAATAAAATGACACAACATAGGACAATGCCTGACAGCAAGCAGCTGCCTGTAAAAATAATGAAATATTATAGAAAAAGCCATAGTGCATTGATTACTCTTCACAACAGAATAAGATACTGTCATCAACTATTTACTAATAGAAAAGAGAGGCTCAAAGTATAGTGTTAATGATTTAAGAAAGAGAGAGTCAAAGTATGGTATTAATGAGATGCCTTTTATATTAGTGAATTTAGCCTTGAGCAAAGAAGAGCTATAAGCAACTTCTATGATGTTCCAGAATACAGGGCTAAAACACTTCCACACCAATTCCTGTGAGTGGTTTGTAGCAGTGAAAGCAAGCAAAAGAATAAAAGCGAATGGCTAATTTTGAGCCATTGCTGAGCACCTATAAAACACCGTGTTGTATGCTATCTCATTTAATGTCTCCAGCAGCGCTTTAGGGAGGGTTCCTCCTAATGTATCTATTCGTATTATAAATTACTGCATTTATGATATGGAAAAAACCAAGCTGTCTGAAATGAAGTGGATTCCCCAAGATTTTACATTGCATGTACTAGTTTGCACAGTAATGTTATGTGCTATACCAACTCTAATATTTCAGAATTTGTCAGTATTTGAGTCAATTGACAAAGACATCCATGAATTCTCCTGTCTTGTGGTTCTACCCTTGTCGAAGGTCTCAGAACTTTTTGCTTCAGGAAGAGGTAGAAGAAATGGGTAACAATGCACCCACTTCTCAAGGTTTTGCCCAGAAGTGACATACATTAGTTCCCACATCCCATAACCTCCATATAGGATAGAGTAACACCAGAACTTGTATTCTAGCAGAGTACATGCTTAGCAGCCATCTCTCTATGGTATAGAAAGTCGGTGGACAGTTAGCCATGTCTACTTGAAAGTGTAAAATGACAGTCTGTTACCTAACCAAAGTGCTATGACACTAAAGGATCTTTCTGCGATACCGTATTGCCTCTCAGCCTTTTAAATAGCTCATCACAAACAGAAAACAAAAGAAATCCTATGGCGTACTTTCCTATAGTGGTCAGCTTTATTTATAAAATATGGTTCTTTGTGTTCCTGGATTGAAAAATCAATACTGCCAAAATGGACATATTACCCAAAACAATCTACATGTTTAATGAAATCTCTGTACATATAAGTTAATTTGCCTTACACCCAAAATGAATACAATATTGTAAGTCAGCTATACTTCAGTTAAAAAATTACAACCATCCTAGTCGGTGAAAAAATGATAATAAAATATGGTTTTGTTTTCAATAAAAGGCAATAACATTACATTACTATTATCTAGCTGCACAAATTCTAATAAAAACCTAAGACATATTAAACATATAGCTCATCTGAGGAGATGAATTGTACAAAAGACATGGCACTTTTAAGCATAACAGCTTACAAACACATCTTTAATGAACCTGTCTATCAAAACAGATAAAGGCCAAACTTAAGAAAATTAAGACCAGTCAATTCTTGATTTTTGTCCCACCATCTTGATTTCTACTTAAACCTAGGCATTTTATTTGAGATGAATTAATAAAAACATAACTAGAAAATAGAGCAACAAAACACAAAACAGTGCTTTCTATGGTGTGCTAAAGTTTATTTTTAAAAATTTAATTGCAGTTTATCCAATAGAGAGTGAATCTATGAGTTTTACAAAGGATCCATTTAGTTTCAAACAGAAATATACTTATTTGCAACCATGTTTAAGAAAAAGATGAAGCAAATTCATTGCTTCAGAATTCAAGATATTCATTGTCCATCTTTTTCTTCTAATTTCTCCTGTAACCAGCAAGTTAGTGCTATGAGAAGAGGACATATATTTATTTAAATGGTGCTGACACACAATGGAAATTTTTTAAACATGTTTATTTATTCATGACTCATCTTCAGTCATCAATTGTTTCCACATAGCCTTTGAAAAATAGAGGGATTTATGTAATGGTAGTATGGGCCACTTGTGTGGTATAAATATATATATTGCTAAGTAAACATTCTATACACACAAAATATATACATAACCCTAAGTCTTGCTTATACAAGAGCTGCAGTAAGGACAGTGCCTTCTGGCTTAGCTCAGAAAATGTAATTTCTATAATGAATCATGTTTTCCCTTATATCTTTGATAGCACAGACCCAGATAATAAGATGAAACTTTCACACACAAAAAAGGAAACTAGAAGAGCAGTAACATCAGAAACTAAATGGATCCCGAACCAATGAATGCTAAATAGTCAAATGTCATAATAAGGGAAGTGATTTTTTATTTAAGTCACTCCATTTTCAACATTCATCAGAGTAAGAGAGAAGCTTCCATCAGCTTCTTATGGATGGTAAGTAACTGGATCTGCTTCTTTTAACATTCCGAAGCCTGCCTGGGTATGGTAATACTTGTCATTACTTCAAGTAGCTGTAGGGTCCTTAAAACTCATTGTGTCTGTCTTTTGCTTATCACTCGAAAAAGATTAATCTCTAAACAATGATCTCTGGTACTGTTAACCTTAGGCTTGAACTTTTTAGTCCATCAGGGGAAAAGGGGCAGGATTCAGAAGGCAGAGAAAATACCTAAAGTTTACAAAGCAGAGCAGAAAACCATTTCCCTAAGGTAATAAATCTTCATCATAAAAACAAAATCTTTCACTACAAAAAAAAAAAAAAAAAAGGCCCACAGTAGGATATTATCTTTACCTATCCTTTTTTCACTTATTTCCCCAGGAATAACCTAGCGGTAACTCTTTACAAAGTCTCAGTAAAAACCGTCCAAAAAGTTTCCTGACGATGTTTTTCTCTTTCTCTTCCTTTCTTTCAGCTTTATGCCCAGAATTTGACAAGGACTGGAAGCAAGTTCTAACTTTCACAGCAATTTATCTTTCTACATCACCTGTTTCTAGGTAATAAACACGCCATTTTCAAATTAGTGTGGCTTTTGTTCAGTTAATTATATGCGTCAGGAATTATTTCAACAGGAATGTAATTTTCACCACACACATACATTAAAGCAGAAACCTCCCTGGAACATTTAACTCCTGTGCATTAAATTTTATAAACATTTTCCCACAGAAGTGAAAATCTTAAATGGAACATTTCCTAGGGAAAATAATGAAAACTTTGAAGAAACAGCAAACATCATAACCCCCCAAAAAGCCTAGAAACAGGAAAAAGACTATTGCTCTGTTTCACATCAGAGAGAATCACCTAGAAATAAAAACCCTTAGATATGTCATACTTCTTACCCTCATGTAACTTACAGCCTAAATTATGACATTTTAAAATTTAATTCAGGTTCAAACTATAAAGCTATATTTTAATGGTAATATAATCTTATCAACCCTATACAACTTTCTACCTGCATTATTTTTAATAAATTACAAACAATCATCAGGATTTATGGTTTTGACATATTTTTCCTTCATTTCAAATTTCTATAAGGTCTTATTCTTTTTATATCATTTGTCATAAGGAATGAGCCAAAGTGCTTATTAATTTAAAAAACAAAAGCTGACCAAACTCTGATTATTTAAATCTACTTTTATTTTTGGACTCAGTTAAAATACTTCTAAACTATGCATGCATCAACTTTGAGAAAATGTAATTGTGATATTAAATTTTATTGAAATTTCTCAGGTCCTGATTTGTGTACCGGCTTATGCTCTGAGTTCTCACGAAGCAGTAAAACGTTTAAAATACTGTCTGTGCAAATGCAAAATTTATGAATTCACACATCTCTGAGTTGATTTATGTGAAATAATAATGCACTATTTAATGCTTAAACATGGCTAGGAGCTATGCTAGGCTATCAAGATGTACAATGGAATAATAGATTTATAAGACGGATAACCTTCTTGCCTAGAGAAGCTTGTTTAAAGGTGTTGTACAGATATATTAAACTATATGTAATTTTATACTAACTTAATGCTGTAGGCCTATACTGCAAGCAATAAAAGATTACAACCATGGCATTTGCAATAATAAAATGATCTGGCTATTCAACATAAGGTGTCTGAGGACTAAAAAGAGACAAGGAACTTATTTAAAACTTTTGTCCCTTTTCATTCATTGCTCTTTACGAATTATTATTTTTCCCTTTAATGTGGCCGACATAACTGCATGCTCCCACAGTTCTCTCATTGAGTAATTGAGGGAAAAGGTTTCTGTAAGGACAGTAATTGGATGTTTCCAGGAAGCCTGCAGGCACATCTAATTATCACCTGATTTGCTTAGAAAACTAACTAAAAAAATTCTTAGAATGAAATATAAGAGAAAATTATAACTGACAGTTTTCTTATAGTCTCTTTACTCTTTTAATTACATTATTCATCATTTCTTTTTAAAATCAGAGGAGGAAATATATTTTAACCTGGGATTTTAGCTTTTTGATCATTATAAGATAAACATTGAGATGCATTAGTTCAACTTTTATGCTGAGTTAAAAGAAATGACAACTTTAGAATTTTTAAAGTGATTGTTCCCATCATATGATGCTTTGAATTTTGCAGTGGTTCGTTTTCAGAGTTAAACCCTCTTACACACAATGTGCTGAATTAATGACAAAATGTCTCTTTAAAATAGAGAAATAAACAAGGTAGTAAACACATTTTTTTCAATCTAAAACTTTAATGGGAGCGTAACTGGTGTCCATCGTAACCAGGTTTCCTGTAAGCTGTATCTGCCTAGTTACCTGACGTGGGATTGACGGGAACGTGATACAGACAGATAACCTTTATAAAAATAAATCCTTTTAAAAATAAGATGGGAGACAGGAGGTGGTGTCACCACCCCGCCTTGATTGCTAAAAGGATACAAATCCGTGAGAACATGAATACCAGGACAAAGGGTATGATTATCACAAAATACATGAAACTTCTAAGAGCTCTTATCTTTTTGAATATTTGGGGTTGAGAGTTGGGACAACCCCCTTCAGGTGTCTGCTCAAATGGCACCAACATAAATATCACAGCCTCCCCATCCCTTTCAGTCACACTATTTTCCATCTGCTCACCCTGACTTATTTTTTGTCTTAACACTTCTAATACCTGAACTACTATTAATACATACTTATTTCTTTATCTGTTTGTCTGACTCTTTCAACTTAAATGTCAATTCCATGAGTGCAGGATGTAATTTGTTCACTGCTGTGCTCCTGCACCTGGAATCACATCCGACACCTGTTTTAGCATTTATTGAATTAATATTCATGACACAAATGGATAATATTTTTCACTATCTAATTCTTGAGCCTTGAACAAATCACTGAATTCTTCTGGCTTTCAGGCTCTCCCTAATTTCTAGAATTGGGGCATTGGACTAGGTAATCTCTGATCTTTCAGATTCAAATGTCTTCACATTATTAAAATGCTTCCATTTAACCCTGTAGACTATCCTTTCTAAACAACAGTATGTGTCCAAGAATTCATTTAGACAAATATTAATTTCCCTGCGTTATTCTTGTTGTTGTTCAGTTGCTCAGTCGTGTCCGACTCTTTGCGACCCCATGGACTGCAGCAAGCCAGGCCTCCCTGTCCTTCACTGTCTCCCGGGGTTTGCTCAGATTCATCTCTGTTGAGTGAGTGACGCCATCCAACCATCTCATCCTCTGTCGTCCTCTTCTCCTCCTGCCCTCAATCTTTCCCAGCATCAGGGTCTTTTCCAGTGAGTCAGCTCTTCTCATCAGGTGGCCAAACTATTGGAGCTTCAGCTTCAGCGTCAGTTCTTCCAATGAATATTCAGGGCTGATTTCCTTTAGGATTGACTGGTTTGATCTCCTTGCAGTCCATGGAACTCTCAAGAGTCTTCTCCAGCACCGCAGTTCAAAAGAATCGATTGTTTGGTGCCCAGCCTTCTTTATATCATATATCATCATATCGTAATAACCCTACAAGGTCACAGTTCCTTTTCACGTTAGCATGGCAACACATTCCAATTTTTTTCATTTTAATAATTCAAATTTGTGTTCATTACTTAAATTTGAAAAAACAGTAATTGTGCCAGTTATCAATGTCTTGCTTTTCAGATCCTAATCTACCCTTCAATGTCCAGCCCTGTGGTGCTGAAGGTGGACCCTCTAAATATTTATCTATGGGGCTTCCCTTGTGACTCAGCTGTTAAAGAATCTGCCTGCAATGCGGGAGACCTGGGTTCAATCCCTGGGTTGGGAAGATCCCCTGGGAAAGGGAAAGGCTACCCACTCCAGTATTCTGGCCTGGAGAATTCCATCGACTATATAGTCTATGGGGTCACAAAGAGTCGGACAAGACCGAGCGACTTTTACAATGCTAAACGTTGTCAGCAGGGGACGACAGAGGGACTCTGGCGAAGGGAGTGTCTTCCTTGGTCTTCAGCATGCGTTCCTTCTTTCTTACCCCCACAGTGTCAGCCAGTTCCGCTGACACTCGTGGAGTCATGGCCGACGCTTGCAGACTCATAGATGGTCACCTGCGAGGCTTCTCCTTCCGTGGGATTTTTCCAGGCAAGAATACTGGAGTGGGGTGTCATTCCCTTCTGCAGGGCATCTTCCCGACTCAGGGGATGAACCTGGCTCTCCTGTATTGCAGCTGGATTCTTCACCGACTGGGAAGTCCTGGTGGTGCTCCATTACCTAGCAAGCTTCAACACCACCCCTGTAGGTAGCACACTGTTTCCAAGTGTATCCCCACCTTGGGGACCCAGCCTTAGCCACAGCGACAGCTGCTACTCTATCTCCTCTTCTCGTGTTCTTTGGAGTCCTCTTTACATCTTGGTAGCAATTAATCCCTAGTTACTAATTAATAATTCCCTGTAATCAACTTACTCTGCTTGAATTCCTGTATTGTTTTTGTCTCCAAGCTGGACCCTGAATGATGTAGTAGTTTTGTTAGAGATTTATTTAATAAAAAATAAAGTATATGCTATTACCTCAAATTATGCCAACATCTATCTTTGAATTTTGTAGTCTTAGAAGGTCTTATCATCTTGAGACTTTTTTCTTAAAAAAAAAAAATGTATATATATATATATATATGTGTGTGTGTGTATATATCCCAGAGAAGTCTAAAAAGTAAAAGTATGCTTCTTCAGTTTCTAGTTTAATACATGGGGACTGTTTTTAAAAAAAATAGGATTGTTTTCTAAAAAAATAGGGTAGATTTATTTTATGAGCAAGTAGAGAAACTGAATTTAATAAATACACAAGTCTCTGGAGTCCAATTTACTTTATAAGAGAGGATAAAAATTGATTTGTAAAAATACCTTCATGTGCATTATTACGTGCTCCTTACACAGGGTTGCACATATGTATGAGTCATTAGAGCCATATACACGCAGTGATAGTAGCTTAATCAGGACTAGGCATGGGTGCTTTCTAGTTAGAACATAGCATTTCACAGACCACTTGAATCTTATGGAATACTATATGGCTTAATGTAAAACATGCAATAACTCTACAGAGAATTATGATTTTTGTCCTCGAATTAAAAGACTTAAATTGCAAACATATATCCTTATGAATCTTCTCCCTTAACTTTCAAAAGTTAAATATAATACTCAATACTTGTCAATATTGTCTTTTCACTGAGCTGAAAAAAGATAATGTCATCTGACAAAAAAGATATGCACAGCATTTACACTCAGTCATGTCCAACTCTTTGTGACTCCATGGACTATACAGTCCACAGAATTCTCCAGGCCAGAATAATGGAGTGGGTCAGTCAGTCAGTTCAGTAGCTCAGTCGTGTCTGACTCTTTACAACCCCATGAATCGCAGCACACCAGGCCTCCCTGTCCATCACCAACTCCCGGAGTTTACCCAAACCCATGTCCATCAAGTCGGTGATGCCATCCAGCCGTCTCATCCTCTGTCATCCCATTCTCCTCCTGCCCCCAATCATTCCCAGCATTAGGGTCTTTTCCAACGAGTCAACTCTTCGCATCAGTGGCCAAAGTATTGGAGTTTCAGCTTCAACATCAGTCCTTCCAATGAACATCCAGGACTGACCTCCTTTAGAATGGACTGGTTGGATCTCCTTGCAGTCCAAGGGACTCTCAAGAGTCTTCTCCAATACCACAGTTCAAAAGCATCAATTCAGCATTCAGCTTTCTTCACCGTCCAACTCTCACATCCATACATGACTACTGGAAAAACCATAGCCTTGACTAGATGGACCTTTGTTGGCAAAGTAATGTCTCTGCTTTTAAATATGCTATCTAGGTTGGTCATAACTTTCCTTCCAAGGAGTAAACGTCTTTTAATTTTATGGCTGCAGTCACCATCTGCAGTGATTTTGGAGCCCCCAAAAATAAAATCTGACACTGTTTCCACTGTTTCCCCATCTACTTCCCATGAAGTGATGGGACCAGATGCCATGATCTTAGTTTTCTGAATGTTGAGCTTTAAGCCAACTTTTTCACTCTCCTCTTTCACTTTCATCAAGAGGCTCTTTAGTTCTTCGCTTTTTGCCATAAGGGTGGAGTCATCTGCAAATCTGAGGTTATTGATATTTCTCCCGGCAATCTTGATTCCAGCTTGTGTTTCTTCCAGCCCAGCATTTCTCATGATGTACGCTGCATATAAGTTAAATAAGCAGGGTGACAATATACAGCCTCGACGTACTCCTTTTCCTATTTGGAACCAGTCTGTTGTTCCATGTCCAGTTTTAACTGTTGCTTCCTGACCTGCAATAGCTGTTCCCTTCTCCTGGGGATCTTCCCAACCAGGAATCGAACCCAGGTCTCCCACAATGCAGGCAGATTCTTTACCAGCTGAGCCACCAGGGAAGCCCAAGAATACTGGAGTGGGTAGCCTATTCCTTTTCCAGCGGACATTCCTAAACCAGGAATTGAACCGGGGTCTCCTGCATTGCAGGCAAATTCTTTACCAACTGAGCTATCAGGGAAGCCAGCACTCCTCAGAAGCGGGACACATATGACCTTCATTCTTTCTGCTGCTGCTGCTGCTGCTAAGTCACTTCAGTCGTGTCTGACTCTGTGCGACCCCATAGACGGCAGCCCACCAGGCTCCCCCGTCCCTGGGATTCTCCAGGCAAGAACACTGGAGTGGGTTGCCATTTCCTTCTCCAATGCCTGAAAGCGAAAAGTGAAAGTGAAGTCGCTCAGTCACGTCCGACTCTTAGCGACCCCATGGACTGTAGCCTACCAGGCTCCTCCGTCCATGGGATTTTCCAGGCAAGAGTACTGGAGTGGGGTGCCATTGCCTTCTCCTCATTCTTTCTGAGGGACAATTAAAGTCAACACTGTAAACATCAGCAGTAACTTGTGAAGAAAACAGCATTGAAAAAAATTTTTATTTAAAGTTATTAAGCTATTACTTAATGCTATTCTTTTATGGCTATTTATTAAACATTGTGAAAGGGCTTTCCCTACAAAGGAAGAGAATCAGGTCAGTAATGGGGCATAATTCCTGAAACTATCACACCCAGAGGACAGGCTGGGTGGGAGAACAAGAGAGAGAAAGGTTACAAAAGAGCAAACCTCTACCTGAATATGTAAAGTTATTCTTGCCTGGCCGAGAGGCCAGTGAGTCCATCAGGCACGTTTTACCATTAGGTGGCAGTTCCACTGACCCTTTCCCTCTAAGGCCTTCCTATTGCAGACATTGGGTCCAAGTCTCATTTCACAAGCAAAAGAACTAAATCTGTACAGCTGAAGTCCAAGCTTACACGCTTATTTGCTGGTCTGAGCTTTACTACACTGAGAAACGTGCCCCCTTTAGTTAAAAGAAGTACAGAGGTGCCCTGGAAGGGACTGCTAGCTGCCTCCCAAAGCCCAGCCTCCTGTGACTTAAAACAGAATCCCACTTCATACCCGGGCACATTTCTGCCCACCCCACCTTGCAGCTAGATGTGCGCATGAGGTCACTTGACCTATGACATGGAAATGGAAGTTTTGCATTTGACTTCCAAAAAGCAACATTACAGGTCCAAGGCATTGTCTTTTCTGGGACATGGTCTTTGCTGTTTCCTGTTAGCTCAACCAAAACTAAATAACTACCACCCATACAGCCGTTGTTGACCCTTAAGTGATGTACCAGCTATGGCTGAGCAACAAGGTGGAAGGAACAAGGGTCTTAGACACAATGGAGCCGCTGTACCAGCCTTGGGCTGCCTACCTCAGGATGCCTTTTGCACGAGAAAGAAGCGATCTTATTACAAGCACATGCAGCCAGTTCTAGTTCTACCTGGTTCAGATGTCTTCAGACCCATAAATGTTATAACAGCTCTTCTGAAATATAGTAACTAATCCTCATACCCCAGCAACAGGTCTTACTTATTCACACTTTTTTATTTTACATTTCTGCCCACATACTTACTATTTCCTTATATCTGCATACTCTGATTTTAGTCTGCATTTTTTTCTAGTCTCTTAAGATAGAAGCCAAGATCAATTATTTACACTTTTCTTCTTTTTAAGAGGAATTTATGGCTATAAATTTTTCTCTAAACACAGCTTTAGGCATATCTCACAAATTCTGATATAGTTTGTTTTCACCTTCTTCCTAGTTTCACTTTGATTTCTTCTTTAATTCATGGAATATATAAAATTATATTATTTAGTAACCAAATATTTGGCCATTTTCTAAAATTATTGTTTGTTGATTTCCAATTTAATTATATCTTCAGACAACATAACTTTGTAAGGGTTGAATTCTTTTATATTTAAAGAAACTTGTTTTGTGGTCCAAAATATGGTCTGTTTTGATCGACACAGATGCATGTGAAATGGATATGTATCCTGCTGTTGTTGAGTACGAAACTGAAAGTGTCCATCACTCAGTCGTGTCCAATTCTTTCTGACCTTATGGACTGTAGCTCACCAGGCTCCTATGTCCCTGTAAATCTCCAGGCAAGAATACTGGAGTGGTTTGCCATTCCTTTCCCCAGGGGATATTCCTGACCCAGGGATCAAACCTGGGTTTCCCACATTGAGGCAGCTTCTTTATCATCTGAGCCACTGGGGAAGCCTCTTGTTGGCTATAGTGTTGTGCAATTGTGAGATCAAATTGGTTGATAGTTCAAATATCCTATGTCCTGCGAATTTTTCATCCAACTGTTCTATAACTATTCAGAAGGGGTGTTATAAGATTAAGAAATTCCAACACCCCTTCTCTTTCTTGGAGAGTTCCATGGACAGAGGAGCCTGGGGGGCTACAGTCCATAGCGTCGCAAAGAATCGGACAAGACTGAGCAACTAACACATTCACTTTTCATACCCACCAAGAGCAGATACATATCCTTTTCGCATGCCTCGGTTAAGGTACCATGTGAGAATCTTACAGCAATTTGTTTCCATTTTTCCCCTCCCAATCTTGTTCTAGTTTTATCAAATATTTTACTTCAACATGCTATAAACCCTATGATACCTTATTATTTTTGACACAGTTAACTGTCTTTACAATGACCAAAAATAAGAAAAAGTATTCTGTATTGAAACATATATTTACTACTGCTAGCGGTCTTCATTCCTCAATGTAGATCCAGACTTTCATCAAGATCATTTCATTGTCCTTCTCCTGAAGGACTTAAACATTTCTTAGAGTGTGGGTTGGCGGTGATGAATTATTTTGCCTTTTTTATGTCTGAAAAACAAAATATTTCATCTTCCTTTTTGAAATAATATTCCCACTATTGGATAGAGAGTTCTAATATAATAATTTCTTCCTTTCAATAGTTTAAATGTGTTGCTGTACTGCCTTCTGGCTTGCCTTGGTTCTTGTAAGAAAGACACAGCCCTTCTTACCTTTTTCCCTCTACACAAATAAGCTTCTTTTTCTCTCTGCCTGTTTCTAAGATTTTTTCTTTTACCTCTGGTTTTAAGCCGTTTGTTTGAGCCCTTATATTTATGCCTCTTGCTTTAAATGTGGTGATCTTCTTGGGCATCTACATTTAATGGTTTTCATCATATCTAGACATTTTATCAGATTCAATTTCTTCAAATTTTTTTTCTTTTGAAATTTCAGTTACACATATATTAGGATGTTTGAAGTCGCCCTACAGTGTACTGTTTCTCTGTTTTAAAATGAAAGGGTTTTTCAATCTTTGGTCTCTCTATATTTGACTTTGGATAACTTCTATTGCTTTGTCTTCGAGTTCACTCATCATTTCTTCTGCAGTGTTCACTCGACTGTTCATTCCATCTTGTATATTTTAACATCAGATACTGTAGTTTTCATCTCTAGAAGTTTGATTTTAGTCTTTTTCATGTATTTATGGCTCCACTTAACATGATATGTCTTCTTGACCATATGAAGTATAGTTAAAATAACGTTTAATGTCCATGTCAATTAATTATACCATTTGTGTAATTTCTTGTTCTGTTTCCCTGCTTCCCTGGTGGCTCAGAGGGTGAAGCATCTGCCTGCGATGCCAGAGACCTGGGTTCGATCCCTGGGTCCGGAAGATCCCCTGGAGAAGGAAATGGCAGCCCACTCCAGTACTCTTGCCTGGAAAATCCCATGGACAGAGGAGCCTGGCGGGCTACAGTCCATGGGGTCACAAGGAGGGACACGACTGGGTGACTTCACTTCACTTCATTTGTTCTGTTCACACTGATCGAACTTTCTCCTCATGGGTCATACTTTACTGCTTGTTTGAATGTTTGATATTCTTAATGGATGCCAGATACTATAAATTTTGCTTTGCTGAATGTTGGATATTTTATATTCCTATAAATAATCCTGAGCTTTATTTTGGAGTGCAATTAGGCTATCTGATCCTGCAGACACATGCTTCTAAGCCTTATAAGACAAGATTTCAGCAGCATTTATTTTAGGACTAACACTTCCTACTACAGAAGCAATACACTTCTCAGCCCTCTATTTGATGTCCCATCAACTATAGATCTTTTTTCCCCCACTCTGGATGGTGGGAACTGATAGTATTATTGTGTGCGTGCTAAGTTGCTTCAGTCGTGTCTGACTCTTTGCAGTTCCATGGACTCCAGCCCGCCAGGCTCCTTCCTGCCCACGGTCTCCAGACAAGAATACTGGAGTGGGTAGCCATTCCCTTCTACCCGAGTCTCTTGTATTGCAGGCAGATTCTTGACTGTCTGAGCCACCAGGAAAGCCCTGTACTATCATTGGTCCTGTGTATCTGCTAGAGATTGGTGCCTCTAATTCTCTCAGTGGCTCTTTCTCTGGTTGCAGGCAATTTCTTCACATGGATGCAGGCAGTTGCAGACTGGAGAGAAAACCTGTGCAAAACCCTGCATCTTTCTCCCTGCAGCTCTCTTTCCGCCCTAGTAATCTTCCCTGCTAATTCTAGCTGCTATTGTTTCCTCATTTTCCCAACTTTGGCCCTTCAACTCAGAGAGCTCCAAGGTGAGGTGGCTCTGCTTGGGTTCTTTGTCCCTGTGTTGTGATCCAAAAACTCAAATAGTAAACTATGGTAATTGTTGTTGTTCAGTCACTAAGTCATGTCTGACTCCTTGTGACCCCAGGGGACCACAGCACACCATGCTTCCCTGTCCTTCACTATCTCCTGGAGTTTGCTCAGACTCATGTCCATTGAGTTGGCAATGCCATCCAACCATCTCATCCTCTGCCGCCCCCTTCTCCTCCTGCCCTCAATCTTTCCCAGCATCAGGGTCTTTTCCAATGAGTCAGCTCTTCACATCAGGTGGCCAAAGTATTGGAGCTTCAGCTTCAGCATCAGTCCTTCCAAAGAATATTCAGAATTAAATTCCTTTAGGATGGACTGGTTTGATCTCCTTGCTGTCCAAGGGATTCTCAAGAGTCTTGTCCAGCACCACAGTTCAAAAGCAACAATTCTTGGGCACTCAGCCTTCTTTATGGTCCAATTCTCACATTCGTACATGAGTACTAGAAAAACCATAGCTTTGCACCATGGACCTTCATTGGTGTGGCATTAGCGTGCCATCATCTGCATATCTGAGGTTGTTATTTCTGCCTGAAATCTTGATTCCAGCTTGTGAGTTATCCAGCCCAGCCCAGTGGTAATTGTAAGACTTCTTTTTTTTTCCTTCTTTCAGGAATCACAGTTCTGCTCTGCTCTATGTCAGATGTCTGAGATGCTCACTCATATATTTTGTCTGGGTTGTTCCCCCAGTGAATTAGGAAGTTTCTTCAGATGAGAAGTCTCTGTTACTATCTCTTGGCCAGAAGTAAATCTCTGATTTTAATATCTCTCATGTAAAGAGAACATGGAGTTGAATATGATTTCTACTACTTATTAGCTGTTATGTAATCTCATTTTATTTCTTGGTCTCCAAAAAGAGTATATAAGAATTAAACAAGGTAATCTGTATAAAGTACTTATCCTAACTCAAAATAATGAATGCTAGAAATTATTTCCAAAACTGGAGGACTCATTCAAGGCATCAGAAACAAAGTTCAATATGAAATAATAAATTGACAAAAATCATTAAGGATGTTTATGAACACATTCCTGCTATTTTCAGTGCATGTTTTATAGATTTACCTCTTCTTCCTTGTTGTAACCTAAAATCTCTCTGCATTTCAGAAAGAATAACTTGCTATTTTGCCCTGTACTTGGTCCAGAACTTGTAGGATTTCATCAGCTGAGGAGAAGACTGACATTTTCATACTGGCTGTTTTTAGTTTTCTCTCTGTCTCCCCTTGAAAATGGTAATAACATTAGTGTCTTAAAGATCCAGCATTATTTCTCTAGAATGCTATATATGAAGGGAAAATCTATCCCCAACCCTAGACATCTATTCTCCATCCTAATTAAAATTCCCATCAACTATGACAGCAGACTTTTTGTTTATGCTCTAGCTACCAACTTCTTGGGGGCAGAGTTCATGTTATCAAATTCTGACAAATAGTTACAGCAAATGGAAAATGTTGGGAATTTATATTTAGTAGTTTCAAAAGCAATAAATTTTACTATCTTTGAGGCTTTCATTTATTCAAAGTGACTTGTCAGAATATTTGTTGCATCTTTTAAAAATTACTCATGCTGCTGTCTTCTTACATTCTAAAATATGCCAAGTCCTTTGTGATTAAGTTTTTTGGTTGTTTTTTTTTTTGACTTGGGGAATAATCCTTAACTCAGAGGAAAAGGAGGAAACAGCTGTGCTACTGACAGCTAACAGCTGATTTCGAACCTGAAAGTATCTCAAAAGAAAGTTTCTTTATGGAAAAAAAATGCCATGAAGATGTCAGCAGCAAACAATACTAATCGTTATTGCTGGAGTACCTTTGTGTCTTAGTATATAATGGAAAACTTAAATGTGAAACCTCAACACATCAATCAGTTGGAGAGTTCATGTTCTGAGTTCTTAAAATGGCAACCGTGTGGAGTTGCTGGGTGGTCATGATGGTTGATGATGACATCCTCTTCTTCTCTGTGTTGAAACATTTAGTGTTTTATTAAAATAATGGTTTATAAATTTCTATTAAATTCAACAGCACAAGGCTCTTTTTCAGTGGTTCCTTTTGTGAGAAACTTTTCTAAAACTTTGGTCAAACCCTCTTAAATTTCTCACATATTTAAAATTCTCAGATAGTCTCACCCTCTGGAAACTTGTCATGGTTATGAAATTTAACTCCAGAAGAATTATGATAAAATACATACTGAGATATAACTATAGTAATATCTAGGAGGAAGAATTGTTAGTGGAAGGTGAATCCTAACATAAAATTTAAACCCTTAAATTTAATTGTACCACAATTTATGTAATTTAAAAACAAATAATCGAGACAAGATTTTGGTTAATGGAGTCACTAATTAAAGACAATTTCATGAAACATTTTCTATAATAAAATAAAATAGAAACTTAAGACTCTTATGATCCTGGAAAAATTTTAACATGTATTTTCTATTTCTGTATTTTTCTAAGACAATCATATAATTTTAATAATTAAACCAACTGGAATAACTACCATAAAGATAATGATAATAATAATGTGAAGTTTATGAAATTTTTGTAAAAAGATAAACATTCCCTATAAAATTTAATGATATGGATCAGAAGCGTTTTCATTTAGTGAGGTTATGTATCATTTTAAAATACAAGCCCTTCTAATCAGAGCCAAGCTAACGAACCCATACAAATGAATTAATGTTCTTTCCTTCACTAAGTCATTGGTCAAGAGTCTTCAGGCAAAAAAAAAGAAACATACATGCCAATTCAAACAGACAATTAATTACAGAGAGCATATTGCAAAAATAAAAGTAGAGTGGCCTTTTATAATCACGTTAGTAAATTATAAAATTACATATACATATTTTAATCAACAAAAGTCTGTAAGATGAGAACTAATTATTAAACACTATGTAACTTCACTGATCCTCTACAGCAGGAAGAAACATATTTTGATAATTATGAATAGTCAACTAGTGAGTTACCTTCTTCTAACTTCAATTTAGAATATGAATTAAGTCTTTCAAATAGGTCTTTAACAGATATTGCTGTAAAACTGGGTGAGGAAATGGCAAGGCAGAAGAATCATATGTGCCTGAATCTAGGAATAGAAAAAAACTCAGCAGGCTAGCACAGCACCCCGAAGCCCTCAGCAGGGTAGCATAGAACCCCCAATCCCTCAGCAGGCTAGCACAGCACCCCCAAGCCCTCAGCAGGGTAGCATAGAACTCCAAGCCCTCAGCAGGCTAGCACAGCACCCCCAGGCCTTCTCTCACCCACGGTAGCTCTCCTGAATCCCTACTCATCTTTTCCTTAAATGGTTGTCTCTGTGTTAGAAGAGCCTGTGGAGAAATGCCAGCTCACTCCAACCCAGCAGTTACCACGGGCTGCGATGAATTTTTGTTCCCTTCGTGATTATGCTGCTAGTGAGCTCTCAGGCAGGCAGCTCCATGTGGACATCAGGGGATCACCAAACAAGGATGCAAGCTGGAAGCCAATGGGCTGAATCTAGATGGCAGTTGGCTAGAACTGTGTTTTCTTTAAAAACATAAACTGGCGTGCTTCTGTGGGCGGGACCCCGTTCGTCTTCTCCAAGCATCTCCCATGCTCTGTGATCCCCCTCAACATCCAGGTGCCCTGCCCAGCCCTGTGGAGAAAACACTGCTCTAAGGGCTCCCCGGCCCTCTCAGCACCCTCTTACTATGTTATCACATCGACGCCACACTGACCATTCTGCTTTTCACGTCTGAGTCCCATGGCTGTAGCCTGGGCAATTCTAAATATCTAAACCTAATTTTCAATCTCCATTACTGAGCAAGGCCTCTCTGACACTCCCTGTCCACCTCCTTCCGCTCAGAGCTCCCTCTCTCAGTCTCACTGGTAGACGACTAAATGGCTCTACCAAGAACGTCATGTCCTAGTCAAGGTATTTATCACTTCTTTGGACTGCATTCTCATCATTCT
This sequence comes from Okapia johnstoni, assembly GCA_024291935.2. Taxonomy (NCBI): domain Eukaryota; kingdom Metazoa; phylum Chordata; class Mammalia; order Artiodactyla; family Giraffidae; genus Okapia; species Okapia johnstoni. The sequence continues at coordinate 138,716,783 of CM044306.1, read as the reverse complement.
CCATATCCTCTTTTAAGCTTCCAGGATAACTTTCTCATGCCCTGTGATAATATAATTTATTCACTTTTATTAAAGGCAGGATCCCTAAGCTAAACATTGAATGCAAAGAAGGAAGGCAAGGAAGAAAGACAGTGAGAAAGGAGAAAAGCAGCAAAGTGAAGAGGCTAGGAACAGAGAGCCCAATCTCCTGTATTGTATCAGATTATTTTCTCTCCTATGGATCTGTTTACTACTTTACTCACAAAATTTTAAGAGATTGAATTTTAACCATCTAGTCCAATACTTTACCACATATATAGAGAGAAGCTTCACCAAAGTCATACAATTAATGGCAAATTTGAGACTGCTCATTCTGCTATTACACCACAGTGTTTCCTCCCTGTTATGGGTATAGTTTCAGAAGAAAACCATCTGAGTTATAAATACTCAGTGTTTGTGATACAGATGTTTTGCTTGATCACTTAAGCATTATAAATATATTACTCAATAAGGTTGTTTATGCATTTAATTTTATTTTTGTTGAATAAAAAAACTTGCTTTGTTTTGTTCAACAGTATCAGTTGAGCTTCTGATGATAGTAATCTCAAAAATTCAAGCTTAATCCTCAAGAGCATCTTTTTCATGGAAGTAAAGCTTTTGTCACTGGAATTCTGAGTGAGTTTACAGGTACAGAATGTCCATATCTCAAGACTTATTTAATAGAATAACTATATAAGACCTTCAGGATTTCCCTTGATTTCCTATATTCTAAAATACAATAGAAAATAAAAAATATCGTGTTTCCATCTTTGAAAAGCAGGGAAAACAACATAGTATAGAATAATATTTTAAATTTATGTTTTGATACTTTTTAGAAATATTTGTATAGAAACTATTTTTAGAATTAAAACGAGAGAGAAAATCAGATTTTTGTAAGATGTACAACCTTAAAATGAAAAGTGAAGGGTAGTTGTAAAGGGTGTTCCTCTGCTTCATGCTTACTTTATAATTAAGTAAGGTGAACCTCAAACAGAAGCTTACAACAAAACACACATGCACACATGCACACACACACACACCTGACATAAACTACTGCATTCCACTGTCATCGAAAATGTAAAGCTTAGCTGCCCCGAGGGCAGGCAGAATGAGCTTCTCAGCTACTCATCTGGGTTTCAGTATGGCATCTTGACAAGTGGATGATCTTCAGTACACAAAACAGCTCCACAAGTAAAAACCAGTTCAAAGCCGCCCTTTGCAGCAAGTCAGTTCACTATTTTGACACAAGCATTATTTAAGCGCTGGATTAGAGTCTAAATTTGTGAAAGACGTTACAGTAAAATATTTCTTTATTTTGGTGCTTTAATTAAATTAATTACATTTAAAAATAGTTGCCATGACTTTGAAGTATGACTATCAGTCCTTCTTGCCATGTTAAACAGCGTTAGTATATTTTTAAGGGTTAAGCATATTCAATCCACAAAAAGCTAACAAGGAATGTGTGAATACTGCATGAATCCAAAAAGGTTATAAAAGATGTTGCTTTGTGCCTGTGTTTAGTTATTTTTAGTGAAAGATTTAAATAGCTCCAATTGAAGTCACAGTAACACATTGAGGACTGTATGCTTCATGATGACTCTGGCTTTGTTGGGCTATTAAAGCAACAGACTGTCTTTCATCACTCTGAATTCCTTTTTTGTTCAGATTTCTTCCTGTTCAATATGTCTTTATGTGTCTTTTATGTCAATATGTCTTTTTTGAAACACAGATCTGTTTTATCATCTCTAAACCATTTTCTAGCTTTCTGAATTTACCTAAAAAATTGCTTACTTCTAAATTAAGATGCTTTTATTATTTAAGATAGTTTATTTATATATTCATGATTACATGATTTTTTTTTATTTTCTAATATGTCAGCTTAACATATAATAAAGAGTTTAATGTTAACCCCAGGTGCCCATTTTTTTTTGTTCTGTCATTTTCATATTACAGTTGTCCCTATGTATCCAAGGGAGATTGGTCCCAGAACCCCCTTCAAATGCCAAAATCCTCAGATGCTCAAGTCCCTTATATAAAATGGTATGGTATTTGAGGATAACCTATGACTATCCTCTCGTGTGTTTTAAATCATCTCCAGATCACTTACAATACCTAATACAATGGAATTGCTATGTGAATAGTTGCCAATGGCCAGAAAATTCGTATTTTGCTTTTTGGAAATTTCTGAAAAATTTTTTCAGGTATTTTCCACCTGTGATTGGTTGGCTCTGTGGCTAGGGAACTTATCAATACAGAGGGCCAGCTACATTTGTTTATATAATAGTTGTGCCTCTGGTTTTGGTCCTTGAAAATTTACCCATCATTTTCTCTATCACAAAAGAACTAGGAAGCTGTTTATCTGAAGCAACAGTTATATTTAGGGCAGGGTGGTAATTGGGATACACTGTTCCTCAATTCCCCACCAAGTAGTTTGAATTAGACAAAAATTGATTGATATTTTGATATTTACTATGGGCTTCCCTGGTGACTCAGATGGTAAAGAATCTGCCTGCAACTTGGGAGACCTGGGTTCAACCCTTGGGTTGGAAGATCCCCTGGAGGAGGGCATGGCAACCCACTCCAGCATTCTTGCCTGGAGAATCCCCATGGACAGAGGAGCCTGGTGGGCTACAGTCCATAGGGTCTCAAAGAGTCAGACACGACTGAGAGACTAACACTTTTAACACTTTGATAATTACTATACTCAAGTTGATTAACATGACTTTATATTTCTTGATACGGAAAATTATATTTTGAAGCATCATTTCTGTTTCAGGCTAATATTCAGTTAAACGCTAGTGGAGGTAAAAAGACTCTCAAAAAACAGAGTAAAAAGTGGTTGCCAGGGGCTGAGGAGGTAGTGAGGGAAACACAAAAAGTTTAGTAAAAGGGTACAAATGTCCTCTTGTAAGAAAAATAAGTCTGAGAATCTAATGTCAAACACACTCAGGGTGTTTGACACCACATCGTAAACAACATCAACAATGACTGGAAACTTGAAATACATGTAAATTCTTGGACCTTTCTCCAGACCTAAAAACTCGGAAACTGCCACTGAATCTCCATGGTCTACGTTTTAGCGAGCCTTGCAGGTGATTCTGATACCTGTTAAACTTCTGGAAATGCTAAGGAGAAAATATATTTTGCTACCGAAAAAGAATTGTTTTATAAAAATAAATCAGTGTGAAAATGAGAATGTTCCTTCTAAAAGAATCAAAAAGATCCCTTTAAGTCTTCTAATTTTAGTCCGCAGACTCCTTTCAAACAGAAAAAGCAAAATGGCGCTATTTCACGTTCACTGCTCTTTGCGGTGGCTGTAGGATCCTAACTCAAGTTACTGTGAACACACCTGGAGCATCGTTACACAGTCAGATCTTTCTGAGTCTTGCTAAAATCCAGTCCGACACTACCGCCCAAGTAAGTGGACAAAGTACAAACGCAATGTCCTGACACAATTACAAACTCGGTACATTGTACAAACTATAAATTTACCCACACTGTCTAAGAGCAGGGATGCAGCTGACATGGCAGTCCTGAAGTGGTGTTGTAGAGGACAAGACTTAAAACTTAACAGCGCGTGCGTGCTTAGTCACTTCAGTCGTGTCCAACTCTCTGCGACCCCATGGACCATGGCCCGCCAGGCTCCTCTGTCCATGGGATTCTCCAGGCAAGAATACTGGAATGGGTTGCCATTTCCTTCTCCAGTGCTAAAGTATGAAGTGAGTGAAGTGAGTGAAGTGAAGTCGCTCAGTCGTGTCCGACACTTTGAGACCCCATGGACGGTAGCCTTCCAGGCTCCTCAGTCCATGGGATTTTCCAGGCAAGATGACTGGAGTGGGGTGCCATTTCCTTCTCTAAAATTTAACAGTAGTTTCTCCTTTTCCCTAATGCTGTTTACAAGCCTACACTGTTTTACTTTCCTCCTAATAGCATGAATGGAGAAGGCAATGGCAACCCACTCCGGTACTCTTGCCTGGAAAATCACATGGACAGAGGAGCCTGGTAGGCTGCAGTCCATGGGGGTCAGTAAGAGTCGGACACGACTGAGCGACTTCACTTTCACTTTTCACTTTCATGCATTGGAGAAGGAAATGGCAACCCACTCCAGTGTTCTTGCCTGGAGAATCCCAGGGACAGGGAGCCTGGTGGGCTGCCGTCTTGGGGTCGCACAGAGTTGGACACGACTGAAGAGACTTAGCAGCAGCAGCAGCAATAGCATCAAAAATTTTAGAAGACCAAACTGTCTGCTTTGTATCATTTACTATGAATGAATTTCTTTGAAAAGAGATTGCATGTAAAGAATTATATATTCAGACTTCCTTGGTGGTCCACAGGTTAAGGCTCTGCACTCCCAATGCAGGGGCATGCAAATGTGCTCAGTCACTCAGTCGCATCTGACTGTTTGCAACCCCATGGACTGTAGCCCGCCAGGCTCCTATGTCCATGGGATTTCCCAGGCAAGAATACTGGAGTGACTTGTCATTTCCCCCTCCAGGGGATCTTCCTGACCCAGGGATCGAACCCATGACTCATGTAACTCCTGCATTGGCATGTGGATTCTTTACTACCGAACCATCTGAGAAGAGCCCACTCCACCCCCCCACCCCCTGCCTTCCCGCAAGGCAGAGGGACTGGGTTTGATCCCTGGTCATGGAACTAGATCCTATATGCCACAACTAAGACCCAGAACTGGCAAATAAATAATATTTACTTTAAAAAATTATGTATTGCTGTACAACAAAACCACCCTAAAACTTTATGGCCTGAAGAAAGCTTAAAAAAAATAAAACATTTATTTTGCTCACAAGTTGTGATTTGAGCAGGATTCAGGAGAAACAGCTCATCTCTATCCAGCGAGAGCTGGGGCAGCTGGACTGCGGTTGGAGAATACACCTCCAAGGTGGCTCACTCACATAGCTGGCAAGATGGTGTTGGCTGTCAACTAGCTCAGCCTTGACCCCTTTCCATGTAGGAACCTCAACGGGGCTTCTTGGGTTTCCACACAGCATGGCAGCTGGAGTCCAAGAGCAAAGATGCCAAGCAATAAGAAGCAGGAGCTGCTAGTCTCCTAAAGTCTCAGTCAGAAACCACCTCAACTCCACTTTATGCTGCTGGTCAAAGTAATCATGGAGCCTCAAGAGGAGGGAACAAAGACCCTTCACCTCAATAAGAGCAACATCAAAGTGTGGGGCCATCTTTAATATTCTTCAAATTGTTTATTCACTTAAAATGAGCATAGATTTTGAACTAGTGATATTTTGAGGCTTCTTCAAGTACATATTTTTCTTTTAGGCTCTTTATAAAAGATCAGAGTGAAAAGAAGAAAACAGAAAAATCAAACACAGTCAAGAATAAAAAATACAGTAAAGAAACTCAATAGCCTCCTAAAACCAGGTCTGCAACTGAACAAAAATTGAAGAAGAAATTCAGGATGAGTCAGCTGATAACCCTATTTCTGCAAGGCCTAACTGAATACAATGTATCATAAGGCAAGTAGATAAAATTCTTAGCATTTCACTGTCACAGTGAAAATGTGGGATGTACAAAACACAGCTAATATCAACTTTAAACAAAAAGGAAATATGTGCAATCATCAATATAGAAAGATGTAAATTCGTATGTTTACTCAATAATAGGTGCTTATTAATTTGTTTTTTAATTGAATTATCCAGAAAAATTTTCCTCAATTCTCTACTCCATCTAACCATTGGAATACAAACTAATTCAGCAAAACACATTAGATGAACTTCAAGTGTTACCAAAAATACCAGATATAGAGCAAGACCAGAACAGTAAAAGAGATCAATTTAAGGGAGTGATTCCTTCCTAATATAAAAAAGATTCTTCAAACTTAGAAACAATATTTGAGGTAAAAAAAATGTCTTACGTTGCCATGGGCTTGCATTTAATTGTATAAAGCAATCAAGAAATTATACTCTTATATCAGAGGCTAAAGTTTACACCCTAAACAATAAGGTGGATCTTCCAATTATTTGGTTATTGATCTGAAAATCCACTGGTAAAATTTGGACTTAATGCAGAGATTGGCCATGAATTGGAAAGCATTCATTAAATTTCACAAATAGACACAATTTAAGAGAAACAAAAATTTCAAGGAGTAAATGAACAAAGAGAAAATACATTATTGATAATTTTACAAGGTGATATTTAAGAGATATGCATTATTTTAACTGTTGAATTGTTGAGTGGTAATTAATTTGAAGCAAAAAGTTGATTAGAATTATTACACATATGCTTCAGATGCAGTCAGCTGCTTCCCTCTTCTGGCCAAAGATGGAGGGAAGTTTGATTTTTACTATTGAATTTGAATAGAATTCTCTTCACACAATCAACTCTCAGACTGGGTCTTACACAATGAAAATTTACTACACTTTCCACCACCATGATAAAAGGCAATATAATGCCAAAATCATAGGTTACAATATCTAACAATTATCTTGTAGGAGAGGCCATTGAGCTTTTCATTTGTAAGAATTCTTATGATGTATAAGTGATTTAAATGTGTTTGCCAAACAGCCTTCAGAATAAGAAACGATGGGTTGCTCTGAGGTCACTTGGGGTTAATATATTTTGATTGTCAACTAATATTATTCATAGAGAGATGGAATGAGCATTGCTGGTCCTTACAGGGGAGAATGAGAAATCACAAAGATAAACTCTAGAGATTTGCACCACGGGTTCTACAATGAAATGCAGTTTCTAAGACTTACACGTATTATGGAAGGAACTACAAGGTTAAATCATCAGATTTATAAATTCAATAACATTTTCCTTAATTGGGATAATTTAAATAATTTAAGTCTCCCTTTAGATCTTTATATTGTGGACAAAAATTATATTACTGAAAATTTGAAGAGAAAATGAACTCTCTGAAAAAGAACCTCATAAAATGTTCTTTGCCTAACTTATAAAATTAAAAATCTGTGTGCATAAGAGCCATCTAATAGATAAATATCACTCCATATTTCATTCAAAGAATGAATCTTAGAATGATAATCCTATTAAAATTAATATTTGTAGACACATGTGCTTTGAAATATTGATTAGAAATATAAAGCATCTAAAGGAACTGAACACCCTGACTTCAGGATAGATGAAGAAAAACAATAACTGAAACTCAAATGCTTCTATTTTATATTTACTTTTCTAAAATCAAAAACTCCCCAGAATGAGCTAAGGAATGATTAAAAAATATAAAGTTTCACTGGTATTCAAGGGATAATAACAAGGAATTAAATATATTATATATGCTACCCTCATCACATTTTATAGACTTAACTACTCAATTTTTTAAAATACTCCTAAAAACACAGCACTTCCCAGTTTTTATGAAGACCCAAAACAACTAGTGACAAATAAGTTACTACTAGATCAGAAGAGAATGTTGTGAAATTAGGGAAAAGGCAACCTTTTCTTAATTGTATGAAAAGCATTTAGAAATATCGTCATGAGAAGTCATCACCGTCTCATAAATCCGCAGTGGCCAGGAGGTGCATCCTGCTCCTGCAGGTCCACTGCATGCAGAAGCGTGTGCCAACCACGCCCACAACCCAAAACGTATTAGCAGACCCTCTACGCAGAACTTACAAAGTGGTGGTTGAAAACTTAGATTTTAAAAGTCTAAAACGCTCAAGAAACTGGGTTAAATTTGAACTGAGAGAGAGGTTTTCTCGGAGAAGCTGTGCTGTGACCTTGTCCAAAGGGGCTGAAATTCAGTGTCCTCACTCCTACTCGAGAGCCAGGGAAGAGGCCCATCAGTGGGGCCTTTTGGAGAGAGGAGGGCATGGTGGGCTCATGTCTGATGTAAGCCTGAGAAATCTAGAGAGAATCAATGACTGGTTACCTAATCCGAGGATGGACAAAAGAAAGTTGTTCCACTGGGAATGCCTGGCCTCCCACGATGTGTCTGGTCAGATGATGTGTGAGGTTTTTCCCATGGACCAGGTGGGGTCCACTCAAGAAACACAGTCAGACTAGGGAGTCTTAGATCTTGTCTTAAATCCTCCTGGAGGGAAGAGACCACAGGAGAAAGATGCTGGAGCTAATCCTGCTAATAAAGTGGAGACTATTAGCTTCACCTAAGACGCAGATTAGACACACCCAGACACATGTAGAACTCGACATGGAACAACAGACTGGTTCCAAATCCGGAAAGGAGTACATCGAGGCTGTATATTGTCACTCTGCTTATTTAACTTATATGCAGAGTACATCATGAAGCTGGGCTGGATGAAGCACAAACTGGAATCAAGATTGCTGGGGGAAATATCAATAACCTCAGATATACAGATGACACCACTCTTATGGCAGAAAGCGAAGAAGAATTAAAGAGCATCTTGATGAAAGTGAAAGAGAAGAGTGAAAAAGTTGGCTTAAAACTCAATATTCAGAAAACCAAGATCACGGCATCTGGCCCCATCACTTCATGGCAAATAGATGGGGAAACAATGGAAACAGTGAGAGACTTTATTTTTCTGGGCTCCAAAATCACTGCAGAAGGTGACTGCAGCCATGAAATTAAAAGACGCTTGCTCCTTGGAAGAAAAGCTATGACCAGCCTAGACAGCATATTAAAAAGCAGAGACATTGCTTTGCCAACAAAGGTCTATCTAGTCAAAGCTATGGTTTTTCCAGTAGTCATGTATGGATGTGAGAGTTGGACTATAAAGAAAGCTGAGCGCTGAAGAATTGATGTTTTTGAACTATGGTGTTGGAGAAGACTCTTGAGAGTCCCTTGGATAGCAAAGAGATCAAACCAATCAATCCTAAAAGAAATCAGTCCTGAATATTCATTGGAAGGACTAATGCTGAAGCTGAAACTCCAATACTTTGGCCACCTGATGCGAAGAGCTGACTCATTTGAAAAGACCCTGATGCTGGGAAAGATTGAAGGTGGGAGGAAAAGGGGATGATAGAGGATGAGATGGTTGGATGGCATCACCGACTCAATGGACATGGGTTTGGGTGGACTCCAGGAGTTGGTAATGGACAGGGAGGCCTGGCATGCTGCAGTTCATGGGGTCTCAAAGAGTTGGACACGACTGAGCGACTAAACTGAACTGAACTGAAAGGAACACAATTTTATTTTTTTCCCAGTGACTTAACAAAAGAATATTTATTTCTAGCCTGTACAAAGGCTAATATAGGTCACATGATACGGGGCATTTTGCCTTCAATGGTGACTGAGGGACCCAAAACCCGTCCATTATGTGGTTCCATCATCTTTGGAGACCTTGGCTTCTAGTGATGCAGCCAAGGGAGAAAACAGTATGGAGTGTGGCACAGTTTATTATTCAGAGCTCTCCAGAGAAAGAGAATCAACAGGATGTGTGTGTGTGTGTGTGTGTGTGTGTGTGTGTATGTATCACTCTGCTAACAAAGGTCCATAGAGTCAGAGCTATGGTTTTTCCAGTAGTCACGTACAGATGTGAGACTTGGACCATAAAGCTGGCATCAAAGAATTGTTGCTTTTGAATTGTGGTGTTGGAGAAGACTCTTAAGAGTGCCTTGGACAGCAAGGAGATCAAACCAGTCAATCCAAAAGGAAATCAGCCCTGCATATTCACAGGAAGGACTGATGCTGAAGCTGAAGCTCCAATACTCTGGCCACCTGATGTAAAGAACCAACTCACTGGAAAAGACCCTAGTGCTGGGAAAGATTGAAGGCAAAATGAGAACAGGGGTGGCAGAGGATGAGATGGTTAGATAGCATCACTGACTCAATGGACATGAGTTTGAGCAAACTCCAGGAGATAGTGAAGGACAGGGAAGCCTGGAATGCTGCAGTCCACGGAGTTGCAAAGAGTCAGACATGATTTAGCAACGGAACAACAATAAAATATGTGTGTGTGTGTATGTGTTGTGTGTCTGAAGGGGTGTATGTATTTACTCTAAGGAACTGGTTCACACAGTGATTGAGGCTGGAAAGTTCAAAATCTGCAGCATCAGAAAAACTAAAATTCTAAGGGTTCTTATCACATTCAAAATGTGGTCCATGGACCAGCAACATTAGGAATCTTGTTAGAAATGTGACTACCCCAGACCTACCACAACTTAATCTTTATTTTAACAAGATCCCCCACATGATCTACGTGCAAACTGAAGTTTAAGAAGTATGTCAAAACTGATTTTTAAATGATTAAGTTGTAGTTGGCAGTGGTATTAAATCTTTGTTATTAATTTTCATTTTTAATCTTATGAAAAAATATTTATTCTTGGAGGAGTTTATTAAGATATTTTTCTGGCCTCAGAAATTATCAAATTTATGAATGATCAAGTGAATAGAAACAGGTACAACTTACTTTTGTTGGTCACAAAATTTTATTTGTATCTATTACCTTATCAATAATATTCCCCTGATCCTCTATATATTTATTGGACAACAGAGACTGGGAAGGGTAGTTAAAATCTCCAACTAAAACGTTTTTATCACTTCCTTATTGTATGTTAATAGTTTACCTTGTATATTTTGATAATAGAGTATTCAGCACATGAAGATTAATGTTACATTTATCATCGTGGATTGTTCGCTTTGGCAGCGTGAAGGGGCTCTCTTTATTCCGTGTAATTATCTGGCCTTTGTCTGATTGTAACGTTTCGTGCCTTGATTTCTCCTCTTGTCTTGTTTCCTTTCAAAACCTGATTCACTTTGAGCCTTTGCGTTTTCGTTCATTTTTGTTGTTATAAATGTTATATCTGGTCCTTTGTCCTGTTTTGTTTTTTTCTGTTTTCAAGCTTCTTTTGCTGGTTACTCACTGTTTTGTTTACTTCATGGACAGTATTTGTGCCCTTTTTTGTTCATTATTCCTTTTGAAAGGTTAGTTAGTTCTTATTCTTCAGATTTTCAAAGCATTTTAACTTATGTTTACCTGTCACAGTCACAAGTATAAAGAAATTTGTTTGACTCTTCCTATTTGAAAAATCTTCTCTTCACTTGCTTCAATCTTTATAAATATTATGTGAGACCATTAAGTCAAATTTCCATTATAACAATATTATATTTTATGTTTATATCTTTTTTAAGAGAATTTTTTCCATCTTATACTATCTTTCTTTTTTATAACCTTGGTGGTGGTTTAGTCGCTAAGTTCTACCTGACTCTTGCAACACCATGGACTGTAGCCTGCCAGGCTTCTCTGTCCACAGGATTTCTCAGGTAAGAACACTGGAGTGAGTTGCCATTTCCTTCCCCAGAGGATCTTCCTGACCCAGGGATCGAACGCAGGTCTCCTGCGTTACCACAGTCTCTGGCAGAGCAGGTGGATTCTTTACCAAATGAGCCACCAGGGAATCCCAATTTATAACCTTACACTATCTTAAATAGCTCTAAGATACACTGACTTGTTTTACATCATGACCACTCCACAGATCTCTTAATTTTCATCATCTTCATTCTTGTATGGGCAAGAATACATCTTCAAAGTTACAAATTACCTTGACATTTTGAAACGTGGTGGACCTGTGTAAAACATTCCAAGTTCTCTTGACAGCAGACATCTCACTGGGAACAATTAATGCTAAAATCTCATGGAATGAAATGATGTGAAGTGCTACAATAAAATAATTGAAATTCTAACCTTTAACTCACCTAAAATATCATCCAAGGGTTGTAGTCTAATGAAGATATTTTCAAATAATCAAACCCTTAGACTCTATCATTCTGGCAAAAACATACACCAAAAACACACACACACAAAGATAAATGATAGATTAATAAAGATTCAAATAAGAGTACTAGTAATTGAAAAGTAACTGGAAACAATTAACTGAAGAAAATTGAAACCAGAAGGGAAAAGGCAATGGTGCAAAGAGCAAGGACATCTACTTCCAACCAGGTAGATGAAAAAGGGAAGGATTTACCTTCTACCTGAAGCAGCTAGAAAAATCAGACAAAATGTGTGGTACACAGTTTTAAACACTGTATGACAGGGAAACACAGGAGGTGAATCTTAAAATTTTCACAGCTTAAAAATTTCCAAGCTGCAGCACAGGGAGGAGACCCCCAAAGAGAACCCCATGTCCTCACTGAGTTACTGAGACCATGCAGGCCTCAGGGAGAAGCAGCAGGTTAGGATGTGGGGGTCTGATAGCAAAGAAGGAGCTAGACAGAGAAAGAGCTCCCTCTAGAGATCACCAGAGGGCCCCTAAGGACTTGGTCTGAGATCTCATCTGTGGATAAGAGCGAGAATGCTAGGCAGACGGGGGAAAGGTTCACCTGAAGGAATAGAAGGACCACCCCCTGACGCTAGCAGAGGGCTTGGACTAGTTCATCTCCTCAGTCACCAATGGGAAAGACATCTCAATACCCAAGACATTAGGTAAAATCCTAAAGACGGTACTGCATTAGGATGGTATTATTTAGGGCAAATTAACTCCTGAACAAAGATTTATCTAGACCAATGCTAAAAAACCATGATGGTAAGCCTAGAAATACTAAAACTCTTTCAAAGTCACTTAATTTCATCCCAGAACAAATCCCAGGAATATTTCATGAGAGATTTTTAAAAATCAACATCAAAGAACACAAAATTCATACTGCCCAATATCCAATAAAAAATTATCTGCATGCTTTCCAGTTCTGGGATAAGATATAATAGATAGTTCGTCCTGTTTTTCCAATTAGGTACAGCTTAAAATAAAACCCTGAACATTATTTATAAAGCAAACACAAGAAGATTCTGAAACAGATGGAAGAAGGGAGATCAGCTTGAGACCTAAGGAACAATACACCAGAGAGGCCATAGGCTTTCCTTTTATTTAATATAACAAGACCAAGTGATGGAGCAGCCAGCAAACCAGAAATGCCAATGGATGCAAGCACACAAAACAGCAACAGGGAAAGCTCAACCTACACCGCTCTTTCCCTCCAGCTGAAGGGTCAGGAAAATGACAGCCTAGCAAAAACACCTTGATGCAAACACCAGTCTATTCTAGTCAAACAACAGAAAAACAAAATGTTTCACACTCACCCTCAGCAAATGCTCAGTTTGAGTCAAGTCTTCCATCTCGACTTGACTGTAATGAGGCCAGGATGCTGTCAGAATTTCTGACTGGGGAGCCAAAAATTTCATCACTGGCCAGCATTAATAGATCCTTATTTCCCCATGGTATCAGTAGAGGCCACCTGGAAAGGGGAACTATTCGAGAAAAATTATTTATATTCATTTTCTTCTTTAAAATGTTGTAACAAAAAAACTATGAGAGGAAAAAATATAGGTATAAATGAGGCATTCTGATATGAATCTAATATTTTAATATCAATTTTAGTCTAGGTCAATAATTTCTACCTTTTCAGAGTTAGAACATCGTACCAATATTTTTTATTTTTTAGGATTTATAATATGTAGAAATAAAATGTTTAAACAATAGAGTATAAATAGAAGTAATAATGTTGCAAGATTCTTAGACTATATGTAAAGTGATATAATATTAATATAAAGATAAAATGAGATACATTAAAATGTATACTATAAATTCAAAAGCAACCACACACACACAAAGTAAGGTTATAAGTCAGAGTTAGGGAGAGCTGTAATGATAAAAATATCTACTAATTCAAAAAGAGGCAAATAAGAGGCAAAAGGGGGCAAAAGGATAGCTCTATCAAATAGAAAACAAGCAGAAAGAAGGCATCTTTGAATCCAAGAGAAACACTGATCAAAATAAATATAAATGATCTAAATATCACACATAAAAGGTAGAGATTATCAGATTAGACTTTAAAAACAAGCTCTATTTATATGCTGTCTACAAGAAAGGCACTTTAAACACAAAGAAACAGAAACAAAAGACAAAAGCGGGGGCTAACTTCCCTGGCTGTCAGCGTCCCTGTGAACTGCCAGACGTGGACGTCAGAAGGGTAACATATCCTGAGGGCAATGCAATATTCATGCTTGTAATCCTCCCAGAAATTGCCCAACACATCTCTTCTCTCAGCTGCTTTAATGTATCCTTTCCCTTTTAAAAATCTTAACTGTGAGCATAATAGTGAGATTTCAACGAGCACATAACAATGCTATTAATAATTAGGGACATGAAGATCCAAATATAATTTAATGCTACTACACATACATTAGAACAGATGAAAGTGGAAGTCTGACAATACCAAGCATTATTGAGGACATTGAGCATCTGGGACTCTATTCATATGCTTTTGTATGAATGTAAAATGGCACAGATACTTCAAAAAAAGTACAACTTTTTATACATTTAAACATAGACTTATCATACATGCTAGTTATCAATTTCCTGCTTCCTAATTTCAAGTTCATCCTTCAGAACCTGCTCTGCAACAACGGACTGCTCTCTAAGCATTTCTCCTTTACAATGAGCCAGTGTTAGCTTGGTCAGTAGAGGGCATCAGAGAAACGTTGCAGGAACAAGGGGCTTCACAGTTCAGGTCCGCTGTGTCTTGTTTTGTTTATTCTTGCCACACAACCCGTCAACAGTATTTAGCGCTATTTGCCCCAGCTGCATGCCCAGGACATGCAACCCCTTAGCAACAGCCTGGACCAAACTACTATCTTACCATGGCCCTTCTAATGTGGACACCATGCTCTGAAGACCTTGTGCTTACAACACCAATACTCCTGCTCTGTGCACCTGCCCCCATCTTCAGCTCACTCGTAGCGCAGAGCATTGTTTTCCTGCTTGCCTGGCATCGGTGAACCAGTTCTGGGCACAGGAACCCAGGGATCTTTTCCACCTATCAGTAAGCCACAACAATACCTTCTCCAGTGAGAACTAACTCCAGCTTTGGGGAGACAATCCTGAATATTCATTGGAAGGACTGATGCTGAAGCTGAAGCTCCAGTGCTTTGGCCACCTGATGCGAAGAGCCAACTCACTGAAAAAGACCCTGATGCTAGGAAAGATTGAAGGCAGGAGGAGAAGAGGGCAACAGAGGATGAGATGGTTGGATGGCATCACTGACTCAATGGACATGAGTTTGAGCAAACTCCAGGAGATGGTGAAGGACGAGGAAGCCTGGCTTGCTGCAGTCCATGGGGTCACAAAGAATTGGACAGGACTGAGCAACTGAACAACAACCCCTCTTCCAACCAAATCATCTTGTGGGTATTCTTCCTCAGTTCTGAAGTAGCCTTTAGAGTTCCCTTTATATCAATATGGGCTTCCCTGGTGGCTCAGACAGTAAAGAAGCTGCCTGCAGTGCAGGAGACCTGGGTTCGATCCCTGGGTCAGGAAGATCCCCTGGAGGAGGGCACAGCAATCCACTCCAGTATTCTTGCCTGGAGAATTCCACGGACAGAGGAAACAGTCCTTGGGGTTGCAAGGAGTTGGACGTAAATGAGTGACTAACACTTTAACTTTTTCACTTCTTATATCAATATAGTCCCTCTCCTATTACAGCTTAATAATTCTTTATATTATACTTCCACAGCTCAAATTACTATGGTTTCTTCTCCTGACTGAGCCCTGCTCAATAGACAATATGACTACTTCACCCATTCCTAAATACAGGTCTCATGAAAGACATGTGCAATTTTATTTAGCATCATTCAAGATATTTTTACTTTCAGTTTTCAGAAATTTGACTGGATGTGCTTGTCCTTGTGCTTCTCTTGCTGGAGTTTGCAAGCTTTTTGAGTCTGCAATATGAGTCTTCAGCAAGTTTGGACATTTTTAACCAAAACATCCTCAAACACTTCTTTTCTGCCACATCCACATCCTCTTTCTCCTCTGTGTCTTACACTCTATTTATATTTTAGACATTTTGATATTGTTTCTGTAATATGACTATGGCTTCATTTTACAATATTAAACTGCCGACAGTTTGTAAACCAAGTCCTCTCTTTTTCCCCTTCGGCCCTACAGATGGTGAAGCTGGTAAGAAAGCTCCCCTTGACACCAGCAAGAGATACGGAGCATTAACCTTTCCTTATTCTCTTTAGCCCTTTTCAGATCAGATCGAGAGGACTGCTCAGCTCTCCCAAACACCTTTGTTATGTGAGTAATAAACTTTTTCATACTCTCCTGCTATACATGGTGTGGGGGGCGGAATATCATCAATCCTGATATTTGAACTACATTGGGGGTGAAGGGGTTCATCTATTATTTCATGATGGCTACAACAGCACCACAAAGTCTTGTTCTTTCTTTTCTTTTTTTATTCTGAGTTGCAGATTAAATAATTTATGTTAATCAGTTTTTCAAGTAAGCTGATATGCTTTAATTCATATACATGCTGTTAAGATCCTTAAGGGATTATTTTTAATCCCAATATGGTATTTTTCTGTTCTGGATGCTCCATTGAGTTCTTTTTCGTAGTTCACAGTGCTCTCCTGAGATTTACTACATTTTCATTCATTTACTATATAGATAATACAATAAATATAAATGGACTATATCCTCCAAATAAAAGACAAAGATAGCCAAATAAGATTAAAATTCAAAATATTATATCCTGTATTAAAAAGACATACCTAGCTATAAGAAGCTATCTTAACACACATAACTGAAAAAGAACTTATATTGAGAATGAGAGAGTTAACTTAGGCAGGTTGATAAGGAGTCCAAGCCTACGGCCTCTTTAAGGAGGAGGTGCACATTCTTTCTTTTTCACATTCTTTTGCCTCAGACACGTAGGCCTCATAGGCAGCAGCACCTCTTGCTCAAGGACATGCTTTTTTGAGCTCAGAATGTACGTTAAGAGAGAAGGTCTGGGTAAAACTTCCACAGCCTCGAGCTCCGGGTTAACTCTGGCTAAACCCTGGCTAACTATGGGTTAGCTCCGGCTAATCTTGTGTTGATGTCATCCCAGGGTGTATGCTACGGGACAGGGTCTAGACATAATTTTCACAGACTTGAGGTATTTTTCTATTCTCAGCAGCTAGCAGAAAAGTATATAATGCCCTGCTTAAAGCTAGCAAGGTGGGTAATCTTTCTACCCGCTTCTGATGTCTGTCAGAAGCTTTTTACTGTCACTATCAATTTAATAAGATTTCTACTACACAAAGCTCTGAGAGACTGAGACTCTCTCTGGTCCCAGAATTAAATCGTCTCCTTTGGAGACCACAAATCCAGTGGAACACCGTAAGTTTTCATCAATCTTGGGGGATTGTCCAGACCCCAAGATAAGGTGTAAGCTATCATCTTGGGGACTAAGCTAAAGCTTTCATCTTGGGGGCTCATCCAGGATTCCCCCCAAGATTTAAGTTGTCATCTTGGGGGCTAAACTAAAAGCTGTCAAGAATATACAAAGAACTTCTATGAATCAAGGAGAAAAAAGGAAACAACACAATATAAAAAGATGTTGACACGCACTTTACAGAAGAAAAAAGCAATAGCATATATAGAAATATACATACATTTATATGTGTATTAGTAATCAGAGAAACAAAACTTACCCACAATGCATAATTATAAACTATATGAATAACAGACAACATAGCATCTGCAAAATGTAAAGCAGCAAAAACCCCCACATGCTGGCACATCACACTAGAAAACAGCTGGACATAAATAACCTAATCTATTTGAACAGTGTGCCTACCTTGTGACTCAGCAATACCACTAATTTGTGTATACCTGAGAGAAACTGCTGCACACACATACCAGAATGCATGTACAAGCAGGGTTATGGCACCATTGTTAATAATTGCAAAACCTGAAATGGGTATAATATCAATCAACAATGGAATGGAAAAATAATTTGTTACATAGGTATACCTCAGAGATATTGCAGGGTCAATTCCAGACCACAGCAATAAAGCCAATATCACATTTAAGTGAGTCACACGAATTTCAGTTTCCAGTGCATTATAGTGTTTACATTATACTGTAGTCTACTAAGTGTGCAATAGCATTATGTTTAAAAAAACTATATACATACTATAATTTTAAAATCTTATTTCCAAAAACTGCTAACCATCATCAGATCCTTTAGCAACTTATAATCTTTTTGCAGTAGTAACATCAAAGATCACTGATCACAGATCACCTAACCGAATATATTAATAATGAAAAAGTCTGAAATAATATGAGAATTCTAAAAATGTGACACAGAGATGCAAAGTATGGGAAAATGGCACCAGGAGACCTGCTCAACATAGCACTGCCACAAAACTTTCATTTATTAAAAAAAATTTAAAAAGCAATATCTGGAAATGGCAATAAAACAAATTGCAATAAAATGGTTCAGTTGTAAAGAATCTGCCTGCAATGCAGGAGACCTGGGTTTGATCCCTGGGTTGGGAAGATCCCTTGGAGAAGGAAATGGCAACCCACTCTAGTAGTCTTGCCTAGAGAATCCCACAGACAAAGGAGCCAGGGAGGCTACAGTCCATGGGATCACAAAGAGTCGGACATGACTGTGCAACTAACTTTCATTTGGGCTTCCCAGGCGGCTCAGATGGTAAAGAATCCACCTGCAATGCGGGAGACCTGGGTTCAACCCCTGGGTTGGGAAGATCCCCTGGAAAATGAAATGGCAACCCACTCCAGTACTCTTGCCTGGAGAATCCCACGGACAGAGGAGCCTGGTGGGTTACAGTCCATGGGGTCACAAAGAGTCAGACACGACTGAGCAACTAACACATAACATAATATAAGATATATGTGTGTGTTAGTCGCTCAGTCGTGTCTGACTCTTAGTGACACCATGGATTGGGGCCCGCCAGGCTCCTCTGTCCATGGGATTCTCCAGGCAAGAATACTGGAGAGGGTTGCCAATCCCTTCTGCAGGGGATCTTTCCAACCCAGCGATTGAGCCCAGGTCTCCCGCATTGCAGGCAGACTTTACCATCTACCACCTGAGCCACTAGGGAAGACTGCTTGTGTTCATATAATGGAATATTATACAGCAGTGAAAACAACTACGGCTACTTACATCAACATGGATGAATGTGAAAAAACATAACCGTGAATAAAATAAAGGCAGAGATGATTATATACAATTTGTTTTCATTATATAAATGTCATAAACAGGTAAAACAATATTTCTGATGAAAACAGAAAAAGTATAAAAACAAGCAAGGAGATGAATACCTCTTGGGAGAAGAATGAAATCGAGGAGCATCATAACAACAATTATATCAAACCAATATTTTATTTCTTGTCCTGGATAATAGATTCATGATGGCTCTTTTTATTTTCATTCTTTACACTGGACATAAATTTTATGTACTTTTTGTGTGCACAATACAGTCCATGATAAAAAAAAATAGCACATTCCACAATAAAAAATAGTTTAAGGAGTCAGGACAGAAGACACCTTTTAAATAAGAAAAAAAAGAGACTCACCAAATCAGACATTGAAACTTTTATAAAATTATAGCAATTAAAACAGTGCAGGAATAGAGTAGAAACAGACAAGCCGAAAGAATAGTGTGAATTACTCAGGAATAAAACAGAGCCTAGAAGTGGTCTTGTATATGTGTACGAACTTTTAATATGATGGAGGGGCACTGTAAATTTGGGGGAAAGGATGCAATAATCAGAGGAGGGCAATAAATAGACAAAAGAGTGGTCAGTTCTTACTCTGGATAACCTGTGTCTTATCCTGCAGAACCGGGGCAGGAAGTGGTCAGGTGCCCCAGCACTGGACTCCAGTATCAGCATTCCAAACTCCCCACAGGTATACTAGGAGTAACGCCCTGGGGAGGTGCCCTGGCCTCTCTGCAACTCATCCCACCCATCAGTAACATGGGGATGACACAATGACAGTACTTGCCACAAAGCCTTGTGCACACAGCCTTCAGCTGAAGCTGAAGCTCCAATACCACGGCCACCTGATGAGAAGAGCTGACTCACTGGAAAAGACCCTGACGCTGGGAAAGATTGAAGGTGGGAGGAGAAGGGGACGACAGAGGACGAGATGGTTGGATGGCATCATCGGTTCAATGGACATGAGTTTGAGCAAGTTCTAGGAAATGGGGAAGGTCAGGGAAGCATGGCATGCTGCAGTCCATGGGGTCACAAAGAGTTGGACACAACTTAGCAACTGAATGCCAACAACAACAACTTGTGCAGATTAAGTAAAATAATCCATTTCAAGTACTTAATGAAGTCCTGCCCTTGGATGAAAGCCAAATAAAAGGCTAGCTTCCAAAATTATTCAACTTCTATTTCCCGAAATGACTTTGCATGATGAGGCAGAAGTAAGGCTTTTAAAAATCATTATTTGTTACTTTTCTGTCTCAGTCAACAGACTTTGTCTTTGAACAGCTTGAGGGTAGCATTTTTGCCAATTCAAGTCCTTGGACTCAGTATCTGACACAGAATTTGCCATGTAAATCAAAGTAAAAGTCACCCAGTCATGCCCAACTCTTTGCGACCCCATGGACTGTAACCTGCCAGGCTCCTCTGTCCATGGAATGCTCCAGGGCAGAATACTGGAGTGGGTAGTCATTCCCTTCTCTAGAGGATCTTCCCATCTCAGGGATCGAACTCAGGTCTCCCGCATTGCAGGCGGTTTCTTTACCAGCTGAGCCACCAGGGAAGCCCACCATGTAAGTGGTGCTTAATAAATGCATATTGTGTTGCACTGATTTAAATGAAGAGGGGAAGGGAAAGCGGCTTTGTTATAAAAAGGGAGTCAATGTGGGTGCTGGAAAATGCCACAGATTTTCACTACTGTGTGGAGAAAAATAAAGCAGTGTTTCAAAGGCCAAATGTAATGGATCCCCAAGGTTATGCTACTGTGAAATTACACTACTCTGAAATAGGAATTAGAATCAGTCAATCCAAAATGTAAAATACCACGGAAGATAAGGTAATAAAACATCGTACACTTTAAATGAATAGTCCAATTAGCCAAACACCAGGGAGAGCTTCGATCAGAACATAACTTTACGTGAGCAGAACAAGGAGCAGCTCGTAACGTCAACGAGTAAAAAGAACCAAAAAAACAGTAAGAGGAACAGCGCAGTGATTGTGCGGTCACCATCTCACAGCAGACCTGATCGCCGAAGCAACAATCGATGCAGCAACATAATTCTTTCGTCAGATACTTAAATATATATCCATAATCAATCGAGAATTAAAATAATCAAATCAGTGGACTCAAACCTGATTAAAAAACTACATATTGTCCACCTTCAAAGAATAACATCTGTGCCAGAGTAGCAAGCGTTACAGCAGAATAAGCTTCAGGGACTGCATAATTCTATAATATACTGGTAGTCACTTACGTGAAGTTTCATCGGAATAAATAACTCAGAGAGATAGTGAAGGGCACAGAAGCCCAGCGTGCCACAGTTCATGGCGTCGCAAAGAGTCCAACACAACTGAGCGACTGGACAAGAACAATGGCGAAATAAAATACAGACAGAAGAAACATATGACTTGATTTGTATTAATGTTACTAAAAATACTTAAGAAAACATATTTTACTTGGAATCTACATCAGAAACACTTTCAGGTGCCATTAAAAAGTTCATAATTTTCCACCTGGAAAAATATGATATAAATATATTCTATATAAAGCTTTTATGACAAAATTTTCGACATACTTTGTCTTCTTTTAAAAACATATAGCTAGGAGATTTAGATGTCAGGAGATTTATGACCTGATACTTCTTTATCCTCCAAAAGAGTATATTTTCAATTTCATGACCAAAAAATGAATCTAAAAAGCTCTGATTCTTCTCGCTTTTTCCTTATTCCAGAATTGACTGACCGTATATCAAAACTGAATCTTTCAAGCTATTACATTTCACCATCTGGTTAACCTTATCAGTAAAGCACTAGAAAACAAACTTCACACACTAGAATTTCATCCACTCTGAAGAGTTATCTTGATTATAAAGAGTTGCCCAAAACCAAGATAAATTATTATGGAGACCAGAGGTAGGCTGTATTAACTGAACACGACTGAGTTCTGCTACAACTGTGCCTATAACAAGCCCTAAGGTATAAGGCTGCTGGCATTGGCACTCATGCAGAACAGAAATGCTGGCTGTTCAGCTCATGTTCACCCAAACAGCATAACATATCCAGATATAAAGACATTTAGACTTCCCAAGTGTTTAACAATAATTGTGCTTGATTCACAAGGACATCTCTATGTTCTACAACACCTTTCATACATTCTCCCATGTTTCTCTACCAAATCAGATTTGATGTAAAAATTATCATGATCCTAGAATCACGACAAAAAAATTTGCTCCATAAGTAACAGCAAAAACCCATAAAAAATTGTAGAAGGGAATTGAGATTTAGTTCAAGAACCCAAAGGACCCTCCAAAGTACAGTCATAGGAAATGTACAGTTCAGACTGAGAATTTATAAAATGGTCCCAGAAGATATAACTGGAATTAAAGGAAAGATGGTACCCACCATTCCTAAATCCTTTTAATCTCTGCCTGTACTACATGCAGGAAAGAAGTGGTTTTACAAGTGAAGGTAACACAAAGAAAACATTTGTGATCTAAAATACTCTGGCGGTAAAACACAAAGAGGGCTTCCCTCGTGGCTCAGTGGTAAAGAATCTGCCTGCCAGTGCAGGAGACACGGGTTCAATCTTTGGGTCAGGAAGATCCCCTGGAGAAGGAAATGGCAACCCACTCCAGTATTCTTGCCTGCGAAATCCCTTGGACAGAGGAGTCTAGTGGGCTACAGTCGAGGGCGTCGCAAAGAGTCAGACACGACTTAGCAACTCAGTAACAATAAATATACAAAGAAGGTAAGGTGCAGATGTGATAATAAATATTTGTGATGTTTACTTTGGAGAAAATCATCGTGGCTGTGGTTTCAACACTTGGTAGTCCAGAAACCGCCGCCTCATCATTTCCCTACATGCAATAAGAAATGAAGTTTGGTGTTTTACCTACAAGAGTATTCCATGTCACTCCTACTAGAGTTTTGCCTTTCATTCCCACCAAATGCCAAGAACTTCCAAAACACATTACGATGCAAACATCTTGGGTGACTTTACTATACATTTATGTTGCAAGGTAATCAATAAATTATTATTTCAATATTTATTGGAATCTCAGACTAAGAAAGAAGATAGATTACACAAATTCATCTTCCGTGATGAATGGACGTTCCAACAGAAGGCATACACTGATGGAGTAGGTCAGTATGCAGACTATATTACTGAATATTTCAACCCGGGTTGTAAATATAGTATCTGTTTCTCTTAGGGACTGTCACACTGAGTGCAGTATAAAAGGCAATAAATTTCAACAGATTAATTAACTCTTTGGTTACTGGGGCTGTGGGTCACCTATCCTGGCACCTAATAAAAATTCCTTTAATGCCAAGACATAAAGAAGGGCCTCTTTGGAAATGAGTTATTAACAGCATTTCGTGAATAGATGGAGAAATTGTAGCCGAGCCATTTAAGTGTCATAAAGTGCGGCGCGGGCTGCTGGAGGCCGCGGAGGGACTCCAGGCAATACCATAACAATCAAATCTGAGATGGAAGAGGGATTGAGCTGTCCACTCAGAATTTTTATATTGTCAAAGAGCAGCGAGGAAATAATGTGATCAAGAAGTGAATTAACCTTGTGTGTGAAAGGAAGGGGATGATCTGATGGAAAAGGCAGTAAAGTAAAAATCACTCCATAATGCCCACATTGCCGGCGAGCCGATCCAGACCTCTAAGCGTCGTCGACTCGCTCCCGCGTTCGCCTGTAATTGGAATACATTTATTCATGCTTTTTCAGTTCTTCCGGGGGTCTCCCTGTTGGAAACCCACCGAGCATTAATTCCTATCAATGCTCTATCTTTTGCAGATTCTTGCAAGCAGCTAGGCAGTCTAGGGTGGGAATTAACCTTCGGTGAAGGAGGGAGAAAAGTGCTGTTGTGCCTATAGAACAAGATACAAATCCATCTCACATTCTGGGCCATGTTGTTTAACTCAGCACCTTAACCACTCCCATCAGCATTTCTTTGGACGCCTTCTGATGAACATCTAGTGATGCTTTTTGAATTTTTATATTGCAAGGCAAGACTTCCTACAAGAAGAAAATAATTCGTAGCAGAGACTAACCAATTGATTTTGGTAATGCTAGGATAACTACCTTTTACAATGTCATTTTCACTTTCTTATTGGAGGTTGTATCTCAGTATAGGACACTTTTCTACACATAACCCTGAACTCATGTAAAAATAATAATAAAATTTAAATTAACAATTTTTTTTTCCTGATAACAATACCTTTAGCCTAAATCACTTAGTAGAACCTGATCCAGCAAATACTAGCAAGTACATGCCTGGGACACAGAGCATCTACCATGGATGATGCACTGGTCTAAATGCTTTACATACATTAACTAAGGTGACCTTGATGACAGCCCTAGGAGGTGGGTGCTTTTATTACTATCTCCATGTTATAAAAATTAGGGAGCACAGAGAGGTTAAGTATAATTTCTCAAGGTCACACAGCTTGAAACCACAAAGATCTCTCTAGCAGATCTAGATTCTTAGCCACTTAGATCTAGCAGTCTGGATTCTTAGCCACTTTGCAAAACTGTTTTACCAAAAGTAGTTAATAGATCCAACATACCATTTAAATCACTTTCCCAAGACAATGGATAGCTGTATGCTAAATAATTAATTTTAAAGTTACACAGGAATTTGCATAAATGTGTGTCCCTTTCGGGGACTGCACACCTTGGGCTGCCCCTGTATTGTCAATCATTCCCTTTTTCTATGAGGGAAAGTTTCGAGCAGCATTGAGATGCGCTCTGGAGTCTTCTGACAAGCCTCTACCTCCCTGACCTTACATTCCCTTTAAGCTACCTTCACCCTCTCAGGACCAAACCCCTCCAGGAGCTGTATTCACAGACCATCTCTACTCGCTCACACCCCATGAATCCTTCAGCTTCTTATGAATCTGCCTCCTTGCTCAGCATCCTGTGTTAAATCCAAAGGCCACTTTTACATCTTCATTTTGCTCAACCTTTCAGCAAAAAGGACACAGCAAACCATGCCCTCCTTGAACAAGGTGCCTCTGTGGCCTCCAGGACACCATCCTCTGCCCGTTCCCCTCCCTCCTACTTGTCTGGGTTCCCCTTCACTGGCTCCTCTTGTGCCCAGATCTGAGGTGCTGAGGGTCTTCAGACTGGACTATGGACCTCCCATCACCTCCCATCCATTCCCCTGTGGTCACGTCATCAACTGCATGGAGTCAAAGCCATCTTTCGGCAAATGATGCTTACACGTTTATCTCCTCTTTTCACTCCAAATGTAAACAGCCCACTGCTCCCTGACGTCTCAACGCATATGTCCTATAGCATCTCAGATTTAACATATACAAAAGGGAACTCTTGATTTCCCCACATAATCAAAAAAAAAAAGAAAAGAAAACAGCAACAACAACAAAGACGGCATTCTAGTTAGCGGCGTAAGCCAGAAATCGAGGCGTCATCCGAAGCCCCTGCTTGGTTCCCTCCATCTCATCTGCTAGATTCTGGTTTACATGTGATTTTTTTTTATTCAGTTCTGGCCACCAACTGCGAGGGACAGGTTTTCCTTATCTGTACAAACACACTCAGGAGGAAATGCCTCACTTGTCGAGTGGCAGCTGAAGCCGCTGCTACCGTTTCATGGTCCTCCGAGGGGACATCACCGGCGAGGTACAGATGACAGAAGAGAACATGGCCAGCACCTGGGGGTGTGGTGGTGCCGTGGAAGGGACTAATCCCGGAGCTGCCCACCTCTGGACATGCTAGTAAGGTCTGCAACAAACTCCTCATTGTAAGATGCTTTCTGTCAGTCTTATGTTATTCCAGGGCTTCCCAGGTGGCGCTAGTGGTAAAGAACCTGCCTGCCAATGCAGGAGATGGAAGAGACATGGGTGCAGTCCCCAGATCAGGAAGATCCCCTGGAGGAGAGCATGGCAATCCACTCCAATATTCTTGCCTGGAGAATGCCGTGGACAGAGAAGCCTGGCGGGCTGCAGTCCATGGGGTCACAAGAGTCAGATGCAGCTTGGCACAGTGGCACCATGTTATTTCAAGCCAAAAGCAATCTGACAGACACACCCCTTCTCTAATTAGTTCTCTGCATAACAAATTATTTCAACACTCAGTGGTTCAGAACAGCAATAAACACAGTATGTTTTGCACTTTCCATGGGTCATGAACTCAGAAGTGGCTTAGCTGGGTGGTCCTGGTTTGGGGTCTCTCAGGAGGTTGTCGATATGATGTTGATTGGGAGGCTTGACAGGACAAGTGGACCCACCTCCCAAATGGCTCATCCTCACAGGCCATCCACAGGCGCAACCTGCTGCCTGCCGTCAGCCAGGCCTCAGGTCCCTCCCACATGGGCTTTCCCACAGGCTGCTAGGGCACCACGTGGCAGCTGACCTCTCTGAATGAGGAGCCAAGACTGAGCAAACCAAGTGGAAGCCACTTTTTGTTCAATGACCATGCATCAGAAGTCACAGAGCATCACCTCTGCCCCCTTCCATTCGTCAGAAGAGAACCACCAAGTCCAGCCCAGATTTAGGGGCAGAAATTAGTCTCCATCTTAAGAAAAGATACACTGATGTATTTTAAAACCACCATGTGTACCTTTTCTGAGTGCATTCTAGTCCCAGTGAGCCTTCATTTTCTACAATTTGAAGTCCTCTCCACCTCAGAGCTCTAGCACGGATGACCATGACTACCTAGAACATTCCTCCTTTGCATTTCTTCTCTCCTTCAGGTGAGTCTTCCCCAAACACCTTCAGTAATTGCTTCCCCCAACCCTACCCATTTCTTTCTTGACTCCTCGACTCTCCCCTTCATTACACTGTTCACAATTTATCACTGTTTGATTTCACTTCACTTACTTTTTTCTTTTGTTGGTCTGCATTCATCCCTTGGGCTTCCCTAGTGGGTCAGTGGTAAAGAATCTGCCTGCCAATGCAAGAGACATAGGTCCAGTCCCTGGGTGGGGAAGATCCATTGGAGAAGGAAATGCAACCCACTCCAGTATTCTTGCCTGGGAAATCCCATGGACAGAGGAGCCTGGCAGGCTGCAGTCCATGGGGTCACAGAAGAGTCAGACACAACTTAGAGACTAAAAACAACACAATTCAGCCCTTGGAAGTATATCTCATCTTTTTTTTTTTTTTTTTTGCCATGCTGTGCAGCACGTAGAATCTTAGTTTCCTGACCAGCAACTGAACTGAAGCCTCTGCAGTAGGAATGCAGAGGTTTAGCCACTGCACCACCAGGGAAGTCCAGAAGTATGTTTCATCTTTTGCCTTGTTTACCATTACATTCCCAGAGCCTAAGAGTCTATCAGGAAGCAGGCCCTTAAGATACAGCAAATGAATAAACAAGAAAAACTTGGGCGATGCATCCACTAAATGTTTTTGAGTGACAGCATTAGCACAGCCATTCAGAGGACGATATGTAAGATGATAAGAAGCTCAGGAAGTTCAATATGTAAAGATCTCATAGCTGCTTTTTGAATATTCAAAGGACTGTCATTGGAAAAGAAGATTAAATCTCTTCTTTCCGATTCATGGAGTAGAATTAGAATGAATGGGTATAAATTATGGTAAAACACACTTTAGTTCAATAAAAGGAAGACTCTTCTAATGATTGCTGCTGTTGTTCAGTCGCTAAGTCACATTCGACTCTGTGATCCCAAGGACTGTAGCACTCCGGGCTTCCCTGTCTGTCACTATCTCCTGGGGTTTGCTCAGACTCATGTCCATTGAGTCGGTGATGCCATCCAACCTATTATCCTCTGTCATGCCCTTCTCCTGCTGCTTTCAGTCTTTGCCAGAATCAAGGTCTTTTCCAATGAGTCAGCTCTTCATATCAAGTGGCCAAAGGATTGGAGCTTCAGCTTCAGCATGAGTCCTTCCCATGAATATTCAGGGATGATTTCCTTTAGGATTGACTGGTTTGATCTCCTTGCAGTCCAAGAAACTCTCAAGAGTCTTCTCCAACACAACAGTCTGAAAGTATCCGTTCTTCAGTGCTCAGCCTTCTCTATGGTCCATGTCTCACATCCAAACATGACTACCGGAAAAACCATAACTTGGACTAGACACACCTTTGTCAGCAAAGTGATGTCTTTGCTTTTTAATATACTGTCTAGGTGTGTCATAACTTTCCTTCCAAGGAGCAAGTGTCTCTTAATTTTATGGCTGCAGTAACCATCCACAGTGATTCTGGAGCTCAAGGAAATAAAATCTGTCACTGCTTCCACTTTTTCCCCTTCTATCTGCCATGAAGTGATGTTTAGAGTTATCTAAACAACTAAAACCCACTGATCTATAAGAGTAACCTTCCTATCATTCAAAAATATGCTCTGAAACTACCTGCCCTCAATGTCAAAGAAGAAATTCCAACTGGACCAGATGACTCTAAACTTCCTCTGTACGTTCTAGGACTCTTACAGTATCAGTTCAGTTCAGTTGGTCAGTCGTGTCCAGCTCTTTGCGAACCCATGGGCTACAGCACGTCAGGCTTCCCTGTCCATCACCAACTCCCGGAGCTTACTCAAACTCATGTCCATCGAGTCAGTGATGCCATCCAACCATCTCATCCTCTGTCATCCTTTTCTCCTCCTGCCCTCAATTCTTGCCCAGCATAAGGGTCTTTTCCAGTGAGTCAGCTCTTCGCATCAGGTGGCCAAAGTCTTGGAACTTCAGCTTCAGCATCAGTTCTTCCAAAGAATATTCAGGACTGATTTCCTTTAGGATTGACTGGCTGGATCTCCTTGTAGTCCAACGGACTCTCAAGTCTTCTCCAACACCACAGTTCAAAAGCATCAATTCTTCAGAGCTCAGCTTTCTTTATAGTCCAACTTTTACATCCATACGTGAATCCTGCAAAAACCATAGTTTTGACTAGATGTACCTTTGTTGGCAAAGTAATGTCTCTGCTTTTTAATATGCTGCCTAGGTTGGTCAGAGCTTTACTTCCAAGGAGCAAGCATCTTTTGATTTCATGGCTGCAGTCACCATCTGCAGTGATTTGGGAGCCCAAGAAAATAGTCTCTCACTGTTTCCATTGTTTTCCCATCTATTTGCCATGAAATGATGGGACCGGATGCCATGATCTTAGTTTTTTGAATGTTGAGTTTTAAGCTAGCTTTTTCACTCTCCTCTTTCACTTTCATCAAGAGGCTCTTTAGTTCCTCTTCACTTTCTGCCGTAAGGGTGGTGTCATCTGCATATCTGAGGTTTTTAATATTTCTCCCCACAGTCTTGATTCCAGCTTGTGCTTCTTCCAGCCCGGTGTTTCTTATGATGTACTCTGCATATAAGTTAAATAAGCAGGGTGACAATATACAGCCTTGACATACTCCTTTTCCTATTTGGAACCAGTCTGTTGTTCCATGTCTGGTTCTACCTGTAGCTACTTGACCTACATAGAGATTTCTCAGGAGGCTGGTAAGGTGGTCTGGGATTCCCATCTCTTGAAGAATTTTCCATAGTATAGAAGAATTTCCTATACTATAAACCTTAACAAAATATACATTTAAAACTTTCCTACTAAAAAGATTTTTGAGACATAATAATGAAATTAACATTCATAAGAAAAGATTTCTGTCAACCCTCTCATGCTGTTGGAAATTTGATTATGAAGAAGATGAAATTTTCAAATGCCTGTTTTTATGATTACAAAAAGAGCGTGTCTATTTTCAGAATCTAAACTCTGTCCTATATTGATGAAATATTGATTTCAGAGCTAAAGAGGTTTTAATTGAATGTCTTACCATGAGGTATATTTTCTAATATCTTTTGTTTCTGGAAATAATAAACTTCTGCATTTAATTAATCTTTTAAACCTCATATAAAGTAAAAAATAATCTTTAGAAAATAGTAGCAATGACTTTCAAAATGTGAATGGATAAACTGAGGTACATTCGTACAGTAGAATATGATTCAGCCATAAAAAGAAGTGACTTATCAAGACATGGAGAGATCCGAAAGAACTTTAAATGCATACTGCTAAACAAAATAAGTCAATCTGAAAAGGCTACATACTGTATATTTCAACCATATGACTTCTGGAAAAAGCAAAACGATGAAGACAGTAGAAGATCAGGGGTTGCCAGGGAAACGTGGGGAGAGAGGGACGGATGACTAGGTGAAGCTCAGGGGATTTTTAGGGCAGTAAAACTACTCTGTATGATACTTTTCTAATTCCAGAAATGATATATTTTTCCTGATCTAGTCAATAAATGTTGGTTAAAGGAATTAACATTCTAGAGAAAATGAATTTATTCCACATTATGAAATGTCAGTTTTCCGATTCATCACTGTTGTTCACACACCATGACCCTTTAATCACACAATGTGACCTTTTCTACAAGACTGCTTAGTATTCCTGTCTTCTCCTTCTTCTGTGCCAACATCTATTTTTAATTTTTTTTAATTGCAGGATAACTGTCTTACCATGTCATGTTAGTTTCTGCTGTACAACAACATGAATCGGCTCTAAGTACACATACAGCCCCTCCCTCAAGAGCCTCCCTCCCTGCTCCATCCCAAACCTGCAGGTCATCACAAAACTCCAAGCTGAGCTCCCTGTACTATATAGCAGCTTCCCACGAGCCATCTATTTTACACATGGTAGTGTATACATGTGCTTCCTTGGTGGCTCAGTAGTAAAGAATCCACCTGCAATGTTGGAGATGTGGATTCAATCCCTGGGTCAGGAAGATCCCCTGAAGAAGGAAATCACTATTCACTCCAGTATTCTTGTCTGGGAAACCCCGTAAACAGAGGAGCCTGGTGGGTTACAGTCCAGAGGGTTGCAAAAGAGTCAGACATGCCTTCACAACACAACACAAAGTATATATACAACAGTACTCCTCTCTCAATTCATCCACCCTCTTCCTCCCCTGCCCGCTGTGTCCAAAAGTCCATTCTCTACGACTGTGTCTATTCCTGCCATGCAAATAGGTTCATCTGTACCATTTTTCTAGATTCTATATATATATGCATTAATATACAATGTTCACTTTTCTCTTCCTGACTTACTTCACTCTGTATGACAGACTCTAGTTTCATCCACATCACTACAACTGACCCAATTTTGTCCCTTTTTATATTTTGTCACCAGTATGTTTGGGCTAAATTTTTAAAATACTAACATGAATTTTTAATACTAACTAAATTTTTAATACTAACAGGCACTGTAATTCCAATATTAATCATACATATCCATAGTTAAATATTGATATGGGGTCCACAACCAGTTCTCGTGGTGAGCCCTGAGTTGACAGCTGGCTGATCGCAACAGTTAAAAAATTAAAATCCTCCATCTTTGGAAGTACCACTGCCCCTTTCCCATTTAAATGCCAGAGCAAGCAGGAAGACGAATGATTCATCTTCTACCCACGACAGGTAAGAAGCACCTTAGTAGCCCCGATGGCAAGCACACAGGGAGATACCCCTGTTGCCATCTGACTGGTGAGCAACAACCATCCCAGAGACCTGAGAGGCTTCAGCTTAGACTTTCTTCTTACACAAAACTTCCTAGCTTGGTTTCCCCCCGAAGCATCACCTAAGACAACTACTCGTGTGTGGCCAGGTCATTGGGAGATGATCCTACTTAGAAGCAGGAAGAGGATGAGGAGAAAGATATAGAAGATAATACGAGAGTGTATTAGTGAAGTTGGTGCTGTAGGTGATTGGAGCTCCACCTCCCCAGGACCTCTTAAGAAGCACAGAGAACGGTCTTACCAACCTGTCTTGCTAAAGGGGGAGAGACAAGAACCCTTATCCACCGGCTACTGCCGCCTGGTTGAAGGCGGACCCAGGAGTGTTAACTCACCAACGCTTCAGAGGCATGCAGGGCATGAGCTGAGCTAGCGCTGGCCTCGGGGGCTGGCAAAGTCACAAGAGCTCTGGGCAGCCTGGCAAACGCAGAGGAGAAGCCGTCGGGGAGAAGAGGGGGAGCTTGTGTAAGACCCTAGAAGGGATGCCGAGAATATGAGTCAGGACACCGAAGGCTTTTGACACACAGAACAATGAATTTCTTAGACGTTATAACCAATTCACAGCTGCACATCTTTAATTTTGTCGGACCACAAGGGTTCTCACAGGCTAAATGGGCGGCAGTGTTCTGGAGTCAGTATTGGTTAAATGCCTCCTCTGTAACAAGTATGACTCCAGACTGTTTCTCACACAGTTCACACTTGACCTGTGAAAATATGTCACTAACTGTGTTACTCTGCCAAGACTGCCTTAATAAAATACCACGGGTCGGTGGCTTAAACCACAGAATTTATTTCCTCACATTTCCGGAGGCTAGAAGTTCAAGATAAAGTGCTATCTTCACGTGGTCTTCCCTCTGTATGTGTCTGAATCCACATTTCCTCTTTTTATGAGGTGACCAGTCAAACTGGATTAGAGTCCACCCTCTTGACTTCATTTTAACTTAATTACATCTTTAAAGACCATATCTTCAAATAAAGTCCCATTCTAGGGTACTAGCGGCTAGGACTTCAACATAGGAATTTTGTGGGAGACACAACATGGCCCTTGACATTGACTTTTACATTAAAAAAGTATTTATAATATTTAATTAAAGTATTGCTCATTTAATATAAAAGTTACCCTGGATTCCTGAAGAGTAACTCCTATAATAAATAAACTTTCTGATTATCAAAAAGGCAAAGTCATGCTTATCTTCATGATTAGGATTATGAAAATTACTTATGGCTGGTACACACTTACATATTTATATAATTTATTTTATTTCTTGTTTGATTGATAGATATAAAGTGATTTAAAACCTTATGGCAAAGAATTAAATAAACATAACTTTATAATGAAGCAGTGTCATAGTTGAAATTGGGACAATTTTAGAAAATGAAACTGTTTGATTTTCTTCTTTCTTCATACACGAGAAATACCTTGGGACGTCCAGAGAGAATTACAGGGACATTTAATCCAGTTGGTTATGTTGTGCTGTGTTATTCTGTCTTTCAGGTACAGGAGAAATTTTTAAATGTGCGTGCATCACTGATGCTTTATTTAAACATTTAATTCTTTGTTATTTTCAGTATTTTCTTTTTCATGACTTAAATTCAACTGTTCTCTAAAGGTATTTTCTGGCCAGTCTGGAATTGACAGTATCTGATGGATACATTCTAGGAAGGCTAGGATTTGCCAGTAAAGAGGGAAAGATAAACCAGCCCTGATGAGGCAAAGTGAATTTTCACAGATGTGCCACTAGCAGTTTTCCGTTTTGGTTACACTTTTAGAGGCTGGCACTAGGAATGGCTGCAGACTCGAAGACTGCCCTGTCCAGTGTCTCTGTTTTCGCTGACTCTGTTCGACTACCCCTCCTTCCCCTTTCCCCTTTTCTAAACAGCCCCCCATTCACCCAGTGGGAATCCTCCTCATCCTTTAGATTCTGCCTTCTAAAGGAAGCTTTCACAAAACCACTCCAGCCAATATTTTATTTCTCCTGAATTTCCTTATTACTATCCTCACACTCATTTGGCACTGAGTCATTCACTCACCATGTAATTACTGAGTGCAGCCTGTAGGCTAAGCACTCTGCTCTAGATGATGGTGTTAGAGCTGTGAATAAATCAGACCAAAGTCCTGCTCTCATGGGACATTTCAGCAGAGCCAAAGAGGTGAGATCCAACCATTCCATCCTAAAGGAAATCAGTCCTGAATATTCATTGGAAGACTGATGCTGAAGCTGAAACTCCAATACTTTGGCCACCTGATACAAAGAACTGACTCATCTGAAAAGACCCTGATGCAGGGAAAGACTGAAGGCTGGAGGAGAAGGGGACGACAGAGGATAAGATGGTTGGATGGCATCACCGGCTCAATGGACGTGAGTTTGAGTAAACTCTGGGAGTTGGTGATGGACAGGGAGGCCTGGCGTGCTGCAGTCCATGGGGTCACAAAGAGTCGGATACAACTGAGCGACTGAACTGAACTAAACTGAAAGAGCTGAGGGAGATATAAATGTGACATGTGTGGGAAGTCATCACAAGTGCTATGTAGTCACATGAAGATGAGTAAAGACAGTGTGTGAATGTGTGGGTGGATGTGGGTGGTTGGGGCAGGTGGCAGGCAGTTCTCCTGGATGAAGCAGTCAGGGAAGAACTCTCAGACCAAGGTACATTTGAGCAGCTACATTGGAAAGTGAGGGCACTCATTCTGTGGGTAGCTGGGAGGGCAGTGGTCCATGCAGAAGGAACAGTGAGTCCCGAGGGCTGCTGCCCAGGGTGGCTGGACAGGGTTAGATGGGCTTTAAATAGCAGCTGTGCATGTGGTTCATCTAGATCGAGTTTTCTTCTTAGGAGGAACTTTTGAACTTAGAAGGTAAAGCTTTTGAATTTGAATCTGAGTAAAATGGGTTCTGAGCAGAGGAATGTTCTGTCACAGTTTCTAAAAGGATCGTTCCAGCTGCTGAAGGGAACTGGGATGTAGAGAAATAAAGGGGAAGCAGAAAGACTGGCTAGAAGACACTGCAATTGTCCAGGTACAAGTAGATGGTAACTCAGGACATCTCTTGTCAGTTGTTTCATGCCAACATTTACCCTTTCCTGTGTTATCTCTAACTCCTTGAGGTCAGAGAGCTTACATTTCTAATTTATGGATTATGTGCATGACCCATGCTGTATACATGCCTAACAGCAGACTTAAATCCACATTATCCAAGTAACAGAATGGCATCAATGGAAGCCTGCCATTTACTACTTCTTGAGGACATTTAAATTGTCTAAGCCATAGTCAACATTTGTAAAATTCGACCTAACACGTATTAAATGGAAATGCCTAGCAGACCCACCACTTACAACAGGAGATGCCCGCTGTGCTTCAGTATAAACCTTCACCGCCCGGCCTATACAAAATTCAAACGCTGCTCCCTGAACAATGCCTGTGAAACTGAAAGCTGCACACAAGTGGATTGCAACCTATATATTAACCCAATTCATTCCTTTCCTTGGTATCTAAAGCATGCTCTCAAAAATGTTCCTTCCTTACAGTAATCTGTATCATTTCAGCGTTACCCCCAAACCAATCATCACTGCATCTGCAGCCCTAGCTGTAGGGCAAACGTTTAGTTTGAGGGCTGGCAGAGCTGTGGGATTTACACATTCTGAGCAGTAAGTGGCACCGTCCAACAACGTTAATTTTTGAGAAAAGGGCCGGGGCTGCCTCAGCCAAAAGCTAAATTATTCCGTCAGAGGCAACCCAAGCATTACTTGGGTTCACCGTCTCCAGAAAGCAGGTAGAACATGGAAGCAGAGAAAGGTATTGTGACTTTACCCCATCTCATTTGGATCGAGCAGAGGTAAGAGGGAACCCCTGGGGTGTCTGTATCGGGGTTCAAAATTCTCCAGTCGGCTTCCTTCTCAAATTCCAGGGCAAGGCCACCTGCGCGGGCGCCCAAGGGGCCTAGAGCCCCCCGCGCTGCAGCCAGAGGGGCTGCACGGGCTCAGAGGCCCGAAGACTAGGAACACTAGCCGCATAGCTCTGAGGACGAGAGCTCTCCAACCGACAGTCACTCGCCGCCGGGACGCTGCGTTGCACGGGCGGAGCAGCGCACTCGCAGCATCATCTCTGGACCACAGCGGCGCTGGGCCAGCGCCGGGGCAGAGGGCGCATGCGCGAGACGTAGCCGCGCCCCCGCCGGCGGAGCCTCGGGGCCGGCGGGGGGGGGGGGCCTCGCGACTACGCACGCGCGGGCGGACACATAAGCGGAAGTGGCGCGCGGGCTCCGGGGATGCGCGCCCCTGGTGGGGCGGCGGCGGCTGAGGTGGGAAGTTCCGGAGTCGGCGAGGAGGAGACGCAGGAGGTGATGGCGACGGACCTGGGGCGGGGGAGACGCCGCGTCTGGCTGAGACGGCCCCTGGGCCGGGGTCCCCCTTCCCCCGGCCCCCGGGCCTTCGCCGCGCTTGGGACCCAACCCGCCCCTTCCCCTCTGAGAACCGGGACGCGGCCCTGCTGCGTCCTCGTGGGGGAGCGGGGCGGGGTGGGCACAGGGCGCCGGGGCCTGGCCGAGCGGACGCCTGCTGGCACGGTCCCCCGCGGGGAGCGGCTGCTCCTGCCCCCCTCGTGCCCTCCGGCCGGCGAGAGCTCGCTCGGGCCGGTGTGTGGGCCCGCAGGCCCGAGGCCGCCTCTGGGGGGGTCTGGTCTTCTGGGCTATCCCCGGGGCCTCTGGACCCCTGTCCGCCTCCTCCTGGCTTCCCACCGCGACAGCGTTTAGAGTTAACAACTGCTTCCCGGTTCTGCCTTCAGCTGGGCGCTGTGTGCTATTCTGCCGTCCACCTGCAGTGCAAGGTGATGGTCCGCATCGGGTTGTTAAGTTCGCGTCATGACCTTACACTGGCTGCTCTGCAGACTCCTCCAGGCTTTGCAGTTTCACTCTCTCCCACCACCTCTTTGTTTTCTAAGAGTTGAAAGAAGGAGAAAGGGTTCGGTGTTTTTTTTTTTTTTTTTAGTATTGGGCATATGCATTTCTTCTGCAGTAAGATATCAGACGTCTAGAACTGTTTATTGGATGGACTTTTTTTAATTGACATAGTTTGGGATTCGGAAGAGAGAGATACAGCCTTTGAAAATGATTTAGATAGGTGTTATTTGTACTTAGGGCTTCCCAGGTGGGTCAGCGTTAAGAATCTGGTTGCACTGCAAGCAACACAGGGTTGATCCCTAGGTCAGGAAAATCCCCTGGAAGAGGAAATGGCAACCCACTCCAGTATTCTTGCCTGGGGAATTCCATGGACAGAGGAACCTCTCAGGCTGCAGTCCAAGACAACTGAGCAACAAGCACTTTTATTTGTACTTAATTTCTTAATATACCTGTTCAATCCTAATTTTAGTTTTCTCCCTTGGGGAAGAAGAGTCAATTCAGTCGCTCAGTCGTGTCTGACTCTTTGTGACCCCGTGGACTGGACCATCATCCCTGTCCATCACCAACTCCTGCAGCTTGCTCAGACTCATGTCCATCCAGTTGGTGATGCCATCCAACCATCTCATTCTCTGTCACCCCTTCTCCTCCTGCCTATAATCTTTCCCAGCATCGGGGTCTTTTCCAGTCAGTTAGTTCTTCGCATCAGGTGGCCGCAGTATTGGAGCTTCAGCTTCAGCATCAGTCCTCCCAGTGAATATTCAGGACTGATTTCCTTTAGGATGGACTAGTTGGATCTCCTTGCAGTTCAACACCACAGGGACTCTCCAACACCACAGTTCAAAAGCATCAGTTCTTTGGCACTCATCTTTATAGTCCAACTCACATCCATACATGACTACTGGAAAAACCATAACTTTGACTAGATGGGCCTTTGTTGGCAAAGTAATGTCTCTGCTTTTTAATGTTCTGTCTAGGTTGGTCAGAGCTTTCTTTCCAACAAGCAAGCATCTTTTAATTTCATGGCTGCAGTCACCATCTGCAGTGATTTTGGAGCCCAGAAAAATAAAGTCTCTCGCTGTTTCCATTGTTTCCCCAGCTATTTGCCATGAAATGATGGGACCGGATGCCATGATCTTAGTTTTCTGAATGTTGAGTTTTAAGCCACCTTTTTCACTCTCCTCTCTCACTTACATCAAGAGGCTCTTCAATTCCTCTTCACTTTCTGCCATAGGGTTGTGTCATCTGCATATCTGAGGTTATTGATATTTCTCCCAGCAATCTGGAAAAGAGTAACCTTTAAAAATTAGCACACAGTTTCTTGAACTTTGTGCAGTGAAGTGTGTTCTAAGAAATAGCAGAGAATCTTGTTTTTCTCTGTTTTATAATTATCCCCCCACAGGTCATGATTAATATCCAGAGTCCAGTTAATCTAGTTATAATGGCAAGAATTGTAAGGCATAGTGTGGCAAAATACAAAATCAGGGTGGTTTTTTTTAGGTTATTCACATCATAGTAGCATATTTTCCTTATAGTCTACCTGTGTGTAGTGGGAGACTTTTCTTCTAAAGGTTAAAAAAGAGTAGATTAAGAAATTAAATTTTATTTCAGTAGGTCATTTTAAATCAATGTTTTCACCATTCATTTAGTTTTGAATTTCAATATGTGCTAGAAATGCTACTTTTTTATTCCAAATGATGATTAATATCAGCCACTAATGTCTGAAATGGAAGGAATATGGCCGTCAGGGTCACAGTTACTGGCGATCAGAGCTCAGTGTCCTTCATCAGCCACATAATCTAAACCAGTGCTGCTGCTGCTGCTGCTGCTGCTGCTAAGTCGCCCCAGTTGTGTCCGACTCTGTGCGACCCCATAGACGGCAGCCCAACAGGCTCCGCCATCCCTGGGATTCTCCAGGCAAGATACTGGAGTGGGTTGCCATTTCCTTCTCCAGTGCATGAAAGGGAAAAGTGAAAGTAAAGTCGCTCAGTCGTGTCCGACTCTCAGCGACCCCATGGACTGTAGCCTACCAGGCTCCTCCATCCATGGGATTTTCCAGGCAAGAGTACTGGAGTGGGATGCCATTGCCTTCTCCGTCTAGACCAGTGATGTTCTGTTTAATGAAACATTGCATTCTCAATTCCAGGAAGGGAGAGGAAGTTTAAAAACCTACACAAGAACAGATGTATTTGAATGGTGCTCTACACCCAGGCCAAAACGTATGGAAAATAGTTGCTAACCTTTTTGTTTCTTCTACATTCAAACACATTTAGGTAAAGTCTTTTAAGGCATGCTCTATAATGAAAGTCACATCTCAAAGGGATCCTACAAGATGACTTTTAAAGTCTAAACAGAGATGACATTGATTAAGCGTGTGGGAAATAAGAACATGTGTAAAAGAAGAAACACGGAAAGGAAATACAGTAAAAACTTCTTAAATTACACATTTTTCTGTCTAGAAACATGGCAGGTAGCTTGTTCAACAAACATTCTTCGATGCTTGTGTATTACTGTTAGTTACAAGTTGTATTCAGAGCCTTGACCCCAAGTTTAAATTGCAGAAGGGGGCCTACTCAATCTCTGTAACTCAGCAGATTAGAAAAGATCTTGAAGAAGTAGCTAATTATTGCCATTTTAAACCTCCATATTGCAGGGGGGGTTTTTGTTTTGTTTTGTTTTTTCTTTTAAGGTTTCCGGAGAATTCACTGTCAAAATTACTATTATCCTCTTCTTTCAAGTAGAGTCTATGTTTTAGTTCTCTCTGGGATTATAACAGTCTCTTGTAGAAAAATAATTTTTTCTTAATAAGTTTGTTCTGTACTTTGTCATGCTTCCACACTCTCTCGTCAACTTTTACATGAATTTATTTTTCAGTTTATATCAATCCAAAGAGAAGTTGAAAGTCATCTGTGGAGCTTCCGTGATTTTTTTTTCACAAACTAACAAAAAGTGATGTTTTTTTCACTTTTTACAAACCCAAGAACTTTTTTTATTTTTTATTTCTTTTTTCTAAACAGCTTTATTGGGATATAATTGATACATACAAGAAATAGACATGTTTAATAGATAGAATTGGATGAGTTTGGGCATACGCATACACCTGTGATCCCATCTCCATAAGCAAGGTAATAGACATATCTATCCCCACCAGAAGTGCCTTGTGTCCCCTGGGTGTGAGTGTGTGTGTGTGTTGCTATTAAGAATGATTTACATAAGATCTACCAGCTTAACAAATGATTAGGTCCACAGCCCCACATAGTCAACCATAGGCACTGTATTATAGGGTCTGTACAACAGGTGATGTCTGGGACCAGAGTTATCTCGTGTAACTGAAGCTTTATACCCACTGAACAACTATACCAAAGACTTTTTAAATTACAATAATGTTCTCCAAAGGAAGAAAACATTTTAACTCAAGAGATGCTATTGCTAAAGCATAGTATCTTTTCTATAATCTCAGATAAATCTGGATTTTTACATACCTTACATATGTTTGACTTTATTTTACAGTGTCATTAGCAAATAAATTTTACAGTTGGCTTGGTAGCTGTAGGAGTTTGGGCTGTTCTTTACTCTTTTCTACAATTAGAGATTGACTTTAATGTTGAAGACCTTCTGCATATACTATTATGGGCTTTAAAAATTATATCCTCACTACAAATAGAAGCATAATAAAGGCACCCTTACTTCTTTACTTCTTTGAAATAA
Organism: Okapia johnstoni; assembly: GCA_024291935.2. NCBI lineage: Eukaryota > Metazoa > Chordata > Mammalia > Artiodactyla > Giraffidae > Okapia > Okapia johnstoni. The sequence goes on along the minus strand of CM044306.1, from coordinate 138,676,782 downwards.
ATACAAGGTTAGCTTTTGATTTGTTGCTGTGGAGATAAGAATGGTGTATATTTAGTGGTGTATTGGTCTTTATCAGGTGAAGGTAAATTGTTTGGAGAGTAGACCTATTTTGGTCCATTGAAAGCTTGAACAGGAGAATTAATGTATTAATATCCAGAGAGAATGACTCCTACCTATATAAATTTCAAAATGTGATCTGAGATATATTTGGAGCATAGCACTTTACTTGATGGTCTAAATGTTTCGCTTGAATTGTTTATTTCCTTCTGTAGGACTTGGCTCAGCAGGCAGAAGGAAGACTGAAGAAAGGAGAGGAAACCAACAAAGATAACTTTGGTAGCTCTGAATGTGGCAAAATAAGAACAATGGCTCTCAAGTTCAACAACTCCAGGAAATACGTTTCTATCACTGTCCCCTCCAAAACCCAAGCAATGTCGCCACACATCAAGTCTGTAGATGACATTGTAGTGCTTGGCATAAATCTCAGCAGATTCAACAAACTGACTCAGTTTTTCATATGTGTTGCTGGAGTTTTTGTATTTTACCTAATTTATGGATATTTACAGGTAAAAAATTAGTTATTTGTTTATAATATGCTAATTATTTGTAACAGTTGAGCTCATTATAGGCACTGCCAACAGTTTTGTCCAAGAAACTTGCCTTCATAGGATAGCAAGTTGATTCACAAATTTGAGTTTCTTAGTATACTAGTAGAAAAGGGCTACTTGAGATAAAATTGGCTGAACACAGGGACCCAGATTTTAGAGTGGAGTATTTTACGTGGGGGAAAGGGAGCCAGAGACAATTTTTGAAAACTAAAATTATGAAAAAATACAAAGTGTGATGTTTTGGAAAATGTATAATAAGTAATTATAACCATGTGTTTTTTTTAAAAGAGAATGATTCAAGTATTGATTGGTATTTTGGAACACAATTCTCACATCAAATTGAACAACAGCACAAAAGCCTTATTCCCGTTCACTGTTAAATTCCTGGAGCTCAGTAAGAGTTCATTTTGCAAGAATATATCTGGATATTTAATATTTTTCCAAGGGTGTGTCTTTAATCCTGTACTATTTGAATCATTCTTTACTTTAAGCATCTGTTGTGTTCTCATCCTTGTTGGTTTCCTCTTGTAAACCAACTTTGTGCTTAGTGCTCAGTCGTGTCCAACCCTTGCAGTCCCACAGACTATATACCACCAGGCTCCTCTGTCCATGGGATTCTCCAGGCAAGAATCCTGGAGTGGGTTGCCAGTGGGTTCTCCAGGGCATCTTCCCGACCCAGGAATCTCACCTGAGTCTCCTGCATTGCAGGCAGACTCTTTACTGACTGAGCTACATGGGAAGCCAACTTCGCCAGAACCTTATTTTTCTGTGATTTTTGCCTCTGCAAAAAATGTCTGGCATTGCCACAGTTTGTCTTGTATTTGTGTTGCTCTATGGGATAGTTGTGTACATTTGACCAGCAAAGTCCTGACCTTCGAAGACATGAGCTGTATGGATGGCAATCCAGGCTAGTGTAAACAGCAGACATATTCTCAACTGTCAGTTCATTAGTGGATATTTTCAGCCTTTACCAACTTGCTTTTTCATTGCAACTCCCTAACATGAGAAATCTTTATAATTCAAGAAAAGGAAAGGGATGCATTTTCTTAAATGTAGATATTATTTCTGATATTCTTTATAATCAGTGATCTTAAAAATTATTCTTTGCTTTTCCTTTATCTTATAGGAATGAAATATAAAAGTAAGTTTAAAAATAGAATTGTGACTATTCCTTTGCTTCTAAAAGTGCTCTTAGTGTAAAACAACATGAATTTTAAAATCTTAATATTTATATTGATAACTGATTTTTCTACTAGAAGATGGAATAAAAATTCAGGTATAACAATGTAGAACAACACAAAATAGTAAGTTTTATCAAATGTTGGAATTTCTTGTTGAGAAGCATTTTTTTCTCCTTTGAAATACCATTGTTACCAAATAGCTTGGGAGCAAAGTTAGCCATTGTAATGGAAAATGAATTAGAAATTTACAAATTTCGTTAAATTTTTTTCTATTTGATAAATGATCAGGGATTTTAACTGAAAACTAATACATTCAAAGTTTCTTTTAAAATTAGATAAACTGATTATAATTGTAACATCATTTTTGTGAGAACTGACATTGCTACTAACTCTTCCATAAAACTCCATATTAAAATAGTTTAAAGAAAATGGGGTTTTGTAGTAAATTTAGCAATATAGAAAGTGAAATATTTGCCTAGAGTCAGGATATTAATAAAGCTTTTTTATGTTTTTATAAACCAGATAACTCCTACTAAATAACTCACAGACTTACTTAAACATGAAATCTAAATTTGGCAAATTGCACAGAATCCTGAATGGACAAAATCAGTTCAGGATCTTTTTAGAGCCTATGTTTAGTTTTTCTTTGAACATAAATTTATCCATCAATTTCATCTTTTTAAAATTTATTTAAAGTACAACTGAAATATATATTATTTATATTATATATTATGCGATTTTATATAATATTTATTCATGTGGTAGATAATTTGATTTCTTCAGTTAAGCCAGATAACTTTGTTAGACGACTCCTTATCTTCCTCCCCCCTTCCTGTTGTGCTGAATGTCACATCTGGATGTCTGCCATCACGTCTTGGGAAAGGCCTCTGAGCTTCTCTAGTTTTACCCCTCGGAAGCCTTAGGTTTGGGTGTTTTTGGTTCACTTTGCTGTTTGTTTCTGGTCAAACGCTGTGCTCGTGTGACTTCACCGGGGGAGGTCGGTCCCACGCCGAGCTCACCAGTGTTCATCTGTCTCTTGACAGGAATTAATATTTTCAGTGGAGGGTTTTAAGCCCTATGGCTGGTACCTTACTTTAGTGCAGTTTGCGTTTTACTCCATATTTGGCCTAATAGAACTTCAGCTAATTCAGGACAAAAGGAGAAGGTATGTGGTCTGCTTGTTTTTATATGTTTTGGCAGCTAAGTACATGACTAGTAGTTAATTTTTTTGTTTTGTTATTTTGGGCGCGTGGAGTATGTTATATGTGAAATATATGTTTTACATTAATAAAACATTTAATATTCAAGAATTTTCATCAGTATTGTTAATGTATTAAAAATAGTAAATATGATATTTCCATTATATATTGAAGAAAGTAGTATCCCCTGAAGGGTAACATTGTCAAAAAATTGTTGAAGGAATTCCCTGATGGTCCGGTGGTCAGGACTCTGCACTTAACTGTTGGGGCCCTGGTGCAGACCCTGCCCAGGGAGCTGAGATCCCACAAGCCACACAGTGCAGCCAATAACACAGTGTTGTGTAGACTCAATAATAAGATAGATTTTCTTAAAACAGAACATGTTCAGATGTACATATATGTTCTTATAATGGAAGTAGGTGTGATTACTGAAAATTTTACAGTGGTGTAAAATTTTACAATTGTACACTACCTAAGAATGGCCTTGATATGAAATGTCAATCCCTATTTTTATACTGGTTTTTTGAAATGGATAGTTAATGCTTTGTCTTGTGGGATATGTTCCACTTATCACATTTGTAATGACCAGCAGTAGGGATTATATTCATGGACATTAGAGAAATTTCATAATGTTCCTTCCCATCAAAACTAAGAGTTTATATGACAGTATCTTTTAAATTAATGACCACCTAGATTTGAGTAATATCTTGAAATATTTTTCCTGGCATGTTGAACAATATACAATGAAAACCTCGTCTCTTATATCAGAAGGTGGTGGGGAATTTGAATATGTTTTCTGGGTAAGTTTAAGTATGGTTATCCTGTCATGTCAGACCCTAAAATGTGAGTATTTCATGCATATATTGAATAGTTTAAGTGTACCAAGGAGATAACGGTGTTGACATTGTCTTCACTGATATAAATGTTTAATTTTTCAGTAAAAATGAAAAATTCTCATAGCTACTTTTTTTCTTAAATAAGTGTTTTTGATGTTTGTATGAATATAACTATAAAATTTTAAGTATTTAAATGAGCAACATCAGTATTTCTTCACTGGTCTAATTTTACCTCTCAACCTCTATATTGCCAATAAATTATTATGGCAGCAATTTTAAAAATGTTTGATTCCAAGATCTGCTTTATTATTTTCATGCTCTGAAACTCCGCAAGATTTAGCTCAGCCATAGGAGATAGAAAAGAAAGTAAGTAAATGCATCTGTGAAGACTAATATACGTGGAAGCTTGATGATTTATTATGTATTGCAAACTGCTGGACCTCTGATTGCTTTAAAATTAAAAATCACAATGCTGTATTTATTAGATGAAAAAAATACAAGATGATGCATCCTCCTAAGTGGTAAATTTTAAAAAGATACAGCTCCCTCTCAGCTACCAAGAGATGGAGAGTGAGCCATCAGTCATGTTTTCCCCAGCCTTCAGATCACACGCCCATGACATACTTAAAGATAAAGTCATTTGTGTTTGATTTAAACACAGGTGAAGAAATCAGGTAGAATTTATAAGCCTATAATGTAACTATGAATTGAAAACTTTTCATTCCAAGGCACATTAAAACCCTTTTTAGGGAAAAAAAAAATCTTTAAAGGTGTGTTACAGTGAAAACATGCCCAATCACATATTTCTGAGTTTATTTCCAAGTATATGTATCTATCTCTGAATTGATTTAAGTGGCACTGCTCTTTAGACCTCTGATTAGTCGAATTCTTTGCTTAGTTTTTTTCTCTCTCCCTATGTTTATATGAATAGCCATGAGCTTGTAAGAGTACAGAATTTGGGGTTAGAAAATGTGGATTTGAGCCTCCTGTTAGTTCTGTCAGTTCCTCAGGGAAGTTTCTTACACTGTCTCTGTTTCATGTTGAGGATGAAATACAGCGACATGTGGTATTGCACGTCATAGTCTAGAACACCTTAAGTATATGCCTTGTTATTTCAGCGAAGATGACCTTGTAATTTTGGTGTTAATTACTCTGTGTGAGTTTTCAGTAAAGGAGATCTGTCAAATTGCTTTTCAAAGGACTTTTCAAAGTTACAGCTTCCCCATCATATCTAAAGTAGTAAGTAGTTGGAGTATTGAAGTAGAAACAGTGAGAGTCCTAGAGGCAAGATGGTGAAATCTAGCCTTATTTCACCAGTGAGAAAGCAGACCTGGAGGAGAGCTGGGATTTCCGTGAGCTCATGCCCCACACTGGGGCCTTTTGACTTTAGGTTTCCTGAGTTGCAGGCTGGTTGCTCCTTTACTGCACTGCTTTTCTAATCTTGTGATTCTTCTGACTTGAATTTTCTGGCCACTGTTTGCAATTTATGAATGAGGAAATTTGCCCCTTCTGACTTCTGTCATCCCCTGGAGAAGCAGTGCTGTCCCTCCTTCATTGGTAACCCCTGCTGAGAGTTAAACCCCACTGACAGTGTAGAAACCAGTGTCTGTGTACACGGATATGTATGGGCATGCCCAGTTATTTCCATGTGGATTTTAAATATTGACCACTGTGTTCATAGTTAAGTATAAGCAAAGTTCTCAAAATTGAATTGGAAATGATACATTTTAATTGAACTTTTCTAGTAAATTATTTTGCTTTATGCAAGCCATGTAAAAAAAAAAATGTGGAATTTTGTTGTCTTGATTTAAACATGAACACAAATCCCAAAAGGAAAACTAGATCTAAATCTGCAACATGTTATTTCTAAAAATGCAACGTAATAGAATTATGTGAATGTACAAGGTTATTATTTTAGACCATTGAGTATCTCTTCAAAGTAAGCATATGCTCCCAAGAATAGCTCAAAATTCTGAAGATACCATATTAAGAATCTCCTTTAGGAAGTCCAGTTAGAATCCAAAATAGAACATCTGGAATCATGAGAGTCGGAGTCCTCATCTGAAAGTTGGTTGTTTTAACAATTTATGGAATTAATAGCATTAGAGATAAGGCATAAGACATTATGCTAATAAAAATCATCTAGAGTTTTAAACCACCATGTACTTTCTAGAGAAATTCAGCTCTGATTATTCAAGCAGAATGGGCAGATACATTTTTCCTAATGCTAGATGGAAACATTAGGAAACAGAACAGCAGTTAGTAGTTAAAAGGAGCTGAAAGTTAACTAAAGCTGCCCTGGTGGCTCAGACGGTAAAGAATCTGCCTGCAGTGCAGGCAACCCAGGTGGGATCCCTGGGTCAGGAAGATCCCCTGGAGAAGGAAGTGGCAATCACTCCAGTATTCTTGCTTGGAGAATCCCATGGACTAAGGATCCTGGTGGACTACAGTCTACAGGGTCGCAAAAAAGTCGGACACAACTCAGTGACTGAACAACAGCAACAACGAGGTGCTTTTTTACCATTTTAGAGCCAATATTTCTTAAAAGTCAGTTCTTATTTTCTACATTAGTCAAGATGGTTTTTGTATGTAACTGTAACTACTGTTAAAAAACCTTAAATGTAACAAACCTTTATACTTTGAGTAAAAATCTAAGTAACTCTAATGTACTACTTTTTCACACAGTTGAGAGTCCTCACAGTTCATTAAATAAAGGTAAATTGTTATTTTACCAGCATTCTCTTATACAAGCAGTGCTATACCTTTAAGAATAGTGATATTTTACCAATATTTCTAGAAGTATTAAACAGAAATTAGAAGGGTAATTAGGAATTTGCACATTGTAAGCACATTCTCTTACAGTAGTATAATTGGGTCCCAAAATGAAGATTTTGAAAATTGTCTTTTACAGAATACCAGGAAAAACCTACATGATAATAGCTTTTCTAACTGTGGGTACTATGGGGTTATCAAACACTTCCTTGGGCTACCTGAATTATCCTACCCAAGTCATCTTCAAGTGCTGCAAATTGATTCCTGTTATGCTAGGAGGAGTTTTGATTCAAGGTATAGTAATGATATGTTTTCATACTGTTTGAAGCTGACAGGAAATGCTGTGACATCTAGCATTAGGAAAAACATTAAACTTCAATTAATATCTTTAATGAACATTCTAGCTATTGTAACAATTCTGAGTGATAATCTAATATAAATAAGATATTATAAAAACACTGATACTTCTCTGATATACCTCAGGATCTGAAACCTTTGGACTTGGGGAAAATCAAAATAGTATTTTGTTTTATTCTTTTTGCCTGGAGTCTACTACATTGCTGAAAGGCCATATTGAAGGCTTAGCTCAGAAGTACCCGGAAAGCTCTGTTTTCAACTCTTTGATTTTCGTACTCTCCAGGGCTCCACTCTCCACTTCTGTTGTACAAATGGATAATTCTCATGATGAAGTAAAGCTTAAACTGAGCAAAAGTGTTCTTTAACCCACTCTGCTGAGCCCCAACTAAGTTACAGGCCTATGAAAGCAGGAGTAAAAGAGGAAGCAGTGATAGTGACAAGCCACGGAACAAGTTCATATGACTGTCATGAGGAATATTCCTGCTTTGATAACACTAGATTTCTCATACAGCCCTGACTTCACTTTATGCATTATAAGCATTCCCAAAAGAGCCTTTTAAAATGAAAATATGTATGTCAAAGGAAACGTATAATTTCAAGATAACTGTTCACATAGGAAAAGATAATGATCTCAATTCCTATTAAAAAAATCACATTTAACTTTGTAAATGACTTAACCTGAATAATAATATTTCATTACAATCCTCCCAAAAAGGTACACTGTATAATTTCCTTATTTAAATGTAGATGTACTAAAATAAATTAATCCTTACCCATTTAGAAGTTACCTGACTGTAGTATTTGGAAACTTATGTATAGCCCAAATAACTACTCTGGTTACTTTGTAAACTTAGGAACTGTAAGAGAATCCCTAGGCTTATGTTAAAAATTAAAGAGGCACTAATTCCACAAACCTTTTAAATGTTCTAATTTACTCACTATCGTAACAGATGAAAGAAGGATTTTGTGTCTAACTTAAAGGACATTTTGGTGCTCACAGGATAGTTTAATTTTCAGAAACCTTTCTGTGACCATCTCATGCCTTGACTAAAATGTTCTTGATCTCTGACATTGTATATAAAAAGCAATCCCTGCTAAGCTTGTTAGACACAGATCCAACACTGTGCTGAGTGGGTAATTGCATAATGAGGTTGACTTACCCTTTATAATACACAGGAAAGCGTTATAATGTTGCAGACGTGTCTGCTGCCTTATGTATGAGCCTTGGCCTGATATGGTTTACCCTAGCTGACAGCACAGTTGCACCAAATTTCAACCTGACAGGTAAGGAATTTATTTGTCTTCTTGGATTTTGTCAGCGTTTCAGTTCAGAGTAAGAATTTTTACAGTTTCATTGGAGTTTTACATGATGGTGTGACATCTGTGGTTCTCATACCTAGCATAAAGTTTTTGGACTGTCATATAATATGTAGTAAAAGTGTCATAACTGAAACATAACCATTGTTTTCAGTACTCTTGTATTTTGGCACGACAGGAGGCTGTTTGCCTAGTTAGAATTTCCTGTTTTCAAGTACTTGATAGATCAACTTTTAAGGACTGAGTTGGAAACATACACACAAGTTACAGAACCACAGTAGTAATTGTTATTTTCTTAAGAAAGAAAAGAGAAACGTGCACACTTACTTTTCATTGTTTTAGCTTCATTGTGTCCACACCTGCAAAAGGAAGATTATATTTGGAGACAGGGGAGAAGTCATTTTAGAGGCGTGTGCATGCTTAATCGCTAAGTCGTGTCTGACTCTTTTGCAACCCCGTGGATTGTAGCCCGGCAGGCTCCTCCATCCATGCAGTATCTCAGGGAGGAATACTGAAGTGGATTGCCATTTCCTCCTCCAGGAGATCTTGCCAACCCTGGGATCAAACCTGTGTCTCCTGCACTGCAGGCAGGTTCTTTATACCGTCTGAGCCACCAGGGATAGGAGTGGTTCACATAAAAAAGAGATAAACAGCTTGCCCCCCACAGGAAGTGGGAGCGTAGAAATGAGATGATGTGGAAAGAACGGCTGTGAAAGCACCTGCACGTGGGGGTGTGGGGGTGGGGGTGTGGGGGTGACGATGGTGGAAAAAGGCGGTGTCGGTGGTTCTGTAACTTCTCACCATATTTGTTTAGTACAGTGTTTCTTTCGGACTTGTAACCTAATCACTAAAGTTCTTAAACAGCCTGACTTCATTTCTATGCATTATGAGCCTTTCCAAAAGAACCTTTTAAAACAAAAATGTGTGTGTCAACTACTTCACGTATAAAATCCAGGATAACTGTTCAAAATAATGATGTCAAGTCCTGTTAAAAATCAGTACTTTAAATGTAAAACTAGTATTTGACATGGTTGTTAAACACAATAAGGTGATGGCATTAATGCAATTTATTAGTATTAGTTTTGTTTTCTTAAATAATATCACCTACATGCCTGTTACAACTGGATGTGGATAAAAGTAGTCTACTGAGCAAGTATAATTTAAGATCTGCTGTGTTTTTTTTTTAGCCCAATTAAATTTCTGATAAGTCTTGATTACTGTTCATATATTTGAATAAGGAGGTTATTTTTTTCTTACGTCTTCTTGAAGGTGTGATCCTCATCTCTCTGGCCCTGTGTGCAGATGCTGTCATTGGAAATGTCCAAGAGAAAGCTATGAAGCTGCATAATGCTTCTAATTCAGAAATGGTAAATGCTCTCACACTTTTTCATCACATCAGACAGACTCAAAAACGATGTCTTTAGTCTGATGACCTAAATATAGTACTGAAGACTTGCATTGCATTTTTAAACTGGTTTATCGTCACTATTTTCATAAAAGTAGCACATTCAAGTTCATACAAAGGTAAAAAGTAAAATACCATTAACCACCACTAATACCTTATTATAAGCATTTGATAATTTTTTTTCCTCTTTGATTTATGGAGTTTGAGGCATGTTAAAAAATTTCCTCCTTTGCATCATTTTTATTCTCTCTTTCTATCTGATATTTTTTTCATTTAGAAGTTTGTAATTTGCATGTAGTTTAGCTTGTCTTTTGCTTCATGGCTTCTGGCTGTGCATTATTATTGAAAAGGGCTTTTCCAACTCTAAAATTTTAAGAATTTTATGCCAGTTGCCTACTAGTTTTATAATCTCCTTATTTATGAAATCTTTGATCCAATCAAAGCTTTCTAAAAATTTTCTTCCATATGACTATCCACTTGCCCCAGTATCACTTATTGAATAATTCCCTTTTCCAACTTTTATTTTAAATATCTTCTTTCATCCTCTCATGTTCTAATGCAGGGTTTAGAATTTTATCCTTTCCAGTTTATTTCTGCACCAGAACCATATGACAGCAGCTTTATCACCGTACGTTTACCATCTGTTAGGACTAGCCACCGTTGTTCCTTTTGTTTTTCAGAATTTTACTACCAGTAGTTATTCTTGGGTGTTCATACCCCCAGATAAACTAGAAATCCCATTGGTATTGTGATTGGTATGGCATTGAATTATAAATTAATTTAGGGAGAATGGCATCTATGCACTTGATTCTTTCAGTCCAAGAATGAGGTATGACTTTTCCTTTTATTCAAGTGTTTCCTTTAAATGTCCCTTAGACTTTAATGTTTTCTGTGTATAAATCCAGTTACTTATTTTATTGAAGCTATTGTTAGGTGTTTCATTTTTTTACCTTTATTATGCAAATGTTATCTTTTCTTCCCATGTATATTCTAACTGGTTGGTATTTGTATACAGTAAATACGATATGTGTGTGTTTGCCTTAGTTTTACAGCTGACCACCTTGCTAGACAGACAAAGCTCAGCGCATTAAGGATGTGTAGGGCTGGTTACTCTGGGAGCAGAGTGGGGCATCGGTGCGGCATCCCTGAGAACACAGGAACCTTAATCTTGGTCAAGATTTTTCTTGATCATCACCACTCTCCCTAGATAAGGTAAAGAGCAGAGCATTCAGGAACTGTAGGTAGTTAGACAGTCAGGGCAATGCAGCGGTTCAAACGCAAACTCTGACCTAGGATAGCCTGGTTTACATCCCCCCATACTAGCTCTCCTCTTTCGGGAACGTGACTTACTGGCTCTAAGTTGTAGTTTCCCCATCCACACACTGGTAGGAAATGATGATCAAGAGTGCCTGACTCACCTGCTGGACAGCGCAGAGAACTCTGCTCAGTGTTAGGTGGCAGCCTGGATGGTAGGTGCGTCTGGGGGAGAATGGATGCCTGTGTATGTGTGGCCAAGTCCCTTCACTGCTCACCTGAAACTATCCCATTTTTTGTTAAGCAGCTATACCCCAATGCAAAATAAAAAGGTTAAAAAAAGATATATATAGCTGAAAAAACAAGCATGTCTGTTTCTTCAGTTGGTTGTGAGAAATAAAAAGGATTAATCTATATAGAGCATCATTAGCACAGTACCTGACACATAGCAGGTTTTGAAGTTTGACAGTAACGCTGATTCTGATTCTGCTCATAAGGAGTATAATAAGCCAGGATAGAAAGATTGGTGGGAAAATTGAGAAATTAAATAATAAATATGCCATATACTGCTTATTTTCATTACATTTTAATAGTCTTTGCAAGCTTAATGTTTGGGTTTTTCATGTCTAATAAGTAGTTGTCAGAGTATCTTTGTCTTGTGTATGTTTTTAGGATCCCAACACTAAAATCTGGTTTGAATTCAGTAATTAAGCTAAGCAAAAAATGAATAATTAGGTAGTCATATATGAAAGGATTAGTACCGCTGAGTTCTGTTGTACGAGTTATACTGTACCTAAAACTTATAAATAGGATCAACCATCATTTCCAGAAAATTAGGCCATATTGAAACAATGATGTTACTTTTAAAATGGTTTCTTCTACACATTTAATTGGACAGATTAATTGAGCCACATGTTGAAAACTATTCATTTCTACCTTTGGTTGACTAGCACTTTTTTCCGCTTTATTTTTCTCTCCTTTAGGTTTTGTATTCGTATTCAATCGGTTTTGTGTACATTTTATTGGGACTGGCATGCACTAGTGGATTAGGCCCTGCAGTCACCTTCTGCTCAAAGGTAAACACTGATCACGTGTTTTAGAATAAACATCTTTCATTAAAGACGGTAACGATAACCCTATATGCGAGACAGAAAAAGAGACACAGAGAACAGTCTTATGGACTCTGAGGGAGAAGGTGAGGGTGGGACGTTCTGAGAGAATGGCATCGAAACATGTATATTATCATATGTGAAACAGAACACCATTCCAGGTTTGATGCATGAGACAAGTGCTCGGGGCTGGTGCACTGGGATGACCAAGAGGGATGGGATGGGGAGGGAGGTGGGAGGGGGGTTCAGGACGGGGAACACATGTAACCCCAGGGCTGATTCATGTCAATGTGTGGCAAAAACCACTACAATATTGTAAAGTAATTAGCCCCCAACTAAAATAAATTAATTAATAAAAAAATAAACATCTTTCATCAAATAGTTTCCTCTGTATTTCTGATTCCCCTTGTTCAAAAAGACTGTTTCGTTTAGCTTGATGACTCCTTTAATACACCATATGTAGATCAGAAATTATTTTAGAAATGAAATGATTTATATTTAAATTTATTTTATCCTTGCTCTTTTCTATAAGTTAATTTTTAAACTATTCATAATGTATAAGTTGGGAATTTTTAATTTCATCATTATTTTCCATTAAATCAGAACTAAATAAGAATCTTTGCTTGACTGCATTGTTGAATGGCTTATTATTGCTCAAGTTGTTGATTAAAATCTGTAGTTTTACTTCATTTATAATACCTCAGGGTTTGTTTTGCATTTTTTGTTAGAAAAGGCTTTTTTATATGTTACAGGATCCAATTAGGACCTATGGTTATGCTTTCCTTTTTTCCCTCACTGGGTATTTTGGAATCTCTTTTGTTCTGGCTTTGATTAAAATTTTCGGTGCACTTCTTGCTGTAACAGGTAAGAATGACGTACTTGATTAGATTATGTAATAAGCACGTGACTCCAGGCCTGTCCTCTTAACCATATGCCCCGCGCCGCCCACGCTGGTGTGGTGGCTCCAGCTCCTTGGGCCTCCAGTCCCTCTGTCTCTCTGCTCTGCCATGTTCATCATCCTTCCAGGCAGGAAGGTGGAGAGAACATGAAAGACACATCGTCTCTTTATGTAAACTCCCTGAAGTCACACTCCTAGAGACAGCACTTCTGCTGACACTTGAATTGACACTTGGTTGTGACTAAATGTAGTTCCATGACCACAGCAACTGTAGGAGAGGCTGGGAAGGTGTCCTGGTTAAAAAATGGGATCCTTTTACTAAGGTAGAAGGAAAAATAGATGTGGGGAGTCACGCTCTGTCACGTGTTTCCAAAACAGTTCTGGTATTTATTCATTCGTGCTTTGAACGTTTAAGTACCAGGACCTAGAGTCTGGGAAAGGAGGACCTGGAAGAGAAGGAGCTGAGTACAGCACACAGTCCAGTGGAGGAAGGTGTCCTGGAGCCACATGCGGAGTTCCTGTCCCCACCGGGTAGGACCAGGGAAGAAAGTTTCCAGCCATAACCCCTGAAGGACAGTGAACAGAGGACAGGAAAGATGGTCATGGTTTTATCTGGCTACACCCACCATTAGAGTGTTAGGGTGTCCTGTAGGTTGCTGCTGTCAAAGAATATCCCCCGTTCTACCTAATCCTGTCTTCCTTGGAAAAATGTTTCTTGCCAGACTGAGACTGTCTCTCTAAAAGATGATGGAGCTCCATAGCATCGTGGCCTCCATCAAGTCCTTACTCCAGTTGTACTTGAAAATTTAACCTTATTATTTAATGTCTGTAACCCGGCCAGACTGTGAACTGCTTGGTTGCAGGAGCAGTGACTTTCTGTTTTGTTTTGTTTTTTTAACTTGTTTCCTTGGCACCTCATGTAGATCCTGGTGCACAGTAGGCTCTGTAAAGATTTGTCAAATAGATGATTTCCAAAGAATTACCAAGATAGTAGGCACATTCTAAAGCCAGCCTTTTTCTCCCTACAGTGACAACGGGGAGAAAAGCAATGACCATTGTTCTTTCCTTTATTTTCTTTGCCAAACCATTCACACTCCAGTAAGTACTTCTCAGTTCAACAAGTTTTTCTACCTCTAGGTACTTTCCCATTTCCTCTTACATAGCCTTAATTTCTTTGTAAAGAATCCTTTTCATCTTGACCCACATTTATGGATGTGTCTTCTGCTGTTTCAGAAATGTATGTAATTATTTTGAAGAAATCATTTTGTACACTTAAATTGCCTAACCAGTCCCAATGCACCTGTGACCCTGTTTCTCATATAAATGAATGTGGATGATGTGGTGAGATTAAGGGATTCCCCTTGTCCTGGTGCAGATATATAAATTATAAATATCTACATAGATGGTTCTTAAGGTTATTTGCTGCCTTTTCCTACAAAGGATTTGAGGTAGAGAAATATTCTGTAAATTGTGCCCTAATGGTTTTCTTAGTTTCTGGCTTCTGGTAGAAGCACTGACTGTTTTCTTTACTTTCTAGTATATATTTGAAATTAGCATCATTTAAACTTATACTGGTTGGTAATTGAGAAGATTCAGACTTAGACATGATCATTGTACAGTCATCCGTCAGAATCCACGGATTACCGGTCCAGGACCCGATAGACTGAAATCCAAGGATGCTAAAGTCCCTTTCACTCAGCCCTTTGCATCCACGGATTCCACATATGCACACAGAGGACCAACTGTGTATTTATTTTAAAAAACCACATATAAGTGGACCTGTGCTTTTCAAACCTGCGTTGTTCAAGGGTCAGGTGTATAACCGTAAAGGTAACCACACAATAAATTATCATCCCTGTACAGTTGGTCTTCCGTATCCACAGGTTCTGCATCTGCAGACTCAACTAACTGCAGAGCAAAAATATTCAAGAAAAAAAAATTCCAGAAACTTGCAAAAAGTGCACTTTGAATTTGCGTGGCAGATTCATCGTGTTAGGTCTTATAATAATTTAGAGATGACTTACAGTATACACAAGGTTGTGCATAGGCTATATGCAAATACTTTGCCGTTTTATATAAAAGACTTCAGCATCCGCAGATTTTAGTATCCTCTGGGTAGAGGGGATTAGTTCTGGAACCAGTGCCCAACTGATAGCAGGGGCAGCTGTGTGGTTTGTTTTCTGTAAGTGAGCTTCTCTTTCTGCGTGGGTTAGGTATTCACGGTATTAATCCTGCCAGTTCTGCTTTCTCAGGATGTGCCCCTTTCTGTCTGTGTATATTCAGCCCCCACTTGGATTACTAGTTGGGCTGCTGTGTTAAATTCCCTGACAGATTTATGTATCCAGTGCTTTAAACATACTTATGAGACTTCTGGTAGATGTCGGACTTTGAATTTACTATTATCCTCAAAATTCAAATGCACTATATTTAAAATTCTGTAAAATACTTTTCCGACATACATACTTAACATTAAAAATACAGAATTCTATCCACTATGACCTAAATATTATTTGTAAAATAAATACTATTTTAGTGCTATTATTTTAGATATCCAGTAGCAAAATATTTTATTGAGGAATTTTTGTGAAATCATCAAATTCTATGGTTAATGATAAATTGTTACTCTGACAATCTTTTTTCTCCTTATTTCTTTCTCTTAGGTATGTGTGGTCTGGTTTCTTGGTTGTCCTTGGTATATTTCTCAATGTTTACAGCAAAAATATGGATAAGATAAGACTGCCATCACCATATGATCTGATAAAAAAAATGGTGGACCTAAGGAAGTCAAGGACGTTGGCACAAACTGTATAGGCAGTGATTCGTTTTGTAACATTCTATTTGTAAAATAGAATTAATTCATCAATCAATTAACTTTCCAAAGGGACTTACAAAAAAACAAATGCTCTGAAGGCATGCTATCCATTTGTGGATGGATTACGTGTGAAGTCGGCCTTTCTTCAGAACCCTGTTTGTCTAACCTCCAGAGCAATCAAGAAAGCCTCGCCCGCACACCTTGGACTGAAACGTCAACATGAAGGACTCTTAATGCTTACAGTCTCTTGAGAATTTCACTGGAAATGGACCATGTTGCAAGACTGATTGTATATCATTATGACATATCAAAGAAATTGATATGTAAAAATAGACTGTTTTCCTTTTTCCATTCCGTTTTGGTGGTCTTATTTAAACTGAATCTCTGTTGTAAGAGTGAACTGATGATTTAAAGTCCAGAGAGAATAACTTCATTATAAATAAAAATTATTCTGTGATTTTTTTTTTTTAAAGAATGTGTTTGATGAAATTTTGTTACAAAGAGGGGAAATAAAGGTTGAATTTTGTTATGAAGAGGGAAAGTATACCTAAACTTTAAATCTTAGGCTTTTCTCTGATCATTTAAAAGTATACATTAAAATGTGCTTTAATTTTTCTGTGGAATATAGGGGATAGAGGAAAAAGAGTTGTCATCCTGTGTCCTATAAGTATATATATCACAAGACAGATTTCCTATTATTCATCAAAGGTGCTAGGAAACTTCATGATCTGAATTTTTAAGTTGAACGGAAAATGATGTTTAGTCTCTTAAGTCATGTCCAACTCTTGTAACCCCATGGACTGTAGCCCCCCCAGGCTTCACTGTCCATGAGATTCTCCAGGCAAGAATACTGGAGTGGGTTGCCATTTCCTGCTCCAGGAGATCTTCCTGACCCAGGGTTCAAGCCTACATCTGCATTGGCAGGTTTCTTTACCACTGAGCCACCAGGGAATCCCGAAGGGAAAATAATTGTTTTCTTAAATAATAATAAAATTATCATAGTTTCTCTTAAAAGTGAAATTTAATTTGGCAGCTTGAAATGAGATAAACTTAAGAGCACAGGTAGATTTAGCAGACTTGCACAGTATGTTGCTTGCACAGTTTTGAGTCTTAAGTTTAGGAAGATTTTGGCCCTGATTTTTTAGCACTGAGTTTGGGAATTGCTTTAACTGTATTAAATCCTATTAACCTTCATTTTCAATGTAAGTAATACTGGCTAAAACAGCTTGATATCCACGTTCTTAGTAATATCACTTACATGTTGTGACTATAGTGTACTTGGAATATTTTATCGCATTCTTAAAGTTCATCATATTCTGATGGTGACCTTAACCTGTTACGTGCATACATGGGTACAACAGACCCATGATAATTAAGGATCTAGCCCAAGAAATTCTGCCTGATTTTCGTGTTGTTCAGTTGCTCAGTCTTGTTCGACTATTTGTGACCCTGTGGACTGTAACACACCAGGCTTCCCTCAGTTCAGTTCTGTTCAGTTGCTCAGTCATGTTCAACTCTGCGGCCCCGTGGACTGCAGCACACCAGGCTTCCCGCCACCAACTCCCGGAGCTTGCTCAAACTCATGTCCATTGAGTCAGTGAAGCCATCCAACCATCTCACCCTCTGTCATCCCCTTCTCCTACCTTTCAATCGTTCCCAGCATCAGGGTCTTTTCCAGTGAGTTGGCTCATGTATCATATGTTAATTAAATAATGTGGGTCTCTTTTTTTCCCCAAATAGTAATCATTTTGAAACTTTTCATATTTTAAAGGGAAAGGTTAATTTGTTCTTCTTTATACTACTGCCTTAAATTCTAAGACAATAAGGATTTGTGCTTTAAAAAAAAATACATTTTTCTAAATCCTTGATGAAATATTATAGTTTTAACTTATCAAGGCATCCTTTTATCCCCATACTTCTCTAATTTTTTTTACTGTCTGCCTGTTACAGACTCCCCATCCCACCCACCCTACCCCCAGTTTTAAACAATTGAGCATTTTATTTAAAAGTCAGTTTGTCAGGCTAACTCTGTACTCCCATCTCCTTTTTTGACCTACCATCAGAAGGAGATAAACTTTTTCTCACTTACTTGTATCTGTGGAATAATAGTAGTGTAAAATACAGACAATTTCTATAGGAAAGGAAATCAACATTTGAATGTGTACTTTGTACCAGATTTAAAATATCTTTCAGATATTATGTAGCCCCACTACCAAAAAAGTAACAATAAGGGAATTTAAAATATTAACTATGGGAATTCCCAGGGAATTCCCTGGCAGTCCAGTCGTGGTGCTTCCAGGGTCGGGGCTGGCCATGCTCTAAAGACTAACCATGTGACTCTATGATTGGGGTTTTGAGCCTCAGGACATCCGCTCAATCTTTGTAGAAGGTAAGAGGTTTGGAGATTGAGTTCAGTCGTATGGTCAGTGATTCAACGAATCGTGGCTATGTAATGAGACCCAGTAGAACCCCTAGACACTGAGGCTTGGGATTGCTTCCTGGTTGGAGGTACCCGTAGATGTGCTGGGAGGGTGATGCTCCTGTAGACACCGAAGCTTAGTGATTGTAATCCTGCCAGACCTCACCCCACGGGTCTCTTCTTTTGTCTGTTCCTGATTTGTACCCTTTATGATTAAGTGGTGCTAGTGGTAAAGAATCCGCCTGCCAATGTGGGAGACATAAGAGACTCAGATTTAATCCCTGGGTTGGGAAGATCCCTGGAAGAGTGCATGGCTGCTCACTCCAGTATTCTTACCTGGAGAATCCCATGGACAGAGGAGCCTGGCGGGCTACAAGCCATGGGGTCACAAAGGGTCGGACACGACCAAGCACAAAACAGCACACACATGATAAAACTGCAATGGAATGTATGGTGCTTCCCTGAGTTCTGTGAGTTGTTCTAGCAAAGTATGGAACCTGAAGGGGAAGCAGAAACACCCCCAAATTTATTGCTGGTTGGTGGCCTGGGATCCTCAGGGCTTGCAGCTGGTTCTGAAGCAAGGGCAGTCTTGTGGGGACCAAGCCCCTAACCTGTGACCTACTGCAGATACATAGGACTGCACTGCAGGTTTCAGGCTTAACAAATGTTTTAAAATAACTTCTAGCATTCACTGGACTGTTATCTGAGTCTCTTCATTTCCTACAGTGATTTTGTGGGTGTGTGTCTTTTTTTTTTCCACTGGAGGTTAATCACTTTAAAATACTGTGTTAGTTTCTGCCATACGTCAAGACGAATCAGCTGTAAGTATACATATGTCCGCTCGCTCTTGAACCTCCCTTCTGCCTCCCATCCCATCCCCTTCCTCTCGGTTGTCGCAGAGAACCAGGTTTGAACTCCCTCCTGTAGTGATTTTATCCTTAACCCATTTTACATTCTAGACTTTCCTTGGTCAAAGAACACAGAATTCTAGTAAAATCTGTCCAGGATTATGAACCAACAGTATGACTTGGCATGATGAAAATATTTATGCATCCTGGTGTCACAACTGCTCTTTAAATGACATGGTTTTCAAATTATCAGGTGAGGCAGAGTGATGCTCAAAACTTGTGTGCTTCCTTCCTAATCAATTAAATAACAGTCTGTTTCCATTAAGCATTTGAGCAAAAATGTCTCATTTGCACACATTCTGCTTTTCACGTATACCCATGGAATGTCCTTGTATCAATGCTTGTCCATTGAACCAACCATCCTAACCTTTTTAACAAATGCTAACCTTTTTAACATCACTGACTTGACTGCTCTTTTTTTTTGGGGGGGGGGGTGCCACATCTCAAAGAGTGTGGATCTTAGTTCCCTGACCAGGGATTGAACCTGCGCCCCCTGTAGTGGAAGCATGAGTCATAACCACTGGACCACCAAGGAAATCCCTTGATGGGGATTTTTATTTTAACAGCATTTGTTCATTCACTCTAACGGAACCAAATGTGAGCCAAGCATTGTATTAGATGCTGAGCATGCACAAAATAATAGCTCAGTTGGTAAACAATTTGCCTGCAATGCAGGAGACCCCGGTTCGATTCCTGAATCAAGAAGATCCACTGGAGAAGGCATAGGCTACCCACTCCAGTATTCTGGCCTGGAGAATTCCGTGGACTATATAGTCCATGGGGTTGCAAAGAGTCGTACATGATTGAGCAACTTTCACTTTCACTTTTTTCATGCACAGAAAGAATCAAATACACTTTTATAGAAAAAGCTGTGTATTTTATTTTGGGGTATAGCCAACTAACAATGTTGTGATAGTTTCAGGTGAATAGCAAAAGGACTCAGTCATACATATGAAAGTGACAAAGTGAAAGTGCTAGTGGCTCAATGGTGTCCGACCCCATGGACTATAGTTCGTCAGGCTCCTTTGTCTATGGAATTCTCCAGGCAAAATGCTGGAATGGGTAACCATTTCCTTCTCCAGGGTTTCTTCCCAACCCAGGGAATGAACCTGGGTCTCCTGCATTGCAGGCTGATACTTTACCATCTGAGCCACCAGAGAAGCCCCAGCCACACTTATATATATGTATCCATTCTTCCCCAGACACCCCTCCCATCCAGACTGCCACATAACATTGAGCTGAGTTCCATGTGCTACACAGTAGGTCCTTGTTGGTTATCCGTTTAAATACAGCAGAGTGTACATGTCCATCCCATACTCCCCTTCTCCCCACCCTTCTGCCCACTGCAACCTTAAGTTCATTCTCTAAATCTGTGAGTCTCTTTCTGTTTTGTAAGTTCATTTGTATCATTTCTTTTTAGATTCCACATATAAAGAACCTCTTAAGGTACACCCATTCTAGAGAAGATTTGCTGTAATGTGTACATAAAAATATATAAACTGTATAAAAATAAATAAACTTATGTTGATTTCCTTCCAGGAGGATCTTATTAGCCTTAAATGATAACTGATAATTCCCCACAGTGGTAGCGCTTATAAATCTTGAGTATGCAAGTGAATCACCTGAGCATTTTCTTTGAAAATAGGATTTTAATTCAGTAAGATGGGCTTGGGGCCTGAAATTTTACCAATGAGACATTGGTGCTGCCGGTCCACGGACCACACTTCAGTGTGGAGGTCTTAGCTACAGACTCAGGACGTTTTCAATATCAGGACATCTGAAATTATTTGAATACTTTTCACCCGATAGACTTCTGCTTGCTTTTCAAACTCACTGTTCTGTGTGGCCTGAGCCTATTTAACTTGTCTGAGTCTCTTTGTTCAAACCGAACAGAAATCTTACCATGTTGCAGAGTCGCTGCTGTTATAAGCGAAAAGAATTCTTTAATCATGGCAGGTATATGAAATATTTAATATTCATTACTTTTTCCATAAACGTTACTTTTTAAAAATCTTCACAAAAGTTAAGATAAACCCATAATTTCCCACCAGTCATGGTCTGCTGTCTTAGTTTCATGGCATGTAGTTAGAATATTCTTTATGCTATTTTGCAGTGATATTATGAAGAAAACATTCACTGCAATGATTTACCGCTGCTTCAGAATGAACTGTGTATTACAGGGGGCTCAGGAAGTAGGGCTTAACACTTATGGATTCTTCGGAGACTTTAATCAAAAAATGTGTTTTACTAAATGTCTTAATCCTGTAATACCCCCCAAAATTTCTAAAGCATAATTAATTAGATCATTTTAATCAGTTTGACATGATTGATAAGATTTAAATAGATGAAATCAGTAAAACGTGGATAATTATTCACAATAGATAATGATAGAATGAGACCTTGCAGTCTGATTGCTATAGATTCCCTTCAGGTCTCACTGCCCTCTCTTTTTTTTCCTCCTGATGCCAGTTACAGTGAAAGGAATGAATGACCAAGTGTATAGAAGAAGTGTTAGTCCCTCAGTTGTGCCCAACTCTTTGCAACTCCATGGGCTGTAACCCACCAGGCTCCTCTGTCCATGGAATTCTCCAGGCAAGAATACTGGAGTAGGTAGCCATTTCTTTCTCCAGAGGATCTTCCTGACCCAGGGATTGAACCCAGGTCTCCTGCATTGCAGGCAGACTCTTTACCATCTGAGCCACCAAGTGTATATTGGGTTTCATATCTGACTCAACAGAGTATGATCATTTGGGGACTGATTTTTTTGTACCTTCTGAAAATGTCCATTACTATCAATACATATCCTAGCTGTTAAGAATGTATTTTGTACATATATCCAGAGAAGATTCATAAAGGCGAGTAGTCGTTGTTCTCTGGTTTCTAACTATATTCTAATTAATAGAATGTTTCTCTGCAAACTCTCTGCTAAGCAGCACAAGATGATAAAATCTCAGGACTGTCTTGATGTTGACACCTGTCATTAAAGTAAAGAAGTCAAATGAAATGTCTGCTCTTAAGAAGATTAGATCTAGGAATTCCGTGGTGGTCCAGGAGTTAGGACACTGTGCTCCCAAAGCAGCAGTTGTGGATAAGATCCCACACACCACACAGCACAGCCAAAAGAAATATACAATATTTGACCTAATAGTACCTTTAGCAAGCTAAAGGTGCATGCAGAAAGAGTCCTTCTTTGCTTAATGACAGTAGCAACTGAGTAAATGGATGTGACTTACACACACATGCCTACCTACATACATCTATTTCTTAAATCCTTCTTCAAAGACACTATATTTGACTGTAGGGATGAATTCAGTCATCAGATATGTTTTCATCACATTCTTCATGAAGCGTTTTCCATTCAGAAGACAGATCTAAAACACTAGCCTTATCATTTTTCAGTTTGCAGTTTAAGTACAAAATCCTGCCAGGGTTGCATTCATTAAAATAAAACAGTCTTGGAAATTAAGCGCTAATTTCCCCCTCAAATGGCCTTGTCTGTTTTTTTCCTTCCTTCTTTCTTTCTAATTACCACTCTAATGAAGTGGCCAGTGTTATGATAAGAAGTGATTTCAAGGCAGCAGTTTCTTATCATGAATCGTGTATTTTACCCACCACCCTCATCCCATGTGAGTTGGCCCTAGTTATTTAAAATGCATGCGCAAACTCCATCTCGCTGAATCTATAATAGTTTTAAAATAGCGAATCATCCTTTCAGCACAAAGAGTAGGCTTTCAAGCATTTCACTAAAGCAAAGAAGAAGAAAGCCATTATGTATTCACTCTAGGATCTTTTCTGATCAGTCTATTACTCTCAGAAATGTATTTTCAAAATCTTAAAATGCTCTTAAAACAGTTATAGTACCAACACATCTGATAAGGATAAGTGAGGTGATATATGTATAATTATGGCTGATTTGCATTGCGGTATGGCATAAATCATCACAACATTGTAAAGCAATTTTCCTCCAATTAAAAAATACATTTTAAAAAAAGGAGCTGTGACGATAGGAAGCAAAAAACTGTAAAGCACTCTCAAAGTAATAATTTTTTTAAGTTTTCAACTGGCCACGCTCTTCCAAACCGTGGGTCACACAATTCACTCTGCTTCTAATGGACTCCTCTTTGTGCTTACCATAAAAAAGAAAAAAGGTTGGCCAAAACATCTTGCTTCCATCCATTAAACAGGAATTTCTCTTTTAACTTTGATCTTATCCAATGTGGCCTCCTGATCTTTCCATGATGGAACATTATTTTTCATCAAATGGCTAGAATGTGGTCAAGGGACACTACTGCTGGTTGCCATTTGGTTATAGACAAGAGAAACCAGTGACCCTCTTGGGCATTTCTCGGTGCGTCTAGACCCTCATTTATCCTCAAAGGACTTTTTTTCCCACCTATGGCTTGGGTTGACCCATGATGTATTCACTGTACATTAATGGGAGTAGGAATTCAACCTGGTTCTTGAAAAAAAATTCTACAGCTAACTTAAAAAATTCAAAATTAGAGACACAGACGTAGAGAACAAACATGCGGACATGAAGGTGGGAAAGGGAAGGTGGGATACGTTAGGAGATTGGGATCAACATACATACACTAATTTGTAATAAAAGAGATAAGCCAGGAGAATAAAAAGAATTGCAGGAGATAAAGGAGACAGTGGTTCAATCCCTGGGTGGAGAAGATCTCCTGGAGGAGGGCATGGCAACCCACTCCAGTATTCTTACCTGGAGAATCAAACACAACTAAGCGACGTAGCACACATGAACACCTGAAACTTACAATTGCTGCCAGGATTTCAGCTGGAACAATAGATCCATTTAGAAGAATTGACATCTTAACCATATTAAGTTTTCCAATCTATAAGTATTGTATTTTTTCACATATTTAGATCTTCTTTGATTTCTCTCATGAGTATTTGATAACTTTCAGAATATATATATCTTGTACTTGTCAGTAGATTTATACCCAAATATTTCATGTTTTGGGTGCTCTTATAAACTACACTTTTTTAAAATTTCAGTTTCCAATTGTTCATCTTTTCTGAGACCTAGCCACTTCTTTTTAACCAATGGTGTACATTTGTTGGAAATTGTACCAGATTTACTAAATTGGGTTTGTGTGTGTGTTTGTGCTGTCATGTCCAACTCTTTGCAACCTCATGGACTGTAGCCCACCAGGCTTCTCTGTCCATGGGATTTTACAGGCAAGAATACTGAAGTGGGTTGCAACTTCCTTCTCCAGGGGATCTTCCCCAGGGGTGGAACCCATGTCTTATGCATCTCCTGCATTGGCAGGCTGATTCTTTACCACCTGAGCCACCTGGGAAGCACTAATTGGGCTTAGAAGCTCATTAAAATTCAGCCTATGGCCATGCTTGGCCAGATTAGCACAATATTGCTAACTATTTAAACAACTTATATACAATCGCTTTAGGGGAGGAGCAAATATGGGGACACTGGCTGAAAAAGTAATAAAAATGTGGTTAAATTCTAGTATGGTTTGCCAAGATAAAGTTTGATGATAAAGGGATTGGTAAGTACAAGTGCTACAAAGTCATATTTAAGTAGTTTGTCAGGAGTGTGGGAGTGGATTTATTACCAGAGCATTGAGATATCTCTTGGAAGAACCAAAGAGCAGGCAATGCAAACTGGCCTCCCACGGGACGGGAGAAGGACAAAGGAAGCCAACAGGATCCCAGGCAGTTCCTCCGTTCCTCTGTCCACATGGCTGTTTCTGGCTTCTCTGTGTGTGTGTGGCTTTCTTCCTGCAGAGCAGCTTTCTCAGACCCTCCCAACAAAATCCCTCAAGGAGATCCAGGCACTACATCTGCAGGACATCAGAGCTCAAATCAATGCCAAACTAAGCAGATCTCAGGTCAGATTATGAGGTGGGTTCTAATCAGTTGATGTGACCATCTCTTAATATTGACTGATGGTGCCTATGGGAGATGATCCTTCGAGAAAGAAATTGAGTAAGGCATGCAACATGATTGACATCTGCCATATACGGATGTCATACACGGCATCTCCTACAAGCTACAAATTATAGCCATGTAGCATGTCATTCTGTGATGATGACACATGTCCCATAGAAGTGTACCTATTTTGAATTCTCTAATAAACAAAGAATTGCATTTTCTAAATGAAACTGATGCTTGTAAAGAAAACATTCAGTTCTCAACACAGAGAGTTGAAATTTAGTCTGTCCTTTTTAACGTGAGCTTTGCAGAAACAGTACTGGGGTAATTAAAATTAAATTACTTTTAAGTAAATGAACTGACTACATAACAGGGCCATGGAAATAAGGCCATTTACTTGAACACTGACCTATGGGGTTTTTTTTCTTCTTTTTCATGGCTTCTCAGATTATAGCTTTTCCCAGATTACATCTCAGAGTTCCTAAAAATCGGCCTCTATGTTTTATAAAACCCTATATTTTCATTACACAAAACTTTTAGCAGCTTAATTTCCTTTTAACCTTGATCCTTTAATATTCCTTGAAAATGAGCTTTTCTGTCTGTTGCATAAGCCTGTTGGACTAAAGAGCTACTACCTGTTTCATCTCATATCAAGACCCCACTTCTAAATTATAGGTGGATACATCCTGACAATAGTCCCTTACACCAGGAAGTCTCTAAATCACAGTACATTCCCTTTTCAGCAATAAATCCTGAAGTCATACAGAAATTTGCCATTAGTTGCATCATCCATCCCCAGGGCATTTGTGTAGGAAAGCTGTTAAGGACATTTTACTGGTTGGTAAACTGAATAGCAAGATTGTGTGAATTTATTTTCAGAGTCCTACTAAAGGATCATGGTGAAATACTTCACTATTAGTCTCTCTTGTACTTTTCCATTTTCCATTACCTGAGTGTTAAAAGACAATCCAAATGTACTTGATTGATTGAGATCAAGGAAAGAAGACTATGTCTGCCCTGATGGCTCTCTTCTCTCTTTCCTCCTGCTCTCACCAAATAATTCCATCTTCCCGGAGTGTCCTTCCTCTGGCTGATTCCTCATGTCTTGTTTCTTCTTGGCCATTACCAACTCTGGGAAAGGTTTCTATGTCCTCTCGTTTCTCCCCGGCTGTGTGGTGCAGCCTCCTCTGAGGTCAGAGAGCATCCCTCGCTCAGAGCCAACATGGTACTTCCCACTCTGCCTCCAACACCTACGAGGGTCTTCTCTACTCATAAGTCTAGAATCAGGACCGCACCTTTCATCTCTGGGGCCGCCTCACCTAGAACAATGAGCAGAACAGTCAACGTTTATTCAGTGATTCCAACCGTGGGTTTATGTTTAAATTCTCCTCCTTTGCCCCAAATCCCCTTCTCCCTTTGCTCAGTCATCTTGATCTTTCTCCTCTCCCCCAAATCCCACTTAAACCTCATCCCCTGGGAAACACTTTCTCTTCTCTGTTTTCCTAGAGCATGTGGTTTGTACATTTAACTATTTATTTTGTGAAAGTCCCATAGACCCAAACCAGACTAGAAGACTTTGTACTTCTAGTAGAGGTGTGTGTGTGTGTGTGTATCTGTGTGTGTGTGTGTTTGCGCACACGCATGCTCAGTCGTGTAGCCCCCTAAGCTCCTCTATCCACAGAATTTTTCAGGCAAGAATACTGAAGTGGGTTTCCATTTCCTTCTCCAAGGAATCTTTCTGACCCAGGGATCAAATCCATGTCTCTTGCATCTCCTGCATTGGCAGGCAGATTCTTTACCACTGCACCACCTGGGAAGCCTCTCTGTATAGCCATGGAAGGTTCCTAATACCCACTGATTGATTTCCACTCTGAAAATATGGTAGAAGGTCAATCCCTTTCAAAATAAAATGATTCCCTTTGTTTAATATGCGCATGATTATCATCATTATTGTTATCATTATTATTTTTTTTTATTTGCCAAATAAAACACATCTATCCTGAAGCCAAGAAAAGCAATAAGAACTGGTGACATGCTTTGAGTGCTTTTATTAGTCAGAGCCCTGGTCTATTATAAAGCCCAAGTCTTTAATATGCATGAAACAATATTCTCGGATGCAACAGATGATTAAAGAAATATATTAAAGCATTCATTCTGAATGAAAATACATGGACAAGGTAATTCCCAAGACTCAGAGTACCTACAGGGAGGAATATAGGAAATGAAGTAGGTCATTTCTCCCCAGAGAAATTCTATGGAGATGGCATTCAAGTTTTGGTTTTAAAGCTGAGAAGTTGTGGCATAGAGACTTGAAAGATAAAGTTTCTGGCTTGTTCACACGCATGTTGTGGTGCAGACTTTTGTTAAGAGGTGAAGAAAAAGGTGAGAGAAAACAATGTTCCTCCCATGAAAACTACTCAGGGATAACTTCATCACAGGGCCTGTGCGTGAGTGAGCGCTCAGTCATGTCTGACTCTTTGCTGCGCCATGGACTGTAGGCTACCAGGTTCCTCTGTCCATGGAATGTTCCAGACAAGAATATTGGAGTGGGTTGCCATTTTGGTGGTCAGTGTCCCAGGAGCTTCCTATGTGCTTTTCTAGCTGTTTAAGGGCTTTTCTGAACCTCATTTTTTAATCTTTCAAATAGGAACAATGAAATCTTTGCTTACCCCACATGGTTGAGGGGTGGAAGGGGGCTTAGAGATCAAATAAAATAAACAGTTCAATATTTTCAAAGCAAATCTACTAAAGGCAAGACTTCAAGATTCACTTGTTGCCACAGTTTGGGATCCCCAAAACGGAATCTACAAACATCCATATTAAACCATGAGCCTTAGCACCACTATATGCCTAATGCAGGCTTACAGTGAAACCTGCTTTGCTTATCTAAGGAGAAGAATTATTGTTGAGCTACCTAACACAACCAACGACCAGGTGGTGATAGTGGTAAAAAAAAAAAAAAAAAACCTGCCTCCCAATGCAGGAGACACAAGAGACGCAGGTTCAATCCCTGGATCAGGAAGATCCCCTGGAGGAAGGTATGGCAACCCACTCCAGCATTCTTGCCTGGAGAATATCCCATGGACGGAGGAGTCTGGCAGGTTATCATGCATAGGGTTGCAAAGAGTCGGATGGGACTGAAGTGACTTAGTATGCACACACACCTAACACACTTGGCAGGGAAAATGAAGTCCTGAAATGTATTCTTCCTACAACCAATCAACCAGTAAGTATATATTGATTAGGTGCTATTGACAAGAAAATAAGATGGGCACTGTCTGGAGTTTTCCCAGTCTCCAGAATCAGAGTGCATGCTTGAAGACATATGGCATGTATATTATTAGTATATGAGCGATTAATAAAAATCCACCATGTAGTTTGCAGGGGTGGGGCCAGGGGCCAGTCTCCTCCTCAGGACACTGGAGGAGAAACTGCTTGAGATAAAACCAGGAGAGACCGTGAATTAGTTCCCCTAACCAAGACCACACTGGACAGCTTCAACTACAGACATTTACTCCTTCACAGTCTGAAGGCTATGCATTGGAAAAGACCCTGATGCTGGGAAATGTTGAAGACAAAAGGAGAAGATGAGATGGTTGAATGGCATCACCAACTCAATGGGCATGAGTCTGAGCAAACTCCAGGAAATGGTGAAGGACAAGGAAGCCTGGCATGCTGCAGTCCATGGGGTCGCAAAGAGTCAGACACAACTTAGCGACTGACCCCAACAACAACATTCACTCCAGGATGTAAGCCTCATTCTCAATCAAGTGGATAACATTTGTGTAATAACCTCCTCAATGAGGGGAGGACTAGGGGTGGGAAGCAACAAGTGATTATTGATCTCAAGCTCATCAAAATGAAGCTTGTAGGCTGAGACTTCATCAGTCCATCAGCAACAGACACCAGGCTGAGCTCTGAAGTCACAAATAAGGAAATACACAGTCTCTATCCTCAGGAAGCCTACGATCTAGTCAAAGTCTGAATGCAGCCTGTGTTTGGGTCTTTGATGGTTGACTCAAGAAATCAGTGCACTCTAGACAAGAGCCATCAGTAAAACAGAGCATGCAGGAATGGCATCTGTAAGTCACTGGATGGCAAGGCTGAACACTAGAGTACATGGGCCTCTTGGACAGTATTTTTTGAACGATATTTTTATTAGATATTAAATAATGGCAAATTAAATTTATTGATTTGCTTTACAACTCATCACAGCTATTTTTTAAACATAGCATTTGCATAAACCATGATATGTTTGCTCTATCAACTCTCTCCACTGGAAATTATCTCTCCATGTGCTTCCTTATTGTAGAGCAGAAAAATTAAACTGAAAACATCCTTAGAATGAATCATGAATTAAGACTGGCTATAAAATGCCTTCTGATTTAAAAAGAAAATATATCGTGTCAGTTAATTACATGTCTAAGATAAATGGAAATCTGTCCAAATATATTCTTTTCCTAAAAATATCAAGCAAATAAGAACTACAAACACAAAATTTTAGATATGAATAAAAGAGGGAGTGAAACACATTACAATATTAGTCTGTAATGATGAGTAATTTCCAGTTAATCAAAGACCTATTCAATTTTTTTTCTCAATGAGAAAACAAATGTTAGCTACTTTTTTAAAGAAAGCAGTTTCAGACACCCTGTAACTTGGAGGGTAAAACTATGCTTGTTTACAGTTCACCCATCATGTATAATCATATAAACCCTGACATGTTCAAGTAGCAATCCTTCTGCCTCTACTCAGATGAAAATAAAACATTATAAGGTAAATGCTGATGAGATAGCAAAATGTTTTTTTATATTCATAGGTTGAGTCCTTTTGGGGTACTACTGCCAGTGACTTTAGAATTACATTTTCTGAGATGGAGAGGTCTAATTTGTGTGTCTACCTGGGTTTCTACCAGGGTTAAAAATGATAATTGGGATGATGATGGTGGTGACAAGGACAATGCTATAGGTTACGATGATGGGGGTGATGGTGATGCTGAGGATGGTGATGATGAGAGTGATGGTGATGATGGGGGTGATGGTGATGCTGAGGATGGTGATGATGAGAGTGATGGTGATGATGGTGGTGATGGTGATGCTGACAATAGTGACAGTGAGGATGCTGATGAGGGCGGCAGCAGCTTCAGGAAAGACAAGTGCTCCAGCACGCCCTGCCCTGTTCTGCATTGTTTAAGAAGCAGCCCCTCTGTTTGTGTTTTCACCGTAAAGATCTACCACGCAGTTTGGCCAGTTTCCTTGTTGGTTACACACATGCACACATGCACACACAAACAAATGAGCTCCCCACACTTCATTCATGTCAGAACTCAACAGCTTGAGTAGCACAAATATTCCGCAGTCACTCATGAAAAGAAATTTTTAATAATAAATATCTAACAATTAATGGGCTGGTGGCTGCAATTGTCTTCAGGGCACACTATCTAATTTCCTTGCAATGTTTCATATCCTTACTTTTCACGCTGCAACAGTCTATCATTAAAACCAAATGCAGGTTTCTATCACTTTTATTTATTTTTCAAATCAACTTATAAATCAGTGCCAGGCCTTGTTACAGATGAGTTCCAATAAATTATCGGCTGTGGACAAATTCTGAATGTTAAACACTTCCTTTCTCTTCATCCCGCCCTTGGTCTCTGTCTGTCTCTCTCTCTATTGTTTTTTTCTCTCTCTCTGCTCAAAGAGATGATGCTTCTCCACAGCCCTCTAGGCCTCCATACCTCGCTGGCTGTGCTTTGGTTACAAGGAACAGAGAGCCCTTAGTACTTAATTATGTGCTATTTAAATAATGCAAAAAGACATTTATTTCACAGAGAAAAATATCAATATAGGAGACGTGAGTCATTTTACAGTCCCTTGGGAAATTTACCTTTCTGAATTTCAAAAGTGAAAGCATTCTGATTAGAAGCTTTCCACATCCTCTCAGCAGCCTGAGACTTGAAGATCTGAGGTCTAGTTTTCAGAGGTGTCAATCCATTAAGCAGATCACCGACCTTTTCCCAACTGTCCTGTCACCACTTTCAAGAAGCCCTTCGGCACACTTGACAGGCTCCCACTAACTCTCCAGGGAAGAACTGGGGGTGCTGTATCTGTGTCTCTGCTCCCACTGACATGGGGTCTGCAGAACAAACAGACAACGTGAGACACCCTCCCAGGACGACTAAGGAACGAAAGTTCTAAAGAGATGCATTCTGGGACGATAACCCGGGGCTGTCACATGTTCCATCATGCCCATCTTCACAAAGGGTGTCTGAAACACATCTTAGCTGGAAACTAAGAAATGTGCTGTCAGATTCTTCCAACAGCAAGACCCTTTCATGAGTTCTCCCTTGTTCCACCACAAGAAGATAGAACGAAAGTGAAAGTTGCTCAATCATGTCCGACTCTTTGCGACCCCGTGGACTATACAGTCCATGGAATTCTCTAGGCAAGAATACTGGAGTGGGTAGCCTTTCCCTTCTCCAGGGGATCTTCCCAACCCAGGGATCGAACTCAGGTCTCCCACATGGCAGTCGGATTCTTTACCAGCTGAGCCACAAGGGAAGCCCAAGAATACTGGTGTGGTGTCAGCAAACCAGAGGGGAAATGCTTTGAGAAAGTTGAAGTGGTCAAATGTGCCAAAGGCTTCTTGAAAGTCAAGTAAAATGAAGACCAGGTTTTAACTCAAATTTTGCATCAGGATCAACTCAGTACTGACGGTGGCTCAGACGGTCAAAAACCTGCCTGCAATGCAGGAGACCTGTGTTTGATCCCTGGGTCAGGAAGATCCCTGGAGGAGGAAATGCAAACCCACCAATACATCTCTAAGTATTCTTCCTCAGAGAATTTCATGGACAGGGGAGTCTGGTGGGCTACAGTCCATGGGGTTGAAAAGAGTTGGACATGACTGAGTGACTAACACTCATTCAGAACCTTAAGGAGGGCTATTTTTGTAGGAAACAGAAATTGCATACAATTTAGAATATTTTATTAAGAAAAATTTCAAACCTGCGAAAGTGGAGACTAGTACAATGAACTCTATTATACCCAGAACCCAGATTCAATAAAGATCAAGATTCTGCCAGACGTGCTTCATC
The DNA here is from genome assembly GCA_024291935.2 of Okapia johnstoni. NCBI lineage: Eukaryota > Metazoa > Chordata > Mammalia > Artiodactyla > Giraffidae > Okapia > Okapia johnstoni. The sequence continues at coordinate 138,644,698 of CM044306.1, read as the reverse complement.
TATCCTTTTGTAGCTGTTAGTGCTTCTTATTTCTGAAGTATTTTAAAACAAGTCCCAGACTCACATCTCTTCACCTGTGTTGTACATCTTTGTAGGTTCTCTTGAAGCATAATACCATTACCACACCAACCAAAGAAGTTTTAACCCTTCAATACCACTCAATACTAAGGTCACATACAAATTTCCCTAGCTGTAGGCAGGTGTGGTCCATAGACCAGCAGCACAGGCATCGCCTGTGAGCTTGTTGGAAATGCAGCATCTCAGGCCATATTCCAGACTGACTGAACCAGAACCTGAATTTCACAGCATCCCCAGGTGGTTCGTGTGCCATGAAACGATTTGTGTATGCCTACAGTGAAGAGGCACTTTCTCTACGCCTGTTCTTTCTGCAAGTCACACTCATACACAAGTACTATACACACACAGACACAAATAACTACTGTTACTAGCTTTGTTTTTCTTCTTTGTTTTCTTTCTTTCTTTTTTTTTTTTTTTTTGACCACACTGCGCAGCTTGTAGGATCTTAGTTCCCCAACTAGGGATTGAACCCACGGCCCCTGCTTTGGAAGCAAAGAGCCTTAACCAATGGACCACCAGGGAAGTTTCACTAGTTTTGCTTTTCTTTCCAACATTTCTTTTTGTAAATAAAAGCAAACACAAAGATATGCATATTTCTCACATTTCCCCACAAATGTTAGCTTATTATTAATTGCTGTTACAAATCTTACATTTTTTACTTACTTAAACTGTTTTTAAAGAATTCAATGCTCCTCTTTTCGTGTTTAAAGGTGGTTGGCTATAAATCCTGTGCTTCCCCACGGTTCTCTCTTTCTGCTCTCTCTACGCAGATTTGTCAGTGTCGTAGACTAGAAGCTGGGAAGCATTGGCACTCTTTCACCTTAATGACCCGCATCCTGCCATTGGCAGACAGTGGTTAAGCTGATGTCATCATCCAAGACTTTTTAAAAATGAAATCAGGAAATCCAATACAAAAACTGAGCCTACTCCCACTGAGGTGTTTAGTCGCTCAATCGTGTCTTACTCTTTGGGACACCATGGACCTGCCAGGCTCCCCTGTCCATGGGATTTTTCAGGCAAGAATACTGGAGCAGTTGCCATTTCATCCTCCAGGGGATCTTCCCCACCCAGGGACTGAGCCGAGCAAACAGGCATCTCCTGCATCTTCTCATTTCAGGCTGATTTTTTACCTGCTTGGCCATCGGGAAGTCCCCCATTCCCACTAGAACCTTGCTTAATCTCAAAAGACTTTTAAAGAACAATTACATTCAAAGAAACATTCTCTGAATGTTCATATATCTACTCTTTTTTAGATTTGTTTCCCATAAAGCTCATTGCAGAATGTTTGGTAGAGTTCCTTTGCTATGCAGTAGGTCCTTACTAGTTATCTATTTTACATATACATTAGTTGCTCAGTAGTGTCTGACTCTTTGTGACCCCATGGATTACATAGCCCTCCAGGCTCCTCTATCCATAGAATTCTCCAGGCAAGAATACTGGAGTGAAAGTGAGTAGCCATTCCCTTCTCCAGGGGATCTTCCTGACCCAGAAGTCGAACCCCAGTCTCCTACATTACCACCAGAGCCACCAGGGAAACCCATAGTGTGAATTTGTCCATCCCAGTCTCCCAATTTATCTCTCCTTCCCATCCCACTTTCCCCCCAGATAACAATAAGAAAACATAGGTTCTTGATAAACGTTTGTTAAGAAGGTGAGTGAAATGGTGTAAAGCACTTTATGCGTGCAGTCCTGTGCTAAGCTCCATATTACTCACTTCTTTGCTCTCTCCTGCCCTCCTAATTTGTTCTAACCCTCCACAATCAGACCACATCACTCAGCTGTGAGAGCAAAGCCTTGTTTATTCTATGTTAGATTGTTAACCAAATGAATGTTTTGTAAGTATAGGAAGGGCTTTGTAAGTATTGTCTGGCGGCTCAGACAATACAGAATGTCTGCAAAGAGACCCAGGTTTGATCCCTGGGTCAGGAAGATCCCCTGGAGAAGGGAACTGGCTACCCACTCCAGCATTCTTGCCTAAACCTTTCTCCCTAAGTGTTAAAATATTTTAAAGACCATCATTTCATTTTGCCACTAATACCTCCTGAGGTAGAGACTTTTGACATCCTGCACTGCCTCCTTCATTCAGAGACTTGAAATTGCAATGATGACCGATTCATGAAGCACCCAAAGGGAAGATATAAGTGAAAAGGGAATATATAACTCTCAAAAGTCTTCCAATCTAAGGTCCAGCCCTCCTTTGATATTCTTGAACCAGATTCATAATCTGACATTCTAAAAGTCAGATATAGCCCACAGTTGAGAAAATCAATAAAATGTACATAACAGTGGAATCAAGACCAGTCCATGTGCTTGTAGAAGGCATGAATAAATACATATAAAATAAAAGTTAACAAAAAGTGCTTCAGCAACAACGTTACTGCCTTTTTAGCATAGGATATGTATTATATATTCTTAGAAATACCTTCAAATGGGGTGTGGAGATTATAGACATTGTACAATTAAAATAGAAATGGTCATACTAAGTGAGTCAAGCCAAATAGAGAAAGACAAATATCTTATGATATCACATATGTAGAATCTTAACAGAATACAAATGAACTTATTTACAAAACATAAATAGACTCATGGACATAGAAAACAAGCTTATAGTTACCAAAGAGGACAGCAGGGGGAGGAAAAAATTAGGAATTTGGGATTAAAATATACACACTACTATATATAAAATACAAAATCAACAAGGACCTACTGTAAGGCACAGAGAACTGTACTCAACATCTTGTAATAACCTATGATGTATACATATACATGTATCAGATATGTATGTATGTATAACCAAATCACTTTACTGTACACCTAAAACTAACATAACATTGTAAATCAACTATATTTCAATTAAAACTTTTAAAAATAGCTCTACGGTTTTAGAATTCTCTAGGTATCTCAGGGCCGTTCTGTCTACAGAAGGAAAACAAATGAACATTCATGGATGCCATCACACACCTCAGCAGGAACAATGAACTTCCCAGCTATCTCCCTCCTCCCCCTAAAAAGCAATTTAATGCATCACTGGAGGTTGCCTATTAATTGGACTAGAAATAAAGTAGCCTGTGAGGGTTGGCCGGGGAAAACACAGTTTTGTGTGTGTGTGTGTGTACACATATATAAGTGTTTATGTATATAATATTTCACCCACAAAGTAAACAAGCCACACTCGCCATTTTCTAATTACAGGGCTGTTTCATAAACTGTAAATGCTAACGTGGGAGAGGTAAATCATAGCAATTTAATTAATACAACAGCTTAGACACTTAAACCCGTATGTGCACCCCTGGGGGGGCACCGCATCAATAACAGGAGCTTGCAGGCATATTTTAGAAATTTTATGCAATCATTGCAGATCTTGTAGTCAATAATTGTTACAAACTGCATTAACTCTTTTCTCGCTGTAGCCTAGGAGAGACTTCTCAGTCGTTCAATGTTCTTTGCTCTGTAGATGGTCTCTTAGGGTCCCTAGGAGTGGAGGAGCCCAGTGTTTCTTTCCCTGAATCTACAGCACTGAATGGGCTCAGAAAACCGTTTTTCCAGCCAAACAGCAAAATGTGGGAAGTGAGACTCCAGAGAAGGCAAGGCACACTCCATCCATCAACTTTTCTTCCATTAAACAGGGAGACTGAAGATTCTACATGCCAGGAAACAGAATTTCAACCTTGGAATTTATATATTAGATCTTCTTTCTCTTTTAACCTTTTAAAGTTGAGTCTACAAGACTCCCATATATTATTGGTGCGAATGCAAAATGGTGAAATCACTTTGGAAAGCAGTTTAGCAACTTCTTTAAAAGTCAATATAAATTCATCATCAACCAGCAATTTCACTCCTAGGTTTCTTATTTCCTAAGAGAAACGGAAACACGTCCACCGAAAAGCTTGATCATGAGTGTTCTCTCGGTTATTAGCATCTCACATTTTTTAATTTTCTCACATATACTGAATCTTCTCTTTCTCCCTTAGTCATCTCCAGACCCTTAGTCCTGTTGAATTCCACATCCATCAATCCATTCTTCCATCCATCCATCCAATGTACTATCCATCCATCAGTCCATCTGTCTGTCCATTCTATCCTAACCTCACTTGGTTCCCATTATACTGTGGACCACAGAATTAACCATTTTAGGGTGTCTTTGCCAGTACCCTAAGATACCCCATCCCATCCCATCATCTTTCTGCTGTGCCCTGCACAATTGAGGCACTCAATAAATATTTGTTGACCAACTTCCCATCTTGCCACTATCTGCTGCTGAAGAAAATAATACAACTGTCTTGACTGAATCCATTAAAACCTGCTGAAATTTAATGTCAGCTAAGCTTGCCTCAAAATCTTCCAATTCAACTCCAGATGAGTTATACTGACACTCCAACAGGAGTATGACACTTTCACATTCAATCCTTCCTGCCTTTTAAAAACACTAGGCTCCATTCCAGGCCAATTATTAGACCAGAATATCTTGAGGTCAGGACCAAAGAAGCTTCGTGTGTTAAATCTCCCTGGGGGACTTTTGTGTGCAGCCGGAGTCCAGAAGCTCCCCACTACCCCGCTTCCCATCTTCCTCACCTGAGTTGTGAGAGGAGCAAGATAAGGTCCTCCCGCGTTGTTGAGATGATGGAAGACATCTGGTATATGTTCCTTCAATTTCCCTTTTCACTCTCCTAGAATATCTTTTCAAAGCAAGAGTAAGCAAACTTTTTCTGTCAAGGGCCAGATAGCAAACATATTAGGCTTTCAGTGCAAAAGGCAATGTCCTCAACTCATCAAGCAGCCATAGTGAAAGTGAAAGTCGCTCAGTCGTGTCCAACTCTTTGCGACCCCATGGACTACACAGTCCATAGAATTCTCCAGGCCAGAATACTGGGTGGGTAGCCTTTCCTTTCTCCAGGGGATCTTCCCAACCCAGGGATTGAACCCAGGTTTCCTGCACTGCAGGAAGATTCTTTACCAGCTGAGCCACCAGGGAAGTCCAAGCAGCCATGATCACAGTTAAATGTTTTATATCTTGGACTTCCCTGGTGTTCCAGTGGTTAACAGTCCACCTTCCAATGCAGAAGACATGGGTTCAATCCCTGGTCCTAGAAGATTCCACATGCTTTGCGGCAACTAAGCCTGTGCATCACAACTACTGAAGCCCACACTCCCGAGAGCCCGTGCTGCAAGAGAAGCCACCACAGTGAGAAGCCTGAGCATCACAACTGGCGAAGAGCCCCTGCTTGTTGCAACTAGAGAAAGCCCACATGCACAGCAACAAAGACCCAGCACGGCCAAAATAAATAAAATTTGTAAAATACATTTTATATCTAAAAATTAAAAAAATACACTGCTGGCTTGTGGGTCATACAAAAACAAACAATGGCCTAGTTGGCCAGCTCCTGTTTTAGAGTCACTGATGATCTCCTCATAGACGTATACGAGGGATATTTTTAAAATGTTTTCATAAACCTTGATCTCTGTGTAGCTCTTGACACCATCAACCACCTCCCCCTTTTAAGGCTTGGCTTTCATGTTGTCCTTTGTTTTCATTGTTGTCTAGTTGCTTAGTTGCAGCTGACTCTTTGCGAGCCCATTGCATGTAGCCCAGTTTAGTTGCTTAGTTGCAGCTGACTCTTTGCGAGCCCATTGCATGTAGCCCAGTTTAGTTGCTTAGTTGCAGCTGGCTCTTTGCGAGCCCATTGCATGTAGCCCAGTTTAGTTGCTTAGTTGCAGCTGACTCTTTGCGAGCCCATTGCATGTAGCCCAGTTGTTGCGAGCCCATCCATTGCATGTAGCCCAGTTTAGCAGCCCCATTTTATGTAGCCCAGTTTAGTTGCTTAGTTGCAGCTGACTCTTTGCGAGTCCATTGCTTTGCGAGTCCATTGCATGTAGCCCAGTTTTAGTTGCTTTAGTTGCTTAGTTGCTGCTCTTTTGCGAGCCCATTGCATGTAGCCCAGTTTAGTTGCTTAGTTGCAGCTGGCTCTTTGCGAGCCCATTGCATGTAGCCCAGTTTAGTTGCTTCAGCTGGCTCTTTGCATGTAGCCCAGTTTAGTTGCATTGTAGAGTCCATTGCATGTAGCCCAGTTTAGTTGCTTAGTAGCTGGCTCCGAGTCCCATGCATGTCCATTTAGTTGCTCAGCTGGCTCTTTGCAAGAATACTTAGTTGCAGCTGGCTCTTTGCGAGTCCATTGCATGTAGCCCAGTTTAGTTGCTTAGTTGCAGCTGGCTCTTTGCGAGTCCATTGCATGTAGCCCAGTTTAGTTGCTTAGTTGCAGCTGGCTCTTTGCGAGCCCATTGCATGTAGCCCAGGCAGCTGGCTCTTTGCGAGTCCATTGCATGTAGCCCAGTTTAGTTGCTGTTGCACCCTACTTGCATGCCCAGTTTAGTTGCTTAGTTGCAGCTGGCTCTTTGCGAGTCCATCATGTAGCCCAGTTTAGTTGCTTAGTGCAGCTGGCTCTTTGCGAGCCCATTGCATTGGTTGCAGCTGGCTCTTTGCGAGTTTGCATGTAGCCCAGTTTAGTTGCTGTTGCAGCTGGCTCTTTGCGAGCCCACCAGGTTGCTTAGAAGTCCCAGTTTAGTTGCTTAGTTGCAGCTGCCCTTTAGCCTTATTGCAGCCTTTAGTTGCTTAGTTGCAGCTGGCTCTTTGCGAGCCCATTGCATGTAGCCCAGTTTAGTTTCTTAGTTGCAGCTGGCTCTTTGCGAGCCCATTGCATGTAGCCCACTAGTCTCCTCTGTCCATGGGCCCAGGCAAGAATACTGGAGAGGGTAGCCATGCCCTTCTCAAGGGGATCTTCCCAACCCAGTTGACTGGACCCAGTCGCCATTGCTGTGTTGTTGGCACCAGCCCTGATTTATCCTACTTCCATCCAGGGCCCACGGCACACTTTCTCTGTCCCTTGCACCAGGGACTGGGATAGTCTCCTGTGTTTATCCTCCACGTGTGCCTATGTGTGTGTCCCAAGCTGCTTTTGTGGCCGTGTTGTGAGTCACCTGGAAATATACTTTTTTTAATCAAGTTGTGCCCTAACCACTGGAGCCTGACACAGGCGGGCCAACTGCTCCTCGAGCAGAGAGCGCTCCTCAAACTAGGCCACTGCAGAGAGGGAAGAACAGCTCTGTCCCCTCCTCAGCAGGCACTTGCCTGACCCAGGGTTCACCCTCCACCTAAATGAAACCCAGGGCCATGGCTACACAACCATAACTGGTGAGCACAGCACTGGCATCTCATGTTTCCATAGCACCCCATGCTGCCAGGGTGTGTATTTTATCAAGGTCAGTCAAATGAGCAGAACTTACTTCCTAAGGAGGGAAAACCGATGTATAACATGTCCTGAGAGTTGCCCAATATATTCGAATCTATATTCACATGCCATCTTGCCTGAAACAGTTAGGAGCATGGACAGCTGTGCTGGGCAAGTGACTCTTCCAGCTGGAACTGGGCCTGGGAAAGAACTCTGGCCTCATTTTGCAAGTACTAAGCATTCTAATGAATCTGACTTGATTTCCATTTTAACAATATCACACAAATGTACTACATGGCACTTTTCCAATAACACTTCCACATCATTCATTTTGACAACTCCCATTGTTACGAAAAGCAGAATGAATAAAGCAGCATTCTGTGACAGGGTACCTGGGGAGGGGAACTGAACTTCATTTCATTTTCAAATTAGATAGCCCAGGCACGCCCTTTTGTGCGACGGAGGTTTCTCCAGACTGAAACTCCATGACGCACCTTCCCCAGTCACATAAACCTGGGTACTAGCTCTTCCTGCCCATCTGTCGTCCAGGACAGCTGTACAATAATTAACACTCGGTATCTGACTTACCCTGGGAAATCCCACAGACGGAGGAGCCTGGCAGGCTACAGTCTATGGAGTCGTAAAGAGTAGGACACAGCCTGGCAACTGCACAGCAACAGCAGTCTGGTTTCGCCATTCTGGAAGCCAAGTGAAACATGCTTCTCCTGCTAGCCCAGCAGCAGGCAATCTCAGTAAAAGGAATGATTTCAGGATATTTAGCTTTCTTCTCCTAAACTAACCTGGTCAAGACACCTTACTTCTTGGTCCCACATACTGATCAGAAGATGAAAAACTGATTCTGCTTCCCTATTGGCAACACCCACAACATTTAAATATGGCCCCTAGAGGGTCTGATTTTTTTTTTTTGCTGTGCAGAAGCTTTTAAGTTTTGTGTTGCCTCATTGTTCATTTTTTATTTTATTGTTTGTGCTTTAGGTGTCATGTCCAAAAAATTATTGCCAAGACCCATGTCAGGGAGATATTTCTCATGTTTTCTTCTAAGAGTTTTATGGTTTCAGGTCTTACATTTAAATCCCTAATCCATTTTAAGTTACTTTTTGTGAGTGGTGTAAGAGAGGAGCCTAGTGTCATTTTTTAACATATGAATGTCTTATTTTCTCAGCAACATTCATTGAAGAGACTGTCTTTTCCCTAAGGCGGATTCTTGGCTCCTGAGGCAAATATTAGTTGACCATATATACTTTGGTTAATTTTGGGGATCTTGACTCTGTTCCATTGGTCTATGTGTCTGTTTTTATGCCAGTACCACAGATTTAATTACTATTGCTTTGTAGTACAGCTTAAAATCAAGAACTGTGATGCTTCCAGAAGATGTGTCCTTTCTCAAGTTGCATTGGCTATCCAGAGCCTTTTGGGATTACATGTAGATTTTTAAGATTACTTTTTGTACTTTTGTAAAAAATGTCATTGGAATCTTGATAGGAATTGCCTCGAATGTATAGATAGCTTTTGGTGGTGTTGACATCTTGGCAATAGAGGACTGCCTTCCAATTCTCCCTTAGGCGCGTCCTTTTCCTTCACAGAGCTGGAAAATTAATGTCCTTGCAATGACCCCTTGCTGGTGGCTGGAACTTTATCCCAGCATTAAAGGGACCAAGAGTAGGTCACCTGATCAGTCCTCATGTAGTACATAAGTTTCCTCTATGTTATCATTAGTTAGTGGTTGTTCAAATTTTGCTTTTGGTACCTCCCGCAATGAGAAAGTCATTACCGTGTTGAACATGCAGAAATGTGTCTCGGGGTACTCCGAGGAGTTCCGTGCAGAAAGAATTCAGAGAGAGGCAAAGTGACAGATAAGAAGTGATTTCTTAGGACTTCCCTGATGGCCCAGTGGTTTAGACTCTGCCCTTCCACTTGTCGGGTTTGACCCCTGGTTGGGGAATTAAGATCCTGCATGTCATGTGGAACAGCAAAAAAAAGAAAAGTGGTTTATTAGAATAGGACATTTTGAGGCTTACAAGTGGGTGGGCGAGGGAATACCACGCCGAAAATTTAGTGGGCGACAGGTTTATAGTCAAAGGAAAAGTAGGAAAGGGGAGACAACCACCTTCTTCCTCCTTCTTGAGCAGACATCACGCCTCCATTATCAGTTCCTCCTCCACGTTGGGTGGGGGAGTTTTCTTGTTCGCACATGGTCAAACTGAAACTGTCATGGAGCAATGGAAATGAGCAAAAAGGAGGTAACACATACTAAAGTAGGTCAATCATGTCAGGCTCCAGTGTAATATCACCTTTTCGTTATATTTGCATTTTAGAGTGCATAGAGGAGCATGTCCTAAGAATCATTAACTTACTGAGCTCACTGGGCAGGGTGTGGGCATCAGTCCCTGATAGTTTTATTGTTTGGGGGCAGGTCTCATGCTTCTGTTAAATGGTTTTGTTGCTAAGCAAGCCTGCCTGGTTCTGTGGTTAAGAAAATCTACTTTCTTAAGTAATCATTAACTTACAGGGGCCTCTCACACTTTCACCTTTACAACATCGTTAATCAACTGTACCCTAATATAAAACAAAAATTATTTTTAAAGTGCCCAGAATTATTCATTCCTTTTTAACTCGATATTATAAGGTAGGAACATGCACGACCATGTGTAACTTTTTGATTTAGTTTTATAATTTCACTTTAAAAATGTATCTGATATATGCACTAGGCTGTTCGATAAAGCTCATTTTTCATGATATTCAGGAGATTTTCCTTTGGTTCCCCAGTCGGTGTCAGTGCTCCTCAATGAGGAAGGAAAAATCAATTCAATTATCAAAGCACGGTTAATTGCTTTCAAGATTAGGGTGATTTAAAGAGCAGCAAAGTATTTTATCTGTACTCAGCAGTTTCAGTAAAGGATATTCTCCCAAGCACATTAGGAAGAGAAGTTTAATATTCTGTCTGTTCACGTTACATTCTTCCCAAGTTGCCCACATATTTGCCACTAACAGAGCTGACGGCAGGAGTCCCGGCATTGAAGAACCACAGCACAGGGTAGTCTCTTCACCAACACGCCCGCTCCATCTCTCGGAAGACTGGTATTTTTAGGCCTTGGTGCTTGGCGCTCCAGTTCTTAATAACTGAAACAGCTTCTTGAACACACAGAGAATAGAGAAGAACGTCCTTTATGCTAAGGATTCTCCCAGCTCATCTATTCACGGATGGCTAAAACTCTTTTAGAATGATCTCTGTTTGTTTCCAAGGCAAACCATTCAATATCATGGTAATTCAAGCCTATGCCCCGACCAGAAACACTGAAGAAGCCAAACGGTTCTATGAAGACCTACAAGACCTTTTAGAACTAACACCCGAAAAAGAAGTCCTTTTCATTATAGGGGATTGGAATGCAAAAGTAGTAAGTCAAGAAACACCTGGAGTAACGGGCAAATTTGGCCTTGGAGTACAGAATGAAGCAGATCAAAGCCAAAAACAATTTTTTCAAGAGAACACACTGGTGATAGCAAACACCCTCTTCCAACAACACAAGAGAAGACTCTACACATGGACATCACCAGATGGCCAACACTGAAATCAGACTGATTATATTCTTTGCAGCAACAGATGGAGAAGCTCTATACAGTCAGCAAAAGCAAGACCAGGAGCTGACTGTGGCTCAGATCATGAACTCTTTATTGCCAAATTCAGACTGAAACTGAAGAAAGTAGTGAAAACCACTAGACCATTCAGGTATGACCTAAATCAGACCCCTTATGATTATACAGTGGAAGTGAGAAATAGATTTAAGGGACTAGATCTGATAGACAGAGTGCCTGATGAACTATGGACAGAGGTTTGTGACATTGTACAGGAGGCAGGGATCAAGACCATCCCCAAGAAAAAGAAATGCAAAAAAGCAAAATGGCTGTCTGAGGAGGCCTTACAAATAGCTGTGAAAAGAAGAGAAGTGAAAAGCAAAGGATAAAAGGAAAGGTATTCCCATCTGAATGCAGAGTTCCAAAGAATAGCAAAGAGAGATAAGAAAGCCTTTCTCAGTGATCAATGCAAAGAAATAGAGGAAAACAATAGAATGGGAAAGACTAGAGATCTCTTCAAGAAAATTAGAGATATCAAGGGAACATTTCACGCTAAGATGGGCTCAATAAAGGATAGAAATGGTATGGACCCAACAGAAGCAGAAGATATTAAGAAGAGGTGGCAAGAATACACAGAACAACTAAACAAAAAAGATCTTCACGACCCAGATAATCACGATGGTGTGATCACTCACCTAGAGCCAGACATCCTGGAATGTGAAGTCAAATGGGCCTTAGGAAGCATCACTATGAACAAAACTAGTGAAAGTGATGGAATTCCAGTTGAGCTATTTAAAATTCTAAAATATGATGCTGTGAAAGTGCTGCATTCAATATGTCAGCAAATTTGGAAAACTCAGCAGTGGCCACAGGACTGGAAAAGGTCCGTTTTCATTTCAATCCCAAAGAAAATCAATGCCAAAGAATGCTCAAACTACCGCACAATTGCACTCATCTCACACGCTAGTGAAGTAATGCTCAAAATTCTCCAAGCCAGGCTTCAGCAATACGTGAACCGTGAACTTCCAGATGTTCAAGCTGGTTTTAGAAAAGGCAGAGGAACCAGAGATCAAATTGCCAACATCCACTGGATCATCGAAAAAGCAAGAGAGTTCCAGAAAAACATTTCTGCTTTATTGACTATGCCAAAGCCTTTGACTGTGTGGATCACAATAAACTGTGGAAAATTCTGAAAGAGATGGGAATACCAGACCATCTGACCTGCCTCTTGAGACACCTGTATACAGGTCAGGAAGCAACAGTTAGAACTGGACATGGAACAACAGACTGGTTCCAAATAGGAAAAGGGGTACCTCAAGGCTGTATATTGTCACCCTGCTTATTTAACTTATATGCCGAGTACATCATGAGAAATGCTGGGCTGGATGAAGCACAAGCTGGAATCAAGATTGCCGGGAGAAATATCAATAACCTCAGATATGCAGATAACACCACCCTTATGGCAGAAAGTAAAGAAGAACTAAAGAGCCTCTTGATGAAAGTGAAAAAGGAGAGTGAAAATTTGGCTTAAAGCTCAACATTCAGAAAACTAAGATCATGGCATCCGGTCCCATCACTTTATGGGAAATAGATGGGGAACAGTGGAAACAGTGGCTGACTTTATTTTGGGGGACTCCAAAATCACTGCTGATGGTGATTGCAGCCATGAAATTAAAAGACGCTTACTCCTTGGAAGGAAAGTTATGACCAACTTAGACAGCATATTGAAAAGCAGAGACAGTACTTTGTCAACAAAGGTCCGTCTCGTCAAGGCTATGGTTTTTCCAGTAGTCATGTATGGATGTGAGAGTTGGACTATAAAGAAAAGCTGAGCGCCGAAGATTTGATGCTTTTGAACTGTGGTGTTGGAGAAGACTTTTGAGAGTCCCTTGGACTGCAAGGAGATCCAATCAGTCCATCCTAAAGGAAATCAGTCCTGAGTATTCATTGGAAGGACTGATGTTGAAGCTAAAACTCCAATACTTTGGCCACCTCAAGCAAAGAGTTGACTCATTGGAAAAGACCCCCTAATGCTGGGAATGATTGGGGGCAGGAGGAGAATGGGATGACAGAGGATGAGATGACTGGATGGCATCACCGACTCGATGGACATGGATTTGGGTAGACTCCGGGAGTTGGTGATGGACAGGGAGGCCTGGTGTGCTGCGATTCATGGGGTCGCAAAGAGTCGGACACGACTGAGCGACTGAACTGAACTTAACCTGAAGGAGGCCAATAATCAAAACTCCTGAATTCTGCATAAATTACAGCCTCCTGGATCTATCAGAGGAAACTGTGTCAGGAATCATCAGCTGAAAACAAGGTAACATGATGTACCGTAATAGAGAACCTCCCAAATCCTTTCTAACAAGAGCTTCAGGCTGAAATTACATCTATGTGCTTAAGTGCCACATGATAACAGGTTTTTATGGGCTTGTTTACACAGTGCCACCTAGGCATGTGTTCCGAGACCCCATCCGACCTGCCCTCAGTGGACCTTCCTAGCCTCCATAGATTCTAGTGATCTGTTCACCACTGTGTCTCAGCCAAAGCGCTGGGGAGTATCATCAGCTAAGGGTCCGATTTAAGAGGACGAATCATTGTCACCGAGAACTGATTCTTGCTCTCTCATTTGGGTTATTTGGCCAGTTAAGTATTGTTTAACTAGGGAAAGAATGGCTTCCCTGGTGGCTCAGATGGTAAAGAAACTACCTGCAACGTGGGAGAACTGATCAGTTCCTGGGTTGGGAAGATCCCTGGAGAAGGGAATGACAACCCGCTCCAATATTCTTGCCTGGAGAATCCCATGGACAGGAGAGCTTGGCAGGCTACAGTTCATGGAGTGGCAAAGAGCTGAACATGACTGAGCAACTAACACACACACACACACAAGGAAAGATACCCTAAAGCTCAAAACCATTCCATACACGTTATGAAGTAGAAGTGATCACATGCAATTAACCTTATGAATCCATTACTGTTTTCTCCTGCATTTGACAATTAGATTTTTATGGGTTATTATCTGTGGCAAAAGGTTTTGAGGCAAAGCTTATTCAGCGATGGGCTTCCCAGGTGGCTCAGTGGTAAAGAATCCACCTGCCAAGCCGGAGATGTAGGTTTGATCCCTGGTTCAGGAAGATCCCCTGGGGAAGGAAATGGCAACCCACTCCAGTATTCTTGCCTGGAAAAGTCCATGGACAGAAGAGCCTGGTGGGCTACAGTCCATGGGGTCCAAAGAGTTGAACATGACTGAGTGACGAAACAACAATGATTCAGTGATAGGCAAGTACTAATATGAAAACCTTCCTGAATGGCTCATTCATTAATTCACTCATTCAACAAATGCTCATTGTGGGCGCTGGGCTGGAGCTGAGGATGCAATTGTGAGCAAAGCAGGCATAACTCCTATGCTTGCAGAGTTTACGGACCAACAATGAAAAGAAAACACTCATAATCACACAGGTTATGGCTACAGATAAGGGTAAATTCTATGAAGAAAAAGTTAAGTTCCTATTAGGACTATGCATGGAAAATCTACTTCACATTGAGTAATCAAAGAAAGTGTTTCTCAGTAAATCGTGATGGTAGGGATGAAGATAAGGATTCAAGATACATTATAGGAGATAGAATCCACAGGACTTCAAACAACCTGAGGGAAAAAGGATGATGGTCAGAATCTGGCACAAGAAACTGGGTAAATGGCGGGGTCATTAGCTGAGCTGCGATCACTGGAGTAGCAATAAATCCTGAAGAAACTGTCCAACCTTACAGTTGTGAAATTTGAGATGCCATATGATATTCAAGTGAAGGTGTCACACAAGCTGTAAGATATATAAGTCTGAGCATAAAAGACTCAGAAATGAAGAGATAAATTTGAGTGTTGTCATTTATTGGCATTAATTGAAGTTAGGGACAAGGGTAAAATTGCTGAAAAAGACACTGCGGAATGAAATGAGGCAGGGATTCAGGACTGAGCCCTGGGGAAATTCCAACTGGAATACTGAATAGAGGAAGAAAAATTCAAAGAAGGGATTTATAGTGTCAAAGATGTGTGGGCAGAAGAATGTGAAATACACAAGATAAGGAAATGAGGAATACCGTAAAAGATGCATATACAATATTATGAAAATTTAGAGGAGAGAGATGACATCCATCTTGAAACTAGCTGGATCCTACCCAGGAAAGGCTGGAAAGAGGTGCATTCTAAAACAATTATTTCTTTCCAGCCTTCCTGGATAGAAAACAACTCCACTAAACTATAAACATACAATAACTTGTTTTTCAGAACGTGTCCATGGCATTATAAATCGTGGAAAACCAGAGGATGAGGTGATGCCTCTGGATGAGAGAGGACCAGAACTCTCTCCTAATTCTTCTAATTACATGGCTATGGAAAACTCGGGAGGCAACTGGCAAAATTACACAATGCAGGAGACCCTGGTTCAATCCCTGGGTCCAGAAGATCCCCTGGAGAAGGGAATGGTTACCCACTCCAGTATTCTTGCCATGTGAATTCCATGGACAGAAGAGCCTGGAGGGCTATAGTCCATGGGGTCGCAAAGAGTCTGACAGGACTGAGTGAAAAATATGGCCTTTTTGCTTTACCGCCTCACCTCTCCCACTCTAGTAAAAGCGACTAGCATCCAGACCCCACAAAGATGGTTCTTGGGGAGACTGGTTCACCATCTTCTCAGTCAGCTGGCTTTCCATATAAAGTTGTTGATCTTTGCCCCTAAAACTTCTCTCTGGATTTATTGACCTGTCAGGAAGTGAGTAGTAGGAGCTTGAACTTGGTAACATTACTCTGTTGTTTAGTCACTAAGTCATGTCCAACTCTTTGCAACCCATGGACTTGTAGCCTGCCAGGCTCCTTTGTCCATGGGCTTTCCCAGGCAAGAATACTGGAGCAGGTTGCCATTTCCTTCTCCAGGGGATCTTCCTGACCCAGGGATCGAACCCACATCTCCTGCATTTCAGGTAAATTCTTTACCACTGAGCCACCAGAGAAGCCCTAACATTACTCTGGGCTGAAGCTATATGTCAGGAGATGCCAGCATACAGGGTGGGAGAGAGAAGGAAGCTTGAATACAGATTCTTAAGGAGCTTGGTGATGGAGAGTAACAGGACAATAAGCTAGTAATTTACTATGTTAACACTGTGTTAACTTTTCAAACACTAGTGCACAACTTATTACAAGCCACACTGTGAGGAAAAGCACATTCTCAAAATGCACAGTGTGAGAGTTGTGAGCTAAGTTCTCTTTGGGGCAAAAGGAGGAATCATAGTCCAGGAGGCAGCACCTGAAACAGTTCTGAGAAGCTGCTCCAAAGAGGCAGTGGGGAAGGTCAGTATATATGTGATTTTGATTTGAAGGGGGGAATACATGCAAACATAAGCATATTTTTCTGCAAAAGCTTTCTGCCAGTCACAAAGAACAATCATCAGCATGAAGGAAGTTAGTTCTTTTCTACATATGAGGAGATGCAAGAATCGGGTTCATAGAATCGGCTCCTAAAGATATATAACTATATGAAGGCTGGTTCTGCCAGTTTTCCCCCTGAGCTCAGAAAGCCTCGTTGCTGAACTCCTTTCGGGGCATGTTGAAAATCAGCAGTTTCAGCAGCACGTGAGTTAATCCTTACAGGGGCAGATGGCAAGTGCCCATAGCAAGTGCCAGTTTGTAGTTGACAGAAATAGTCAGGAAGCTCTGATGAGTCACCAGCCCCACCCCAAGCCCTTCACTCTGTAAAACCCCATGGCTCAACTCAGACGATTTCTACAGTTTCTTCCAGTTCCGCTGGACCTCTTTTCTAGAGTTCAAAGCTGTGGATCACATAACCACTCTTACCTTTTTTCTTTTTTTGGAACTCCAGATGGCTTTTTCCAGTTACCTAAAACAGCACTGTCCAACAGAACTTACTATGATGATGGAAATGTTCGATCTCAGTGCTGTCCCAAACAGTAACCACTACCCACACATGGCTACTGAGCGTTTGAAATGTGTCTGGTATGACTGCTGAAATGAGTTTTCAATTTTATTTAGTTTTAACTAATACAAGGAGTCATCTATGACTACGGGCCACTGTACTGAATGGGGCAGCTCTCGAGGATTGTAATAAAATTCTCAAAACTCTCAAACTCGAATTACTTTAGAACCATCACCCATGTGCTCACATTTTGTTGGTAGTTTGTTGCTATTGTTTTTCAGTTGCTAAGTCATGTCCAACTCTTTGCAACCCCATGGAATGCAGCACATCAGGCTTCCCTATCCTTCACTATCTCCCAGAGTTTGCTCAAATTCATGTCGTTGAGTCAGTGATGCTACCTAACCATCTCATTCTCTGCGGTCCTCTTTTCCTTTTCCCGTCAATCTTCCCCAGCATCAGGGTCTTTTCCAATGAATCAACTCTTGGCATCATATGGCCGAAGTATTGGAGCTTCAGCTTCAGCATCAGTCCTTCCAATGAGTATTCAGGACTGATTTCCTTTACGATTGACTGGTTTGATCTTCTTGCAGTCCAAGGGACTCTCAAGAGTCTTCTCCAACACCAGAGTTCAGAAGCATCAATTCTTTGGCACTCAGAGAATGAAAAGGTGAGTCTCATTTTTCTAGTCCTACCAAGAGAAGCTCTAAATGTGATAGAAGACAGTGATAGGGTGGGAGGGGCTTAGAAAGATGCTGTTAAGAGACCACTACATACAGTATCTAATAAGAGGAATGCACGAGGAAGGTAACAGAGTGATGAGCAAAGATAACAGAGTCGATGAGACCAAGTTCCCACAAGCAGCACACAGAAAGTGGAAGAAGTCAACCAGAGAAACGGGGAAAGAGTGTCAAGGCACCAAAAGAATTCAGTTTTTGCCTCCATACAATCTAAAGAAAATTTTCAGCATGAGGATGACTAGTTTTTCAATGTGTGGATTTTCTCCCCTGACCACAACTTGCGCTAAACACTTTACCATGAACACGGATATAGCACACGCACTTGGAAATGTCTTCTGTCTTTTGAATAGTAAACTAAAGGCTCTCCCTAAATTAAGTCAATATGTTCATCCTTACATACAGATCAATTTGTACAATTTTCAAGTAGATGTTAAAATTCAGAAATACATTTTAATCCCTGTTCTAATTGCACGTTTTTTAGAGTCATACGTCCCCTGAAGTTCCTTTATTTTATATTGGAGTCTCATTGATCAACAACCATGTTACTTACAGGTGCACAGCAAAGTGATTCACTTATACCCATAGAAGTATCCATTCTTTTTCAAATCCTTTTCCCATTTAGGTTGTTGCAGAATGTTGAATAGAGTTCCCTGTGACACACAGTAGGACCTTGTTGGTTATCTATTTTATATACAGTAGTGTGTACATGTCCACCCCAAACGCCCAGTCTCTCCCTCCCACCCCCATCCCTTCCCCTGGTAACCATAAGTTTTTTCTCTAAGTCTGTGAGTGTTTCTGTCTTATAAATAAATTCACTGGTGTTATTTTTTAGATTCCACATATAAGCAATATCATATGATACTCGCCTGTCTCTAATTTGGCCTGAAATCTTTTAGGCAGTTTGAGAAAGTTGTTTCACATCCTAAGCCCCATGTCGTTGCTGTTCAGTCACTCCGTCGTGTTCAACTCTTTTGCGACCCTACGGACTGTAGCCCACCAGCCTCCTCTGTCCATGAGATTTCCCAGGCAAGAGTGGGTTGCCATTTCCTTCTCCAGGAGATCTTCCCGATCCAGGGATCAAGCCTGTTTCTCCTGCATGGCAGGTGGATTCTTTACCGCTGAGCCACCAGAGGCTCGTGTAGACCTTTAGTGAAAATGGAAATACTAAAAGTATCTGAGAGAGATGTGAATCCATTGTGTAATCTTATAGTTAAAATGCCTGTATGCAGCATTTGCAGTTGAAGGAGACGCCATACATGATAAGTACTTAAAACACAGATTGGGTGGGAGATACGTTAGATTGAAAACCTTAATTTCCATATTCATACAAAAACCAGATTTGGTGAAAACTGTAGCAATCCTAGAGATAAACCATCAGTCAGGGAAGAGAGACACCTACTGGTGGATAAAATTGTTAAATTAAAATATTATGTATAGATAGGTATGTCTATAAATATATATGGTATGTCTATAAATACAGATGTAAAGTGCTGTGAATATATGAAATACTACATATGAAATATTAGCATACAATATTGGTAGTATATTTATGCATGTATATGTACTCACACACATATACACACACCCTAATCACATTAAACAAGTACTTGACCAAAAGCATTTTGTAGATATTAAAAAAGATACACTTAAAATCTGCTTTCTTCATGCAGAGAGCATGACCTGAAATATTAGAACACAAAGGAAAGATATAGGCAAGCACAGTGACTAATGTGACAGAAAAAAATACAACTCAGACACCTCTGTGGATTGACGAGATAATTGTATGGTTTGTTTCTCCCTAAAATTGTCAGTATTATTTCAACTTGGTAGATTTTTATTTTTAATATGCTTTCTTTTACTCCAAAAGAGTAACTACACCTGATTATTATTTTTTGCTTACTTCTAACAGTATTTTTGGTCATTGATAAATTTCATTTTGGTCTCAATCTATTTAAAGATTATCCTGAATTTTGATTTATTTAATGTGAAACTAACAATGCTCAGCATATTGTTTTTCTGGGCCTGTGTCAAAGGACATCACAGGGCCCGTGTAGACCAGTATCATCACCTGCCAGACGATCAGAGAAGCGGAAGATGAAATCTCCTCTCGATACACCAGCCCCACACCTTAACGCTCTTTCTCTTCTAAAATGAGAAGGAAAAAAATCCTTTCCCCAATCAGCCGTAATCTCTCCAAAGGTCTTTTAATTTCAAAAGTCATAAGTGTTAATTAGCTATTATTAAGTGCCCTCTGTATAAATTAACATGATTGATGAAAAAATTAAGGCTAATGAAAAATGTAGCAATGCATGTATTTTCAAGTGATTATATTAAAAGATGGTGGTCCCTCTGGACGGAAACCAAGGCCCTCCATTCTGTATGCTGACTTGATCACTATCTCTTGCTCTCTTTCCTCCCACTACCTTTTTGGGGCATTAGGGAAAAAAACGCTGAATCGTTCATTTTAATTCAGCCATTTCCCAGTTTTATTGTTTAAACTTAAGACACCAAATTGCAAACCTTATTTGATGAAGTCCCAAGAGGTAAAAGATGTCCCGAGTTTTCACCCTTCCACACGGGAGTGGGATGTCCTCTCTGCCTAAACAGAGTTAACCCATCTCTCCGGCCTGATGAAGAGGTGCCAGGTGAGCAGGCCTGCTGGGCGCCGGCGCGGAGCGCTGCGGTGGGGCCTCCGGGCGCCTGTGTCAGCAGCCTCCCGCCGTTCACTTCCTTAGCTCACTCTTTGGAGTATTTGGGACATAGTTCAAAATTAACAAAAGCTTTCCACAAAAATTAAAAAGGAACCTACAAACCTATATCTTCAATTGAGAGTTAAATAATGTGAATTCTACACTGAAGATTACTAAGCTTTTTTTTAAAGCTAAAAATATGTAGAATTGTCACAATAAAAGCCGTTCAATAATTGAATATTTAGAGACTCTGAAGCCCACATTGGGGTTTAATTCAAAGCAGATATGGGGAAGAATAGTCAAGATAAAAGTGCTCAAGTCATAAAATTACTGAAAAACACAGAGATAATTTTCAATTACTGAAAATTGGTCATTTAAAACTATAAACAGATTTTTTCCGCATTAGGCAAGAAATAAATTTTCTTTTTCTTTTACAGATAACTGGAAAGCTAGTCACGGTGTGTACTCATGATTTAAAAAAATGTACTTTCATCCAGAATAAATCTTACCCTGAGAAAATAAAAATTCCAGTATTTTTGTCCTTAATAAAAATAGAAAGGGGACTTCTTCATCTTCATTTCATAAAAGATGACAGCCTTTTTCAAATTTGCCAATCTTTGTAAAGGCATGAAAATAAATTTTAGATTTGGACTTCTAAATTTCCTGAAATGTTTCTAAAATCCGAAATATCTTCAGGATGATGGAACGTGATAACCATCTATGTAGGTCATGAGTGAGTTAGCTTGCTCTCTGCCTGTGTTAATAGTTTGGGCAGGCATGTTTTTCTCTTGTTTTTTCTCAATCTCTCTCCCTGCCTCCCATATCAATCTCTCTTATGAATATTTAAGAATTCCATGATGTAAAGCCTTGCGGTGCTCCATACCACCTCCCATCCGATCTGCAGAGCAGTGTTTACTCCGACAAGGTGAGGTTCGGGGTGTGGTGGCCGCGTCGTCTCAGCCCGTCCCCTGTGTTCACCTGCTCTCCTGAAGGTCTGTGCTTCCTGTAAATGGTCATTTCTTGTCCTCAGTGACCGCGCGTGCATCACGGGGACGGCAGCCCTCGCTGTTCACCGGGCTGCGTTAATTAGCTCCCTGTCTTTTCAGTGGGAGAATGTTCTACATCTGAGAACAGCAGTGCATTTATGAGACGTATTAACATATCGCTCGTAGGGACAAAAGGAAGTGAGAAAACTGAGTCGAGGAGACAGAGATGAGTTGAAAATCACGTTCACAATAACTTTTTTATTGGAGTATAGCTGGTTTACAATATTGTGTCAGTTTCTGCTGTGCAAGGAAGTGAATCAGCTGTATGTATACATATCTCCCCTCCCTCCTGAGCCTCGCTCCCACCCCCATCTCACCCTCTAGCTCATCACAGAGCCAGTCACACCGAGAATGCACAGGACTTGCGGTGCTAGAAGGTTTGGGTGGTTTGTGCCAGCCTCTTCTGCCTCATGAGAAAGAAACAGCGGCCCCTATTTAAATGAGGAAGCTGTCCGCAAATTTTCGGTTTAATAAGGAGACTTGGAAAAACAAGTAATTTAGCTCTACTTTTGGTTGTATATGATTTATAATGTCTGTGGATCTACAATTATGTGTTGTTATGAAAGCAGACAGAGCATGATTGATGTAGAAATGTCTTCTTCCCACACAAGTCTCTTTTGCAAGTGGAAGCTCCAAATATCTTTACAGAAAGATTTAGTTAGGGGAGCGATTTAGTTAGGGGATCCGTTTTTTAAAAAACCAGATTGGCATCAGAGCAACTCGGTGTTCAAATCCAAGACAAGCTTTTGGTACTCTAAAGTCTTTTCATTAACATTTCCCCCCAGAGGAGGTCATAATTAAGTGGTCAGTGATGTGAAAGTGCTGCACTCAATATGCCAGCAAATCTGGAAAACTCAGCAGTGGCCACAGGACTGGAAAAGGTCAGTTTTCATTTCAATCCCAAAGAAAATCAATGCCAAAGAATGCTCAAACTACTGCACAATTGCACTCATCTCACACACTAGTAAAGTAATGCTCAAAATTCTCCAAGCCAGGCTTCAGCAATACGTGAACCGTGAACTTCCAGATGTTCAAGCTGGTTTTAGAAAAGGCAGAGGAACCAGAGATCAAACTGCCAACATCTGCTGGATCATCAAAAAAGCAAGAAAGTTCCAGAAAAACATCTATTTCTGCTTTATTGACTATGCCAAAGCCTTTGACTGTGTGGATCACAATAAACTGGGGAAAATCTGAAAGAGATAGGAATACTAGACCATCTGACCTGTCTCTTGAGACACCTGTATGCAGGTCAGGAAGCAACAGTTAGAACTGGACATGGAACAACAGACTGGTTCCAAATAGGAAAAGGGGTACCTCAAGGCTGTATATTGTCACCTTGCTTATTTAACTTATATGCCGAGTACATCATGAGAAATGCTGGGCTGGAAGAAACACAAGCTGAAATCAAGATTGCCGGGAGAAATATCAATAACCTCAGATATGCAGATGACACCACCCTTATGGCAGAAAGAGAAGAAGAACTAAAGAGCCTCTTGACGAAAGTGAAAGAGGAGAGTGAAAAAGTTGGCTTAAAGCTCAACATTCAGAAAACTAAGATCATGGCATCTGGTCCCATCACTTCATGGGAAATAGATGGGGAAACAGTGGAAAAAGTGGCTGACTTTATTTTTTGGGGCTCCAAAATCACTGCTGATGGTGATTGCAGCCATAAAATTAAAAGACGCTTACTCCTTGGAAGGAAGGTTACGGCCAAGCTAGATAACATATTTAAAAGCAGAGACATTACTTTGCCAACAAAGGTCCGTCTAGTCAAGGCTATGGTTTTTCCAGTGATCATGTATGGATGTGAGAGTTGAATGGTGAAGAAAGCTGAGCACCGCAGAATTGATGCTTTTGAACTGTGGTGTTGGAGAAGACTCTTGAGAGACTTGGATCTCTTGGACTGCAAGGAGATCCAGCCAGTCCATCCTAAAGGAGATCAGTCCTGGGTGTTCATTGGAAGGACTGATGTTGAAGCTGAAACTCCAATACTTTGGCCACCTCATGTGAAGAGTTGACTCATTGGAAAAGACCCTAATGCTGGGAATGATTGAGGGCAGGAGGAGAAGGGGACGACAGAGGATGAGATGGTTGGATGGCATCACTAACTTGATGGACATGGGTTTGGGTAAACTCCGAGAGTTGGTGATGGACAGGGAGGCCTGGCGTGCTGCAATTCATGGGGTCGCAAAGAGTCGGACATGACTGAGCGACTGAACTGAACTGAACTGATGCGACTCTAATGCTACCAGGAAAAAGGGACAGAAACTCTTCCAAGGCAGAAATATATATTTACGCTAAATTTCAATTAAGTATAATTAAACATGAAACCTAAGGAAAAAACTCAGATATTTTTCAAATATTACTTTCTGGTAAATTATGGTGGAGAAAGAACAGGTCATGGAAATCCCAGTTAAACAAAGGCAAGGATCTATCTCTAAGCATTGTTGGCTAGGACCCAGGTGCAAGGCAGAAATGAGACTTTCTTTTTTTTTAATATGTACTTATTTATTGGCTCCAGGTCTTAGGTGCAGCATGTGGGATCCTCAGTCTTCGTTGCAGAAGGAGGATCTTTAGTTGTGGCTTATGGAATCTTGTTCCCTGACCAGGGACCTAACTTGGGCCCCCTGCATTGGGAGCTCAGAGTCTTAGCCACCAGACCACCAGGGAAGTCCCACGATGCTTTCTTCTTTTAACCAAAGCAACATAATTAACATTTATACAATGTTCACACAATAGTAGGATACAAATTCTATTCAAGTTCCCATAGACTATAAACCAGGAAACACTAGAACATATCCAGGGACATATAACAAGATGCAAAATTTTCATGGTCTAAAAGTACTGAACATACAGAGTCTGTTCTCTTATCACCATGGGATTGTGTTAGAAATCAATACCAACGATATTTGAAAATAACTCTTATATTTTCAAGTACAGTGTGACATTTACCAAGAGAGCTCTTTGACTTAGCCACTGAAAGCCTCGATAAAGTTAAAAGACTGAGGAAACACAGAGGGTGCTTGCAGAGAAGAAAGGATTTAAATGAGAAATTAATATCGAAGATGCTTTTAAAACCCCATGTGTTTGGAAATTAAATGTCCACTTTTAAATGTTGGGTGTATCTAAGTCATAACAAGGAAAATTAGAAAATATTTGTAACAGAATAAAAATGAAAAGGGAATTTACCAGGATGCTTTCTTTTAAACTTCGTGTTGTTAATCATGCTCTACTTAAATAAGAGGGTATTTAGATGTAGTACTTTTCAGTAAGTTTGCTAAGGGAGTTTGTTAACATCTGGGAAAATAAACTCCATGTTTTGTTTTGTCTTTATACACACACACACACACACACACACACACACACACACAGCCCTTCTTTCTGGTCAGCCCAAGATATTCATCTGCTGGGGTGAGGTATGTGGTGGATGGAATTGGGATTGATGTAGAAAGTTGTTGCCTTGATTGGGAAACAGATTTATGTAGAAATAAGCTCCAAACTGGGGCTTCTGAGGTGGCACTAGTGGTAAAGAACCTGCTTGCTAATGCAGGAGACATAACAGACGTGAGTTTGATCCTTGGGTTGGGAAGATCCCCTAGAGAAAGGCACGGCAACCCACTACAGTATTCTTGCCTGTAGAGTCCCACGGACAGAGGAGCCTGGGGGGCTACAGTCCATAGAGTTGCAAAGTATTGGACACAGGACTGAAGTGACTTAGCACAGCACAATCTCCAAACTGTTTCTACAGTTTATTTTCTGGCCATTATAGATCAAGGTACAACGTCCACAAAAGAGAGAGCTGGATATATTGAGTAGCTTACAATTATTTTTATTTTTAAAAATACATTCATAATTGAAAACTTGAAATAAAAAAGGTAAGATGAACTGTATGGATCTAAGGAAATGGTGATAATCATTAGTAACTTAAGGAGTAATATTTAGATGATGAAATTTAATAATTTATTTCGTAACAATTTTACCATATACAACTTCATTGCAATGTTTGAACATTTGTAAAATTCATAGATTCATTCCGAATCAAATATTGCTTTAAGATTTTTATTGACATTCTGGTTGCTACTCCCTCAGCAGAGCAAGAATTCTCTAAATTGAAACAAAAGGGAAATATATTGAAATTATAATGATTCAGGAAAGGTTGTCTCATTTGGCATTGCTATAAATGGAACCAAGTTATGAAAATCTTGATCATGACATTATTAAGGCTTCTGCTGAAATTAAATAAAAAATAAATTTATGAAATGAATGTGTAATAATATGTTAAATTAGGTATTTCTTTTCTAGTCATCCAGTTATCACCAGTCCATCAAGAGAACACTCAGACCTGTGTACAGTAATAAATAAATTCGTCTCCAACATTTTGCCAATGTTCTGACATATGAAAGCTTTAAATATTTCTTAATTTTGTTACTTTAAAGGTATACTTGTCAAGGTAGAATAGAGCATACGTAGACGTGCATTAACTTGATTTATATTTATATTCATGTATCACGGGAGTCTTCTTCTAGTTCAGGCAAATGTTAGAGTCCAGCTGGCCAGGCTCTGGTCAAGTTTGAGAAACATTAGACCCTGAAATTATCAGCCGCTGATGTCACTGGTGGACACTGCAGAGTGGCCAGGATGGGAGCACATCAAACATAGGCCGGTGGGTGCCAGCCGCGATGCACCAGGGATCAGCATGCAGCTGGGCAGTCCTTCCCTCCAGAGTCAAGAGGCCGTGAAGCCTCCTCCCCAAACCTCATACGCCAGACGCCGCCTTGCAGAACAGCAGAGTGGAATCTGCAAGACTGACCATTGAACCCAAACTGAACTAAACCTTTAAAACAAAAAGACTGATTAAACTCATAGACATAGAGAACAGACTTGTGCTTGACAGCAGGGAGGGGGGCGTAAGGGAGGGAGGATCAGGAGGTTGGGATTAGCAGGTGCAAGCTGTTGTGTGCAGAATGGATAACAACAAAGTCCTACTGAATGGCACCAGGAACTATATTCAATATCGTGTGATAAACCATAAATGGAAAAGAATATAGAAAAGAATATATGTTTGTATAACTAATCACTGCCATATACCAGAAACTAACACACACTGTGAATCAGCAATACTTCAATAGAGAACAAATATTAAAAATTGTTAGAATGATCAAATGAGGCTAAGGGACAAATTAAACTGTATTGAATGTGTATCTTACTATCGTCATCTTACCAAGAACAGGTAAGTAAGCTTGCATAGATGGTTGCAAAATAAAAGAAAGAAAATTCTCCAAAGTGTGGGAGTAAATAAGCCCTTCTACACGTATAAAGAAAGGCAAGTGACAGGTGGCAGGTGAAAATCAGTTGCTGCGGCTACTCAAGCAGGCCCGCCGTGACGGGAAGGAGGTGAAACCACAGATACTGGCTTTAGCCTTATCTCTTGGGACTTCATTAGACAGCTCCCCTTGCTTTCAAGCACCCAGACACCTGTGCCTTTGACCAGACATCTAAACGCTGGCCTCTAACTTGATGGGTGGTCATTGGCACTTGATTCAGAGACAAGGATCCTCTAATTCCCCCCCATCTTAGTTTGGCATCTCTGCTCTTGTGCATTCAACTTCCATGGGAACAAAGCACTGGCCAAAGCAGCTAATTCACTGAACTTTTCACGTGCATGGTATTGTTACTATTAATACCATGGATATATTTTCCTCTCTTGGGTGACTTGTATGATCCTAAATTTGGATGACCCTAGGGTAGCCTGCCGAACAGTCTAAGGTGCTGGATTTAGGCTCCAGTCTCTCTGGAGCTGTGAGTTCGAATCCCACCACTGCCAAAGTTTTGGGCTTCCTTGGTGGCTCAGTGGTAAAGAATTCTCCTGCCAATACAGGAGACATGGGTTTGATCCCTGGGTCAGGAAGATCCCCTCAAGAAGAAAATGGAAACCCACTCTAGCGTTTTTGCCTGGGAAATCTCATGAACAAAGGAGCCTGGAGGGCTACATTCCATGGGGTCGAAGAGAGTGGGACAAGACTTAGCAACTAAACAACAAAGTTCTGCAACTCTTGAGCACCGCCTCCTAAATTTTTACCCAGCATATGTGTGTGCTCAGTCGCTCAGTTGTGTCTGACTCTTTGCAAACCCATGGACTGTAGCCCTCCAGGCTTCTGTGTCCATTGGATTCTCCAGGCAAGTGGACTGCAGTGGGTTGCCATTTCTTCCTCCAGGGGATCTTCCTGACCCAGGGATTGAACCCACATCTCCCGAATCTCCTGAATTAGTAGACAGATTCTTTACCACTGCGACACCTGGGTAGCCCACCCAACAGAGGGGATTTCCATTAATAAATCTGTCAGCTGTGCAGAATAAACTGGAAGTGGATTAATTAGACTAAACAAATAAATCCTATGAGACTTCTTGCATCTGATTGTTTTGGATTAAAATATGCTACATTAGGAGCAGTATGATAGGAATTCTTAAAGACCAAAAATCTTGTAAGTCCAACAGTAGGAAGTGAGACAGCACTAGATAAGGAGGGTGGTAGGAAAGCTCTCTGAATCACAGATATTAGGGCTTTCCAGGTGGCACTAGGGGTAAAGAACCAACCTGCCAATGCAGGAGACATAAGAGACACAAGTTCTACCCCTGGGTCAGGAAGATCCCCTGGAGGAGGGCACAGCAACCCACTCCAGTATTCTTGCCTGGAGAATCCCATGGACAGAGGAACCTAGTGGGCTTCAGTCCAGTCCGTGGGGTCACAAAGTGTCAGACACAATTGAAGCAAATTAGCACACAGCACGCATGCACATATGCTGTCCCATTCTCTCCCAACTTAAAAAAAAAATCTATGTTGCAGGACAAATGTCTCTACAGTGTAATCTCCAACAGAACTTTAAGTTTAACTTGTCCATTCAGAGGGCTCCCTATAAAATAAGAAAATGTGTTGACAAGATATTAGGTCCATCTTTTTGTCTTCTCTGTTACCTTTGCAGCCTGGAAATGTTTAGAAACCTCGTTGGAGTAATAAGCAAACAACTAAAAGCAGTCATCTTCAATTTTAGCAGTAAAAATTTAAACCCTGAACTTTAAACACACAAGAAATCAAGGTGAACAAAAAAAGACCATGTAGTCAGGCTGATTAATAAACAGTTAGTACATAATGAGGTAGGAATTGCATGAATTAAACCCCCAAGAAAGTCAAGCGAGCATTCTTTTCATTATAAAATGGGCCCTTAAAACAACAACATATGTTATCGTTAACATGGCTTCTTATTATAAAAACAGCATCCAAATGAGTTTTGGTGTTTGCTTTTTAAAAAACTTGAAATGGCAGTGCTAAATGATGGCGTGGGAAGAGCTTGCAACTTTGATGTAGTAACAATGTTTGTCTGGTTTTCTTCCAGACTTTTTCAGAAAGATGAGTTCTAACAAACCGTAACTATATAGAAGAGTGAGATTTGAAGAAGAAAATTTGGGAGAACTAAGAAATCTGGGGGCTCCATTGTTCTAATGGTACATATTAAAATCCTGAAATGTGGAGAATTATAAGAGATCCTAATTAAGTCTGCAAATTACAATTTCTCTGGAAGGGGCAAACAATTGATGTGATTTTATAAAGAGCTTAAAAAAAAAAGACAAGCTCTGAGTAAATAAGAAACAGAACTGCATCTGGAAAATGGAACAATGGAAGAAGGACCAAAATAGGAAAATGCTGTCAAGAAAATCAATTAAAGCTGACAGAGATGTCAGTGGCAAAAAGAAGATTGCATCCATAACAAAGAGAATAACTATGTAGAAATAGAAAGAGAAGGGGAAAAATGATTTTCCATTGATGTTTATAAAACATGCTGTATTTTTATAATGAAAGTATTACTTTCATTTTGCTTAAGCCTTTACTAATTTAATAGATTTTTTCAAAAAATACTGTTATTATTAATCAGAATCTAAAAGTTAATACAGACATGCTGAATACTGCTTTCTTAAGCGAGACCACATCAGCTGCTGCACCCATCAGTATTACGAAGACAGGAATTTTAAAGATGAATTATTACCACCTCCACTGGTGCAGTCACTTATGACTTAGATCAGGATTTATAATCAATATGATGTGTATCACTGCTAAACCTCCCATCCACCCACGCTTAGCTTGCTTAGTCCACCTCTTCCATGGCCCCAAACCACCTCCTCCATGGTCCCAAATGTGAACTGGATACAGGAGCAGAGAGACTGTACCACCTACTGTTCTGATATCTAGAGTGGTATTTACTTGGTTGGGTGATTAACACACCTACTTGCTGTCCGTATCACGCAAGGTCAGTAGGTTAGCATGCTTCCAGGAGGCTCACAGGTAAGCTTTTCTCTGTCAGTTACACCCCTGAGTGAAGGAGCTTATGAGATTTTTTGCTCAGAGCGAGCAGGGTTTTAGAGAAAGAAGACAACCTGGGGCCAAGAGACAGTCACCCGAGGGGACCAGAGAAAAGACTTTGAAAGTGGCCAAAACAGCAACAACACCTCTTTGGATTTTGTGGGGATCAAAAAAAGAGTTCCATGCCGACCCAAAGCTTGCTCTCTATGGGGCCACAGCTTGCCAGAGCAGAAACGGAAGCCAGCTCTTCCCCAGACTGTGGCCTCCTGATTGGGGCTAGATAGATCTCAAGACCTCTTTTAAGAATGATTTTTGCACCTGATAGAGCAGCATTGACATATATACACTACCTTATATTAAACAGATAGCTCGTGGGAACCTGAAGTAACATAGGGAGCTCGGTTCAATGCTCTGGGATGACCTAGAGAGTTGGGTTGGTGGGTGGAGGGGGCAGGGGAGAGCTCCAAGAGGGAGCAGATGTATGTATACCTATAGCTGATTGATGCTTTTGAATTGTGGTGCTGGAGAAGACTCTGAGAGTCCCTTGGACAGCAAGGAGATCAAACCAGTCAATCGTACAGGAAATCAACCCTGAATATTTATTGGAGGAATTGATATTGAAGCTGAAGCTCCAGTACTTTGGCCACCTGATGCGAAGAACTGACTCACTGGAAAAGACCCTGATGCTGGGAAAGATTGAAGGCAGGAGGAGAAGGGGACGACTGAGGATGAGATGGGTGGATGGCATCACTGATTCAATGGACATAAGTTTGAGCAAACATCAGGAGATAGTGAAGGACAGGGAAGCTTGGCGTGCTGCAGCTCCAGGGGGTTGCAAAGAGTTGGATATGACTTAGTGAGTGAGCAACGACGAAAAAGAGCCAATTCTACATCCAACACAAAGGCTTCTCAATAGAACTCATTCTACAATTGGAATGATACAGTTGAAAGCTGCACATTTCTCCTCACTGCCTGACACTCAGGTTGATGTTTCGTTTAGATCCCCAAAATCTCTGAGACAGAGCGAGAGACAGGCCCCCAATGTTGGATGCTCTTTTACCTTAATGAAGCAGGTTTTACTGAGTTAATTTCTAGTCCTGAAATGATTAGCTAATATTGAAACCAGGGTAATTCAGGGCCATTTGACCCATAAATCATCCTTTTTCTTGTATTAATGAAGATAATCCATTTAAAGCCCACACACATGGCTTTTAACTATGTATATTAGTAATGATTAGAAGAGATCAGTCCTGGGTGTTCTTTGGTAGGACTGATGTTGAAGCTGAAACTCCAATACTTTGGCCAACTGATGCAAAGAGCTGACTCATTTGAAAAGACCCTGATGCTGGGAAAGATTGAGGGCAGGATGAGAAGGGGACGACAGAGGATAAGATGGTTGGATGGCATCACCGACTCAATGGACATGGGTTTGGGTGGACTCCGGGAGTTGGTGATGGACGGGGAGGCCTGGCGTGCTGCAGTTCATGGTGTCGCAAAGAGTTGGACACGACTGAGCGACTGAACTGAATTAGTAATGAATTAATGCCTTTAGAAATATGCCCACCATCCTTTGCTGCAAGATCACTTCAACTGTGGTAACTGGACCTAACAAGATACGTTCATTTATTTAACTATGATTTGTAGCTGGTATTGTAAAAAGCATCCTTATCTCTCTATGTCTCACTTGTGTGGATTCCAATAAATCCAACAAGTTTCCAACTACAGCTTTGGCTGGGGAATTGGTAGGTTGCTGCTTATTTGCAAAGTTGAGGTGAGAGAAATTCTGAAAATCCCCCCAACTCCTTTAAAAACTCTAAGTTCCACTTGGAGCAGTGCCAACAGCATACACTGAGAGTAATTCCAATACTACTCTGCTCCAGATCTGAGAGCTCTTCCAAGACTCCCAAGGTTATACTGCCTTCCCCCAAAACAGTACATTTTCCAAACACCCTCCTCTTCATTTCTGCACATGTGCGTGCTCAGTCATGTCTGACTCTTTGCAACCCCACAGACTGTAGCCCACCACGCTCCTCTGTCCGTGGGATTCTCCAAGCAAGGATACTGGAGTGTCCTCCTCCATGCCCTCCTCCAGAGGATCTTCCCATCCTGGGGATTAATCCTGTGTCTCTTATATCTCCTGGACGGGTAAGCAGGTTCTTTACCATTAACACAAACTGAGAAGCCAAGTAACTCTCATTCAGTTCAGTTCAGTTCAGTTGCTCAGTCGTGTCCGACTCTTTGCGACCCCATAAACACCAGGGAGGCACGCCAGGCCTCCCTGTCCATCACCAGCTCCTGGAGTCCACCCAAACCCATATCCATTGAGTCGGTGATGCCATTCAACCATCTCATCCTCTGTCGTCCCCTTTTCCTCCTGCCCTCAATCTTTCCCAGCATCAGGGTCTTTTCAAATGAGTCAGCTCTTCGCATCAGGTGGCCAAGGTATTGGAGTTTCAGCTTCAGCATCAGTCCTACCAATGAATATTCAGGACTGATTTCCTTTAGGATGGACTGGTTAGATCTCCTTGCAGTCCAAAGGACTCTCAAGAATCTTCTCCAACACCACAGTTCAAAAGCATCAATAACTCTCATTAGTACGTAAAAATACTGCGACTAACCTGGCCCATTGTTTAATTGCCAACAGTTCTCAGTATTTTGATGAATTCTTCCCTTTCACCCCATTTACACAAGCCATCAACAGCCACAAATGTAAGAAAGAGAAGCAAAGAACATTGACATCTTGATAAAGGACAAACCAATAATAAATCAAGAGGTCTCTGTCAATAGAAATTTAAAGCCCCAAATTTTATTTTCTTTTTAATCTGTTGCTATAAAGTGTCAGCCTTCTTCAGAAACAGTGAATCTGACAGTCTTGTGTTGACTGTCACGTTTCGCATTACAGACACCTCTCATGTCTGTCCCGAAGCAAAAATAAATTTCCCTTTTTAAGCTTTTGATGATAAAAAATCTCATCTGAAGCCTCATAAATGATCCTTTATTATCTATATTAATAATGAATAAATGTCTTTTGAATATCCCTGATCTTTTGCATTAATAGCACCAGATGTGTTATAGATAACCTTTTGATTTAACAGCACAAACTCTGAAACAATAGTAAGCACTAAAGAACTGATCTTGCTGGAGTCACTGAGGTCAGAATTACAAATGTTTCTTTCAGTGCTACGTGTCCATTAAATGGCAAGCACATCTACTGGGATCTGGTTTTTGAATGTGTGCGGAAGAGTCAGAGAGAAAGGAGGGAGGGAGCGCTCGAGAAACTGAGCTCATAAATTTTTATCTTCTGTAGCCTTTTACTTTTCACACATTCCATGTTCCTTCTCCAACTTTTCTCTAGTGTGAGCTAAAGAACTCAACGAGGACAGAATTTAAAGCAGCTCTCTGTCTTTCCGCTTCATTCCTAGCCTCCTTTCTGAAATAAAATGAATCTCTAATTACTGAACCTCCAGCTGGGAACTCCGGTTGGGAAGATTCTGGTGCGTATTACCAAAACTGAAAGGCTCATTCATGAGAAACTTATCAGTAGCTATTTCTTCTTCAAGTTTTTACTCCACATTACCGGTTGCTCTTCCGTTGCCCACTGCGTTCTTCACCCCATCACAGGCTTGGGCAGGTGAAGGTGTGGCAGAGGCTCAGGGGCAGTGAGTGAGCGGCCGGGTCACAGAGCCAGTCTGGGCAGAGGCACAGCAAGAACCCAGCTTCCTGACTCGGTTCATCTTCCTCGACCATATTCCCAAGTTCAACCCCTTTCACGTGCCTCAATGCTTGGCCTTGGAGCCAGCCGCCTGGTGAGTGAGTCACCCTGGGAGCCAGGCCTGGCCACCAGATGGCCCAAGGCCTGACTCTGCACACCGCTGCCTCAGCACTAGGACCCAAGACCACAGGGCTCCCCAGCAGAGACCCTGGGACCCCCCTCCACCCACCAGTGGGCAAACACAAACCCCTGGACAATCATAACTGCAGCCTCCTGTACCAGGACCTATCCCCAGCCTCCTATACCCAGCCTGCCTACCAGCAGGCTGGCACAAGCTTCAGTAACCCTAGATGCCAGCCCTGACCACCTGCTCTGAGAGCCCCCCCACCGCCAGAGCCCTGTACCCAGAGACCCAGGAGCCCAACTCTACCACCAGTGACATGGCATTACCCCCGAGACCCTCTGAGCCCCACCTGCCAGTAGGCTGATAGCAGCTCTGAGGCACTTTGGACCCCTCAGCCAGCTGCCCTGGGACCCAGCCCCGCTCCCCAGTAGACCAACACCAGCCTCGGGACCCCTCGGCCCCCCCGCCAGCTGTGTCAGGAAACGTCCACAGGGAGAGAAGTGGGAGCAGTCCCAGCCTGCGCTCCAGGCGCCTATTTAGTTGGAGAGACAGAAACGGATCAGCCTCTCAGTGGAAGCTGGCTGGACAAATCTTCCCTCTCGGACACGTCATGCTTGGGGGATGGTTAATAGATACTCTATCGGTAAAGTTGACTCTTCAGAGAGTTGCTGCTGTTTAGTTGCTAGGTTGTATCTGATTCTGCAACCCCCTGGACTGTGGCCCACCAGGCTTCTCTGTCCATGGGATTTCCCAAGCAAGAATACTGGACTGGGTTGCCATTTCTGTCTCCACTTCAAAGAATAACACAGAGCAAAAGACATGGAAGTCCCAGGGGACCAGTGGAGGCATCCGCGGCAAGCTGAACTTCCTGCTACCAGCCCATTTCCATGGTTTCAACTTCCTGATCCTCTGGAGTTGCTTGCGCTTTCCATTGTCAACCTTATTCTTCCAGCTTCCCTGTTAATTGTTGTGACCTTCTGAAATCCTGCCAATATATGGCCTTTGCTTAAATCCCCCAAGATCAACTTCTGCTTTGTGTTGCAGACAAAAGAGAGAGAAGGGGTTCCAAGTTCCTGGCAGGCGGGAGAAAACAGCATCCAAAGCACCTGCGAAGAAGCTGGGTTTAAAGAAAGGATAGACTGGAACTTCCCTGGTGGTCCAGTGGC
Organism: Okapia johnstoni; assembly: GCA_024291935.2. NCBI lineage: Eukaryota > Metazoa > Chordata > Mammalia > Artiodactyla > Giraffidae > Okapia > Okapia johnstoni. Next base: position 138,610,048 of record CM044306.1, on the reverse strand, counting down.
TAAGACTCTGCACTCTCAGTGTAGGGGGCCCAGGTTCCATCCCTGGTCTGGGAGCTGGATCCTACATGCCCACAATGAAGATCCAGGATCCTGCGTGCTGCAACTAAGGCCAGGCACAGCCAAATAAATATTTAAAAAGAAATAAAGGGTAGACTTTCTATTTTAAGCACCAAAAAGAGGGGTGCAATCATGAGATGTAGGCAGATTCACATGCTGGGGAGTGGGTCATTGTGGAAATACGCCTCTGTTGAAATTGCAAGGTTTCTCTCTCACAACAGTGCACTGAAGATAGGCTTGCCAGCCTCCAACATTTAAGAGAAAAGACCACCCACGGAGTGTGTGGAAATACTGATAGCTGCTCTCCAGGGCCGTAGGAATGAAGTTCCAAACGAAATATAATCTAAATTACTCTCCTAACTACAGAGTCTTTCCCAGGTAGTAAGTGAGGCAAACGTGCTGGCCTCGAGAGTATTGTTTTGTAAAATAGGGCATTTATGACTTCAGTAATTGGAAGTTATTGAAGGTTTGTGAAAAAAGCAAAGGCTTTTAAGTGGTTGGGGGGTGGGGATGTGCACACTTGGTACGTTTTAACAAGTAAACCTAGGCCTTTGCTGTCAAAAAGTACTTTTTAAAATTGTCAGACATTACAGAGCTATCATTTTTACAACTGCCATTTAAGAGCACAGGGGTCAGACTCATCTGATGGTCTGTGAGATCCTGAGATGGAGGGCTTCACCTTTCCAGGTCCTAAGAGGACCATTTGGAGCATTTTTGCATCCCATGGGCAGTCTTTGGTAAGACTTGCAGAAGAGCACAACAGACAAGTAGGGTGACCCCCTCATCCCAGTTTGCCCAAAACTGTCCCCATTTAAAAACTGAAAGTCCCAAAGCCTAAGGCAAATGCCCAGGGCCAGACAATGCCCTTTAAAGCCAGAGAGAGTCAAGGAAATTGTACTGTAGACAGACCCAGGACTCCAAGACAGACAGATGACTTTAAACGATACTGAAAGAAATTGACTGATAATTTACAAAACTTCTATAGATAACTTGTGAACAATTGTGATAAGTGGAACGAATACCCAGAGACAGACACCAACAAAAGTGTTATTTTTCTGTCCCAAGAAATAATTCATGTCAGAAACCATATGGGCTGGTAATTCTAATGTTATCCAATTCCATTTAACTAAATTCAATAAGTAATTTTAGGGGCACATAACTTGTGCAAAACACTAACAGGTTTCTGGTCTCCGAAGTTAATGATCACATATGAAAATAAACAATAAACATTATTAGAAACAAGCGTGAGCTACAGAATGGATGGAAGTTGAAGAAGTTTCCTAAAGGAAGTAAGCTGGTCAGAACAGTGTTACTGACCTGGGTTCTTGTATTCATTGATCAATGGAAATTTACAAGAGGCCAGAGGAGAAATTCAAGGGAGGTTTTCTTAGGATGAATCTGTGGGTTGGGCCAGAGGTGTGGCTTAGGTCTGCCCACCCTTTTGGAGGTGCTGTGTGCAGGGATCATGCTCAATACCCTGCTTTTGCAGAAATGGAAGTTGAGTTTTGAGCTTTTTGTGTCTTATTGTGTATAAGGTGTCCCAGCCACACATGCAGGCAGTTATTTTTGGTCCCTTAGAATTTTTTTGTATTCTGTTGCTGGAGGAGATGTTTGTCCAGGTGCGAGCATAGTCACAGAAGTTCTCAAGTCCCAGCTGATTTCAAAACAACAAATACTGTGTTAATCTTATGCGCGGCTCCTAGAGTAGTCACACTCATAAAGACAGGAAGTAGAGTGGTGCTTCCTAGTGACTAGGCAGAGGCAGGAGAGGGAATATTGAAACAGAACAGATAGACAGCCAGATATTCTTCCAGTAAAGATGGGTTTAGCTGGGATCAGGAGAGAATGACAACTTGGAGTCTGTAAGCATGTTGAGTCGCATGTGTAAGTCCCCACAGTGCAAAGGAGAGACATGCTTTTATAGAAGGAAGAGGAAGTTGGAAGCATGGACGTGTGCATAAACATGCATGGGTGTGCATGTATGTGTGTGGACCATTTTCAAAGTCTTTAGTGAATGTGTTACATGATGGCTTCTTCTTATGTTTTGAGTTTTCAGCCATGAGGCAAGGCATGGGGGATCCTAGCTCCCCAACCGGAGATCAAACCCGCGCCCCCTGCATTAGAAGGCGAAGTCTTAACCACTGGACCACCAGGGAAGCCCCAGTTCCATGGCATTTCACTGGCAGAATCCTTGCCAGGAAAGAAGAGGAGTCTTTCCTCTTCCTATTGGGCTCTGCTTCCATCACTGGGCATGAGAGTGCCCCCACGCTCGCCGCCTCGGTTCAATCAAGGTTTCTATTCATTCCTTTTTATAGGAGTTAGTGTTTAGTGGGTGCAGAGTTTCAGAGCTGGAGAAGATGAACAAGCTCTGGAGACTGTAATGCTGATGGCTGTACAACATGGTGAGTCTACTTGATGCCTCAACTGTACATTTAAACATGGCTAAAATGGTGAATTTTCAGTTATGCGTGTAACAATAAAACAAACGAGTTCACTAAGATAAAGTCATGCCAATAACCTTATTATTTTTTTTTTGATTGAGTTGCTGGACTGGGGATCAGAGAGAATTTCATAGACATTTATCGTGAATGCAGCAAAGCACCCAACAATCAATCGCTCCTTGTAGATGACAACAGAAGACTTGCTGACTGCGCCACTTGGCAGAGTCAAAGCTCGTTAAACAAGGACCTGAAGGTCACTGCTTAGTCAGTCTGCTGTTTCTCAGCCCTGGCTACACTTCAGAAGCACTGGGTGACTTTGCTTTTTTAATGCCCAGATCCCAGCTCACACCTAACTATAAACTGTGGAGGAGGGGTTCAGGCCATGCAATTTTGGGGAAGTTTGCAGCTAATTTTCATGTTTAACAGAAGTCAGTTCCAAAGGAGGTTATTTGTGGCATGCTTCAGTATTCTACCTTGGAAGGCAGCACAGAAAATTTGAAACGGAGAGGGTTTAAATTTAATCAAAAACTAGGGTGCTTTTGTTTGGTTGTATTTGGTTGTGTCAGATCTTAGCTGTGGCCTGAAGGGTATTTCATTGAGGTGAGCAGACTCTAGTCGTTGCCTGCAGGCTAAGTAGTCACTGCGGCTTGTTGGATCTTAGTTACCTGACCAAGGATTGAACCCGCGTCTCCTGTATTGCAAAGCGGATTCTGAACCCCTTGACCATCAGAGAAGTCCCCAGACCTGGATTTTGAATTCCAGCTTCTCCATTTCTCCTGCATGAGCCCTGAAACCTTGACAAGATCACACAGCATTTCTGAGCTTGAGCTTCCTTGTGCAGACATAGGGTTAACTCTACTTACCTTGCAGTTAAGTGTCAAAAGGACAAATCACTGTAGTCGGTAGTCATCAGAGAGAGATTCTAGGAAGTAAGGCTGGCAAAGGGCCTTGATGAAGTGTACACAGGTAGGAGCAAATTTGGAAAGGTGAGTTACAGGTAGGAGGCCCAGATTTAGCACAGCATGGGGGCAGTTGGGAGTTTGTCATGTTGGGGTGATGCTACGTGGAGTAAGCCCTCCATCCAGCACACCTTCAGAGCAGTTTATGGAACAGTGTGAACAGCCATGTGGAGAATTTAAGCAAAGGTACCTTTGGCTGCCTTGTCTAAAACATTCTTGGACCAGCAAAAGGTAGAACCTAAAAAACCAACTTGAAGATATTTATAGTTATTTCACTTCAACAGTTTTATTAGTGCCTCCTCAGTACCAAATCCCACTTTGCTGGGAATTGTAGGAAATAAACAGTAAAATCTGGGAATACTCTGATCCATATCAATAAACATTTTCTGGACTAATATATGGGGGGAATGAATCCATGAATAATAAAATATGTGGGCAAGAAAAGAAAAAATAGTCACCAAAAAAAAACACATTGCAGTGAAAATTTCAAGAAGAAAGAGATGGTGTTTATTTTTAACTATCAGTTAGATCTCAGTTAATGATGTAGACAGTATGCTCTTGTATTAGTTACAATAAAATAATATCTTTCAATGAAATAAAATACAGAAAACCTAGATATACTTTCTGGAAAAAAAAGGTAAATACCATGGTATGAATAATATGGGTATTGTCAGTAAAATGCCTCATCAACTGGTCTCTAGTCAAATGAGAAAAAAACAGAAAGAGAAACAAGCAAGCGAGCAGGGGCGCGGGGTGAGATTGATTGATTCATTCAATGTAAATAAATTTCACTGAAACTAATAAAATCTATAAAGTCATTTCAGCATGAGAAGGGAAGTAGAGATACATTTAGATACAAAATCATGACTCATACTATGCTGCCCCTTCTAAAGACCCCAAGTAAGCCAAAATGTTTTCAGAATTACATTTTCCACATCACCTGAGCTGATACACCAGAGTAATATGAAATATTATAAATTTGACTTTCAAAGGGGGTGTTTCAAACTACATTTGCCAGTGTGGAAAATTAAGCCAATCCTTCTGAATTGATTAAGTGCAGAAAACAAACCTGGGGGTTGAAGATCTATTTTCTGACTCTCCAGGCTACTCTTCGGGGAATGTATTTTTGATGTTCTCTTGGGAAGTGATGATGTAGGGCCATCATTTAAAAAAATTAAACATCACACTTAGTTATATATGACAGTAGCCAGACTGGAATCCAACTGTAATTGGGGCGGCAGTGCAGCTTCTTTGTGGCTGTTCAAAGGGGAGAGTATGTGGCTTTTTGCTTGTTTTTGTATTTGTGTTACTGAACACAAGTTCATGTGCCCCATGCAAAATGAGGCCAAACCATACCAAAACATGAAAGTTTGGAGCAGAAAAATGTTCATTTCAGGACCATGCAAAGAGAACGAGTGGTTCATGCCCCCTGCTGCTGCTGCTGCTAAGTCGCTTCAGTCTTGTCCGACTCTATGTGACCCCATAGATCGCAGCCCACCAGGCTCCGCCATCCCTGGGATTCTGTAGGCAAGAACACTGGAGTGGGTTGCCATTTCCTTCTCCATAGAAAGCCCCAAACTCCCCATCGGGTTTCAGCAAAGCAGATTTAAAGACCAGGTGAGGGTCGGTTGTTGCAAATTTCTTGATGCTCTTTGTTCTGCAGCTGTCCTTCTAGATCAGGTCAGGGTTTTCCTTTAAACCTCCAACAGGACAAATGTTTTTCTCTGTTCTGCAACTTTTTATCTCTGTATGAATGGAAAAGTGTCATACACTTAAAGGTCAGAGCATTGAGAATGAGCCATCCTGTCCATCTGAGGCTATAGGCAACATTCTTAACTTGGAGAGAAAGCAATAGAATACAAAGGTTAAAGGAACAGATGTAATATGGAGTTAGACTTGTTCTTCACTGTAACACGTGTTAGCCGGGGGGAGGGCTCTGTGAGCCATGAGTGTGCTGCAGGGGGCACATGGGCGGGTGACACACGTTTGTGGTGAAGGAAAGGAAGAGGAGCAGAGTCAGAGAAAAGTTATGGAAAGAATCTCCCCTTGGTTTGTATTCTCATCGCGGTCCTCAAGATAGTCCCCCCACAGCTCTCCTTGGCTGTCTAGGTGAAAGGAATCTGGAATCTTGTTTTCATCTACCAACATCGCAAACAAATGCCCGCATATTTATAGAATCTAGAAAAAGTGGTATTGATAAACTTATTTGCAGAGAAGGGATGGAGACGCAGATGTAGAGAACGGACTTGAGGCTCCAGCGGCGGGGAGAGAGTGGGACAAATGGAAAGAGTAGCATCAAGATATACACACTATCATGTGTGAACTAGAAGCTCGTGAGAAGTTTCTCTGTAACATAGGGAGCCCAGCCTGGCACTGTGATGACCTAGAGGGCTGGGTCGGGGGAGGGAAGGGAGGTTCAAGAGGGAAGGGACAGGCGTATCATATGGCTGATACAAGTTGTACAGCAGAAACCAACACAACATTGTACACAAAATTTTTCATGCAAACAGTGTTTCAAAGAATAAAAGAAATAAGTGGATGCCCTCATGAGAGATAAAAGGATGGATTCTCTCCCAAGAAGCAAGACTGTTCGATGTGTTTTCACAGGAGCAGAGAGTAAGCAAACTCCAGTACCTTTTTGTTGATTACAGCCTAGCTACCAAACATATCTGAACCCTCGGAAAGTGTCCTTTTAAATGGGAAACGGAAAGACTTAACAGGGGCCCTTTCTTCTTTCCCCACCCAACACTCTTTGCTAGTTCTTCTACCAACGTACATTCTTTTAATCACCTTCAAAGAGGCTTTGGGCAAGAGGAGCCCTAGGGAGAGCAGGGGCTGGTACAGTAATTGTTCTTAGACAAAGGCAGAGAAGGAGACGAGCAGAAAGGGCAGAGCGCAGAGCCTTGTGTGTGACGCGGGGCCCGCCGTCCCCAGATGGTACCAGAACATCAGGGTCTCTTCCTGCAAGAAAAATTGGATTAGTCACCGCCTCGTCTCCTAATGGACACACTCTGTGATCTTTAGAGCTTCATTTACTGGGTTAATAGTGCTTTGCCTGAGTTCCTTTGCTACAGAAAAAAGAAAAAAACCTGTAAGAAGAAATATTCTGGGTGCCGTCCGCAACCACTGACACGAGTAATATCGTATTCATCACAGACAGACCCCGTATCTCATTACTGCTGAAGAGTTGCCCCGGAGGCATCTGGGCTGGGGCAGGCCAGGCCTCTCATGTGGAACCGTTCAGGTATATTGTGAAATGATTTAATGCGATAATAATGTCCACTTTGCGAGATAGATTATGTTTTTCATAGTGGCTGATGGTTAATGAATGATACATTAGCAAACATCACTAAAACATTCTTGGGAAATGCAGATGAAGACTTGGAGTCCTTTTTCCCTGCTTCTTCTCCACTTTCTCCCCCAGCGGTCCTACCATGGCCCCCTCCTCCTCTCTGAAGCATAAATATGGAAAGCAGAACTTCGAAGAATCAGAAAACTTAATTTATTTAAAAGGGAAAAAAGAAAAACCCAGCTGTGTCCCGGCCTCTCAGGCTCCCCTTCCCAGATGGAAGTATGAATCCTAAAAACGTTCCAACAGGAGCTGAAATATCTCTTCTGAAATCAAATGAGAATCAGTGAAAGTGCGAGCCTGAACAAATACATTATGTGTTGACCCAGTTTATTAGATGAAGCCGTTTACCCTGATTTGATTTATCTGGCAATACACAGCTCGGCTGTGAAACGAGATAAGCAGAGACCATTCACCTTATTTACTAGATGATCGCAGCTCTGGCCAGCGAGGCCCTGTTAAAGGGTCTGGCGGCATTTCCATTACAAATTCCTGTTTCTCAGCAGCCGCGTAGACTCACTCCCAGCTCCAGGCAGACCCGGCCCAGGGATCACAGACCCTGGAGATGCCCATCTTTCCGGTTGATTGTTCCCCATCCCTGTCGCTGAGTAACCAGGAGGAAGATGAGTGTCCTGCATCTAGGAGGCTGGTTCTCACCTGCCGAAGGGATCAGGCGTGGTCCCCTGTACATTTTATTTTGACTCCTCTCATGGACCTTTCCTGGATAGATTCGGTCCAAAATGTGGTGTCTCCATTTCCATTCTGCTGGGGATGGGAAGCCCTCCAAGCTTCTCAGAATTCCTCTCCAACATCGGCAGGTCTCCGTCCAGAAGGCCGCGAGGGGCTGAGATAACAGGAGACAGACCCGCCATGGGTTAAGAGGAGGACCTGCCTGGAGTTACTCTGAGTTTTTCGGTAAACAACTACAACCCACATGCCCAGATTCAAGGAAGACTCAGAGAGACAGAAAGGGCCGGGAGTGGGAGGTTGCTATTATTAAAGTGTTGTTTAAAGAGGAAATAGAAGAGCATCCTAAGATCTTTCGGTCTCATTGCTGCTTCGGCCCTGCAGAGCCTGCAACCCTGTGAAACCACACACACTGGGAGCCTCCTTAACGCGCCTCCAGACGTGGGGGCACAATCCCCTTGGGGGCAGAGGTCTCAGGGAGCTGGTGCTTAGCACAAGAGCGGTCCCCTGCTTCCCTAGTGGGATCCTCGATGGACTCAGGCCTGCGTGGGGGCAGAGAGAAAACTGAACAGGAAACCACAGGGTCCGGGTAATGTGGTCCCGAGCGTTAGCCCTGAGTTCTCTTGGAAGGCCCCTAAACTAAGAGGAAGGGAATGAGACAGGCCCACAGCCCCAGGGACGAAGAAAAGGAGAGGCTGCCTCAGCAGATGAGGGTGTTCATGAAAGAAACCCCCTGCCAGGGGGTTTGCTCCAACAGCTCTGTCTCCTCAATATATTCTCTTCCATCTCTTTTTTCTCCCTCATTTTTCAGCTCTCAGGTCCTCACACCTTCCCCATGGAACCCCAGTCACATGCCCTTCTGTCAACTCCCATGTAGCCATGCACTGCCCTCCTGAAGCCAACATCACAGGGCTTTGACCTTCCCTTCAAGTCTCTCTCCTTCACTAGCCTATAAGCACCTGGGTGACTACATTTTTCTCCTAATTCCCAGGTGGTTCAATGGTACAGAATCCACCTGCCAATGCAGGAGACGCAGGTTTGACCACTGCGTCAGGAAGATCCCCTGGAGGAGGAAATGGCAAGTCACTCTGGGATTCTTTCCTGGAGAATTCCATGGACAGAGGAGCCTGGTGGACTACAGTCCGTAGGGTTACAAAGGGTCGGACAAGACCGAGCATCTGAGCACACACACGGAAGTTTATGCTTCTCCAGCCTTGAGGATCACATGTGATAGTATTTACTTAAACTGAAAAGAGAAGCTATTTCCTTGAATCTATGGTTAAGACATACTCCCTAATGAGCTCTTTAACACTATTGGTGGGAATGTAAATTTTTACAGCCACTAAGGAAAACAGGATGGAATTTCTTTTAAAAATTAAGAATAGAACTACCATATGACTGACAGAGTGAGTAACAGTCACTCAGTTGTGTCTGACTGTTTGCAACCTCATGGACTATAGCTTGCCAGGCTCCTCCATCCATGGAATTTTCCAGGCAAGAATACTGGAGTGAGTTGCTATTCCCTTCTCCAGGAAAACTTCCCAACCCAGGGATCGAACCCAGGTCCTCTGCATTGCAGGCAGACTCTTTACCATCTAAGCCACTAGGGAAGCCCTTAACTACTAGAACTACCATACAATCCAGCAATCCCATTTCTGAATATATATCGAAAGGAGATGAAATTACTATACTAAGAGACATCTGCACTGTTATTTATTGAGTATTATTCAGTGTTATTCACAGCCCTACCCATCAACAGAAAATTGGATTAAAGATTTACTGAGCATGGCCCCACCCATCGGAACAAGACAGTATGAAAAGGCAAAAAGATAGGACACTGAAAGATGAACTCCTCGGGTCGGTAGGTGCCAGATATGCTACTGGAGAAGAATGGAGAAATAACTCCAGAAACAATGAAGAGATGGAGCCAAAGCAAAAACAACACCCAGCTGTGGATGTGACTGGTGATGAAAATAAAGTCCGATGCTGTAAAGAGCAACATTGCCTGAAATGTTAGGTCCATAAATCAAGGCAAATTGAAAGTGATCAAACAGGAAATGGCAAGAGTGAACGTTGACATTTTAGGAATCCGTGAAATAAAATGGCCTGGAATGGGTGAATTTAACTCAGATGACCATTATATCTAATACTGTGGGCAAGAATCCCTTAGAAGAAATGAAGCAGCCTTCAGTCAACAAGAGTCTGAAATGCAGTATTTAAATGCAACCTCAAAAACAACAGAATGATCTCTGTTCGTTTCCAAAGCAAACCATTCAATATCACAATAATCCAAGTCTATGCCCCAATCCGTAATGCTAAAGAAGTTGAAGTTGAAAGGTTCTATGAAGACTTACAAGACCTTCTAGAACTAACACCCAAAAAAGATGCCCTTTTCATTATAGGGGACTGGAATGCAAAAGCAGTAAGTCAAGAAACACCTGGAGTAACAGGCAAATTTGGCCTTGGAGTACAGAATGAAGCAGGGCAAAGACTAACAGAGTTTTGCCAAGAGAACACACTGGTCATAGCAAACACCCTCTTCCAACAACATAAGAGAAGACTCTACTCATGGACATCACCAGATGGTCAATACCTAAATCAGATTGATTATATTCTTTGCAGCCGAAGATGGAGAATCTCTATACAGTTGGCAAAAACAAGACCAGGAGCTGACTGTGGCTCAGATCATGAATTCCTTATTGCCAAATTCAAACTTAAATTGAAGAAAGTAGGGAAAACCACTAGACCATTCATGCAAGACCTAAATCAAATCCCTTACAATTATACAGTGGAAGTGACAAATGGATTCAAGGGATTAGATCTGAGAGTCAGAGTGCCTGAAGAACTATGGTTGGAGGTTCGTGACATTGTATAGGAAGCAGTGATCAAGACCATCCCCAAGAAAAATAAATGCAAAAAGGCAAAATGGCTGTCTGAGGAAGCCTTATAAATAGCTGAGAAAAGAAGAGAAGCCAAAGGCAAAGGAGAAAAGGAAAGATATTCCCATCTGAATGCAGAGTTCCAAAGAATAGCAAGGAGAGATAAGAAAGCCTTCCTCAGCGATCAGTGCAAAGAAATAGAGGAAAACAACGGATTGGGAAAGACTAGAGATCCCTTCATGAAAATTAGAGATACCAAGGGAACACTTCATGCAAAGATGGGCACAATAAACGACAGAAATGGTATGGACCTAACAGAAGCAGAAGATATTAAGAAGAGGTGGCAAGAATACACAGAAGAACTGTACAAAAAAGATCTTCATGACCCAGATAACCACGATGGTGTGATCACTCACCTGGAGCCAGACATCCTGGAGTGTGAAGTCAAGTGGGCCTTAGGAAGCATCACTATGAACAAAGCTAGTGGAGGTGATAGAATTCCAGCTGAGCTATTTCAAATCCTAAAAGATGATGCTATGAAAGTGCTGCAGTCAATAACAGCAAAACTCAGCAGTGGCCACAGGACTGGAAAAGGTCAGTTTTCATTCCAATCACTAAGAAAGGCAATGCCAAAGAGTGCTCAAACTACCGCACAATTGCACTCATCTCACACACTAGCATAGTAATGCTCAAAATTCTCCAAACCAGGCTTTAACAGTACGTGAACCATGAACTTCCAGATGTTTAAGCTGGGTTTAGAAAAGGCAGAGGAACCAGAGATCAAACTGCCGATGTCCACTGGATCATCAAAAAACCAAGAGAGTTCCATAAAAACATCTACTTTGGCTTTATTGACTATGCCAAAGCCTTTGACTGTGTGGATCACCACAAACTGTGGAACATTCTGAAAGAGCTGGGAATACTAGACCACCTGACCTGCCTCCTGAGAAATCTGTATGCAGGTCAAGAAGCAGTAGTTTAGGACTGGACATGGAACAACAGACTGGTTCCAAATGGGAAAAGAAGTACGTTAAGGCTGTATTTGTCACCCTGCTTATTTAACTTATATGTAGAGTACATCATGAGAAATGCTGGGCTGGATGAAGCACAAGCTGGAATCAAGATTGCAGAGAGAAATATCAATAACCTCAGATATGCAGATGACACCACCCTTATGGCAGAAAGCAAAGAAGAACTAAAGAGCCTCTTGATGAAAGTGAAAGAGGAGAGTGAAAAAGTTGGCTTAAAACTCAACATTCGGAAAACTCAGATCATGTCATCCAGTCCCATCACTTCATGGCAAATAGATGGGGAAACAGTGGAAACACTGACAGACTTTATTTTTTTGGGCTCCAAAATCACAGATTTTGCAGATGGTGATTGCAGCCATGAAATTAAAAGACGCTTACTCCTTGGAAGGAAGGTTATGACCAACCTAGATAGCATATTTAAAAGTAGAGACATTACTTTGCCAACAAAGGTCCGTCTAGTCAAGACTATGGTTTTTCCAATAGTCATGTATGGATGTGAGAGTTGGACTATAAAGAAAGCTGAGTGCTGAAGAACTGAAGATTTGAACTGTGGTGTTGGAGAAGACTCTTGAGAGTCCCTTGAACTGCAAGTCCATCCTAAAGGAAATCAGTCTGAAGCTAAAACTCCAATACTTTGGCCACCTCATGGGAAGAGTTGACTCATTGGAAAAGACCCTAATGCTGGGAAGGATTGGGGGCAGGAGGAGAAGGGGACGACAGAGGATGAGATGGTTGGATGGCATCACTGACTCAATGGACAAGGGTTTGGGTGGACTCCAGGAGTTGGTGATGGACAGGGAGGCCTGGTGTGCTGCAGTCCATGGGGTTGCAAAGAATCAGACACTCTGAGTGACTGAACTGAACTGATTCATTGTAGCCAAATGTCCGTCCAGGGATGAATGAATAAAAAAGGTTTTGTATACATACAATGGAATACTATTCAATCTTTGTGGGAAGGAACCCCACCACTGTGACAGCATGGATGACCCTGGAGGGTGTTATGTTAAATGAGATAATCTAGACGGAGAAAGACAAGCACTATATGATCTTATTTATATATGGACCCTTTTTTTTAAAAAAAAAAAAGTCAAATTCATAGAAGCTGAGGTTAGAATGGTGGTCAGTAAAGGCTGGGGGCAGATGGGTGAGAAGTGGGAGATATAGGTAAAAGGGTAGAAACATTTAATTATAAGATGAATAATTTGCTCCATGCTTACTGTGATGGTTACTTTTGAGTCAGCTTGACTGGGCTAAAGAAGACCCAGATAGATAGTAAACATTATTTCTGGGTGTGCCTGTGGGGTGTTTCTGGAAGAGATGAGTAGTTGGTTCAATGGGCTGAGTGAAGAGATCTGCCCTACCCACTTGGGCATCACCCAGTTCATTGGAACAAAAAGATGAAGGAAGAGCAAACTCTCTTTTCGAGCTGGGACATCCATCGTCTCCTGCCCTTATTGTTCCTGGCTCTTGGACCTTTCAGCTCCAGGACTTACATCATTGTCTCCCACATTATACACTTTCAATATATGCAACTTTTATTTGTCAATAAAATTACATATTCATAAAGCTGGGGGGAATAAAGAAATGCCCCTTATATACTCAGTATTGTTCCTTAATAGCAAGTCATCAACAGCACTCATCATAGCTCAAGAAACACAAAATAAGCAGCAATACATAGTTAATGATTTCTTGACTGGTAGTAGCTTGGGAATTTGTATTCAAATCTATTTTAAGCATAAACCCCACAGCATTCTGGAGGTGTATTTTGTATATCCAGTGACTGTACGTGACAATAGTCCTAATGAGAATAAGTCACCCATTTAGGGACAGATGATTTCTTTAGGACCTTAGGGGATTCAGAGGTTAATTTCCCTCAGTGTTCAGATTTCAGTGGTCCACAGATGGTTTTCCATTTTTCCAACAGCACAGCCAAGTATGTCTGACTGCCTTCTCTGGGGCAAAAGGTAGTGTTGAATTTCACTGTTCTTCTGCTTGAATCCTCAAGTTCGAGACTTTGATCTTTCAAACCACACCACTGCTTTCAGCTCAGACTAGAACTTGTTTTGAAATTTCCATGTGAACAGAGCTGGCTGTTGGCCACAAAGTTACTCAGATGTCTAGAGGGTGCTAGAAGACCTAGCTGCCAAGAGCAGATGTTCTATCAGGTCAGACTGTATCAAGGCCACATAGACATGCTTCACCCAAAATCTCTTCTGTATTGCTTCATCATACGGGGAAGGAACTGTGGGGAAACCTCTGGGCGTATAAACAGTGTGTGTACGTTTCTGTCATGACAACACTCAAGTCTACTCTTGATGAAACCTGGGGGCAAATGCTCTTAGGCATCCTCTCAATTTAAGGCTTCACCACTGGAATATCTGGTTAAATCAGAATGGTGATGAAGGATAACTCTCGTCTCCTAGGAGACCCTTGGATTCCAACAGTGTACTTACTCACTTTCACCCAATAACATTTCATTATTCAAATCTCTTTGAGTATCATCTTTTAAAAAATACATTCTTCTAACACGAAGCCAAGCTGTGTTTCCATTTGGGGATTTTTTCCCCCTTCAATTTACAACAGATATAAATGGTCCAAGTTTATTTTTCCCATCTGCTCTGCATTCAGGAATCTGCTATAGGACTTAGAGGCACAGAAGATTCTACTCGGCTTGTTTACACCCACTGCCCACCAGGCTGTAACGCAAATTCAGCTGGAACCTACTGTTGTGTTGCTGAAAGGACTCAGGAGCCCTAATTACTAGACAGTCACACAGAAGTCTGACTGGCTGGTATTTCTTTGCAGTTTTTCTTCATAGTACAGCACCCCTCTCTCCAGCTTGAAATTACCTCTGCTGACCACCAAACAATGTTCTAGTGCAGGAAGAAATAGGAAAAGTCCTTCAGATTAAGATTATTTCTTTCCTAAAGTCCAAAAGTTTTGGCTTATTTTGAGGAAACATGAAATATTTTGGAACATTAAGAACACAGGTTTTGAAGGCAGATCCATCTGGATTTCAGACATGGCTCTGAGCTTGAACAACCTAACTCACCCTTCTGATATTAGTAGGATGTTATCTACTTCCTAAATTTGAGGTAGCAAATTCAATGAAATAATTACCATTTTTGCCCAAATATAAGACATGAAGAAACATAAGATATATCCTAACTTTACCAGAAAAAGATTTTAGGGAAAAGTCATTTTGTGATACTTGTCATGAAATTGATTTTAATGTGTTTTTGGAAACATTACATGCTAATGTTAATTTGTTTATATGTTAATCGTTCAGTCATGTCCAACTCTTTACGACCCCAAAGACTGTAGCCCACCAGGCTCCTCTGTCCATGGGATTCTCCAGGCAAGAATACTGGAGTGGGTTGCCATCCCTTCTCCAGGGGATCTTCCCAACCCAGCGATCAAACCTGGGTCTCCAACATTGTAGGCAGATTTTTTAACATCTGAGCCACCAGGGAAGCCCAATATATGATATAAATTTAGTATATGGTATAAATTTGTTTATATTATACACTAAAATCCAGTCAGAAATCGACTCATTCTTTTTTTCTGATCCCCATGTTCTTATCTCTTCTCCTAGGCGTGGCGTGGGCCTCAGATGCCAAAGTTCTAGCCACTAACGATTTTCCCTGTCTTCCTTCATAGTAGAAACTCTGGCTTTACCTAGGCACCTGTTCACCCAGATGGAAGATTCACTCCCTTACAGTTTTTTTGCCAGGTGTGAAAGTGGCAGTGTGAGCAGCAACTGCTGTGCTCAGTCATGTCCAACTCTTTTGCAATCCCAAAGACTGTAGCCTGCCAGGCTCCTCTGTCCATGGGGCTTCCCAGGCAAGAACACTGGAGTGGGTTGCTATTTCCTTCTCCAGGGAATCTGCCCGACCCAGGAAGCAAACTCATATTCTCCTGCCTCTCCTGCATTGCCAGGTGGATTCTTCACCACTGAGCCTCCTGGGAAGCCCAATAGCTTCTAGGAAGACCCTTAAAAGACAGTTGACTTGTCTTCTTGGCTCCTTTTGTCCTCTTCCCTTAATTTTCCTAGCAGACAAACACACAGCTACATTGGCTGGAAGTCTTCCTAGATGAGGGGCCATCAGACCAAGGACCGTGGACCAATGAGAGCCAGTGAGCTGAACTCCTGAGAGTTATGGGGCTACCGTACACAGCAGGGTGTCCTGCCCACACCAGGCATGCCCCCCTTGGATCTGGGCAGGCTCTGTGCTGAAGCTTGCACTCTCTCTGGGAACCTCCTCCTGAGACCCTGAGCTGCCATGGAAGGAGTCCTGGGACCAGCCCCTCACTGGAGAGGCCACGGCAGGCACACAGTTCATTTGTATCTGTTCAGTCCAGTCTTCCAACCATCCCTGGTGTACGAGTTTCCTATGGCTGCTGTACCAAACAGGGTACTTCTTATCATGCTGGAGGTCAGAAGTCCAAAACTGGACAAAAATGAGGGTGTTGGCAATACCTCACTCCCTCGAGAGGCACTAGAGGCAAATCTGTTTCCAGAGCTGTATCCCCGCCAAACCCTTGATGCCTGGTCCCTTTCCTCCAGCTGCAAATCCAGCCATGTGGGACCCTGCTTCCTTCCTCACAGAGCCTCATTCTAGAGTCAGACTTCCCTGCCTCTTACGAGGACACTTCTGACTACATTTAGGGCCTTACTTAGGTAATCCCGGCTAAACTCCCCTTCTGATGATTCTCTGTTTAATTACACCTGCAAAGTGCCTTTGACCATGTGAGGTGACATTCTTGGCTCTCAAGGATTAGGACCTGGATATCTTGGGGGCTGTGATTCAGCCTACTGCTCCCATCAATGCGTCTGCCCTGGATCCTCGGGCCAGCCCCCCTGGCAACTGAACACAGCACCAGGTGACTACAGCTGATCCCCAGTGGGACAGAGAGCCCTCCATGGAACCGCACCAGAACTCCTGGCCCCAAAAATCATGAACTCTAATAATATGGTGGTTGTTTTCCACAACTGACATTCCAGGATAATTTGTTACATAGCAACAGGAAACCAGGAAAGAACAGGCGCTGATGGGTTTGGTGTGGTGTGGTCCACTCTGTGCCCACAAGCTCATCTTGTGACAGATACACGTCTCTGAGACAGCTGTTGGGTCAAGAGTGCTTTGAAGATTACTCCAGTCACCCCACCATCACTATTTGAGCAGAGGGAAGTAAAGGAAAAGGATGCTCCTATTCTGTGCATGGAATTGGTTCTGAGCGGATGAAAACCACTCTGGAGCATCTTTCTCTGTTTCCACTCCAGACTCTTTTCAAAATCTTCTTCTCATCTCCAGCTTTCCCCTAAAGTCTGAAGTAGCGACATCCTTTGAGAAGTAAGTAGGGATCACGGTCTGCAGAGAAACATTTCTGTTTCCTGTCTTTCCACTTTAACCTCTGTCTTCACGAGCAGTGGCTCGGGTACCACGTACCTGTCTGAGAGGCCCTGCCTTACCGCTGTTCTCTAGCAGGTCCCTGTTCTTCTGACCTGGAGAAGCGTGTGAGGGTGTCTTTAATATTCTAGATGAGTCGTCCTAATAGCTTTCGCCCTTACTCTGTCTCAGTGGAAACCAGGACATGCTTTCCAATTTTCTGGTTTGGAAGATGGAAATCCTGGCTGCTGTCTCTTCAACATGCCATGTTCATAAATATTCCTCCACAGTTGAAAGCAGTCTAGAGTCTGTTTAAAATTACAAAGGATTTTATAGGGGACTTACCGGATTTGTTTACTCGAGTGACTCAGGACATTTTGTTCCTTGTAAGCCCTTCCTTTCTTCAGGAGCACAGATCAGGCATTTAATGAGAGAGACACTCATGTCCCCAGGGATGTGAGTGAAGAGGGGACATCGAAATGGAAACAGGATGTCACACAGCCTAACTCAGGCCACCCTAGGAGTCCCCCTTGTCCTGGGGTTCCATGTAATCCGCCTCTCCCCACATCAGATTTGTATCTGACAGAGTTTAAGGGAATGTCCTGGCAAAGTGTTTGCATTTGATTAGGTAATTTCTGAAAACTCTCAAGAAAATGAATAGTATTTGCTAGTGAACCTGGTGGAGGGCTGGGGGAATGGAGAGGACAGGCAGAAACAACTCCTGTTTGCTGAATGAGTGAAGAGATAATGAATACAGGCCCCTGTTCTCAGCGGGCCGGTCTTATTCATTTCTGACCACGTATTTTCAGTCTTAAATCCATCTTATGACTTTCAAGGTGAAAGATTGAGATCAGACCCCCAAAGTCATTTTGAGTAAGTTTTCACCATCTTTCTCCCCTTCTCAAAGCAATACTTTGTTGAGGTCATAAGGTTATTGAGAGTAAAAGATGATTCCCTTTTTACTCACTTTAAGCATCATTCAATTCTGTTTAATGCAAATATTTTGAGCATGGCATAATTTCCCATCACAGAGCTAAGCCCTAGATCTGGGGGATGGTGTGAACAGGGATGATCATCCATCCTGGTTTTCCTGGGGCTGAGGGTCCCCAGGATACAGGACTTGGAGCTGTAAAAGCAGGGGAGTCCTGGAGCAACACAGATGAGCGAGTCACTCTTCTGCCATTCCAGAGTTGTGGTCAAAAATGTGGAAAGTTTCAGTAAATGTGGATGGAATCCGAGCTGTGAGGCATGCTGTCAGAGAGGAGGCGAAAGGTGCTCTAGTTTAATGGTGAGGGGAGTTTTCCTCAGACACTGAAGCGAGAGTGGAAGAATCAGCTCAAGTTAGCTCAAAAAGCAAGAGGAGACCACTGGTGTTCCAACGGTTAGGACTCCACACTTCCAATGCAGGGGTACAGCTTCAGTTCCTGGTTGGGAAACTAAGATCTCACATGCCAAAAAAAGCAAGAGGAAAAACATTCTAACACATGTGCAGCCTCGATGCTGGAGAAAGAGGGTGCCAGCGAGGAAACGGGAGCCATCCTCTGTGAGCAAAATCGAGAAAAGGAGAGATTTCTTCTTGGAGGAGATGCTCCAAAGCCACCTTGTGAAAGACTCTGCACGTGATATTACAGATTCTAGGTCATACCCTGCAAGCTATGGGAAGTCAAGAGGCTTCAAGAGAAACCATACAGATCTCATACCATCAGGTTTCGCTAAAGGCCTCTGCTGCCAACCGTTCATCCTTTCTGAGGACACCAATCCCACTCACTATAGACCTGACCTGAAGCCCCTCTAAGTCACAGAGAAATAAACTGTCCAGGGCACTGTAAAGTCGGGTGTGTACAGAAGCAGGCCAAGTGTAAGTAACTAGTGATGATAAGTGTGATCTGCCCATACAGACTTTGATGGCTGCTGGAGAACACCCTAGACTCCACCCGACTCACGCCAGCCCTGTAAGGATGCCCAGAATCTCACCCAGGGGCAGCTCATTGTAACCCAACCTCACCCACTCTGCGCTTTAGAAGCCCCTCCGGTGGATGTGTTTCTCAAGTCTTCATTCTCTCCAAGACATTAGTATAGTGGAAGCCTGGCTTTTCCTGGGTCACTGTTTCTCCAAGGATGCTTGAGTGCTAAGTCACTTCGGTCGTGTCCAACTCTTTGCGACTCTGTGGACTGTGGCTCCTCTGTCTGTGGGATTCTCCAGGCAAGACTACTGGGGTGGGGTTGCCATCTCCTTCTCCAGGGAATCTTCCCAACCCAGGGATGGAACCCAGATCTCCTGTATTGCAGGTAGATTCCCTACCGCTGAGACACCAGGGAAGCCCTGGGGGTGGGTCCAGCACTTGTGTTTTAACAGACTCTCCTGCTGATTCTGACACTCCATTCAACGGTTTGAAGCCATCATCCTACGCAAAAGTCAGACAAATGGCTCAGAAGGTTGAGGGGGGCAGAGTTTTCCCTCCTCAGCCCACAGGCCATGAAAAGTGGGAACTGTTCCAAATCTAGAATCCCTTTGCCAAAACCCTGCATTTTAACCTACTCCCACTAACAGTCAAATCCCTCTACCCCTTGACCTCTCACTCTACCTGCCTGTCTCTTTTCCAGTTTCAAGTTAATGTTTCATTTTCTCGGCTTTGTTTCCAGATGACTGAGCTTTAGTGCCGAGAGTCAGACAACCATCGCTGAATCAGAAGCCACCCTGAGAGCTCAGAGTGGCCCTGCCTCTCCCCTTCCTTCCTGCATCCCTCGCTTCCTTCCTTCCTTCCCTATTTCCTGTCTTCCTTCCTCCTCTTGTCCTCTCTCCCTGTGTTCCTTCTTCCCTCCCTCCTTCCCTCTCTCTCTTCCTTCCTTTTCCACGCATTTGGATCCTTACTGAAGTCCTCCCAGCAGCTCCTTCATCCTCAAGCACCCAAACCTCGCCCATAACCGGAGCTCCAGCAGCTTGCTTCTCCCAGCCGGGTCCTCGGACCGGCTCCCCCAGAATCACACGGGAAGTTTGCTGCAGAGGCAGACCCCTTGTCCAAAGCAGCGTAAGCCCAACTCCTCCTCAAAACAGTCCTTTCAATATTTGAAGGAAACCGTCTTGTCCTCTCCAGGGCTCATCTTCACCGAGGCAGGTAGTCCAACGGTGTTTGGGGCATTTTCTCACACACTGGTCATCTCATGACGTACATAATCCTCACATGCTCGCCCACAGTTTCTGGGTTTTCATTCTCCCTCTTTGCAGTGCTGGCCCTCACTCCAAAGTTCATATTCCCATTGTCCTTCTGGCTTTCCCTGAAAAAAGTGTTATCCTGGGTAAGGGCCTTTTTTTTTTTTTCCTCGATTCTATCACTTTTAGGAAATGTACCAGTTTCTCAGTTAAGCTGTAATTAGTAGATGCGGCCAATCACCGTAATTGCCTGGAGAACTTCAGAAAAATGCATATCTTCAGGGGCCTCACCAACTGACTCAGAGTTTTCAGGGGAAGGACCCAGGAGGCTGGGCTTTTCTCATATTTTCTCGGAAAATCCATCAGTCACCCACTTCACCTCTGACCTAGACCTTCTGGAACATGTTTGACTTTGAACTCTGAAAACTGCCTGTGTCTCAAATAATTAATTGTCCATTTAAGGATAACAAGGTGCTAAATGAGAAGGGGAACATTGCTTGATATAGAACCAGAAACAGGAAATGATGTTTTTTAAAAATAAAAGATGTTTATTTCTTACAGTTCTGCAAGTTGGCAGGTTCAAGGTCAAGGGGCTGGCAGACCTGATATCTGGTGAGGACTCTTCTTGGCTTGCAGATGCCACTTTGCTGTGTGTTCACCAGGCCTTTCCACTTTTGAAAACAGTGTTTTTGGTTTCATCTCTCTAGATCATCAAATTTGGGACCCCGTGGCATTTTTGATGCATGATTTCAAATAGAAATATTAGGCAAACATGAATTTATTTATTCATCTTATCTCATTTAAATGGAACAGAATAATGTCTAAAATAAGGTTGGAACCTTAAAAACAATTTTGGCTTGAAATTATTTTTAAAAATCTGTCCATGGGGTTTTCTCTGGGAAAATTTTTTTAGCCTCTCATGATTGATACTTTACTGCAAATCGTGACATTTATTTGCTGAATTACTGCGTTTGCAGAGTTCTTATAGGATATTGAATAACTCAAACTCCTTTACAAGTTAGAAGACTTGAACTCTCCTTTCCCTCATGAAACTTGTTCTGCTTCACGAAAAGCTTGTAAAGCTCATAACAGGGGTAATATGGACCAAAATTCAAACCCACGAAGTAGGCAAAGGTAATCCTTGCCAGTCTCATCCCTGTGTGCGGAACCCTGCTTTCCCCAGGACCCCCGTCTAGAAATGTCATACAAGCTCTCCTTTCACGTTCCATGTCTAATGCTCCCAAGGTGATGAGGGCTCAGCCTCTGTGTCTTTGCCTTATTATTTCCAGATTCAGAGTCCCAGGAGGTGTCATGGAAATTATTTTCTTAACGTCTGTCCATAGCACAGACCCATTTCTACCTGCTCCTCTCCGTGCAGTACAAATGTAAATCCATGAATAACACAACAGGCAGGCAGAAGAGAACTCTGAAAGAGGAGCAAGATAACAGCCACCTGGTTTGGAGCCCCAGGACCAGAGGGACAACATAAGGGTGGGGTGTCTCAAGTCCCCCCACCAACAGGGGAAGGCAATGCACGCCCAGCATTTCTCTCCCCCAGGCTAGTAAGAGGAGGCAGGTCTGTTGGCTCATCCCTCCCCTGGGATGACCAGAAGGCCCATCTGACAACAGAAGGCAAACCAGCACTGTTTGGATCTGGAACCTTCAGGAGAGATATTCTGCCTTTTTTTTTTTAACGTGGACCATTTTTAAAGTCTTCATTGAATTTGTTACAATATTATTCCTGTTTTTTGTTTTGGTTTTTGGCCCCAAGACATGTGGGAATCTTAGCTCCCTGACCGGGGATTGAACCTGTGCATCCTGCATTGAAAGGTGAACTCTTAACCCCTGGACCACCACCGAAGTCTCAAGATGTTCTTCTTGAGAACAGAGCAGGAGACTCCTCCTTCCTTCCCCAGCTGAGAAATTCTGGAGCTTCCAGCCACATGGAAGCCTGCTCCCTGCCCCAGGGGAGATTCACCTCAACAAGCTTCTACGAGGATATGGAGGCAGCCAGTCTATGGCTTGACTGAGGACAAGTAAACTTCAGAGACTCTTGGGAGCTGAGTACCTGCTCCTGAGAGTCATACAAGCCTTAGCAACTCTGTCTGGAGCCAAGCAATAAAATATAGCCATCTCAAACCCTCTATAGCTTTGTGCTTTTTGTTTTTTTCTTATTTTCCAGAGAGTTACCAGCATCCCCTCTCCTAACATCACAACCAGGACCTTGGACTGTATGAGAAGATATTTTCTTGTTATCTGAACCCTCTGAATCATTTCTTCAAAAATAGGTGCTGATACAGCAGAAGCCTGACACCATGGTTGTACCACTTTGCCAGTGTTGCCGTGTGGATAGAAAATTAGATGTCACTGCGCACAAGAGAAATTGCTTGCTGTAGCTCTTCTTTGATCTCTCTTTCTCTAAATTTATTCCCACATTTTAAAAACGTAAAGCTAAAGAATTTATGACTGATCACTGAAAATGTTGACAAAGGATTACTTTAACAAGAGCAGCTGTTTATGCAAGTTACTTCAGGGACATTAGAGCTCTTGAAATGAGCCTTGACCTTGTCCTAAGTCGCCTCTTAGGTTTCTGGAAAGCCTTGTCTTGGGTCCATGTCTGCCTCCTCAAAACCACAAACTCAGAGAGTTCATGATTGATCCAACCCATATTTACGTTCATTCATCAGTTCTAGGAGCAACGGTAAGTACAAAAAGTGCTACGGAGCCATCTCAAGGACCCCAAACTGAGTCAGTCAAATTCCTTCAGGTTCTCATTTCTCACTTTACAAACTACTGTTGCCTGTCCCCAAAAATGTTGGGGAGGGAGAACTCCAGGAGATAAACCTCTTTCCAGGACCACACAGTGTTAGATAGAGGAAGTCTTGGAAATAGCTTTTTCCAGGCTTGATCAGGCTTGTTTTGTCTGGCAAATGAATTATGTAAACCTTATCCACCAGAAACTGTTTCAAGTCAATTAATTGTTGTAATTACTTAAGATTTCTTTTTAATGAATATGGCTCTCCAGGGACTCGATGATATCCTGTCATCTGTAGGGCCTGATAAATGAAATGTGATTTGTGGCTGACTGCAAACTGAACCCTTGTTCTTGAGCCATGCCTGCCTACCCGTGTGCTCATTAAATGGAAGAAATGCCCTTGATGGAGGCAGGGGAGATCGTCAGAAACCATTCCCAGTTAGCTCGCAAGTGAGGGGCAGAATGGCTGCTCGCACCCTTTTCCCTCTGCTTCTCACCTCCATCGTCCTGGAAGCGAGGCAACCAAGCCGTGACCTCGGCAAAGCCACACGTTAGCAGCAGCAGCCTCACCCTTTCATCTCCCGTCTCCATTAGGTTCAAAAAAGTAGACTTGCAAACAACTCTTTGGGGATGACTCTAGAAACTCATGTAGAAAGTACAGGAATTATTTCCTAGCCACACGCTCTCTCCACTGGTATTCTGCTCTTTTTTTTAAATTTACATTCCCATAGGCAAATGTTATCAATCAAAAAAAATGTGTACAAACAGTAAAAGAGGAAAGCTATTTTACCAAAGAAGCATAATTCAGTTGGATGGAGCACAAAAAGTTATACTTGTTCATTTTCAGAACAACACTGTGAATTGGTAAAATGAGATAGATTTTATTATAGCAAGATTTTGCAAAAGATTTTCTAATTCAGGGATAGGCATGATCTATTCTAGATGGCTGACTTTATGAAACATAAGTGGCTCTTCTCATCTTGAAGCTTTCGTCTCTACATTTGATAAAGTAGAGTGACCTCACGTGGACACCCCATTTACAAGTGATGAGTAAACCATACACACTTACAGATAAGAGAGTCTAAAATGGCACAACCAAGTACTGGAAACCAGTCCCAGTAAAGTCACTATCTACGCTAGCAAACAAACGTCTGCAATAAAACATCATTTTTAAATATCTGTTGCCTTCAGTGGCTTTATTTTTGCCCTTCAAATCATTTTGTCTACCTAAGAAAACTGTATTTTTCCGGGACATTTATACTTGGTAACCTTTATAATCATAAAGCAATTTCTAGCCAAAATTGTCAGAGAAGATTAAAATAAATTAACTTCAGTGAATCTATAAAACTCTTTAAAACAAAATTGCTATCTTCATTGTCATAACTCAAACATTTGATTTACAATTGAAGACCATCATAGAGAAAATATTGCAAGAAAAGTATACATTTGTTTTGAAATCTATCATTTTTGCTGAAATTTCAAATTTCACTGAACTGTGTGAAGCTAGTAACAATGCCTATCTGTAATAAAACATGTGAACCAGAATTCTGCAAAATAATCAGCTACTACTCCTAAACATTCAAGCCGTATTTGTTGATTCAGAGTGAGTTGGAGTTTCGCAGTCTTTATTTCAGGCTGTCACCATTCCCTTACAAACTCATGAGTTCTAAGTCAAATTTAAATAGGAAAGGTTGTAAAGCAGACAAATGCCGATTTACGGTTACAACCTTTTCACTGTGGAGTATCTTTCACATCTTAAAATTTTAACTGTAGGAAAACCCAGGATTATCAAAGATACCTGAAGATCAAAGATCTTATTAAAGAATGCAGTTAGTCAATATTCATTGAGTAGCTGATAAAGAGTTAGGCACCTGCTAGATGCTTTAGTGACAATAATGGCATAGTCCCTGACCTCAAGGACGCATTGAGCCTTTGTTTCAATAAAGATTGTTCAACAAAGACAGACAGTGTCCATCTTCCATTCACTGCCTCTATAATGTGAGCCCCATATTCTCAGTCATCTCTTCAAACCCAGATTCAATAATTGTTCATTGAGGACTCTACCATACACCAATAGTGGTACCCGCATTGGCCACATTAAACAGCGGTATGACTTTTGGCAAGTCATAGAAATCCTTTTATCTCTGTTTCCTTATCTGCAAAGTGCAAATAATAACCATGATGATGGTGGTGCGTGCTAAGTCCCTTCAGTCGTGTTCGACTCTTGGCGACCTTATGGACTGCAGCCCACCAGGCCCCTCTGCCCATAGGATTCTCCAGGCAAGAACACTGCAGTGGGTTGCCATGCCCTCTTCCTAAGATGTGTGTGAAGCATTAAAGGATTTAAGGTATCTTAAGCAGCTGGTGCCTCAGGGAACTCTGCTCAATGTTATATGACAGCCTGGATAGGAGGGGAGTTTGAGTCCCTTCCTTGTTCACCTGAAACTATCATAACATTGTTATCAGCTATAGGTCAACACAAAACAAAGAGTTAAAAAAAAAAAAAAGAAATACAACTTTTAAACACCAAGCACCATGTGTCGGACACAGAGCAAAGGACGAGTAAGTTGCTTGTTGTAGCTACGTTACTGTCATCATTTGCATCTGAATTATGACTGATAAGGAAATAGAGGCACAGAGAAACTAAGCCAAGTCCCAATACCACGCAGCTGGAAACAGAACTACAATTCAGGACGGCTTTCTTTCCCCAAACTGACCATCATTCCTTAAGTAAACAGCTGTACACAATTGCATAGCCAATCAGGAGAAGGTCGTGCCGACTTCCCAGTTCTTCTCAGCATCAGCATCAGTAACCCTCAGCATCGTGTGTTACAATCTGAGGTGATGCCTATGCCAGGAGTGTAGCATTTAACATAACTTTAGTTAAATGGGGGCTTCTCAGGTGGCACTGCTGGTAAAGAACCTGCTGCTAATGCAGAAGACTTAGGAGACACAGGTCAGTGCCTGGGTCAGGAAGCCACCCTGGAGTAGGGCCTGGTACCAACTAGAGGGGTCCTTTACTCCGACTTTGTAGAATGGTAGGGAAGCAGCACAGAACAAATTCTAATCCTTAATAAACCCCTATTATATATGCATTGTTGGCTTACTTTTAAGATAAAATTGATACTCAGATTAATTACATCACTTACTTAAAGTCACATAGAAAGGGGTTGAATTAGTAGGGCCTTCCGTTTTCCAAATTCCGTGACCTAAAAACATTTAGAAGGCATGGTTCAACTATATTCCAGCTGGCATGGTTCCAACTGCACTTTCTCTTCTGAATTCCCGTTTGATGGACAATTAAATATCAAGTAGATCAAGTTCTTCTCATTTCACTTGTTTTCTGTTTTATTCCTGGGAATTCCTTCCCATTTATTTTTCTGAATCATCATACATTTCAGAATCATCTTGTCAAACACACAGAGTTAATCTTGGAATTTTTATGAGTATTGAATTAAACCTACCAATTAATTTGAGAAAACAAACATACATATTTTAAATGTCTCTCCCTTTAGCAGTTGTATTTATTTTTCCTTTAATTGGTCAAATTTGACTTTCACTGATATATAAATTGGGTTTATGAGGTGCTGCTAGTGGTAAAGAACAAACCTGCCGGTGCAGGAGACATAGTGAGACACAGGTTCTATCCCTGGGTTGGGAAGATCCCCTGGAGGGAGGACATGGCAACCCACTCCAGTATTCTTGCCTAGAGAATCCCATGGACAGAGGAGCCTGGTGGGCTAGGGTCCATGGGGTTGCAAAGTATCAGACACGACTGGAGAGACTTAGCATGCATAATATATATCTTAGGGGGGCTTTCCAGATGGCACCAGTGGTAAAGAACCTGTCTGCAATGCAGAAGATGCAAGAGATGCAGGTTCAATCCCTAGGCCAAAAAGATCCCCTGGAGGAGGGCATGGCAACCCACTCCAGTATTCCTGCCTGGAGAATCCCAGGAACTGAGGAGCCTGGAGGGCTATAGTCCATAGGGTTGCAAAGAGGCAGACACGACTAAAGCGATTTAGCATGATCCATAAATTTGAATTCTCCTTAGGTAGATTCTAAACATTTCTGGCTCAAATTTTTCCAGATTATTAAAGATATTTTGCTACTGTAGGAGATTATTTTTTATTATTTTTTCTAATGGGTAATTACTTATATTCAGGAATGTATGGGGGTTTATTACCTCTTACGCTAATCAGTAAGTCAAATTTATAGTTGTCCCACCCAAGTATGTTCTTCCCTTTGTCTTGGTCTCATGACTACTCAGATTTGCCACCCTCCCCGGGAGCCGTACGGATGCTGGTGGCTACGTCTGCCATGTGAATGAAGTCTGTGTACACCTTCCAGGTCGTCTCCAGAAAAAAAGCTTCATATTTTCATCCTGGAACACAAACTCGATGAGTCATCTTTAACCAGGAGGAAGTAAACAATATTCTTTACAAAACAGAAGTTAGCAAACTGTGGCCTGTGGAACAAATCTGACTTGTGGCCTGATTTTCACGTAGTCCGTGAGTTAAGAATGGCTTTGAACTTTTAAATTGTTGTAAAAAGAAAGAAAGAGAAGGGACTTCCCTGGTGGTCCAGTGGCTAAGACTTGACGATCCCAATGCAAGGGGCCCAGGTTCGATCCCTGGTCCCAGAACTAGATCCCACAAGCTGCAACTAAGACCTGACACAGCCAAATAGATAGAAATAAACAAATATTTTAAAAAAAGAAAGAAAGAAAAGAGAGGAGTAGGTGGAAGGAGTGGGGAGGAAGAGAAGGAAAGAAGGAGAAAAACATGACAGAGACCATACAGGCCCTCAAAACCTAGAACACTTCCCGGCCCACTTCAGAGAATGTTTACCAGTGTCTGTTCTAGAGGACTAATGCACGCAAGATAGAAGGACTCGGGCTCTTAACACAGGAGCCCAGCGATAGAAGGACTCTTGGGCTCTTAACCACAGGAGCCCAGCGATAGAAGGACTCTTGGGCTCTTAACCGCAGGAGCCCAGCAGCTCTGCTACTCCTTTTTTTTTCTGGCCACGTTGCTGGCATGTGAGCTCTTATTCCCCCGCCATGGATCAAATCCAAGCCCCCTGCAGTGGAAGCGCAGAGTCCTAACCACTGGCTTATGTGCTCAATCTCTTTAGTCGCGTCCGACTCTTTGCGAGTCCATAGACTGTAGCCCGCCAGTCTCCTCTCTCCATGGCATTCTCCTGGCAAGAATACTGAAGTGGGTCTCTGTGCCCTCCTCCAGGGGATCTTCCCGACCCAGGGACGGAACCTGCGTCTCTTATGTTTCCAGCACTGGCAGGCAGGTTCTTAACCACTAGTGCCGCTTGGGAAGCCCCAACTGCTGCACCACCAGGGAATCCCCAGCTCTGCTACTCTTGACCAAGAAGCCCTGGACTGTTGTAAGAGCTGAAAAGAGATTTCTGTCTTATTTAATCTACGATATTTGGGGTCTCTACCATTGATCACAAGAGCCATCAATCTAATTAATCCATTAACTAACCTTGTTGGTGTTAAAAGTTTTTCAGTGGATCTCTTGCAATTTCTAGAAAGACAACCATGCCATCTACAAACAATAGGGCTTTGTTGGTTTTTTTCCCCTCAATAACAAACAGATTTCCTCTTTTATACTTTTTTGTCTTATTTTTAATAGCTAGAACTTTCAGGACAACACAAATGGATAGTAGCAATAGCATACACCCATGTTTTGTTCTCAATTTTAATGGCAGTGCCTCTAGCTCTTTACTGCCTACTAAAGTATTTCCTGTTGATTGTAGATATTTCTCATTATCTTAAGCATATTTAGAAGAAAAACTGTTCAGTGGTTTTTCTAATTTTTATCTTTTTTAACATTTTGGCATCAAATTTACACTATTTTTATAAAAGAAATTGAAAAGCCCCTCACTTATGCTTAGAAATGGCTTGTGTAGCATATAAATGAGCAAGGATTTGAAATTCTGAAAAAAAGTTGTTTAAAATAATCCAGCCCTAGAGTATTTTTAAAGTAATCCTTGGAAAATATTTTTAATTTCTTTCATGATTTTATTCAGCTATCTACTTTATGAGTTAATGATGATCACTCATATTCTCCTTAAAAATTATCTTGCCACGGTTTTCAAGTTCTTACCGTAAACATGTGTAGCTGCTTCTTTAAATTATTATTTTTTCTCAATAGCTGATGTGATCACCCCTTTCTTACATTACTTGTCTGTTCTCATTTTTGTTTTGCTGCTATGTTCACCAGATATTCCACGTGTTTGTCAGATTTTGTTTTTTCCAAAAGACAAATTCTTGGACTTATAACTGATTTTATTTTGAATTTGCTTTCTAATAAATTTACTTTGCATGTGTATTTATCTGTATAATTTTCTTATCTCTCTGTTTCCTAGGTATGGTTGTTAAGATATTTTCTTACTTTTTTAATGAATGACTTAATTCTTATATTTCTTCTTTTTTAATAATGAAAATGTATCATGCTACACATTTTATTCAGAGTGTCACATCTGGTAAGTTTTGAGACACACTGGTCTTCTTTATATTACTTTAAGACAATGTGTGTTGTAGTTTGGGTTTTCCTGAAAGCAAACCCTCTCAACAAGTAGTTGGTATGGAAAGTTATCTGAGGGACTGCCCTGCTGGTCCAGTGGTTAGGGCTTCGCCTTCCAATGCAGGGGCTGTGGGTTCAATCCCTAGTCGGGGAGCTGAGACCCCACATGCCTCAAGGCCCAAAACACAAAACATAAAACAGAAGCAGTATTGTAACAAATTTGATAAAGGCTTTAAAAATGGTCCACATTTTTAAAAAATGTTATCTAAGATGTGGTTCTAGGAAGCATACATGAGAAAGTGAGGATAGCAATATTGGCCAGGAGAAAAAAAATTAAGGATAATTCATTAGTGATTTAAAGCTATTAGAGAGAGTAGAGCTCCATCTCTGAGAAGACATTTATAACATGCCTTAGAAATGTCCCACTGAGGGTATGTATCCACAGACACTCCTGGGGGTATTAAATCCTCAGGCTGCCATGCCTGTGAACTAAGGCACTGGAGAAATCCTTCAAGCAGAAACACATAAAGCCACAGCAGTTCAAGGTAAGGAACTATCCCTATTTGTGGATACTGTGCATTTCTGTTGCAAGTGAACCTTGAAAAAGGCTGAGGGCTAAGGATAAGCACAAGTGTTAGCTGCTACCGTGTGTAACTAGAGACGTGTTTCCATTTTGTTTACAAATGTTTCCCCCCTTGTTGGGGAAATCTTAATTTTTGTTGGATCTTAATTTTTTTAATGTGTATCCCTATGCTTTTAGATGTTACTACAAATACTCATTGCACATTTGAATATGTGTTCTCAGTTGTAATATGTAAGGCTTTCTTTAAATGAAAATGTTGCACAATAATCTCGTATGCTTTGTCCCTAATATTTCACAGAATCCAATCAATTTTGTTTTTGTGTTTTTGGGGTTTGCCCTCCATACGTATTGAAACAATCGTAAAATAGTCAATTCAGGCCACTTTAAGAAAATAATCACACAAGCAATGTGTGACAATGGCAATGAAGAAGCTAGTTGGATTTTCCTTTTTTTAGTCAATTATTTGTCGATGTAAACCTTAATTCTTTCTTCACACATGAAGTCTTTATTTGCATTGAGGTTCATGGCCATGTCTGTTAAAATTTGTAGACTGCGGTATTTTATTACGACAATCATTGTAAAATAGATTGTTAATATCTTGCCTGAAAAATCTGTCAGAGATATTTTAGGTATCACTGCACCACTAACTCAAGCTGTTCATAGAGAATGAAAGTCATCGGAATTGAGGGGGAATGTAGGAAAGAAAATAAGCACCATTTTCCGAAAGTGCAGGAGCTCATGAAAACTTGTCTAGGCTAATCATCAGGAGTGTAAAATTTTTATTTCTCAGTTTAATAAGCACCACCTGTGTTTATAAAAAGTCCCTGATGACTTGTTGTTTTGTCTCTTGCGAAGAATACAAAGTGGTCTGAGGATGGATGCCAGAGAGAACACATATTATTAATATACTTCAAATCCTCCCGTATGACGAATGTAACCTTCATTATCCCCTTCTTGCTCCCCACTACACACTTTCCTCTTTAATTTTTTTTTATTGAAATGATATAAAACAAAAATCACTGACTGCATATAAATCAATTGTCTGTGACATGTTACAGGAGAAAAGATTGCCAATAACAGGCACTCAGTCTCATAAAACTTGTAATCAACTTCTAAGCCAAGGCATAAATGGTAATATATTGCCACAAACATAAAAGAATAACAAACTATTCGAATTGCACCTTCACATTCTCTGTCGTTAATAACCAATAAGCATGAGAAAGTTTTGACACTCGTTCATTTTAATGGGCGTCTGCTTGTTTATCCGATGTGTCGTTCAGCACCACAGAACACGTGCTCATCCTTGGAAGGGGTTGAGCAGAGAGGCTGCCCAGGCTTTGGAGGAGAACTCCAGCCGCAGGAAAGTGCTCAGAGTAACTCATTTTCTATCTCAGCTCAAACAGAGAATGTATCCAGTCTTTCTTTGGCCCTAAGTGAATAGAAAAAAAGCAAGTGCTCAATCCAATCTCTATTATCTGGACTCCTCCAGACCATCTGTTGCTGCATAAAATCACTTCACCGCAGTGCCTTAAGACAAGAAACATCATTTATTTGGCTTATAAATCTAGGGGCCAAATGGGCTCAGCTAGGCCCTTCTCATTGGCGGTCTCTCATATGCTTGCAGCCCATCTGCAGCTGGAGCTGAGGTCTGACTGAGGTCATCTCGAAAGCTTTTGACTTGGGCTTAGTGCCTGGGCTGGGGAGACTCTAACCGCTGGTGCTGAAACAGCTGGGCTCCTCAGGCACCTCTCCTCCCCCCACCACCCCATCCTCTCCCTTATACCCCTCCTACCTCCACGCGCCCTCTCCCACCCCCACTGTCCCTCTCATCCCACCTGGACACTGATGATGGCTCAGAGACAGAGCCGGAGGGAAGTGGGTCACCTCTGAGCAGCGGTCCCCAAGCTTTTTGGCACCAGGGACCAGTTTCGTGGAAGACAGTTTTTCCACAGAGCGGGGTGAGAGGTATGGTATCGGGATGATTCAAACACAATACGTTTATTGTGCATTTTATTTCTATTATTATTATTAGA
This sequence comes from Okapia johnstoni, assembly GCA_024291935.2. Lineage (NCBI taxonomy): Eukaryota > Metazoa > Chordata > Mammalia > Artiodactyla > Giraffidae > Okapia > Okapia johnstoni. The sequence continues at coordinate 138,578,188 of CM044306.1, read as the reverse complement.
GCAGCTCCACCTCAGGTCATCGGGCATCAGATCCCGGAGGGTGGGGACGCCTGCCTTTGAGAACCTCACCACCCGGGGGGACGGTCGCCCAGACACAGGTTCAGGGGGAAAGGAGGAGACAGACCGCCCTTCTCGATCAGGAGTCGGCAAGGTTCTGAGAGGCTCCCATGCAGGGTGGGAAATGATCTGGCAGATACCTGTGCAAACAGCCACCTGCCCCTCGACTTGCGTGGCACACTTACACACACACGCTCACACAATATCCAATGCACACACGCTCACACACAGTACACAGGACTCATGACGCAGCTAGTGCTCTTCATGGGATGACGCATGAAGTTCTTCATGGAATGTTTCCTAAACTCTATTCCAAAAGCGCTCATCGCTACTCCGACCCTGCATAGTTTAAAACTGGTAGGTGACTGTTAGACAAATAAAACTCAGCAAATTAGTGGGGGATTTCTTAGCACCTTTCATAGCCTAAGAGGAGGAAAGAATCTGACAAGCTTTGCTCCTCAAAATATGGTTCCTGGATCAGCAGAATCGCATCTCTCAGGCACTGGTTAGAGACGCAGAATCTCGGGTGCCACGTTGGCCTCAGTACCTGCATCTTCTCAGGATGCCCAGGTCATCCGTGTGCAAAGAAACTTGGAGACGCACTGACTCGTGAGACCATGCAGTGATTCACAAGCAGAGCCGTCCACAGGGCCCTATTTTAACCCTGATCACTGCCTGGGCTTCCTGGGAATTCCTTTTGGGATTGCCAGAATTCATGTTCAGGGAACTGTAGCCTCTGCCAGGCTTAAAGAAACAGGTCACCAGGCCCACGTACGTTCCTCAGGCTTTTCCCAAGAGAACTTGATGGAAACAGGTAACCAACAGGGACCTACTGTACAGGTAGGTCCTATACAGGAGCTATAGTCAATATTTTGTAACAACCTATAAGGGAAAAGAAACTGAATAGGAAAATACGTAATTATATATATACACATATGTATAACTGAATTACTGTGCTGTGCACCTGAAACAAACACGATATTGTAAAAAAATTAAATAAAAAATAAAATAATAAATAAATAAATTTTTAATTTAAAAGTTTTTAAATTAAAAAACTAATTTAATTTTAATTTAGTAAAATGAAAAAAAATTTTTAATAAAAAATTTTAAATCTCCTTAAAAGCCAAAGAAAACTTGATGGTTCTGAGGACCTCAGGCCAGAGAGCGGTGGCAAGACGGGTGCCTGCCTGCAACCCCCCGTTCCTCTAATTCTTCCTTCCCCCCACAGTCCACTGGGGCTTGAAAAAGCGGGCTTTCTCCTCCCTCCTGCTCTGGTTGGAACGCCCCCGCACCATTGCCGGGAGCCAGCTCACGAGATCCCACCCATGACAGAGTCATGAGGTAAAGGGCTGATTGAGCACGGCTTCTCAGCCCTCAGGAATTCTCGGAAGGCTGCCTCAGCACTCACCTTAAAGATGATATCTGTCTTTCTGATGTTTGATACAATAAACCTCTTCTTATTTTCTGTGACTTAGAAAAAAGGCTTTTCCTGATTCTCTTCTAAAATAGATCAATCTGAAATCTCAATCGACAAGGCCCCTGAACAGTAGCACCCTAAATAAAATTATCTGAAATATAGAGTATGCTGATCTAAATTCCTTTTGCTAACATATTGGTTTGTTTAATAAATATACCTGTGCCTTTGGAGCTAATGTGCTTGACTGCCCCTTAACAACAGAACAGCATTGAGAGCCTCCACACAGAAAGCCCCAATGGGCACAGAGCCCTTTGTAGGGAAGAAAAGCTTGTTAGAAAATGTAAGAAATATTGCTTTATAAAACTGTAACTTAGTCTATACTTACACATTATGCCTTTTCTACTCTTAACGTATTTAGCCTATGTAATGAAAGCATAATAATTAGGGATTTATATAAATAAAAGTTTAGTTTTAATACAAATAATAAGACAATTTGTTAATTCAGCTGGTGATTTTGCTAAGAACTGACCTTTGTGCTACATTGTTTCAGCTTGCTGTACTATGACTTTATGGAACCACATTCTTTTCTGTTAAGCTCAAGGCTAGAGTAAATTACCGAAAACAGGTTTTACCTTGAAACTTTCTATTAATGAATTCTTTCCTGCTGTGCCTGATACAAAAGTGTCCTGGCTGATCAACCCTTATCAATAAAAGAGTCACAAGATGTTAGCAGGCCTCTGGGCCAGAAGATGATGTAAACAATTTTAAACCTTTTATAACTTAGAAACACAAACAGTGTTCTGGTTCCGATATGGATCAAAAACTGCTGATCCATCGAGCTGATCTGGCATGACTCTATACTTTACATTTGTTTCTATGTACCACTAAAAATATAAAAGCTGTCTTAAAAACAATAAAGTCAGAAGACACTTGGAAACACCACGACTCGCTGTGTCTTCTCATTCGTATCACCGACGCCATCCATCCTGAGGGAACACTGACATGCTGGGGCTAGACTCCGGCACACCATCATCTGATTCGTAACTTCGTTCCACTCTCCACTGTATCCTGGCGCTCAAACAGGGCTGGCCATACGGCAGGAAGTCAGTCAAAACTTGCAGGAGCAAAGAACGTTAGCAGGAAGGGAACAGAGGAGGAAGCCAGCTTCTAAATTAGGAGGACACGGTCGGAGCGAGTGGCTCGCATCGGCTCCTCGCTGTGTGTAGCTCTGCTGTCCACCTAGCGAGACTGAAGCTTCCTGGGCACCAGGCCTGTCTCCCTCAGATGGGAGTTCCTACAGCAGCCAGTCCCGTGGGGGACTTGCGGTCAACGGCTCATCAACTCACTCTAGGTCACGTACACTCTGGCAGCCTTCCTTAAGCTCTGTACCCTTCTACACCTGCTCTCAGCCCAGAGGAACTAAGATTGCTTTGCTTATTGTAAAGGAGGAGGAGGAAGGAAGGAGAGGAGGTGGAGGTCAGGAGGCTGAGGAATCTGGGGCTTCCCTCTCTAGGGGAACTTCCTGATCCTGGGATTGAACTCGAACCTCCTGTGTCTCCTGCACTGCAAGCAGATGCTTTCCCACTGAGCTATCAGGGAAGCCCAAGGAAAAAGGAACGACCCTGGGACCCACTGTAGCACAAAGGCTTTGTCAGGAGGCCCTGGGACAGGGCTGCAGGTGGGGAAGACCCTCACGACACGGGGGCAAGGCTCAGAAGGGGAAGAAGACGGGGAACCCCCCGGGAAGAAGAGGGGCTTGGTGTCTGGGTGACGGCGCCCAGTTGCACAGGGTGAGTCTGGGTCCGAGAGCTCAGAGGGCATCACCGATTAGGGTCGGATCACCGCAGTAGGTACCAGCTGTTGGGTGAGGTTTCCCAAGGTAGGCAGAGCAGGCTGTCTCTACATGGCTAAAATTCTGCCAGCTTGGGGACCTCCCTGCTGGTCCAGTGGTTAGAATTTCACCTCTAATGCAGGGTGTTCGGATTTGATCCCTGATCAGGGAGCTAGGATCCCAGGTCTCCTGGCCAAAAAGCCAGAACATAAACAACAGAAGCAATATTGTAACAAATTCAATAAAGACTCTAAAAACATTCCGGGTGATTTTTTAAATAACTGGCATGTAAAAATTTGAGTTTGGTGTTGATTGGTTTTTGAGCTAACAGGTCCCAGCGGACAGGAAAGAAATAAAGAATGTAAGGGTCAATACACAGAGGCTGTCTAGGGCTCATTCACTCCAGGCAAGGAGGGAGTCTAACTGCAGAGCATCCCCTGTGAAGCGGAGGGAACAGAGCGGGTGGAAGTGGCTGAGTTGTGTTTCTTAGGAGCCAGAGTTGGCCAATTACACAGCAACCACCCCTGCTGGGCTCACCTGGACCATCCTACGGCGATGATTGAAGGATCATTGGTAGTAGTCATTTAGCCACTAAGTCATGTCCGATTCTTGTAATCCCATGGACTGTAGCCCACCAGGCTCCTCTGTCCAGGGAATTCTCCAGACAAGAATACTGGAGTGGATTGCCATACCTTTCTTCCCAATCCAGGGATTGAACCCAAGTCTCCTGCATTGCAGGCAGATTCTTTACCATCCGAGCCATCAGGGAATCCATCAAATCATCAAGAAACACAAACTGTTCTCATGTTTAAATTCTTTGGAAATGGCAGGAACACACCAAATTCCATCAAAAGGCCTATGCTCCTCCCCTTCTGATTCTTCTGCGTTTGCTTTATCCTTGACTATAACGTCTGATATGTGAACCAGAGTCTCTCTTGCTTCTGCAAATAGTGTCGACATGGAAATGTGCACAGCGACATTGACACTACTGGCTGGATGTTGGTTATGCATTTTTTTCAATATGGAAATCACTCTAGTGGAGTCTGTGTTTTATGTAGAAAAAAAAAGGCAGCATCATTAGTCGAGCTCTCAGACTGCATAACCCTTCTCACAACAGGCTCAGTCACCAGGAACCACATAGATTGGAAAACGAAACACATTACCACACACCCGTGAAAAGCATCTTTGCCAAAGTGTTCGAAGTGGGGGCTCCAGGGGGAACAGGGTCGGTCCGGGAAGAGGGTCCGAGGTGGAGTGGTCTGGAGGAGGTGCGGTCCAGGGGTTGCTGCATCTCAATCAATCAGCCTCAAACACAGGATTAGATACCATCAGACCAATGTCACCCGTGCTAACAGCCAGCAGCTCTGAAGTTCAACTGTTTTCTAAATACACTAAACTTGCCATGAGAAAGTCAACTCTAGGCAGGACGGGGGCGGGGGGTGTTGTGGGGGGAGGAATTAAGAATTGGAAAATAAGAATTTTAGAATGTTCTTGTCTCTGTCCACAGAACAGAAGGAAGGGCCTTTCTCACCCAAGTAACCTATGCACTTCGAGACTGGTAAAGCCTTTTATGTCAGAAGAAAAACAAACCAATTTTTATACTCAAGAATACAATGGCTACAAACGCTGTTTTCAACCTGGTGGTTTGTTGAAACTATAGGGACCATTAGAGATTTCCTGCAAGGCAGATTAAGTGGATTTGGTTTTGCTCTTACGATCCATAATAGCTACGTTGCAAGAATAGCAATTCCTCTCCTCTATCAAGCTCTACTAAGTGAGGAGATAACATGAAGGAAGTTACATGAACTTGGGAATTGTATAAATGAGTTTTTAAGGCAAAATGCCCTATTTTTCAGTTCATGAGGGTTGAATACAGTAACAAACTCATTTACAAATATCAGGCAATTGGATCCAAGGTGACCTGTTATTGTCTCTGCTCAGAAATACCTATTCATTGCAAAAAAATTCTCCTGACGTTGAGAACAATTAATCCTACCTATGAACTTGAAAAACCTATTGGTAGGTGTGGACAATGTCTTTTTTTTTTTTTTCCTTTTGGGAAAACAAGTTACAATTTGGAAAAGAAAGATGAAGGATGTTAAGGCTAGTGGTTAAGACACACCAGTGCCATCCATCTACTTCCAAGACAAGTCCCCGACTTGCTAAGCCACCCAAGATGCTACTTCACTGCACTGCATCCAGGCTCCCTCCCAACGTCCTCCAGATGTACCAAGCAGGAACATCTCTTCAAGGTGAGACCCTGGATCTCTTGCACCAAAGCTTTTATACCCAAAGGATTTGGCAGATGCTTATTTAGAGCAAGGGTTGAAAAATCTTTTCTTACTTATGCCCTCGCCAAATAAGTAATCATACCACTAAAGGCTCAGGGAATTTCTGATTTTACAGAAATACAGACCTCGACACAAAAATGCTGCACCCATCTAAAAACACCATCATCATTTACTATCCACGTAAAACCTTCTCTGAAAAGCAAGGAGAAAGTGGAAGATGTAAGTCAAAGACGCTCAGCTGTCTCAGCCTCCTCTGGCTCCCCCGCCCTGAGCCCTGGCTCACCATCACACTAACCCCTCTCTGGGAGCCGGCCTCTGAGCGTTGGCGTTTGTCAGGCAGGTGTGTTTGCCACACCTGCCTCAGTGTGAAGCCAGCCCACTTCTGGCCCCGAGGAGAAGTTCCCTTTCCTTGTAGCAAGATAATGTTTTAAAAAGCTGACTTTTAAACCTCTTCCTGAATTTTTTAATGGATTAAATTCATCATGTCACCAGCTGCTGTGCGGCTAATAGAGCCATAAAACACTGTATTAAAGGATTACCCGTGCAAAGTTTCCTCTTGCGCTAATGTGAATTTTAATACTTTTAACATTTAGTTGAGATGGGAATGTCCAGGAACAGCTTGTTCAGTAGGTTGTTCTATAAAATTAAGTTCCCCATCTCATCAGAAATGCCAGGACTCCATTAAGTTAAAATTTTACAGAGAGGCTAAGATGATTCACTGTGCAGCATTTGTAAGAAAGGAGGCAACAGCTGCGTCGACATTATTGCTCTTTAAAAAAAGAAAAAAGAAAGAGAGGAAAAAAAAGAAAAAAGCAAACCAGTCACAGATCCCATACATATACGGAGACTGGGCTGAACAGAGGAAAACGCTCACTTCAGGTTCATGGCAGATCAATTTACACAGCCCCAGAAGCAGTCATTAGGGACACCTCAGTTTCTGTTCCTCTTGAATGTCACTTGTCAAAAGGTCAGAAAGTTTGAAAATATACAAAGGGGTGATTATCAAAGTTACATAGATATCATATTTTGAGTAACAAAAATGTGATTATGTGTATCTTGAAAAACCCCTGAAAGAGGAAATGGCAACCCACTCCAGTATTCTTGCTTGAGAAATCCCATGGACAGAGGAGCCTGGTGCGCTAGAGTCCGCGGGGTCGAAAGAGTCAAACAGGACTGAAGCGACAGAGCGTGCACACACGATGACAAAAGAGAAAACAGAGTGAATGTGGCTGATAGAGGGTGAAGGAAACACAAGAAAGAACGGACGGATGCCGGAAGCTACACAGTTCAACGTCTCCTTCTCCAGGGGGCAGTTCTGAGTCCCTAAGAGTCCCCACCTTCCTCAGGCCATGGGATTGCTAAAAGCAGAATGGAGAATAAACCCCAAGTCTCCTTTCTTGCCTAGAAAATTCCATGGGCAGAGGAGTCCAGCAGACCAGAATCCATGGGATCACAAAGAGTCAGACACAACTGACCTACTGCACACAGACACACAGACACTCCTACAGCCAGACACGGAGACTCACGTCTCCCTTGAAAGTGAAAGTGTTAGTCACACAGTCCGTCTGACTCTTTGCAACATCTTTGTAGCCGTCAAGGCTCCTTTGTCCGTGGAATTCTCCAAGCAAGAATACTGGGGTTGGTAGACATTCCCTTCTCCAGGGGATCTTCCAGACCCAAGGATTGAACCTGGATTGCTCCTGGGCAGCATCTCAAAATATGAACATGTTGGGTTTGTCTAAATGGGATGGCTTACATGTTAAACAAGAGCAAAGAATCAGTAAGTCAACAGTGATAAGATCATCCTTCCTCCTGTGAAAGCTTCAGAAGGTAACAAAGCTTTATGGATCACACACCATTTCCACGATATTTCTAAATCAGACCCCCTTCTGAATATTTCATTTGAAATTTTCTCTTCCTGATTATGCCTCCTTACCCTCCTTTCATGAATGACTTCAAAGCCCAGTTGTAGCTGTTACCTAAGCATCTCAAACAGGTCAGCATTTCAATCTTTGCTACAGAAACTGTGTCGTAAATGAGTTGGGTGAAAACATTACACACTTTTTCTTTAATGTTGTTCAATAAACTGGTCTAGGTGGAACCATCCACAGAGCTCCAAATTCTCATCACAATTAAAGTGTACGTTAGAATGTGGACTGTGCCCGATTTGAAAATACAACCCAAGGATGATCAGTTTTAATGGAAATTCTCCAAAGCCAGTCTGCTTTACCCCAGCTGAATCCCGTCCATGGCCCCATATTCTGTACTCTGTATGCATTACTGTTCTGAGAGCCTGTCACTTCTTATCAGAATGAGAAAGGCTAAAGAGATAATATTTCAATAACATACTGGCCTGATCATAAAATAACTCGATGGAAATGTGTAGCTGCCTCAGGCAGCTCGGCAGGGTACTCAGCAGTTAGATGATTTCTATTCTGGGTTTTTTTTTTTATGGTTACATTTTCTGTTATATCAGACATCCCCTCAAGTCTTAGTTATGCTTTTATTCAAAAGGGAGAACCATAGTATAAAGACCTACAAAACTTATTATGATATATTACTAGAAAGAAATAAAAGTAGCTGCCATGGTAGCATATTGATAAGGACAGGCCTGCCACATTCACCGACCTTTTTTTATTTCACCCACCAGGGCTGAGGCCGGAGTTTCTTGGTTGCTAGGCAACGGGGGTCACAGTTTTCAGGTCTTAAATGCACAACCTAGTCAAAAAGCAGATGATGTGATCTTCAGAGGGAAAGCAGATCTCTGGCAGGAGTAAGAATTTTAATAGGTACAGGGGTTTTCACATTCATTTTCATCATGGTAAAGGCTGAAATGGAGAAGCTTTAACTTGTCAAAAGGCTGTGGGAGCAGGTTTTTAAGTCCTGGTGATGAGAATCATTTGCTGAAACAATAGGAAGAGAATATAGTCAAGCTTCTCTTTGAGAAACATATGGACATGTGGCTTAGGGTTTTAGCTGCCAGTGGAGCGATGATCAAACTCTCACTCCAAACACAGGGACACACACAAACAGGGGTATGTGATCCAAAACACGGGGTGATCTGGAGAGATGAATATGGGGGCTGACTTGGGGGTGAGGGTTTTCTGTTGCTGGTTTTCTTGTTTTTAACATTTTTTCACAAACGGAACCACACCCTGCTTTTCTTGATGACAATACTGCAGGCAGCACGACAGCCCCCAAAGGTCAACCACAAGAAAGCTCATTCCCAAACCCTTTCCCTCCTGCCAAGTCAACACTTGCTTTAAACTTTAATAAAGGGCATCAGAGAAAACTGATCTCTCAAGCGGGAAGAAACGCTTGGCCGTACAGAATTGCTTTTGACCGTATATCCCACCGGTATGATTTTCCACCACCCCCACCGGTATCCTTTAACTTTACTCATATTACCCTAATAACATTTCAGTAATGGCAGCTTTTTAAAGAAGAAAGTCAGTAGATTTAAGTGTCAAAAATAAGTAAGAGAATTTTGAATTTCCCATTTCAAAATCTGTTTGAATATCTTAATTGAAGATTGAGGCAAAGAGCCGCCATTTTTATTTTACTTTATGTCAATATCCACTGTTAGTATCGTAATGTCTTATGGAATAGGAACGGCAGTTAATTCCTAAAGTTTTATTTTGCTCAGTGTGATGTTTTAGGGGAGAGATAAAAGGATGTGTGTGTCTGTGTGTGTCTGTACTTGTGTGTCTGTGTGTGTCTATGTGGGTGTGTGTATGTGTGTGTGTGTATTGGGAGAAAAGCAACTAATTACGAATTATAGGTGGATAATGTGGAATCCAGAATTTTAAAAGACAGATGTAAGGGTTTGCAGGTTTCTGTCTCTCTGGGCCATATCGGAGTTCCCGTAGATCCCGCCTGATTTCAACCCGGGCGCTAGGTAGACATCCTGGCTCGTATAAATAGCAATGAGATTGCCAGAAGGCAGGTCACACGCCTGGAGACTGAGGCTGTCAGATAACTCTAATGATTTCTCTGGCCCTTCAGGGTGAAAAATTTACTTCATACTTTTTTTGTCTCATATTTGCCATTTTCCTTTCCCTGAAGATAACTGTCATTTTTAGAAATGTCTGCTGCCTTTTCCGAGTTGTCAGCATCTAAAGAACATAAAATGCAGCGGTTGGCACCCACCGAGCCGGGGTGCAGGCGTTAGCCCCATGCTCGGCTATTGCTAAGTGCGCCCCTCAGAGCTGTTCTCCAGGTTCTTGCTGATCTACAGAGCCTGCTTTTGGTTAAACCTCTGTCACCATTTCCAGAAACTCACGGGTCAGGGGGAGGGAGTGGGAAGAAACAGGCTCCCCGAGAGCAGCCTCCTACAATCAGAAAGACCACCTCCACTGGCGTCTTCTGAGCCAGTGTGGAGGGGGCACAGGAATCTGTCTATAAACAGTAGGTGCCCAAAAGAAGGAATTTAGCAACTTTCAATGTAACTGGATGGTGTAATTCTATGCCTGTCAAATCTAACAAAAAATAGTCAAATGATGTTTTGTATGTTTTTTTTTTCTGTTGCAATTTTAAAAATACATTTTATAAAAGTATGAATCCACAATGGATTAGGGGGGAAAAAAAAAACTGGTCCTTGAGCAGTACTGCCCCTTGCTGATGTCATTATACCCAGCTAGCCATCATCCTGTCAAAACAGTCCCAAATTCAACCTCCGTGCTGAGCTCTTTATAGCGGTGAGACAAGGAGCCCATCAAGGGTCCTAGCAAGACCCTTTTGCCCCAAATGTCTTTGCTTTAGCCACAAGGCTTGCCCTTGATTACTCTGAGCTAAGTCTTCCTTCTGTATCTAAGAGGCCGGTCGCTGCAGACATGGATACCTGAAAGGATTCACTGTCAGACCTGTTCCCTCCGAGAGCAGAGGGCAGATTCTGAGCACTGCTGCAAGATGAAAACGTTTTGAAAAATCGAGTTGGGAGTGAGGTTTAGTAGAGAATCCAGGAAGCTTGGTTCTGAAAGGGGTCTTGATAGGACTGCCCCTCTGCACAGCTTTGACCTCCGTGTCCCAGCTGCTTCCTGGGAGGGGCAGCTGTCTGTGGTCCCCTCTGTCTCCCTGTGAGTGGTCAGGAGTGAGACGGATCTTCCTTGAAACCTTCTTGCTGGGACTTCCCTGGTGGCCCACTGATGAAGAATCTCTGCTTCCTGTGCAGGTCCATGCCTGGTCAGGGAACTAAGATACGGCAAAAAGAAAAAAAAAGAAAAGAAACTTGCTTATTCCGACCCAGCTGGCCAGAATTCCCTTCAGGGGACAGCTGGGTGTGCCCCTGACTGAAATGTTAGCTCTCAGACCCGTTCCCCACCTTCCCCTGCTATGCTCCATCCGCGGAGGAGGGCTTCCAGACCTCCGTGGTCCCCTCGTCTCCCCTCAGGTTTGTTCAGTGGGAGACGCTGGTAGAAGACTGAACTGAGCTTCTAGACTCGACTCCCCTCCGGATTCTCCTCACTCAGCTCGGCTCTTGTTGAAACCACGGTCAGTACCTTCCCCGGAGGGCTCATCACCACGCGATCAACACAGCCTGGAGAAGCAAACATGGTCAGCTTTCCTAGCCCCGCTCCTGGCACCAGAGAAAGGGGCAGGCTTGCAGACCCAACAGTGAGCTCGGGATATTTCTCAAGAGTTGAAGGCACCACTGGAAGACCTCCTGCACGTGGGCGGGTCTGCGGCATCCGGGGCGGGGACAGGAGGTCCCACCCAGACCTAGGGGCCACTGCAGAGTGCCAAGCGAGGACGGAGCCCACGGCAGGGACCAAAACACCCCCACTGTGGTTCTAAAAGCACCCCAGAAAAACCAGCTTGTAGAATCTGATAACATCACCTTTCCCTGAGTTCTTTCAGCCCAGTCTTCCTGCTGCTAATCTCTGAGTGCCTGTCTGTACCCTTAACTCTTTCATTACCTGTGTAACCCACCCCCTATGTTAAATTCCCTCTATTTGAACTGCCCAAAGGGATCGTTATTCTCTTGATCTGATATCAGGGCTTGATACCCTTATGGGGCAGAGACCTGGTCCGTATGGGCAACCATGGGACATCCAGCAGAGCTTGAGCAGAAAGAACCTCTGATGGAGACTAGAGCAGGCAGGGTAGACACGTCCTAATGACTACAAGCTGCTCACTGGACTAGGAGATCCCTGGCCATCAGGACCTTGTCTTGTTCATCCCTGACTCCCCAGGATCTACTGCTGGGCTAATGCATGATTGGTCCATGAAGAAAATTACTTCAGTATTTTTAAATGAAGGGTAAGGGAATTTTTATTTAAATCTTTTTAAATGCAGGAAGAATTAACATGTTCATTTTATGCTGTGCAAAAGGAAGATTAGAGGCTTTCGTGTAATGTTTGTAAGCCACAGGAATCCCTGGTCACACTGTTTTATTGACCAATAATTGGCCCATCCTTTTAAAGATGCAATGAGCCTAAAGGAACTTAATTTTCCAATTAAAAATTTAAAAGTCAATTTGATTTGCCTTCAAAAAAGCACAAAATTGTTTTGGTAGAAGTCCTTTCTGAAACCCAAATTTAGCTAGTCAAATTCTGTCCAGGCAAAACACACTAACTCCAGGGAGGTGAATTATCACATCATAAAACCCCTGTTTTTTAGTGGGACTCCAGCTGTTCGAGGTGTTAAATACCTATGTCGCCTTCAAAGAAAACAACTTTTGACATTTACTTCTTAGAAGAAAGGCAAGAGCTAGCAGAGGCAGGGCTGGCAGAATTGGGAAAGCGTGGAGATTAGTCCTAGGGCACATACCTTCTGATCTTTTTCAGTTCCAAAAAAATCACTTTGCCAGCAAAGGGAGAATTTCTGTTCTTTTTTTCATTCCAAAAAATCACTTTGCCAGCAAAGGGAGAATTGCCTCCCTGCAAAGCAGCGGCTGTCTGGGTCACCAGCAAACATCATCCTTACACATCCTTTTATCTGGAGCACCGGTCATGTTTGTTGATTGCCTTTAACAACAGGCTTTACTCATGTAATCATCCCCCCAACTCCCAGCTATTTATTCTAATTGAGGAAAAACTAATCATCAAAAAATGTCCAAAAACTGGACTTTAATTCATCCTTCTAAACTCATCAAACTGATTAACAGACTTGCCACAAGAAAATAACATGTGACTTAGCAGTCCACTTCATTTGTTCAGTGAACAGTTTCCAGAGTGCTCAGCACAAGGGCTCCATAGATGAGTAAGACCAGCCCACAAGCACCCGCGGTTATTCCAGCAAAGCTCTCAAGTATAAAAATTGTAGCGCTTCCCTGGTGGCTCAGTGGTAAAGAATCTGCCTGCCAATGCAGGAGACCCAAGTTTGATTCCTGGCCCAGGGAGATCCCATATCCTGGAGAACAACCAAGCCCGTGAGCCGGGACTTCTGAGCATCCTGCCCTAGGGTCCGTGCTCGGCAACAAGAGTGGCCACCGCAGTGAGAAGCCTGAGCTGCAACAGAGACCCGCAGAGCCAAAAGTAAGTAAATTATTTTTTAAAAAACAAAAATGTTAGGCTCCTGAATAGAAGCCTGTAGAGGGTTCCAAGCCTAAGGACTGTGCACGTGACATGTCCTATAAAATAGCCATGTATTATACACATGACACTAGGTGTGTTTCAAAAACTCACTGACAGCTTTCTGAAAGAATGATTGAATGACTCATGCCCAGATGGAGAGACCAGTTTAAAACAGTGCTTTCTGAGCTTCGGGAAGCATAAGAATAACCTAGAAAACTTGATCGAGACCAGTTTCCTGAGTCCCACCCCAGATTCAGGAGATCTAAGGGAAGGCCTTGAGAATGTGCTTTTCTACGTAGTTCCCCAATGCTGCTGATTCTGCTGGCCCCTGAATCACACTTTACAAGACAAGGACTTCTTCCTGGGGGATTAGAAGGGTGGGCTGGATGTTTTGAGGAGGTTTGTAATATGATAATGATGGGTGCCAGAAATGGAATGTTTCCTGCCACATCAGTAAACAAAGGATGTCACCGTCAACAGCGATTGCAGCCACCTCTGAAGCTGAGCTGCTGATCCCCGAGGGAGCTCCTGGGGAAGGAAAGAACACCTGCCTCCCAGCAGCCATCAGATGGTGGCCACTCCCTACGGTGAGCCCCGAGGACCTCAGGAGGTGAAAATGCAAGATACTGGCTCCAGAGAGCTTAGGCGCATATCAAGGGAGTGATTTCAGTGAGCCCAGACTCTAGCACTTTGCCATACATAGACGTCTCCTCCTGGGCTTGAAGTCCTAAAAATGCCCACCCAGTAAAACGTAACTCTCAACTTTTAGGTTGTGAGTATTTTTTAAGTCAAATAGGTGAGAGGGTGATGGGAGGCTGGAAGGCAGGGTGGCCTGTTGGAGAACTTGCTCACTCGTCACACAAGCAATCAGTTGAACAAACTGCAGCGGTAGATTCCAAGGGCAGCACCGGGGTTAGAGGCAGCGAGGACATCACAGAAACGTAAGAAGGACACCCTCAGACCTGCTCAGGTCCCAGTTCTGCCACCTGCTGACTGGGGGATGATAAGCGGGTTACCCAACCCCTCAGAAGGGCCATAAACAGCAGCTTGAGGAAGTGACAGAGCCTGTGTTCTCTACCTGCACACGGCCTAAAGGTGAAGGCCGACATTTGCAAACTGTACACAAGGATGTTTATAATAAATGCTATATTTGTGGTTAAAGAAATGAAGTTCAGGGACTTCCCAGGAGGTCCAGTGGCTAAGACTCCATGCTCCCATCCCTGGTCGTCAGGGAACTAGATCTCACGTGCTGTAACTAAGAGTTTGCAAGATGCAACTAAAGATCCTGCTCAGATAGATAAATATTTTAAAATAAAAATAAAGTTCAGTGGGAGAACAGATTGTTAATAATAACCATGTCACAAGGATACTTTAAGGATTAAATATTATCATGCATCTGAAGTCCCCAACACATACATATTATGTAATTTGTTGTTGTTTGGTTACTCAGTCATGTCCAACTCTTTGCAACCTGGTGGACTGTAACCCACCAGGCTCCTCTGTCCATGGGATTCTCCAGGCAAGAAATACTGGAGTGGGTTGCCATTTCCTTCTCCAGGAAATGATCTCCAGGGGATCTTCCCAACCCAGGGGTCAAACCCGCGTCTCCTGCATTGGCAAGCAGACTCTTTACCACTGCCCCCCCTAGGAAGCCCGTATTATGTAACGGGCACTCAGGAAATGTTCCTGTCTTCCTCCCTCCCCTCAATTCCAATTGAGAAGTTTTCTGGGAGAGCCTCATGAAGTCGATGTGGTTTGAGCAAAGTTTAAATTCTCCCAACCTGGGTGTTGCTTTTGTATTTTTCCTTAACATTTTAAAGAGATATCCTGTCAGATGGCCAGGTCACCCAGATAACATTTCTAGATGCTTCCAGACCCAGATCAGCCCATCCTTACAGACCACAAAGCACTGGTTTTCCCCTGCTAATAATCCACCCTCCCACCAAATGGCTCGAGTCTCCATGGGATGAAAGGTGAGGGAAAACCTGCTCAAGTGTAACACTTAGGATCAATCCCTTAAAAATGCTTTTTAGAATTCCATCAGAGGGATCATGAAAGCAGCTTTGGTCAAATTCACTGTGCAGGGAAAGGCCTTTTTGAACTTTTTATTTTATCATGATGCTTTTGATCTGCCAGGCACACGATCTCATTAAAAGCATATTATTTAGCTTAACCTTCGAACACTCACCCCTTTTCCCAGTAGCCAGGGGCTCGGGGCCGTGGACTGCAGTTTCGGGGGAGCTTTATGTCAAGCATCGTGTCACCAAGTACCTGCCAGGTCAGTGCTGCGGAGGTCTGCTGGGGCGGGGTAGCTTCTGGCTCAGACGTTTCGAGAGCTCTGCAACGTGAGCTGGCTAGGCATCTGCCAATGAAATGACTCCTAATTACTCAGGAACGCTCAGCCGGGGCTGGCTGGCACACGGGGCAATCCATCTTTGTGGAAAGACCAGACACCTGGTTTTCAGATCAGATGACTTGCCTGAGTCCGGTGAAATTGTTTCATTTCTCAGTCCTCACACAGTCTTTGGAGGAAAAGTGCAACCTAAATTCTGAGACCAGCCATTGATTTGTGGCTTAGTTTTCCTTACCAGACGGACCGGGACAGGGGCCTTAACAGAGCAAGGGAGCTATTGATAACGTGAATGCAATGTGTCTATACAATCACTCCCAGGATTATAATTATATTTGATGGAGCTTCTTGTTCGTGATTCCTTAGGTACCCTCAGGGGGTGGGTAGAAAATAGAGGACAAAACCTGCTCCACTCTGATCAAGAAACATTTTAATGGATAACCAACAAGGACTTACGGTAAAGCACAGGTAACTCTGCTAAGTGTTATGAGGCAGCCTGCATGGGAGGGGAGATTGGGGAAGAATGGATCCATGTATATGTATGGCTGAGTCCCTTCACTGTTCATCTGAAACTATCACAACATTGTTTGTTAACTGGCTATGCGTGTGTGCATGCTAAGTCGCTTCAGTTGTGTCCAACTCTGACCCCATGGACTGTAGTCCACCAGACTCCTCTGTCCATGGGATTCTCCAGGCAAGAATATTGCAGTGAGTTGCCATGCCCTCCTCCAGGGGATCTTCCCGACCCAGGGATCAAACCCAGTTCCCCACACTGCAGGTGGATTCTTTACCAGCTGAGCTAACAGGGAAGCAAAAAAAAAAAAAACTCATGAAAAATAAGAGAGAGAGACCCAAGGTCAGTCCTCTTCCCTGAGCCCAGGTGCAGAGTCCTAGAGGGAACCCAGCACTCTGCCAAACTTTCCATAAGAGCAAAGGCTCCTCGTAGCTTTCTCATCTGGATGATTTTCTCTCTTTTCCCTTCATTCTCAACCATCACTTTCCCTCCCTCCCAACTCCCTCTGAGTCCCAGTGTAAAATGCCCATCTTTGAGGAATAGTGATCTATCTGGTCTTTTTTTCAAGAACCACTGGCAACATTTCCAACTCCTGGGTTTTCATAAACTGATGGGTGAACTACTGATGTGTCTAAGAAGCAGTGTGGAGAAAGATGCAAGACTCCTAGGCTACCTCCAGGTCACTCCCTCTAACAAATTGTCTTTGTTCAGTCTCTCAGTCATGTCCAACTCTTTTCGACCCCATGGACTGCACCACTCCAGACTTCCCCGTCCTTCACCATCTTCCAGACTTTGCTTAAACTCATGTCCATTGAGTCAATGATGCCATCCAACCATCTCATCCTCTGTCGCCCCCTTCTCCTCCTGCCCTCAATATTTCCCAGCATCAGAGTCTTTTCTAATGAGTTGGCTCTTCCCATCAGGTGGCCAGAGTGCTGGAGTTTCAGCTTCACCATCAATCCTTGCAGTGAATTTTCATGGTTGATTTCTTTTAGGATGGACCGGTTTATGTGATAGTCAAGGAATAAGGGCTCCAAGTTCAATGCCCAGCCCCCATAGCACCATTGCTCACAGTGACAGAAATCTCTGAAAAAAACTTCACAGTAAATTAAGTACAATTAGCAGAACAAACATCAAGACTAGCACAGCCCAGTAAAGAAGTAATCACTCAGCCTTCATTCTCAGCACCCATTAAGATCTCAACCATTTCTCAAATCAGTGATCTTTTTAAGTGATCATTATCACGAATGCCTTCCTAAATTAGGGAATCCTCATTAAAGGGTACCATAATGATATTAAACTTCAGCCTTTGCCAAGAAGTGGAGGTAATAAAGCTTCCCAAGAAGTGACAGCTCATATTTTTGATCCAAACCATAAAAATAGCTAAGTATTTTCTAATGCTTTGATAAGCTAGACTTTGTAAAATGTTCCTTTGAGAAGCATTTCATAGGATGACAGACATTTAGAGCTGGAAGGGACCTCTGAAAGCATATAGTTCTACTCTCTCTTATTTAACAAATAAGGAGACTGAGGCCAACTATGTCAAACAATTTGCAAAATGTCTTACAGCTAGTTAGTCACAAAACTCACTTAACATGTAAATGTACTCGGGAATAAATCTCATCGAGACAGAAGGGTAAAAGCACATGTAGCTCTCTGCTTTCGCCCAGTCGAGAATGTCACAGAGAGAATCGCTCAGTCCAAGGAAATGACCAGGACTATGACAGAGACACCAGAAGATGGCTTCTCTGATTCACAGTGACTTTGGACGATGGCTCCCACAGAGCTGATTGAGGGGTAGTACCTGCTTTCAAAGACTGCACCAAAAACTGTGGGCGCCCCTCACTAGCGATGTTTTATCATCCTGCTTTGTTCAAAAAAAGATGGCAGGAAGGACTTACTATAATATAATATGAATTATGCCCTTGATGTGACATTTCACTAATGCCATTATGTTAGAAATGGAGATAGATTAACAATATATTGTCTCTGACTGAAGAAAATTAAGTGATCTCAGGACAAAGAGTATCAGTCTCAAAACCAGAAACGAATCTTATTTTCTATTTTACATTCCTATGCAAAAGAGACTCATTATTCACAATTAATATTTTTAGGCAGTCAGGCTAGTGCACTTTATCCTTTACCTAACAGTGTCTTTTTGCTTCATTTTCTACTTAAATAGGATGTAAATGTATGCAGTAACTTCTGGGATTATAACCTATTTAAAAGCCTCCATAACCTCAAAGACCCTAAGGGGTAGAACAGGTTAAATAAAAGTGTTCACTGTTTTTAACCAAAGGCCTCTGAAAAGCTAGAGCCAAATATTGCATTATATATATATATAAAGCATATAGTTATATATATGCTATATATAGCATATGGCCCAAGTATTGGAGCTTCAGATTCAGCATCAGTCCTTCCAGTGAATATTCAGGACTGATTTCCTTTAGGATGAACTGGTTGTATCTCCTTGCAGTCCAAGGGACTCTAAAGAGTCCTCTAACACCACAGTTCAAAAGCATCAGTTCTTTGGCACTCAGCTTTCTTTGTGGTCCAATTCTCATATCCATACGTGACTACTGGGAAAACCGTAGCTTTGACTAGATGGACCTTTGTCGGCAAAGTAATGTCTCTGCTTTTTAATATGCTGTCTAGGTTGGTCATAGCTTTTCTTCCAAGGAGCAAGCGTCTTTTAATTTCATGGCTGCAGTCACCATCTGCAGTGATTTTGGAGCCTAAAAAAATAAAGTCTTTTTCACTGTTTCCATTGTTTCCCCATTTATTTGCCGTGAAGTGATGGAACCAGATGCCATGATCTTTGTTTTTTGAATGTTGAGTTTTAAGCCAACTTTTTGACTCTCCTCTTTCACTTTCATCAAGAGGCTCTTTAGTTCTTCTTCGCTGCATATCTGAGTCCTTGGTAGTATCTGAATTTAACTAAATATAATTTCTTGGTATGACTCAAACTGCAAATGTTCATGGATACACATGCTATGAGAAGCACAATAGAGTGATTATTTATTTTAATTTTAGAAAGTATTTTTGAACGTCAAACAAGATAATAGTTACTGCTAAGTACTCTTGATATGAAGAAAAAAAAAAGTTTGAGGAGGAAAGAATTGGTCGTTAAGGAAATGTTGGTACGCTTTAAATTGAGTTAAAATAGGATTTGGGGAGCCTATCATGCCAATCCATCCTCAACCACCAGGTGGCACACTTCTGCCTTCTTTCCACCATCCAAGGGCAGAAGAAGCCACCTCTGGAAGATTTTGGGTTTAGTTTTTTATGCTAAATACTCACCAAAACCAATTTAGCATCATAAATATATATGAATCTACAAGTGCTTTCTCAGCTTTAAGACTGTCATTACTATCAGTGCAAGTTACTTTGCTTTGCTTTTTTATTAAGATCTGAACAGACAAAATATGAGTGCATCAACGCAGAAATACCAACAAAAATAAGCCCATTGATTAATCTTTACATAGAAACAGAAGCAACTGGAGAAGTGTTTTACCTTTCAGGACACTCAAACAAGGATGACTGGTATTTAATAGTCAACACTTGTGTTTCAGAGGTAGAGAATCTGCCTGCCATGCAGGAGCTGCGGATTTGAGCTCAATCCCTGAGTTGAGAGGATCCCCTGGAGAAGGAAACGGCAACCCACTCCACTATTCTTGCCTGGGAAATCCGTGGACAGAGGCGCCTGGCGGGCTACAGTCCATGGGGTCACAAAGAGTGGGACACAACTGAGCGGCTGAGCACACACCTATGATACATTCATAATAACTACTCGGAAAGGTGAACATATGCTGGAATAAGAGAAATATATACAGTCAAGTTAACATTCTGAACACTGTAAAGATTTCAGTAGATTTTTTCCAACATTAATGAAATGACTTAATTGCCAAAATCATCAAAGTCACTCCAATTTTTAAAATATTTTTACAGAACTGTCCATTTATACTAATTCAGATTCAGAGACAGAGACTGTCATCATACCTTAGAAATAATCCTTCCTGCCTAAAAGGAAATATGCTTTTAACTTTATTGAAAAAGGTGCCCTTTTTGTTTCCTGGGGTATAACAAAGAGATTCGGGGTTTACCCCAGTTGATGAAGAGCTAGTAGTCAGTTAAATAGCACTTTACACAGAACTTCTAATGTTCTTTGATCAAATGGCCACACGAATGAGACTTTTGCTTCATTCAGACCCAAAACGATCACAGGACAGAACGAGGTGAACTCAAGCCCCAGTCGCTGAGTTGCTAGCTATGCTGCTTTGAGCAAGTCACTCACACTCTTGTTTTTTCAGGTTTTATTTTGATGCGGACCATTTCTAAAGTCTTTCATGAATTTGTTACAATATTGCTTCTGTTTTATTTATTTATTGGCTGCGGGGATGTTAGCTCCCAGACCAGGGATCGAACCTGTACCCTTCGCACTGGCAGAAGTCTTCACCACTGGACCACCACGGGAGTCTCTCATATAAACTCCTTACACCTTCTTTTTCTCAGATTAAGAAGTTAAGTAAAGTAGAATATTTCTAAGGCTCCATTTTACTTGTAAACCTATGATTTTATCTACTTTTGAATCTAATATTGCGTAGCATAAGATGTCTCAAGGTAACTAGGGGAACAGGAGAAGCTGAGGAAGATTCTAGTACAAGAACCAACCCTTCTGAAGGGAAGAGTGTGCGGATTGTCCCCCAGCTGCTCCATCTTCTCTGATGAGTAGGACCCAGAGCTGTAAGTGCGCAAAGGAAGCGAAGCCCTTTGGTGTAGAACCTGTTCACTTCTTCTGGTCTGATTAATACTTAGCCACCTCAGAGTGTATGCACAGAGCTCTTTCTCCAGCTGTAGCTGTCTTGCACAGACTCCAGTAGCTAAATCAGCTTCATAGATTCCAACGCTTGGGACCTACAACATAAGAGTCCAGCGAGAACGACAGCCATGGCTCTAGAGCAATGTATTCGCCCACCATACTGTAAGACCATACTGTAAGCCTGAAACACCTTTTCTTATCATGGCTTCCTGCTTAACTCAGGAACTCCTGCCTAACTCATGTGTTACTCCCAGAACTCAGAGCAGCAGCATCTTTTTATATTGAGTTTACAAAAGCAAAGATCTCTGAATTCCTCAAATTCTATAACATACGCATTCTACACATAAAATGCACAGAGCAAGTAACATTCATATTTTTACTTACAGAACTATCTCTTCCAAAAAAAGGCTAATCCTGCATGGATTTACAAACTGGTCCAAGAAACACACATCATCGGCTAACCGCGAGAGGACACATTTCTTTTTGAGTATGCCATGGTTTCCTTCCTTCTTGTTCGTGCACTTCCGATGGTATTTTAAGATTTTCACGAGGGATAGGTCTTTAATTAAGACTTTAAAATGAGGGCAATAAATATATTTTATTGGTTATAGCACCTTTTTCTTTATTAGAAGGATAACAGACTGCTGGTTAACTGGTCATGAAATATTAATTAAAAAGAAAAATATATGATGTGAGCAATCTCAGTGGGTGCTCAGTCATATTTTTTTCCACTGGAATTTTTTTATGCATAAAGTTAAAGGCACATGGACCTAGTTCTGCCACCTGCAGGGAGACACTCAGTTTGCTTCTCTTTCACCAGCAGTTCTGGAGCTTCTCTGCACCCACATTCGGGACCCAGAGGGGAAATCTCATTTGGACATTAGCGGTCAGAAAACATGCTCAGGATAACACATTCATGACAGAGCTTCCCACAGCGGTGTGGGGAGCAATTCTGTCCCCACCACGTAAGTGAGATCGGAGAAACTCTTTTTTTTAATAGCCGAACTATTTTTTTTTATTTATTTTATTGAAGTATAGTTTATTTATAACATGTTTTTTTTTAATTTTTTATTGGGGTATAGAGGGTTAACAATGCTGTGATAGTTTCAGGTGAGCACCGAAGTGACTTAGCCATACATATACGTGTATACATTCTCCTCCAAACTCCCCTCCCATCCAGGCTGCCACAGCATGGAGCAGAGTTCCCTGGGCTATACAGTAGGTCCTTGTTGGTTGTCCATTTTAAATAGAGCAAGGTGTACGTGTTGACCCCACACTCCCTAACTATCCCTTCCCCCCATACTTCCCCCCGGCAACCATAAATGTGTTCTCTAGGTCTGGGTCTCTTTTTATTTTGTAAGTTCATCTGCATCATTTCTTTTTAGATTTCACACATAAGGGATGTCATATGATATCTCTCCTTCTCTTTCTGCCTTACTTCACTCAGTATGACAATCTCTAGGTTCATTCATGTTGCTGCAAATGGCATGATTTCATTCTTTTTAAGGGCTGAGTAAGGTCCATACAGTATGGTGTTAATTTCTGCTATACAGCAAAGTGCCTTAGTTATACAGATGCATATACCTTCTTTTCCATTATGATTTTATCACAGGATATTGAATGTAGTTCCCAGTGCTATATAGTAAGACCTTGTTATTTATCCATCCTGTATACAAGTTTGCATCTGCTAACCCCAAACTCTCAATCCATCCTTACCACCCTCCCAACAAGGGATCTCTTTCTGCCCCAGGCACCTCCGTTTGCTAAGCTGCACCTTCTTCAACTTCCAGTTAAATGCCACGTTCTCCCAGATTCTACCCAGTCTCACACACCTCAGCCTGCTCCCCTCAACCTGGTGGAGATGACTTAAATTTAAGAGAAAAAGCCAGATGGCTTAGGATAACAGGGAGAGTTATCCTGGACTATGCCTGTGATGCTGTGAATAGAATCAAGATAAGCCTCTTTGAGTACCTCTGATGCACTGGTCTCACGTTACTGGGAGGCATCCTGGGGAGCATGCCCCCACTCTCAGCTGCTGGAGCAGGGGTGGGGTGTGTGCTGCTGGGCACCCTCAGAGGAAGGATTTTATTGAATTCTCAATGGCAATCTCCATGGCAACCAGGGGTCTCCAACCAGGGATTCTCAAACTCCAAAGTGGACTCCATGGGAGTCACCCAGGGCTGTCTTGCTATAAGGCAGCTTCTGATTTAGCAGGTCTGGAACGGGGCAGACAGTGGTGGTCCTTGGATTCTGAGGAGTAGTGGGAGACCCTCTCCTCTGCAGGAAGCTTGGAGCCAGACTCGCCTTTGTCCGGTGAAGGGAGGGAAGAGCAGAGCTTGACTGAGCTGAAAGGACTTTCTCTCTCTTTCTCTCTTTCCTTCTCTCTTCCTTTCTCTCTTTTTCTTTCTTTCTTTCTCTCTCTTTTGCCACACCTTTAGGCATGCGGGATCTTAGTTCCCCAACCAAAGATCAAACTCGCATCCTCAGCATTTCAAGTGTGGAGTCTTAACAAATAGACTACAAGGGAAGTCCCTAAAGGATTTTTTAAATGCAAATCAGGGAGTTTATCATAGTTAGAAGACTCTTGGTAACTTTTTGTAATCTCTGTCATTACAATATCATTTGTGTAATAAGTAAGAATTTTTAAATCTTGTAAAATATTTTTAAACCACAAAAAAAATCATTGACAATCCCAAGGTGCTGTCTGCCCCCTACTTTCTTTCAGAATCTTCAGTATTGACCCATTAGCTTCTTTACTTCCAAACTCAAACAAGCCTAGAATTTTTATTTTTCCCCTGGTTAACTGTTTATTTTTTTAATTATAACACAGT
Organism: Okapia johnstoni; assembly: GCA_024291935.2. Taxonomy (NCBI): domain Eukaryota; kingdom Metazoa; phylum Chordata; class Mammalia; order Artiodactyla; family Giraffidae; genus Okapia; species Okapia johnstoni. Next base: position 138,554,564 of record CM044306.1, on the reverse strand, counting down.
AAAATTGACCTTTTTTTCTTTTGATGTACAAGTCTTTCAATTTTGATACATGAATAGATGAACTTTGAATTTTGATACATGAATAGATGTGTTTAAACACTGCCACAATCAGGGCATAGAATGGTTTCATTATACCCCTCTCCCCCCCAAAAGAGACATAAGATTTCGATTCCCAAATTTATACCATGTTTTCATTTTTTCCCCCTTTTCTCTAGTTCCTCTCTTTGCTCCCACACTGACAGGCAATCTTATACGAGTTTGATTTTTAATAGAAGTACAATGCAGTTAAGTTCTGCTTTGAGAAGATGTTCAGAAAATCCACACTGTTCTAGGAGTAACAAGAGGCAGCAGAGGATTGACACTCTGAGGTTCAGAACCCCGGTGATGAAAGGAGGGAGGTCATCGAACCCCAGATGGGAGCTCCTGCCTTGAGCTCCCTCTGGACCAGTTGGGCTGCTGCGTGTTGCCCAGGACCTTCCTGAGGATGGAGCTCCCCAGCAACCAATGTTCCTTTTGTTGCACTGCCAGAGTCAACCCAGAAGAGAGGGCAGGCTGTCTCAGAGCCCGCAGTGACCTATAAACTCCGATCCTCAGGCTGGAGGGCAGAGCCCCCTGCCGAATACAGACAGCATCAGAGAGCCCCCAGAGAGGTCACTGGCAGAAGGCAGAACGGAGAGAGGTCATTTATGGCTGTTTCAGCCTGTAGGTCCCTCGAAACCCTTGAATCTGTGTCCCAGGAAAAAAAGTTTCAAATCACAGAAAAATCTCAGATCCTTCAATGGCTCATATTAACTACAGGTAAAAAGAATAAACCTGCAGGAGATCAAAAGTGCTATCATCTGAAGGGCTATTTCCAGCTCCTGTAAACTTCTAACTCCACTCATGACACAAAACTGAAGGTCTTGTAATACCGCCTTTGATTTACAGAAGGGGGAAAAATATGACATTACTGAGCAGACCCGTTACTCCTGTGCCTCCTCTTGTAGCTCAATGTTAAGTACTCTACAAAACTGATTCCTTGGTGGAAAGCGATTCTGTAATTCAATCGAGAGATCTTGCGAATGTCCCAGAATGCAAGAACATAGCTTAAGGGTTTAGGTTTAGCAGGAAGCCTTGCAAACCAGAGACAGAATTAGAGCCTGCCTCTTCCATCAGGGATGAGCGAAGGTTGTTGGCAATGTACTGTTAAATAATTAGTAAGAGTTTGAGAAGGAACTGTAAGACTCATATGGTTAAGTTGGTCTCAGAGATGGAAGGTTGGAAGGTGAAGGGTGAAGATGAGACAGGACATCAGATGAATAAAAGGTGAAGGCTGATGACTGTTGAAGCTGAGTAATTAGTGAATAGGAACAGAACAGACCATTCCGTCTACTTTTGTGTATGTTTGAAAATGTCCAAAATAAAATAAGTTTAAGAAAGAAAGAAAGAAAAAAAAAAGATGTCATCAAAAGGACTAGGATGGGAAAATAAGACTTCTTGAAACTCAAGGAATTTGTAGATGTTTCTCATTTTTACCATCTGAGCCACCAGGGAAGCTCCAGAATACTGGAGTGGGTAGCCTATCTCTTCTCCAAGGGATCTTCCCAACCCAGGGATCAAACCAGGGTCTCCTGCATTGCAGGCAGGTTCTTTACCAGTTGAACTACCAGGGAAGCCTTTATTAAAGGCAAATATAAATAAATGTATGATGACCTTGGTAAGACTATAGGTCAATTAATCAATTCTAGTCTAATAAAAAATAACTTAAAAAAAAGAAATACTACAGATAGAAAGACTGGCCCAGTATAGTCAAAGTGCTGAGAGGAAAAAACATACAACCAAGAATTCTCAATCCAGTAAGATTATCACTTAGAATTTGAGAAGAGATAAAGCTTCCCAGACAAACAAAAGCTAAAGGAGTTCATCACCACTAAGCAGGCCTTACAAGAATGTTAAAGGGACTTCTTTAAACAGAAGAGGTTATAACTAGAAAAATGAAAATTAGAAAGTCTCAAAGAGTTTCTTGAATTTGTTGGTAACATAAAGTATGATGGGCAGGAAGAGGGTGAAATGAACAGTTTGCTCGGTTGGCCACTGGGTGAACTTTCCAATGGTTATTAGCGTAGTCTTGTCCCTCTCATGCTAAGTTTTACCAACAGGTCCCCAATCCAGCACTAACCCACCACCAGCCAGTTACCAGTTAGTGATGGGTTAGTCATTTCTGTACTCCAGGAATCCCCCACTTTCCTCAGAGTGGGAATTCCTAGAGTACAAAACGACTGTTTGCAAAGAGTACCATCATAGCTAAATTTAAGAAGTAGCTGAAACACTTTAACAGATAGTAATTCATTTGATCCTTACAAATCCAATTACTTGGGGCTTTCCAGGCGGCACAGTGGTAAAGAATCCGCCAGCCAATGCAAGAGACGTGGGTTCAATCCCTAGGTCAGGAAGATCCCCTAGAATAGGAAATAGCACCCCACTCCAGTATTCTTGCCTGGAAAAGTCCATGGACAGAAGAGCCCAGCGGTCTACAGTCCATGGAGTCACAAAGAGTCAGACAGACGGAGTGACTGAGCACGACCATGCCATTAGAGAATTGATGGTGGATGGATATGCTCTGTCTGTTACTTATTTATTTAAATATATGATTTAAAACAGATCCAATTATTTGACCCTGCCTTACAGGAAGGACATGAACTATTATTCATATTTTACATATAATCAAACTGAGGCCCCAAAAGATTGTAATTACTTACTCTCACGCTGCCCATCAGATTACAAACAAGCCTGATTCTCTGATTGCTAATGGAGTACCCGTTCTATCAGACCACAGTCGCCCTCCACTATCACTAATGATTACACACAGGTGTTGAGCAAGGCATTCCCCTGGATGCTGCGAGAGAGACAAGAACCACCAGAAGGTTTCCATCCCGCACAGCAGTCTGAAATCTAATTGAGAGGATAAGGCATTTCATTTGTAAACAATTTTTTTTTAAAAAAGCATGTGATAGCTGTGTTAAATGTTGAAAAATAGATAATGAGAGACAGTCTAGGAAATAAAAGCCATGGGACCTGGTGTTTCAAACTGAACAAAAGGGAAGATTCTTTCAACAAATATTTCTTCACTATATTTATTGAGCACCTACTATGTCTCAGCTACTTTTGTCCAAGACCAAAGACCTTGTACTTTTCCGAACTAGCTTCTCACAGCATTTGGAGAATCTGAGTAGGAAAGAGACTCCAGAATGCACCCAGATGTCTTTGGGGGTCCCTGGGGTGCAGAATTGATGGGATCTTTAGGGCCAGTGTGCAGCACTGGGCTGGGACCCAGGATGTCACACCAAATTTCACGTGGCCAGATGGCTATCTCATGCCCCTACCCCACCCCTGTCTTGTCAAGCAACCTGTACTTTGAGAAAACTACTGATAAAACATTCCTGGGACCAGATTAGTTTTCAGATCTACCTAGTTCAGTTCAGTCGCTCAGTCGTGTCTGACTCTTTGCGACCCCATGGACTGCAGCACACCAGGCCTCCCTGTCCATAGCCACCTCCCTGAGCTTGCTCAAACTCATGTCAGATCTAACTAATGGGCCGTGAAATGTGTCGTGTTGGCTCCAGCCATCAGAGACCATGTAACCCGCTCTGCTTTGTAGCCACGCTGACTGGTCGGGCTCTGGAGCACAATCTTCTGGTTTTTATCTTTTCAAGTCTTTGGGGGCAGAGAAATCTCCCTGCCAGTCCTTCTGGCTTCTCTTCCCTGTTCACTGGCTCACACACACGTCTTTTGTTTTTCTGTTTTGCTGGGGAAGTTTCTTCCATGCCCCAATCTTAGCCAGCTCCCAACCAGAATAGCCAATGAGGGGTATTATTTTTAAGAAGAACTGTGTTTATTTTTAAAAATATGTTTGATTTGTTTCTTGGTGATAAGACTTACTATGGGGAGAGTTGCATGCTTCACACAGGCTGTAAACTGGGTTTGTTTTTTGTTGTTGTTTTGAGGGCTTTTTTTTTTTACATTTTTTTATTACGATAATTTTTATTTTTTTGGCCTCGCTTCATGGCATGCAAGATGTTAGTTCCCTTGGTTATTATTGTTGTTCAGTTGTTCAGGCATGTCTGACTCTTTGCGACCCCATGGACTGCAGCCCACCAGGCTTCCCTGTCCTTCTCTATCTCCTGGAGTTTGCTCAAACTCATGTCCATTGAGTCGGTGAAGCCATCCAGGGATCAAACCCATGCCCCCCTGCAGTGGGCGCGCATAGTCTTAACCACTGGACTGCCAGGGAGTCTAGAGTGAAAGTCGCTCAGTTGTGTCTGACTGTTTGAGGTGGACCCCATAGACTACAGCCCCCCAGGCTCCTCCATCCATGGGATTCTCCAGGCAAGAATACTGGAGTAGGCTGCCATTTCCTTCTCCAGGGAATCTCCCCAACCAGGGGATCGAACCTGGGTCTCCTGCCTCGGAGGCAGATTCTTTACCATCTGAGCCTGAACTGTCAGGGAAGTCCCTTAATTTTTATTTTAATTGAAGTATACTTGACTTACAATGTAGTGCCGATCTCTGCTGTACAACAAAGTGACTGAGTCACACACATGTATACATTCTGTTATATAAATATATTCTTTTCCATTATGATTTATCCCAGGAGATTGGATATAATTCCCTGCGCTATACAGTAGACCTCGTTGCTTGTCCTGAGCTGGGTTTACATTAGTTACATTAACTCATTAATGTAATGAAACACTGTCATCTGCCTACTATGTGCCAGAAACTCAGGAAGAAAAAACCGATTTCTTTATTATATAATAATTTTTCAAATTGGTTATTACTAGTTCCTTTTAAGCAGGGCCTTCCCTTGTGGCTCAGCTGGTAAGGAATCCGCCTGCAACATGGGAGACCTGGGTTCGATCCCTGGGTTGGGAAGATCCCCTGGAGAAGGGAAAGGCAGCCCACTCCAGTATTCTGGCCTGGGGAATTCCATGGATACAGTCCATGGGGTCGCAAAGAGTCGGACACGACTGAGCGACTTTCATTTTCACTTTAAGCAGATTGCGAAGATTGAAAGAGGTTGATCTCTGCCTTGGGCATCATTACCCCATTTTATCCTTACCTCCCACCACCTCAGTACAGACCCTCTGCTCTGCCAGGCCAGGCACCTCACACATGGCTCCTTGCCCCCTGAGTCCTGGGGTCCATCACCCCGGCTGCAGTGTCCTCTTAAATCCTGATTCACATTCCATGTATCCTTGTGGCCAAGGTGGTTCCCAAATACCATGAAAGTATTCCTGGCCACTCCATCCTCACAGCTCTGTCTCTCCTCTGAACTCCGCTCTATAGCAGCCGTAGGCAGAATGTAACCGGTACCATTTCTTCAAAATGCAGGAACTTTGACAGCTGGTGTCAGATGCTACAGTGGGTGCCATTCCCAGAATTGTGCGTGGAGGTGATGGAGTAACTGACTCTGAACCGGTCTCCTGTATTGTTCGAGAATCTGGAAAGAAAAGGTGGGTCCTATAAGCGCTTGTTTTCCAATCAGTCTGCTTTTATATTTTTAGGTTAGAAGGCAGTAATTTAATCTGCCTCGTTTTTGCCCCCGGAGAAGGCAATGGCACCCCACTCCAGTTCTCTTGCCTGGAAAATCCCATGGACGGAGGAGCCTGGTGGGCTACAGTCCATGGGGTCGCTTAGAGTCAGACGACTGAGCGGCTTCACTTTCACTTTTCCCTTTCATGCACTGGAGAAGGAAACAGCAACCCACTCCAGTATTCTTGCCTGGAGAATCCCAGGGACGGCGGAGCCTGGTGGGCTGCCGTCTATGGGGTCGCAGAGTCGGACACGACTGAAGCGACTTGGCAGTAGCAGCAGCAGTTTTTGCCCCCCACCTTTCAGCACACTTCCCCCGAAGTCTCAGTTCTAAATTATACTCTTTTCTTTTTCGTGTCCCTCTTTTCACCCCGTCATTCAAAATTTAACCATTTCCATTTCTCGGACAAAACATAAAAACTGCATTTGGTGATTCCAATTAATTAGAGGCTGTTCTTACTAAAGAAATCAGGAGCAAAAAGCTGGTAAAAAGAAAAAAAAAGTCTTAAAATCTACCAAACAGATCTGCAACTTCTTACACCGCCCAGTCCCTCATCTCATCTCAGCAACAGTCAGAACCGAATCGTCCTGGTTCCCTTAGAAACTGCCCGCTGACCCCTGTCAGAGGCGTTCACGTGTACACAGCGTTAGGTAGAGCAGAACCTGGAAGATTTCTGCACGTGCCTCTTTGTGCAGCATAACTCTACATGATTTTCAAGATCTTAACCCACCTCTCCTTCTCCCTGCCCCCCAGAACTAATCTATATGCTAATTTGCACTTGATCATGCCGCCCCACAATATGGTAATTGCTGTAATGTTTTCCAGGGAGAAAAAAAAAAAAAAAGAATAAATTGAGCCTTGCCTCCATCGCTGAAGTCTGCGTTCGTGAGGACCTCGGCCCAAATAGCAAGTTAGAGAGCCTGAGTCCACGGCGGTGCTTTGCCTCACCCAGGTCAGTGTGAAATTGCTCTGGGAAAACTGGAACTGTTCTCCTAGGCTACCTTATTCTGAAACCATCCCCAGAAGTCCCCTGTGTCTGGGGAAGCAGTGAGGGAAGGTGACTGCCTTCCCCTACCTGAGAGGGTCTCCAGATTTACAAGAAACCCGAAAGCTCTCACTTAACGGGTCACCCTCTGAAGGACGGCCGCGCGGTCCAGCTGCCGGCTTCCCCGCCCCGCCTGTACCCACGCGGGGGCCCTCCCTTCTTGCCCCGCTTCCCACCGTGTGCCCTCCGATGCTATTAAGATGTCAAGCGCCGGAGTGACAACAGGAGAGCCCTAATTAAACAGCATCAAAGAGCGCCCTCGAAGGAACAGACCGCAAACAAGAGGAGCTTGGGACCGGAAATGGGGACAAAGGCGCGGGGGGCTTGGTAATCAGCTGGGTTTAAAGCGCGGGTTTGTTGTGTGTATTTAAAGGGCCCAGTGACACAAAGGGCTCCCCACGGTGTCAGGCCAGAGACCAAGCGCGGAGGCGCCAAGACAGAAGGGGTAATGCTCCCTGAGTCCTGCGACCAGAATCACATGTAATTGGCCTCCGAGATCACTTATGGCAATCAGGGAAGTAATATACTTCTGAATAATTATGAATAATTAGGCACATTTATGAATAATTACACTGATAATAACTATCCAACTCATTCCATTTTAAAATTGTAATTCAGTCATTATGTGTTGGGTAGTCATTGTCTCCATCCTGCCTTCTGCATATTCATGGTCTGATCCAACTGCCAATCTCAAAGAGTATGCAGCTTCTCTGCAGGTCTGGGTGGTTACAGCAACAGCCAGGTCCTGGACTCATCCTGGGGATCAGCGGACACACTGGTGGGCAGAGTCTGAGCTTCATAGCTTTCACGATTGACTTGGAAGCATCTGAACAGTAAAAAGCAGCAGAAAGGACATAAACACATCCCTGAAACGCTGAAGCTCTGCCAGCTTGTGACTCATTTATCAACATGCCCAGGACCTCAAAGTAATGGCCCGGAGCTCACTGGTGCTTTCAGTGCTGATGGTAAAAAGAAGCTGTTGTTTCCACCACGTGTCATTGTAAAGAACACCAGTAAACTGTACAAGAGCTGTCTCTTGGTGTATCTTCTGATCAGAGTTCTAGGCTGCTTAGAAATCAGAAGTCCCAGCTGGAAGATGGGATTCAAATAATGGGTGTTTCCTCGGGTTTTAAAGCAAACTGTGCACTGGTCTTCTTGCCTCACTCTTCTTTCCTTCTCATTCTACTTTTTCTTTTTCTTTCTCTGTCTCTGTCTCTCTCTCTCTCTCCCTCCTACACCTTTGCCAACTTCTCTGTCACCTTCAGGCCTTTTTCTGTTCCAGTCTTAACAATGACAATCATAAAAGTAAGCTTGTTATTGTTGTTTAGTTGCTCAGTTGTGTCTGACTCTTTGCGACCCCGTGGACTGTAGCCCACCAGGCTCCTCTGTCCATGGGATTTCCCAGGCAAGAATCCTGGAGTGGGGTGCCATTTCCTCCTCCAGGGGACCTTCCCGACCCAGGGACTGAATCGCCTGAGTCTTCTGCATGGCAGGCAAGTTCTTTACCACTGAGCCACCAGGGAAGCCCCCAAAGTAAGCTTATATTTCCCCAATTCCAAAAGTAGTATGTGTTAACTCAGAAATTTGGAAAGGATTGGGGCATAAGGAAAATGGAATTTAAAAAGTCAATATCTCAACACCTGAGAGAACCAATATGAATTTAATATTATGAGGGGGTTTTTCCCATGCATATTTTATACAACCAAGGTTATATTACAAAACCTATTTTGCATCCCGAAATTTTCTTTAACATTTTGCCTAGAATTGTATTTTCTATATTATAAAACCATAAACATTCTCTGTGTTATTAAAATTTATGTTTTAAAAGTTTCAAGTTTGATACGGCCAAATGAAATTATATGAAAATGTATGTGACAGTCATTTACTGACGCTCTGGATATCCATACTTCCCGTTTTTGCTGGTTTGCCATGTAGTCTTGTGGAGAAGGCTTTTCATTCTTATTTCTCACCCTTTTATTTCCATGTTCCCCTCCTCTTAGGTTAAGACTTGACGGGGGCGTAAGGAAGTACGAGGCTCCAGAAATGAGACAGTGGAACAATGTCACTGGTTTAGCACACAGACAGCCTTACAACACACAATCTTTGGGGGGATGAGCAACAATAATATCCTGCAGTTTAACTCTAAACAAAACTTCTTGTGCAGAATTAACCATAACAGGATTTCGTCTTGGACCTTAACCAAGGGGACTTGGTAACTGAAACACCTTCTAATGCCTCCTTTCCTGAGACTTGATTACAGAAAAACAGTGGCCTGAATGGCATCTTGTTGAGCTTCTGAACAGTCATTTTCAAGGACAGCTTCAGAGGCATCAGAGCTGCCTGGTGAGCTTTGTGAAAAGGCATGTTCCTGAGCCCACCGTTGACACCCTGATTGCGTGGAGCTGGGAGTGAGGGTCAAACCGGGAAGTGAAGCAGGCGGCAGAGGTGAGGTGCCCTGTGTGTGTCATGCCAAGAACCCTGGACTTCACCCTGGAAGCGACCTGATTCATGTGAGTGACCCAGACAAGGGCTCACAGGAGAGGGGTGAGCCTGGTGCAAGGGAACAGAATAAACTGAGTGGCTGGGAGTCAAGTGTGCAGAGGTCCAGCCTGAAGGGAGGCTTTTCTTTCCTTCGTGAGGCAGACAGCACCCCTCTGTGAGCTGCCACCGTGTACCATCAGCCTCTCGGAAAACAGCTGGAGTCCCAAGTGTCAGCGAGCCCCCCACTCCCTTCCCGCCTGCCTTCGCCCTCCGCACAAAGAGGCCATTATCCACCCCCACCTTTTTTTGAACGAGGTATTTGGATAATGATTCTGCTGCCCAGCCAACCCCTCCTCCCCCACTTTCCCCGCTGCCAGCTAAATTCTAGTGATTGATGGGGGCAATACTTGGAAATTTTGAGATATGGGGAGAGGGAGCGAGGAGGAGGACCACCGGGGACAAGGGGGAGGGGAGGGGCTGCTGGAGCACCCAGGACATTAGAACATGTCAGGCTGGTAAATGCTTCATTGAGGTGATGATGATAAACATTTATCTCTGAGCACATATATGCATTTTACCTAACGATCTCAGGCGTCCATAAGGAAATCACAGGAACAGGCCCTAAATGAGAATCTCTTAGGAGTGGGATCTGAATTGTAAATGCCCGCCAGAATCTCGCACATCAAATTACAATAAGCAGAATGATATTTTAAGCAGCTTAGTACTTAAAGGGTAGAGTGTGGGTCTTCCCTGGCGGCTCAGACAGGGAATTTAAAGAATCTCCCTGTAATGCTGGAAACTCCGGTTCGATCCCTGGGTCAGGAAGATCCCCTGGAGAAAGAAATGGCCACCCCCTCCAGTATTCTTGCCAGGGAAATCCCATGGATAGAGGAGCCTGGCGGGCTACAGTACACGGGGGTCGCAGAGAGTCGAATCTAACTTAGCGACTAAACAACAACCACCACAAATAATCTTACAATCCCTAATATCACTTTCCTCTAAAAATTCAGGATTGAATCCCAGGTAGTCCAGTGGTTAGGACTCCACACTTTCACTGCAAGGGGCACAGCTTCGACCCCTGGTCAGGGAACCAAGATCCCCCAAGCCACATGGTGGCCAACACAAAGCCAAACAAAAAGAATTCAAGACAGTTCAGAATTTTCCAACGCCTTGTGATCATTTTGAATGTCACTTATTTTAGGGAGATGCATCATTTTTCTGTGACAAACATTTACAGATGAACAATCCTGAATAACAGAGAGCTTGTCCAGTAGAGTAATAACAGGAATAATAGGGACAGCATGTGGAGACAGGAGCCCCAACAGCACGCCCAGCTCATCCTTGACTTCCTCCCCACACCCACCCTAACAGACGCCTCCAGGGCCCCCTTTCAACTTGAAAGAGATGTCAAGAGACCAGGAAGCCTGCCCAGGTCAGGCAGCCTGTAAAAGGCAGAGACAGGAATCTGAACTCTGACCTGCCTATCTGTTCAACCCTAAGCTCTTTTACTGAAGGCTCGGGAGCTTACAGCAAGGTTCAACTTAGCAAGAACCCAAAAAAGAAAAAAAAAAAGAAACACTATTGAGAAGCAAGTAGAAAAACAGCCCATTTTACAAAAGGAAAACCACAAGGCTAAAACTTAATATTAAAATACTTAGTGTAAAAATTATATATGTGTGTGTGCTTTGTCGCACAGTCGTATCTGACTCTTGCAACCCAGTAGACTGTAGCCTCCCAGGCTCCTCTGTCCATGGGATTCTCCAGGCAAGAATACTGGAGTGGGTTGCCATTTCCTTCTCCAGGGGATCTTCCCAACCCAGAAATCGAACCCGGGTCTCCTGCATTGCAGACAGATTCTTTACCAACTGCACTACGAGGGAACCCCCCCAAAAAAACTTATATAAAAAGCTTGATATAAAAATTTATTAAGAAAAAACAGCTAAAAGAAAACCAGGTTCTAATGGAAACAATGTTAAAAATAAAAGTACTTCATTATCAAGACATGAGGAACATAATGTATTATTCAGTCTATTTGAAACCGATATGGAATTTATAATTTTATTTTTTGTTAACAAACTGGAGATGAAATAGCGGTAACCACTCTTCAAGGTTATATTTTTCTTCTCTTTTTTTTTGGCCCACCACACAGCATGTGAGATCTTAGCTTCCCAACAGGGGTTCAAACCCACACCCCTTGCGGTGGAAGCATGGAGTCTTAACCACTAGACCTCCAGAGAAGTCCCTCGAGTTTGTATTTCTAATACAATGGCTAAACTTCATTTTCCTGTAACTTCTATCTTCCTGTGTCCACAGGCTTATGGACTAAGATGAATTGTGATACGATTGGTAGAACTCCAAGTAATGTCAAATAAAACATCTTGTGTGTTGTTTCTGTTTTAATTGTACGGCTTCTTATAGGCTTTGGTCTCTACCAGAATGATCAACCTGTCACTTGCATTGTTTGACTATTGATTAAGTTTCAGAACTGTGTTGACATAAGTCTGACTGTAAAAAGAAAGTCAGGTCCCCTGCCTCCTGCCGCCGGGATTCCCAGTCTCATGCCATTGCCTTTTTGCATGATTAATGTTGTTCTGAAAAAGCTACAGAATCAATAAACATTTTCTGAAGCAGAGATATCTACATCCCCGAAGAGGGGTGCCTATTTAGTTTCCCATTCAATCTACAAAATGCATTACCCTTTGGAGTGGAAGGGTCAGTCTTGGCTGCTTGATAAGAATCAGGAATTTTGCTTAGATTTGTTTCTTCTTTTCAGAGTGAAAGTCCTGTGGCTAGGAGGACACCACGTAGTCTCCCGGGTGGCCGGGAGGACTAACCACACTTATTCTGGTTTACGAACACCCCTGAATGACCCAAGTTAAACACTGGAGGGTCGGACCCTTTGGAACTTCTGTTTTGAATGCTCCTTAAAAGAACAAAGCTGAGGGCTTCCCCGGTGGCTCAGTGGTAAAGAATCCGCCTGCCAACGCAGGAGACTCCGGTTCGACCCCTGATTCGGAAAGATCTCACAAGGCACGGATCAGCTGAGCCCGTGCCCCACGACTGCTGAGCTTATGTTCTAGAGCCTGAGATCTGCAACTACTGAGCCCACAGGCCTTAACTACAGAAGCCCGAGTACCCTGGAGCCTGTGCTCCAGAACAGAAGCAGCCGGCATCATCAGAAGCCCGCGCACCGCAGCTGGAGAGAAGCTCCACTCGCCACAACTACGGGAAAGCCCACAGAGTAGCGAAGACCCAGCACAGCCAAAAATAAATAAATAAGTATATATATTTTAGAAAACCTCTTTGTTAAAAAAATTGTATCTCTCTCTCTCCTCCCCCCTACACTTTCCCTCTCTCTGGAATATAAGATTCTTGGGAATAAACAGCATCATTTCCAAGTGTCTAGAAACCTACCTTGATCTACCAGACATCATTCCATTAGGTTGAGAAAAACCCTCTTCTCTACTGAAGCTGTATAGTGTGACACCTCTGCCCCCTTCCACTGGGGACAGATGTCCACAAACACAGCTGCTACAGACAAACCCAACTGTGTCCAACACAAGCCCAGGGAGGCACGGAGCTGTCAGAGCAGCAGACGTGGAAGAGATTCAGGTTCTCTGGAATCCTCTTTCTCCCATGCCATTACATAGAATTGTCATCAAGGAGAAAGTCTTGACTTCAGTTCTTTTCAAGGTGAGGGCTCCTTTGTAAGGAAAATGAATGAAATAATTTGGAACCAATGTTCAACTGTATAAAGGGAAAAAAAGAGCTCCCCACCAACGTCAGGTACTCTTGGCTCTCCCCTCACCAACCCTCACCTTCCACATGCTCAATCCCCCTGCCCCATGACCAGGAGGTCCCTCCTTGCATCATATCTGACACTGAGATCCTGTCTTGCCACATGTCACTCCAGACCCAGGGAAGGATAAGGAAGAATGGATGAATGGTGGAAGGCACGGGGGAGCTCTTTGTCTCATATCGATGGGATTCTTGTTGGGATTCTGGTCTCTTGAGTCTGAGCTGACTTGAAAAATAAAGCAAGAGCAGGCAAAGCCGTGTGATAAGCTGAGAAATGGCTGTCAGCCCCCTCAGCCTCGGTGAGGCTCCTTCGGGACCCCGTCAACACAGGGTCAACATGCTGGATCTGATCTCAGAGTTGCAACTCGCTGTGTGCTGAGTCATGCCCACCAGCTCAGAGAGGAAGAATGAATGGGAAGACTAAATCCTCTTGAAGAGGACACCATGGCCCTTCCTTCCATGCAGCAAGGATTCCCCAGTCAGCAAGCTTCTGAGGCTATTTGGGGCATAGCTTTTCAGTGAGAATTCTCTCCGTGCCTGGAAAGAATGAAAATTAGCAGTCCAACCATGTCATGGAAACAACCTGGGACATTACTTAATAGATCTAATTACATGAGAATAATTTCATTAGCACCAGCTTTCAGTTGAATATGCTACAAATGGTCCCCAAAATGTGTATTCCTTCCTGGAACTTATCCATAATGAGATTTTTGTGGCTGAAGGTTTATTCCATAGGACAATTCCAAGGCACCCAATTCTGAGCTAGATGAACACATTAAACAACTAGGCATGCTTGGGTTTGTATCTGTCATTATTTATTTACAAAGTCTTCTTACAAACATCAGGATAATGCCACTGAAGTCATGTGGGCAGTGTTAGAGAGACTATCTCAGTGGTGGACACATCTGCAGAGGCCAGGAATTCTGACTCCTCATTGACCATCCTCCTCTCCCAAGGTGAGAACTAGGGGAGCCCCAGGCATCCTCGCGGGCCCCTCACAGGGCCAGGGGGCACTTCCTCTCATTATGATGCAATAACCTGAGTTTCCTGCTGTGAACAGGCTTCAGGTGAGATCTAACCAGTAAGCTCTTTCCTTCCTTTCCTTCCTCTTCCCTCCTCTCATATCTTCCTTCTTCTTTTCAACTTCTCTCTCTTCCTTTTTTTTCCTTTCTTTCACTACTTCTCTCCCTCTTCCGCCCTCCAACTCTCAACACACTGGAGAGTAAACATTCAATAATGAATCTTGTACATATATATATGTATATATATATATAATGGAATATTAGTCATAAAAAAGAATGAAATAGTATCAGACATCAACATGGATGGACCTAAAGATAATCATATTAAATGAAGTAAGTCAGACAGAGACAAATGTCATATAATACCACTTTTATGTGGGGTCTAAAAAGAAATACAAATCAACATATTTATAAAACAGAAATAGAGTCACAGATGTAGAAAACAAACTTATGGCTACCAAAGGGGAATGGGAAGGAAAGGATAAATTGGGAGATTGGGATGGACATATACACACTACTACATATAAAATAGATGATTAATAAGGACCTACTGTAGATTCCAGGGAACTTTACTCAATACTCTGTAATGACCTATATGGGGAAAGAATCTAAAAAACAGTGGATATACTGATATGTATAACTGATTCACTTTGCTATACAGCAGAAACTAACACAACGTTGTAAATCCAATATACTCCAATGAAAGTTAATTTTAAAATGATACCCAAAAAATGAATCTTACTATCTGATAATAAAGGATTTTGATTTCAATTTCAGCCCAGTCCAGAGTCTTCAAAGATGTAGCTAAGACTTATGGAGAATTAGATCATCCCAAGACTCCTTAAAGACTATTCAATAAATATGTGAAAATACAGCTCCTACAGCATCAAATTGCCAACCTGGGAAATCGGCATTAACGCTGTTTTCCTTTGACTCTCGGTGATTCAGCTGAGCTGCCGTCGGTTTCTTGTGTTACCAGCATTCCTCTGTGTTTTACTTTTCTTTTGCACCAGCTAGAAGCACGGGTCTCTGTAAATTGCCACTAAGTCCCTAATTACTAAACCGTGTCTGGTCTCCAGTAGCAGGGAAATGCCACTCTACTGGAATCAGCAGGAAGGGGTTGATGTTCCAGATGAAAGCAGGCCACCAATAAAACCTCATTAATACCTGCAGCTTTAGAGAAAGAACACGGGCCACCGCCATGCTTCAAAAATGTCAAGAGAACAGGATGACAAAGGACGCCTTCTCCCTTCTCCCCAAGCCCACCCCTCAAGGACATACAATGTTCTAACCAGGCTGAGAGAGGACAAGGCATTCCCAAAAAGAAGCCCAAGAGGGAAAAAAATGCACTAAATTCAGTCTTTTCCCCTCCATAAGTCATCTGCCACCAGAAGTATGTTCATCCCCGCAGTCTCTCATAGAGCAAAAAAAAGAGAGCTTCAGGTGAAAGGTTACCTACATTTATAATGTCAGGCACCGGGCCTGCCGAGGTAAAAGGTAAATGGTAATTTTATCATTAGCATGCCTGACCCCTGGCCGCCTCATATCTCACAGGAAACGTTACCAACAGCTCACCTGTCAAGACGCAAATGCTTAAAGGTCAATGAGCACAGAAATCTTCCAGAGCTCACAGCTGAATTGCTGACACCTTTTATTATTGCCGCTTAAATAAATGTTCAAGGAGCAAGATAAGGAAAGACCGGCTTCCTGGGGAGGTTCCATGATGGTTTCTTGGGGGTTTTGTTTCAAAACTCTAAAACTCTTTGCTGTGTATTGGCATTGCGGAGCAAGCCAGGCCTCAAGGCTTCATAAATATTCCTGGACTTGAAGGATTTTCAGTATTCCTCAAAAAGACACCATCCATTTGTAATGGAATTTAGCAAGGAAGTTCCCTTCCTGCTTTGCTTTTTATTTTACAGAAATTAAACATTTTCTCCTCCTTTCTATTAGCGGTAGCAGGGCAGATACTAAGTCTGCTTTTCACAGCGTTGTGTGAATATTGCCCAGTTGGAAAAGCAAGAGGGATGAATGGAGATTTGAAAGGTTGTTCACTTATTTTTTTCACAATTAAAATCATGGGTAAAAACACGTTTAAAAGTAAGCATGGCAGTTCCTCACATGGTTCCAAATGGAGTTGCCAAGTGGTTCAGCAACACATATCTCTTCCAGGATTCTACCCAAGAGAAGCCAAGACTCAAACAGACACTGGTTTACAGTGTTCACAGCAGCATTATTCACAGTAGTCACAAGGCAGAAATATCTCAAGTGTTCATTCGTGAACAAATGGATAACCCAACCTGATATGCACATACAATGGAATATTGTTCAGCCTTAAAAAGAAGCTCAGTTCAGTTCAGTTCAGTCGCTCAGTCATATCCGACTCTTTGCGACCTCATGGACTGCAGCAAAGCAGGCTTCCCTGTCCATCACCAACTCCCAGAGCTTGCTCAGATTCATGTCCATCAAGTCGATGATGCCATCCAACCATCTCATCCTCTGTTGTCCCCTACTTCTCCCGCCTTCAATCTTGCCCAGCATCAGGGTCTTTTCCAGTGAGTCAGTTCTTCTCATCAGGTGGCCAAAGTATTGGAGTTTCAGCTTCAGCATCAGTCCTTCCAATGAACATTCAGGACTGATTTCCTTTAGGAGTTAAATTCTGATAAATGATAAAATATGGATGAATCTTGAAAACATTATATAAAGTGAAAGAAGTCAGACACAAAAGGACAAATGCTATTACTCCGCTTATATGAGATGCCCAGAAGAGGGAGCGCCATAGGGACAGACAGTAGATAGGTAGTAACCTCAGGAAGAGGGAGGGAATTGGGGAGGTCACTCAGGGGAGGGGAGTACTTTCTTGGACTGATCAAAATGCTCTCTGTCATCACAGAGCACCAAGTTGAGTTTCCTGTGCTATATAGCAGGTTCCCAGGGGCTATCTATTTTACACACGGTAGTGTATTTATAGGCTTTCTTGGTAAGCTCAGCTGGTAAAGAATCTGCCTGCAATGTAGGAGACCCCGGTTCGATTCAGGAAGATCCCCAGGAGTAGGAACAGGCTGCCCGCTCCAGTATTCTTGGGCTTCTCTTATGGCTCAGCTGGTAAAAAATCTGCCTGTAATTCGGGAGACCTGGGTTCCATCCCTGGGTTGGAAAGATGCCCCGGAGAAGGGAAAGGCTACCCACTCCAGGATTATGGCCTGGAGAATTCCATGGACTGTATAGTCGATGGGGTCACTAAGAGTTGGACACGACTGAGCGACTTGCACTTTCCAGTATTCTTGAGCTTCCCTGGTGGCTCAGACAGTAAAGAATCTGCCTGCAATACGGGAGACCTGGGTTTGACCCTGGGTTGGGGAGATCTCCTGGAAATGGCAACCCACTCCACTATTCTTGCCTGGGAAATCCCATGGACAGAGGAGCCTGGTGGGCTACAGTCCATGGGGTCGCAAAGAGCTGGACGTGACTGAGCGAGTGAGCACAGCATGGTGTATATATGTCAAACTTCACCTCCCTGTGCATTCCAGCCCCCTTCTTCCTCTGTGTCCCCGTGTCTGTCCTCTGTGCCTGTGTCTCTATTCCTGCCCTGGACATGGGGAGCGGAGGGAGCGGACATAGGTATGCACGTAACTGATTCACTTTGCTGTGCAGCAGAAACTAACACAACATTATGAAGCAATCATACTCCAATAAAAAAATTGAAATAAATTTCAGATTGCTACACACTTTTTTAATGCTCTAAAACTGAAAGTGACAATTCCTTAAACGTAATAAAATCCTGAAATTCTGTATTTTAAATGGGTGAATTGTCTGATATGTGAGTCTTATCTCAATAAAACTTTTTAAAAAGAAAACACAATGTATTTGGATGTAAATGCTAATGTCACTGATGGAATAAAGATGGAATGCAAGATAAAATACTGGTCCTTTTTATCTGGTAAATCTCATTTCCCTAAGTTGTTCTAAGCACTGCCCAAAAATACCTTGAAATTATATCTGTACTATGCCTGTTTGATTCATTCCCCACAAGGATCAGAATTTAGAATAATTGAGAATCCCTCTGAATTTGTGCCTGCTCAGGTAGACCAACCATGGCTGTTCACGTGTTTCCAGCTCTCCACCGGGACCAAGCTGCAGGCTAGAGTTAGGGGTTTCCCTTGGAAATGTTCCTGATGAGCCTCCAAAAGTTGGGGCTTCTAGCCTTCTGGAATTTTGGGGAACCTGATCTCCCCTTCACTAGGCTCATGAAAGAAGGACTGACACCTCAATGCGGAGCTTAGGGAGGGGTCCTGAGCGTTTCAGCCCCGTCTGGGCTCACTTTCTCAGTCTTAACTTGCCTACAGCCCACGCACCTTCTTCCCCAGGTAGAAAGCAGCCTGCCAGGAGTCCCACAGGTCTCCAGCTGTCCAGCACACAACTGACTAGTTAAGCTCATGCAATTCAAACAGGAAAAACAGAAAATTTTCCTTCTGGCTTTCTACTGGGTGATCTTTATCAGACCCTTCATCTCAACTGATTCAGAACCCATGTGGGAAAGGATAGTCACCACTTGTTTCCTCCAAAACCCAACAAACTTTCAGTTCAGTTGTCACTCAGTTGTGTCCGACTTTTTGCAATCCCATGGACTGCACCACACCAGATCTCCCTGTCGATCACCAACTCCCGGAGTTTACTCAAACTCATGTCCACTGAGTCGGTGTCATCCAGCTATCTCATCCTCTGTCATCCCCTTCTCCTCCTGCCCTCAATCTTTCCCAGCATCAGGGTCTTTTCAAATGAGTCAGCTCTTCGCATCAGGTGGCCAAAGTATTGGAGTTTCAGCTTCAACATCAGTCCTTCCAACAGACTTTACCGGTCAGGAAAAATAGTCATCACACTTGAAGCAGTCCCCTGCCTTGTATTTAAATAAAACCTCACTCTCTTTCAAGCTGCTTTATCACAGCCACATTGCTGGAGCCTGAGGCCATGCTAACAAAAAGATCACCAGAATGCCAAGTGAAAGATGGGGTTGGTCATTCCAAGCTTTATTTTTCAAGCTTCAGAGGATCATAAAAATGGGCTCAAGGAAAGAAAATACACAGAAGGGAAATCTACAAATGATCTTAAATATAAAGTTACTAAAAATTGATTTTTAAGGCCATCAGAATTTTATCTTCTAATTTTATCTTGAAAAACTAACGTAAGTTTTAGTTGCTCAGATGTGTCCGACTCTTTGCAACCCCATGAACTGCAGCCCGCCGGCTCCTCTGTCCGTGGAATTCTCCAGGAAAGAATACTGGAGTGGGTTGCCATTTCCTTTGCCAGGGGATCTTCCTGACCCAGGGATCGAACCCAGGTCTCTTGCACAGCAGGCAGATTCTTTACCATCTGAGCCTTCAGGGAATTTTATCTTGGAAAACTAAAAGCAGAAGGAAATATCAACCATAAACCTTCCATCTGAACACCTTTTCACAAATCTTCAAGGGGATCTATTGGCAGCATCTACCTTCATAGACATCAGTGGCCATTCCACGAGGCGTCGTCTGGATGCACGACCATCTAGATGATGGGGAGAAAGGACACTTGTGTGTGGTTTTTCATGTTCCTTTTTTTAAACTGAAGTATAGTTTATTCACAGTGTTGTATTAATCTATGCTGTACAGCAAAGTGACTCAGTTATTTATTATATATATATATATAAATTCCATTTTATAGTCTTTTCATTATGGTTTATCCCAGGACATTGAATATAGTTCTCTGTGTTATACAGTAGGACCCTGTTGTCCATCCTTTCCATATGCAATGGTTTGCAGCTGCCAACCCCAGAGCCCCAGTCCGTCCCTCCCCGACCCCTCACCCCTTTGGCAACCACAAGTCTCTTCTGTGCGTCTGTGAGTCTGTTTCTGCCTTGTAGATGGGCTCATTTGTGTCACATTTTAGATTTCACATGTAAGTGACATCATACAGTATTTGTCTTTCTCTTTCTGACTTATTTCACTTAGAACAATAATCTCTGGGTCCATCCATGTTGTCGAAAATGGCATTATTCCATCCTTTTTTGTAGCCAAGTGGTATTCAACTTGTGTGTTTTTGAGGGGGAAAATGATCCCGATAAACCAGGCATCAGCCTAGGTCTTCTCAGGGATTTCCCCCCAAAGAAGTAGCTCTTCTCTCTAACGCCTGTGTCTCACCTTCCTCGACCAGACCGTCCCTTAGGTCTTACTCTGGACCTCCCCACTGGTCACGCACTGGAAGTGATTCAGGTCATTTCCAGAACTAAACTGAGGACTCCTACCAGCCTCACAACTGCAGGATCCAGAGGGAGACTCCAGCGGAAACTGGGGTCCAGGCCGGCCGGCCTCTCCCTTACTCTCCCCCCTCTTTCCTTCCCCTCACCTCCAACATTCTCCCCTTTCTCTCCCTGTGCAGCCCTCCACTCTACTAACCCAAATTCCCGCATGAATTACATTGTTCCCAAGGACCGTTGGTCAAGAAGCTACTGGATGAAGTGGCTGTTAGGACAAGTGTGTGTATTAGTAGCTCAGTCGTGGTCAACTCTTTGCAACCCCGTGGACTGTAGCCCGCCAGGCTCCTCTGTCCATGGAATTCTCCAGGCAAGAACACTGGAGTGGGTTGCCATTCCCTTCTCCAGGGGATCCTACTAATCCAGGGATTGAACCCATGTCTCCTGCATTTCAAGCAGATTCTTTACCATCTTAGCCACCAGGGAAGCCCCATAGGACAAAACACTTCAACAACTAGCATTCTGTCCTAAATTCTTACTGCTGTTGGGGTACCAAGAGCCTGTGAATAAAATGAATTTTCTATGGACCCTCTCAAGCGTTTCCTTGCTTTGTTAGCTGTGTGATTAATTGGCAGGCACCAAGAAATGGGAGGTGTGATTGTAAGCAGCAGCAGCAAGTTCGGGCTCTTCAAATTTTTCCCTTTGCTGTGGGTCTGGGGAAGCTGGAGGTGGGCTCGCAAGAAGTGGGGCGTCCCTTGTGATTGGGTAGGGGTGCATATTTGATTTGTTCGGCTTGGTTCTAAGTTGGAGGTGGGGACAAAAATTAGGGAAGCCGTCAGTTTTTCAGTCCTGACCATTTGGGGATGATCGTCACAGGGGTTATTGTTCGGCTTCCTGGATTATTACTGGAGATAGTAGTCTGATACAAACCTGTCTTAGAGACAGCAGGCTGGCAGCCAGGGCTGACTACTGCAGATAATGGATTGCTTTCCTGGGCTGGTGGCTGTAGTTCTGGTTTCCTATATGCTCTGGAGGTCATCCACTGGTATTTACCAGCTCTCTGTCCATATACATGAAATAAGAACTGGCTTCTGGATTCCTGG
Organism: Okapia johnstoni; assembly: GCA_024291935.2. Taxonomy (NCBI): domain Eukaryota; kingdom Metazoa; phylum Chordata; class Mammalia; order Artiodactyla; family Giraffidae; genus Okapia; species Okapia johnstoni. The sequence goes on along the minus strand of CM044306.1, from coordinate 138,533,323 downwards.
TTGGCACTAAGAGTAAGGTCTATTTGACAAACACACACGCGTTTGGGATGAAAAGGTGCAGGAGGAGTTGCATGAACGTGGACATGTGCAAGGTCAAGGTCGGCCAGGTGCTCACAAGGGTGCTCAGCTGTCGGGGCTGGAGCGGGGCGGAGGTCCAGGCTGCTGCCCTGAGGGACTGAATCCTCTGGAGAAAAGGACACCTATTCAAGGTTCAGGGTGTGGGTGGGACATCCCTGAACATGTCCTATACAGCATGTTGGCCTCTACATTCCTTTGATAGATAGTCATGCGAGCACCACCTCAATCTTTGATAGACAGTCCTGCGGACACCATCTCAATAAAATGCCTGGCTTCTCTCAGATGGGAGCCAGGAGCGGAATCCCTTATAGAAGCTATTAGAAATAAAGCATGAGAAGCAAAGAGACTTAAAATTTTATTTTGGGGGGAATTCCCCGGAGAGCCAATGGTTAAGACTGCGCTTCCAATGCAGGGGGCACAGGTTCAATCCTTGGTCAGGGAACTAAGATCCGACATACTACACCATATGGCCCCAAAATAAAAAATTAATTAAATTTCAAAGATTATTTTCTTATATAAAGTTTAGATGTGCAGCATTTCAGTTTAACATCTGCCTGTACTACGGAATGCTCACCACCGCAGAGACTCTGCTCTGATGAGACAGACATGACCCTCATGTCACTTTAATAAAAAAGAGACTTGTCTCTTCTCAACCCTCCCCTGGATTCTAGAAGCCTTGACCAGAAAGGTGAATCTTTTCTTTCCCCCCCTTGACCAGTATCAGGTGTCCTACTCAGGTAGTTGGGTAAAATAGTCAAAATATTTTTATAAAGGCTATAAACGGTTTTACAATATACTTGCTGTTTATGAGGGAGGCCGACATATTGGGAGTTTTCACAGCTGTGACAGACACACAGCAGAACGGCCAGTGTTTCTTATGGAGTTTTGCTAAAATGCATTAATCCTACTCACAAAGCCAAGTGTAAAATTTTAGTGGCTTCTGAAACTGTCACCTTTTTTTATGTTCCTCGTCTGAAGCTCTCTGGAAAGCAATGGAATGTGACACAGCCAAACATATTTGCTTCTGTGAACCGTGTTCACGAGGTTGCATTCATTACTGACACAGGGAAGATGACCAGGGGAATGGGACTATAAATATCACCTTTTAAATAATTACGGCACAAAATACAACAGTACTATGAATGTTTTGAAAAACTTTTTCACTTAACCTGCAAGCCTTTTCACCTAATTAAATGGTACCTTTTTACACAGAAAAGTTCAACAACTGAAAACTTGCAAAAATTAATGGAAGATAAGGATATCCAGTTTTTAAAAAGGCGAGAATGAAAATAAAATGAACAGGGACACATCACCCCTTTTCTTTTTTGCAGGATCAGAGAGTAAGTTTAAATTATTAGCATTCTCGCTAATAGCCAGTAGCAAATAAACAGAGTTTCATGATCTTAATGATATAAATTCTTTTGAATTAACAGTGTGCTGGAAAATTACAAGGATATGCTCATTAGACTCCCACAGCCAATATTGAGAGAGGACTACAATTTGGCAGATGTTCTCTTTTTTTGTTGAAATACAGTTAATTTACAATTTGTGTTAGTTTCAAGTGCACAGCAAAGTGGTTCAGTTATCTGTCTATCCTCTTTTCCATTATATGTGTATGTGTGTGTGAACTCAGTCGTGCCCGACTATCTGCGACCCCATGGACCGTAGCCCGCCAGGCTCCTCTGTGCACGGAATTCCCCAGGCAAGAGCACTAGAGTGGGTTGCCATTTTTTTCTCCAGGGATCTTCCATCCCCTGCATTGGCAAGTGAGTTCTTTACCACCGAGCCACCTGGGAAGCCCCTTTTCCATTATAGGTTATTACAAAATATTGAACGTAGCTCCCTGTGCTCTCCAGTAGGTTAAGGAGGGAGGGAAGACGGAAGTGTTTATATCAGTGTGTTTCCTACATTAACCCTTCTCTCTTTCGGGTGCCATTTCTGTTCAGACATACCTAATAACCCTGCAGTCAGATTCCAGTGCATATAAACTGCTCCTATTAGAACCGAATGTGCCTGCTTCCCCAAAGTCAGTAGGACAGCAGCTCAGTAACCTGGTGGTCATCCTTAGATTGAAACCCGACTCTGCCCTGTGCTCCGCTCGAAACTCCCTGAGCCCTCTCTCGGCATCTGTCCCAGAACAAGGAGACCCCCTCAGAGGACCATTTGTTGTTGTTGTTCAATTGGTCAGTCATGGCTGACTCTCTGCGACCCCATTGACCGTAGCTCGCCAGGCTCCTCTGTCCATGGGATCCTCCAGCCAAGAACACTGGAGTGGGTTGCCCATTTCCTCCTCCAGGGGATCTTCCAGATCTAGGGATTGAACCTGCATCTCCTGCATTGGCGGGTTCTTTACCACTGAGCCACAAGAAAAGCCCCCAGAGAGCCATTTGCGTATATTTAAATGAGACAAGTAGGTAAAATTCTGGCACATAAAGGGCAGTTCATTTTTTTCTCCACACTGATTTTCTCATTTTATTTGGGCATCCGAGATCAGAATCCAGCAGCCCTGGTTGGGTAGATTCTGCATCGCTGCCAGCAGCCAGTCACACAAATTAATGATCATTTTTCCTCTAGAGGAGCCCAGGGTTTAAAAGCTTTTATATTTTTGATCACTGACGACTCCAAAATAGGAAGTTACATTCTCAGGCAAATCCATTCCCACGGAGATGCGGGGTCACGGAGCTCGGAAAGGAAACCCTGCTCAGCCTTAGAAACGCACTCCTCCTCAGGCTTGGTGTGTCCCCCCATCCTTCCTCCCCTACTCCTCTCTCCACGTCAGGACAAGCCTCTGAAAGAGCTGCTCAGCATTCTGCTTTTTCTTTCAGCAAAAGCAGAAATATTGCCCGAGTGAGGATAAGAGCAAAGAGCCATGGGGGCATGAAAGAGGCTGTTCATGTGACTTCCAGGGCTCCATGGGTGGCTTCTGTGACCTCGCCCCTCTCCTGCAGGTCCTGCCTCCTCACAGGCTTTATTTACAGTGGCTGCCATCAAAGCAAAGGATGACAAGGGTCTTCGGCAGTTTGGGAGGTGGGGAGGGGGCAGGAAAGAAGGAGGGAGAGAGAAGAGAGGTGGTAACAGTGGAGAGAAAAAGAGTTAAAATTGCATAAAACCAGAGAGGGGGGACCTCTACCAGGAAACCATAGGACTGAGGGCCATGAAGGCTCCAGAGAAAAGCTCGATGTTAATCTGAGCAGGTGAGGTTCACCTGGTGCCCTTTCCAAACTCTGCGTGTGGGGTTATCGTCCATGGAATGAGCTCAGCAAGGCAGAAAGACTGAGGGCTGGAAGGAACCGTGATCACAGGTCACTAAACACTGGCGTCAGTCTCTCTGACATTTGCACACCTGGGAGCAGGCTTCTTTAAAGACGGAAGAAGTATAGGGTGAAATCTATCAGCTTCCACCCTGAGACTGCCTTCCTCCCACCCTCTCCTGGAAGAGGGTGCAGACGCAAGCTCAGACAGCCCCTCTAGTTCACCTGAGGCTGACTTCATTTGCAGACTCTCCCAAGGACTTGATATACATAGGAGTCCTGGCAGGCAGAGGCAGCAAACCACCTCACTTGGATTCTGAGTGAGTGGACCCTGAAGGGAAAGGGACTCGAAGTTGTCAACTCAACACCGAGCGCAGCCAGAGACTCACGAGCCTCCAGGAACCCTGGCCAAGACCCTGTGTCACCTTTTGAAGTCTGACTTGACCCAGCAGAGCCAAATCTTCCCCCTTCTGTGTCCCCACAACCTGTAATTCATACACCCATTATATCATGGTGGTGGTTTAGTCACTAAGTCGAGTCTGACTCTTTGCTACCCCATGGACTGTAGCCCACCAGGCTCCTCTGTCCATGGGATTCCCCAGGCAAGAATACTGGAGCAGGTTGCATTTCCTTCTCCAAGGGATCTTCCCAAACCAGGAATCAAACCCAAATCTTCTGCATTGGCAGGCAGATTCTTTACTGCTGAGCCATCAGGGAAGCCCCTATTACATCATAAATCATGTTTATTAGAATCTGTACACATACATCTCTGTCTGCCCAATCCACTATGGGCCTCTCAAAGGCAAGGAGCCAGCCTCGTTCAGTGTTTTATACCTCTAGAGTTTAACATGGTGCCTGATATGTTATAGATACTCAGCCAATGTTCAGTGTGTAAATGGATTAAATTTAACAAATTCTAAAAGAGAGAATCTCCCTCAATTGGTCCCCACCGACACCAAAAGTGATAGGAGTGAAGAAACCAATAATTAATCCACTTTCACATTTCCACCTTACAACTTGTGTTATATTTACTTAAGGCTTCCAACATAATTTAACTGCAAAATAAACTGCAAATATCAACAATTTTTCAAAAGAGATAGTAGATTTTTTCACTTAAATTTATTCTTGCTGCTCCCCAAAGCATCTGGGATTTCTAGAACTTTAATCAAGAATCCCAGGGTGGGGAGATGGATGAAATGAATGAAGAAGATTAAAAGGTACAAACTTCCAGTTACAAAATGAGTAAGCCACAGCATGTTATGTTCAGCATAAGAAATACAGTCAATAACTTTGTAATCACTTTGTATGACAGATGGTAACATGATTTATCATGCTGATTATTTTGTAATACGTAAAAAGTATTGAATCACTATGTTGTACACATGAAACTAATATAATGTCAATTATACTTCAATTTTTAAAAATGTCAAAGATAATTTTCAGATACAATAGTCTCTACTAATTTTCTAAAAGGCTAGTCTTTAAACTACAGAGTCTGGGTCCCACCCCAATCTCACTGCCTTAGAGTTGACAAGAGAATGACTTAGGAATCCATACGCTTTTTAAAAGACCAACCGGCAGAGCCATTGTTAGGGTCAGAGGCAAAGCTATAAGAAAGTGATAATGTGCTGGAAAAGTGTCATTCTTACGATGAATTCTGTCTCAATTCTAATCATCCAGCTTATTCAGAAATGTACCTTTGGGGGCTTCCCTGGTGGTCCAGTGGTTAAGATTCTGAGCTTCCAGTGCAAGGGGCATTGGTTTGATCCCTGGTCCAGGAATTGAGATCCAGACAGCTATGCGGTTCAACCAAAAAAAACAGAAAAGGAATACAACTTCTTCTGTTTCCAAGAGAGCATAATCTCTCCAAGCTGAGAATAAACAAGTGTTTCAGTGCCTAGCAATACAGCCAGGAATCCCCCCACAAAACTTGCAAATGCAATGGTTTCCCAGTAGGGTGAGTTTCAACCCAAGAGCCCAAAGACCAATAAGTGGGGTTGTAAATCTCATTAATACAGAAAGAGGACAGAAGAAGTAGACCAGTGAGAGGCCTTGCCCTTCTAGAACCTTCCCAAGGCCTCAAGAGCTCCACCTGCCCAGCTGAGAAGTGAAGGGCCAACTCTGCAGTGGTGGAAAGTGCAGCCATCTGTGCACTGCAGACGTGGGACAAAGGGCAGAGGTTCTTTCTCTGTTCACACACTGGTCATCTGTGACACATTTTAACTGGGAATTACCCAGTTGAGTTACTTCACTCGGTCTGGTTGGGGAACATGTAAAACAAGGTGCTCATCCTTCTCCCCTTTGGCTTCAGCTGAGCTGAAGATAAACTGTTGATACGCTGGGAGCAGTCTCTCCATCTTTCACTCTCCATGCAGTTCTCCAAAGTCCGTCTCGGTTGCTTGCTCATAGGTCTGCCTGCTTACGGCTGATGCCCTGTGAAGGTGAGTGTGCTTTTCTGTACTGGCACCAAGTGTTTCAGTTCTGAGAAGCTGTTTTCCTGGAACAGAGCTGCACCAGAAGCTGGAGGGACTCTGAGCACAGCTAGGGTGACATCGCACAGGACAGACGTCACAGGCAGGGATAAACGTCACTGCAGACAGAGATTCTCACGAGGTTAGCTTGTGAGGAATAATTTTATCGCCACTAGGTTTGCCAGATACAGCAAATAAAAATATGGGACACTCAGTGAAATTTGAATTTCTGATAAACTTGTAATTATTTAGCTTGAGTATGCTCCAAGCAATATTTGGTATACAGAATTTTGCTAAAATTATTCATCAGCTACCAGATTTAACTGAGTCCTGGATTTTATCCAGACAACCTCAATAGTAACAGTGAGTTCTATTTCTTTCCCTGATGGCTCTCAGCCTTGGCTGCCCATAAGTAGCATCTGAAGAAATTTGAAAAAATCTTGATGCCAGACCAGTGAAACAGAATCCTTATGGGTGGGATCCAGAAGACTTCTGTGTTTTTAAAACTTCCATGGAATCACAAACCTCAGCCAAAGTTGACAACTTCTTTCAGACTTTTATTTTTTTAGCTAAGGAAGGATAGACCATCACTGCTGATAGTTGTTTCTTTCAAGCTTTCTTGAATAGGGATAAAGTTTGAGCTCCTCATCGAAGTCCATATTACCAGGAAGCTATGAACTATGATCTCTTCAATAAGCAAGCACTAACTGAGTGCCATGCACAGACTAGAGAAGCAGAAATGGACAAGACACAGCTCCTGCCACCCTATAGTAGACTTTTATCAGAAACCTTCCCAGAAAAAGCTCTTTCTTTTCAAGGAAGAGCTGAGTAAAGGAGTTCAGAGTGGAATCTGAAGATGTAGAATGATGTCCCCAAGTATTTGTGGACACATTTCATCAGAAGCAGGAGAACTTAGTTGCTCAGCATGTGGGATCTTAGTTCCCCAACCAGGGATCAAATCTGCATCTCCTATATTTCAAGGCGGATTCTTAACCACTGGACCACCTGGGAAATCCTCAGTTCTACTCACGTTTCAATGCCACATTCACCAGTAACTTTTTTTGCCTAAAATTAGCCTAACATTTAGCCTGTCTATTTCACCAAGAATCATGAAAATGAGAGTGTTCCTAGAAATTACACATCCTAGTTCAACCCTTTTATTGTATAAAGGAGGATGCTGGACCCCAAAGAGGTGACAGGGTTCCCCTGACACCTACCTCAGAATAATCTGGTAACCAAGCCAACACCAACCCTATGGTTCCTGATTCCCTCCCAAATGAGCGTTTTGGCTTCATTGTAAATAAGTTGAGTGAGGTATTTCCTAAGAGCAGAGTGAGAGAGACGGCAAGAAGGTATTGGATTCCTGAAATAGGCAGAGAGTCACAGAGAGAAAACGAGTAGACCCAATTCACAAATTCTGCCTCGGGCTAGACCTTTATACATTTAATATATGATCATAATAATAATAGATCTGCTCAGTCGTTCTTTTCTTCCAAGGGACTAAATTCGCCAGTTCTTTCCGATGGTCAGATAGGAATGACATTTGGGGGCAATGACATTCTATATACATCCTGCCCTTGACGTCCCAGGGTGCATCTTCCTTGAGGGTTAGAATTCTTTAGCTGACTTCTAGTCTACTCCTGGTTCTCACACCAATGACTTACACCCAAGAGTGTATATCTATTATAATTGCTACCTAAAGAGAATAAGAATTACAGATAAGTAATTTTCTTTTTCTAATCTAACCCCCTGGAGGCATTTTAGCAGCTAATACGGGTGATGACAGGCATTTCTGCTATAATTTATACAATTTCATTTTTCTTAATCATGGGTTTTAGTTCTCTTACGTCACTTGCTTGAAACGGAAGCCAGATTTTTTTGTCACTGCTTCTACACTTGTAGTCTCTTCAGCAAAGTGCTTAAAATGTCCACACAATTTTGAGAAATTTAGATTAACATCATCTCGAAAATACTGCTACTGCTAAGTCGCTTCAGTCGTGTCCGACTCTGTGCGACCCCATAGACGGCAGCCCACCAGGCTCTGCCGTCCCTGGGATTCTCCAGGCAAGAATACTGGAGTGGGTTGCCGTTTCCTTCTCCAGTGCATGAAAGGGAAAAGTGAAAGGGAAGTCGCTCAGTCGTCCGCCTCTTAGCGACCCCATGGACTGCAGCCTACCAGGCTCCTCCGTCCATGGGATTTTCCTGGCAAGAGGACTGGAGTGGGGTGTCATTGCCTTCTCCGTCTCGAAAATAGCTTCCCTCTAATTACTTGGAAATCCTCTGAAAACAATTTATAAGGCACGAATTTAGGTGCTTCAGTGGGACACCATATTTTCAATACTTAAGAGTAGGTGAGAAATAAATAAGTGGGCCTAAAGGTCCACTTATAAACAGCTATTTATCTTGGCAAAGAAATTGGTGATTAAGAACGTATATTTAATATGTATGGTGCAACAGAGAAGAAAATTTAGGGAATGCCTGGTGTGGGCTTGAATAATTCATCTTTGTGGTTCTCATATCTAACACAATGCTAGGTGCATGGAAAGATGTCAGTAAATATCGATAACTTGCATTTAATACAGTTCAGTGGTCATCAAGTAAAGTAGTATTCTGATCACACCCTTACCTTCCCCATCCATTCCTTCAAAGCCAATTCATTTCAGCCAGCCTGACAAATCCAAGACAAGCTAGTACTCTCCATTCAAGTCTAGACCATGATCATCTGAGATCTAGAATTGTGGGCGGCAGCACCATTAATGGGTCATGAGATCAGTTTAGTAGTTCACCCAACAGGATTTTGTTGGAATGGAATGCGATGTTATAGAACAGAATGGAACAGATTGCATCTCACTCTGGTAAGGGAAAGCACTGTTTTGTACAATTCTGTTTCCCTGGATACATGGGAGCTAGGTTGTGTTGTAACAGTATTTCTTCCTGTAGTTCAAAACACGTTTGAGAGTCACTGTAGTAAGTTGAAGGGAGGCTCCCAAAAAGGTATGGTCACACCTAGTCCCCAGAACCTGTGAACTGTTACATTATTTGGAGAAAGGATCTTTGCAGATGTAATAAAGTTGAGGATATCAGGATGAAGACATCATTCTGGATTACACAGGTGGGTTCAAATTCCAATGACAACTGTCCCTCTAAGAAAAAGTGGGACTTACCTGGAGGTCTGGGCTTCCCTGATAGCTCAGTTGGTAAAGAATCCGCCTGCAATGCAGGAGACCCTGGTTCGATTCCTGAGTCGGGAAGATCTGCTGGAACAGGGATAGACTACCTACTCCAGTATTCTTGGGCTTCCCTTGTGACTCAACTGGTAAAGAATCCACCTGCAATGTGGGAGACCTGAGTTTGATCCCTGGGTTGGGAAGATCCCCTGGAGAAAGGAAAGGCTATCAACTCCAGTATTCTTGCCTAGAGAATTCCATGGACTATATATAGTCCATGGGGTCACAAAAAGTCGGACTTGACTGAGCGACTTTCAATTTCACTTTCTGTGGTGGTCCAGTGGTTAAGACTCCTAGCTTCCAGTGCAAGGGTCTCATGTTTGATCCCAGGTTGGGGAACTAATAGCCCACATGCCATGTGGCACAGTCAAAAAAAAAAAAAAAAGAGAGGGAAAGGCAAAGGGAAATTTGAGACAGAATCAAGAGGAGGAGGCAATGTGACCATGTAGCCAGAGGCTGGAGTGGTCTGGCCACAGGTCAGTGAACACCTGGAGCCACTAGAAGGGGAAGGAATGGATTCTCCCTGGGGACTGTAGGGAGCAGACCTCTCCTGCTACATCAGTTTCAGACTTCCAGCCTCCAGAACAGTGATAGAATAATATCTATTGTTTTAAGCCACCCAGTTAGTGATAAATTGTTAACAGCAGCCACAGGAAACTAATACAGCCCTTGATCTAAAACTTGCAAAGTCCTAGGTCTTTCAGCAACTCTAGAATCAGCTTAGTTTGCTCCTGGTCTACACAGAAACTGCAAAGTTACCCAAAGAATTAAGTTTATTCTTTGATTCACAGACTCAATGGACATGAGTTTGAGTAGGCTCCAGGAGTTGGTGATGGACAGGGAAGCCCGGTGTGCTACAGTCCACGGTGTCGCAGAGTTGGACACGACTGAGCAACTGAACTGAACTGAACCCAAAACTCACCAACATTTTTTTTGAAACCATAGCCCTTTTAAAAAAAATTAATTTCCCTTTTTTTACTTTTTGAATTTTGGATTTATTTCTAGCTTCACTGGATCTTCGTTGCTGCCCTCAGGCTTCCTCTAGCTGCAGCATGGGCTCTGGGTCCCAGCTCAGCGCTTGTGGTGCACCAGCTTAGATGCTCCGAGGCACAAGGAATCTTCTCGAACCAGGGATCAAACCTGTGTCCTCTGCACTGGCAAGCAGATTCTTATCCTCTGCACCACCAGGGAAGCCCTAAAACCATGGCCTTTAAGAGAAACATAAAAATTCAAGGCCCCACAAACTGTCATAGGCCTAGGATGGGAAAAATAACTGTATACCAGCTCCAGTCACCAAAGCCAAGTAAAGACAACCCTCAGCCCGTTCCTTTCAGACAAGGAAATTTCATTAAGCTTAACTTTCTGTACTGTAAGTATTTTGTTTAATTTTCCTAATATAAATTTATAATTATAGCTATGCTTTTTCATCCTTAAAGAATGGATTAGAAAATCACTATTTTCAACTTCTCCCTAATCACTAGAGTCAGCCAAAAAAGGAACTTGGCAAGATGGCTCCTTTGATAACAATATAATTCTTCTCCTGATACTCTTTCCAAGATCGGCCAAAAGAAGGGTTATTTCTAAAACTATCTGGATATCAGTCACCATAAGGCATGCTATCCAGTGCTGACCTCATCCACGGGCCCTTAGCAACTGTCAGATATCCAAGCTCCATGGCATACACTTTAATTGGACCATAATAAAACAGAAATTCTAGGTGTTTATGATGAATCCATTGCACCATTAGTATCAGCAGTAAGTAGTGCTATGAATTGCCAAGGACCTACCATAGTTGTGGGCTTCCCTGGTGGCTCAAATGGTAAAGAATCTGCCTGCCAATGTAGGAGATGCGGGTTCAATCCCTGGGTTGGGAAGATCCCCTGGAGAAGGGAATGGCAACCCACTCCAATACCCTTGCCTGGAGAATCCCATGGACAGAGGAGCCTGGAAGGCTACAGTCCATGGGATCAAAAACAGTTGGACATGACTGAGTGACTAACACTTTCACTTTCACTTGTCTTTACCATTTGGCTCTTCTCCAGCTTAACATAAGGACCGCAGTGCATGTCGTTTTAAGGAGCCAGCATCTATGTGAAAAACACAGGAGGCGGGACTTCCTGGTGATCCAGGGGCTAAGACTCTGTACTCCCAATGCAGGGGACCTGGGCTCAATCCCTGGTCAGGAAACTAGATCCTACATGCCACAACTAAGACCCAGTGCAGCCAAATAAATATTAAAAAAAAACACAACAGGAAGCAAGATAGTCCATATCTCATTCACTCACATAGTCATCACTGTCTTTAAATCTTCATGATAATGACTCTGTACTAGTTAGGACACCTAGACAACACTGTGTTCATAGTAGTCACTCCATAAAAGCATCAAACTTATACATTTTGAGATGGTAGTACAAACTCGATATTAGGATAATCATTAAGGGGTAAAAAACAGAAGGAGATGTAAGAGTAATTATGACAAAGCCATCAAACCGTTTATTATATTTCTGACCAGCATGCTCTTTATCCCTTATATCTCAAAAAAAATTGAGATAAACAAGATTTTCAAACTGGCAGAGGCCTCCCCTAATAATATGTTGGTTAAGCTTGAAAGCCTCTCACCAACCATAATCCCTGCCTCCCCTCTCAGGCCTCAGAGAGACTAACCACGCTTCATCAAGGAAATGTCACCACTGAGGCATTGTTCTCTTCATCCTTGTGACACTGTCTGTAAAAGTGATTTGTGTACATTAGGGGGACTGTAAAGATGACACGAGAAACTCTTAGGAATGAACTAAGACAAAGAGAAGGAGAGAGGCCTGGTAACAGGCAAGGATTAGGAGGGGCAAGGGGCCGTCACTGTGATTCATGAGGAAGCCACCTTCTCAGGTGGCAGACAGGAAGGTAACTATTTTTTAAATGGCTTCCCTGGTGGCTCAGTGGTAAAGAACCCACTTGCCAATGCAGGAGAAGCCAGAGACCAGCGTTCGATCCCTGGTCAGGGAAGATCCCCAACCCAGGAGGGAGGAAATGGCAACCCACTGCAATATTCTTGCCTGGAAAATTCCTTAGACAGAGAAGACTGGTAGTCTCCAGTCCATGGGGTCGCAAAGAGTCAGACACGACTGAGCACACACACATTTTTTAAATTAAAACTCCTTGACTTTTTAGGCAAATAGTAGAAGAGAGAACAGTGCAAACTTACGGGAACAGATAATCCTAAATTTGAAGACTGTACCCTGGATTAGAGAGGGCTTCCCAGGCGGCACAGTGGTAAAGAGTCCGCCTGAAAGTGCAGGAGACACAAGAGCCGTGGGTTCAGTCCCTGGGTTGGGAAGATCCTCTGGAGAAGGAAATGGCAACCCAGTCCAGTATTCTTGCTGGAGAATTCCATGGACAGAGGTGCCTGGCGGGCTACAGTCCAAGGGGTCCCAAAGAGTCCGACACGATTCAGAAACTGAGTATGCATGCACCCTGAATTTGAAGATTGAAAATGACCTCTGAACTTGAACAGGTGAATTCATTTCTCTAATGCTCACTTTTCCTTTCTGGGAATGAAGTCAACCAAGCTTCAGGTTGTTACAATTATTCATTGAGCCAATGTCTGGAATATGCTCAGCACAGTCACTTGATAGAGCATTCTGTAAATGCAACCCTGTTCTCAGCTGCCCTGGTCTCACTGTATCCTCTAGGCATCTAGGGAAAGTCGTATCACTAACTGTTCTTTAGACACAAATTAGCACATTTCTTCAGCAAGGACAAAATGGCTTCAGTTCAGTTCAGTCAGTCACTCAGTCCTGTCTAACTCTTTGTGACCCCATAGACTGCAGCATGCCAGGCTTTCCTGTCCTTCACCAACTCCCAGAGCCTGCTCAAACTTATGTCCATAAAATCGGTGATGCCATCCAACCATCTCATCCTCTGTCATCCCCTTCTCCTCCCACCTACAATCTTTCCCATCATCAGGGTCTTTTCCAATGAGTCAGTTCTTCGAATCAGGTGGCCAAAGTATTGGAGCTTCAGCTTCAGCATCAGTCCTTCCAATGAATATTCAGGACTGATTTCCTTTAGGATGGACTAGTTGGATCTCCTTGCAGTCCAACAGACTCTTAAGAGTCTCCTCCAACACCACAGTTCAAAAGCATCAATTCCTCAGCACTCAGCTTTCTTTACAGTCCAGCTCTCACACCCATACATGACTACTGAAAAACCATAGCTTTGACTAGACAGACCCTTGTTGACAAAGTAAAGTCTCTGCTTTTTAATATGACGTCTAGTTTGGTCATAACTTTTCTTCAAAGGACCAAGCGTCTTTTAATTTCATGGCTGCAATCACCATCTGCAGTGATTTTGGAGCCCAAGAAAATAAAGTCTCTCACTATTTCCACTGTTTCCCCATCTATTTGCCATGAAGTGATGGAACCAGATGCCATGATCTTAGTTTTCTGAATGTTGAGCTTTAAGCCAACTTTTTCACTCTCCTCTTTCACGTTCATCAAGAGGCCCTTTAGTTCCTCTTCACTTTCTGCCATAAGTGTGGTGTCATCTGCATATCTGAGGTTATTGATATTTCTCCCAGCAATCTTGATCCCAGCTTCTGCTTCTTCCAGCCCAGCATTTCTCATGAGATACTCTGCATCTAAGTTAAATAAGCAGGATGACAATGTACAGCCTTGATGTACTTCTTTCCCTGTTTGGAATCAGTCTGTTGTTCCATGCCCAGTTCTAACTGTTGCTTCTTGACCTGCATACAGATTTCTCAGGAGGCAGGTCAGGTGGTCTGGTATTCCCATCTCTTGAAGAATGTTCCACAGTTTGTTGTGATCCACACAGTCAAAGACTTTGGCATAATCAATAAAGCAGTAGATATTTTGATAGAACTCTCTTGCTTTTTTGATGATCCAACGGATGTTAGCAATTTGATCTCTGGTTCCTCTGCCTTTTCTACATCCACCTTGAACATCTGGAAGTTCCTGGTTCATGTACTGTTGAAGCCTGGCTTGGAGAATTTTGAGCATTACTTTACCAGCGTGTGAGATGAGTACAATTGTGCAGTAGTTTGAACATTCTTTGGCATTGCCTTTCTTTGGGATTGGAATGAAAATTGACCTTTTCCAGTCCTGTGGCCACTGATGAGTTTTTCAAATTTGCTGGCATATTCAGTGTAGCACTTTCACATCATCTTTTAGGATTTGAAACAGCTCAGCTGGAATTCCATCACCTCCACTAGTTTTGTTGGTAGTGATGCTTCCTAAGGCCCACTTGACTTCACATTCCAGGATGTCTGGCTCTAGATAAGTGATCACACCATCATAGTTATCTGGGTCACAAAGATCTTTTGTATAATTCTTCTGTGTGTTCTTGCCACTGCTTAATATCTTCTGCTTTTGTTAAGCCCATAACATTTCTGTCCTTTATTGTGCCTATCTTTGCATGAAATGTTCCCTTGGTATCTTTAATTTTCTTGAAGAGATCTCTAGTCTTTCCCATTCTATTATTTTCCTCTATTTCTTTGCATTGATCACTGAGGAAAATTTTCTCATCTCTCCTTGCTATTTTTTGGAACTCTGAATTCAAATAGGTATATCTCTCCTTTTCATCTTTGCCTTTGGCTTCTCAGCTATTTGTAAGGCCTTCTCAGACAACCATTTAGCTTTTTTGCATTTCTTTTCCTTGGGGATGGTCTTGATCACCGCCTCCTGTACAGTGTCACAAACCTCCATCCATAGTTCTTCAGGCACTCGGTCTATCAGATCTAATCTCTTGAATATGTTTCTCACTTCCACTGTATAATCATACGGGATTTGATTTAGGTTATATCTGAATGGTCTAGTTGTTTTCCCTACTTTCTTCAATTTAAGTCTGAATTTGGTGATAAGGAGTTCATGATCTGAGCCATAGTCAGCTCCCAGTCCTGTTTTTGCTGACTGTATAGAGCTTCTCCATTTTTGGCTACAAAGAATATAATCAATCTGATTACAAAATGGCTTAAATCATATTTTCTCCAGCCCAGCTGACACTGCCACCAGCATCCTGAGCAAAGAGCTCTGACACTGTCCCTCTTCTGCTGAACAGAGCTTCAGAGACCCCTCACCCCCGACCTTCCCGTCCACCCCTCCTCACTGCATTAGAACTTCACTCAAGGGACTTCCCTGGTGGTCCAGTGGCTAGGAATCTGTGCTCCCCAATGCAAGGATTCCAGAGTCAATCCCCGATCAGGGAACTAAGATCCCACACACCACAACTAAGACCAGCACAGCCAAATAAATGAATAAATATTTTTAAAAAAATCTTATTCAAGATAACATGGCAGAGATGAGATTAAGATGGCGGAGTAGAAGGACGTGGCCTCATCTTCTGCCAAAACACCAAAATCGCATCCAGCTGTTGAATCCAACCAGGAAGACAGGAAGACAGTGGAATCCCCCCCCCCCAAAAAAAGAAATCCCACCTCCAATGAGAAAGGAGAAGCCACAACAAAATGGTAGGAGGGGAACAATTACGATAAAATCAAATCCTATGGCCACCAGGTGGGCAACTCACAGACTGGAGAACAAGAATACCAAAGAAGTTCTCGCACTGCTGTAAAGATTCTAGGCCCCGCATCAGGCTCCCCAGCCTGGAGATCCGGCCAAGGGACTGGGAATCCCCAGGGAATCTGACTTTGAAGACCAGTGGGATTTGATTACAGAACTTCCATGGGACTAGGGGAAACAGAGACTCTTGGAGGGCACAAAATCTTGTGCATACCAGGACCCAGGGGAAGGGAGCAGTGACCCCCACAGAAGACTAAGCCAGACTTACCTGTGAGTATTTGAGGGTCTCCTGCAGAGGTGTGGGTCAGCAGTGGCCTGCCACAGGGACAGGGCACTGGCGGCAGCAGTCCTGGGAGACTTATCTCAACATAAGCCCTCTTGGAGGTCTTAGTTGAAAAGCAGAGACATTAATCTGCCAACAAAGGTCCATCTAGTCAAGGCTATGGTTTTTCCAGTAATCATGTATGGATGTGAGAGTTGGACCATAAAGAAGGCTAAGTGCCAAAAAATTGATGCTTTTGAACTGTGATGTTAGAGAAGACTCTTGAGAGTCACTTGGACAGCAAGGAGATCCAACCAGTCCATCCTAAAGGAAATCAGTCCTGAATATTCATTGGAAGGACTGATGCTGAAGCGGAAACTCCAATCCCTGGGCCACCTAATGCGAAGAACTGACTCATTAGAAAAGACTCTGATGCTGGGAAAGATTGAAGGCGGGAGGAGAAGGGGATGACAGAGGATGAGATGGTTGGATGGCAACACCAACTGGAGGGACATGAGTTTGAGTAAACTCCAGGAGTTGGTGATGGACAGGGAGGCCTGGTGTGCTGCAGTGCATGGGGTTGCAAAGAGTTGGACACGACTGAGCGACTGAACTGAACTGGGAGGTCACCAATAGCCCACCTATATAAGCCTATAGACTCCAGGACCCAGTGCCTCAGGCCAAACAACTAACAAGGAGGGAGCACAGTCCCACCCTTCAGCAGACAATTGGATTAAAGTTTTACTGAGCACGGCCCTGCCCTCTTCCCACACCGCCAGTCCTTCCCATCAGGAAGCTTGCACAAGCCTCTTATCCTCATCCACCGGAGGGCAGACAGAAGAAATAAGAAAACACGGCAGCCTGGAGAAAAGTGTGTACTTAAAGGTCCATAGGACCTGGGCTTAAATTCAAGTCCTGCCACTTAGTAAGACGTGGTCTCTAGCAAGTTCCTTAATTTCTCTCTGTCCCAGTTTCCCCTTCTGTAGAAAAGAAATAACAACACTCTACAAAAAAAAGAAAACCACATTTAATCGGGGACAGCTACTTTAGGGATGGAAAACTAGGACATTCTCAAAGGAACTATCAGTGCCTAGCACAAAGCAGGCACTCGATGGGACCTTCCCGGCGGTCCAGTGGCTAAGAGTCCACGCTCCAAGTGCTGGGGGCCAGGGTTTGATTCCTGGTCAAGGATCTGGGTCCCACATGCTGCACTAAAGATCCTGCCTGCCACAACTAAGACTGGCTGCTGCCAAATAGGTATTAACTACATTTTTTAAAAAACTAAGCAGGAACTAGATAAATTTTAATAACTTCCACCTTCACTCCGCACCACCCCTCCTTCCATCCTGCTTCCCACTCAGACCGAGGGCTCCCTTCAAGGCTCTCATGCCTCTCCTTGGCTTGGCTTGCATGGTGCCCTCTGCCTGGAGTGCCCTTTTCCATTCCTAAAGATCCAAATCCTGCCCATTCTTCAAAGTTCAAGTTAAACACCATCTTTCCCGAAAAGCCTTGTCTCTGGACACAAGAAATGATCGCCTGCCCTCTGAGCTGCCTGGTCTTGGCCTTCTGGAAACCCTTCACTTCGAGTTTATAATCATGGCTCTCTCTTCAATCACCCCAAGTGAATTCTCTAAGGGTGAAGTATCTATCTGCATCTTGTTCCTGGGCACAGCTCAAGAGCTTGAAAAATACTTGCTGAATGAATGAGTCAATAACAAAGAATGTGCATTGCAAGAAAAGCCTATATGAACTATCTATGCTCAATTAATGAATGAGAGAATCCCTGAAGCAAAGGTTTGCCTTCCATTTTACTCTGTGTGTGTAATTAAAAGGATCTGTGTGTGCTTACAAGGAAGTTTAAGAAGTTTCCCAATGCCTGCCTTCAATATTCTCAATATTTTGTGGCCCCTCATTTCCTGTAAAATAGCAAGTGAAGTTAACTGTGCTCCTTTTCAGCTCTTGAAGCACTGGGGCCCTGTGTAAGAGAAATCAGAGCAATCAGTTATGTCATTAACTCAACGGTGGGAAATGTCAAGATATCACCTGTCTTTGCATACACTTGTGAACTGACTGAATTTTTCTCTACTAATTTGTTCAGCAGTCATAGAAACAACACTTCAAATGCAACTAAAATACCCAGTTTTCTGAAAATTTATTTCTATGATCTCTTTAAATTTTGTGGGGTTTTTTAATTTTAAAACATCTTCAATATTTAAAATACTAATAAATGTGATTATATTAAAGACATGAATCAAAAACTAATATGTTTCTTGAATTCCCTGGAGTCCGGTGTTTAGCAGTCTGGGCTTTCACTGCCAAGAGCCCGGGTTCAATCCCTGGTCCAGGAATTAAGATCCCACAAGCCACATGGCTCAGCTAGAAAAAAAAAGAAACACACACAAACTTTTCCTTTGTGACATCCAAAGACTGAGAAACTGAGCCCATCAGCTAATTTCAACATTCAGCTGTTGAAAGGCACGACCAACGAGCTTGTTTAACTGGAACCAAACTCTTCTGCTCCACTGTGTTGTCCTGAGCATGAATGATAGACTCCCAGCTAAGGTCAAAGCAGAGAGTAAGTCTCATTATATGTAAAGCTGGCTTCCCAGGTGGCTCAGAGGTAAAGAATCTGCCTGCCCGTAGGAGACGCAAATTCAATCCCTGAGTCCTTAAGAGGAAATGGCAACCCACTCCAGTATTTTTGCCTAGAAAATCCTACGGACAGAGGAGCCTGGTGGGCTACAGTCCATGGGGTCACAAAAAGTCGGACACAACTTAGCTATTGAACAACAACAACAACCATACATAGACCAGCATCTCTGTTCCAGAATACGCTTCTTGTCAGCTCTTCCTAGGACATAATCAGACCAACATTTAATATACTTGTAACAATAGCAAAGCACTTCCAGGTTATGATGCAAAAAGTGTAAGTCAGAAACCATTCCAGCTTTATTTATTATGCTGTCATTACTGTCCCGTGGTAAAGGCCGAAGGATATAATTCCCTTTGCTACCGGGATTGTAGCAGCATGTCTTTCTTATGCAGATTTCCTGTTTCAAAGATGCTTCACCAGATTCTCTTGTTACATGGTGTTATTCATCTGGTCTTCTCTGCTGTCTGAGATCTCACATGAAGAGAAGTGAGTTTAACCTAAAACATCATGCTTCTACCTTGTGATCTCTTCTGGAGTCTGCCCGAGATATAATTGAAATAGAGTGTTTTTTTATGTGAATCTGTTTACATCTATGTCCTTCACTACAAACATTTTTAAACTTACTTGTGTTGTTCAGATGCTGACAGCAGTGCCATGCCAGACCATATTGAGACAAAAGGAAAAATCTATAACACTGATCCTGTCTTCAAAAATTTGTTCATCATAGATATTTTGTATTAATTTTAAAAATATATTGTCTTAGAATATTATTTATCTTAATTACTGAGTTTTTTGACAGCTGCTTACTGTTTGTAGCTAAGGAAAATGACTTACCTCAGCCTGGTCCCAGTACAAAAACGAAGTGTTAATGGCGTGTAATGGAATCTCCTTAAGATAAAATTCAAGGCTAAAAAGCATAGCTTATTGATTCTGCCATTCAGAATTGTGTTCTACCCACTGTATCCATTTCCTAAGGCTGCCATTACAAAGTACTACAATCTGCAGAGTTTAAAAACAAGAGAAATGGGGACTTCCCTGGTGGTCCAGTGGTTAAGAATCCACCTGCCATTGCAGGGGACACACTTTCCAGCCCTGGTCTGGGAAGATTCCACACACCGAGAAGCAACTAAGCCAGAAATCTGGAGCCCATGCTCCGCAACAAGAGAAGCCACCACAGTGAGAAGGCCAAGCACCACAGCTAGACAGTAGCCCACACACAGCAAGGGAGACCCAGCACCGCCAAAAATAAATTAATTAAAAAAAACCAAAACAGAACCAAGTGGTCTCACAGTCCTAGAGATCGGAAGTCTGAAAGCAAGGAGTCCGCATCGCCTGGCTCTCTCTGAAGGATTCTGGGGTGAGTCCTTTGTCTTCCTGGCTTGTGGTGGGGCTGCATGCTGAGCTTGCACCGCCTCGCTTCACTTTCTGTCCGTCATCACCTGGCCTTCTCCCTCTGTGCCCTCCCGACCTCTCCTTAGAGAGAGACCCCAGACGTAACAAGGTCCTGCCCTTCTCCAGGATGACCTCATCTGGCTGAGGCCTTGGGGGTTAAGACTTCAACACACTTTTTTTGGAGAAGGCAGTTCAACTTCTAATACCCACCAGAGCAGGTGATAACTCTTATTTAAATACTCGGCCTGCCAGGGTGTCAAGCTGCTTGTGTGGGGGTGTGACCCCGTGTTGGTGACCGAGGAAGGTCTCCCTGGCCACCCGATGGCCCCGCCCCCTGTCAGTCACTCAGGGCCCTCCCATCGGGCCCCGCCTACTCACACGCCCCGCCTCCTCTGCCCTGACCAGCTGTGTGTTAACACCGGTCCTCACTCACTCTGTCCTTACCCCCAGCACAGCTTCTTGACCTCCTGCCTCCTCCCAGTTCAACTCCACATCCGACTGCCTGGGGGATGAAGAGCCTGTGGTCTTCATAGTCCGTCATTCTTTGACCAGTTCCATCTGTTCTCAGTGAATCTGAGTTGCTAAAGTTGGGTTGTGGAGACCTCATGTGAGATTCTCATGCCTCATATCCACCTTCTGGAGGCTTATTTTCCTCCCTCCATGGAGAAAACTTCCAAAACTCCAGAGGTGAGCTACCATCAGACTTCACGAGGAGGAAAAGCAAGAGGACAAAGACTTGGAAAGCCAGCATTTATCGACCCCACACCCCGGCTCTCCATTCTTCCTGGACAGCCATCATCACCTTTGAACAGTAAACCATTTGCTTAATCACTTTGCTTTTCCCTGACTGCTGGTAATGAAATGCTGCACTGTCTAAAATAATTTCCTGACTATTTGCTAAGATTCATCTCTGACATTTCATTAAATATGATCATTTAACTGTACAAGTACAAATGCATTTTTAATTTAGCTTACCGCAGATATTACAGATGTGGGGAAATGAATTCATGTTGCTCTAGGACAAATATATCATTCACATATGCAAGCGACAAAAGAACAAATTATTAAAAATTACTGAAACTTCCATGAAGATTTATATTTAACTTTTCCATTTTCAACCTCCACGTCACTGGGAAAACATATGGCATGTCACCCTGTCAGCCATGATTCTGTGAAGAATGGGGGGGGCATTCTGAACGGTTCTCGATCACCAACAGCCTTGTCTCTGTCATTGACGCACTGAGGCAGGAAAGAGATGCAGACGATTTCAAGAGCGAAGTTACGAGGTTGGCAGTCTTACCACTAAAGCAGTCGCTAGTTTGCCTTCCCTACAAAAACAAAACAGCAACAGGAAGTATGTCTTCTATGCCATGTGCTATAAATCCAATCAGAATAAATGCAAAAGTTTTATTGAATAGGAAAGTGCTCACATGTGAACTGACACTCCTGAGTGTCTTCTTGGGATCGATTGTCATTGAATTCAAAGCTGACTGAGGAAAGAACAAGCTTGGTTTGGGGCCTTGAGCTATAAAATCTAGAACTTAACAAGTCATGAGCTAACAATTACAATCTCATAGGATGTCAAGTGTTTCCATAGAATGTACCTTTATTACTATGGAAAGAAATAGGTTTCTTTTCCAAAATCTTTGAGATATTGTATGGCGGCTCAGCAGTAAAGAATCTGCCTGCCAACAGGAGACACGAGTTCAATCCCTGGGTGGTGAAGATCCCCTGGAGAAGGAAACAGCAACCCACTCCAGTATTCTTGCCTGGGAAATCCTACGGACAGAGGAGCCTGGTGGGCTACAGTCCACGGGGTCGCAAAGAGTCAGACATGACTTAACGCTAAACCACGACAACAACAATCGGTATGCTATGGCAGTCAGGTGGCAGCCTGCACAGAACAAGAAGGCTGACCCTCCTCTTGGTTACAGGGACTCCTCCTGCCTGGCTGCTTTTGAACCAGGACACTGGCGTTTTCCTGCCTTCAGACTCAAACTGAAATATGAGCTCTTCCTTCCATCTCAGCCCAGAATGTCATCATTGGCTTTCCTGGGTCTCCAGCTTGGTGACTGCAGATCTTATTCCCATAATCCCATGAGCTAGTTCTTTACAATAAATCTCTTTCTCCATGGAAATGCATCCCATTGGCTCCGTCTCTCTGGAGAACCAATAATAACCCTGGCATGTCTAAACGTCACACCATTTAGAACTGCTTTTTAAAATTCCCCAGCAGTCCAGTGGTTAGGACTCAGTGCTTTCACTGCCATGGACCAGGTTCAATTCCTGGTCAGGGAACTAAGATTCCACAAACCACATGGCATGACCAAAAAAAATAAAAATAAATTTCCAACTCTCCACTCAAGAAAAACTTTAACTTAGGTGAACATTGTACACACCCAAAGCCCAAAAGCAATTTCAGAAATAGAAAACTTGAGGACTTTCCTGGTGATCCAGTGGCTAAGACTCCATGCTCCTAATTAAGAGGACCCAGGTTCTATCCCTTGTCAGGGAACTAGATCTCACATGTTGCAACTAAGATCTGGTGCAGCCAAACAAATATTAAAAAAAAAACAAACAAAAAACAGAAAACTTGCCTGCCAGAGCTACTGGATGATGGCTCTAAGATTGATGCCACATAAATATCACACATTAAAATCCTCTCACTGTGTAACAATAAGACAGCTGTCGTTCCCAGGCTCAGTTCACTGTGAGGCTTACCAACTCAACTGTCTTTTCCCTACATAGGTGGTTTTGAAACATCACACTGAGTGCTCACACCACTTGCAGGATGCCTGGCACTCCTTCAGTCATTCACATTTGGTTTGGATTTTCTCTCTTCTGGTGAGTCAAATGTCTTTCTCCCTCACCAAGCTGTGAAGGGGGCTATTTCTAGGCACAGCCTGTTAAAATACAACTGGGGAGACGCAGTGACCCCCAAGCTCTCTTACTTTTGAGTGGTGGCTAGGGTCACCTTGCTGCTTGATGAAGCGATTAGGCCAGCCAGTAAGAGCTCTGATTCCTGCACCCCGGGCTTGTAAAATCCCACCGCTCACAGGCGTCACTATTCTGCTGCTGTCACAGTGATGGCACTGAGAGAGGCTGCACGCCTGTGAGGATTCTGCTCATTGTCCACGAAGGGGATTGAGGGGTGTCTAAACCTCCCAAAATGATGAGATGACCACTGACAAAGTATTTTTTTTTTAACCACAGGAGGAAATGTGCCATTTGTCAAAAGCTGAACCATGATCTGCTAATCCAAAGAGATTTTGAATGCAATGTGTTGAAACATTAAGAGACTAATTCTGTCTCTTAGCAAACAGCTGGACCCAGGATAGGAGTGGACATGTCTCCTCCCATCAGCATTTGCTTTCCAGTTTCGTAGATTTGCATCACACCTTTAATTTCAGAAGTTTGGCGGCAGGCGCTTTTTTGTCTTCTGGGAGAACAGCAGCATTGTTTCAGTCGCCTCTAGTACACAGGGGGAAACGTGAACCCTCTGTTGGTTCCAACAAATGTTTTCGCTTCTATCGTGAGCAGCAAGGAAGGAGCAGCTGTACTCTGAAGGCAGCGGGAATGACGACGGGATGGTCTGCTCACCTGCAATGAGACAGAGCTTCCGGCTCCCCCAGCGATCCCCAAGGAGAAGTGCAGGTAGGTGTATCTCGACTGCACCCCCAGCCCCTCCCCAGCCCCTCCTCCTGGGACGCTTCAGTGCTCGTATCCCGAATATCCAGCCGGACCGCTTCACCAACCCCGCTCGGCAGCAAACCAGGCTCACATAAAAGGAATGCCTGCCAGTGTTTCAACCTTTGTGCACTTTGGTCCAGAACAGCCACATTTACTCAGCTGCACCTGTTCCCTGTCTTGTCTGTTCCAGATCACCACTCATTTGTCAGGTGTCCCTCTCGGGCCCATCCCTCTGCCCCAGGCTTGATGTCGAAAGTGGCCATCAGCCAAGCCCTTTGACTTCTGGTCTCCCATTTCCCCCAGCACGAACTAAGACTGATAATGACCTCACTGTTTAGAATCAACTGCCCGACTCATCTACTAAGCTTGCAGGTAGCTCCTTTCAGAAGTCGCTCACCCTTTGGACAGTAGATGTGCGTGGTCACACAGTGGAAAGTCGTGGACTATCAGGAGGAGAAAAGTGATTTTCCCAACCAAGCATAAATCTACACAACAGGGACTTCCCTGGTCCCTGGCCCAGTGGCTAAGACTTTGCCTTCCAAACAGAGGGTGCATGTTCGATCCCTGTTCGGGGAGCTAAGATCACACAAGCCTCGAGGCCAAAACACCAAACATAAAATGGGAGCAATACAGTAACAAATTCAATGAAGACTTTAAAAATGGCCCACATTCAAAAAAAACTTTAAAATAAATAAACTCACACAAGGTTTCCCCGCCCATTTAAGTAGCCAGGCCAACCTGGAAAACATACAGACTCAGCAAAACCTGGACCCAGCCAGGGCTCCATGGACCCAGCCTCCCCCTTCCATGCTCCCCTTGGTCCTCCAAAGCCCTGCCTCTCCGCCGCCTCTCTTGCGGGCACCAAACTCTCATTGCCCCACTGCCGATTCTTCAACTTTCTATCCTCTCCTGCTTTCAAGAAAGGATGTGCTATCAGTTCTTCACAGGCCCGTGTGAAACCAAGTTGTGCTTTGTCTAATCACCGAACAATTATTCAGTGCCCAGTAAGTGCGTGGCCCCACCTAGTAAGAGAAGCAGTGAGGAAAGCAGAGCTCCCATATCTTAGATGGGAATGCTAAAGCTGTGAGATGAAATTATTCCACCAAGTCCTGTGACTCTGAAGGGACTTAATATGTGCTTAGAATCCATACCAAAAAAAGGGGCGGGGGAACATGATAAAAAATATCATTGCTTTGTAAGGTAGTACTATGGGAATTCAGAAGAACATTCCATCCTCCCAAACCCCACACTGGGAGGCTGCTGCTGCTGCTAAGTCACTTCCGTCGTGTCCAACTCTGTGCGACCCCATAGATGGCAGCCCACCAGGCTCCGCCATCCCTGGGATTCTCCAGGCAAGAACACTGGAGTGGGTTGCCATTTCCTTCTCCAATGCATGAAAGTGAAAAGTGAAAGTGACGTTGCTCAGTCGTGTCCGACTTTTCGCGACCGCATGGACTGTAGCCCACCAGGCTCCTCCGTCCATGGGATTCTGCAGGCAAAAGTACTGGAGTGGGGTGCCATTGCCTTCTCCCAAACTGGGAGGACTTTAGTTAAAAAAAAAAAAAAAAAAAAAACCTCTCCATGGAGGGGCCAGACCAGAATGAAAAAGCAGATTTTAGTCAATGCTGGGGACCCCAAAGCTATCTGTAGCAAGGAAAATAGCGTGAGCAAAGATCTCACACATGATTATCATTTTCTCAGGTCTCTGCTGGGTACAGGACCTTGCTTTCAATTCAGCTGGGAAACAAGTTGATTTCAGAAAGGTAAGGGTAACTTTTTTTTCAGAAAGAAAAACAAATAATAGCAACAACATTAATAATAAATAACCCAACTCTAATTTGCATCTCAGTTTTCTCAACTCTTTTTTAAAATTGAAGTGTAATTGATTTACAATATTGTGTTAGTTTCTGATGTACAGCAAAGTGAGTCAGATATATATATATTCTTTTTCAGATTCTTTTCCTTTATAGGTTATTAAAGGTATAGAATCTAGTTCCCTTGCTATGCAGTAGGACCTTGTTATTTATGTAAGAGATAACTGTTTGATGTGATTGCTGGACCATAAATAAGAAATGTGTCCAATGAGTTCCAAAATCAGTTGGTACTTAGGATAACTAAGTACAGATGTTCCAGATGTTCAAGCTGGTTTTCGAAAAGGCAGAGGAACCAGAGATCAAATTGCCAACATCCGTTGGATCATCGAAAAAGCAAGAGAGTTCCAGAAAAACATCTATTTCTGCTTTACTGACTATGCCAAAGCTGTTGACTATGTGGATCACAACAAATCATGGAAAATTCTTCAAGAGATGGAAATACCAAACCACCTGACCGGCCTCTTGAGAAACCTGTATGCAGGTCAGGAAGCAGCAGTTATAACTGGACATGGAACAACAAACTGGTTCCAAATCGGGAAAGGAGTACGTCAAGGTTGTATATTGTCACCTGCTTATTTAACTTAGATGCAGAGTACATCATGAGAAACTCTGGGCTGGATGAAGCACAAGCTGGAATCAAGATTGCCAGGAGAAATATCAATAACCTCAGATATGCAGATGACTCCACCCTTATGGCAGAAAGCGAAGAAGAATAAAAAAGCCTCTTGATGAAAGTGAAAGAGGAGAGTGAAAAAGTTGGCTTAAAACTCAACATTCAGAAAACTAAGATCATGACATCTGGTCCCATCACTTCATGGGAAATAGATGGGGAAACAGTGGAAACAGTGATAGACTTTATTTTGGGGGGCTCCAAAATCACTGCAGATGGTGACTGCAGCTATGGAATTAAAAGACGCTGCTTGCTCCATGGAAGAAAAGTTATGACCAACCTAGACAGCATATTAAAAAGCAGAGACATTACTTTACCAACAAGAGTCCGTCTAGTCAAAGCTATGGTTTGTCCAGTAGTCATGTATGGATGTCAGAGTTGGACTATAAAAAAAGCTGAGTGCTGAAGAATTGATGCTTTTGAACTGTGGTATTGGAAAAAACTCTTGAGAGTCCCTTGGACTGCAAGGAGATCCAACCAGTCCATAAAGCAAATCAGTCCTGGGTGTTCATTGGAAGGACTGATGTTGAAGCTGAAACTCCAATACTTTGGCCACCTGATGCGAAGAACTGACTTATTTGAAAAGACCCTGATGCTGGGAAAGATTGAAGGCAGGAGGAGAAGGGGATGACAGAGGATGAGATGGTTGGATGGCATCACCGACTCAATGGACATAAATGTGAGTAAAGTCCGGGAGTTGGTGACGGACATGGAGGCCTGGCTTGCTGAAGTCTATGGGGTTGCAAAGAGTTGGACACAACTGAACTGAATTGAACTTAGGATAAACAGAAATCATCAGGAGAAGAAAAATTTCTTACTTACCCAGATCAAGTCAAACACCCTGTCATGTATCCAGGGCTACTTGTGATCACCAAGGAAATGACTAGCCCAGTCTTATTACTGCTTCTCATTACTGCTACTGCTACTGCTAAGTCACCTCAGTCATGTCCGACTCTGTGCGACCCCATAGATGGCAGCCCAGCAGGCTCTGCCGTCCCTGGGATTCTCCAGGCAAGAACACTGGAGTGGGTTGCCATTTCCTTCCCCAATGCATGAAAGTGAAAAGTGAAAGTGAAGTTGCTCAGTTGCGTCCGACTCTTAGCAACCCCATGGACTGCAGCCTACCAAGATCCTCCATCCATGGGATTTTCCAGGCAAGAGTACTGGAGTGGGGTGCCATTGCCTTCTCCATTACTACTAGGAATCAAACAAAATACTCCTAATTTTATAAAAATTACTAGGATAATTTTAATAAAAGTCTTAGTACAGCTGAAATACTCTATCAAGCAAGACAAGACTTTTCTAAAGTGATTCCTAAAATAATATCCCACATCTTCCCTAATTCTCTCTCTGACAAATAAGAGGAGGGGGTAAAAATATTTTTGTGACCCTGCTCTAGATGAAATACACAGTATTTGCAGCTTTCCTTCACTTCTCATATTTTTTAAAAAAGTGTTATATGTAAAAGCAATGTTTCAATTATTTTTGCAATCCAAGCTCTTATTTTTCACTTGTTTTCATATTTTATTTTATTTTAATATTTGTTTGAATCGTAGTTCCCTTACATTGAATGACTTAGAGAATCAAGACTGTGCATTTAATTCCATTTTTATGGCATTCTCATGCTGCTTCACATAAGTGCTTAATGGCAGCGAAAAGGAGGATGCTGCAAAGATGCTATTAATTAAGATGATGGTGATAGTGATTGTTGTTTAGTTGCTAAGTCGTGTCCATCTCTTTTGCAACCCCATGGACTGCAGCCCGCCAGCCTTCTCTGTCCAGGGGATTCTCCAGGCAAGAATACTGGAGTGGGTTGTCATTTCCTCCTACAGGGGATCTTCCTGACCCAGGGTTGAACCCATACCTCTTGCGTTGGCAGGCAGATTCTTTACCACTGAGCCGCCAGGGAAGCCCTGATGACGGTGTGGCGAGGATGATCATGCTGACAAGGTTCACCATGATTAATGAAAAATCCTTCCTCTCCGATGACTTCCACAAGCCATTTTTCTATGGCTTTCAAGTGTCTTTCCTCCTCAGAGACACCATGTTTCCCTAAAAGACTTTTACCGGCTCTTCAGCATGATTTAGTGGGATGAAAGAAAATGAGAAATTTTCTGTAACTCAGAAAAACTCTCGCGTTATCGCAAGAAAGTTCAGCAATCAAATGCCAGGTGGGGGAAAGGAGAAATTGCAGAAGAAAAGTAAATCATAATAAGCCTCAGATGACCCCCTCTGAGTAGGAGAACTACAAAATAGGGCAGAGAAATAAGAAAGTTAGGTTGTACCAATAAATGTTTGAAACTTGAGTGCATCTAAGGAGATGCTGGAGGCAAAGATGCCATCTGATAGCAGTACTTGGTCTGAGAAGGCAGGGCTGGGCTACCTCTTCCATCAGGCAGCCGGAGCCGATGAGCCCTGACAGACAGCTCTGAATAATTGCTCTAATCGCTTCAGTGAGCCCTCTACTTTGTCCTAGGAAAGGAGTCATGCCTCAGCCACCTTCAGAGGCCAGGCACCCCTAACCTGACATCTCTAACAAAGATGCATTTATTTCCAGGGAAGCATTATTTGATGTTGCTCGTCGGAAGCAGAGACGGGGGAAGTTCAACAGACACCTGAAAGTTGGCTGTAGATCAGGACCTCGTTAAATGATGCTGGAGTTTGTATTTGCAGGCTGCCTTGATGTGATGACCAGTTAGTAGAGACTGATAATCCCAAGAAGGGCAGAAATATGTCACCCGGAATTGGGTTGTAGATTCCACTCTCCCAGAGAGTAGGAGATAATTAGGGCGGTGAGTCATCAAAACTTTTCATGTCGAGTATAGAACACACTCTCTCTAAATAAGAAACTGTCAGATCCACTTAAAGCTGTGAATGACAGGGACCTCTTTCCAGCCTGTACCTTCTCATCGGAGATGCCAGCTTATTTTAGAGGGCAAAGGGCTGAGACGCTTCACTTGAGCCTCAGTCTCCTGCGCATTTGTTTGTTTTGCTACAGAATGAAACATAAATGATAAAATTTCTCAGCCCTTGAGGCAATTACGTGTTTGTGGCTTTCCCTGGTACTCGAGCATTGTTGCCTCACTACTCAGGTAATTTCTACAGAAGACAGTAATTTATTCTGATACTGAGCAATGAATTATCCCACCTGTCCATCTAACGGAAAGGAATTTTCATGGGAAGAAAGTATTGCATAAAATTTCCCATAACGTGTTAGAAACTATGGGAGCTCATAGGTGTCAATCCAAGTAACCTTTTAGAGTAACGACATCAACCATCTACTCACCAGTGTGCACGCTTCTCTATTACTGACTGTAGCATATCTTATTTGAGGTCATTATTTTTGTGTCTGTGCCCCCACGTGAATTTGAGCTTCAAGAGGGCTGGAATCACTCTGTTCACCATATAATCCTAGGGCTTTTCCTAGTCCCTGGCAATTAGCACATGCCCAATGAACGTTGCACAGTCATTTTTCTTGGTCGTGCCATGAGGCATGTGGGATCATAGATCCCCAACCAGAGATCGAACCCACACCCCCTGCAGTGAAAGTAGAGAGTCTTAACCACTGGGCTGCAGGGAAATCAGCAATACCCATTCTCTTAAACCCTGAGTTAATTCTTTCCGTTAGCACAATCCCAAATAATCGTTTTAACTAAAGCTTCTGTACTAATTTTCATATCGTGTTGATACCATTCCTTTACTCTTTTTTTTGTTCTCTTTGTCACCTCCTTTTCCCATCCTTCATTCATTCTATTTCATTTCAGTTCAGTTCGGTTTAGTTTAGTCGCTCAGTCGTGACCGACTCTGTACCCCATGAACCGCAGCACGCCAGGCCTCCCTGTCCATCACCACCTCCCAGAGTCTACTGAAACTCATGTCCATTGAGTTGGTGATGCTATTTCATTTACTGTGAGGCTAATGTAGGGTTTTCCTGAAGAGTACGTCAGAAAAAAAAAAAGTGAAAGAGAATGGATATTTATTGAGTGACTAGGGTTAGTGCTAGTGAGAGGAACAAAATAGATGATTAAATTGTTAACCGCACTAGGGGATTGATTGTAAGTAAAAAACATGAGAGACCCCCATAAGCCAATCCAACAGGCATTCTAACGAATTGACCCTAAATGTGCCAAATCTTATTTGATCTCGAAGCTAAGCAGAGTCTGGCCTGGTTTGAACTTAGTAGGAGACCAAAGAATTGACTGCAAGATGTTATTCAGTTGCTAAGTCCTGCTGTCTCTTTGCTCCTTCATGGACTGCAGCACGCCAAGCTTCCCTGTCCTTCATTATTCCCCCAGAGTTTGTTCAAATTCATATCCGTTGAGTCCATGATGCTGTCTAACCATCTCATCCTCTGCCACCCTCTTCTCCTTTTGCCTTCAATCTTTCTGCTTTTTAAAGGCAGCAGTTGGCTGTATTCATCTATGGATGAGAACCCTAGGCAAATTCCATTAACATTTGAAATTATACTAATGTGCCTTCTGTGCATACATTGAAGGGCTAAAGCTGATTGAATAAGGCAGCAGTTTGGAAAGTCTGGATCCTCATTCCTAATTCTCATGCCACGACCATGCGGGGTTGCTTTTGAAAAAATCTATAGACCCAGTATTTATAAACTGCTTTAAATAGTTTGGCAATGCTAAATAGATAAATAAATGGAATATCTAAAATGGAAAGCAAGATCTCTGGAATTAAACCTGCTTCTTTGTGATACGAGAAAGATGATTCCTTGGAGACCATGTTTCCATTTCATAAATTTAACTGTAGACTTCCCTCTCAAGGATTTAAGGAAACCATTCAATCTCCCATATAAATTTAGGTAATTATAAGTAACATATAGCAGTAAACGTCATTCCTCTAATTTACTATTTTACTTACTGAGACTAGTGACATTTGCAGCAAAGACAACTAAGCCTTTCTCCTTGTGTAAGGAATCATGATCCCAAATCCTTTTTCCTGATTCTTTAACAACAAATGTTTTGGCCTCTTTTGTGCCCACCTTCCCAGTCTTTCTGATCAATGTGCCAGTTGTGCAGACCTTGCTTTATAAACTCACAGTCACTGCTATCATAGGAACTAGACCCAGGTCGCATGATCAAAACCTATTTCTTTAGCTGCTACTCCCTCCAATAACTATTCTATTAGCATTCAACAGATAAAACCACATACCACGAGGATGCCTGCAGGGAAACAAAGGAGCAGAAAATAAGGAGGAAGCATTTTATAATCACCGTGTGTGTGTGTGTGTGTGTGTGTGTGTGTGTGCGCGCGCGCTCAGCAGTAGCCAACTCTTTGTGACTCCAGAGACTGTGTCCTGCCAGGCTCCTCTGTCCATGGAATTCTCCAGGCAAGAATACTGGAGTGGGTTGGCATTTCCTTCTCCAGGGGATCTTTTCCACCCAGGGATCGAGCCTACGTCTCTCGAGTCTCCTGCATTGGCAGGCAGATTCTTTTACCATCTGAACCATCAGGGGAGCCCTGTTATAATCACTATCAAGAACTAAGGCACATAAGATAGTAAAGAGTAACATGCAGGCAATTTTAACAACCAGGCATCCAGAGCATACTAACACCAGTTAAATAACAGAATCTAAACGTTACAACTCCATAAATAGGACAAATATATTGATACATTGCTACTTAAAAAACTTTTTTTTGTTTGCATGAGTTTTGTAGACTTTTACTGAGCTTTCTGTTCGGTGTCACAAAATGACATATGATGTCGTCCAAGCTCGTTTCAACCAGTTTCACAGATTCTTCCCCGCATACCGCAAAGAACTTGCATCAGCTGAAGTTAATAAGCATCTTAAAACAAACTGTCCAGGTGCTCAATTCATCTCAATCTATTTATTGGAAAGTAATGAATTAATTCATCTTGATGGGAGGTTCTTAACATGTTTCCCACTGAGCTTAATGAAGGTGAAATAGAAAGTTGGAGAAGGGAGACAGATAGGGTCAAATATAAGAAGAGATCTGAGAGGCAAGTTCCCTGGATCAGATCTCCATCTGGAGAAAGTCCTCTCTCCTTTTCCTCTTTGGCTGACTCCTCATCCTCAGTTTTATCTAAAAGCCCGGGAAGCATCCATTTTCACCCAGAAATCACTTGGATGAAAACCAAATTAATTACTGTTTTCAAGTCTTCCATTGTCATGTGAAGTTGAGATATTTTTAAATCCCATGTTTGGTATAATATTATTTCATGACACCATAGACTTATCGTCATCAGACCAGGTTATGCTGGGTAACAAAGCATCTCCCACACTTCAGAGTCTTAAAGTATCATATGTGCCTTCTGGTCATTTTTATCATCCAAACCATGTCACATGAAAATGGGAGCTTAGGATTCCACCCTCAGAAGGCCCATGCATGATTGTAAACAATAGTAAGATCTACAGCAGTGATGAACCAGTTGACAACATTTTAAATGGATGAGTTTTAATTTTTAAGTCACTAACTCACTGAGATATTTTTATATCATAATTTATTTTTTAATGGAGTGTGGCTAGGAAAGAAGCCATAGGATATATACAATTCTCCGTTAAGTTGAAATAGAATTCTTTTGAGATAAAATTTTATATTTTATAGTTGATTACGTATTTATAAATTTTTATTAAAATTTATAAATTTTATATATTTATAGTTTATAATATATTTTATAGCATATTATATATTATATTTTATTATAAAAATATATTTATATCAATATTTCTAAATATATATATATATATATATTTTTAAGTCTGCCTAATGATCCTGGACACCAACCCGTGGCATAATAAAAGGGATTTTGCTGGAACTTCCCTGATGGTCCCGTGGGTATGACTCTGTGTTCCCAATGCAGGGGGCCAGAGTCAGAGAACTAGATCCCACATGCTGCAATGAAGATCGAAGATCTCCTGTGCTGAAAGTAAGACCAGGTACAGCCAAATAAATAAACACATATTTTTTTAAGAAAAGAGAGGGACTTCCCTGGTGATCTAGTGCTTAAGAATCCACCTGGCAACGCAGGCAACACGGGTTCAGTCTATGCTCTGGGAAGATCTCAGACCTGCCCTGGCTGCAGGGCAGCTAAGCCTATGCGCCACAACTACCAAGACCATACGCCCTGAAGACTGTGCCCATGACCAGGAGAAGCCGCCACAATGAGAAGCCCTCTCACCACAACTAGCGAGCAGCCCCCACTTGCTGCAACTGGAGAAAACCTGTGTGCAGCCAAAAATAAATAAATAGACAAAATTTTTTAATTCTAAAAAAAAAGAGCTGATTTTTCTTCCTTTTATTTATCTCTACTTTCTAAATTTTCAACATGACATTGTTCTGTCACTAAATGTATAATCAAAGTATAACATCTGAATGTTATTTTAATTTGTTGCTTTATTTGGATGTAGTCAAATCCTAAAGCCATCCATACTTAAGAGGAAAAGGCCACTCTTAATTCAATTAGTTTTGCATTATAACTCCATTTTCAATAATTTAGCCTTTAAAGCATCTTCATATATAAGATTTCATAAAAATACATATACCCAGTCTCTGGATCCATGGAAGACCAAGTTAAGATATTTTAGAATCAATCACAATCCCTCTGTGGAGCCAAGGCCTGGGCCCTGGCCCCTGTGGTCTTGGGCAGACCCTGATCCCCCCAAGCTTGCTGGTCTTCAGGGAGATTCCCAGGACATCTGGAAGTTTTCTGGGATCTCAGGGTTCCAAAGAGGAGAACTACAGGCTATCAGCAAGTCTGTACCATGCTATTCCAAAAGGCATAAGGAAGCTAAGGAAATTGGGGAGCATATTTCAGTCAAATAAATAAACATCTCAGACTGGTCAGCTCATTTCTAGACCAGGGAGGGGGTTGAAGAGGCGTTATGGACTGAATCGTGCCCGCACCTGAATCATGTGCTGGAGTCCTAAATACCCAGCACTTCCAAATGTGTCTGCCTTTGGAGAGGGGTGGTTAACTTAAAATGAGCTCCTTAGGGTGGGTCCTAATCCAATCTGAAAAGGAACTGCAGACACAGAGGCAGACACCAGGATGCACTCAAGCCCAGGTGGTGCTCACGTGCGGACGTAGGGAGAAGACGGCTGTTCACAACCTGGTGAATACAGGAGCTCAGAAGGAACCAATCCTGCCGACACCTTCCACCACCTCATTCCTGAACTTCTAGCCTTCAGAACTGTGAGAAAATGAACTTCTGTTGCTTAAGCCATCCAGTCCCGATATTTTATTATGGCAGCCTGAGCGGACCAACGTGGGGAGCACAGTTAGTGACCCCAAGTCAGCATGTCTGTCCTTCAAACACTTTACTTTTTTGTTTTAAGCAACTGTGTGCACTTTTATGACTCCAAATAAACTGCTTTGTATAATTGATTTGCAATGTTTTGGTTTAATACAACTTTAACCTTGAACTTGAGAAGGCTTCTCTGCGGCCTCTGAGAGCCTCTGCGTGATAGCAGACAGCGGCGTAAATACCTTCTACCTACAGAAATTTTCGAGATTCTTATTAGGTCTTACTCCTAACCTTCCCCCTGTACCACACCTCCAGGATTTGCTAAAACTGTGACCAAGAGACTGATCTGAAATGTCAAGTCCTGCTGGGACTCTATGACAGCCCATCCAGATCAAGAGCAGGCACAGAAAAGGACACAGGGAATAAGAAGTCTAGAAAATACTTCACCCAGTTAATCCCCGTTAGAGGTAGTTCTAAGTTAGTTGTACCTAAGAAAGCAGAAGCAAGCGTGTATAGTGCTGGAGGAAGAAACTGACGGATTATTAGCCTGACCCTCACCATTTGCAAAATAATCATTATCTCAGCCCCCCTCTCCTTAACTGTATGGGTTTGATTGTCCTCTTGCCTACAGGTAATTCTCCATCAAAATTAAATCTGTCAGCTCGTTCTCAATTTTATAAACTACGCAGGCAGTGGGAGAGAGGAGGTCGGGCGGAGGCTGGCACTGGGCCGGGGGGAGGTTATCTTTCCCAAGGCTGCCAGGATGCCAATCCAAAGTTCCTCTAAGCCAAGGACTTGGAACCATGCCTGCATTCACGGTCCCATAGTGACATCAGCTGGTCAGTTCCCAAACAACAGCCCAGCCAGGGAGGAACAGGCTTGAAAGCGTTTAAAAGTCAGCTACAGACAAGAACCATCTGGTAAAGGTATTTTTCTATACCTGCACAATAACTCAATTTTTTCAAAGTGTCTTTTATAATGATTATTCCAAATATGTAATATCAACAACTGGTAGTAATAAAAAATTTAGAAGTAAGCTTTCAGAAATGGGAATTTAAAACCTTCCAGTGACAACAAGTATAATAATCAGCCCAAATAAAGTACATGAATTTTGTAGCTCAAGAATGGATTTTAACATATAAAGTGGAAACCAAGCACAGTTTGAGATGGATTCTCAGGCAATATTAAGACAAAAAGTGACTGCTTTTGGAGAGTTACAGCTTTGCCAAGTAGCCCAGGCCCAGCATGAATGGGGCTTCCCAGATGGCGTTAGTGGTAAAGAACCCTCCTGCCAATGCAAGAGACGTGGGTTCATTTTCTGGGGTTGGGAAGATCCCCTGGAGCAGGAAGTGGCAACCCACTCCAGTATTCTTGCTGGAGAATCCCATGGGCAGAGGAGCCTGGGGGGCTACAGTCCAGGGGCTCCAAAGAGTTGGATACAGCTGAGCGACAGAGCACACGCAGCGTGAAGTACAAGAAAGTGAACGATCCAGGGGAGCGGTCGTAAGAGAACAGAGTCTGGTCTGTCTCAGTTAGACCTCTCTTATTGGATTACCGGAAAGAGGGCTTTGGGTCGGAAATATAGCACGGTGCTGATGACGCCCTAACCCTACAGTTTGCTTTTTTTTTAGCTATACAGGCGATTCTGCGGTTGAAGCAGAACAAGAATGCAGGTAGAAATGATTGAGAGGAGGGTTGAGGAAGGTTCTGAGCATCATGCCTCCAATTCACAGCGTGGAGCAGGGCGGAGTTGAAGAAATGTTCTTGGGATTCACAGAGCACAGTTTGGAAAGTGAAAGTCCCTCAGTCGTGTGTGACTCTTTGCAACCCCATGGACTATACAGTCCATGGAATTCTCCAGGCCAGAATACTGGAGCGAGTAACCATTCCCTTCTCCGGGGCATCTTCCCAACCCAGGGATTGAACCCAGGTCTCCCGAATTGCAGGCAGAGTCTTTACCAACTGAGTTTGGAAGCAACTGTCTATAACGTAATAGTGTTCTGAAGAGGAGAAGCTGGATGAGCAAGGATTAAACAAGATAACCTAGGCACTCGGAGAATGATTTCTCTCTCTTTTTTTGTTAATTTTAAATTAATTTTTATTGGAGTAGGGTTGCTTTACAATGCCATGTAATTTCTTCCTTGATTCAAGGTATACTCATTTTAAAGGTAAAGGAAATATGGTGGTTTAGTCACTAAGTCATGTCTGACTCTTGCAACCCCATGGACTGTAGCCCTCCAGGCTCCTCTGTCCACGGGATTCTCCAGGCAAGAATACTGGAGTGGGCTGCCATTTCCTTCTCCAAAAGGAAATATACTGGTAAAGAAAGAATAAGAAGACGGATTAAAACGGAAGAAGCCTTAAAAATTTAGACAATAGAATTAGATATTGGCAGTTGGAAAGTGTTATTATAAAAACACAACCAACGACTCAGTATTTCTAGCTGATTTTCTCATGTATGGAGAAGCGCTTATATGTAACTACTGCCCACAATAACAATGATTTCTTGCTCATTATCTGTTTAAGCTGCAGATCAGCAATTGCTTTTATGTACCTTGTTTGTTTGGATTCAGCTGAAGAAATGCCCCGTGTCTGGGGCACAGCAATCTAGTGGCAAAGAAAAGAGCCAAGACCAAACCATACAGCGGCTCTTAAAGTTTCCACTCACCAATCAGTGACCAAAATAAGTCAAACGTCCACCCCTGACATCTGCAGGCAGAGAAGTATTCATATAATCCTCACGTAGAGAGACACTGCCATCCATGTGGGTAGGACTGAGTAATATTAACACCAAGGACAACATACTAACACAATCTGCCAGTAGTGGTGAAGAATCCACCTGCCAATGCGGGAGACGCAAGAGACTCAGGTTCAGTCCCTGGGTTGGGACGATCCCCTGGAGGAGGGAACGGCAATCCACCCCAATTGTTGCCTGGGAAATCCCATGGACAGAAGAGCCTAGTGGACTACAGTTCATGGAGTTGCAGAGTCAGAGACGACTGAGCATGCATGCATCGATACACATAGTAACATGGGTAAATCTCAAGATAATGATGGGCAATGAAAGACCAGAAGGAAAAAAAGAGTACATTCTGTATGATTCCATTTATATAAAATTCTAGGAAATGCAAACTAATCCGTGATGACAGAAAGTGGTGGCCTGGGGAGAGGAGAGGTCGGGGTGGTGGAGAGAGTAGATATGGGAACTTTGGGGGTGATGAATATGTTAATTATCTTGATCGTGGTGATGATTTTCATGAGTGTATTCATCTGTCAAAACCCATCAAATTGTAACTCCAAATATATGCAATTTATTGTGTGTCAATTATGCCTCAATAAAACATTGAAAGTACTTTTTAAAGAGTACTTGAAAGTGAAAGTGAAGTCGTTCAGTCGTGTCCATCTCTTTGAGACCACATGAACTATAGCCTACCAGGCTCCTCCACCCATGGGATTTTCCAGGCAAGAGTACTGGAGTGGGTTGCCATTTCCTTCTGCAGGAGACCTTCTCAACCCAGGGTTCGAACCCCAGTCTCCTGCATTGCAGGCAGATGCTTTATCATATGAGCCACCAGGGAAGCTCTGGAAAAGAGTGCTTAATGGATTATAAGGATACAGGTGACGTTGCCTTTGAGCTGAATGCAAGTCAGAGCTACACAAGCTCTGAGTTGATGAAATTTCACTGAGTTGTATGTTTGTGCTGAGTGAGCTTTTCAGTAGGCAAGTTATACTGCAATAAAAAGTTTTAAATGTGCTGCTGTTTTTTTAAACAAGTACCAACCATCTTAACACTATTAAAGAAAGCCATCCTCATAAATAATGTATGACAGAAGAATAATGGTTATGTGCTTGCCTTATTAATCACCTACTTTGAAATCCAAGGGCTGTGGGTGAATTTTTGTCCTGCAGGTCTCCATTCATTGGAAGGACTGACACTGAAGCTGAAGCTCCAATACCACGGCCACCTGATGGGAAGAACTGACTCATTGGAAAAGGCCCTGATGCTGGGAAAGATTGAAGGCGGGAGGAGAAGGAGACGACAGAGGATGAGATGGTTGGATGGCATCACTGACTCGATAGACATCGGTTTGAGCAAGCTCGGGGAGTTGGTGATGGACAGGGAGGCCTGGAGTGCTGCAGTCCATGGGGTGGCAAAGAATTGGACATGACTGAGTGACTGAATTGAACTGAGGTCTCCATGACCAAGGATTTGGATCCCTGGATGTGGGATGCTACCCCAACTAAATTCTGGAAATATGCCAGTTTTCAGGACTGAGAGCTTGGTAGGAGCCCCAAGGGCCTTAGAGAGACTTGGCAGAACCTTAATGATGGCCCCAAGGAGACTATTGGGGTGACCGCTCAAAGGAAAAGAAAATGTTCTAGGAAACCAGAGGAGGGGCAACTTGTGATGTTGTAGCTGAAAATGTAGTAACACTGTGGCTCTGGGAACATGGAAATAGAACGTGTGCTTCTGAAAGGGATAGTCTGTCTAATGAGACTTCCAAGCAGAGCATGGGAGGTGCCACCTGCCTCAATCTGCCGCTGTAGAGAAGGCGAGTGGAGAAATGGACTCAATAAACTAAAGTACTGCTAGATACAAAGAAATCAGGACTTCCTAGGCTCAAAAATAAAATTCCCCTGCCAGCCTTTCCAAGTAGCAAACAGCGCTAAGATTAAGAAATACCTTTCAGACAAAGATCAGACCCAAAGTATGTCAGGAAATCACGGTCTACAGATGAAGCCAAGGATGTGATTGTTAAATCTTTTGTGAAGATCTCATAAGGCAGCTCTCGTTTCAAACAGAAAAGTCGAAGAGTCTTAAAGCCTCGGTTCCTCGGACGCTGCCTTACAGGCAATCTAAGCTGCAGAAAGGTTTAGTCGAGAGATTTCAAGTGTTTCTTTTAGATAATGGGAGGGATTACAGCTGAATTCACACACACACACACACACACACACACACACACACACAATGAATTTTTAAAGGAATTACATTAGCTTGAATTGAGAGCACAGACAGTAAACATGAAACGGTGCCTTTGAATGCTCAGATATCTTGGTTAGAAACTAGATTGAGAAATTATTCAGCTTCAAACAAGGGCACATTTCATGGAAAAGGAAGCCTGTTTCAGAGGGTGAAGCCGAGAGCTGCTGGGAATCGTTCCCAGGCATCGGAATTGCACCCTAATCATGGACCTGGCAACACATGTCCAGTTGAACTCCAGAATTTTACGAACCTGTAACTGCTCTGTGTCTTCACCTTTTTTGAATACAAATGTCTCTAATGGTAGATACTAGGAGCCCTTGCCGCAGTTGTGGAGGCATTGAAGTGTAGACTCACGGAAGGAGCTGGGAGAAACTCAGCATCTTAAGAACATAGAGAGTGTATGGATTTCCCAGGTGGTACAGGAAGTAAGAATCTGCCTGCCAACGCAGGGGACGTGGGTTTGATCCCTGGTCGGGGAAGATTCCACATGCCTCAGAGCAACTAAGCCCGTGTGCCAACAACTATTGAGCCCAAGTGTTGCAACTACTGAAGCCCGTGTGCCTGGAGTCTGTGTCTCAGCCCTGCAGCAGGAGAAGCCGCCACCATGAGAAGCCTGCACACCGAAATGAAGAGCAGCCCCACTCACAGCAACTAGAGAAACCCTACTCGAAGCAACAAAGATATTGCAGAGCAAATAAATACATGGTTGTTTTTTTTTTTAAAGCAAGCCAGAAATCTGGATTTTTATGTAAAATTTCCTGACTTTAAATGGCCACCAGGGAAGTCCCTCTCCAAACTGAAAGAGGAGACTTTGATGTGTGCCCTTCCTGAGCTGTCCTTCTGGCCACGGGGCCTCTTCATCTCTTCCCTCAGCTTTGGGGTGCTTGTGCTTAGTTGCTCAGTCATGGCTGACTCTTTGCGACCCCATGGACTGTAGCCCGCCAG
This sequence comes from Okapia johnstoni, assembly GCA_024291935.2. Lineage (NCBI taxonomy): Eukaryota > Metazoa > Chordata > Mammalia > Artiodactyla > Giraffidae > Okapia > Okapia johnstoni. The sequence continues at coordinate 138,493,071 of CM044306.1, read as the reverse complement.
GCTCCTCTGTCCATGGGGATTCTCTAGGTAAGAATAATTCAAGTTTCTGAAACTGTACAGTTCAGCATCCTGCTGGATAAACCGGCACGTCTATAGACTAAGGCGGATCTGCTGGCTGCAAATTTGTGGCCCTTCTGTTTCCCCTATACAGCTTACACCTTACATTTACAGGATGCAAGTTTAGCCTTAGGAAATGGATAATTGTATTTGCTTTAGCAGCGACTCACTAGACAAAATGGAGAATAAAGATGTGGAGCGGACACCCTGGTGAGTATTGAACTTGGAGCCTCCGTATTGAATCCCTCCATGGAATTAGTCGTGCAAAGGTAGGATCCTCCTGGAGCCCTTCCCCTTGGAATCGTGTCCTAGGCTGAATAACTCAGTCTCAGGGAAATACACCAGTCGGAAGAGAGAGACCAGTCTCAGTGAATATAGGATGGAGTTTTCTGGGAGGTCGATGGACAGCCACATCATGGAAGTGTAAAAGTTGGGGGGAGGGGAAGTACCTTTGCACAATTGTATAAATGTGTGGGTGGAAGAAATGAGATTAAGATCTGGGAATACCCATGAGGGTATCCCAAACATCCTCCTCGGAAGGGCATAGCTTCTGGGATACACACCTATTCTTGAAGCAAATGAAACAGTCAAATCTGCAACATAATTTCAGGCTTCTTTCACTTGTAATTTACTGTTGTTGCCTTGACCCTTCAGGCGATGTGCAAGAAAACAAAGGAAGAAGGCAGAAAAGGGTGTGGAGCCTGCCCATCCTTACTCCTCAACAGGCACGTGAGAGCAAGCGATGCTTATTGTAGCCAGCAGAGAAATGAATAATAGTTGTTCACACCAAAGCTGTGGGGTTTCCCTGGTGGCTCACATGGTAAAGAATCCACCTGCAATGTGGGAGACCTGGGTCCCATCCCTGGGTTGGGAAGATCCTCTGGAGGAGGGCATGGCAACCCACTCCAGTATTCTTACCTAGAGAATCCCATGGACAGAGGAGCCCGCCAGGTTCCTCTGTCCATGGGGTCGCAAAGAATCAGACACAACTGAGAAACTAACCACAAGCACCCCAAAGCTGTGGGAAGAGATGAAGAGGGCCAGTGGCCAGAGGGACAGCACAGGAAGAGCACATATCAGTCTTCTCTTTCAACTTCTATGGAAAGTGACTTCCCTGCTGGTCCAGTGGCTAAGATTTCGCACTCCCAGTGCATGGGGGCAGGTTGATCCCTGGTCAGGGAACTAGATCCCAAGTGCCAAAATTTCAAGTTGCATGCCGCAACTAAAGATCTGGTGTGCTGCAACTAAGACCCAGCACAGCCAAATAAATCAATAAATATATTTTTTTAAATAGCATTGGAAGGACTGATGCTGAAGCTGAAACTCCAATACTTTGGCCACCTGATGGGAAGAACTGACTCATTGGAAAAGACCCTGATGCTGGGAAAGATTGAAGGCAGGAGGAGAAGTGGACGACAGAGGATGAGATGGTTGGATGGCATCACCAACTCGCTGGACATGAGTTTGAGCAAGCTCTGGGAGTTGGTGATGGACAGGGAGGCCTGGTGTGCTGCAGTCCATGGGGTTGCAAAGAGTCAGACGTGACTGAGTGACTGAACTGAATACAGAGAGAATGACCCTTCAAGAGAGGGAGGCATACATTACCTACAAAATGGAATCGTAGAAACCTCAGACATTATACATCAGTTTCTACATTCACTTTTCATAGTTCAGTTCAGTTCCGTTCAGTCGCTCAGTCGTGTCCGACTCTTTGCGACCCCATGGACTGCAGCACGCCAGGCCTCCCTGTCCATCACCAACTCCCGGAGTTTACCCAAACGAACTTCTCAAAAGAAATTTTATGTGTTGAAACTGTGTGATCATTAACAGGGATTTATCTTATTACTCTCTCTACTTGTGTGTATGTCTGAAATGTTCCTTATTAACTCTTTTTAAAGAAAGATTGCACTGAAATTGAATAGACGAAACAGACTGAATGCATGCAGTTGAAACACCCCCAAACTAATTCTGTCGATATTCTACATACTTGCTGAGAATCATTTCCAAGGAACTCTCGGTAGATGGTGTGGCACTGCTTAAGTGCTTATGATGACAAGCAGCATACTCATTTTGGGCAGTCAGAGTCGGATGGCTCTGCTGCTGAGGAAATAATGTTGAAATGGACCCATAATAAAACCCCTTATAACTTCCAATGAAAATCAGACAGTTCCTCCACCAAGAAAGGATAGTTATCGTTTTTGTTCTATTCAGTGTGGTTTCAAATCATCCCCCCACACTGGCACCGTTCAGTATTCAGGATCACACCCGTATATGCTGCCGAGTCTTTGAGAGAGCTGCTAAGGGCTATGTTTCCATCCTCTGGGTTCAAAAAGATGTGAGCAAAATATTTAAGTAAAATTAAGATACCTACAGGCAAAACCTGACAAAGTGTTGCACGCTGTGCTACATAATAGATTGAGATTTTTTTTAATATCATAGCTCCCCATATCTTCACCTACCTGTCAGCTCCACATCATTTGTTATTAATTTAACACCAGAGAGCCTGGAAAGAGCTCCAAGCTAGTGAGAGCACACAAATCAGGAGCAAAGACAGCAAACCTCCCTGGAGATTCTTGTTCACAAACTTTAAGGGAATTTGAAAAATGCCTCTCAATTGGGAGGATGCGTGATATGAAAACAAACAAAGTAGAGAAACATGAGTTTCAGTTGCCTAATTTAAACCAAAACCTTAAACTAATATATGGGCAGCCAGGTCATCTGTGGAATTCTAAGCAGCAAGTGAGGTATAGTTGATTTACAATGTTGTGTTGGTTTCTGATATACAGCAAAGTGACTCAGTTATACATGAACATGCATTCGTTTTCATATCCTTTTCCATTGTAGGTTATTACAAGGTTATTGAATATAGTCCCCTGTGCTATACAGTAGGACCTTGTTGTTTATCTATAGTAGCATTAATCCCAAACTCCTAATTTATCCCTCTAATTTATCCCCATTTATGGTAACCATAAATTTGTTTCCTCCATCTGTGAGTTTGTTTGTGCTTTGTAAATAAGTTCATTTGTATCTCTCTCTCTCTTTTTTTTGTGGCAGGGGGAGCTGCAGCACAGCTTCTAAGAACTTAGTTCCCCGACCAGGGATTGAACCCAGGCCCTCAGCAGTGAAAATGCCAAGTCCTAACCACTGGACTGCCAGGAAATTTCCCAGGTATGATAATCTTGAGGTTCATCCATTACTGATGCTTCATTACTTCGTTCTCTTTGTGGCTGAATAATATTCTATTGTATGTATGTACCACATCTTCTTTATCCATGCATCTCTTGATGGGCATTTGGGTTGCTTCCATGTCCTGACTATTGTAAATAGTGAGTACTGCAGTGAACACTGGGGCACATGTATCGTTTTGAATTAGCGTTTTCTCCAGATACATGCCCGGTGGGGGGGGGGGGGGCGGATTGCTGGATTATATGGTAATTCTTTTTTAGTTTTCTGAGGGACCTCCGTACTCTTCTCCACGGAGGCTGCACCGATTTACATTCCCACCAATACTGTAAGCAGGTTCCCTTGAAGAAAAGATTTCTTAACTCAGTTGACAAGACACCTTCTGGTCCAGCACCTGCTTGCTTGCCCAGCTTCCCTCTCCCTCACTGACCCAGAACAGCTCCTGCAAGAATAGTGTTTTTCTTAATGTATAGCCTCTGTATGTGTGATCCCCAGCTTCCCTGGTGGCTCAGTGATAAAGAATCCACCTGCCAAGTAGCAGACTCAGGTTCAATCCCTGTGTCAGGAAGATCCCCTGGAGGAGGACATGGAAACTCACTCCAGTATTCTTGCCTGGAGAATTCCATGGACAGAAGAGCCTGGTGGACTTACAGTCCATGGGGTTGCAGAGAGTCGAACACAGCTGAGCAAGTAAGCAGCAGCATGCAAAATCCCCAATCCTCCCAACCTCTCCACCACCACTCCATTTCACCTGTCACCTGAAAAACACCTTTTCCTCCCCCTAGTCTCAGCTCAGACACATTGACCTCCAGGAACTCTTCACCGACATTCCCCAGTTCCAGAGTCAGGGCTTCTCTGTGTATTCTTGCCATTCTCTTTACGTCCTGCTCCTTGTCTCTCACACGATTCTTTTATTCTTATCACATGATTCTAATAGCCTGTCTTCAAGCCTCCTCCCTCAAGGCTCCCTACACCAGAGCTATTGTTTGTCCATGTGACGCTAGCGCTTCGTTCAGGACTGGTGTGCAGTAATGGCTTAATGAACCCTTGGGATAAATGCAGGACAGACGTGGATATGGGAGTTACCTGCACGATATCAAAGCAGGCACTGCACCTGCACCACCTTATTTACCACGCGGTTGATGGCGATGAATCGTGGGTTTAAACACAGGTTTAAGATCCCAGCATCTTCTGCAACAGAAAGTGAAGTTCTAGAACTGAACATTTTCAGACAGGCACCGCTAAGAGCAATCTGATACAGTAACGGTTTCTGGCATATGCAGCTCCTTTTAACAGATGCTGATATGACAGACAGAAAGCTGTCAGGCCTGCTCCAGAAAAGAAAATCAGCCGGTTCGTGTTCCACTTGACAAATTAATTTCCTTTGACATTTAATTTGTATCCTCAGGTACTGTAGATTTAAAACTTGACTAGGACATCAGCAGATTAGAGAAAGGTTTCATTTCACAAAATCAAATTGTCAAGTTATTTTTATTATGAACAACGTGGTCCCCGCATGGATATTTCTAAGTCAAATATGCAGATTATTGACTATTGTAAGTGAAATACAACCTCTCTTATCATTCTGAAACTCAATGTTGACAGCATGCATCCGCTCACCATAAAAACAGGAGAAAGGACAGTGGGAAGTTACAAGTGTGTGGGCTTCAGAACTGGAAAGTTGACTCAAAAGGCCAGATTCTCCATCTATTACAAGAGGGTCTCAACCCTGGCTTTGCATTCAAGTCACCAGGGAATTTTGTTTCCTTTTCTTTAATTCAAGTATAATCAATTTGCAATGTTGTATTCTGTACACTTTTGAAGCATATAGAAAAGCGATGCAGATAAACAGACATATATATTCTTTTTCAGATTCTTTTCCCTTACAGATTATATAGAGTATAGATTATTACAAGACACTGAGTGTCATTCCTTGTTCTATACAGTAGGTCCTTTCTGTATATTAATCCCAACCTCCTAGTTTATCACTCCCCCACCTTTCCCCTTTGATAACCATAAATCTGTTTTCTATGTCCATGAGTCTATTTCCATTTTGTAAATAAGTTCATTTGTATCAGTTTTTCAGATTCTACATATAAGCAGGATCGTATGATATCTGCCTTTGTCTGACTTACTTAACTTAGCGTAATAATCTCTGGGTTGATCCAGGTTGCTGTAAATGTCTTTATTTCATTCTTTTTTCATGGCTAATATTCCATTGTATGTATGAACCACATCTTCTTCATCCACTCATCTGCTGATGGACAGTTAGGTTGCTTCCATGTCTTAGCTGTTGTGAACAGTGCTTCAATGAACCTTTGAGTGCATCTATCTTTTCCATATCCTTAAAATCACCAGAGGATACTTTTTAAATACCAATGCCTATTCCCACCTCAGACAAAATAAATCAGGATCTCCAAGGATTATGGCATGACATCTACAATTTTTAAATCCTCCAGGTGATTCATGCATAGCTCTATTAGCCATGTGGATTTTTTTTTACTTTTTTTTTAATTGAAGGATAATTGCTTTACAGAATTTTGAGGTTTTCTGTCAAACATCAACAAGAATCAGCCATAGGTATACCCCTGTCCCCTCCCTCCTGATCTTCCCTCCCATCTCCCTCCCCATTCCACCCTTCAGACTGTCACAGAGCCCCTGTTTGAGTTTCCTGAGTCACACAGCAAATTCCCATCTATTTTACATATGGTATTGTAAATTTCCATGTTACTCTCACCATACATCTAGCCATGTGGATTTGGGCACCTTAACTTAATATTTCTGGCATACAAATGGAGTGTCGTAGACACCTGTCACTCTCATAACTGACCATCAACATTTTTCTTATTTAATAACACGTTTTTTTTTGTTTTTAGAATTAAATTTGGAAAAAAGATTCATACATTGTAATTTATTGATATGTCCTCATAACTCTACAATTATTGGTTCCATCTCCCTTCTGCTTTTTATTTTTTTCTTTGCAAATTACTTACTGAAATGATCAGACCACTCCCTTGTCCTATAGAGTTTCCTGGGGTTTAGAATTTTCTGATTGCCGATCCATGGTTTCACTTAATGAGTTCTTCTTTCCTGTTATTATTTCCTGTGAACTGATTGTTTGTTAAAAGACTTAATCAGATTCAGACTCAATTGCAAGACTACCTCCTAGGTGATGAATATACCTCTCTCAGAAGCTCATTCTGTCTCTTTGCCTCTATTTGTGTGATGTGAAGTTATTGATAATCATTGCCTGGATCCATTATTTCACTGGGATATGCAAAACTATATCAACATCAATAACCTCAGATACACAGATGACACCACCCTTATGGCAGAAAGCAAAGAAGAGCTAAAGAATCTCTTGATGAAAGTGAAAGAGGAGAGTGGAAAAGTTGGCTTAAAACCCAACATTCAGAAAACTAAGATCATCCCACCTGGTCCCATACTTCATGGCAAATAGATGAGGAAACAGTGACAGACTTTATTTTGGGGGGCTCCAAAATCACTGCAGATGGTGACTGCAGCCATGAAATTAAAAGATGCTTGCTCCTTGGGAGAAAAGCTATGGCCAACCTAGACAGCATATTAAAAAGCAGAGACATTACTTTGCCAACAAAGGTCCATCTAGTCAAAGCTACGGTTCTTCCAGTAGTCATGTATGGATGTGAGAGATGGACTATAAAGAAAGCTGAGCACCAAAGAATTGATGCTTTTGAAATGTGGTGTTGGAGAAGACTCTTAAGAGTCCCTTGGACCACAAGGAGATCCAACCAGTCAATCCTAAAGGAAATCAGCCCTGAATATTCATTGGAAGGACAGATGCTGAAGCTGAAACTCCAATACTTTGGCCACCTGATGCGAAGAACTGACTCATTTGAAAATACCCTGATGCTGGGAAAGATTGAAGGTGGGAGGAGAAGGGGACGACAGAGGATGAGATGGCTGGATGGCATCACCTACTCGATGGACATGAGTTTGAGTAAACTCTGGGAGTTGGTGATGGACAGGGAAGCCTGGCGTGCTGCAGTCCATGGGGTCGCAAAGAGTCGGACACAACTGAGCAATTGAACTGAACTGTCCATGGGATTTCCCAGGCAAGAATATTGGAGCGGTTTGCCACTTCCTCCTCCAGGGGATCATCCCCACTCAGGGATCCAACCCAGGTCTCCTGCATCTTCTGCATTGGCAGGTGGATTCTTTACCACTACGGCCACCTGGGAAACCATAAATATACATAATACACATAAATAAATATATACATAAATTGTATCACTATTATATCTTAGAGGTATTGTAAGTAAAGATCATTAAAACTATCAATGGCTGACTTTCTTGGACTACGCAAATAGCGTATGTTGGACACTAACATACCCAGTGCTCTCTGAATAATCTTTAAATTCAGAATTCTGCTCCTCGGAGAGCCCGCGGGTCCCTCCTCTGGGAAGGCGGGGGGGTCCTCGGAGGGTCCGCGGGTCCCCCCTCTGGGAAGGCGAGGGGGTCCTCGGAGGGCCCGCGGGTCCCCCCTCTGGGAAGGCGAGGGGGTCCTCGGAGAGCCCGCGGGTCCCCCCTCTGGGAAGGCGGGGGGGTCCTCGGAGGGCCCGCGGGTCCCCGCTCTGGGAAGGCGGGGGGGGTCCTCGGAGGGCCCGCGGGTCCCCGCTCTGGGAAGGCGGGGGGGGGCCCGCGGGTCCTCGGAGGGCCCGCGGGTCCCCCCTCTGGGAAGGCGGGGGGGTCCTCGGAGGGCCCGCGGGTAGAGCAGGCTGGAGGCCCGCGTGTGCGTTCAGTGACAGCGTTTGGTGTAAAGAGTACCTTTCATTCAGAATTCCGCACCGACCGCAGAGAGCAAACGGGGTGTGGAGTCCGCCGTGCCAGGCCGGGGGGTACGGCGGTGGTCGAGGCGGCCCCGCCCCTCCCGTCCCCTCCGGAGGCTTGATTTTTAGCCGAGTGGACACACATTGCAGCTCTTTTGGTTACGGTGCTGAAAAGTGCTGCATTGCGGCGTGGACGGCCGCGAGATCCCTTAGTGGAATCCTGTTCTAAGGTCTGATCAGGTTCCTTGTGTAACGTGCAGAGATCGAGAGGGAAGTTCCGCGGTCTGAGGTGACCTAGTGAGGCATAGGGACTCAGATATCGAAGGGCTTTGAAGGGCTTCTGTGTTTTATAAAGCTAAGTGGTTGCGGTGGAGGAATGACTGTATTAGAGGAGGGGACAGTAGGAAAACAACTTTGCATTATATAAGGTTTTTGCCCCTTGGAGATTTTTTTCTAGATGAATTTTTTTTTTCTGACTTCTTCGGTTCTTCATTTTTTTTTTTTTTTCTGACTTCTTTGGTTCTGCTTCAGAAGAACCGAAGACTGATTAATCTCCGAAGCAGTCGTGTTGTAGTTTTTACAAGTTAGACTGAAGTCTAGAAAGTGTTTCCCAGGTGGCTCAGTGGTAAAGAACCTGCCTGCTAATGCAGGAGACTCCGGTTGGATCTATGGGTCAGGAAGATCCCTGGAGTACTACTTCTTGCCTGGAAAAATCTGTGAACAAAGAAGCCTAGCAGGCTACAGTCCATGGGATTGCAGAGGTTCGCACACAGCTGAACACACTCACACAGGGTCAGACAGCTGAATACACACACACACGGAGTTGGACACAGCTGAACACACGCACAGACACACACACACACACGAAAAGATGTTTGACTTGCGGAAGACCAGCCCACTGACTGGAGCCAGAGATACCTGCTTTTTCCTTTTTCTCCGGCCTCCCGCTGATTCCTCTCCTGCTGCTGCTTCTCTCTCATTTGGTTTTTTTTTTTCCCACACGTTTGCCAAACATGAGTCCTGCCTTCAGGGAGCGTACCATCCAGCATGAGAAAAATTCATTGGGGGCTCTTTGTAAGCAGAACAGGCTAGTTACTAAATGGAGGAAAGCACTGTTGATGAGTGTGAAAGAGAAAGTTAATTCTGACTATGAAATTGAGTTTGGAAACTTCAGGAAAAGTTGGTGTTTAAAGTGTATACAACTAATAAATTATGTTGGACTGCAAGGAGATCCAACCGGTCCATCCTAACGCAAATCAGTCCTGGGTGTTCATTGGAAGGACTGATGTTGAAGCTGAAACGCCAATACTTTGGCCACCTGATGGGAAGAGCTGACTCATTTGAAAAGACCCTGATGCTGGGAAAGATTGAGGGCAGGAGGAGAAGGGGACAGCAGAGGATGAGATGGTTGGATGGCATCACCGACTCAATGGACATGGGTTTGGGTGGACTCAGGGAGTTGATGATGGACAGGGAGGCCTGGCGTGCTGCAAAGAGTCGGACACGACTGAGCAACTGAACTGAACTGAACTGAAGACTGGGTAATTTGAGGTAACAAGTAGAGCAATGTGATGGATGATGCAATATAAGGTAAACCCAGAATTATAGATGGAGTCCCAGTTGGGAGGGTTGTGGAGTTCAAGGTGTGGTTTCTTATTTTAATTTAAACTTTTTTCTTTTTTTTTTTAAGCAGAGGGCAGCTATTGAAGGTTTGTTGATGTGTTTGGGGAAAGGGATGATGATGTATGATAAGATTCATTCAATTTGGGGGGAAGACAACTGACAGCAATTAGCCTGCAGTAAGGCATTCTCTGCAATAATATCAATCGTAATTAAAATTTCAAAACAATCCAGAAATGCAACTCTGGGAGAACCGTTGTTAAATTATGATACATCAGCACATTGAGATATTATTTATGTAGCCATTGAAAGTTATTACTTTGAAGACCATGGAACCTTAAGATGAATGTGAAATAGTCTGTGTCCCATGATTGCAACTGCATAAGGTTTGTCTGCTTAGGCTGTGTGAATGAAAGAAAATGAACTTTCCAGCCAATTGTACTTTATTGAGATCCCAGCTCCACCATTACAAACCTGGTGACCTTGGTTCTTCATCTGTGAACTGAGGATGAAATTACTTGCCTCTTACATCTTAGAAGATGTAACGATTAGATGAGAAAGTCACCAGGAATTTTTTGACTTCCTGTGGTGGGGGTGTGGATAATTTATTTTTACAAATAATTCTCTTTAGAATTGTCCTTGTCCTCCCACGCTCAGCAGTTGAGTTCTTTACTTTCCTCTTTCTTTCTCTCCTCTGTTTCTTCCTTCCTTCCTCCCTCCCACCCTCTCCCTCTCTCTCTTTTCCTCTTTCTTCCCTCCTGTTCCCTCGCTTCCTGGAAGCCCAGGCATCTCTTTACCTGCCATAAAGTGCTGGAGAAGGAAATGACAATCCACTCCAGTGTTCTTGCCTGGAGAATCCCATGGACAGAGGAGCCTGGCGGGCTACAGTCCGTGGGGTCACAAGAGTGGGACACGACTTAGTGACTAAACCACCACCATGAAGTGCACACACAGGCAGGCCGTGGAACGTTGGCAGCACCCTCAGCGAGTTTCATATGTTCTTTTTAATGCATTTTTAAAGGAGATTATTGGTGATCTTAGAAGTGATGTTTTCACTTGAGGGTGAAGGCAAAAGTGAGAGTTGAGGGAGCTAGGTAGTGAATGGAAATAGCTGGTGAGGAAGTGGAAAGCTGAGACCGCCTCTGGCTACTTCCTTTATTGTTTGGGAGGTAACCTTTGAATCTGTATCCATAAAATGTTAATCTTCCCATATACTTCACATGGTCTTGTTGACCCAGGTTCGAGTGTTAACGGGCCCTGCATAGAGTAAGTCCCTCTCTGAGTTCAGGAGACTGAAAAGAGCAGCAAAGAGCAGCCGTCTTCTGAAAATGTTCTCTCAGTTTCCCGAAGCCGTTTAGACTGTTTACTTGTTCTTTATAATTGCTTGGTCTCTCTATTGGTGACACTTCCCGTTTTCTTTTACATTTCTCAAAATACTTTGCCTAGTTGTGCATCAAAAACTTTTAAGTTAATTAGCAGTTTCTTATAATCTGATCCTTTGTATTGCTGTTATAATCAGGAAAACTTTGAAAAGTAGAATTGTTTTTCAGATGATTACCTGAATCCCTGACTTTATTATTAGACTTTTATTATCAGTGTACTCATTCTAAGTTACTCCAAAATTGATGAGTATGCAATCCATGGCAGCAAAATCACCATCGCAGTCCATACCAGTTAATGAAGTAACTAATTATATTAGATCGCCTGTCACTTAAACCAGGCTTCAGCTCACTTGGTGGTTCTAGCTATATCAACATGAATTCAGTGTTCACTACAATTGCTTCTTGTTTTTGTTATTGCAAAGTTGGGTTTATTTAAGCATGTTTGTTCACCTTGCTAAATAGGGTGTGGGTAGTCTTGATTGAAATTATTGCGATTATTAGGATTTCCATTTTCTATTTTTGTACATATGTAGTTATAAATTAGGTAGAAATATCATGACTCATTTTTGCAATGTTACTACCAGTTTCATAGCATCAAGCTGCTGCTGCTGCTGCTAAGTCGCTTCAGTCGTGTCCGACTCTGTGCGACCCCATAGACGGCAGCCCACCAGGCTCCGCCATCCCTGGGATTCTCCAAGCAAGAATACTGGAGTGGGTTGCCATTTCCTTCTCCAGTGCATGAAAGGGAAAAGTGAAAGTGAAGTCGCTCAGTCCTGTCTGACTCTTAGCAACCCCATGGACTATAGCCTACAAGGCTCCTCCGTCCATGGGATTTTCCAGGCAAGAGTACTGGAGTGGGGTGCCATTGCCTTCTCCGATAGCATCAAGCAACTGTTATCAAATGTAAACTAATATAACTGTTATTTTCCTGACTTTGATTTGTATATAATTTAATATCTTCGTGCATTCATGCTTACTTGCTCAGTTGAGTCTGACTCTTTGTGACCCCATGGGACTCTAGCCCATCAGACTTCTCTGTTCATGGGATTTTCCAGGGAAGAATACTGGAGTGGGTTGCTATTTCCTCCTCCAGGGAATCTTCTAGACCTAGGGATCGAACCTGTGTCTCCTGCATTATCAGGTGGGTTCTTTACCACTGAGCCACCAGAGAAGCCTATTTAGTATCTTAAGAGTATTAAAAAAAAAAAAATAGTTTAGGATTTAGAACTTATCAGTCGTGATGGTATTTTAAGATTTTTTCTTTTGTGTTTAAGATTCCAGTTCTTCAGACGAACAACGGTCCAAGTCTAACGGGACTGACTACTATAGCAGCTCACCTAGTCAAGCAGGCCAACAAGGAGTATTTGCTGGGGAGCACAGCAGAGGAGAAAGCCGTGGTTCAGCAGTGGTTAGAATACAGGGTAACTCGAGTGGACGGACACTCCAGTAAAGACGACATCCACGCTGTCCTGAAGGTATGGCAAGATTTCTTTTTATGGGCTGACGTGTGTGAACTGTTAATAGCCGGGATCTGTTTTGCCTGAGATTCAATAACTGAAGCTCTTGGTCTCTTTTCTGTTTCCTCTACCTCATGATACTTTGTACCTGTTACTACCTTTCCTTGTTTGTACCTGTTACTACCTTTCCCTGGAACAGACTGTGCCCGCCCCTCAGCTCCGACCTCAGCTCAGATACCCTTCCTCAGTCACATCCTTGGTTACTACCTCTCTCTCACACAGATGCACTTTCTTGTTTAAATACTTTTCTTTACTAACATCCTGTGCTTTTCCTTTGTAGCACTCATCACAGTCAATAATTATAGCTTTTTATGATTTTTTCTTGTATATGATTGCTTGATACTTATTTCCTCCAGTCCGTAGTTCTGATTCTCTATGCAGCAAAGTACTTTCTTAAAGGAGAGAAGGAATTGGAGTTTGAGGGAGTTGTAGTTGAGAAAAGCCTGTCCGATTGATGTGAGAATTCCCGTTTCCCTCCCTTGAGACTTAGTGCTTTAGGATTTGTATTTTCTTTCTAAAGAAATCAAATTAGAATTCAAGAATCTATTGATATAAAATATAAACCAAGTAATGGCTCTGGAGTCACCAAGAATGAAAGTTTCTACATAAAATTATTTTTGTTACTTATATAAAAATAAAGCAGTTTTTTTTTTTTAAAAAAAAAAGCTTAAAATTTAATGGAACCTTAGACATCACCCAGACAACCACATCATTGTAGGAATCCTTTCTGTTTCCTAATTTTATGCCAATTATAAATTGGTAATGTAAGTTGTATGAGAAGAACTCATAGTACTGAAAGCTTTTCATTTATCATTCTGAGGGAAATGGTTTAAATTCTCTTCCTGACAGATACCATCAATAGAACTGGTAGAAAATAAATTCCAGATCTTTTTCCTTTATAAGTCTATCATGATCAACTATCCTTTTTTTTTTAAGTGTTTTTGTTTGTTTGTTGTTTTAATAATAATATTTATTTATTTATTTATGGCTGGGCTGGGTATTTGTTGCTGTACAGGCTTTCTCTGTTTGCATCGAGCAGGAGCATCACTCTAGTTTCCGTGAGCAGGCTTCTCGTTGAAATCTCTTCTCTTGTTGTGGAGCACAAGCTTGGGGGCTCAGTAGTTGCGGCTTCCAGGCTCTAGAGCACAACCTCAATTGGGGTGGCGCACGGGCTCAGTTGCTCCAAGGCATGTGGGATCTTCCCAGATCAGGGATCGAACCCAAGTCTCCTACATTGGCAGGTGGGTTCTTTACCACTGTGCCACCAGGGGAGCCCTTTCAAGTCCATAAATACTCACTCATATTATCTCTGATGAACCTGTTAGTATTCTGTCGTACAGTCGTGCCAGCATTTAGTCTGTCCCCATGTAATTACCAGACTGTGGCTAAATATTTTAACACATTCCGTTTGTTTCCTTAGGCTAAATTCCTGCAAGGGAAATTGTTAGACCAAAGCTCTATACATTTATAAGGCTATGTTGCTCATTTGCCTCCCAGGAAAGTGTTTTATTGTAGTTTGGCAGTATATGATGACCGTGCGTGGCCTCTTCCACAAAACCCCTGCTGACATAGATGTTACCCCTTTTCCTCCTATACCACCCCAATTTCATGACAAAGCCAAAAAGTGATCTCTTTGTTTACTTTGCTGTTTTTGTGTGTGTGACAGTATTAATGCTGTGGCATTTTTTTCATAACACGAGCATTTTCATCATTTTTAAAAAAATTTGCTTACATATCTTCTTTGCCTGTTTTTATACTGGGCTGTTTCTGTTTTTATTACTTAAAAAAAATCTTGCTATAAGAATATTGTAAAAGGATTTAATTTACTCACTAAAATTCCATTTCAAAGTTAAAGCCACAGTGGCTCAGAGCTAAGGTAATATGTAATTTAAAAACAGGCATTGGGCTTCCTCTGTGGCTCCCTGGTGAAGAATCCACCTGCCAATGCAGGAGAAACAGGTTGAATCCCTGGTCCAGGAAGATACCTGGAGTAGGAAATAGAAACCCACTCCAATATTGTTGCCTAGAAAATCCCATGGACAGAGGAGCCTGGTGGGCTGCAGTCCACAGGGCCGCAAACAGTCGCACACGACTGAGCGGGCCCAGGAAGATCCCTCATGCTGAGCAGCAGCTAAGCCCATGCTCCACAGCTGCTGAGCCCACAGGCCGCAACTACTTAAGACTGCATGCCCTGGAGCCTGTTCTCCACACCTGGAGAGTAGCCCCCACTCTCCAGTAACCAGAGAAGAGCCCTCACAGCACAGCCAAAAATAAATAAAATTATTTTTTTAAAAAAGCAGGCGTTATGATACACTAACATTTGGATCCAGATGAAGGATGTGTGAAAGTCACTCAGTTGTGTCTGACACTTTGCGACCCCATGGACTGTACAGTCCATGGAATTCTCCAGGCTAGTATAATGGAGTGGGTAGTCTTTCCCTTCTCCAGGGGATCTTCCCAAAGAATTGTCACTGTTAATCTGTTGGGCAGCCCTTTGAGAGCAATGTCTAAACAAATAGAGAATATCAATGAAGTGAAGTGAAGAAGTGAAAGTCGCTCAGTCATGTCTGACCGCTTGCAACCCATGGACTGTACAGACCATGGAATTCCCTAGGCCAGAATACTGGAGTAAGTTTAATAATAGTTAAACAGAAAAATCAGATAGAACTCTGATGCCAGTTTGGCACTGGCATCAGAAATACTTGTTTAAGAAAAGTATATAATGAATATTTAGTTCTTTTCCATGAATATTTTGAGTGTGAAATTCTGTGTTTTAAATTTCAGAATTTAATTTCTGACAAGTCAGAATTTAATTTCTGAAAATTTTTATTTATATCACTAATCAGAAAAATATTACCTCTTCATGGTTTTTGAAACTCCATTTTGAAGTTTTTATAACTAAAGAGTATAACCTTAAAAGAGTCTTTATAACTAAAACATGCTGTGCTGTGCTTGGCCGCTTAGTTGTGTCTTTGTGACTTTTGAGACCCCATGACTGGAGCCCGCCACGCTCGGCTCCTCTGTGCACGGGATTCTCCAGAATTCTGGAGTGGGTCGCCACGCCCTCCTCCAGGGGATCTTCCCGACCCAGGGATCAAACACAGATCTCCTGCATTGCTGATGAATTCTTTACCGACTGAGCCACCAGGGAAGCCCTAACTAAAACATAGATATGGAATATGTTAAGAATATATACACTATTCAAAGCAGTGTTAAATTATTATTTCAGATTCTTTTAGAGATGGTTCTTAAAATTAATTGTAGATATATTTATTTTATTCTTATGCTGTATCAAACTTGTTTCATATGAAGACATTTGGAGGAAAAAACATTTCCATCCAACAGATTGCTAGGGAATTTAAGTGATAGCTTGTATATACCATTGTCTTTACCTTCTCTGCCCAGTTTTATTTTGATTCTTATGCATTTGTTTCCTTGTCTATGTACATGTTTCTTTATGTCATCATTTGTACCACCCCTAACAATCCCATATTCATATACAGTTTTGAAAATTACTGTCTTTAAATGAAGGCTTGGGCAAATTCAAAGAGTTCAGATTCAATTCAGCTAACACTTACTGATTACTGAACCACTGTGTGCCAAGCATGTGGCATATGATTTGAGAATGAAAACAAACTGCTCTTTCTGCAGCTTAAGAAGTTTTTCTAGAGTGATTACATAGGAATGTTAATCGGCCTTAATAAAGAAGGAAATTCTGACAGGCTGCATCATGGATAAATCTTAAGAATATTATGCTAAGTGAAATAAGCCAGTTACAAAAAGACAAATAGTACATGATTTTGCTTATATACAGCATATACAAAATTCTGTGAATAAAAATCATAGAAACAGAAAGCAGAATAGTGACTGCCAGGCCTTGGGGATGAGAGAAAGGGGAAGTTGTTTTAAAAAGTGCAGAGCATTAGTTTTCTGAGATGAAAAAGTTCTGAACATTGATTGCACCACAGTGTGGATACCCTTAACATTAAGTGAATTATGCACCTAAAAATGGTTGTGGTGATAAATAAAAATTTGATTAATTTTAACGTGTTACATGTATTTATCTCAATTAAGACGTTTTTTTTTTTCTAATAGCTTTCTAAATGTTTCAAATCAAATGTATAGCGTTTCCTGTTCCTTGACATGCTTGGTTTTGTTCCTGTTCTTGTCCCTGCTTTTCTCTGTGGCTCCTTCTCTTGGCGCCTTTGGACTTGGTTGTCATCTTCACCTGCACCCCACCATCACCTGTCCATTCCTGCTTTTAGTACCCCACCTTCTGTGTGACCTCCTCTCTTACTCCAGTCTTACTTACCTCCAGTCTTACTCCCTAGTCCCATCGCTACCTGAAATAACTCAGTTTCTACCGTTTTTTTAAGCCTATGTGCTTTCTTCCCCATCCAGCCTAGATCGCTGGATGTGTAACTTGAATCCTCAGCTCTTGGTTAGTCCAAATACACACCTTCAGTCCTGTCTCCATACTGAGCTGTGTCAGAGAAATCACACACAAGCTGTCATTAAGAAGATGAGCATTTCTCCCCTCTAATTAAAAAAATGAAAGACTATAATGAGGTGTGACTCTTGCAAACTAGTGCTTATTTTACATTCTTCTCACTCTGGCTTGTACAGGTCATGCAGTAGGGAAAGGAAATACTCAGGAGGAGGGAGCTTGTGTGGAAATCTTTGCCAGCAGAGTGAACAAGATCCTAATTCTCTAATGTACCAGCCGCCAGGCTATCTCACTGATTCTATGTACCCACAAGGGCCTATGGTTCTGAAGTAGGTTGGAAGTGTTTCATTCAATGTTGCATTTTAAAACGAGGCTTCTGGGAGTCCCCTGGTGGCCTAGTGGCTATAATTCTGGGCTCTCACTCCTGTGGCCTGAGTTCAGTCCCTGGTCGGGGAAACTGAGATGCCACAAGCCATGTGGCTCAGCCAAAAATAAGTAAACAAAATAAAACTTAGAAAAAAACCCCTAGTCTTCTGTTGATAATATTCAGTTCAGTTCAGTTCAGTCGTGTCCGACTCTTTGCGATCCCGCGAACCACAGCACGCCAGGCCTCCCTGTCCATCACCAACTCCCGGAGTCTACCCAAACCCGTGGCCATCGAGTCGATGATGCCATCCAGCCATCTCATCCTCTGTCGTCCCCTTCTTCTCCTGCCCTCAATCTTTCCCAGCATCAGGGTCTTTTCCAATGAGTCAGCTCTTCGCATCAGGTGGCCAAAGTATTGGAGTTTCAGCTTCAGCGTCAGTCCTTCCAATGAACACCCAGGAGTCAGTGATCCCTGCCTATTTATATCTCTATTTTGAGATGTATATCCTCTTTATATGATTGCAATATTATGATTAAGGATCTCATGCTCTTTTTTTCCGAAACAAAATTGAGTGGAATAATATGTAAATCACTTCACCGTCCCTTTGGGTTCATCAAATGAGTCCACAACCGAAGCCTCCACCCTGCTGCATGCACAGGCAGGTTACCTCAGAGCGGGAAACACCTTCCCAAGGAACAGGCCTCACAGACGGAGCCTGTGGTGTTGAATGACACCCCTGCTGAGCTGGGTGTAAACCTACCCAGGTGAGAAGAAAGTGATTTCTGGGCGTTAATTTCAGGCAGGGTCGATGGGGGGTTCAGATAGCTCCATGCTCAACTTCATCCCATAGCTTGTTTTTTTTGGCTGTGTATTTATTTTTATTCTCATGTGTTCCTTCATTTCCTTGTTCACATTATTAAATACTTAATATGTAATCAGCGCAGTCAGCACCGTGTATGAAACAGGGAACCTTCAAGTCATCAAATGATCCTGTTGTGTTTTGTTTCACCATGAGCCCAGTTTTAGCTGTGGCCGAGTTACTCTTGAGATCTGGTCTCTCTTAATTCCCTCTGAGGAGCATTACGTTGTTCTTCCTTTGTGGCACTGCCAGTTACTGTGGCCGTTCGTGATTAGCCCAGTGACTCATTGCTCTCTTGAAGTGACTGCACCAGTACATAGCAGCCCCCGTGAACAGGCTGTTACTCGAGATTATTAAAATCCTTTGTAACGTTACGTGCTGCTCAACTATAAGATTGTTATCGGTTGAAATACATTTGTTTTGGAGTTTGGAACACCAGTGGAGGTATCATTCTTTTAGAAAGAAAGGAGAAGTAAAAAAGAAATAGCTACCAAACAGTCCAGGAACGCCAGCTGTAAAGAGTGTCCCAGAGGCCGCATGGAGTCTGCTGGAAAGCTCGCAGACCAACATTTCTTCTGATCTGGAAAGGGTCGCTCAGAGTGTTTCTCACATGTCTTCATGGAAAATTAGTGACTAAGGATATTATCTGTTTGGCCTTACAGTTCAAACTGGTTATAGAGCGCCAGTATAAATAAGAAGGAATGGTTTGCTAGAAAGGCTGAATATCACTGCAGACACACTGGCATGCAGACCAGTAAGAACGGGAAGTGTTAACTAGAACAATCGCATTGTGTTTCCCATTATTAAAAAAAGAAAAGGAGAAAGAAAAATTGTCAGCTAGAAAGGGATGGTGGAAATCCAGTTATAAGTAAAACAGCTGATGGGGATCCCATCCCAAGAGTTCTAAAAGAATGTGAGTTTGGTGAGAGTCAAGTCTTCTGTTTGTTTCTCTATTTACAGTATGTTTTCCGAAAGAGCAGTGGTGGTGATAAAACCAAAAGGTTAAGTGTAACATGATCTTCCTGGAAACAGGTTGTATTCTAGCAAAATGTCCTGAGGGAAAGGGAACAAATTTACATTCTCTAACATAGATCATCTAATTAAAAGAATCAAAAGAAACTTTAGAAGCTCTTGGAATAAAAATTATTTTATGCTGTGGGTCTGTTGTATTCCTGACACCGGAGGCTGAAAAATGTGCAATTTTCAAGTTGTAATGGACTGATCCTGCCGTGCGCTGTTGTCTGTTGCTGCCGTCATCTTCAGTAACAGGCCTGGTGGCGGTGTTCGCCAGTCTCTGACAGCACGGCCTGTTCTGAAGTGTAGATTTTAAAACAGACACTGCCCTTCCCCCCCGCATCAAAACTTGAGTGAACAACTTGAACCTAGATCAAACAAGCCTTACTGTTTGGAAATGCTTTCTTTGTGCATTTTAATTGATTCTGAACAATAACATCTCACAAAACAGCTGCTGCTGCTAAGTCGTTTCAGTCGTGTCCGATTCTGTGCGACCCCATAGACAGCAGCCCACCAGGCTCCTCTGTCCCTGGGATTCTCCAGGCAAGAACACTGGAGTGGGTTGCCATTTCCTTCTCCAATGCATGAGAGTGAAAAGTAAAAGTGAAGTCGCTCAGTTGTGTCCAAATCTTCACGACTCCATGGATTGTAGCCTACTAGGCTCCTCCGTCCATGGGATTTTCCAGGCCAAGAGTACTGGAGTGTAGACGCTTTTTAAAATGAAAGAGTTCTGAAATTAGTCAGATTGTAAGCAGTTAAATTGGACTCATACCATATGTATCAACAGCTGACATGAAATCGAGTTGGAGTAATACTTGCTACTTCTGTTTGCTTTAGCTATCAGTAAAGAGGTTTGTTGAAGTTGGTTTTGAATTTTATTTATGTATATGTGTGTATATATATATATATATATACACACATATACATGTATATGTATATATATATATATATATACATATACATGTATATGTGTATATATATATGTATGTGTTTGTGTGAAAGTGGGCTTCCCTGGTGGCTCAGACAGTAACTAATTTGCCTGTAATGCAGAAGACCCGGGTTCAGTCCCTGGTTTGGAAAGATCCCCTGGAGAAGGGAATGGCCATCCACTCCAGTATTCTTGCCTGGGAAATCCCATGGACAGAGGAGCTTGGCGGGCTACAGGCCATGGATTCACAAGAGTTGGACACGACTACGACCTATTGACAAAACAACAATGAATAGCGCTTTGCATGTAGGATTTAAACCGGAAAGTGAAATTTTATGTAACAGTAGCAGTGAGACTCTCACTGCTAGTAAACTGGTCCAACAGAGATAGACATTTGACATCAAAGATGATGTTAACAGATCAGATATTAGTACAGTCGTATCCTAATGTTGTGAAGGCAAAAAGGAAGGCTGGACGACTTCTACCCGCTTTTCTGTTTAAATTGCCTGGTAGTAAACGTGAAAGGAAAGTACAAGTTCAATTAAACATTTGTTGAGAAAGTGCTACCTGTCTACCCTTTATAATATTTTTCTATTTTGTAATAATTATCAAATACGAATGATTTGTCCTTCAGTGTTGTTGAACTGGTAACTTAGGAGAGCATTTGCCTGTGGACGCGAGTACACGCAACAAGCCGATGGCTAATGGATTTGCAGTCCGAGAGGGTGACTGAGATTTTGTGTGTTTCTGAACATGCCTAGCCAGTTTCATGGAGAGTTGCAATATGTTAAATAGATGAACTAACAACAGGATCAGGAACTACACCAGTCTCACCTGGTCCGTGGCCGGCCTGCTGGCCTCTTCCTGCCTGACGCCTCTTCATGATTCCAGTCTAAAATGTGGCTCAGAGAAAAGGCTTCAAGTCGCCTGCACTGGGATCTGAGCCCAGTGAAGTGATCAGGGGTCTGACCCACTGTGTTGATTGCATCTTTCCCTAAGCAAGTCTCTGGGCCTCCTTGTAGCTGGACAGTCAGTTCTGTTGAGCTGCTACATCCTCTAAAGATCAAGTTCAGCTTTACTGCAAAGAGAATTCAGAATGCCTGTTGTTCATCTGAGGCACACACCCTGGAAATAGCCCTTCCTTCTTCTGTTAAGCAATAATTACTTAACAGTAAAAGGGTCATTGTGTATTTCTACAGAGTTTAGTAGAAAACAGCAGTTGTCTGCACGCTTATATACAGCAGCCATCCAGAAATATGTGTGTATGTATATTTGTAGATATGTATGTATGTGAGTTTACCTTGTATTCCCTTGTTAAGTATGTTAGATGCCAACAAACCTTCCTTGTTTTAGGTTTGCAAAAAATACTGGAGGAAGAACCATATTGTAGTCTCTCAGAAGCTATTCTCTTCCTTTTCAATAAAATTAAAAACAAAACTCTGGTCCTCTAGATCCTGACTTATTCATTTTCCCCTTCTGCATATTTCTAGGAGTTTGTTTATTAACAGCTAGAGTAAATTGTTACCAAGGAGACAAAAAGGGAAGACAGATGGATTTGTCTTTAGATATTTATGTGAGCCAGTAAAGGTGGTTGAGAAAAATCTTTTTTGTTTCTTTCTTTCCTGTAGTCAGTATTCATTGAAGTGAAACCAACTGCTGCTCTGCCCAAGAGGGAAGTGGAATAAAATACATTCCCTCGAGTTAATGGTTCTTTTGTTGGCCTTGGGCTTACTGGAATATGCAGCAGCTAAAAAGGGATGGGAAATTCCCACCATCCCCCTAATTTTGGACTCTCTAACTACTAGATTTTTCTAAACTATTAATAAAAACCAACATAGAAAGGCTGCCTCGATGCCCTAAAGAACAAAAACTCACACATTTATTAACAAACCGATATAATTTATAATTCTTAGCAGCTGAGTCAATAAATAGTCAGTGATTGAGAGCTAAAGAGCCTACATTTACAAACTGTAGGAAAAGTGGAGTCTTTGAGCACTTTATTGTGATGTAATATTTTGGTGCCGCCTCTGAGTCTCAGTAGAATACAATTCAAAGTTCAAGTGCAAAGAGCAGAGACTTGGGAAATGTACATCACGTTTGTTTGTACACCCGCTCCGTGCTGGTTTGATCACGTACTAGCTGCATGCATGACCTGAAGCAAATCAGGTAACCACATTTTCTTAACATGTAAAAATAAAATGTAAAAATAAAGATGACTCTAAACTTTGAGGATTCATGGAGACAATGTGTGTGAAAAAGCCTAACATGCAGCCCCTGGCTGTCAGTCAAGGTTTCCCTTTATAAGAGCCCCACCCCTCCTGAGTCAAGAGATTTAATAGGCAAGAGTGTTGAGTATACTGTAATTTGTTGTTGTGTAGTTGCTTTTTGCAACCCCATGGACTGTAGCCCGAGAGGCTCCCCTGTCCATGGGATTTCCCAGGTAAGAATACTGGAGTGGGTTGCCATTTCCATCTCCATGGGATCTTCCCAACCCAGGGACTGAACCTGGGTCTCCTGCATTGGCAGGTGGATTATTTATCCCTGAACCACCAGGGAAGCCCTTAGATGAAGACAGTTTTTACAGGGTTGGATTTCACAGCTCATTGCTACTTGGAGCATTTTTAATTTTTTACAAAGTAGCCTTTGTATTAGAAACTGTGAATTTGTGTTTGCATATTCAGAGACTGGAGGGCTCAAATTCGTCTTGGGAGTTTGTGAACCATAGAGGTGGGCTTGCTCCGTCTGGCAAATCACTCCCCCAGCTGGGTCTGCTGTAAGCCTTCCACCTTAAATTCCAACTACTGGGAATCACACCTTCCCCTAACACTTCTCTGGTCTCCCCTGGACCCGGGCAGGTAAGCAGGACAGACAGGATGGAGGAGAGACGGGCTAGCCAGCCCTCCCACCCTGAGCATTTCATTCTACTTCAGTGCAGGTCCGCTGTGAGGAAAGGGGCAGAGGACACCTCTTTGCTGAATGGACCCTCTTCCCACTTGTGCCTTGTGAGTCTTAACCCTCTGGGCTTCCTTACATCTGCTAGTCAGTCCTTCATTGCAGAGTTCAGCGTTGCTTCAACAGGCTAGCACCAGGGAATTCCCTGGAGGTCCACTGGTTAGGACTCAACGCCCTTACTACCGAGGACTTGAGTTCCATCCCTGGTCAGGGAACTAAGATCTTGCGAGCCCCACAGTGCAATCAAACAAAAAACAGTTTCTCACGTCCTACATGCCAGGATGGTCTGGGAGAATGAGAGGAAGGCAGAGAAGAGAAAAACCTGTTCCCTCAGGCAAAGATTAAATGATACTCTCAGTGTCTGAATTGAAACCATTCATTTCCCCTTAGAAAGTCTGCTGGGTCATTTCCGTCAGGCACTTCTCTGCCTGAAATGCCTTTGCTTTGATAACCTCTTCAGTATTCAACTTTGTCATGTCCTGAAAATTGGGTCCACGCTGACCACCCCATCTCCCCCTGCCTCCCATTCTGGCACTGAACGTCACTGCTCTTTTTGATCACCTGTCTCCTCCAGATGTTTAATTCCTTGAGATCAGGTACTTTTTGCAGCCCTCAAAAACCATGAGTGGCACATAACCGTAAGTGCTAGGTATGTTTGTTGAAAGAATATAGTAGTAAGTACATCTTCAGCTAACCAGGAAAAGTCTTAAGTGCAAATTGCAATTAGGTACAGGTGGACAGCGGAAGAACCAAGGGGTTGTTTTTTCTCATGTGAAATGAGACAGTCCACGGTTGCTGGTAGGCATCCAGCTACTTCTTCATACAAAGCAAGTAGTTTTCTGTTTTCTCAAGTTCACCTCATGGTCCAAGTTGGCTATTGGTTCCAGACTTTAAGTCCATGATTAAGATCCAGAGAAGGAAGTCAGAGGAAGGGCAAGAAGACTCCTCTCCTGGCTGAGTCAGTTCACTCGAAGGACCTTTCCTGGAAGCCCTGTTCAGCAATATCTATTTACATGACTTTGGCCCTCCCTGCAAGGAGGGAGGCCAGAAACGTAGTTCTTTAGCACACACATCGCCAGCCAGAGAAAAACCTGTGCTCTGTCAGTGAGGAGGAAGGAAAGTCTATTCCAACATACTTCCAAGGAGTGCTGAGCAGCTGGCAGCCTCTCCAAGAATGCTTTACATGCTGTTTCCGGAATTTCTTTACAGACAATTGGATTGGAAACTCGATGAGGGCAAGTGTGTAATTGTGTCATCCACAGAGCCTGTGGATTCTCTGAAAGTAAATAGAAATAATGAGATGCCATAATCATGTCTGTGTTCTAGGCTCTGTACCAGGCACTTTACAACATACACATTATCTCATGTTAATTTAGGAACCATGGCAGAGGCTGAGACTAACCCACATGCGGATCACCCAGTGAGACCACAGCTGGCAGGAATGGTAATCATACAGTTGCAGAATCAGAGGACATCACCTGTCATCCTCGCATGCACTGGGGTTTGAAGTGATTTGTGGAGCTCTGTAGTTGTCAGTCCCTGGCAGGCTGATGCCATCCCAAGATGGTAGGAAAAGTGACCTAACTTAAATTATCCCATCACCATCCACATTCAGCAGTAAGATTATTGGACTGAGGTTTTGTCTTAAATCTGTATTTGGCTGCACTGGGTCTCCATTGCTACATGTGGGCTTTTCCTAGTTGCAGTGAGCAGGGGCTAGGACGTGCTAGGACTTCAGTAGTTGTGGTGCTCAGGCTTAGCTGCCCCATGGCATGTGGGATCTTTTCAACCAGGGATCAAGCCAGTGTCCCCTACCTTGCAAGGTGGATTCTTAACCACTGGACCGCCAGGGAAGTCCCACACCAAGGGATTTTAACAGATGTGTGAGCATTCTCATTTTCACTCCCATTAAGCATATGGGTCCCCCATTGGCTCCACCCAGTTAAGCCTGAAGCCATAGTCCCCACAGTCTTCAATGGGCACGTTAGGTTTCCTGCAGGGACTGAGGCAGGGAGGTAGAAGTGGAATGAATGGGCAGATCATCCTCTCCTGGTGCTAAATGTGAGAGCCCTGCTAAAGTCCTTCCAGAAAAGCTTCAAGATGTGTTGATAACAGTTTGAGCAGAAGTATTGTTAGGAATGAGTAGAACTCTGTAACGATCAGTTACACATACATCACACCAAGAGATGAAAGACACAGTTGTTTGACAAGGAGTCAAATTAGGATGATTACGAAGTACAGCTCTTTCATGTATGTATGTTTTTCCTATCATTTGACTTCATTACTTAAAAAAAGAATCAGATGTTACACAAACTTTAATATTAATCTAGCTTTGGCAGAGATGTGGTAGTGTCATGGATTTGAGCATTTAGCTTTCTAACCCCAGAGAGCAATATTTCTTCTTTCCATAATTGGATAACCTGTTCCGACCCATTACCAGGGCACTAAATTTCAAATTCTCCATGCACCTGAGTAGGCCGCTACATATCTGGCCATCTTAATTTTAGTCTTGATTTATTGAAGCTGAATTACATTCCCAACTCTTCCTGGAGCTCTGGGTGAATTTTACTGCAAAAGCAATGGGGGAAAGTTGCCATCATATATCTCTTGCCGGGCAGAGGTTCTCGGTACACAAGGGGGCTCCTCATCCCACTCCTCCACATCTTAGATCTGGATTTATAACACTGAAGCTCAGCTCCAGGGTTACATACAGGCATATCCGAGATGAGATGGGGAATTTGATTTTGCAATAATGATTACTTGTTGCTGGAGCCCATATTCCTGCAGGCTCTGCCTTTTTCTCCCTCCTGCTGATGAATAAAACTAATTCCAACTGCTACCTTATCTAGCAAAACTCATCTTTCACTTACAAGCGAGACCAAAAGCAGGGAGACAAGAAATCAGGAGAATTTGAGATGCTGGCCATTTTTGCTGCTGTGGCTCAAGGGTTTCTTCTTCCATTAGCGCGATTCCTTTAGGAATATTTTCATCTTTTAAACTTGGGTTTCTTTGTGAGGAGAATGAAAGTGCCGCAGCTCTTCCAGCCTGCCGAGTTAATGTGATGGCCCATCCGTGCTGTGTCTTCCACTTCAGAGAGGCTGGGTCCCCAGGGCTAGTGAGCTGTAGGAGGGATCCCACGGATTAGGCTTGCCATTTCTGCTGAGGGTCATCTGTGCTTGAGGCCTTGCTGTGGATAATTTTTGTCCCCCCGAACATCATCTGCTTGAGAAATTTGTGCCTAGCAGGCCTGTCTGTGCAAGTTAAGCTTGAAATACAATAGCCACACAGCTAACCTGACAAGGCATTGCTCTAAACAGCAAGGCCCCAGGCCTGCTTTGCGTAAGACCACAAACTTCCAGCTATCTGATGACAAATTACAAAGTTTCTTTGGTGCAGTCCACGAACTAGTCTGTTTGTGCAAAATGGGTTATCCTTCCACTGGCCCAGTTTTTCCTGACCTTCTGCAACACACACACACACACACACAGTCGTTCACTAGTGTCTGACTCTGTGACCCCATGGACTCTAGCCTGCCAGGCTCGGCTCCTCTGTCCATGGGATTCTCTAGGCGCGAATACTGGACGGGGTTGCTGTTTCCTTCTCCAGGGGATCTTCCCGACCCAGGGATCAAACCTGGGTCTTCTGCATTGCAGACAGATTCTTTATCATCTGAGCCACCAGGGAATGTTTGGCCCTCTGGTTGGCCCCACCAGCTCTACGGTTCCTGTTAGGCATTTGGCTCGAGCCTTGTGACTTGTATGAAAGTACGCTAGAGTTAACTGTCATTGTCAGAAGTTTGGGGCATGGATGACAGGCAATGCACAAATGCAGTGGTTCTCAGGCTTGAGCGTGAATGGTAATCACCTTGGGCTTCCCAAAACACAGATTGCTGGGTCCCTGTTTGAGTGTTTGATTCAACACATCTGGTGTGGCAACCCCGCCACGGGAACCACCTGTCGGAAGCTTGGGTGACACGGAGCAGCTGCACTCATCCACAAGCGGGTGCTCTTGTCGGTTTTCACATCTGAGTCCAGTTTTCTGGAGGTGGGCCCAGTGTGGTGTTGGAGCATCCTGACTTCCGATTGGCCATCTCTGTCCCAATAGCAGCAGCTCTCAGAGAAGGCAATGGCACCCCATTCCAGTACTTTTGCCTGAAGAATCCCACGGACAGAGGAGCCTGGTGGGCTGCAGTCCATGGGGTCGCGAAGAGTAGGACACGACTGAGCGACTTCACTTTCACTTTTCACTTTCATGCATTGGAGAAGGAAATGGCAACCCACTCCAGTGTTCTTGCCTGGAGACTCCCAGGGATGGCAGAGCTTGGTAGGCTGCCGTCTATGGGGTCGCACAGAATCGGACACGACTGATGCAACTTAGCAGCAGCAGCAGCTCTCGCAGTAAAGCACTGCATGTTCTCAAATTGACGGAGCTATGCTGGAAGCAGCACTCAGGGCAACAAGCAGGATTTGGTCCAGGAAAGATCAGAAATGTAAAGCTGCTCCTAGAAGACAGCTGATACCAACACACAGCACATTATTTCACAACACACCCGCCTCTGGGCTTAGCATGCCAGAGGCATTTCCAAAACTTTATATGATTAATACACAGTAATATTAAGTATATTACCCCTAAAGACAGTCTAATATTTTCCTTTCTTTTCGTCAGTTTCTTCCATTTTTAATTTGTTAATCCACTTCAAAAATAGGTTCTACTGGTCAAAGGAAGTCACAAGGTCAGTCCAGACTGACCAACCGCTGGAAGGGGAACAAAGTCCTTCTCTTGATGGCAGAGCAGTGTGCTGTCCCGAGTGTACAGGGCAAGGAGGAAGTGTTGTAGACATGTTAGAGTCTCACCCACGCTCTCTAATCCTGAGTTTCTGTATCTAAAAAATGGGTATTTTGGTTTTTTAATTATTTGGGGGGGGGGGTCGCATCTCACAGCATGTGGGATCTTAGTTCCTCAACCAGGCATGGAACCCATGCCCCCTACATTGGAATCACAAAGTCTTAACCACAGGACCACCAGGGAAGACCTGAAAATGGGTATTTTAGTATTCCCTCAAATAGACTGTGAAGATTGAGAATGTGGTATGTTATGTGTTGTTGTTGTTTAGTTGCTCAGTTGTGTCCAACTCTTTTGAGACCCCATGGATTGCAGCCCACCAGGCTCCTCTGTCCATGGGATCACACAGGCAAGAATACTGGAGTGGTTTGCCATTTCTTTCTCCAGGGGATCAAACCCTCGTCTCCTGCATTGCAGGTGGATTCTTTACCACTGAGTCACCTGGGAAGCCCATGTTATGTGTAATAACAGTTTATAAATCATAAAGTGCAAAACATATGCAAGAAATTATGATGGTGGCAGCTAAAGGCGGGCTGGAAGAATGAGAGCAGATTATACAGGGCTTTAAAAGAAGATACAGGAAGTTATTGAAATAATATCTACTGAGCATTTGATATGTGCCAGGCACAGTTCTAAGTACTTTACAGGTTTCATCTTTTTTAATCATTACAGCTTTATAATCGGAGAAGGCAATGGCACCCCACTCCAGTACTCTTGCCTGGAAACTCCCATGGACAGAGGAGCCTGGTAGGCTGCAGTCTATGGGGTCTCGAAGAGTCGGACATGACTGAGCGACTTCACTTTCATTTTTCACCTTCATGCATTGGAGAAGGAAATGGCAACCCACTCCAGTGTTCTTGCCTGGAGAATCCCAGGGACGGGGGAGCCTGGTGGGCTGCTGTCTGTGGGGTCGCACAGAGTCGGACACGACTGAAGCGACTTAGCAGCAGCAGCAGCAACAGCTTTATAATATGGATATTTTATGGCCATTTTGTAGAAAAGGAAATTCAGGCAAGTGGCACAGCCAGAATTTGAACCCAATTCTGTCTGATTCCAAAGTGTTAACTACTGCACCTGGAGTTCTTTTATCGCTTATCTCCTAATCAATTGGCAATTGGAGAAGGGGAGGGAGCAGCTACCCCAGAACCACTAAAACAGAACTTGGGGAGGCACAACCCAGGATGTTCATTTTTAACTCCACATTAATGTGGGAGAAGTGATCACTCGTGAAGAGGGAACCCGAAGGTGAATACAGCCTCTGTACCCCAACACCTAATTAAACTTTGGAGATAAGAGTTTTGGATGAAGTAGAAAAGAACAGCTTTACAACTGTGTGTCCCAATGTGGAGGGGGTAGTGAGAGTTTTATAGTAATGGTTCAAACAGAGTGTGATCAGCTTGTGGACACTCTTCTGATGGGCTGGGGGTGAGGTAAGCGGGAGTCAGCATCACCAACCTTCTGTTTTCCAACCAGTCTGGGGTCTACACATGCTTGTGGGCAGCTTTCAGTTAACTTCTCCTAGCTGGTAGGGGTTTCAGTATCTGCAGAAAAGCTCAAGGACATTGTTCTGTGTATCCCTTGAGGGGGAACCAGCAGCGCCCTGCCCCGAGGCTGCACTATTTTTTTTTTTTTTGGCCTCATAGCTTGCAGGGACCCTAGTTCCCCAATCAGGAACTGAACCCAGACTACAGCAGTGAGGGGCTTCCCTGAGAGCTCAGCTGGTAAAGAATCCACCTACAATGCAGGAGACCCCAGTTCGATTCCTGGGTTGGGAAGATCCGCTGGAGAAGGGATAGGCTACCCACTCCAGTATTATTGGGCTTCCCTTGTGGCTCAGCTGGTAAAGAATCCACCTGCAATGCAGGAGACCTGGGTTCGACCTCTGGGTTGGGAAGATCCCCTGGAGAAGGGAAAGGCTACCCACTCCAGTATTCTGGCCTGGAGAATTCCATGGACTGTATATGGGGTCACAAAGAGTCAAACATGACGGAGCGACTTTCACTATCTATCTACAGCAGTGAGAACACGGAGTCTTAACCACTCGACCACTAGGGAACTCTAGACATTATTGGTTCTGTTAACTGCTCCTCTCTTGTCTCCACATCCCCTCCCTTTACTCATTAACAACTGTTTGAACCTGCTGCTTGGAACTCAGGGAAGGTCATGGAGGCTGAATGAATTCTATTCCCTGTAATCAAGAAATGGGGGCCACAGAGAGGTTTTGTGCCCAGGACCCCACAGGGTCCTGCTAGGTATCAAGCCTGCTCAGGTTTTTCAGTAATTCAAAGACACTCAGAGACAAATTAAGAGAAGACTTAGTCTTGCAGGTGCAGAAGAAAACTTGAGTCAGAAAAGTGCCTAGACGTGAGGAGGATAATGAAGGGCTTTAAAAATAATTATGTTTTCTGGAGGTAGATGCCAAAGGGAGGGAAATGAAAAGTTAGAAGCCTGACTCAATAACTTGCAATAAGCCAAGTTCATGTTCTGTTTATGAATTCATCTATTTTATGCCTCTTTATTTCCTCTGCTAGAAATTCCTAAGTTCCATCTTCACCCCACCCCCACCTAACACCTCATTTCAGATCTGAAGACAAAATACACCTCCTCTGAGAAGTCTTTCCTAACCACCTTCTGTCCCCAGGTGTCCCACATATGTGCTGTGCTTTCTTCCATACTATCATTTATAACGCCCTGCTGCTGCTGCTGCTAAGTCGCTTCAGTCGTGTCCGACTCTGTGCGACCCCATAGACGGCAGCCCACCAGGCTCCTCCGTCCCTGGGATTCTCCAGGCAAGAACACTGGAGTGGGTTGCCATTTCCTTCTCCAATGCATGAAAGTGAAAAGTGAAAGTGAAGTCGCTCAATCGTGTCCGACTCAGCGACCCCATGGACTGCAGCCTACCAGGCTCCTCCGTCCATGGGGTTTCCCAGGCCAGAGTACTGGAGTGGGGCGCCATTGCCTTCTCCTTTATAACGCCCTAGGTTGTAAATTTTGGTGGCTAGAGAAACCCTTGAGGGTAAGCACTGTGCAGGAAGAGAGGAGGGAGAAAGGGAGTATAGGAGGTGAAGAAGACATTGTCAAGTTGCACTGCCCTGTCCTTTCAACAGGCAGGAAGCCTTGTTGAGACTACAAGATGGACTTTATAAAGTTTACCACACAGCAGCACTAGATACTTGTCAGCACCAGATCTGTTTTTTCACGACTACAAATCAAAGCAGCCTAGCAAAAACGGTCCCTTCCATAATTACACTCGTTTTCTCTTCGCCTGCGGAACAACTGGTTGAGATTTTGTTAATACAGATGCCAAGAACACACATCTTTTGCTCTTTACATGGGCATGAATGATTCGGAGAAATGATTTGGGCAAGTTAATCTCTAGATCTACTTCTTCATTTATTAGAAATGACAGAACTGTTCCCCAGAATTGTCATGACGACCAAGGTGGCAAAGCACGCACGTCAAGACCCTCTGTAAAATACTGGTGGCTGGTAACAGTATAGAGAATATATTTATGCCACTATTATTAATATTATCCTATGACTAAATTTCCTCTCCGCCAACCTCTCCAAACCTCTCCAGCGGGTTTAGGGAGGAGGAATAAGTTTAGCTGTAACTTTGAGACATCCTCCTCAGCAGGATGCACCTGCCATAATCTAGCATGGCGGCACCGGCTTCTTTCAAGGTCAGGTCAGTGGCTACACCGCAGTGCCGTTACGGGAACCGCCCCTGGGTCGACTCGGCTTCCCCGACGACCTTTGATGACGCCAAAACCCCGCGCAGGGAAAGCAGTCCACGGAGGTGTGCGCAGGCGCAGCGCGGTCGCGGGTGGGCGGAGCAGGCCGGGATGAGCGGCGGCGGGACGGAGACCCCCGTGGGCTGTGAGGCCGCCCCGGGCGGCGGCGGCAAGAAGAAGGACTCTCTGGGGTTCGTGGGCTCGCCGGCGCACCTCATTATCAAGGGTATGGCGTAGCAGGGCTCTCGCCTGGTGGTCCCAGCGCAGCCCCACCGACCAGGCGGCACCCCTGTGACCCGGGGCCGAGCCGCAGGTCGCGCCCCGGCGGCCTCGGGTTTGCGGCAGGTTGGGGGTGGGGTCCCTGGCCCGGGCGCGCGCCTTTCTCCGCGCCGGGTGCCTCCCAGCAACCGCAAACCCACCCAGCCCCTCCTGCTTCCTTGCAGAAGCCGCCTGTTTTGAAAGTTTATATAAATGGCTTTATTCTTCTGAAACTTGCTTTTGTGCTTGACGTTTTATTTGTGGGATTTGTCCATGTTAATAAATGTTACCCCACTGTATTCATTTTCATTCACTGTTTTGTAGTATCCGTGAGTATATTAGGTTGTTCCCCCACTTTTTTCCCCTTTCCTTATACTCGTCCCGTAGTAAACATCATACAGTCTCTCTTTTTTGTCTAAGAGGTTTTTCTAGGGCACATACTTAGGCGTGAAATTCCTGGGTGTGCGTGTCTTCTAACTTTGTTAGATGTGGCCAGATTGCTCTCGCAAAACTACTTTAGCGATTTACTAACCAGATAATTCATAGTCTAAACTGGATTTTAATCTCGGCATGAAATTGCTGGGTGTATATGCCTTCACTTTATTAGATATTGCCTAATTGTTCTCAAAACACTTTACCAATTTACTAACCGGATAATCCCTAGTCTGAACCGGATTTTAACCTGCGTATGTTTATGGGGAACAGGAAGAGTGAAACAAGCTAGAGATTGTGCCGCTTAGCATGGGTTGACCTTGAATTTCATTTTCTCTTTACAGATCTTGGAGAAGTTCATTCAAGGCTCTTAGATCACAGACCAGTTATCCAAGGTGAAACCCGATATTTTGTGAAAGAATTTGAAGTGAGTATTTGAAACTCAATTTGCAAAAATGCCACCCTGATCGTTAGTGTGTTAATACACAGAAGGGAAATTCTCTAGTTTTAACATCTCTGATTTCTGTTCTTGTGTCCATAAAATATACAAAGTAAAGCTTATTAAGAGACATGGACATGAATAGAGGGAGCACAAGTGTAGGTGGGAGGAGCCTTGGGCTCCAGGTCTGGTGTCTGCTGTGGCTTATTTACTGTCTGTTGAGCTCAGTTTTTCATCTGTAAGATGAGGTATAGTTAAAAAAAAAAAAGATTTTAAAGATGGATGTGTCAGTTTTCCAGACACTTTTTCTGTATTCTTTTTTTCTCATTTGAGGCAGCAACATCTACCCAAAGCTCTCAAGTTAAAGTGTGAGAATCACCCCTGGTTATTCCCTCCCCTGTAGGTCGAATTCAGTGAACAAGTTTCTAGACATTACTGCATAAATCTATCCTTTCTGATTGGTATGGCTGCTCTATCAACCCAGTCAAATCTTGTCTTCACTCTGCGGCCAGAGTAGTAGTTGTTGAGTCACTCAGTCATGTCCGACTCTTTGTGACCCCATGGACTATAGCATGTAAGTCTCCTCTGTCCTCCACTCTCTCCCGGAGTTTGCTCAAATTCATAGACTCAGTAATGCTGTCTAACCAGCTCATCCTCTGCTGCCCTCTTCTTTTGCCTTCAATCTTTCCCAGCATCAGGGTCTTTTCCAGTGAGTTGGCTCTTCGAATCAGGCAGCCAAAGTATTGAAGCTTCGGCTTCACCTTCAGCCCTTCCAGTGAATTTTCAGGGTTGATTTCATGTAGGATTGACAGTCCAAGGGACTCTGCCAGAGTTTAAAACCCTCGGGTATCATTTTCTGTCCATAGACAAAAGGCCAGTATCTTGTTGTGACCTGGTCCCTGTCTTTCTAGCTGAACCATCTACCACCCAACCTTGTATGTTCTGTCCCAACAGTCCTGATGCACCAACCTGCCATCCTGTTGCACTTGAATGTAGTTTTGCACATGTATAATTGGTTCACTGTGCATAACACCCCAAGCTCCTGTTAGGTTGATGATGGTTAATAGTGTTACACAAACAATTTTGTGATTCTCTGTGAGTCAGGATTTTATTTTCAAGTGAGACTCCAAGGAGGAAGTCTTTGGTCTGCCAAAAGGAGAGAAGGTTTCCATAAACCCTTTACAAGTCCAGAAAGCCTCTGGTACAGAGCACTTAGGAGGCACGGACAGGGCTGCTGCATTGGACACCATTTCTGGGCTCAGCAAGTTCAAAGTCTGCATAACACCTGCTTCACAGCGTTGTTGTGAAGATGAAAGGTGTGTGTCTCTTGAAATATTTTTTGGTACCTGAAGGTAGCTGTTGGTTTTCTTCATCATCATTACTTTTATTGCAGGATAAGAATAGTTATCCCTCACACAGAAAACTCACTAGACCCTGTCCCCTTATCCTGCTATGTAAAGATCATTGGCGGTTCCTTAGTGAGAAGAAAGTCTAGACACAGCATGGTGGGTACTCTGCTCAAGGTCTTACAGGGTGAAAATCCAGGGCTGGGCCAGGCTCCATCGTTGCTTGGTGCTCAGGGTCCTCCTCCTGATTCCCGTGACTGGCAGGACTCACTTCCTCACTGAGGTAGACAAAGGTCCCATTTCCTTGCTTGCTGTCAGCTGGGAGTCACTCAGCTCCTAGAAGCCACCCACCTTCCTTGCCATATGGTCCCTTCTTCAAAGACTTAACAAGTGGAGAGTCCATCAGGTGGAATCCCTCTCATGCTTCAAGTCTCTCTTGCCTAGAAGAGTTCATGCCTTGTTAAGGACTCACTGATGAAGTCAGGCCTCCTTGAGATCATCTCCCTTCAAGTCAGCTGATGTGAGACTTTAAGTAAACTGTAGAATAGCTTCACAGCAGGACCTCCATTAGGATTTGACTGAATAACTGACAGATGTGTGTGGGCTTCCCAGATGGCGCAGCTGTGAAGAATCTGCCTGCCAGTGCAGGAGATGGGTTTGACCCTGGGTCGGGAAGATCCCCTGGAGTAGGAAATGGCAACCCACTCCAGTATTCTTGCCTGGAAAATCCCGTGGACAGAGAAGCCTGGCGGGCTACAGTCCATGGGGTCCAAGCATCTGACAGGACTGATCAGTGTTGCTGTTCAGTCACTCAGTCGTGTCCGACTCTTTGCAGCACGTCCCCTTCTCCTCCCACCTTCAGTCTTTCCCAGCATCAGGATCTTTTCTAATGAGTCACCTCTTCACATCAGGTGGTCAAAGTACTGGAACTTCAGCTTCAGTCCTTCCAGTGAATATTCAGGGTTGATTTACTTTTTAGGATAGACTGGTTTGATCTCCTTGCAGTCCAAGGGACTCTCAAGAGTCTTCTCTAACACCACAGTTCAACAGCATCAATTCGGTTTTCTTTATGGTCCAACTCTCACATCCATACATGACTACCGGAAAAACCATAGCTTTGACTATAGACAGACCCTTGTCAGCAAAACAACGTCTCTTCTTGTTAATATGCTATCGAGGTTGGTCATAGCTTTTCTTCCAAGGAGTAAGCGTCTTTTAATTTCATGGCTGCAGTCACCATCTGCAGTGATTTTGGAGCCCAAGAAAATAAAATTTGTCACTGTTTCCACTGTTTCCCCATCTGTTTGCCATGAAATGATGGGACCAGATGCCAGGATGTTATTTTGTGAATGTTGAGTTTTAAGCCAGCTTTTTCACTCTCTTCTTTCACTTTCATCAAGAGGCTCTTTAGTTCCTCTTTGCTTTCTGCCATAACGGTGGTTTCATCTGCATATCTGAGGTTATTGGTATTTCTCCTGGCAGTGTTGATTCCAGCTTGTGCTTCATCCAGCTTGGCATTTCTCATGATGTACTCTGCATATTAAGTTAAATAAGCTCAGTGACAATATACAACCTTAATGTACTCTTTTCCCAATTTTGAACCAAGCCATTGTTCCATGTCCGGTTCTAACTATTGCTTCTTGACCTGCATAGATTTCTCAGGAGGTAGGTAAAGTGGTCTGGTACTCCCATCTCTTTCAGAATTTTCCACAGGGGATATTCCCAACCCAGGGATCAAACCTGCATCTCTTATGTCTCTCGCATTGGGAGGCATATTCTTTACCACTAGCGCCACCTGGGAAGGAGATTGTTTACTAAAGAATAACATTTTCACACTGGATATGGTAGATGTAAGCTTGTTACAGAAGGTCCAACAGAACGTCTTGAGCACTTACTTTGTGTGAGACCTCATGTTAGGAACCAGCGCTGTGTCCGTGGGTGGGACAGACCCAGGCCCCTCTTCCTGCAGCCGGGCTGACTGCTGTCCTCACGGAAGACTCGTCCCTGAAGGGCCCAGCCTTTTGTCGGCGTGTTGGTGCTCTCTGCAGCTGCCTGTCACTTCACTCGTCTTCATGAAAGGTACCTGGCGCCGGTCTCTCCCACAGTCCCCTCCTGGACGGTCTTTCTGGGAGTTCAGTGGAAATCACTCTGCGTCGGCCTGGGCTGCCTATTCTGACTGTTACACTCTGACCGTTCCCCTCAAATTGTGAGGGAGACGCCGAGAGCGTTTTGGAGATTTAGAGTCGAGCAGAGATGTGCAGTGTTTACAGTTCTTTTCTGGGCCCAAACAATGACCTCCTCTACTTAATGAAAGCTGTCTTCCCTGAGTCGCACAGCTGGGCCCGGAGGAATGATGAGGAGTGCTGTCAGGGCTTCTGGAGGTTTCCCATTTTGTTTTTTTTTTTAATTATTGAAGTACAGTTATTAATAGTGTTTCAGGTACACTGCAGAGGGATTGAGTTAGTCACACACACATTTTTCAGATTCTTTTCCATTACAAATTATTACATGACGTTGAACATGGTTCCTTGAGTTTTTGTCTCCTCTAGACCATTTAAATGTGGTTCACTTGAAGCAAACTGGTTTACGTTTAAAGGGAAGCTTGTTTGTAGTTGATGTATTTTTAAAAGTTAATGCACCAGGCAACAACAATCTTTTTCTTTATAAAATTTTATCTCCAAAAGACAGGAGTAAGCGCCACGCGGTGGCAGCGTCGCTTCAGTTCTCGGCGTCTTGTTACAGTACTCTAGGCCCTCTGTGTGTTCACTAGCGTTTCAGGACCCTTGACTGTCTTGC
The DNA here is from genome assembly GCA_024291935.2 of Okapia johnstoni. NCBI lineage: Eukaryota > Metazoa > Chordata > Mammalia > Artiodactyla > Giraffidae > Okapia > Okapia johnstoni. The sequence continues at coordinate 138,456,091 of CM044306.1, read as the reverse complement.
TCCTGACTTTGCACAGCGCTTTTATTCCCCCGATTCCAGTAAGTGCTGTGAACAGAGATCCGGGCGGGGCCCCTCGAGTGCGGGTCCGCCTGGTGGTCTCAGCGAGCGAGTAACGAGGTGCCGGGCCTCTGAGGGGGGAGGCCCGCGCGGGTCACAGTTCACGACCTGTGGTCCTGCGCCAGCTCCTTGCTTCATCTTCAGCAGGTTTCATTCTCTGTTTTACTTGAGTTCCCGAATATACCCGTGTGTCTGAAGGAAGGTGTTTGGTTCCTAGTGACAGACCCCTGAAGAGAGTGGCTCTCCTTTCCTTCCACAGTGGCCAGAGCCCCACAGCCTCAGCCTTTGCTCCAGCGGGGTTGCTTGCGTCCTCTCGCTCACAGGGTGGCTTCGGGAGGCCAGCCATCACGTGTGCATTTCCTGCAGCAGAAGGGAAAGCAGGTGGGAGGTGGCTAGCGGTGACTGTTCCACAGGCACCTTTACCACCAAATGCTTCCCAGGTGGTAAGGAATCCACCTGCCAACACAGGAGATGCAAGAAACGCAGGTTCAGTTCCTGGGTGGGAAAGAGTCCCTGGAGGAGGACATGGCAACCCACTCCAGTGTTCTTGCCTGGGAAGTCCCATGGACCGAGGAGCCTGGTGGGCTACAATCCTTGCGGTCGCAAAGAGTTGACCACGACTGAGCAGGCACGCCGCTGCCGCAGTGACTCCATTAATGCGTGGTGATCACCACCAAATGGTATTTGGGTGTTGAGAGGAAGAGAGAAGAGGGGAATGGATCCAGAACTGTCTGCCTCAGCAGGTATGCAAACACAAGTGAGAGACAGTCTCTACCTCCAGGGACTTACCATCTGCAGAGAGCGGATTGCAGTGGTGAAATTATGACAATAAAGCAGGCACAGTGATTGAAATCTCAGAAGAGGGAACAACTCTCAACTGAGTTGGGAGGGAACTCTTCTGAGGAGGGGCTGATGTTTGATCTGAGAAAGAAACATTGATGTTAGAGAAATACAGAAAAAGTGGAAGCAATGTTGATTATATTTGAGGGAGAAAAAAAATTGTGCAGATAGGCACAGTAATAAGAGTTGGGAAGATTCATATTGATGCATTTGAATGTTGATTTATTAAAAGAGAAATCAACATTCAAATGCATCAATATGAATCTTCCCAACTCATCTGATCTCTCACTTTGGTTAGGTTGTAAAAGTATCTCATATTATTAAATATAAGGAAAAAGTCTATCCCCCGTATGACATGTAATAAATATATATATATATATATATACACATACAGTATGGTTTTAGGATTTGTGGGACTATTTTTTGAAGGAAAGAAAAATTTAAATATTACATCAGCGTCTCATTTCCTCTCTGATACTATTAAATTACATCTTTAATGTAAAAATATAATAACGGTACTAATACTCTGAATAATTGCTAACATTTTTAAGTGTTTAGTGCCAAGTACTGTCTTAAGCACGTTATATGAGCACTTGTTATCAGTTTCAATTTGGGAAAAGTTAACTGAGTCTAATTTTATGAGGTGTTATACATCAGAAAGCAAGCTTCATTCTTTCATTCTCTCTCAACTTGTGTATAAGTTTAAAATTTTTTATTATGGAAAAATTAGAGTAAAATATCTTACCACAGCTGCTTCATAAGATAGTTCAAAACGAAACCTGTAGTGACTATTATAACATTATTTCCTTATAATCAAGTTTACCACCCTTCATTTTCAGTGAACTTTTTGCATTGTATTATTTTAAGATTTACAGTAAACTTAACTAATATAGCACAGAGTTCTCGAATACCCCTCACCCACCTTCTCCCGTTATTAATCTCTTATATTAATTACTATTCTACATCAGTAAAAACTAAGAAACTGACACTAGAGCTTGCTTCTAATGAAACACCAGACTTGACGCGGATCTCACCGGTTTTTCCATTACAGCCTCTTCCTGTCCTGGGATCTAATCCAGGGCAGCACACTGCTCTTAATTGTCATGTCTCTCTAGTCCGCTTTGGTCTGTGACAATTTTTCGGTCTTTCCTTGTTTCTCTTGATCTTGACAGTCTTGAGTTCTGGCCAGTATCCTGTAGAGTGTGGCCCAGTCTGGGTCTGTCTGATGTTTTTCTTAGCATTAGACGGGGCTGACGTGCTCTGGGAAGGCGTCCCAGCGAGGGAGCACGTCCTTCTTGTCACGTCACCTGGGGAGGTGCATGCCGTCATCATGACGTCACTCACGAGGTCACCTTCATTGACTCCTCTGTGAAGTTCATGTTTTTCTCATTCCCCACTTTATTCCCTGGGAGCAAGTCACTCAGTCTAGCCCACCCAAGCAGGAGAGTGGTGTAAGCTCAGCTTTCTGAAGCTTGGGCCAGGCTCAGGGTCCCCAGGACCACCCCCAAGTGCATCAGTTCACCAGCACTTCTCAGCATGCTGGTGCCTGAGGTTTATCATGGCCGAAGGAGGCAGAGCAGACTCGGCCAAGGGAACAAGTGCCTGGGGAGGCGTCTAGAGGAAGCCAGGCAGAAGCTTCCAAGAGTGTCTCACTCGGTGGAATCACACGAGGCACACTTCACTCCCCCAGAAGTGGGTTGTGACAACACATGATGCGCTGTCTTCCGAGGAAGCTCGTCTGAGCCTGGGAGTCCAGGGTTCTTACTGGGGACCTGGGAAGTAGGCAGCCTCTGCCTGGCACGTATCAAAGTTCAGACTCCTGGAAGGAGAGAGGTGTCTTGTCATTCACAGGAAGTGTTACCTGCTTGGGAGCTGTTGGCTGGTCAAGTTCCCAGTCCCCGGCAAGGCCAACCATGCAGCCAGGCCTTTGTAAGGTGGTCTCAGGCCCTCAGTGATAACTCTCTTCTACACAGGGAAGAACCCACGTATTACTACTTTTTCCACACATTTTTATTTGAGTCAAGTGGGATCAGAGCATAATAATAGAAGCTTTATGATGGTAAGAAGAACAAAATATAATTTAAAATCTGATCATTTCTTTGCCACAGATGAAATGCATGGAATCTAGGTCTCTTTTCTTGTTCTTTTGGTGTTTCTCATGTCCATTTTTAAACATTGGTATGAAAATATGACTCATATTTGCAACTTTTGAAGCATTTCATAGTTTTAAAAAAACACCTCCAGGTTGTGACCTTATTCATTGCAAATAATTAGAAGGCGGCTGTATAAATTTCAGTAATAAGTAGTAACATAGCAACCAGAACTAAGATTTAAGGCACAATATGTACTTTCTTTTAATAGGAAAAACGTGGTCTTCGAGAAATGCGAGTTCTTGAAAATCTGAAGAACATGATCCGTGAGACAAATGAACATACTCTTCCGACGTGTGGAGAAACGATGCAAGACAACTTAAGCCGAGTTCTCCAGAGCTGTGAGCCGGCGTGTTTGTTGTCTATATTGCTTTATTTCATATGCACGCTCTGCCCGAACGGGTTTCCCGGGGTGTTGGATGGGAGGTGGAGACGAGAGGGAAGCCGCCCAGTTTCAGAAGTCAGGTGATTAGTGTCTGTCGCCCTTAATGTTAAGAGCATTAACCTCCACAGCAAGATGGGCGCGCAAGATTACCCTTCCAGGATGTAAGAAAACGGAAACCTTTTTTTACCTTAAAAAATGTAGCTGCAAGAAGATGTTTGATGACCAGGAATTAGGGTATGCAATGAAGCTTCGTTGCCAAGCAGGATACCAGAGTTTTTAACTTAAAAAAAAAAAAGCCCTGTCATAAATGTTTGTGTTTTATCACTTTTTTTATTAAGCAAAATGTTTTAACATGGAAAGATGTTTATGAAAAAGAATAGTTTTCAAACATATCAAATTACAAAATCAAAGGAGTTTTATGAGTAACTGAGTTTAAAATTAGAGGTGTTATCCGAAACTTGGGGCTTCCCTCGGATCCACGTTGATGCTGTTCAGTTTGTCCAAGGACAGAGGGTGCTGGCAAACAATGAGGGGGTGGAAAACGAAACAGCATCTTTCTAGGGAAAAGGGGGAAGCACCAGGACTTCCCTGGTGGCCCAGTGGCTAAGACTGCACGCTCCCATTGCAGGGGTCTGGGTTCCATCCCTAGTCAGGGGACTATTAATAGATCCCACATGCTGCAACTAAGAGTTGGCAGGCCACAGCTGGGACCTGGTGCAGCCAAATAAACAAGTGTTTTTTTGAAAAGAAAAGAAAGCAAAGGTTGGTGACGTAGTGGCCTGTGAGGGGAAGTGGCCAGAGGGCTTGGTTAATGACCAAGTTACACGAGGGTGTGTGTGCAAGTCCAGGGGAGTCTGCACCCTCGGAGGAGGGTGGAGAGGACAGGGCGACACGTAGTTTCTCTGAGTGGAAGAGGGAAGAGTCTAAACCTGATCTCAGGCTTTACACGTCACTGCAGACAAGCCCTTGCTCCTTCATACAGTCAGTTCCTTAACCTTGACAAGCTGTCTAGACATTACAGCTTGGAAGTAAAACTCAGATTTATTGATCTGAATGCCTTTGTATGCTTTTCAGGTGTGCTGTAACTTTCCTTTTATACACTTTGAGTGTATAAAAATAGATGGGATTACAATTAATTTAAAAAAATCTATGAATGGATTTTTCAGGCAGTTTCATTCCTGGGTCACAGCTATTTCTGATGGGAAGCCTCATGTTAAAAGCATAGTCTTGGGACTTCCCTGGTGGTCCAGTGGTTAAGAATCCGTCTGCCAGTGCAGGGGACACAGGTTTGATTCCTGGTCCAGGATGATCCCACATGCCGTGGGGCAGCTAAGTTCCTGCGTTGCAGCTACTGAGCCTGCGTGCTCTAGGGCCCGTGCTCCACAACAGAAGGAGCTGTCACAGTGAGAGGCCTGTGCACCACACCTGGAGAGCAGCCCCCACTAGCCGCAACTAGAGAAAGCCCAATGTATCAATGAAGACCCAGCACAGCCAAAAATGAAAAATTTTTTTTATAAAAAGCATAGTGTTCACAGTGAAATAGCAAAGTTTTAGAGGTCACAGGAAATCCAGATGGTAAATGTATTTTCCTACAAGGAAGAATTAAAATGTGACGCAATAATGAAAGTTCCAGCGTTAGAAACACGCGGCAGCCTCGGGGCACTTCTGCTAAGGAACAGGAATGGCTTCCTCAGTAGGCTCCAGCCTAAAGATGTCCTGGTATCTGTTAGCATAAACATCACAGGTATAATGGAGATAATCGTTTGCTTTTAGAGCCAACATAGTTTTTTAAAAATTGGCCTGGGCCCAGCTGCTGTTCCTGGGGAATTTCATGTTTGAAAAGTTGACATTTTAAGCCGCGATGCTGGCTTGCGTTTATCTATGGGATATACTCTCATCTAAGTAAATTAAAGTTAAGCTACAAGGTTAGTGACAGTGGAGTTTTGTCTTGTGCCCGTCAGGCCTGTCTGTCTTAGCTCTGCACATCTAGGGGCTGAGCTGGGCGTGCGGTCAGCTGAGACTCCCAGAACTTGGTGTGCGGATCTTCAGCTGTTGGTCTAACACTGGGCATGAAACTGAGCTACCGTGGAGCATTGGGCGGGGAGGGGGCTCATCCTGGACTGTTGGCACGGAGATGGTTATAGAATCCTAGCTGAGTGTCTTAGCATTGGGTGAGCAGGGGCGACCGAGCCAAGAATCACCTGTGGCTTCTGGAAAGTTTAACCCCAGAAAGTCCCTGAGCTCTGGGAGGACGTGTAAGTGGGAAGAGTGACCCACACGGCACCCTGCCAGCAGGACACAGCCTTTATGTTTTTCCATCCCAGAGACACTGCTTAGTATCTGTTCTTGCTTAGAATCAAGAACCAGTCCTTTTGAGAGGGTAAGAAGGACAGAGTGTCTCTAGGTGGTTTCTCAATTTAAATTAACTAACAAGGCCATAGTAAAAGAATTTTCTATCCCTTCCTGCCTTCCTCTCTCTTTTTAAGACTTTATTTTTCATTATTTAAATAAAAGGATATATGTCTAAGTAATAAGAAAGTAGAAACAAGAAAATAAGAAAGAAAAAGAAGAAAGCAATAAATCAGTTTAATTATCTAACAGTAACCGTTGCTTTTTAACTTTGGTGAATTATCACCCCGACATCTTTGTGTATATCGAAATAGAAGGCTGAGTGGAGGTGGTAACTGAATGGATAGTTGGGAAGGTGGGAGGGGGAGAGAGAACTGTTGGTAAGAATGGGCTCCGGCAATTTTTAAGTTAAGGTATTAATTTTAAATTTTACTTGAATTTACCAGAACAAAATCTCAAGTAAAACTGAAGGAAATACGTTAAAATAGTTGTTCCTTTATTGTAAAAGAGAGTTGTTACTTAAAGATCACTCAGAAAAATAACAATTAAAAGACGGGCAAAAGTTAGAGCCGAGTCGCTGTTTCTGCATTAGATGCCGGGGGCGGGGGCGGGGCAGGACCTCACCCCTTCCCTCTGCTTGTCCCCGCCAGCCTCTCAGTTGTGAACCTTAACTGTTTACAGTTGAGGTTTTACAGTTTTTGCTTTCCGTTCTGCAGTAATAATGCTGCCAATTGTTTAGTTTTAAGACTATTCAGTTTCTTTCTGTTTTTGATTGGTTTTTAGATCTATAATGATGTGGTTATAGTTCTGTTTGTTTCCGTAGTCCTGTGGTCTCATTTTTCATGCCGTGTGTTTGATGTTTTTTAATAAACTCGTATGATTATTTTTATTAGGGAGTATCTGTGGAGAGTTTATTAGGTTTTCTTTCAGAATGAATGCTTCGTCTTATCTGTCTCTCCCACATTGTATTCCTTTCTCCCTACCTGCCCCCCTCTGTTTCTCTGCAAATTAAAGCAGCGTAGAGTTCTAAGAATTTTGTCGACCCATTTTCTTTTTCTCATTTTTCAAGGGGTGGAGTGGTTATGGTGGGGTGAGGCATCTCAGTTCTTCATAGAATCTGTTCCTATTGCTACTGAATTAGGAACAACCTGTCCATGGTGTAGAAGAGATAGGAAAGGTTCGAGAAATGAGCCTTTTCCTCCTGGAGTCTCGACTTGTGAGGAAAGGGAAAAGAAAAGTGTAGTCACTTCTAGGGTGGTTTTCTTAGATTTTAGAAAAGCAAGTGACCTTAAATTTGGAAAGCAAACCTTTTTTTTGTCATGTGGATGAAAAGTTAAAAAATACGTTACTTCAGAGACTGAAATTTCTAAAAATAGATATTCTAAGATCATTGTGATAAGGAAGAAAAGTGTGCCTTTGTCAGATGTGTTCTAATTAAATTTTTAAACAACAAAATAAATGTCATGTTCCTGTAACTCTTAGATTAAGCCCAGAAGATGATGAAGCACCCAAAGTCCATAAAGTGGATTTTTTAAAAGTTATGTTCAGAGCCAAGGGGAAAAAAACCCAGGAAATGATGGAACCACTGCTTGGGAGAGGTGATGTAATACTAATATACCACAGAAAGAAGGCAGATCTAATCAGCTCCTGTTTTGTTTTGTTTTCAGCTTTTCTATTAGAACAAACTGATTGGGAGCCTTCATTTTTAGTACTACACTATTATCTTTGATATGACTAGAACAAATGGCTACTGATAAAAACTTGACTTTTTAAAAGTGGCATCCTCCTCTTTGCCATGTTCTCACAGGGAGGGGCCTAACATTTTTCTGAAGGAAGTCCCAGCGCCTGCCCTGCACAGAGCTCTGAGCTCACTGGGGCTGGCTCAGGTCGGGTAGAAGGCGTACTTGTGAAACAGCTGGGGAAGCCTCTGTTTGAGGCAATGCAAGGTCACGTGGTAGGATATACACCTGCCTGATAAAAGAATTTCAAATAACAGGAAATCCACATAGGGAAAGGATTCACCTGGAGGGCTTTATGAAGGCACTAAACCTGGGAGTGGGCTTTTGAAACACGTAAACATAACTGGAGGAGAAGAATGAGGAAAGCACTTTGAATGGGGAGAGGCCAGGGAGTGGAGTAACGGTGGCAGTAACACTTCCTGACCGCTCACCATGTGCAAGACCCTCTGCTCTGAGCGGCTTCTACTATTAATATCAATCTTTCCGTGGTTTTTAAGCATGCTGTCTACTTCGTTACTTATTTCTACTATCAGCTCTTAAGTCCTCTCACCAGTTGTTACGTCCATTTCACAAATGAGGAACTAAGATTCTGAGAGCTGACCAGCAGCAGCGGTAGCACCTGGCCCCTACCGGGTCCTCAGGAATCACCTGGCAAATGGCCGAATGAGTGAGGAAGCAGACACGCCCCAGCGCAGTTACACAGGTAGTAAGAGCTCAACTCCAGGTGTGACTGACAGAGGCTGACTCTCAGCCTGCACGCCAGCCGGAGAAGAGGCGAGACTAGCAGAAGGCCATTGGCGCTTTCTGGGTATCAAGTCCTGCCTGCAAGGGAGCAGCAGTATGGATGGGGAAAAGGAGAGAGGACGCTGATGAATCGGAGATGCTATAAAGGCTGCCTCCATCAGAAGGGAGTGATACATTTATCAGGTGTTTTATATCTTTTCAGAGAATCTTGAGGTTGTTAATCCAGATGAGTCTTGTAAGGGCATCGAAAATCCACTGTCTGTTTTACTAAATGTTTGGCTCACAAGTGAAAAAAGGTAAAAGTGGATCTGTTAATGGACATAATTGCACTGTTTTTTTTTATTAATTACAAAATTGCAGACTTCTTTTTTGAGTCAGTTCACATAATTGCACTGTTGTCATATTGCAGACTTCTTTTTTTTTCCTTTTCAACATTTCCATCTTTTCCCTGAAAATGGATTTTTCTCTAGGAGGAGAAAGAATAGGACTTTTACATGGGACAGAAAATACCCACCAGCTTGGAAATAGCAGTCTTTGAGCCTGAAGCCTTGAGTGTATGATGTATATTTTTTCTAGAGAAGGAGGCATTCATGCCTGTGGATGGGCTCTTTAATGACTAATCTGAGAGTGTGTGAATCACTTGCTGGGTAGTGCTTTGCTTATTTAAATTATATCTTAACTGAATTCAGGTGTGGAAAAACAGCACACGAATTTAAGTTCCCGTGATACTTTGGTGTTTTAACTTACAGTTTAAAGAATTTTTATAACTTATTTATTGCTCTAAGCCAGTAGAAATATGCTTATTAAGAAATACTGAAAATACTGCCTTTTTGCATGTGGTGTATCAGCAAGTATTACTGTCTCCATTTCTCTGCAGTGCGTGGTTAATCCATGATAATGGTACAGATCTGCCATTGTAAAAAAAAAAGATAATAATAACTTTGCCCAAGTTTAAATTTCTCAACTTTCTGTTCAACTCTTAATGTTGGTATGAAGTTTGAAGATTCAGCGGCTTGATAAATCAAGCCTTACCAAAAGGACTTGATGATTAAGCCAGGAGGGAAGGCTGCCTGGGAGGAGCAGGATCCCAGTGGGCCGGGGGGAAGCAGGGTTGTCGCAAGCACACCTGTGACCTGGCAGGGCCGGGCTGGCCGGGGAAGTCGGGGCGTTGTACCCGCCCGGTGTCCAGAGAGCACGGCGAGGGCGCCACCGTGGGTGGGGTGGGCGAGGCCCGGCTGGACCGCAGGTATGGTTCTGGTCTCTACTTGACCAGGTGTCACTGAGGGTGAAAGATTTTACTTTAAGGCAGTTTGTACACACAGAAGCTAAAGGTCTAGGAGTCCCAAACCACTGACACTAATACAATGTAGGATAAAATTAAGACCTGTCATAAAGTTGTGGAGAGCTTTGCATGGTCCAGGCAAAAAGTGTAATTTACTAGGAGGAAGGGGGCGCCCCAGCCCAACCGTGGTCCGTGTGTAGAAACGTGAGTGATGGAAGGTGGGAAGAGCGATACGGTAGGACAGGGGACTGGGGGAGTGAAGCAATAGATGGGAGAGGTCAGGGGTCCAGGGAGCTGGCACATGGAGTATCCACGTGAGTCCTTCCGGAGAGGAGCGCAGAGAACCAGGCGTGAGATGTGAAGCAGTTTGTTGTGGAAGCACCAGGGACGTGTTTGTGTTTGAGAATCAGGAGGGCTATGGTGGAGCTCTGGCTGTAACATATGCAGTTCTCTTGGCTTTCAGAATAAAAATGAAAAGGGTCTTTTTTTTTTTAATGTGACTGTGTACTTGTTATTGATCTTCGTTTCTAAGATGTTCTCAGAACAATTCTGATTTTGGATAAAATGGCAATTCTTGCCATTCTTGAGCAGAACTAACCTAAAATTAAATTATATTGGGGATGGATGGTTCTTCTTGACTCTTTGAACTTTCTGCACATTTGATGTGCAGTGTCTAAGTACGAAAATTACCAGATTGGGTAAAAAAATACCTGGTATCTTCTATTTTTAGGTACTTGCATTTGTTAGCTAACTATATGCCCTTGGATAAGTCCTTGAGCTTCAAGGCAAATGCTTATTTTTCTCACGGGGTAGATTAATGTTTTATGTACCTGATACATCGTGTTGTGTAATTTATGTGAAATAGTGTTACTCTCCAAATGTCAGGTGGCATTTTTCCCTGCCAACTCGATTGTTTGGGTAAGATGCAGGCAATCACTCTGTGGATAAGAGCCCTGCTGTGGTCTGTAGAGTTGGTGAAGTTCTTGAGAATCCTGCCTGTTGATGATTTTCTAAATTAAAAGATACTGTCCCTTGGTTTAAAAAAAAAAAGGCCTCAAATAATAAAGCCCTTGGGGATTTTCATCTTAAATATAGTATAGGCATTATCTCAGAGATTGTTATTGAACTGTTTTTTTAATGGAATACACATTAAAAATCTGGATTTTAGAATACATTGAAATATCTTTATCAGTGCTTATCTAGGTAGCTGCTGCTGCTAAGTCACTTCAGTCATATCCGACTCTGTGCAACCCCAGAGACAGCCGCCCACCAGGCTCCCCCGTCCCTGGGATTCTCCAGGCAAGAGTACTGGAGTGGGTTGCCATTTCCTTCTCCAATGCATGAAAGTGAAAAGTGAAAGTGAAGTCGCTCAGTCGTGTCAGACTCCTAGCGACCCCATGGACTGCAGCCTACCAGGCTCCTCCATCCATGGGATTTTCCAGGCAAGAGGACTGGAGTGGGGTGCCATTGCCTTCTCCGTATCTAGGTAGCAGAGCATTTGAAATACGGATCTTTAAGGTCTTTTTCAACTGTCATACCTGGTTTTGCCAAAACTGTGTGTGGCAGAGGTTTGGGGCTACATATATATAAGACAGAGAAGTGAGGTTTAGTTGCTCATCTAGCAAGTCTGTACCAAGCAAAATTGACCTCTAGCTGCATTTTACAGTTTCATGTGAACCGTCGCCTTGGTTATTCTCTTGGCTGCATTTCGTGTATTTGAATGGCTCTCAGAACAAAGAAAGATGGGAGCAGTGATGGAATAAAATAGACCATTGCCTTTATCGTTATTGCTTTCATGTCGAGACAATTTGTGGAATTCTGTGGGAAGTAAATCCTGATAAACGTCATTCATCCAAGTCACATTTCCCTCAATTGATACCTAAAAGTACACTCAGAACAACAAATGCGCCTTCCCCAGCTGTTTGACATATGCCTTAAAAACTAGGAACTAATGCAAGTTGCATATTGGGTGCTACTAATATAAGAGTAGTGAAATGAAAATACCAATGGCTGATGAAATTCAGTGACTTAAATAAATAAGCCGTCAGAAGCAGACGATGAGTTGATTGATTATCTGACACTAGTTTGAGCTGAGGTTCGTGCACAAGCGTCAGCTTTTGAAGTTCTGTTCAATCAGACGAGAGATAATAATGAAGTGAATGTGAATCCTTCGATTCATCTTGTCCACAAATACTTGTTAGGTTTAGTTTTACTACTTCTTATTTTCTGTTATGAGAGCAGTGAGGTAGTATGGCTTATACATTTCTCTTGATAGAGTTTGAAAATGCCAGGTAGTGGGTCAGTACACTAGGCTCTCTGTATCTGCTGGTTCTGCATCCGTGAATTCAGTCAAAATGTTTTAAATGGATATTTTTTAAATTGCAGCAAGTTCCAAAAAGCAAAACTTGAATTTGCCACATGCTGGCAGCTGTTTCCTTAGCATTTACGTTGTACTTGCATAGCATTTACATTGTATTAGGTATTGTGCGTAATCTAGAGATGACTTTAAATGTGTGGAAAGACGTATGGGTTACATGCCGTGTCCCATACCATTTCTCTAAGGGCCTTGAGCATCTTCGGACTTTGGTATCCGTGAGGGTCCTGGAATCAGCACCCCACAGATCCCTCAGGGTGACCGTACATAGTGTTTTAAGTACTGAAAATAACTACACTTGTTATTCTGACACTTAATACTTTCTCATTTATCTGCGTAAGGCATATGTAAGATTAAAGGCACATGTACCACTTACAGATATTCCAAAGAACCTTTTAGACAACCGTTGGTTTATTCAGAGTTTTCCTTTAGACTTGGGTTTTTCACCCTCTGCACTGTTGACAGTTTGGAGCAGATAAATCTCTGTTGTAGAGTCTACGTAGGATGTTTAGCACATCCTTGGCCGCTACCCACCAGATGCCAGTATGACCGCTACCCCCCGACCTGCATTGTAATAACCAAAAATCTGGGGGACAGGAGAGGACAGGAGTATCAGAATCACCCCCCAGTTGAGAATTACCAGCTTAGAGTAAAGCATGCAAAAATGTTTACGTGTCCATCAGTTCTTTTATAGACCTGGTCCTGGACACAGTTTGCCTTCAGGACTGACTTCACATTTATCTCCAATGGGACATAAGGAAACTGGGTTATTATTACTATTTCTCTGTTGTAGAAAGAGACAAACGTTTACAGCTAAATTACTTTTGGTACCCAGTTACAGCTCCTTAATAAACTTTTCCTTTATTTTCTTATAAAGTGGGGTTTTCTTTTTTTATCTTGAGAAAACAAATGTGTCTACATCTTTGAGTATCCAATTGATTTCATTTGGGAACCCCACCCACCCCGAAACTTGAAGCTTTTTTAATTGTGATAAAATGCACACATACATAGTTTGGGAAAGTATTAAACATAAGTCTGGAAGAGATTCATAAAAAGCCTATTTCACAGTAAATTGTAGAAATTCCAATACTATCTTTATTTCTTTGGAAACCATTGTAGTGGGTCCCAGTCTCCACAGGATAAAAATTTTAAGTACAGAGTAAAAATATGTAAACTTAAGTAAACATTGTAGTGTAGAATCCTAGATTTGAACTAATTCAGGCTTTATTTCTGCAGTTGCTCTGCGTGTCCTTTTTTTTCTTTTTAAACACAAGAATATTGAGTAACCCAGGGGTTAGAGGGGCTGAGCATCTAAGGAAGCATGTGACACGACTCTGAGCTGTTCGGAAATGAACGTGTGTAGGTGACTCAGTCTGTCCAGGATTGGCTCTGTAACTGGAAGTCCTTTAAATTAACTTCAGAGTTGATTATTAAAGAATAAACAATGAAAACGTCTTAATTTGAAAGTTGGGTATTACCGAACTTCAACAGGAATCTCAGCAGTTATTTAGAACCCAGACCAAAGAAGGGTTTGGGGGGAGGAGCCCTGTGACACTGACCTCATCCAGCACTGCCAGCGCCTGGTGGTAATAAAAACCAGTCTTTCTGTTGTGTGTGTCACTGATGTAAATTTTGTCCGGACAGTGCACCCTCTTGTTGCCTGCACCCAGGCAGAGCTCTCCCCGCTCCTGGTGTGTGCGCCATTAGTATGTATTGTATCATTATTGAAAAATTGTACCTGCAGACCAGCACGTGTAATATGACTCCATTCTGTTATTAAGTAAATGTTTGTATAAACATAGGAAAAAGACTACAAGTACAGCCATCCAACGAGTAATAGTACTAGAAAAAAGGAGATGGATTTGATGTGTGTGTGGGGTAGAGACCCTCCCTTTATATTCTTGTATTTGAATTTGTTTCTAAGCTCTGTAGTACTTCTTTAATAAAAATGAAAGGGAAATGCTAATCCAAGAGAAATTACTGAGCCATAAATATTTACACTTTCTGTTTTGATAAATTTTTGCATATTGCTCACCAGAGATACTGATTACTCCCACCACCAAGAACATCAACTTTTGAATGTATAATTTAATATGCACTTTTTTGGTAGCTGCTAGAAATTTTAACTGCAAACCATAATTACCTATTACAGATAATTTTAACTAATTACTTATTACAGGTAAATAGTTTGATTGCTATATTGTGTTCTTCTGTTAGTCATGTGTGAATCTGTTGAGCATAAGCTCAGATGTGACTATGATTTTTCAAGAGTGTTTCAGATAGAGGAATCCTTGTTTCAAACTGAATCTGACACAGAGTCCCTTTATTTGACCTTAAAAGCAGAATTACTGCACGCAGGGGATGGTCGTCTGAGGTTAGCTCACTGTTTACAAAAGATTGTTCTGTTTTTTTGCTTTTTTTTTAAATTTATTTTTAATTGGAGGATAGTAGTAGTAGTGTTAGTCACTCAGTTGTGTCCAACTCTTTGCTACTCCATGAACTGTAACTCTACAGGCTCCTCTGTCCATGGGATTCTCCAGGCAAGAATACTGGAGTGGATTGCCGTTCCCTTCTCCAGAGGATCTTCCCAACCCAGAGATTGAACTTGGGTCTCCTGCATTGCAGGCAGATTCTTTACTGTTTGAGCTACAGGGGAGACCTTAATTGGAGGATAATTGCTTTACAGTGTTGTGTTGGTTTCTGCCCTACTACAACATGAATCAGCCTTAAGTACACATATATCTCCTCCCTCCCGAACCTCCCTCCCACCCACCTGTCCCCTTATTTGGGAGAGTCCCTTTTAATTGTAAACAGAGTCACTGGCCTGTTAGGCCAGGAGGCATGCTCCTGTTGGGATGAGCTCAGGGGCATCTTTGCTGCTTCTGATGGAGAGCAGTTTGGCTTCCTGTCTAGACTGGGTTCTGGGGAGGTCACAGCTAGGCAGACCGCATTTCCCGACAACTGGACTAGATGAGACCTGAGATAACCTTGACTCCTGTTGGCTTAAAATACTTTTTAACTTGCTTCTGAGCATGCAGGGTTAGTTGGTATCATCTGTGCTTACTAGAAATTAATTTCCAGCTAAAGCCAGAGTATCATTTTGATGAAGTTTATTTGCATTTTTCTTCTCTGACTATGGCTTTTCTCTTAGAATATAATAGTTTTTGCCAAAGTTCTGTGAAAAGAATTTAATGAACTCTTAATGTTTTCTTTATCTTTTGAAGAATGACCACCTCTGAGGCTGAAAGGTTAAAAAGTAATGTTTTACATTTGGTCTAACCTGTTTCTCCAATGCATTGGATCAGCAAACCCCACCCTGACGCGCTCTCCGCACCATGGTCTGCCTACTCAGATCCCGTGGGTCGAGGGGCATACTTGAGGGGATTGTTTCACTCTAACTGAAACTTCAGATTCACTTCTGACCTCTTTTTACTTGGAAAGCCTTGGTACCGAGGAACTTTAGATCAGATTGGCAGAAAAATACTCTTCCAATAGCTTTTTTTGTGTGTGTATGTAAGACTTTTAGCCATCTGTGTAAAACTTCCCTGAAATGATCTGATTTGTATTTGTGATAGAAAAAGCATAGGTTTGGGTGTCAGAGAGTCCTGTGTTTGAGTCTACAATTTAGTAGCTCAGTGGCCATGAAGAAGTACATTTAGTGTCCTCATATAGAAATATTAAGGAACATCTCAAGATGAATTTAAGATATTTGATGCAGATACTTTTGGTGTTTATTTGCTTTAAGAATTGGAACTGAACTAAAAGAGATTGTTTGAGTTCTCTCCCATTGATTAATAATCTGTGGTTCTTTTAATGTGTCTCAGAAATATTTTGTGAAAGGCATGCATTTTAATTTCTTGGAACAGCGTTCTTTGGGCATATATTCTTTAAATTATATGCAATTAAATGGGATTTGGGAAATAGAGGTATGAAGATTTACTTGGATTGTGTTTGGATCTGTTGTTTAAAATACTAGATATTTTTGAAATTTCAGAAATGTGAATGCCCACGTTCAGGCATAGTAAGAAAAGCCTTAGATGTGTCTGATATGTTGTTTTCTTGTTGGACATTAAAACTGTAATGGAGTTTTATCATTGTGACTTACAAGCTGATGGTTATGCTATAGTGAGCAAATGTCAAGAAATAGAATTATTTTTGTCTCCCTGCATGGCAAAATAATTGTTTGGAAAATGTCATGTGACTTTCAAATTTTCTTTTCTCAGATTCATAATGACCTTTTAATAGCTAGTGAGAAACAGCGCGTGGTGCAGTGGGAGGATTTCATGAAAGAGCAGCACAGCAAGCAGGCAGAGGTGGACGAGGAGCACGGGAAGGACGTGGAGAAGCTGAGAGAGCAGTATGCTGAGATGGAGAGGGACCTGGCGAAATTCTCAACCTTCTGAGAACTTGAGCCACAGCAGTGACAAACTACCGAGAAAAAACTGGCATCCCCCCCCCAAAAAAAAAACCTGCTCCCACCAAACCATTTAGCCTCTGCTTCAAGCTTAGCAATACATTCGATGGCACTCTTCTGTCGGAAGACGGAGCCCTCGCCTGGAGTCTTCGCTGTTTCCTAGAGGAGTGAGTGCCACATCTTTCCAGTTTCAAGTGCCTCTCGATGCTCATTTGAAGGGGAAGGAGTTGGAGGAAAGCGGTGTCCGTGTGCTCTCAGTTAATGTAGACCAGTCTCAGTTTCCATTGATTGATCATCCCAGAGAACTAACCGTAAGTACAGACTTCTTAGGGAAGTAACGTAATTCATCCTTCTGCAAGGTTAATGTTAGTTTATCGTTGTGGCTTAGAAAGCAGAGATGGTGTCTGCCTGTCGTGGCCTCCTTGGCTCTTGAAGGAATGTATACAGTGTTATTACATGAGTAATGTAGACAGAAACAGCTGTCCCAGGAGCAGAGATATATTGAAGAGAGAGGAGCGTCAGAACCGTGTCTCTGCTGTGACGTGGGACCACGCTGGTCTCTGAACGGCCCGTTGGGAGAAGCTGTCGTATAAATGCCGTGTTTTCGCTGGACAACAAGACACGCCTGTTAAGATTGTGGCCTTCCAACCCTTCATGTTTTCAGCTTTGTTTAAAACGTGCTTACAAGGAAAAGCTTACCAGAAACACAGTTGACTTTTAACCTTTCCAAGAACCATAATCTTGCCCATAGTCTTTACCTCATTTTTATGTCTGTTTTTGCTGTGGGTAAGCTTTGTAAGATAAATAACGTCTCTAGACGTTTTAGCCGTTTAATGAGTAATCAGCAGATTCTGCCAAGGCCTCCCTCTGGAACCGTATAAAGATTCTGGCTCTGGTTAAACCAGAAGTATTTGCCCACGCGACAAATGATCCATGTTAAATGTAAATCCTTTTTAGTGTTGAATGTCTGTTCTCATAAACAGGTGTATTATGATGAAACATGTACCAATTCTGTCATCACTGTGATCTTTAAAAATCTGCATTTAACAGTCTAATTGAGGAGCTAAACAGATTTTTTTTATTTACCATGAACCAAGCAGAATTATATGCAATAATTTCAAGAGGTTTATGGCAAATGAACGTGAGGTATGGCTAGACCTTTCCGGTGTTTTTTTCATTGCTCTTCAGTGAAGAAAAAGGCACAAGAAGGAAAATACCCAGCTCGCTTGTGTCATCTCAGTGTTGCTCCTGCAGAAAAGGGACAATGCCTGCCTCTGTAACTTATGGCTTACTGTCAAAGCTTCATTCTTGGCTGCATGTTGAAAATGTGATTAAAGTTAATAGAGGAGATGAAATAAGTATTTGAGATTTCTTTCAGTAACACAGAACTTCTGCCAACTCCCTCTGTCCGCTACTGTAGGCTTGACAAGCTCATCCATCATCCTCTGGTACCTGGACCAAAAAGAGTACTTGCTGACACGCAGGCATGTTGGAATTTTCTTAATTCTCTTTCAGTGGATGGAAAAAGAAAACATACTTCCAAAAATATCCTGCACATGAAAAGGGAGGGGAACCCTAAATGAAAATTCCCTTTGTACTGTAGGCAGTTTCAGAAGAGCTATTAATTGCCCGTGCACCACTGAACAGATGCTGGAACCAGGAAACCCGGACCGTGTGTGCGAGCAGTAACGATTCCTCCACTTGTGCATAGATTTTTGACCATGTTCATTCATCTCGGGTGAATAATAAATACTTTACCATATGAGTTTGTACTATATGAGGATCTAAGGGCCTTCTTAAACCAAAATGACTGTATGAACTTTTTGAGCTTTAAACATGGATGCTAAATCTCTTCTTTTAACTTTCTTAGCTATTCAATATACCTTCTAAAAGAGATGGTTGGTTCTCTTTCCTTTTAATATTTTTAGTAGTGAACACTTTCACTTACATTTCTCAGTTTGTAAGTCACTTTTGATATGTATTTTATTTATATATAAAAATTTGCTTTAGTAGTTACATAATAAACAGCATTTCTGCTGTTACGCTGTCTAGCAGAGAGAATATGGCTTCTGGATGGCTCACAGGATTCCTTTCTAATGAGCAAATGAAATAATGTTTTGTCAATTTAAAGTGCTATAGAAATGTTTGTTTTTAAATTCTAACTTTTTTATTTTCCGTCATGATTTTTTTTTTTTTTTTACTTGCATATGTGGATTTTTTTTAATTTCCCAACATGTAGACTTTTAAGTTCTGTTCTTATTGATTTCTGCTTTCATTGGACTGTGGTCCAAGAACAGATTCATATAAGACTGAAATGTTACAATTTGTTGAGATTTGCCATCTGACCTAAAATACTGTCAGTTTTTGGAAATGTTGTGTTAGTGCTTGAAAGGATGCATATTTCCAGTTGTTCGGTGTTCATTAGACCAAACTGTTACCTGTGTTGGCCAAATTGTCTCTGGTTTAATGTTTTTTTTCTTCTACTTGATCTTTCAGATTCTAAGAGGTGTTAAAATTTTCTGTTCTAGTGGATTTTCTAATTTCTCTCTGTAATTGTGTTAATGTTTGTTTTATGTATTCTGAAACTCTGTCATTCGGTATATTACAAGTTTAGAATTGTTTATCTTCCACATTTAGAACTGAATCTTATATTTGTTGTCACAGCTTCTATCTCTAATAATGTTTTTATATCATTTTATGTTGCCTTAAAATCGTATGTTTCTGAAAGAAATATTTATATAGGCCACCCCAGCTGGTTAGTGTTTGCATGGTATATGTTTCTCTATTCTTCTGTCAGACCTTTATGCTGTGTTTTCATGTACCCACTAAAGACTAACTCGATTTTTTTTCTTTCTATCTATCTTTTAGCTGGAGACATTAATTGATTTACATTTGTGGAAATTGCTAACATATTAGGGTTTATTTATACATCTTACTGTGCTTTTTGTTCTGCCATTTTGTTATCTCTCTGCCCTTGGGTGTTTTTTCCCCCGATCTTCTGCATTGAGTTTTTTGTTTTTCCATTTACTTTTTCTCTGCTAGTTTAAAAGGCAAAACTCAAATTTTGACTTTTTAGTGCTTACCATGAATTTTAGTCTGCATCATTAACAGAATCCAAAGTTTTATGTTTTCCCTCTTACACTGAACATCAGACTTTTGAACAAAATCTGATTGCCTTCCCTTAATTTATACATGTCTAGAATTTTAGTTTTATCTCAGTTTAGTTCCAAAATAGTTATTGTATGCAGTCAGTATTTGTTTAAATTTACCTGTATGTTTACCGTCTTAGTACCCTTGACAGTTAGCTGGGTGTACAGGTCTAGACTGACAATTGTTTTCTCTCATCCTTTAATAATCCTGTCCCACAGTTGTCTTGCTCCCATTGTCGCTTCTGAAATGACACCTGTCAGTTGATCGGTATTCCTTTGTAGGTAGTCAGTCTTCTCTTTCAGGTTATGTTTAAGTTCTTTATCTCTGACATTCTGCAATCAAATGTCATTGTACTACAATCTGTCTGCTATAGATTTCTTTTTATTAATCTACTCAGATTCACTGAGCTTCTTGAATCTGAGAATTGGTGCCTTTCGTGAATTATAAAAAATGTTCAACTCTTACCTCTTTAAGTAATACACCTTTGTGTTTTCTCAATTCTCTCCTTTAAGAAATCAAATTAGACTTAAGTTTTACCATCTCACTCTGTTCTTTATATCTCATAATCTGTTTCATATTTTTCTATCTCATTTTCTCTGTGTTGAACACTAGATAATTTCCTTACATCCATTGTCCAGTTCACTGTCTTCTCTCTGTCTCTAATGCATTTAACCTGTCTGTCGTTTTTAATTGTGATTATATTTTTTCATTTCCAGAAATGTTGTTTGGTTCTTTCTCAAACTTTCTTGGTCATTTGGGGTAGTTCCTCTATTCGCTCTTTTTCTTTTCTTTTAGCATATTAAATGTTCTTATTTTACATTCTGTATATGATAATTTCAATATTTTTATCCTTTTTTTGTGGATTTGCATCTATAGCTTGTTTTGTCTGAAACAAGTGCATGACTTGCTTTCTGATGTGGTCGGTGAGTTTTCATTGTGCATTGGCATTGCCCTGAACCCCACTTGGGGATTTTGATTTTGCTCCAACAGAGACGTTTGCTCTGTTTTGTTTTTTTTTTCCTAGCACCTCCGTTTTGTTTCTCTTGGCCCTGCTAACCCTGGACTACTTCAGGGTTCGCGTCCCCTTGGGTGCCCCGCTGCGCCCTCCCTGTCCTTGGGTGCGTATGTGTGCTCACTGGCACGCACAAGCCTTGTAAATTTCCTCCTCAGATATACAACAGTGTCAGGCCATGATAAGACATTCCTGGAGACTTTTTTCATCCTTCATATCTCTGCTTGGAACACAGACGAGAAACTTAAGGTGTTTTCCTAGTTCACTCACTGAGAAATGCCTTTTGGGGAGTCATCAGTGGTGCTGCGGTCCAGCGCAGTCCCTGCTGTGGACTGAATCGTGTCCCCGAATTCATATGTTGAAGTCCCAGCCCCCATTGCGTCTCTATTTGGAGATGGAGCTTATAACGAGGTAATTAAGGTTGAATGGGGTCGCAAGAATGGGGTCGCAAGAGTGGGGCCCTGATCTGACAGAACCTGTGTTCTTACAAGAAGAAGAGACCCTTTCTCCGTGTGCACACAGGAAAGGTCGTGTGGTCACAGCCGAAAAGGTGACTGTCTGCAAGCTCGAAAAGAGGTCTCAACAGGATGGAATTTTCTGGCACCTTGATCTTGGACTTCTTGCCTCCAGAACCACGTGAAAATAATTTTCTTGTGTGTAAGCTACCCATCTGTGGAGCTGTGTTATGGTGGCCCGAGCAGACCAACACAGTCCCAGGCCGCGATTCCTGCCCCCCTGCAGGTATAGTCCTTAAAACTGGGATCCTTCTAGGCGTCAGGGGTGGGACCTGGGACAGTTATCAGTTCTGCCGCCAAACCGTCTCATGGAATTTCAACTTTTCCCAGTCTGCCTTCAGTTGTTTTCATTAATTTGCCATGAACTCAGCCATATATAAAAAAAAATTACAGTTTAAATTTTCTCTACCATTTCGGGTGTTCAGTAGCTAGTGAGATTTCTATGTACAGAAATAGTGTGTTACACGCCTTTATTTAAAATGGATAACCAACAGGGACCTACTGTATAGCACAGGAAACGCCTCCCAGTGTTAAGTGACAGCCTGGATGGGAGGGGAGTTTGGGGGGGCATAGATACATGTATAGCTGAGTCCCTTTACTGTTCACCTGGAAATATCACAACACTGTTTGTTAATCAGCTATACCCCAATACAAAGTAAAAAGTTACAAATGTCAAAAAATAAAGTTACCAGAAAAAAGAAATGGCATGTTAGATAGGTATACGTTGACTTTATCATGTTCAAATCTCCCTCCTAAAACACCATGTCCGTACTCTAGTATAAAGGGTGATATCTTTTCTTTCAGTCATTGTGCCTAATATTTTCTATTTGGTGGTTTCTTTTTTTATTATTATTTGGTTTCTTGTTGTCTGTGAACTAATTTGATTGTTTCTGTTCTGTTGAATTTTTTTTTTTTTACTATTCGGGAGCTAATAAAAGCAAATAAGAGGATAGTAGTCTTGTTTTGAACCTGCATAACTCTTACCTGAATACTTTATTTTGGATTTTTCTTTTCTTTTTAGGACATTATTGTAGTTTGTGAAAATGTCCCAGGTCCCTATTAAAAGTATGTAAATAGAAGTAACTAGATTTGTGGTATCAACCCAAAAGTTCCATGAAAATCTGGAGAAATCACAGATGCCTCCAATGTACATTGTGAATTCTCCTTTTTGCTTCTGTCACACATAGGTTTTTCAGTCTGAACACTTATGTTTACTTCTTGAACTGTCTTCTACAGTACATATGTTTCAATACGTTGGGTTTTGGTTGCCATTGCAAATTAAAAGGCAGAGGGTTTATGACTTTGTAATTTGGCAAAATGACTGCCTTTTCTGAAATTGTACCCTCAGGCCTCTTTTTTGTCATTTTACAGCTGTAAGTCTTTATCTCAGGATGAAAAATATCAGAAAAAAGATTTTAAATGTTAATTCAGTCAAACTATTTGAAGCTAGGTCATTATAGAAAATGCATTTTTGGTAGCCTGCTTTTAGTCCTTCGGGAAGGTTTTACAATTATTTCATTAATTTTCAACTCCAATTAAATGCAGAGATTAATATTCTATTGACTTAGTGTGACTCAATCATACAGTGAGTAGAGGATGGTAATTAGTCATGTCACTTACTGCCTGCTCTTTCTTATTCGTCTCCTTTTTTTAATTGCCAAAACCGTGTTTTCTTGTGACTTGCCTGTCCACCTTAGCAAAGCCGTATTTTCTCTGATATTTTCATATTTGTGTTCCGTAAACAAGAGGAAAATAACCTAAGTTTTCAAACATGATGCACTCAACAGGGCAATAAATTAATAATTACACTATTTTGATCCTCACAAAAGTCAGGATTCAAATTATCTGTGGAAACAGTCAAAATCAATTTATGGTAAGTAAATACAATAATTATATCTGTATAACACAGCTTACAGTGTACTTTTTAAGTGCCTTACATAATGTAATCTTCATCCTTCTAAACAAGATATGCTCACTTTGGTTTTAGAGAAAGAGTAAGACAGTAGAAATATAGGGAATTTAGTGTTTTGCTCACCAAATGTTGAACCGGCAGCAACACATCAGATAAACAGTACTTTTATGGTTTAAAAAAAAAAACTCCTTAATGTGTATGAACTGATTCACTTTTTGCTATATAGCAGAAACTAACACATTGTAAATGAACTATATACCAATAAATTTTTTAATGAAAAAAATTCCTAAAGTGATGTCATGAAAATCCATAGTACAGACCTATCCCCCAATTTTTCTTCACAATTACACACTTTTTTTTTTTTAAGAACATTTCAAGTACCAGAAACACTAAGATGTCAGTACAGCTTTTCCCTACTGTGCAGCCTTTTGTAAGCCAGATGGCATAGAGTGAAGAAGCAGCGACCTTAGAGCTCATCTTGCTAATGGATGCACAAAACACGGATAAGTCGAGATAAAACCCAAGTGCCCCCAGACACAGTTGAAAGCTGTGGCAGCTTAATGCTGAGATGCTGAGTGAAGGAGCTACTCGGTACATGCTGCCTCTGTAACAGTTTGTAAGATCAACACTGAAAGCTATGTGTTTTCCACCTTTTTTCATAAAAATGAAAACCCTCTTTGAATTTCTTTTGGTTAGCAAAAACAAGTACTAATATATGTCTTGTAAAAGTGAAGAACGTGGCACCCTATACCAAGGTCACAGGACAAACGTCTCTGGAACTGACCGATCTCCATAGCAACTGTTGCCTTGAGCCTCTGGATCTAAACCCGCCAGTTCCCTGACGCCATATTAGGTGAAATACCACCCTGTTACCCACCCTGTAGCATCCTAACCCATCACCCAATGCCACCCTTCCAGTAGGAATTTTCTCTATCTCGAAGCTATAAAAATTGGCTACTAGCCCTTGAAAGGGGTCGGCTCTCCCATGAGCCTGCTTGCTGTTCTAATAGTGTCTCCCAGTCGAAATAAACTCTCTCCTCTCATCCTGTCTCATATCTGGAAATCTTTTTCCATCCACGTACGCACCATGACAAAGAGCATGAAGTGAGCGTCCAGAAAGCAGGGAATTCCTGAATGTGAATTTGAATCTTCTAAAATATGCTGAATTATTTAAAAAAAGAACTATGTCACTATTTGCTGAATGGTCAGACTGCACCCTAGGCTGGACTATAACAGGAATGCCGCTCGGAAGAGACCAGTCCATGGCCCGTCACCAGGTGAAAGAGGTCCAGCACCTATAGCAAAAGGGCTGAGTGCGCGGTCCAGCCCCTTGCGGTGTGTCGGGGCCCCAAAACCAGCAGATCCACTCTGCAGCCAACATAGGCAGTATTACGCCTTTAAAAAATTCAAGTGAACGGAGAATATGTGGCTTCAATTGTTTTTCTCCCAAAACTTAAGTCAGTCTAGTTGAAATCAGGCGGACATGGAAAAGTTAATCTTCATAGAAGTGTTAACACGATTTATGAGTGAAAAATTCACTATGATAGAAGTCAGTGTCATCTGCAAATAAGAGTTTTACTTTTTCTGTGATATTACCTGTCAGAGACTCCATCAGAAATAACTTTTAGAACTAATAAATTCAGTTAACTTGTAGGATATAAAATCAGTATACAAAAATGTGCTGTGTTTCTGCTCACTAACAAGGAACTATCAGAAAGAAATTAAGAGCGTTTCCCTGGTGACTCAGTGGTAAAGATTCCACCTGCCAGTGCAGGGGACACACACAGTTTCGATCCCTGGTCTGGAAGATGCCACATACGGTGGAGCAGCCAAGCCTGTGCGCCTCAACTGCTGAAGTGCACACGCCTGGAGCCTGTGCTAGAGAAACCACTGCAGTGAGACATCTGTGCCCCGCAACTAGAGAACAGCCCCCGCCCTCTGCAACTGAAGAAGGCTCACCCACAGCAATGAAGACCCAGCACAGACAAAAATAAAAGAATCTAAAAAAGAATCTAAGAAAACAATCTCACAGTTGCATCAGAAAGAATAAAATACCCAGGAGTAAGTGCAAAGAGATGAAAGATTTGTGCACTGAAAACCACAACCTGAGTGTCCGATCAGTGGATGAATGAATAAAGAAAATGTGATGTGTGTATACATACACGCACAATGGAATACTATTCGGCCATGAGAAGTAAGTCCTGCCGCTTACGAAAATATGGATGGACCTTGAGGATATTATGCTAAGTGAAATAAGTCAGAGAAAGACAAATACTAAATGATCTCACTTATATTTAGAACCTGAAACAAAAACTTCATAGAAAAGAACAGGTTGGTGATTGCCAACAGCAAGAGTAGGGGATGGATAAAGTGAATCAAAGGTCACAAAATATTGAGTTATAAGTTTTGAGGGTGTAACGTAGAGCGTGGTGAGTAGTTAGCAATACTGTATTGTGTATTTGAAAAGTGCTAAGAGTGGATCTTAAAGTTCTTATCACAAGGAAAAAGTAACTGATATGATGTGATAGATGTTAACTAAACATTGTAATCGTTTCCTGATATACACATATGTCAAATCATCGTATTGTATGCCTTAAACAAATACAATTTTAGGTTATATGTTATATCTCGATAGATAGATTGTTAAAATTTTTCTTTTTTATAGATCAGATTCTTTTATGAAAGTGTCCATATTGCTAAAATTATAATTCTTCAAAGAAATAATTTTATAAATTTTTTAAGGCTTACTATAATGCAGTCCCTTAAAATAGAGTTTGTAGAGAATTTGAATAGGAAACCACAAATTAAATCTTTTTTTTTTTTTATTTCAGTACTCTGAAGTGCTTAAGCAGCTTTTTTCGAGATGTATCTTTTTTAGAAAAATAGTTTATAAAAATTACAGTGAGTTGTGGTCTCACACACAGACAGACGGAAACTTGATGTGGTCAATTGTGTATTGAGTAAATTTGTTTTCAAATTAATTATATATCTAGTAAATTATTAAAATGGAAAACAACATTTAATTTTACTAAGAAAAATGTTGATGCTGAGAAATCTATTTTTTACTTAGGATCTAAAATTTACAGCTAAAAACCAGCAGGTGTCACTATGATGACAGATTTTTTTTTTTTTTTTTTCTTTTCCCTCTCTCTTAGCAGTTCTGTGTAGATGGGTGCATACCATCTATGAACAAAGATGTGTAAGAAATAATAGATTTAGCAAAGATGTCAAAATTTCAGAAAGCATATATAGTATCTCTGGAGAGTTAGTAGTACTTTTGAGAACTGTATTTTTTCCTTACTTCATATTTAATACATGCAGGTCTTTAATTATGTATCTGATGTGAAGTTTCTAGAGACAAAAATATGGTAATTGGTGAAAAATAATAATAGGAATTAAAGAGCTAGTGCTCAGGACATCTTTTTTCCCACTAAGTATGGAAGCCAAGGGCTTCCCTGGGGGCTCAGACTGTAAAGAATCTGCCTGCAATGCAGGAAACCGGGGTTCAATCCCTGGGTTGGGAAGATCCCCTGGAGAAGGAAATGGCAGCCCGCTCCAGCATTCTTGCCTGGAGAATCCCATGGACAGACAGGGGAGCCTGGGGGGCCATAGTCCATGGGGTCAAAAAGAGTCAGACACGAGTCAGCGACTAGCACTCTCATGGGAGCCGAAGTAGAATTTATATGCATTTACTCACTGAAGCATTGTGCTGTGTCTGGTTGTATTCAGAGAGATCTATAGTCAATAGTAGCACTCCATCTTAATGGAGTTGACAATCTAGTTGTGCACATGTAATAATGAGGTAGAAAAACCAGGACCATAATATTATGCAGTATCATAGCAAAGACCGTGCCCTATAAGCAAGCAGTTTATGATTCAAATCAGGGAATTCCTAGTAGGAACTGTGTAAGTTATTATCAGAGAATCATTAGTATTAAAGATAAAATTTGAATTTACTAGGATTTAGAGAATGAAAAAATGGCAGAATATCTGGTTTGGTTTAGTTCAGTAAGCATTTATGAAGTACCTGTGATCCAGCCACTTTATATTCCCAGATAAATGGTAGGGATTAAAAAAAAAAAAACTAATAAGTCTTGGTTTCTGCCCTTGTTTATCAAAAATACAGATGAAAATGCTGGCAGATTCCAATAATAATTAACAGACATCTTTGATGTTGAAAACATCAGATAACACTGGAAATTGGAAAGTTCACTGGCTCTGAGAGTCAGAAGACCTAAATTTTAGTTTTGCTTCCATCGCTAAATTTACATACTGAACGTCACTTAGACAGTTTTCACATTTTCAACTTTATTAATTTGTGTTCACCCTGTAGTTTAATTAGACTACCATGTGACAGGAAGGTTGCTCGGTAGAGTCAGTTGTGTGACTGATAGGGGAAATTGCTACCCAGCAGTGGGTTTTTGAGAACGTAGCTGAAAATAGCAATTCCTAGTCTAGACAGGGCAGGGATAGTGTAAGAGCTCGGTTTGGAATTTAAGATCGTGGGAATTTTTAACATCCATGTATAGGTTTGTCTATGCACTGTTTATATTTCTTATGACAATAAAATTTAGATAATCTGCCCTGTTGCTTTTTTTAATATGTGTTCATAATTGTTAGCCCAAGTGACTAAAGTTACTATTTTTTTTTTCGCTTTTGAGAACACCATCATCATTAGTAAGATCAAAAAGATGTTATCAAAAAGATATTTTTGCCTTAGATAAATATTTTGCTTTTGTATAATTAGTGAGAAAATACTATGGGCTTTGAGTAGGCAGCTACGCCTGTTTAAGGATTTCCCATTTCCTTTCCCAGAAGATTAAATTGTTCAAGAACAAAGAACGTGTTTCATGCTGTTTCATAGCCCATGCTTCGGGCTTGTGCTGTGTGTTTAAAAAAGGAAAGTTCTTTTCATAGTATCATGCTAGTGATGAGTTTGATTAAGGGAGATTTGGATTGCCCGTGCTATTTCTATTCATGTTTGAGTATGAAGATAAAGACTAGATGAGCACATTCTGCTATTTTTAGCCTACATCATCAGGGTTCTGTTTTGTCATCACCTAGCTTATAATATTTGCTATTTCTCTTAAGGGAAGCTTTTAAGATAAACTGCATACTGTGAACGTCTAAACTTGACGTTTTATCTCCCTGAAAAAGAACAATGACTCTGACGACCAAAAAAAAAAATTTTTTTTTCCTTTAAAAATTTAGGTCATCTGTTTGGAACTTGGAATGAATCTTTGATAGAAACAGCGATGTAGGTAGTGATGAGGCTTTTCTAGCCCACAAAGACGGTGTGTCTCAGAATATCACAGTATCAGCCACAGAACCAGTAGTACGTAGTGTTGTAAGCTAGTAATCAGCCACTGTACTGAATGATTTTTTTTTTTTTTTTGAGAAGTATATCCGAGTTTCAGCTCGTGGGAGCTGGACTGTAGCTCTGGAAGCAGCGTGGCCGGGTCGAAATGGGGGAGGCAGAGCCCCTTCGTTGCTGAAGGGAGGCTTCTGCGGCTGAGGCCCCATCCTTCCTGTGCCCACCTGCAGCCTCTGTCCTGTCTCCTCTCCTTGCTGTTGTTACACTTACTGCTTCAAAACAGAGTTCTCCATCTGACTCCCCAGTGAAGGCTCACAGTTTCTGGTCTGGTGCTGAAGAGATTTGGAAGTTTTTTTCAGTGATTTGCTGTGAATAAGAAGTAAGATGAGAGAATTCCTTTTCACCACCACCCGCAGACAGATGTCTAACGTACTCATGGGACGGTGGTAATTCTTTAAACCCACTGCTGGAGAAAGAGGTGTCCATCTGCAGATTCCAAGAGCTCCCACAGTGTTCACGCCCCGGTTCTCTAAGGCGGGACGTGCCTTGCGTGAGCCGCCACGTTGGCCGTGAGGTGGGCTGCCCACCGGCTGCACTGGGGCTGGAGGAGTGATGGAGCACTGGGGCGAGCAGCCCGCAGGCTTAGTTTTCGTTCCTTTTTTTCCCTTCTCTCTTGCCCCAGCGGATCCCCCCATCACAGACGTGAGTGAAGCGAGGCAGGGTGGGGGTGGAGATCCTCGGCCCCCTGGTGTCTACAATCCGAAGAGGAGAGCAAGGCGGCATCCTCTCTTCTGCGTCAGATACGTACATTTGCCTGGATCTCTTGTGTTAATCTTGGGTTTGTTGTCTTACCATCTCACGGGGGTGTCTGATGAGGGACACTGAGTGAGACCACACTTGGTCTGGAATGTGATTCTTCGGACCAGGTGGGTGTGACAACCTCTCCCCTGGCGCTCCCCTCCCCCAGTTCTCCCCTCCCCCAGTTCTCATCTGGAATTGCAGAAGTCTCGGCACCTGATAGCCTTCTTGGCGGCTGCGGGTTGCGGGTGACCTTGCCCCATGGAGGTAGTCTGGGTGTCATCTTCGTAGGACGCCCAGGGTCAAAGATGCATGCCTTAGGCCTTATAAACCAGGTGACTTGGTTATATTTTACTTTGTGACTGTTTCAATTTTGTGACCCCCAATCTATAAAATATTCCAAGATGATGTCAGCTGAGTGGCGGGAATTAAGGAAGGCCGGGATCCTCAGCCTCAAATGTATGGTGGGGACCGCAGGGAGAGAGCGCCCTGAGGGGAAGGCGGGCCCCGAACCTGTGCCCCGCTGGGAGCATCTGGTTTAAGTTTTAGTAAAGAAAAGGGCAAGTTCCTCTTTAAGTGTTTGGGAAAAGAAAATTCAAGGTTACAGCAAGTGCGAAGTAAGAGGCGGTATTCAGAGTGGCAGCGGCCAGTGGACTGGCTGATCCAACCCTAGGTGCCCAGTGAATCTTTAACGCTTTGACTAAATGTGTACAGAAGGAAAAATGCATGCTTCAGATGTTAGTTAGAATCAAACTAATTTTCTTTAATTTTTCAGAAGATGAAAAGATGCAAACTTAAAGCTTATGCAGAATCACTAATTTAACATATTAAAAATGTACTGGAACTGCCCCCAAACTGGAAAAGCAGCCCCCGCCCCCCCACCCAGGCTCCACACTAACCCTTTTTAGCTGCCGCTACGTCCATCTGCTCACTTTCATAACGAAATGCCCAGAAGGACTCTGGATGTTCGGTGCTGTCTCCGCTTACCTTCCCTGCCTTCTTCCCTGAGCCCAGTCCCAGCCCCCCCCCGCCACTGACGCCCCTCTTGTCAGCACCCCCAGCAGCCTCCCTCAGGCCAGATCTCTGCTCCATCCTCTGCCCCCCCTTTGCGGTCAGCAGGTGACCCCTCCCTCCTCCTAGGAGTCCCTCTTCCCCGGGCGTCCTGGTGAACACAGTGCCGCTCTGCCCACCCCCCCCCCCGCCATGGGGACCCCTCTTTGAGACCATCGCTTTGCCTCACAGTCAGGTCTCCAGCCTCTTCTCTGCCCTGAAGCTGGGCCCATGATTCTATCAACGCCCCAGCTTGTATCCACACAGCCAAAGCCTTTGACTGTGTGGATCACAATAAACTGGACAATTCTGAAAGAGATGGAAACACCAGACCCCCTGACCTGCCTCTTGAGAAACCTGTATGCAGGTCAGGAAGCAACAGTTAGAACTGGACATAGAACAACAGACTGGTTCCAAATAGGAAAAGGAGTACGTCAAGGCTGTATATTGTCACCTGCTTATTTAACTTATATGCAGAGTACATGATGAGAAACACTGGGCTGGAAGAAACACAAGCTGAAATCAAGATTGCCAGGAGAAATGTCAATAACCTCAGATTTGCAGATGACACCACCCTAAGGCAGGAAGTGAAGAAGAACTAAAGAGCCTCTTGATGAAAGGGAAAGAGGAGTGAAAAAGTTGGCTTAAAGCTCAAGATTCAGAAAACTAAGATCATGGTATCCAGTCCCATCACTTCATGGCAAATAGATGGGGAAACGGTGGCTGACTTTATTTTTGGGGGCTCCAAAATCACTGCAGATGGTGGCTGCAGCCAAGAAATTAAAAGACAATTATTCCTGGAAAGGAAAGTTATGACCAACCTAGACAGCATATTAAAAAGCAGGGACATTATTTTGCCAACAAAGGTCTGTCTAGGCAAGGCTATGGTTTTTTCAGTAGTCATGTATTGATGTGAGAGTTGTACTATAAGGAAAGCTGAGCACGAAAGAATTGATGCTTTTGAAATGTGTTATTGGAGAAGACTCTTGAGAGTCCCTTGGACAGCAAGGTGATCCAACCAGTCCATCCTAGAGGAAATAAGTCCTGAATATTCATTGGAAGGATTGATGCTGAAGCTGAAACTCCAATCCTTTGGCCACCTGATGTGAAGAACTGATTCACTGGAAAAGACCCTGATGCTGGGAAAGATTGAAGGCAGGAGGAGAAGGGGACGACAGAGGATGAGATGGTCGGATGGCATCACCGACTCAATGGAAATGAGTTTGCGTAAACTCCGGGAGTTGGTGATGGACAGGGAGCCCTGGCGTGCTGTGGTTCATGGGGTCACAAAGAGTTGGACACAACTGAGCGACGGAACTGAACTGAACAGCTTGTATCTCCGGCCCTGACTTTCCCCTCACAGATTCACTGCCTGGTCAGCATCTCCAGTTACGTCACGGCTCATCTCCCTCCCCGTGCGCCTCACCGAGTCCCCCCTGGCCACACTGCGGTTCTTTCTGCCCTTCAGACGCATCTGAGCTTGTCTCCTCCTGGGCGCATTCCTGACATGCTCTGTCCTTAGATCCTACCAGTTCCCTAACCAGTCTCCTTAGCTCTCTTCATACGCCCCCTCCTCTGGGAGGCCTTCCCTGACCACTCAGTGGAAAATAGCACGCTCCCATTGGTACCTAGTGTTTCCCTGACTAGAACGTAAGTCCTGAGGGCAGGAAGCTTGGCTGCCTTATCCATTCTGTGTTCCCACCTGTAATCCGGGCATGTGGGACTTATTCATTGAACCAGTGAATGGATGGATGGATGGGTGGGTGGGTGGGTGGATATGCTATAGTCTAGCACCCTTTCACCTGGATTTCTTTACATCTGATTTTTTAAAAGTATAATGTGAAGCAACTGAGGTATTTCTTAAGAGCTTAATTCTACATTTGATAATGGATTTTTTAAAATCATTTAAAGGTCCTTAAACTTTCGAATGACAGTGCCAAGCATAGATGTTCCATAGAAATGGTTTCCTCTTCACTGATGTGTCTTATCATATGGCACTGTGGCATACTGTTCCAAGGAAAACTAAAATCTTTCTATAGCAACTATTGAAAACTAAAATTGAGGTATAATAGAACTGTGATGTTTCTATTAAAAAATATTTCTACTTCAAAAATGTTCAGTACTTGTCATATCATTAACAAACCACCCAAATAATCATCTCGGAGGTACGATCCTTGTACCGTAACTGAATCAGAAGAGTCTGAGAATCACGAGTGCTGGGATGGTTGAGGGTCTGAGTCTTCACCGTCAACTCAAATTCTGCCTCCGCTGCGTAGTAACTAGGTGACCCTGTCTCAGTGTCCTCACCTGTAAATATCAGGAGTAAAAGTACCAAAACCTACCCGCTTTGTTCCAGGGATTCATTGGTTAACTTTCGTCACATATTTTAAAACAGACCCTGACGTGTAAGTGCTATGTTTAATATTTGCTTTTATAAGTTTTATTATCATCATCACCATCGATTCTAGATGTCCACTAGCAGATTACTCTTTGTAATCCACCCATAAAAAGGTTGATCAGTCAAGATCATAAGTGGTTTAAGCTTCCTCAAGTGAAGCCCATAGCAGTTCCCCTTGGAGCATTTAGCTCGATTAGACTACTTTCTGTGATCCCAAAATACATATTAAAGCCAAAGGAATACTAGTTTTGTAAATCCTTACATGGCACACCCATACAGCTGGTACCACAAATGATGTCACATTTCAGGAAGACCAACTAATATATTCCATGGACTCAAAGGTACTTCTGGGATGAAACGTGTTTGACTTCTAGTTCCCAGGCTGGTCTTTGATTCAGACTCAGATGAGAGAAAACTCTAGCCTTTCAAATAGGTCTCTGCTGAACCCATTTTGATAGCACTTAATGTACTGGAGTTACTTATTACCACATTTAGTAATATTGGTGAAATTTCTTCCATTTCTCAAAACAAGTTTTGCTTACACCCTTTCAAAAGAATGTTATTGGTATGTGGGTAGGTTGTCTGGGGCCAGCCTCTTATCTAGAGACCAGATTCAAAAAGTCTGAGTTCATCGAAGTGACTTAGGCTGCACGCTCTTGTTTAGTTTAATAAGCGTGTATTGGTCTGGCTGAAACGCAGCGCTCCCCCCAACTAGGAACAATGCCACACACATCATTTCCTGCAGCAATGGAGTTGGAAGGCAATTATCTACTCACAAAACAGGCTGAAACAACAGTTCCTGATATTCTTCTCAAATACTTTAACTTCCCAAGGAATCCGGAAAAAATAATTCCATGAGACGGTGTTGTGAATGAAGGTATGACAATTCAGTTTCCTTGACTGGAGCCCAGTGGCCAGCAGAAATGAATTACTACCCACTTGGCGTTGCTGAGAGGGGCTCTGGCCCAGTGAGCTGCTTATCTTTGCTCCAGGAGCCCTGTACTTATGTGAGGATGGCCTTGGACTCTTTGTTGTCCGTTTATGGGAACCACCCCAGAGAGGACCTGCAGTTCCTGGAACTACACTTGTTTAATGACATTGTTTCCCAAAGAGAATGTGAGACTGCTGTTTCAGACTTTCTAGATAAGAAATGTGTATTCTCTAGAAAGAATCAGTTTAATACAATTTATAGTATAGTGAGAGCTTTCTCAACCCTTTGGTTCGTTTATCTTGAATAGAGATTGGTGGTGGTTCTTGTCCGGTTGCTAAGTCGTGTCCGATTCTTTGCAACCCCAGGGACTACAGCGTGCCAGGCTCCTCTGTCCTCCACTATCTCCTGGAGTTTTCTCAAATTGATGTCCATTGAGTCAGTGATGCTATCTAACCCTCTCATCCTCTGCCACCCCTTTCTCCTTCAGTCTTTCCCAGCATCAGGGTGTTTTCCAGTGAGTCAGCTCTTCACATCATCAGATGGCCAGAATTTTGTAGCTTCAGCGTCAGTCCTTCCAATGAGTAGTCAGGGTTGATTTCCTTTAGGAATGACTGGTTTGATCTCCTTGCAGTCCAAGGGACTCTAAAGAGTCTTCTCCAACACCACAGTTTGATTGGTAGATACTCATAATAAGAGCTGTCTTTTCTGTGATCCTTAACCATGAAGTCGTCACCCAGGTAGCCTAATAATGTTCATGGCAAACGTTAGCAATTAAGATGAATATTCAGACAGTGCCTTCTGGAATTCTCATCTGACAGAAACCTTTGCAACACATTTCATCAGGGATACACACACAGGTTTTCTTCTTCATGTCCTGAGACAAAACTGTCATTTGGATGGTGATCCTGGATGATGCCAATTGTAAAGGTATTTGGACACTTCAGGGGATTAACTGCCTTGAATTTCATCTGATTGTTTGTATTGACACACCCCTCGTTACTAAATAAAAGGTGTAATATATTGTGTGCAAGTGTCACCGGCGTGACAGCAGAATGAAGAGGAGCTTGAGACACTGTAATGACTCGAGAGGCTGTCTCCAGAAGTCTCTCAGAAAGGTAGGCTATTTTCAGTCTGATTGTCTGGGCTTCATAAGTATTCTCCCTGCCTGGAATATTAGGCATTTATTTAGTGTGTTTTCATTCAAATTGTTGTTGCTATTGTTTAGTCTCTCAGTCATGTCCGCCTCCTGCGACCCCGTGGACTGTAGCCCACCAGACTCCTCTGTCCATGGGATTTCCCAGGCAAGAAGACTGAGCAGGTTGCCATTTCCTTTTCCAGGGGGTCTTCCTGACCCAGGGGTTGAACCCACATCTCCTGCACTTGCAGGCAGTTTCTTGACCACTGAGCAACCAGGGAAGCCCCCTTTCATTC
The DNA here is from genome assembly GCA_024291935.2 of Okapia johnstoni. NCBI lineage: Eukaryota > Metazoa > Chordata > Mammalia > Artiodactyla > Giraffidae > Okapia > Okapia johnstoni. The sequence goes on along the minus strand of CM044306.1, from coordinate 138,421,246 downwards.
AGATACATCAAGTCAAAGTATTTGACTTTTTTCTTTAAGGAAGTATGTAACTTTTAAAAACATAGTGTGAAACCGGCATTTAAATTGTTTTTTTTTTTTCTGAGTGTATCAGAAATTGGTTGATTCTTTGGAAATAGTGGAAATAGTTCACCTGAGACTTTCTTCCTTTAAAACGTCCTTCCACTTTGCCTGACCTCATTTGGCTGGACGGTGTTGTTGGCAGCCTCCACCCAGCTCCCAGTGGTCCATGTGTCCACGCTGTGGACCTGTCTCCTTTTGACTAAGATCTCTGTGCAAGTCCAGAGACTCAGATTGAGAAACTCCAGGTGGAAATGGGGCAGTTGGTTTCATTAAAAAGGTAGCAGGTGACACTCAGGATGCCTAGCGAAGAGTGTGATGACGCTAAGTGTGACAGGAGGGCTCGTGCCCCCGCGGGGTGGCTGGTGGGCAGCAGGCCCGTGCGGTTCTGGGTCCTGGCTGAGGTCGATCGGGCGGGTGGAGGAGGGCCAGGCAAGGTCTTGGCGCCCTGTTCCTCCTGTGGCGTCTGCTGGGCCGGGTCCAGTGCTCTTCGGCGTGGTTTAGGAGCTTATGGAGAACAGACTGTGTCTGGAGCCTTAAGTCAGTTGCCCTGGCTGTTTGGCTCTAGTTTGCATCAGTGGAGTCATTCCTGTTTTCTTATCTTGGCTCACTCCCAGGACTGGCTTAACACACCCGTTAGGCAATTGTATAAATCCCAGTTACCTTCATCGTCTTTCTAACGACCAGCTGTGAATAATCAACACATTGAAACACTTAAATCCTAATGGCTGCCATATACATTTAAGGGTGGATGCCATTAATGTTTTCTAGTATCAACATGATTTCCTTGGTAATACAGCAGTTCAGTAAGATAGATCACAGTGAAATTCCAGTTTGCTCCTTGTTTTCAATTCATTGTTACCATGCTGAGTAAAGGAACGATTATGAATTTGCATTTACTGTAATACCTTTTTAATAATTACTTCAAAATATAGAATGAAATTTTTCTAAAGCAAAAAAATCTATCTTGGGCTGGATCCGGGGGCTGCATCACTCACCCAGTCCACATTCGTTTAGTTCTTACAGCGAACTTTGTGAAGGACGGAAGATGGAAGTCAAGGATAACCGTGTGCTGCTTATAAAGACTTCCGGTGAAAAACAAAAGCCACTTTACACGACATGGTTGGAAAACAATTCAGACCTAAATTTTCGACCTCTTGGGCTGCGCATGAGGCAGAGACCACGGTGGGCTGACATAGTTTGTTCCACCTTCCAGGGAGCCTTCATGGAAGAGGCAGGATGTAAAAGATGAGGGCGGTGTTATTGGACAGAAAAAGAGAAGCGGAAAAAACTCTGAGGAGCCTCTTTTGAATGCCAGACTCTTTGACAGTAGCTTCATGTATGTAATGTCATTAATCCTGCCAAGTGGACATTTATATCCCTGTGTACGCATGAGAGTATTAAGGATTAGAGAGATCGCGAAGCTTGCTCAAGCTCATACAACTAGATGAGGGTTGCTAATAAATGGTGGGTAAGCTTATTGGCTCTGAATTTCTGGAAGTTTGGAATTTGTATCCCCTCTACTCTAAACGACTGACTGTACTTAATGTCTTTGAACTTCAATTTTTTTTTTCACCTGTAAACTGGGGAAAATAATAATAGCCGCCTCATAGATTTAGTGTGATGAGTAAACTAATGAGACCAAGAACTTGGCTGTTTCTGACATACGGTACCCACTGCATACATGTTTTAAAAATGCATATAGAGAGAATTTGAGTGAGATTCACACGTACACCTTGTCTGTCTCTAAAGCCTGTCCCTTGCAGAGGGAGCAGATAGGAAATCCAGACAGAATAAGTACAAGCAACATGTCTGCTGAACAGAGGCAAAGCCCCCTCCTGCCTGAGCCAGGGTTGGGCTGGTGAAGGAGGGAGAGCGATGGGGAAAGTCTGCTGGAAGCCAAGGCTGAGGGACCTCAGCTGCCGGGCAGAGGGTGGAGGCCGGAGGCCACAGGGACCCCAAGAGCCGGGGAGCTCGAGGATGGGGAGAGGGTGGGCTCGGCACCGCGGGGGACCCAGGGGGTGGTCTGGAGCTGTGCTTGGGACAGCGCCCAGCACGCGAGGATCCACGTGGCCCCGCGCTGGCATGGGGTCAGCATCGTGCATGGCTGGCAGCACTAGGGGGGCTCCCAGTGCCACCCTCCCCGCTGGGGGGCCCCGGCCCACTGCCAACGCCCCAGCCACGGCTGCTCCTCGGGGGACCCCTGACCTCCCTGACCTCCCTCGCCTACCGAAGCCACCGTCAACTTTAACTAGAGAGGATTCTGTCTCAATTAACAGGAAAAGTCCAGTGTTTTAGTCTACATAAATCACAAAGTTGAATGAATGAGAAAACTGCAGTATACCAGAGAGTCCCTTAGGGTATAATTTTTTGTCTTCAGCAAGCCTCACATACTGTTTTAATGCCAACCTATAATCTACAGTTTAGTAAATTGACTACACTGCTCAAAAGACTTGACATTTCCAATGTTACATCCTTTTCCCCATTTTTTTACATTTTCACCAGGAATGTCCAGTTTGAATACAGTAATGCCCAATCTTCTTCCTTAGCAATATATCCAAGTGGTTCCACCTCATAGGTCTTATGATCATCTACAAAGGTTAATATCTGAAGATAAAAAGAAATCAGACTGAATATTTCCTGAGCAAATCCTCTGTTAATTAAACTAAGAGCTCTCATCTCGAGGCATAGGTGTTGCTAACATATTAAAGGAGCCCAAGTCCTGCAAATTATTAATAACTGTTGTATGTTCAGCCACTGGCTGGGATGAAGACTTGTAGAAGGTGTAGTAACAGCAGTAATACGTGTTAGGAAAGACTGTGTCATAATGATTAAGAATATGGGATCCCCAGAGAGGGGTGGGGTTGGGTCCTGACCTCCTCCTCCTTAGCTGGGTCAGCTTTGCATGTTGTATCAAAGTATATTTTACAAAAAAACAAACTTTGCTCACATATTCACATTTATCCATCTGAGCCTGTCAGTCCTGTGAGGTGGACAGGAAAGGTGTTAGTATTCTCATCTGATGTAAGAGCTGAGGTTCAAAAAGGCATTAAATAACTCAGCAGAAATTAACTAATGGCAAATCCAAGACTCAGAATCCGGAGCTTTTTCCTCTGCCTCGTCCGGCAGCACAGACCAAAAGCAAGACTTTGATGAATGTAGCAAGGGCAGGTCCTGACAGCAGTGGTTTCCAAGGGCCCATCCACAGATGGCGATGCTACGTGACAGGGTTTCCTCTCCATCATTCAGCTCTCGGGTTGATGGTGAAGGAAGAAAGTGAGGGGCAGGGTAGGAGTTTCAGACACGGTTCGACTTGCCCAATTTAAAGCCCTGCCTTTTACTCTCAGGTCACATCTTTCCTACTTTTTGGTGTTCAGATAGTCTTATGAAATGATGACAGAACACGGTAATTTTGTTTTGTTTGTTAGCATCCCTACTTGATGTAATAGAACTTCGGCAAAACCACATTGGTCCACAGACTTTGTTTCAGAAAGTTTTTTGAGTTCAGAATTTGGGAATCAGTGCTGTAGCATGATTTCATTATTTTATGTATTAAAAGTTTAGGTTTGCACTGTTACTTAGTTTATCTATGTTAAGCCATTAAACCAGGCACTTGAATTTTTATACAAATTTAATTTTCTCTCTCTTTTTTATTATCCTAAGTCAGTGATTCTTAGCTTTTTTGGCAGAAGTCACAGATCGCTTTGAAAGCCTGATGAAAACCCTGGATTCTTCTCACACCCCCGCCTGCTAAAAGCACACACACGGACAGTTACCAGCACAGGCTGAGTAGTTCACAAACTCGGCAGTCCCGAAAACCAGGAACCTCCAGGCGGCGCTGGTTGGTTTGATTGTATATCCCATTCTGTTTTGTTCATCGTGTTTGCTTTGCTCTGTTTGTTAGGTTTTAGGGCTTATGCGGTGGCACGGTTTCACAGGAGCCAGGATAGAAGGCTAAATGTTAGGAACCATTGTTTGTCTGAAGGTCCCTACCCTTTGTGTGGTTTTTCAGGTCGAGCTGTCACTGGAGGAAGACTGACTGTTATTAGACTGTGTTGGCAAGGAAGTGGGAGCAGTTCATGACAGTATAAATTGATGTTATTTCTTTGGAGGGCAATCTGAAAATATCTATCAGCATTTAAAGTGCACATACTTGTGTTGGGTGTGAAGACACGTATACAGAGCTCTTTGTTGGATTCTTATGTGTATGAGTGAGCAACTAAAAACATAAAAACTTGTCAGTATAAATACCTGGAACTGGTTACATAAATTATCATATCTTCACACCAGAATATAATGCAGCCACGAAAAAGGACTGAGCAGCCCTATTGATGACCAAATAGAATGATCTCCAGAATATACTAAAATGTGAAAATGCATTTTAAAAGGAGGAAATGCATACACACGTGGGTTTGGCTCTCTCTGGAGTTTACACTAGCAGCTGGTAATGACGACTGGCTTGGAGGTGGGGGCTGGGAGACACGGGTCTGCTGAGGGGGAGACGCTTACTTTTTCTGTGTGTTGTGGTACCCGAATGATGATAACCGGGTCCTTAATTGTATTCAGTTTTTTAAAGCTAATTTTTAAAACAAATCAATTTTTAAAATCAGTATAGAGTATGAGAAGCAGAGATGAAAGAATATTTAGATTACATGAAGTCCACCTAAATGAAAGGGATGTTGCAAAATGAACAGACTTTTTTATTTATTTATTGATGTATGGTGGGGTTGACATGTATTAATTTCTGCTATATAGCAAAGTGATTCAGTTACATGTGTATATATAGGAGACTTTACCTATTCTTTTCCATTATAGTTTATCGCAGGATATTGAGTGTCATTCCCTGTGCTGTGCAGTAGGACCTTGCTGTTTGTCCCTCCTATTCGTAATAGTTTGCCTCTGCTCCTCCCAGACCCCCAGTCCATCCCTCTCCCAGTCCCCTCTCCCTTGGCTTCTACAGACCTGCCCTCTGTGCCTGTGAGTCAAACCCGCTTTTCTTTTTGCCTCGTTCCCTAATGTAAGAACACGGGGAGGGGGCACCTGATGGGGTTAAGAGCTGGTAAAGGAATAAATCAAAAGAAACAGCTTTTCACACAGTGTGTGGTCAGTCTAAGGAATTTACCGCCACAGGCAGTCCTGGAGGCAAATATTGTGGCTGGATTTTTTTTCTCTCTTTTTTTTTTTTTTGGAAGACTAGTCGCTTCTGTGCAGTCATAACACTTGTCGTTGTGCAAGAAGAGATAAGGGTAATCAAACCTGCTGGTGCAGGATGTGAGCTGATCGCTGCAGAGGAAGGACTCTCCCCAGCCTCCCTTCGCTTTTGGCCTCTCCCAGTGCCGCAGAATAACATTACACAATTGGCTGGGTTCTCTTTGAAGAATGGACGGTACTTCCTCTGAATCATTAGATATTATCCACAGCCAAGGGAAGAATTGCAGACCTGCCAGAAGCAAAGCTCTTCACTATATATATGGTTTTCTTTGCCCCCAGAGTGATGGCTCCTTCAGTTCAGAATGAGGCCTCTTGGCGGGACTGCTCTCCCACTGCTGTACTGCCCCCGAGGTTCCCGGCAAAGAACAGGCTCGAAGGAGAAGACCGGGCTTCAGCTCCCCTCCCGCGGAGCAGTCTGGCTCCTCTTAACAACACACCCCAGATTATTGAGCGAGTGACTGAATTAGATACTCAGGAAATAATTCATGCTTTTTTTTTTCTTTCTCTCTCCCTCTCCCCTTCCTTCTTTGGCTCCAACTAGTAATGAATCCGTTCACCACGGGGTAGACAGAGGACATAAACTAGCGCCGGCCAGTCTCATTAAACCCTTGTTAACCTTTTGACATCGTTACGGGTCTCATACACCCACACGACTCAAGCAAGACTGCACCCACGTACCTCTCTCTTATGTTTTAAGATCAAGAGTAACGTGTATCAGGTTGACTGGAATTTGAGCACGTAAACAGGGTGTAAAATAGAATATGATGTCAAGCTGAGCAAGCTAAGTTGCACTGTAAGAGACTCCGCTGCAGAAGGACTCCGTTCTGTCCCTGCTGTGTGATCAGGCCAAGGGCAGTCCAGTCACATGTGTAAGGTGACTCTCTTGTTAAAGAAATTTCTCCCCTATTTTGGAACCCAGTAGCAGGCCGGCAGGGTAATTTGTTCAATGTGCAGAATCAATGTGCTTCCTTTCTTTTGCAGGAGGGAGGGGGTCCACACTGAGTGGCTTGGGGGACCTTAGCTCTCCGACGAGGGATTGAACCCAGGTCCCCTGTGGTGGAGGCTTGGCATCTTCACACTCGACCCCCAGGGGAGTCCTGCTGCCTTTTCTCAGTGTTCTGCTTTGCAGGGCCTTTGCCATCAGCCAGCAGCTGGATGGCATCTACACAGTTATGATTCCAGGCCTATCTCGTGGCTGAGCACAGGGGCGTGGCATCTTGTCTGTCCTACAGACAAGATCCAAAACAGTTGGTTGTCCAAATACCCAGAGCCAGGAGAAACTTGCTTCCATCATTATTGTTTGGCTTAATTACATTAGGAAGTTCCAGCTGAGCTTTTAAAATAAGATCTCTCATATTTAATTATGATCCCTTTTTTGCTAGCCAAGCCCATGGGCACCACGTACAATCCCCTCTTTTCCACCGTTTTAGGAGACCCAGTCTGTTTCCAGCATCGTCCAGTAGAATTTTCTGCGGTGATGGAGGTGTGTGAGCGGTCCCGTTATGGCAGCCACCAGCCGTGGGCTGAGCTCTGAGAGTGTGGCTGGTGTGGCCAAGGGTGTCTGATACGGTCTGAGTGTCTCTGACCTGTAAACATCGATGCCACCCAGCTTCAGTCCTTTATGTCCCAGCCCATCTTGACATTAGTGTCTGAGCACATACAGAAGTGATGCAGCTATCTCCTTCCTTCCTGGGCAAAGCATTGCCATGGGATTTGAGAGCAATACTAAGAAATGGTTTTCACACTGTTTCAGGGGAAGGGGTGCAGTCTTGTCATCACGCAGCGCCTGCAGCTGTGACTCAGATGCTGTCACGGGGCTTGAGCCCCTGCCTCCTACCTGAATGGCAACCTCAGTGAACAGTAGTGAGGCCTCTTTTTCTAAGTGGAAAAATCTCGAGCAGAAATCTAAAAATCTTATGTTTGCATGGCCAAGAGCAACATGGGGTACTGGGAAATTCCATCAGTAAGCCAAGCAACTTCTTGGCAGCAGGAACTCTGTCTTTTATCTGTTTCCTTCATTCCTAGCATAAATTTTAATAAGTGATTCTCCAATGATGGTTTAGTATGTGAACGAACAAACAAACATGGCTTAGAAAGGATGCTGGTAACTTAACCTCTCAGGAGTCTCTCATTAAAACCCCTGGTAACCCAGCAGATATCTTTACTAGCAGAGAAGTTACAGGTACACACAATGTAAATAATCATGTTTTGGACTTAGGCAACAACTAATACAAAAACACTGCAGACTCATCATGACTAATTTGAATACTGTACAGAATAAACGGTAGCCTACATTTGAGCCTGAATATTCACTGGAAGGACTGATGCTGAAGCTCCAGTACTTTGGCCACCTGATGCAAAGAACCAACTCACTGGAAAAGACCCTGATGCTGGGAAAGATTGAAGGCAGGAAGAGAAGGGGACGATAGAGGATGTGATGGTTGGATAGCATCACTGACTCAATGGACATGAGTTTGAGCAAGCTCCGGGAGATAGTGAAGGACAGGGAAGCCTGGCGTGCTGCAGTTAATGGGGTCACAAAGAGTCGGACACGACTTAGCGACTGAACAAGATTTATAAAATCTATGAATCCAGAAAAAAAGTGTCCGCTTTCCACCAGACTTTTAACTTCTCATTGAATGTATTTTGTAGGATGACCCTCCTCCCTTCCTACCATTCCTTTTCACCTGAACCTGCTTTTTACCACCGTACTGACTGAAGGACGTGACCTAGCCCAGTCCCTCCCTGCCATGACTCCTCCCCCGTTTTGCCATTACTATGATCCGTTGTGTGAAATTGCTTTGTGAGCTAAAGCACAGGGTAGTTCGTTTTGCAGACAGCAGAGCAACAGCCTGCTTGCTCCCTCCACGGCGTTCGCCATCTGCATCCTCATTGAGCTGGGCAGTGCCTGTTGTCCAGCCCGCGTGCTTTCTTCATTGTTGTCATCACAGCAGTCGATCCGTTTCTTCACCCGATCGACCCATTCCTGCCCTTATTTTAAGTCATACATAACGACTGGAATGTCCTATCTGGTCAAGCGCTCTAACCTCGTTTCCTTCCTAGTATCAGCATACTTGAAATTCCAGCTCAAACATAGATGCTTTCAAACTGCAAGCCGGAGAGCTATGGAAGGAAGAACTCGGAGCTCTGGGAAGTGTGATAACTGACCTAAAAGTCTGCTCGTGCCAGTAGCTGGCTGTGTGATCTCGGATGAGTTATCCTGCCTGGGGTCATTTCCTATCTCTGTAATATGGGGAGAAAGAAGTCCAGGTGCCCCAGATGGTCCCTCCACGCTCGAGAGTCTCACTGAGCAATTCGGTCACCCTCGTGTGACTCTGTCACTACAGGGCGACACAAGACATCCCTGAGTTACTCAGGGAAGTTCCATCTCACCTGTGATCCCAGGCCCACGTGACACCATCTTGTCCATCCTAGACCTCCGTGGGGAAGGTATTCCTGGGACTGGAGCAGTTTTCGTCCCCCAGCCTGTCCTCACTGTGACCCACACCTTCAAGGCTGAGCACTTGTCTCCCTTGGGCCCGCCCAGGGGGTTCCTGCTAAATCAACAAAGCCTGTGTTTGGCCCCCCTGTGTGTGACCCACGCAGGTGCCGAGAGGTGCTGGTTCCTGCGGCCCATGACTGGATCCAGCATCTTGCCACGTGTGCAGGGTACACACAATGTTCCCCCACCCCCACCCCCAGCCCTGTGCTTCTGCTCAGGGACAGAACCTTGTCCACAGCAGGTTCCCACCTGCTTTAGGAGAAGGCTTGCATTTCTCTCACTACAGGCACTTCCACGGCCACGTTCAGGATGGTTTCCCTGATTACAGGGGAATCTGTTCTGGAGGGGCTTCCCAGGGGGCTCAGCGGTAAAGAATCTGCCTGCCAAGGCAGAAGATTCAGGAGACTCGGGTTCCACTCCTGGGTGGGGAAGATCCCCTGGAGGAGGGCATGGCTATCCACTTCAGTGTTCTTGCCTGGGAAATCCCATGGACAGAGGAGCTTGGCGGGCTGCAGTCCATGGGGTCACAAAGAGTCAGACACGACTGAGCAACTCAGCACGCATGCCCGCTATTCAGAAGACAGTCAACATCTTGACGGACTGAGTGCTTCCGAGAACATGGGATCTGACCAAAGGGGAGATGAATGATGAAGATACAGATTCGCAATGAAAGAAAACAGCACCCGCAGCCCCCAAAAATACTTTCCATGCTGTGTAAGTCACACACAAACGTCACAGCCGATTCACACTTGATAAATGCTGAACTTCCCCCTTTCTTTGATAGGAAGGCTGGGAAGTGAGATAAAGCAGGGGTGAGCCATGGAGGACAAACATCTTGGCATCCAGTAAACCTCCACGTGTTTCTTTTTTTTTTTCCTGTTTTCAAGACTGGTTGCTATTTCCTCCATGTGTCTTGTTTATCGGTGTGTTGACTCGTCCCCACACCAGAGAGATGGGTTTGCACATCTGCCAAGCGGAGTCGGCGAGAGATAACCGCCAGCGACAACAATGGTCTTCCTCGGTCCGTCGGCCAAAAACACTTTTGGCAGAGCGAGCTGAGAATTACTTATCGTCGGTGCCTGTTCTGGAAGCCCAGAGTGGTGGTTTGCCAGACAGAGATAGCAGGCAGGATGCGACCAAGAGCCAGACGTGCTGGGGCTCCACCTGGCAGACACTGAAGAGGAAAGAGGCATGAAGCGGCCAGTTAGCGCACGGTTTCCTGGTGCCCGATCCTCGCCGTCAACACAAGCCAGTGTTCTGAAGTCAGCCAGAAGGACTGAGTGTGTTCCCGAGTCGTGTAAAGAATACTTAATAGTTGATGCTGCAGAGAAGAGTTTCAGAGATGTAATTAAAAAAAAAAAAACTATTAATACAAGCAACTCATCTGAAAAAGAGAGTCTATTTTCAGTTGCTTTGGTTAAAAAATACATGATAGTGTGACAAGATGAGGGTTGTTTTGCTTTTTGTAAAAAATTCCCTGACCAGGGATGGAGCCCGTGTCTGCCGCAGTGTAAGCACAGAGGCTTAACCAGTGGACTACCAGGGAAGTCCCACGATGAGGCTGTGGTTGTCTTATAAATCACCCTTTCAATCATTTCTGCATCCTGACACATCCTTCCTTCTCAAGGGGTGGCTTTGATCCCCTAGAGATGCAGTTGTCTAGCAGGCTGGACCTGGTTGTTCTGAACCACTGGAAGGGTATATAGAACTAGTAGTAACTGTTGAACTCCCCTCTCTCCCCTTAGAATCCGGGGTGGCGCACATTGCTTTGCAGGCTGTGCCAGTTACCGACGTGAGATGCAGCAAGTGGCACCTCCCTGCCAGTTTCCGTCGTCAGTGTCGGTTGAAAATTTCCTTCCTTGTCTCATAGAACTTTTTAGATAATTAAAACAGCAATAAAGGTTTTTTAGTGGTACAATACTAAACTATAAATCACTTATTAAACTACAAGCCCTGTGCAGCGTAAGTACAAATGAACTTGATTCATTTGAAAGAGGGCAGTGGAGAGCCAGGCATCTGAGTTCTGTTTCAAAGTTTCAGTGCTTGTCCTTCAAAAAGGACTCAAAGCAGATGTCAGAGCCACATTATCGGAACCTTGATACATAATCGATGTTTACAGAGTGATTTGAGAGTCCAGCATGAAAGCTCCCTTGTCAGTGTAAGTAACTTAATCACACTGTGTGTAAACAGTGTTCTCTTTCCCCTTACGTAACACCCACTCCCATGCTGTCAGTTATTATAAACTAATCAGCATCATCTCCAAAAGTGGTCTATCAGGCATCTATTGCGGGGTTGTGCTAGGTGGCCTATAAATAGCCCTCCGGATCTTACGGCACTGCTTTTCTTAATGTGTGCCTGGGTTTGTTTTTGTGTGTTGGTCATTTAAATCCCCTGAAGAGGGATCTCAGAGTATGAGTCTTACCCCAATGAAAGCCATGTTTCCTGGCTCTCCTGCAACATACTTTCAGTACGATTTTGGCAAGTGAAGATGAGGCTTAGCTAGAGATTGCCTCGGTGTGGGTAAGGACCACACATCTTGGTCAAAGCGTTTTTGTCATTAGTCTCTTGGTCTGTGTGAGATTGTAATTATAATTAGCCATCTGATTTCAATAGCAGCCCATTTCTTGCACAGGGCAGTTCACTAACTTAATATAGATAAATCAGAAATGTCAAGGTCAGAAAGGCATAGCAGTGACTTACTTGTGATGAGGGGATTTTAATGCACAGAGCCCTAAAAATAGAATTCTGGGTTTTATGGGTCTACCTCCCTGGGGCCAGCCATCTGGAGGGCAGGTAGGGAAGGAAGTAGCAGTGGAGATGCCCTCGGGGTGTCCTCTGAGTCAGCTTCTCCTTGTAGAAAAGCAGGGCTTCGGGGGCAGGGGGGACACGGTGCCTGCCGGCTCCGTGGGATGCCGGCACCTTATGAGTGCACATGAGACAAAGCTGGTTCCTACCAGCACAGAAGGTGCTAACAGGTTATTGGGGAAGAATTGTTTTCCAAAATTCAGTTAATGTGACAAATTAAGTATTTTTTCATTGTCAGAATGATTATAGTGGAATGAAGTAGGCCCTTGTCTTATCTCAGCCACTTTACGTCTAATCTAGATGGTTTGGTTTTTTTATAAACAGTTATGCTTTGAGACAGTAATATTTTAGAACAGAGAATGGATTAAGGAAAAAGTAATGACACTGAACATATATAAGGCAAATCATCTGAACGCTAAAGAGAAGCACAGACAATCTGAATTATTGGTATGTTAAGCTATGTTTTCTCAAATCTAAGATGTACTTTTTAAAAATTTTTTACATGTTACTTTTCTGGAATAGAGAGCATCTTACACTGGATCTCTGTATTTAATGTGTCAGCGTCACCTTCCTTCCTCATCTCCACCAAAAGTCTGCTATAAACTCATCATCTTAAAAATCAATGACACCTTAGAATTAGTGGAATAAAGATGCCAAGAATTAAGTTTTCCTATATTTCCTCAGAGTCTGTCATTTTACGTATTGAAGTATAAAGATTGTTTTCCCTTTTCAGTTACATGGTTGTCCTCAAAGGAGTATGAGGGTGAAGATGGTATCTCTCAGGTGGTTGTCCTACTCCGTATCTCTTAGATAAGACGTATGCAAGATCATCCCCCATCACGTCGTTTAGAATTTCTGTTAGTGGCTCCGAATGATGAGAGAGCAAATACAAGATTCAGTAACGTTGCCATCTGGAGCCCTGCTTCTAAAAATCGCTGAACTCCTTCACAACTGTTGTGTAATACTTGTGGCAACTTGCTCAGGCGTGCTCCGTCCCCACACCAAGCAGGTGTCCTGCAGTGCAGCCTGGCACCAGCCGCCTGGAGTGAGTGTCACAGCCCGTGGGTTAAAGGCTCAGACTCACCAGCCTGCCCTCTCTCCCGACACCAGTCCAAAGTCGCAGGCACCCAAGCTTGGGACGGACTGGCTTCCCTAGAATAATGCACGGGACTCAGGAAAGCATCCTAAAGTTTTACTAGAAGGGAGGCAAATGGAAGGGACACCCAGGGCCCAGTCTAGGAGTGTCCTGGGCACAGAGCCTCTGCACCTCTGCGTGTGGGAGCTGGGTGGGCCACCCTTCCTGAGCATGAGTTCAGTAACCGGGAAACTCCAGGGTTTTCGCGGGCTGGGGCCTCATTAAGTCAGCACAATTGATTAAATCATATCCGGTCCCGCTTTCTGGACGTTGTGCATGTGTGCCCAGCTCTTTGTCACCCCAGGGACTGTAGCCCACCAGGCTCTTCTGTCCATGGGATTTCCCAGGCAAGAATACTAGAATGGGTTGCTATTTCCTTCTCCAGGGGATCCTCCCCACAGAATGGAATCCACATCTTTTGCATTGGCAGGCGGGTTCTTTACCATGGAGCCACGGGGGGTTGAGCTTGTCCCAAATTCCAAGTGGTTGGTCTTTCTGGTGACCATCCCCATCCAGAAGCTCTCTAGTGATCCAACTTGAGTCATCTCATTAGCACAACAAAGACAGTTCAGTCGGTCTTGAAATTTCCAGGGACTGGGGAGAAAGATCAGATATATATTCTCCATGGTACCCTGGGGCATAGTCCAGATTTTGTATAAGGTTCTAGCTTGTATCTCTAGTTCTGCTCTCTTCACTGGCTCACTCACAGCCCACTGCAGGCTCCAAGGGTTGTCTTGCTGGCATGTGCAGCTCAACAAATCCCAAATTATGCTTAACTTCATTCCCTGAATTAGCTTGTCCTAAATCCCCCATCATGGTTTATAGAAACCCTGTCCTCCTGGGCATGGAAGCTCCAAGTTTCGGATTCATCTTTGACTCTCTCTGGTTATTAAGATTTTCTATAAATCTTATAAATCTTGTCTGATCCCATTGTTCAGATCACTGTACACCTGTTTTGAACCTCAGCTCCCTGGTGATAAGTGTTAAAAGATTCAGAAGTAGGACTTCCCTGGTAGTCCAGGGGTTAAGGCTCCAGATGCAGGAGACCCTGGTTCGATCCCTAATAAGGGAACCAGAGCCCATATGCCACGATAAAGTAAATAAAAAAAGAGCTCCATAAGTGAACAAGCCGTTAGACCCCAGACCTTGTTCAATGCCACACTCTTCCTCACTTTGTCCTTCACTCCAGAGATGAGGGATGTCTTCTCTGGTTGAGCATTTCAGGGCTAGATTACAGCTGAATCACAAATGTGACCGCAGTCATCCTCAGCCCTTCTGAATCAAAGATCATCAGTCACATTTCTAGGGAACTTCCTCTGTGTGCCCTTGGCCACATGGCCCACGGGTGTCTCAAGTCAGGTTTGGGGCTTAGCCCTGAGGTCAGGCTGGGTGTCTTGGGGGTGACAGGCAGACCTGGCAGATAGTGGGTGATTGCAGGTTGCAAACAAACTAATCTCAGCTTCCCTTTTCTTCCCATTTCCTTGGTGTTCTGTTTTATACATCCCACCATTTCCTACCCCACGTCTTCAGCGCATCCATTCACTCACTCGTTCGATTGGTCACTGATCCACTCAGCCCCATCTCTCCAGCTCTTCCTTCTGGACCAGGCACCATTCTAGCATCAGGATAGAGCAGCATCTAACAAAACACAGCCCCTGCCTCTGTGAGATCCCAGTCTAGGGTCCCAGGTGAATAGACCGGTATACACGAGAACCTCAGATGCGTGGTGTGAAAACAATATTAAAATAGGCTAAGATGATAGACAGTGGAGGTTGGGGGTGGATGCTCAGAGAGGATTCTAGGATTATACTATGTGGAAGCCACAGGGGTGTTGAGAACATGGGAGTTGGAAGCAGATACACCTGTTCTAGGAACACAAAGGCCCACTTGACCTTAGCTCTGAAATTAGAGAAGTTGGATCACAATTTGTTCCACTCGAGTCGGCTCCTGTTTCCCATCAGGGAAGCTCTCCTGGAAGCTCAGGGTGACGCGAGCAGGCCTCCCACAGCCCTTCTTTGTTGTCGTTCAGTCGCTAAGTCGTGACTGATTCTTGGCAGCCCCATGGACTGTAGCCCACCAGGTTCCATTGTGCATGGGATTTCACAGGCAAGAATACTGGAGTGGGTTGCCATGTCCTTCTTCCTGACCCCGGGGTTGAACCAGGGTCTCCTGCATTATGGGTGGGTTCTTTACCTCTGAGCCCCCCAGGGCTGCCCCGTCACCCCCCTTCTGTCCCCAGAAGCGCCTCCAGGGGTCTCTTTGGCTCCCTGCCCCGGGGAGGGCTCAGCCACGAGCCTGCTGCTGCTACTCCTTCAGATTCTGTGGCTCCCTGTCTCCCTGCCCCTCTCTCTCCACAAATAAACTTTCCTTCTGTTTCTCTAGGGCGGTGAGTCTCTTATTTCCACAACACACAGGGTCACAGTCAGCCTCAGGGCCCTCCGCAGGCATTCTGCGTCGGGCATCTCTGTGGGGATTGTGCTGGGGGGCTCTAGGAAGGGGCAGGCAGTGGCGGGCAGATGTGAGGACTGTGGGGGTGCGCTGCAGCCTGTGGTGCTTTGCCATAGGCAGGGAGCCCCCGGATGACTGAATGCCTCATTATTAAGTCAGGCAAGGAAAAAAGTCCCTTCTGGCCTGAAACCAGATATGGGAGCTTTCAACACCAAAGACAGCTTTCTTGGAATGTTTTATACGGAGTTCTGTTTGAAAATTCAAGTCAATATAATATCCAGCTTAAAGATACACTTTTGTTGTAGTTCTTAGTGGTAGCTCATTTGTGACACAGGTATGTCCATTTCCAGTGGTCTGCTCTGATTCATCAGGACAATGGTATGTTTAGTCCAGATTAATGTAATAGATTATAAAATACCTTTCTGTCTACCACTTGTGTCCAGAAGGCCTGGAAATTCATTCGGGCTCCCTGTTTTTCTCCTTCAATCCAATCCATGCCCGTATCACACTGGGCCATCCCTCTGCATGGCCTGATAAGAATCTCTCTTCATTTTTCTCTGTTATTCTGACCTCTGAGCAATGGAAGAGCTTTCTCATGTTTGTTTCCTGGGGATAAACTAGGGAGTGTTTTCCCTTCTAGCTACTGCTGAGCTAATGGCTGTTCCCTGTGTGAATCCACAGAGAAGGAGTCAGCAGAGGGTTGACACCAAACCAGAATACTAGCCTACACCTAAGCTATACAAGGAGGGCTTCCTTGATGGCTCAGACGGTAAAGAATCCCCCTGTAAAGCAGGAGACGCAGGTTCGATCCCTGGGTCAAGAAGATCCCCCGGAGAAGGGAATGGCAACCCACTCCAGTATTCTTGCCTGGAAAATTCCATGGACAGGGGAGCCTGGCAGGCTACAGTCGTGGGGTCTCAAAGAGTCGGATATGACTGAGCTACTGAGAAGAGCAGAGCTTTTTTGTAAAGATTTAATGAACTGTGGTGTTGGAGAAGACTCTTGAGAGTCCCTTGGACTGCAGGAAGATCAAATTATTCAGTCCTAAAGGAAATCAGTCCTGAATATTCATTGGAAGGACTGATGCTGAAGCTGAAGCTCCAATACTTTGGCCACCTGATGCAAAGAACTGACTCATTGGAAAAGACCCTGATGCTGGGAAAGATTGAAGGCGGGAAGAGAAGGGGACGACAGAGGATGAGATGGTTGGATGGCCTCACCCACTCGATGGACATGAGTTTGAGCAAGCTCTGGGAGTTGGTGATGGACAGGGAAGCCTGGCGTGCTGCAGTCCATGGGGTCGCAAAGAGTTGGACACGACTGAGCGACTGAACTGAATGAAATATCAGGAAAACCCTGCTCACAGATAATTTAAAGTTGCCCAGGGAAACCATGTTCCATTCAAGAGCATAAATGGTAATGGTGCTCCAGGTAGAAACAAACAAGCCAGCAATTCCCAAGATCCCTCTGTCAGAAGCGCCTTAAGCCTCCAAGAACTCGGAAGCCTCTAGAGTTCATTAGCTTCTGAAACTGTGTCCCAAAACGGGGCAGCTCTCAGTGTTAGACAATTTTATTGCACTGAAATTCTTCTCTGCCCACTGGAAATAGCTCTGCGTCTAAGGGAGAAGGGGGAAAGGTATATAGAAAAGACCCAATTTTTCTTTGAAAACACCATCCTGTCTTATCTCTGGGCTAAACACATGGATTTAAGGGAATAATTTTTTAAAGATGTTTTTTCAGGTCCCCTCAGCATCTTGCTTTTCCTCCTTCTGAATCCTTTATAATTTGTCTGTGTCTCTTACACTCGTTCTGTTTTTTAGCATTTTGTGTTATTATCTTGGCCTTGCCGCTCAGCCTGTGGGATCCTAGTTCCCGACCAGGGCTGAAACCCGCGCCCCTCGCAGGGGAAGCTCGGCGCCTTAACCGCTGGACCTCCAGGGAAGGTCCTCACTGCCAGCACCCTCTCCCCTCCCATCGTGAGCCTCTCCCCCGATGACACATGGATGGTATCCCTCACCTCTTAAATTTGATTTCATGGCTCTACTCTCTATAAACAACCACTTCTTTTCCTAAAAAGACTGATGTTGTGTGTGAATGGAAATATATATATTCCTGGTGTTATTGGTAGTTCACATATGTTTCTCTGTGTGTGTATAGCCTGGGAAAGGTGGACGAGATGGAGAAGTCCTGTCTGTTCCAGGCAAATCTTGTCCAAAGGTCCTGTGACAGTAATAATAACTTACATATTTGTATCAAGTATTATTTGATAACAGCTACTATTTTAAAAGCTTTACATGGATTTTCTCATGTACTTCAACCCTCAGAAACTTAGCAGGTTGGACTTCCCTGGCTGTGCAGTGGTTGAGACTCTGAGCTCCCAATGCAGGAGGCATGGATTCGACCCCGGGTCAGGGAAGTCCCCTCATGCTGCAAGGTTTGGCCAAACAAACAAACACCTTACCAGGTAGCAATAAGGCTTAGAAAGATGACCTAACCCACCCAAGCTCCACAGCCAGGGCGCCAGAGCCAGAACTCAACCCACCTTCACAACCACTGTGACAGCCTGCAGCCACCTCTGTGGTCTTTGTCAGTATCCGTAACTCCTCATAGGTTCCATTCATCAAAACCTAACCCAGTATTGCCCTGTTTTGAGAGTTCTTCTGACTAGTTGTGACACAATGCTTGAAGTGTATTTGGAGCCCATACCCTCGATAAAGAGGCAAGGATTTGACGGTGTTCGGGCCTGCGCAAAACTTCTGCGTTTTCATATAGATGTTTTGTGTTTTCAGCCTGTACACTTGGGTCAAAGAACTGTCTTAAATTAATTTTTGTGAATCGAGAGACTCGTAACCACTAGTTTGTTCCATGTATCTGTGAGTCTGTTTCTTTTTTGTCATATTCACCAGTTTGTTTTCTTCTTTAGATTGCATGTATAAGTGATATCATGTAGTATTTCTCTTTCTCTGACTCACTTCACATAGTATAATAATCTCTAGATCTATCCATATTGTTGCAAATGGTAAAATTTCATTCTTTTTTATGGCTAAGTTGTATTTTCATTCTTTTTCTCCCTCTTCCGCTTGGGGACAGCAACTATTTCTTGTCTTTCAATGGATAAATACCTCGAAAATCCTTAACAAGTATTTGCAGAATGATTAATGCGATACCACTGACAGACACTTCAACTGAAGGTATACATCCTAAGTGTTTTTCTGTTTAAAAATAATTAGCTTTATTAGTCTTCCTCCGTGTGCCAGACTGTAGAAGCAGACTCCAGTCCTTCCTGCCCAGAGCCTGCCCTTCCTCCGCAGTGAGACGCCATCCTTAAGGAGCTGGGGCCAGTGGCGGCGGGGGTGGGGTGTTAACCCGCAGGTCAGACTCCGCAGCCTGGAGTGAGACACCCTGACTTCCCCCTGCTGTGTTCTTGCTTCATCTGGTGTCTTGATTCAGGAACTTGGGGCTGTTTCTGGTTTGCTCTGACAGGTCATCTGAGGACCTGGCCACTCTGCGGTATGAGAGTACCACTCACAGGTACCAGCTGCAGTGGACCTCTGCAGGACTGGTGCCCAGGTGCCCACGCAGGCCCGCTTCATCCCTGTTGCTTGAAACGTTCTGCAGTGCCCGCCCCCTGCCTCCAGGAGAGACATCTGAACCTTAGGTTTTCGGTTTTGGTGGACTCCTCTCTGCACTTTACTTTCCCGTGCCCTGAGTTTTCCTTGCTCTTCCGTTAGAAGGGATATTCGTTTTTTGTTTTTGGGTTTTTTTTTTTGGCTGCACGACGTTGCTTGTGGGATCTTAGGGGACTGAACCCAGGTCACAACAGTGAAAGCACCGAGGGCCAGGGAATTTTTTCTTTCTTGCGTGAATTACTTTCTCATTCACATGCGCAGTCTGCAAAGGATTTCAATGTCATGGTCTTAGAATTGCCCTAAATATGACATCCTGAAATAGAGACTCTGATACTGAGACTAAAACCATCTTAGGGACTTGCCTGGGGGTCCAGTAGCTAAGACTCCAAAGCTTCTTCAGGGGAAGCTAGTTTGAATCCTGGTAAGGGAACTAGATCCCATATGCTGCAGCTAAAGAGCCCGCATGTGGCAACAAAGACTGAAGACCCTGTGTGCCACAACTAAGACTTGGTGATGCCAAGTAAATAAATAATATATATATAACATATATATTATTATGTTATATATTTTATATTATATATTACATTATATATTGTATATATTATTATTATATATTATATATCATAATTTATAATAATAATATATACAATATATAATCTGTGGTTATATTATATTATATAATATATTTTATATATATTAATATTATATATTATATTATATAGAATATATACATTATATATAATATATATTATATTATATATATATATTATATAACATAATTATATAATATATATATATATAACATATTATATATTATATAATATATATTCAATATATATCAATATTAAAATATTGATATATATTATATATAATATTATATATTATACATAGTATATATGTTATATATATTATATATTATATATAATATTGTGTATAGAATATTATTATATATTATACATATATATGTTATATATTATATATGTTATTATATATTATATATACTATATATTTTATATATTATATATATCATATATATTATATAATATATATTTATGTTATATATTATGTTGTCTGTAATAATGTATTATTTATATATTACATATTATATATATTATTATATATTATATTATATTAGTATATATATTATATATAAGTATATATATTTTATGTATATAATGTATATTTCATATATAAATATTTTATATAATATATATTATATATGTATATATGTACATATATGTACGTGTATATATGTGTATATGTACATATGTGTACATATGTACGTGTATATATGTACACATATGTATATTTTATATTATATAATTACATATAATTTATAATATTTATATATTATAAAATACATATGTATAATAATATTATATATTATATAATTAATATATATGTTTTATACAATATATAAAATATTTATTATAATTATTGTATACTATATTATATAATTATATGTATAATAACTATTATATATCATATATAATTATATACTATAATTATATATTATATATAATTACACATTAATATATTATATATTATTATAGTATTATATTACATATTATATATTATATTACTATATTTATTTTATATATATATTATATATTATTATTATATAGATTATACAGTTATATATATATATAACTGTCTAGGGATTGTGCCTTTTTTTCTAACAAAAATGACCTATTGGTCAGAGCCTCTGCTTGGTGAGAGATCTTGACCGGCTGGAACCGCAGAGCTGGTTCTTACTACTTATGATCGACCTGAAGTGGCCGCTGCTCTTTCTAGGGCCACCAGCACGTCTATGGGTGAACACAGCCATCGGGATAGAACCCGCAACGTGACCTAACACTCTGTACTGAACTTCGTGGAAATTGAAGTTGATTCCATTAGCAGTGGATACATCGGTCTGTTTCATTTTTTTCTGGTTTCAACAATAGTAATTCTACATGAGTTGTACATTTGCTTTCTAGATAAATAGTTATCTTCTGTATTGGGGAACAGTTTTTATACTATAGAATTTATGTGTATGAATTGGATAAGATTCACCGTAGAAACCAAGAGCCTATGAAAAGAATTCTTTGATAACCGTCTTCACTTCTTTCTTGATATTTGGTCTATTCAGAATTTCATCAATTTTGGTAATTTTTTTTTTTTCAGAAATATTTTCTGTCTCAAGGAGTTTGTTGACTCTGTGAACATGAAGTTATATGGAGGCTCCTCTTAAAATTTTAGTGAATTTTATGATTATCTTTAGAAATCAAAACAAATCAGGGAGATGGTTTTAAGACTGTGTTAATATTTTATTTGGCCGGGAAACTCAGAAAGCTCCAAATCACAGGAAATTGTGAAGAATTTCAGTCTCTCAAGTGGGAAATTTCAAGATCTGAAAGGAAATTGAGCTGCCATGAGCTGGAGCAGGTAAAACTGTGGGAGTTTGGTTGTAAATCAGGCTCTTCAGTGTATGCATCTATTCTTCACACTGTCACCTAGTTTGCTGCTGTGCTGTGCTCCGTGGCTTCAGTCACTTCAGTTGTGTCCGACTCTGCGACCTCACGGACTACAGCCCAGCAGGCTGCTCTGTCCATGGAATTTCCCAGGCCAGAATACTGGACTGGGTTGCCATTTCCTTCTCCAGAGGGTCTTCCTGACCCAGAGATGGAACCCGCGTCTGCTGCATTAACAGGTGGATTCTCTACCACTGAGCCAGCAGGGAAGCCATGTCCCCTAACTTACTCTGTGCTAAATTGTTCCCGCAGAGTAACCAAACCGGATGTGTTTAGTGTAAGACTTTGCAGCCTTTCCCTGCCGGTTTTCTGTGTAAGAACCGTTTCTCCTCTGACGGCATTCCTTGCAGAGATGGACTCTGTGACATTACTGAGAGTCCTTTCTCAGCGTCCTTGTGGTGAGCATGCTGAGGTGTGGCCTGATGACTCGTCTCGTGTAACTGACTCTGCTTGCTTCAGGAGCCAAGCCGTAGTCATCAATGTATGAGCTCCAGCCCAGATGTCAAAAAGTCAGCGTTCATTTAGGAAAGGAACTATGTCACTGAGTGATTAACTCCTAGGAGCAATAGCTAAACTTTTGAATCATCTGAATTTAAAGTGCCACTTTTCGTCTTTACTTCGTAGCTGGAATTATTTACTAGACACTTGGGTTTTCAGTGAGAAAATAACATGGACACCTGTCAACATCAAGAGTTTCCTTTTTATGGTTAGTCTGTAAAATTAGTCTGGGAAACGCAGCAGTTAATAATTTCCTACTTTGAGAGGAGTTTTTGCACCTTACCAGGAATTTTCCATGGGTTGATTCCACTCAGGTGTATGTTCCTGGAGACAGGGAGCAAAACTGTACGGACAGAAGGATGCTAGGCGCGGACCCGTATGGCATAGAGACGTGACCCTGTAGGCTGGTCATAAGTTTCATTCAGGGAACATGTGGGCCCCAAATCTTTCCCAGTTGAACAGGAAAGCAAGGGACTTCCCTCGTGGTCCAGTGGTTAGGATTCGGAGCTTTCACTGCCACAGCCCAGGTTCAGTCCCTGGTCCAGGAACTAAGATCCTGCATGCTGCATGGGGCAGCCAAAAAAAAAGAAAAAGAACGACTCTTCAGAAAAGGAATTCACTGATAAACGATTGGTATGAATAGTTCCTTTTTTCTTTACAGGCTCAAACGGTGAAGAATAAACATACCTGCATACAGGTGGGTTATCAGTACTTTGAAGCAGTCAGTCTACCCCCGTGTCAGTTTAGAAGGTGGGGCACAGTGACATGTTTACTTTGGTTGGCCATGGGTGCTGCTTGAGAGTTCTGTTTTGTTCCAAATTATATTACTCATGAGTCATTTATAATAGGCTTCCTGAGTTCATACTCTACCTACACATTTCAAAGAAGCACTTAAAGTCAGTCCAGAATTATTTCTTAGGTTACAGTATTTTTAAGACTAAAAACACTTCTTGTACCATCCATGGTACATTTAGTGAATGTCCTTTGATAAGCTTGTGGTTTAAAATATGAATGTTTTGCCTTGAGACAGAAATAAAATCATTAATTTAATTTAATTTAAAGTAGGATACTTTTCCATCTCCTGTTAGATTTAGCTAAGCCCCAAATAATATAACTCCATTTTAAGTCTCTATTTCAATGTTAAGTGTAACATTTTAAGTCTCAGTATTATACACTGAATTATAAGATGTTGCTTTCCAAACAGCTTTTCCATTGGAAGTGTTACTATTTCCAAATATTCTTTACTGTGATATTTATTGCATGTTGGAATATACCTTCAATTTTATAGGGAAAGTGAATGATGATAAAATAATTTTATCATCAACTAGACAAAACGTTTTATCATCAAATAAAATATTTTATCATCAAGTAAAATATTTTCTCACCAACTTTCAAAAAAGAACTCTACCCAATAAATAACATATGAGTTGGCTGGTGTGAAACGTATTAAAATGTACTATAGTTTAAGTGATTATATGTAGTATTTAACAGTATTTTTACTGTATTCAGTAAACTTAAACATTATTAACTGCTTATAGCATGTACATATATATGTGTGTATACACACATACTTCTTAAAATTGGGCACAATATTTAAAAAAGAAAATATGATTCTTTATATTCAAAAGGAACACTTATTAATCATGTATCAAACCCTGTTATATGCCAAGTCATTAACAGTAATTTTTGTGGTTGTTGTTAGAAGTGATAGTAACTGTGAAAAAAGTCTCCAATGTGCCCTTTTTCATGACAGTTAAGCATTCAGCTTTTCAATGGCACTTACGGCTACTTTAGTTACTTGCGGATGCTTCCATTTTGAAGACAGGTTTGGTAATGGTTTTCAAGATAGTGTTGAAAAAAACTGCAGAACATTAAATTGTGAGTTAAGTGTCATGTGGGGCAAAATGAGGACTGCAGCCCGGGAGACAGTGTTTCTGAGAGCTCTGAGAAACTTCTCTGAGGAGGCAACAGGGGAAGCTAAGATATAGGAGTGTTGCAACAAAGGGCAGGTAGTCGGGACATCAAAAGGTTACTGTTAATTAAAGAAACCAGATATGTCCAATTAAGGAAGTGAGTGCTTTTCTGTGTATGGGAAGCTGCAGGAGGCTGGGCACGCTGCAGTCGTTCCTTGGGTGTGCACCTCAGCTCTCTGGGGCCAGCTTCCTGTATGCTCATTGGAGGGAAGGGCTGTGATGTGACAGCTGCTAGATAGCAGGTAATCTTTTCTTTCCTGAGTTTTCTCAGGGCTCACTGGCTCAAGTAGGAGGGCTGTAATCGCTAATGACCTTGACATCCTTTGTTTACTTGGTAGAGCAGGAAATATTCCATTTCTCAATAATAATGCTTTAATATAGTTTCCCCAAATTATTAGTGATGCCCTCATCAGTATTTTGCCTGTGTGTGTGTGTGTGTGTGTGTGTGTGTGTATGTTTGTGTGTATGTGTGTTTGCCTTTCCTTAAGCTCCTTCATGAAACTGAAAGTGTCCATCAGTTGCTCAGTCGTGTCCGCCTCTTTGAGACCCCGTGGACTGCAGCCCTCCAGGCTCCTCTGTCCATGGGATTCTCCAGGTAAGAATACTGGAGTGGGCTGCCATGCCCTCCTCCAGGGGATCTTCCCGACCCAGGGATTGAACCCCTGGAGGATTCTTTACCGTCTGAGCCCCCAGGAACGTCTGAGCTCCTTCTCCTCCCTTCCCCTCTCCCCCACAAATTCCCACTGGGTTGCTGGACTGTGAGAAATTATATGCCTTTGAATACACCCCGAGTTATTGCAAAATCCCTCTTCATGACAGTTCTTCCTTCTCTGATGGATTTCCTTTAGCTTCTCTCCTTAAAAGCTGCCCATACCTGACTTTATTAAAATGAGGACTTCCAGGAAACTTTTGGGCAGTTGAAAGAGTGCAGAACTTTAAAATGGGGACAGGGAGACCAGCCTCCGGGAACCCTGTTCTTGTCTGAGTCCGCCTCTGGCTGGTAGCCCTTTCATAGAAGCTGCTCCTTGTGCCACAGGTGGTCCCTGGGGGTGATAGATGGGGCAGGTGTCCCTCTGCACCTCACTGCTGACTTTTTTACCAGGAAAAGAAGTAGTAAACCAGCTGCAGCTTTTCTGCACCTCGGGCAAAAGATGTTTTCTCCTGTGAAATGGAGGAGACGCCACCTTTGTCATTAATTCACGAGTCTTTCTGGAGGGCCCCAGAGTGGTGTCAGGCCCTGGGGAACCAGGAATGCAGAAAAGACAGCTTCTGACATCTCTGGGCTTCTGGTGTAGGGAGGGGGGACACTCAACAAATCAAAAGGCGGTGAGTTATCTCAGAGAGCGTCCTTGACAACAGAGAAGTGTCTCTTTGACTGCGAAGGCACGGCGCGAGGCTGTTTCCAGAAGAATTCAGTGCCTGGGTCTCAAGGAAGGACCTGGCTAGTCATAGGCACTGGTCTCTTATTAACAGATGCCATTGGATACCAAATCAGTAAAACAAACCCACATCTCTCGTGATACCTCTTTGTCCCTGAAAGCTTTCTGTACTACCCTCAAGAATGTTACGTGGAAAGATTTCTCGACGATGTCTGGGAATGTTCTTCCTTGAATGGGAAAGGCTTTCTTGATTCCTGAAGAGATGCGTTTCTGGAATGGGGAGACACAGGCTAAAAACCCTAGAAGCCAATCTTAGAAGGAGGAGGAGAAGGAGAAGAATGCCGAGTGCTTCTTCTTAGAATTCAGTTTTAAGACAGACTATATGTGGAGTTATTTGCACTCTCTTTTGCGAGCCACGACACAAGTATGATCATGGGATGATCGTATTGTGATTTTCGAGGGACGGATCATTATTGATGAATCACACACATTTGTAAGAACATGATGGTTATTTTAGAGCAAATGAAATGGCCACTTGCAGAGCTGCTAGGGGGGTAGGATGGGACATTATCCAAATCTGGCCAAGTGCTCCCAAGCTCCCAGGCTAAACCAGGACAGGAGCCAGGGGAGCGCAGTCAGGCCCCAGCAACCTGGGAGACCTGGTCTCCCTTGGTTTAGGTGACAGATGTCTACCCACCAATGACCCCTGACCGCTGACAAAGTATTAAGAATAATCCCCATGACGGTGGAAACTGTTGTGTTGGCAGAAAACACAAAGGCTGTTGAGACGCAGAACATGTGCTCATCCCGTCTCTGCCACTTGTCGGCTGTCTATCACAGGTGGCAAAAATCTTGGTGTCCTTAGCTCTGCCTTTTCCCCCGTCTCTAAGCATCAAGGTAAGGCTGGATCAGGGAGGAAGGTGGGGGGGGGGGGGGGTGAGGCACCTCACAAGAGGACTTTGTACAGACAGGGTGTTGCCCTGCCTTGGGGCGCATCTGTGGAGCTTCTAGAGGGGAAGTCATTTAGGAAGATTTTGCTTTAACTCTGTTGATGGAGTTTTAAGATTTTTCCAACAGTCAGTATTAATAGGTTATCTATAAAATGTTAAAAACTGAAAGAATACAGAAATAGAACTGTGTCTTCTTAAAGGAATATTACGTCAGTTAAGGAAATTTAATGTGAAGGAAGTAACATATTTGTTCCTCTTTTTGAGTATAGCTCCATAATCCTTCATTGTTCTTAAATCCAAAGAGCTTTCAAAACAATTTTTAGAATAAGTTTGATTAAAACATAATTACAAGCAGCTTTCCCGGTAAATCCTAAATGTGCTGGACCAACCCCTGAAAGTGAGTAGATGGAGATGCAGGGAATTTTTCCCCAAAGCCTTGTGTCCAGGTGCCTCGTGTGTCCAGGTGCCTCGTGGTTCTGCTGCTGTTTGTTCCCTCTAAACTGTACCTTTCTGATTTCTTCCCACTTGGATGATTATAGCATTTACAGTTCTGTCGACTAAGCAACTAGTCACAACCTGAAAGTAGAGGGTTTATTTTATTTGGTAGGAATGGTAAGGACTCTGAGCCCAGGAGACAGCATCTCCATAGCCCTGAGAAAACTGCTCGGAGGAGGCGCAAGCGGGAGTCAGGCTACATACAAGTTTGCAGCAAAGGGGGAGGGCAGCCTGAACAGCAAAGATTATTATTAAGTAGGGAAATCAGGTATCAGGCTAAGGAGTCTGGCGCTCTTCTCAAGCCTCTGGGCTCACTCAATTCATTACTTTTATAGGCCCCTCTGGCACCCCACTCCAGTACTCTGGCCTGGAAAATCCCATGGACGGTGGAGCCTGGTGGGCTGCCGTCTATGGGGTCGCACAGAGTCGGACACAACTGAAGCGACTTAGCAGCAGCAGTAGCAGCAGCATAGGCCCCTTGGCTGTCAGGGGCCAGATCCTGTTTCCCTGGTTGTTTGCATCCTTAATTCCTGGTCACTCAGGAGCGGCAGAAGTGGCGAAGGGCTGCTGCTTGGATTCCCCCGAGATGCTCGCTCTTCTGGAGCAATCACTGTGAGGGGTGTCTTCCTAAAAGAGTATTTTATCAGTGAAGGAAATTTGATGTAAAAGAAGTAACTTATTTGTTATTCTCTTTGGGTATAGCTCCATAATCCTTCGTTATTCTGAAATCCAAAGAGCTTCCCAAACAATTTTTAGAATAAGTTTGATTAAAACCAAATTCTACGCGTCTGCTGAACGGCAGGCATTGCATTCCCTTTTGGCAGCCCTCATTCATGTTTTTGGAGGCCCGGAATCGCTGATGGCTGTGACATTTACCGCCTGCCAATATGGCAGGAAATATTTCATCTCACAGTTCCCTGATATGGATATAATAGCATTTCCAAAATCACATGTCAAGAAGTTGTGTGTCCTTTAATGGAAGAGAATTTGAATACACACAAAAAAATGTGTCCCGCATTCCGGCCAACACAGGGGAGCAGCTGCAGAGTCAGCAGGCAGGAAGCAGCCTCTTTCTGACCTTTGACAACTCGGGTCTGCACATGGTACATAGGAAACTCTGTGGCCTCCCTGAAAAGTGCCTGGGCTTAGCGTGAGAGCAGGAAAAGTAGCTTAAGGACTAACAACACAATTGTGCACATACGTGTTCAAACCCCAGCCTCCCAAGCTCCAGGTTGTGAAAGCGCTAATGGAAAAGGGCTCTGAAACTCAGAAAACGCCTCACAGAGGGCGCTTTGATCGTGACTCTGGGGGAAGCTAATGGCTTGTTGTCATGGTCCTAATTTCATGGTACCCACAGGTGCCAAACCGAAAAAGAACACAGGGGAGAGAATTACTGTTGTGAAAATGTTTCCTCTCAAGCCCACAGAACCTGTCAACTCGGTTGGAGTTGTCTTCCTTTGCGCGTATGCCATCTTCTGGGCTGTCAAGCTCCTAAGATTTGTGGGTGGCGAGATGATGTCATGTGTATTCAGCAGCTTGCAGTAATTTCCCCTCCTCGCCTTGCTCAAAGGTTGAGATTATTGCAGTGAGTGGGATCTGAGCCCGTGGATGCAGACCTCACTTCTCTTTTCCATTGCGATCACAATACTCGCCTCTTCAGCCCGATGACAATTGTGCAGTCACAGCATTACATCAGGCTATCTCTCTTGAAATGGCATCATCTCAGCGTGCAAGCACAGCTGTGAAAACAAAACAGATTTTACTGGAAGCTTGGTTAAATGCTCAAGGCACACATTAATTCATTTGCCTTTTTAAAGTTGTATCGAAAATGTAACGTGAGGGACGTGGCTGCGATGAGTGAGTCAAGAGCAGGACTCCGGAGCTCACAACAGACCCGAGTGCCGCAGCTGGACCCAGTGGATGGTGTTTCCGTCGGTGGTCTGGTTCCTGCCTGGGAGCAAGGGTTCCTCTGTGAGTTAGGGAGAAGCGGTCCTGAGCAGCCCAGTAGGAATAAATAAATAGAACAAGTGTGCAGTGGTTGGATATTGTCACCTAGCAGTGAAAAAGCAGTTCCGGTGTCGGAAATAAGCTTCAGCCGAAAAGATGTTATACTGATGATGGGAGAGGATTAGAAATGGCCGAGAGTGAATTCAAAGAGTGAATTGAAATGTGAACCAAAGGAACGTTCACGTCTTTTATTCCATAAATGGCAAAAACTGTCTAACTCACCGACAATGCCTACTCTGTGGTTACCAGCCAGGCTTTGCCCAGACTGTTAAAGGTCCAAACTGGTACTGCTCACTGCACATGTTCAGTCGCTCAGTTGTGTCCGACTCTTTGTGGCCCCGTGGACTGCAGCACGCCAGGCCTCCCTGTCCATCACCATCTCCCTGAGCTTGCTCAGACTCATGTCCATCAAGTCAGTGGTGCCATCCAACCGTTTCACCCTCTGTCGCCCCCTTCTCCTCCTGCTCTCAATCTTTCCCAGCATCAGGGCCTTTTCCAATGAGTTGGCTGTGCAAGTCAGGTGGCCAGAAGACTGGAGCTTCAGCTTCATCATCAGTCCTCCCAGTGAATATTCAGGGTTGATTTCCTTTAGGATGGACTGGTTGGATCTCCTTGCTCACCGCATAACAGGGCAATAAATCAAGAGACAGTTGTTAGGGCAGGAAGAGCGACTTTACCTGGAAAGCCAGCAGACTGACACACAGCAGACTAGTGTCCCAAAGAACCATCTTGCCCAGGTTTGATGCTATTAATAGTTTCTTTTATAGAACAAAGTGGGGAGGGGGGGACACAGTAAAGTAAAAAGGTGATAAGTTGTTGCACTTATTTCCTGATTCTGGCCAGACTCCAGAGGGGATGTGTCAATTTCTTCCTTCCTGCAGCCACTCACAGGTGGGCCTAGTCAGACTGTTTCCTGTGAGCTGAACAAAAGTATTCTAGCCTAATGTTTAGGCTTGGGAGGCAGGGTTTCCATAGATGGGCCTTTATGTATATTCTAAGTTGTAGGCAACATCATTTTGGGCTTTCCAGGTGGCAGGTGCAGTGGCAAAGAACCCGCCTGCCAATGCGGGAGGCACAAGAGATGCAGGTTTGATCCCTGGGTCGGGAAGATCCCCTGGAGAAGGAAATGGCAACCCACTCCAGTATTCTTGGCTGGAGAATTCCATGGACAAAGGAGCCTGGTGGGCTATAGTCCCTGGAGTCACAAAAGAGTTGGACACCTCTGAGCACACAATATCATTTTAGTGATTAACTTGTAGCAGAAGCAATAGAATACAAAGGTCCAGGGAAAAGAAACAGATCCAACACGGAGTCAGATGTGTTCTTCCCTGTCAATTCTTCCTGGGAAAAGGGCCCCTGCTGAGAAGTCAGGGACCCGCCCATACAGTCTCAGATGGTGTGGACTGTGAGCTTCAAGGGACTGCAGGCTGTCCCCCTTCCTGGACAATGGGGACCGTGGCTGGACCTTCCTTAACAACTTTGCTTGGTTTGCCTCTCACTGGTCTTGTATTTTGCTGTGTTAAAAAGCACAGAGAGGAAAATGAGAAAAGGGAGTTCACTGTGATATCAGAGAACAGGTGCCTCCTTCCCCGAGCTGAGCTCCAGGGCAGAAGCCCCCCGGGTGGCTGTTCCCGGGCTGTTCCCCCTCCAAAACAGGACATCCTGAGGCTCAGTCTCACCCAGCGAAGGGAAGACTTGGATGTGGTTTGACTTTGCCCGGGCCTCCACAACAGAGGACCACAGATGGGGGCGCTTAAACAACAGAAGTATTTTTTCTCATAGTTCCAGAGGCTGGAAGTCCAAGATCAAGGTGCCGGCAGGGTTGGTGTCTTCTGAGGCTTGGGAATGGTTGTCTTCTCCTGTGTCCTCACGTGGTCTTTCCATCTGTGTGCGTTCTAATCTCTTCTTCTTCTAAGGATGCCAATTATATGAGATCAGGACCCACCCGTATGACTTCATGTAACTTAATTACTTCTTTAAAGTTCTTATTAACTTAAATACAGTGGCATTCCAAGGTACCGAGGGTTCGGACTACAATATATGAAGTGGGGTGGGGAGCACCCTTCATCCCCTAGATAACAAACAGCACCTGTCTCCAGCCAGGTGAACCCAGGTACTCTTACTCGTCAGACTGGACCGGCTGGCTGGCACTGGTGTAAGTAGGAAGGGCCCCACCCAACTTGACCTTGACTTGAGAGCTCTGGTGTGAAGTCCTGTCACTAGGCCTTTTTTTTTTTTTTTTTTTGGCATTTGGTGGTGGTTTAGTCGCTTAGTCATGTCTGACTGTTTGCGACCCCATGGACTGTAGCCCACCAGGCTCCTCTGTCCATGGGATTCTCTAGGCAAGAATACTGGAGTGGGTTGCCCTGCCCTCCTCCAAGGGATCTTCCCCACCCAGGATTGAACCTGGATCTCCTGCATTGCAGGCACATTCCTTACCAACTGAGCCACCAGGGAAGCCGTTGTAGGGTGTAGGGTGTGTCTTAAAGATCCATATGAGGTCCTTGTTACGGTGTCTGTTTTGCAGACACAACACTTTGCCAGGAAGTCTTGGCAGACACAGCCACGTAACTCAGAAATTCCATGCTCCTGCATCTCCAGGACAGATGTGAGCAGCTGCCCTGGCGATCGGAGCTGCCCGCCTGCACGTAGTGAGACCACGCCCCCAAGATGCCCCCGGTGTCTTCCCTGATAGCCAAGGGAGGAGGTTGCTGCGGGCTTTGGGATTTGGCTGGAAGAGTGGGAATAACACCACCGTGTTGATGAAAAATGCAAAGGGAGTTTTAATGGAGCAGACAAGTTACAGTTACATCACTAGGGTTTGCCCATCATGAAATGCATTCGGTTTAGTTTATATTACGTCTCAGCTGCCTGTGTAGGGCTGTAGATTCTTCCATGTTTAGTGAAACATGGAGCAAGAAGGTACAACTGACTAGATGCTAGATGTTCAAGACCTGGTTTTGGTGCTGGTCAGAGGTTCAGGGTCGTCCCATTATTTGCATGCATGTGGACCAAAGACCTGATTTTTTGCCTTAATGGAATCAGTTATTAAAGTGTCTTAAACCTTGGTTTTCTTTATACACATGGGTTTAAAAAAAAAAAGAATAAAAAAAATAGAAGGTAATGACGTATCCAGAAGACATTAAATTTGGACTGAAATTCTTTAAAAGGAGGCTTTTATTTCTATGGAGATACAGCTTTACTCAATTTAAAAAGAAGTAGATGAAAATGTACTTGTGTGCATATATGTGTACATATATATATATTAACATTTCTCAAACTTTTCCATAGGGTCTCTGTTTATAGACTTTAAAATTAAGGTCATTGCCTTAAGTGCCAGAATTTTGAGTCAAACAAAGGAAATCTGGACCTGCTTCTTAAATGAAACAGAGATATTGAATGCGGCATCATTCTTTGAAGTAAAGAGGAATAAACTGATGCTAATGCTTTAGACACTTGAATGTCTCAGCACTGAGAAGTTCCGTCCTTTTTTCACAGGCGGGCGCTAATTCACTCTGAATTGATACATATATATAGATGTGTGTGTATATATATATAATAAGTATTATAATATTTCTAAATCAGCAAGTCAACAACAACAGGTGGAACCAGGCATGGTTTGAAGCACTTTGTATGTAATAACTCATCATGTTGTAATAATTTCTTACAACTAATCTTACAACAAAAGTAGGTGTTATTAGAGTCCCCATTGGACAGATGAAGAAACTTTAGCACAGAACATTTAAATTATCCAAAACCACACAGCTGGGCAAGAGTTGGAATTCAGACTTCAGCAGTCTGATGCAGAGACTGCACCATTATTAACCACTAAAACGCACTGCCGTTCGTATTGTAAATGGTCTGAATATACTTCTTATTTTTAACTCATTCCTCTCTTAAGGGATATTGGGTTGTTTCCAAAGGTTTGCTATTTTAAACAATGCTACAATGAACCTGTGAAGTTATCTCCCAAAGATAAGGTGCTTAACCTATTGCTGGGTCAAGGGTATGCATGTGCTTATTTAAATTTAAACTACCTGTATTGTCAAATTGCAACAATCACATCCATTAAATTTAAATTTTTTTCAATTACAGATTTACAAAACTGATATGAAAACATGCTTATTGTAAAAATATTCAGATGAAAAATGTATACACACACACATATATACATAGTATATTTGTATACACACACACACACAGCTCACTCCAGTCCTACTCCAATCCCATTCCTTTCCTGTACCCACTGCTATCGCAGTGTAGTATGTATAGCAGGTAGGATTTTGCAAAGCAGACAGAGCATTTCATGTGGAAAGCATAGCATGAGCAACATCTGAGCGAGGCAGTAAGGAAACCAGCCTTCTGGAACAGAGATACACAGTGTAAGAGATAAGATTGCAGAAGTAGAGGGAGCCATGAAAGCCACGCAGAGGATTTGTGATGTGGCACAAGATGACATACCGCTCGCTTGCTCAGCCGCGTCCAACTCTTTGTGACCCCTGGACTGTAGCCCACCAGGCTCCTCCGTCCATGGGATTTCCCAGGCGGTGGGTTACCATTTCCTCCTCCAGGGGATCTTCCCAACCCAGGAATTGAACCCAGGTCTCCGGCATCTCCTGCACTGCAGGCAGGTTTGTTGTTTTTTTTACTGCTGAGCTACCGGGGAAGCCCTGTAAGAAATACAGAGCTATTCTTTACTAGAAACTGAGCAGTGACACACTAGACCTGTTATCTCAAGATGATCTTGGTAAAAGTGGCTGCACATGGTTTGGACAGGAGTACACAGAACTCATCCTAAGAGCCAGGAGACTAGAAAGACAACCCAGGCAGGAAGCGGTGCTGGGCTGAGTTGAACAGTACTAGCAGAACCAGAGAAGGAAGCATGCATATGACTTCCCAATAAACTAATTTCCAGGTGACC
Source organism: Okapia johnstoni (assembly GCA_024291935.2). Taxonomy (NCBI): domain Eukaryota; kingdom Metazoa; phylum Chordata; class Mammalia; order Artiodactyla; family Giraffidae; genus Okapia; species Okapia johnstoni. The sequence goes on along the minus strand of CM044306.1, from coordinate 138,387,702 downwards.
TGGAACTTATTAACTTAGCAAAGATGTCATGAACTCAGGCACTGTATGTAGGCGTGGCTGAGTATCACAACCGCTTTGGAGAATTGTTTGATTAATTTACTGGCTTCAGTTCCATAGTCAAGTACTATCATTTCTTCCTGCATCTGCTCTCACTCTGTTCCCTGTCTACTTTGCTCCCTCCCTTGACTGAAACACAGGGCTGACTAAACCCAACTCCTTGTCTGTTCTGCACAACGGAACGTACCTGGAGGAAGTCCAGGTGTGTCCCGTTGAATTCTGGTGGGTCCCCACGAGCACCAGCCAGTCATGGCAAACCACCCTGGTCCATCACTCTCCCATGCTTTTCTAGACCTCAGACTTCCTCTTCCCTCTCCAGACTCCAGGACTGCTTTGGTCTCGGTTCATGATACTGGCTCCCATTTTAGGACAAAATGGGAGCAACCAGAAGAGGACAGCCAGACATCTGTGTGCAGAGGGCCCGGCAACACCCCTCTCCTGGGCACCAAGGGCAGAGGTCCTGACGTGTCTCACCTGGTCCCAGTGCTTCACGCGGGAGCGGGGCTGGGGCGTCAGCCCTGTGCTCAGAACACAGCTGACTACAGCCATGAGATCCACTGGGTTGGGTCCACCATTCTGCTGGAATCTGAGTTTGGAATAATGCTCTGGGATTCAGGCAGCCATTAGGAGATGGCCTCTGAGCACCATGAGAGAGATGTGTCCACGTGCTCACATCGCAGACCATGGCCAAGGCCCTCAGCACCAGCCAGCACAGCCAAGAAGAGAAAGGAGCCACTTAGGAAGTGGCCTTCTTCCTGGGTGGGAAGATTGTGCCCCAGCCCGTGTACTGACGGGCAAGGTTCTGCATCAGCCTGTTGGCCTTGCATCCAAGGAATGTGTGGAAGACGAGCTGCCATGATAGCAGCCAGCAAAGGAGGAGCTGGGAGGACGGGCAGGGCGGGAAGGTGCCAAAGAGCAGCTCACGCACAGACCCCATGCGCCCCACTGGAAGGATGGAGCCGGAAGTCCCCAGACGTGGAGAAACAGCACGGTTCTTTCAGCTTCAGCCATTCAACATGGGACCTCTTCGCCACCCCCAGCCCCACCAGCATGCATCCCACATGCATTTGAAAAGATTTATCTCCCAGACAACTGAATCTCATGTTAGAGTGTCTCTTCCTGCACTTATTAATCATTGAGGAGGAGATGGGCAGTGTTAACCAAGGAGGTTATGTGGGTAGTGAGTACATACCAACTCTCCATTAACCATTTTATGTTGTTTACAAAAAATTGATTGTAGTTGACTTCATTTACAACGTTGTGTTAGTTGCAGGTGCACAGCAAAGTGAATCAGTTATTGTTGTTCAGTCGCTGAGTCATGTCTGACTCTTTGCGACCCCATGAACTATAGCATGCCAGGCTTCTCTGTCCATCACTATCTCCCTGAGCTTGCCCAAACTCATGTCCATTGAGTCAGCAATGCCATCCAGCCATCTCATCCTCTGTCACTCCCTTCTCTTGCCCTCAGTTTTGCTCAGCAACAGGGTCTTTTCCAGTGAGTCAGCTCTTCACATCAGGAAGCCAAAGTATTGGGAGTTTCAGCTTTAGCATCAGTCCTTCCAAAGAATATTCAGCACTGATTTCCTTTAGGATTGACTGGTTTGATCTCCTTGCTTTCCAAGGGACTCTCAAGAGTCTTCTCCAGTACCACAGTTCAAAAGCGTCAATGCTTTGGTGCTCAGCCTTCTTTATGGTCCAACTCTCACATCCATACATGACTACTGGAAAGACCATAGCTTTGACTAGACAGACCTTTGTTGGCAAAGTGATGTCTCTGCTTTTTAAAACACTGTCTAGGTTTGACGTAGCTTTTCCTCCAAGGAGCAAGCGTCTTTTAATTTCATGGCTGCAGTCATCATCTGTATTGCTTTTGGAGCCCAAGAAAATGAAATCTGATGCTCTTTCCACATTTTCCCCATCTATTTGCCATGAAGTGATGGGACTGGATGCCAAGATCTTAGTTTTTTGAATGTTGAGTTTTAAACCAGTATACATAAACACACATCCACTCTTTTTAAGATTATTTTCCCATATAGGTTATTACAGAGTATTGAGTAGACTTCTCTGTGCTATACAGTTGGTCCTTATTAGTTATCTATTTTTATATATAGTATGTGAATGTCAATCCTAATTTATCCTCCCCACCCCTTACTACTTGGTAACCATAAATCTACACCTGTAAGTCTTGTTTCTGTTTTGTAGATAAGTTTCTATTAACCATTTTCGGGTTTTTTTTTTTTTTGCCACACTCTGCAGCATGCAGAATTTTAGTTCCTAAACAAGGGATCAAACCCACACCACCTGCATTGGGAGTGTGGAGTCTTAACCACAGGACTGCAGCAAAGTCCCCCATTAACTATTTTTAAAACACTAAAAATAGCCCCATTTCTCTGAGCATCACCGACTGGGAAATTGCTTTGGTTTTTTTCTTTGGACTTTCTCTGTTGAGAGCCATCTTCCAGCTCTGCTCCCTTTCTCAGCAATCACATCTGAACCGTCACAAAAGCTCCTCGAGGAAACTACAGTTTCTCTTCTTCTTCAGATACACCTTCCAGAATGTTCTCAGCTACAGAACAACAGGATGTCAGTGCTTTCAGTACCTGCCTAAAAGTAGCATTTGTAGCCCAATTATAACTCAGGACGCACCTGCTAAAGAGTTCAAATGGTGGCATTTCGGTTTCCACATTTAGAGAATGTTCTCTGGGGTCCTCTTCCCAAAATGGCAACACACTGGAGCTTCATTTCACTCTCGGCAGGTGGGAAACAAAAGCTGTAGATCCGCGCCCCACCCCCACCCCCGGCCCGTCAGCAGGGATTCCTCCCACTGGCGTTCTCCCCACCCACCCCCGTGCAGGACAGCTTCCCTCGCACCTCCCGGCTGCAGTGGGGACCTGGGTACAGGGCTGGGAAGGCGGCAGCTTTATGGAAGAGGGCACTGTAGCAGTTCTATCCGTCGGTGGTGGTAACACTGACTCCTGTGCCTGTTGTTTGTTTGGGAAGAGGCTGTGAGGGTGAGAATTGTTTCTCCAGGAAGCCATCATCCGAGGGAAACCAAATACAGCTTTCGTTCATTCATTCAACAAACGTGTATTAACTGCCTGCACCAGACCTCGTGTTCACACCCATCCAGACTGGAGGGGAAACCTGACGCTACACAAACCCACAGTCACTGTTCTGTTGGAGGGTCCGGAGAGAGAGGACAGATGTTAGGAGAGCACCGTGGGGGTGGGAGCTAGCCCCTGCTGGGCGTCAGGAGAGCTTCCCTGGAGAGGATCGTGTTATAAATACGCAGTCTCCCCACTTTTAGATTTCGTTGAGCTGGAAGGCAGGCCGCCTAGAGTTGGGAATTTAAGTGGGGCGCTCCTGGTTGCTACCCGCTGGGGTGACGTGTGCGTTGCAAGTGGGTCCTGGGAGCTAGAGGAGGAACCTGGCAGACCCGGCCGGGGATGCCGAGAGCTCTGGGCCACTGGTAACGGGGCCACGCGGAAGGCAGGGCTGTGACTGGCCCAGAGAACGGGAGCGTCCGTGCAGGCAGGGAGAGCAGCTTGACGTCTCCTTGGGAAAAGCGAGTTATCAATATGTAGTCTTAGTGGAGCCTGGGAGAGAGACGGGGAGGAGATGGGCTCTGGGTCCTAGGGAGAGAGTGGTGGGCATACCGGAGAGAGCGTCCTTCCTGGGGCTGACTGATGGGAAGTATGGCCAGCAACCACGTGCGCACAGAAATGTGCAACAAAGTAACATCAAATTGCAGAAAGGGCCACGTGGAAACTCAACTGTGTGGTGATTGAAAGAGCACAGGAAGCAGCGGGCAGGGCTCCAGAGGGCTGCTCAGGGGCAGGGTCCCCCCCCCCCCGGGAGGTGACGTGGGGGCAAAAGACCTGAGGGCGCCACGAGGGCAGTCACAGGAAAAGAGGAGGCAGGCAGCAAGCCTGGCCGTGCTGAGGCGGGGCCGGAAATGCGGAGGGGACTGGGATTAGGGCTCATCCGTGGGCTGAGATCACCCGGGGCAGCAGAGGACAGGCCAGGAGGAAGTGATGTCTTTTCTGAAGGCCCTTGAGCACCAGAGCAAGGAGCTGGGATTTTATTTTTTCTAAGAGAAGAGGAGGCCACTGAAGGGAATTGAGTGAAAAGTGTTATGACTCATTTGTAGCTGCTGAGTGGACAGACTGAAGGGACTCTGGGAACCTAATGGTCAGGAGAATCTCCTAGATGAGATCAGGGGCCTGGGGTCGACTGCAGCTGTTTCAGAAATGAAAGACGAGCCTGCTGATGTGCCCTGGGGGCTGTAGTGGGGTGAGACCAGCCACAGGAAAAGGGCATCGAAGCGAGCACCTGGGGGTTTCTGGTTTGAGCCAACCGCAAGGAAGGACCATTTTCCGACATGGAGAAACAGAAGGTCAAGCAAACTGGGCGGAATCCCGTTTGTGAGGCGGGGCTCTGCCTGTGAGATAGGCAGATGCTGAGAGCAAATAGGCAGGGAGCACGCGGAGAAAGGTCTCGGCTGGTTAACAGAAGCGTCGGCGTCATCAGCACACAGTGTGCCCACCAGGGCCGTGTGTGAGCTCAGCTAGGGAGCGAGTGGAGAGAGAGGGCAAGAGGAGCCGTTTGGAGGCCGAGAAGCTTCGACCTCTTAGATCTCGGGTCTGGGCGGAGGGCACTGAGGAGGATGCATGCGTGGGAGGTATCGCGGATGAGTTACTGATCAAGATGCGGCCAGTTTTGTTTGTCCCGAAGCTGCCAGGAAGCCCAGTAAGATAGCGTAGTGTTCCTCCTATTTGCCAGTGTGATATCGTCGGTGACTTTGGTGTCCGCTGGGTGCGGGAGCCAGAGGGGCACGAAAAATGAACAGACGGGGACCTGTGGATAGTTCTGGAAGGATTTTGCTATGAAGGAAAACTAAGGAATTGGGGTAGTAGCCGGGGACTCCTGCGGTCGAGGGATGTTTTCTCAAGTCAGGAAATACGAAGGTGTGTTTGTGGGTGGGAATGATCCAGCAGAAGGGAAGCGGTTGGTAATTCGTGCAGGAGAGAGAGCGGGTGCAGCAGGAGCAAGACGGGGAGCAGGCCTGCGGTGGGGACGGGGGCAGTGGGCTTATGGGTTTTCCCGGGCTGCTCTAACTACCCCGAATGTGACGTCAGGAAAACAACATACTCTTCTCCTTTTACAACCTGGAGGGCAGAAGTCCGGATCCGTGTCCCTGGACCAAAAAAGTCAGATTGCCAGTATGGCCAAAGGTCCCTCTGGAAGCTCCAGGGAACCATCTGTCTCTTGCCTTTTCCGGCTTCCAGAGCTGCTTCCTTTGTTCTTTGTCGCTCCCTCCATCTTCAAAGCTGCGAGTGGGCCGGGGTGTTGAACATCTCCACGTCTGTCTCTGCTCTGGTCACACCATCTACCGTGCTCACATTTCCCTCTGCTCCTCTCCTGTGAGGACGTCTAGGGCCAACCGAGGCAGTCCAGAATAACATCCTCCCCTTCCCTCCCCGAAAATCCTTAATGTAATTACACCTGCAAAGTCTCTTTCGTCCCGTAAGGTAACCCTTAGCCGACATGGACGGGCTCTGGAGTGCTGTGGAGGACCCTCCTTGGCTTGGAGCGGGGAGACGTCCTTACTTCGTGTAACTGGAGGGAAAAGGACTCATGCAGGGCTTTGTAGATTTGGTGGCAGCAAGATGAGGGAGTTTCTGCTTTGGCTTCAACTTTCTGCAGGAAGTATTGACAGCCGAGAGGGATGGTAACTGCAGGAGGGTGGGGAGGGAAGGAGAGGGGTTGAGGTCTGGAAGCAGCGCACAGAGTGGGGAACTCAACCACGTCTCAGCCTGGCCAGGGTCACTGTGAGAGAGCCTGGCCAGGCCTAAGTATAGGATGAGAATCCACGGGATCTAACCGGAGGGTGAGGGAAACATCGTAGCCAGGCGGCTTGCGAGGGGACTGTGAGCAGAACAGGGTGTTGAGGGTTCAGGGGTGAACCCCCAGGGGTGTCGAGGAGGGGACACTGAGCCAGCGAACTGTAAGCACCAGAAGGGCGCGCAGAGTGGGGTGCCCTTAATGCAGATTTTGAAGACAGTGTGATGTCCGGTTATGACGAGTTCTGGGGTTTCCCTTGGGGAGGGAGTCGCCGGGGTACAGAGAGATGGGTCATCAACCTGGATGCTGAAGGTGCTGGGACTGAAAACAGGGAAGACGTGGCCAGGAGCCAAACTCTTCAGTGAACAGGGAAGGCAGAGCTGCCCGGAAGAGGACCGATGCTAGACGTGCCTGGGTGACCGGAACCGGAAGAGCAGTGGGGGCCATGTTCATCAGCTTCCGGGGAAAGGGAGCTCGTGGTTTGCTGGAGGAAGGAGGAGAAGCGGCGTGGACGGAACAACGCGAGCAAGGTGGCCGGGTTTTTTTCCCGCCTCGGAGGTAGGTAGCCACGGTGTGAAAGACGAGTAGCTAACACTTGAGAGGGCTCCCGTGTTTCCATGTTTGCATTCAGATAACTCAAGTAGCGAGGCTCTAGGAATGTGTGTTGATGTTTTGGTGGAAAAGTTTAGGAGGCCTGAGGTTCGAGGCACAGGGAAATGGGAGCCTAGCAAATACGGAACTTTTGGAGAAGATTCCTGTGCTTGCAGTGGTGAGTTTCACAGGACACAAACTTTTGGAACCAAGGGCCTGGAGCGGTAGACAGAGGACTGCGTTTCACCCTGTAGGTGGGGGCTGGGGGAGGGCGTTCACAGCAAACTATCATGGTCAAAGGCAGGCTTTGGGAAAGTTAACTTTCCAGCCTGATGAGTGAATGAGGCCCTTAGAAAGCCACTGCACGGGCCAGGAGTAAGGTCTGTTCAAGGTGTGAACACTGCGAATGGTGGAAAGGGGATTTGTCAAGAAATGCGGTGGGCTTGAGTTCCAGGAGGATAAGGGAGAGGAGGGAGTGATGGGGAGAAGGTTCCCAGGTGTTGAGTGTAACTGGTTGGTTTGGAGGGGAAGTTGATGGCTTGGTATTTGGCAAACCGCGGTCTTAGGTTGAGCAGTGGCCAGAGCAGTGTTAATGACAGGTGAGTCATGGGGTGCTCCCCTTGCAGCGCCCGCAGTCACTGCCTGGGGTTTCCCAGACTGCGGACCCCAGGAGGCAACACAGTGAGTCTCCTGATTCAGCTTCAGATCCCTAGGGCGAGGCCTAACCCTCAATTACGGCGTGCCTTCGAGCATGTGCGCAGGTGTGAGCTGAGGCGCCTGATTCACACGCGTCGCACCTGGGTTCACCTCGCAGCCCGCGGGGCCCGTGCAGCCAGAGCAGGCGCGTCCAGATGCACCTGGGGGGCGCGGGCGCCGGTAGAGGAGGACCCTGCGGGGTTTGTGTCTGAGAAGACGCTGTGAGCGGCTCTCCTCTCACCCCGAGGTAGGGCGGGGCAGGGCGCGCCCCCAAGGTTTCGCTTGGAAAACGGGTTTCATCACACCTCTGGGCTCCGACCCAGAATCAGAGTTGAGGTACGAGAATTTGATTCATTCAGGTGTAAAGCTCGCCCACTTCTGCTCAGTTTCCTGAATTCTGCCGACAACAGCTCGCTCTTTATTTCGCCTTTGTGTAGTTGAGGTGAACCGAGGCCGACACCGCCCTCGGTGTCCTCCGGGCCTGGCCTCTCTGACCCTCCAGTTCTGGGCGCAGCCCCACGCCAGAGCGGACCCAGCGGGGCTTGGGGAGGCGCAGGGGCCCCGCGGGATTGGCCCAAGCCGTCCCTCCAGCCCTCAGGTGCGGGAGCCCGGCCCACCCCTTCCCCGCGCTCCCAGCGAGGATCTCCGGGCGCGCGCGGGCTCGTCTAGGCCGGGGAGGCGGGCGCGCGCCGGAGGGCGGGGGTTCGGGGCGGGGGCCTCGGGGGCGGGGCGGGAGGCGCGGAGGGGACCGGCGGCCGGGGCGAGAGCGCGCCCAGCCCGCCGAGATGCCCTCGCACGCCGGACGCCTCCTCCCGCCGCGGCCTCGGGCCCTGACTCCGGCCCCGGCCCCGGCCCCGGCCATGCCGCCGCCTCCGCTGCTGTTGCTGCTGCTGCTGTTGCTGCTGGACGCCGGCGGCGGGCGAGGGGCTGCCCGGGCCCAGGACCCGGGGGCGGCGGCGGCGGACGGGCCCCCCGCGGCTGGCCGCGGGGACGGGAAGGACCCCGCACGCCAAGCACCTGTACACGGCCGACATGTTCGCGCACGGCATCCAGAGCGCCGCGCACTTCGTTATGTTTCTTCGCGCCCTGGTAACTGGCCGCGCCGCCCGCCCGGGGCTCCGCGGGCGCTGGTCGCGCCGGGGCTGGCGCGGGGGGGCGCGGGCCCGCAGCCTGGGGCTCCCGGCGAGGGGCTGGGGGCTTCCGCCCGGGGGCGCGGGGGGCGGCGCGGGCCGGGCGCTCGCGGCTGACGTGGCGCAGGGGCCGGGACCAAGCGAGAGGGGGCGGTCCCAGAGGGCCGAACCGGAAAAGGCCGGCCCTCCGGCGCCTTCGTCCCGTCCCCGGGTCCCGGCACCGGGCGGTCGGGGGAGGGGTCGTCGTCCTTCGGGGCCGCTGGGAGCCCGGAATCCGTCCGCCCCACGTCTCTCCCAGCACCAGACTCATGTGCTGGACGGAGGCAGCGGCCTGCAGCTCGGCCGGTACCGGGAGGCCACGTGCGGCCGCGCGGACACCCGAGGTCCGGCGTGTACACGTGGACTTCCTGTCCTGTGTTCTCGCCGCAGGGCGGACCCTGGCCTGGGGGTTTAATTGAAACGCAGGGACTCCTAGGCTCTGTGTTCGCTAGGTGGGAGCGGGTGGTCCGGGCATTAGAGGGTTCCCACTCTTCCCCCGAGAATCGAGGTGCCGTGCGGAGGCTGGGGGGCCCTCCGCAGCTCCGGAGCCGTGGCGAGCTGTGCTCCGGATGACAGGACCCACTGGCCCCCGACCCAAGCTGTCCTCGGGCGCGCACTCCCCTCCTCTTTCTTGGGGCCTGGCTATCTGGAAGTGTGAGGTGGGGAAAGGCACAGACAGCTCCCGCCCCCACCCCTCGCCGTGGTTCCCGGATGAGGGCTTCGCTGCGAGCCTCCCTGTCAACCCGAGACCCGTGCTCTGCCAGTCGTCCAAGAGAGAGAGTTCCGGTCCTCGACACGAGCAAAGGGACCGAGTGCCTTCTCCCTGGGCCTAGATGCCCGCCGAGGGGGGTCCTCTGTGGGCGGCGCAGCCAGCCGGTCTGGGACCCAAGGCCTTTTCAAGCTTCACTGCAGAATTTGGCATTCTTGCCCAGAGCCAAGAGCCTCCTTGAGATGTGGGGAAGGGATGCAAAAAGGATTAGGAAGAAGATGCCCAAGGAAAGCCGCCTGTTCAGAAAATGTGCCGGCAGAAGTTGGAGGGAACTCTCCCCCCCCCCCCCCATATTCAGGTTATTACTGCATTTCAGTTCTTTTGGAGTTACAACGACACCTTTGGTCTATCTCAGACCTGTCACTTATTAACTGTATTTATGGGATACCTTGTCTTTCAAGAACCAAAGGAGTTGAGTTTTTAGAACCCAGTGGTATAGAAGTGTAAAGTAATAGCTATGGACAGTTTCTCTGTGGAGGGTGTTCTCAGAGTAGCTGTTGCAGTTAAACACACTACTTAACTGAAGTCTGCTTCTGTGGAATCAGTCTGCCCGTGGGTTTTTTTTTTTTTAAAGAAAGACGGACATGTAGACATCGTAGGTCCCCACAGTGCCAATGGAGTTTTGGTTTTGGAGTCTCTGTGATGCTCACCAGCTAGTCCTGGCCTGAGTGAGGGGGAGGAGACTAGTACATTCCTGTTTCATTGTGTGTGTCTCATAGATTTTTAGGTGGATGCTCCCAGGAAAAGTAACTTCAAAAGTTTTTGTTTGCTTTCTGATAGTCTGCTAGGAACCATTTAAACAGAGATGAGTGGGTTTCTGTGACAGCATTTAGCAGACTTTAAGAGCAGACGGGAGTTCAGCTGGGATACACTGGGCTGCCCCGCGTCCCTGTCCATTGCAGTCTCTGGAATGTTGAGCACCCACGTGGGATTTGGGGGCAGGAGCCAGTGATAGCATTGATCTGTGTGTGTTTGCTCTGAACCTAGCAGAGGCAGGGCTGTCCTATTGCAGGGAATGGTGTGCCAGCGTCAGGTCATAGCTTCTGTATGGCCAGTTTTCGGGTCACATTGAATATGGTGACTGTGAGGTCATGGTGGGGGCCATCGCCTCGAAAGGACCAGGTGGCTTTGCTCAGTTACTGACCACAAACTGCCTCAATGCAGCTGCAGTCCCAGAGTTTTTTTGCTATAGCCCCAAGGGTCCAAAACCAGTGCTGACTGTGAGGCACCCATGGAACCATTGCTAGGAAACTGCTAAGCACTTAGTACGTGTCGAGGTTGGGCATCCAGTTGTGGAAAGGAAGATGTGTGTTGTCTTGGCACTTGTACCACATCTGCTTAAATCTGACGGTGGTTTTCCCTCACAGTTACCTTCCAGAAAAGAGGGATTCATATTGTATTTTAATCTCTTATAAAGCAGGATTCTCTCTCTGGTCTAGAAGGTGTTGCTTAGGGAAAACAGGTTTGCTTGAAACAAGCTCTTCTAGTGCTGCCTCTAGATGCTTCCTGGTGAGATCAGCTGTCAGAGAAGAAAAGCAGCAAGGGGATTTAACACTGATTTTATGGAGAAATTGATTTGAGGATGAACTCAGAAGCGTGGGGTGTTCTGACAGCACTCTAAAAAGCACTACAGCAAGGAGTTCCACAGTAGAGATCATGAATACACACTCATCAGGAGAAGGGGGAACAGACCATGTGCTCTAATGCTGTACGAGTACGCCTGGGGTCTGAGATCGAGTTTTCAGTGTCGGTGATACAGTATTTAAGTATGGCCCTGTGAACAGCTGACAGTTAAAGACGGTGATCAGCCATATGACTCAAAAAGATTTAGCGATGGGAAGAGACTGAGGCTGTCAAGAAATGGGACAAGTAGAAGCAATTAATCATTTTAAGTTAGCATATTATTTTAAATGATAGATGATTTTAAAATACTTATGTCGTTAAATTCTTATAGTGAATATTCTAAGTGTCCATTTGAGCGTGTCACATTTAGAAGTTTTGGGTGGCCGCAAGCTTTTTTTTTTTTTTTAAGCTTTTCACTGGCAAGAATGCAGAACTGATGTCATTCTGAGGCTGGGTTGTGTTTGGAGAGAGCGGGTTACATGGTAGAGGAGACCTGACCCTACAGGGACCGTGGCAGCGAGAATGGTGGAGCTGCTGCCACCGAGGAGGAGCCAGGAGGCTCTCCTGACCAGGGGGAGAAGAGAGTGGACACCGGCCAGCTTGGGAGTCTGGGCTGACTTCCTGGAGGAAGTGACACCCAAGCTGAACAAGTACGGATTGGCCAGGTGGGCTTAGGAAGGGTCAGAGGAGGGCGTGCTCACACCCAGGGCCTGGCCAAGATAGGGCGTTTGCGAGAATCTGGAAATGTGTCCAGCAGGGCCCAGCAGTGGGGGCAGCCCAGGAAGCAAGGCAGGTGGATAGAGGTCAGCTGGGAGGTCAGCAGGGGCCAAGTCGAGAGGCATCGGGCGCCGCGCCTCGCTGAGAACGTTGCCGGGACTCTCAGGAGGTTCCGCTGCCACGGTGCGCTGGCCGGCTCCGTCTCCGCTGCGGGGTGAACAAGGGTGGGATCGGAGCACCCCGCTACCCTAGGAGATGGCTGAGGAGCTGGGCTGGGCCCCCTCCGCCCCCGCGCTCAGCACGTTTCCTACCGTCCCGTTGTTACAGGTGTGGACACTGCCAGCGGCTGCAGCCAACCTGGAACGACCTGGGAGACAAGTACAACAGCATGGAGGACGCCAAGGTGTACGTGGCCAAGGTGGACTGCACGGCCAACTCGGAGGTGTGCTCTGCCCAGGGCGTGCGCGGGTACCCCACGTGAGTTGACGGGCGCGCGGGTGCCCGAGTGAGTGACGGGCGCGCGCGGGTGTCCCACGTGAGTGACGGGCGCGCGCCCTGCTTCCTCCAGGTCTTGGCTGGTTTTCTGCCAACCTCCACGGGCCAAACAAAGTCCAAATTAAATTTTTTGGCAACTTCTTTGTAGTTGTGAGAAGTGAGGTGATGCCAACTTGGAGCCGGCAGCCCCTGTTGTTAGGGAAGGTTATATATATGTACGCTGTGTAGTAGATGCTTTTTTGTACTTTGTTTGGAAGAAGCCTTCAATTAGCTGAGTTTTCCTTTTTATATAATTAAGAACGTGTCTGCCAGACAAAAATGGTATTGTTCTCCATGAGGTCTTGTCACATCTGATGTTCCCATGTACGTTTACACAATCAACACCCACTGTCAGGAATTTTTGGTCACTCTGTTAATTTTTTTTGGGGGGTAAGATCTGTGTTTGACTACTCTGGGTCTTTGTGGCAGTGCACAGGCTTTTCTCTAGTTGTGGGCCCAGGCCTCTCGCTGCGGTGGCTTCTCTTTGCAGAGCACAGGCTCTAGACGTCCGGGCTTCAGTAGTTGCGGGTCTCGACTGTATAGAGTCCAGGCTCAGTAGCTGTGGCACGCCAGCTTATCTACACCAAGGCATGTGGGATCCTCCTGGACCAGGGATGGAACTGGTGTCTTTTGCATTATTGCAAGGCTGAGTCTTTACCCCTAGACCATCAGGGAAGCCCAGTCATGCTGTTAATTCTTCAGTCTCTTTTCTAGAGTTACTTCCCACGTGACCAGCACAAGGGCCATTTTTGTTGAAAAGAAAATGCAGTCATTCTGACAAGTGAGACTATTTCCTTGGCAGTTAAAATAGTTTTTAAGAACAGAAGTTGAAATTGGCTAAATGAACAAAAGAGGGGCTTGATGAAGCTGGCTTAGTCTGCAGGCTGTGGGAGCTCCATGGGTCTGGAGGCCTGTCTCTCTGCACCCTGCTCAGGGTGACTTGACTTGCCAGCTCTGCATTGCCCTGTTGCCATGGTGGGCTTAGGCCCATCGCTGATTGGCCCACCTTGGGTGTAATATTCATTCCAGAAACAGACCTCATGGCCAGAGAGACGGGATCTTGTCAGAAGACAGCAGCCCCTTCCGGACTCCGCATTCAATGTTGGGGTGAAGGGCACATCTTCAAAAAGGGGAAGATGCCATTTCCAAAAGGCTGGGGAAGGGGTTAGGCAGGTCCCAACATGTTTGTTCAAACTGATGAATGAAGTCGATCCTGGATGAGACCCGAGCTGATCTTCAAACCTGAGAGGCTGCATGGAAAGTGCCCGGAAAAGAACAGAAAGGCACTCTCTCACAGTCCCGAGGGCCAGAAGCCAGAAATCAAGGCTCTGAAACCCATTGGGGATCCTCCTTTGCCTCTTCCTGGCTCTGGCCATCTTTGATGTTCCTTGACTTGTATAAGCATCACCCCAGTCCTCCTCCTTAACACAGCCTTCTCCTGTGTGCCCGTCTCTCTGTCTAAATTCCCCTTTTTATACAGTCACCAGTCATATCAGCTTAGAAAGAAAGAAATTGAAATTTGCTCAGTCGTGTCTGACTCTGGGCGACCCCACGGACTATACAGTCCATGGAATTCTCCAGGCCAGAACACTGGAGTGGGTAGCCTATCCCTTCTCCAGGGGATCTTCCCAACCCAGGGATCAAACCCAGGTCTCCAGCATTGCAGGTAGATTCTTGACAACTGAGCTGTCAGGAAAACCCCATGTTGGCTTAGGGCCCGCCCTAATGAGCACATTTTAACTTCATTGCCTCCATGCAAATCCTGTTTCTAATTCAGGTCACATTCTGTGGTAGCACGGGTTAGGACTTCCGGCAGATCTTCTGTCATTCACCCCGTAACACCATCCCGTCTATGGTAGTAGGACTTCGTCTTGCTGTTTTCCAGAGAGACCTGTTAGTGGGGATTGTCTCCCCTGCAGTCTCCTTGAAAGAGGGACAGTTCACCAGGAAAACAAGTGCCCACGTTGGAGGTTTGGTAGCAGCAGAACAGTTTGGGGCTGTCCTTGGGGCTTGAACCCAGTGGCCTGCCCTCCCCCTCTGCCTGCCTCTCTATCCACAGTGGAAATGAAGTCAGATGCCCCATCAAGGAAGCTTGTCTCTCCCCAGGGTCTGTGAACTTCACCAGAATCTCAGACTCGGGCAGCTTAGAAAGGTTTTTAATCCAACAGCAGAAAGAGATTTTTTAAAATCAGTTGAGCTTCAATCAGTGTATACTGAATGAGGGAAAATGAACAGACTAGGCTCTACTGCGTGTAACCTTAGCAAAGAAATGAGAGGTGGGTTCAGCAATGCCTGGTTCTTTCTAATGCTTTGAGGAGCCACTCGTTTCCATCCTGAAGCACTTTGTCGGAGGGAGGCGCCGGGACGAGAGGAGGGAGTGGAGGACAGGGGCCGCCCCGGCCCTCTGGGCACAGCGCACGTTTCCAGAGCATCTCCAGGTGGTGGGTGCACGTGCTCACAGGCGTGAGGGCAGGTTTGGAGTCGCTTGAAATGTTAAACTTCATAAAGGAAGGGACACACTGGCCAAGTCTAGTTAGATTGTGGTTTTATGTCATGGTTATAAAAGTATAAGCTGCCAGGGAAGGGGAGAGACACTCTTGATTGGAGTCACATTGAGGTGTCCCCTAGCTGTCACAGGATCTGAGGTTCTGGGTGAAGCTGGTAAGCCCATTCTCACTAGAATGCTTTCTGCAGTCAATGTGTTGGTTTTCTTGTTCTGTGTGAAGCTTCATTTTAAGACCTTTGTGGGGTTAGCTATCCAAACGCATAGTTCTGATATCTGTATATCTTAACTTCTTATATTCTAATGCTGCACCCTGGGCATCTCCTAACAAAATCCACATACGTGCCAGGAAGCATTAGGGGGTGTTTAGATGGGTAGGCTTGCCCCAAAATGCTAGTCTGTGTTTCTCTGTTTTCAGTAGCTACATTTTAGTAGCCATATTTCCCCTTCCATCCTTGACACCGTCGGTTAGTTCTGTCAACAGAAGAATTATTCCCTCCCCTTCCCTCATCCCTTGACTCCTTCTGTTGTATTCCATCGGGAGCATGCTGTCCCGTCACCCAGGCAGTGACCCAGGGTTTGGACGTGTTCACCTCGGTCTCTGATGATGTCTTTTGTTGTTTAGTCGCTCGGTCATGCCTGACTCTTTGCGACCCCGTGGACCGTAGCCCACCAGGCACCTCTGTCCATGGGATTTCCCAGGCAAGAATACTGGAGTGGGTTGCTATTTCCTTCCCCAGGGGATCTTCTTGACCCAGGGATTAAACCTGCGTCTCTTGAATTGGCACTCGAATTCTTGACCACTGAGCCAGGTGATATCTCTGCTCCCCTCCAAAGGCAGAACTCCGTGCTCCATCTGCAGATACCTTCAGAGGCTCGTACGTGTGGAAAATAGAAAAGATTCCTACTCTGGGGACAAGTGATCAGGCTGTTATCAACCAAAGTCAGGGTTGTGCTTAAAGTTGGAAACTTGAACTCTCACTGTAGCTGGATATTCATGCCTAGTGAAGATTGAATGCTGACAGGAAATAGCCTGGAGATACATGTACTGCCGAACAGTGCAGTTTTCATGACAATTCTAGATTGTTCTTCAAAATGCAGCACATGAAAACTACTGAAGCCGGTAAAGGACAACGAATACCAGGCAGGGGGAGCTGGGGAATTCTTACTCCTGAACCCTCGGAGCGGGGGGCTTGGCCTGACATGTCCCCATTGGTTTCGTTTTTCAAGAAGAACAGGAGAAACTTTTAAAAATTGAGGATTGAGTGAATATGTCACCTCCTCAAACATTGCTTTTCTTTTTTTTTCCCCCAAGCGTTATCGGAGAGGGGCAGGAGTGAGTTGGATGCAGCCTGCCAGCACCCCGTTTTTATGATTGCTTCACTAAATGAGTTTATTCTTTGCTCGGAGCAGCTTGAAGTGCTTTAAAATCTACTCCGTCTAATCCTCTGTTACTCTTTCAGCTTGAAGTTCTTTAAACCTGGCCAAGAAGCTGTGAAGTACCAGGGTCCCCGGGATTTCCAGACCCTGGAAAACTGGATGCTGCAGACGCTGAACGAGGAGCCCCCCGTGAGTGCACACACAGCCCCCCCACTTTCTTCCTGCGTTTGCGGGGTAGTAAAGAGGCCAGAATAGGTACCATCTTAAAGCAGCTTTTTAGAACTCCGTGATATCGTAGGTAAAGAGTCACTTTTTTTCTTTTTATGCTATTTTTAAAAATTCTGATAAAATATGCTATAAAATTTATCCTCTTAACTATTTTCCAGTGTACAAGTTAGTGGTATTAAATACATTCATAATGCGATGCAACTATCCACCCACAGAAATTTTCCATCTTCCCAAGCGGAAACCCAGGCTTCCCAGGTGACTCAATGGTAAAGAACCTGCCTGCCAAGCAGGAGACCCGGGTTTGATCCCTGGGTTGGGAAGACCTCCTGGAGGAGGGAATGACAACCCAATCCAGTATTCTTGCCTGGAGAATCTCGTGGACAGAGGAACCTGGTGGGCTACAGTCCATGGGGTCACAAAGAGTTGGACATGCCTGAGCGAATAGACAACAGCAAGCAGAAACCTTGTTCCCATTGAATGCTAACTCCCCAGCCTCGCACCCATCACCCTATACTCTGTCTATGAGTTTGACTCCTCTTTAAGTACCTTAGTGGGAAAAGATGACGTTTTAGAAACTTTTTATTACGGAAGTGCTCAAACATGCATGGAAGTAGAAAGAAGAGTCTCATTCATGGCGGGCACAGTGTAGTGGAGACGGTCCTTGTGTCCACCTCCGGCCCCAGCAATGCTGACAGTTTGGTCTTCCGATCTTCCCTTTTTTGGCTGCAGTCAGTGTCGTTGGTAAATATTTCAGAATGTAGCCCACAGAAACGCACTTACTACTTTGTAACATACCCTCCACTCCTGTTTCCTGTCTCATTGAAATCACGCTAATTCCTCAGCACCAGAGACGGACTCGCGGCCTCCTGGGGGCGTCCAGTCCAGCTTCCCCCACCCCCTGACCCCAGCTCCCCCTCCCCAACTTCCCGCTCCCCCCACTCCCTTGGGCCATACCCCCAGTGTGAATCCCTCCTTTGCTTCTCAGCCCCACGGCCCTACTGGCATTGCTGATGAGAGAATTGAATACCCTGAGCTCTCTGTGCTTAATGGCCACCACCCTCTACTCTGTATAATTGTGGAAACTATGATTTCTAAGGTCTTTTTTTTTTTTAATTGTAGTGTAGTGACTTACAGTGTTGTGTTACTGAGATGTTTTTTAAAGAGAGAGTTATGTGTAGAGTGTTCCTGAGAAAAATCTGTAATCCTCAGTCCTCCAGTTGACGATAGAGTCTTCACCTTGTCATAAATCATGATGACCGTGAGCCCTCCATGAGGTGTCCCTTCGTGCGTGGTGCTTTCCGATGAGTGCTGAGGGCCCAGGCCTGCAGAGGCCGAGCTGGACCTTGACGGGAG
The DNA here is from genome assembly GCA_024291935.2 of Okapia johnstoni. NCBI lineage: Eukaryota > Metazoa > Chordata > Mammalia > Artiodactyla > Giraffidae > Okapia > Okapia johnstoni. The sequence goes on along the minus strand of CM044306.1, from coordinate 138,370,238 downwards.
CAGAAAGGTGGCCAGTGTGGCCATGCATGCGTTTTTGATGAGGCACTAAGAGTGTCTGAGGTCTTTGCACGTAGTTTCCATTTCAGCGCCTGACTCCGTCTGTGGTCTTGCATCAGATGAGCGTCCCCTGACCTGGAACTTGTCTGGGCAGTGGCAGGGGTCTTCTGCTGTCCCCTTCTAGGGAGTGCCTGTGGTCCTTCAGCTCTCCCCTACATTCTGTGTGGAGGTCAAAGCCGATCAGAAACCCAGCTGCTTCCCAAGTGCTGCTTTTATCTCACGTTTTTTTAAAAGTCTCAGGGCTTCCCTGGTGGTTCAGTGGTAGAGAACCCAGCTCGCAATGCAGGAGACGTGGGTTTGATCTTTGGGTTGGGACGATACCCTGGAGAAGGAAATGGCAACCCACCCCAGGACTCTTGCCTGAGAAATCCATGGACAGAGGAGCCTGGCGGGCCATAGTCCATGGGGTCGTACAGACTCGGGGTTACACAGAGTCGGACACGACTGAGCACCACCACCCAGCACTGCATGCTGAAGACCGCTGGCGTACAGTGTTGAGTACGTGTTGACCAGAGCTGTGTCTAATTTTAGGTAACAGGGAAACCACAAACCCCTCGGAGTAAATTTGCCTCTTTGTCAAACGACAAGAAAGCTGGACCAGCAGGTGTAACTTTCACATAGATTTAAACTTAAAGTTGTTTTTTTTTCTTTGTTTTTTTGGTGTTCTCTGGAGGGGGGTGGAAGCCAATTTTAAAGAGAGTTCATAGTCTCCAAAAACATTTAAAGTAAGTTTTTCACCAAAAAGCCAGTCTTCTGTGATGACTTGTATTCAGAAGGCCATCAGCCAGGGTCAGGATGGCAGAAAGCCGTCATCTCACAAGCCGATGTCCCTTTGCGGGTGGAGCCCAGCGCACGGGCCGGGGCTGGGAACAGTGTGGCCAGGCCGAGGCTCAGCATTACCCACCTCAGGGGCCTCTCCCAGGGCCATGGCCACATGGACCCCACCCCAGACCTCAGTCACCCCCCCTGCCATATCTTGGCATCTCAGAGCCATGGGCATTTCAGGTAATTGCTGGAAATAATTCTAGGGTGGCTTATTACAGAAAAATTCAAGTATTCAGATTTAATGTTACAAAACAAAATTCTTCTCAATAGGAATTTTGCTTTATATTTTAGGTGAAAGCTTTTTTTAAAAACTTATGTGAAAGTCTTGGTCTGTCAGTCGTGTCCAACTCTTTGCAACTCCGTGGACCATAGCCCGCCTCTGTCCTTGGAATTCTCCAGGCAAGAATACTGGAGTGGGTTGCCATTTCCTCTCCAGGGGATCTTCCCAACCCAGGGATTGAACCTGAGTCTTCTGCATTGCAGGCAGATTTTTTGCCATCTGAGCCACCAGGGAAACCCTTCTGTATTTACACCTAAATAACTTAATATATACATTTTCCTATTTAAATAGCATAAGTTTAGGGTTTTCCATCCTATTATTATGGTAATATATTAAAGTCAAGGAAAAACTGCCATTTCTTACCTTCTACTTCAATTTTTATATTTCCATGTTTCCTTCTGTATTTTTTTCCTTAGGTAGTCATCATCACATAGACATGGTTCATTTCATCAATGATCTTTTTATATAGTTGAATCATCTTTACAGTGATCATATTTTACCTTGTGAATATGCCAAAATTCAGCTCTTTTCTGTCATTGGATATTTAGGTTGTTCATAATTTTTCCATCATCAGAAACGCTATAATAAGGAACATTTTTATCTTTGTAGAGGACTTTTCCCTCTACTTTGGAGTGACTTTTTAGAATATAGATCCAAACATAACAGTGCAAAGCAAAAAATAAAAAAGCCAGACCACTTTTAGAGCTCCTGTTGAGTAGTGTCGAGTTGCTTTTCATTTTTAAAAAATGTCTTTATTTTTGGCTGTTCTGGGTCTTCAGAGCCTGCTGCGCGGGCTCGTCTCTGGTTGAGGCGAGGGGGGATTCTCTCTAGTTTGGGGCACAGGCTTCTCACCGTGGGAACTTCTCATGTTGCAGAACATGGCTCTAGAGCACACACTCAGTACTTGTGGCTCGTAGGCTTAGTTGCTCCTCTGCATGTGCGATCCTCCCAGACCAGAGATCAAACCCATGTTTCCAGCATTGGCAGGCGGATTCTTGACGACTGGACCGCCAGGGAAGCCCCAGGTTGCTTTCTTAAGATTCTAAGCCAGTGTTGTCCCTAGTTTGGGGACGGTACCCATTCTGTGATACACTGTTAAGTTCCTATAATGATCATCTATCTTTACCTGCTGCGGAGCAAGGACCAAAGACGTGCTCCTTTGGTGCCACAAACAGGCGTTTTACCACCGCAGGCCCTTTGAACATCTTATACACGGCGACATCCAGTCTTCTCTTTCACTTTGTTGGAACTCACTGTCCCTTAGCCATCACTCTCTCAGACATCCTTCTGTGTGGGTCCTGAGCACTTAACACAAATGTAGCATGAAAGTCAAGCCAGCAGCAGAAAGCTTCATGTTGCTGC